>CM075773.1:2618333-3922500 GCA_037974665.1 Ehretia macrophylla
CATGAGGGGTGCGATCATACCAGCACTAATGCACCGGATCCCATTAGAACACCAAAGTTAAGCGTGCTTGGGCGAGAGTAGTACTAGGATAGGTGACCCCCTGGGAAGTCCTCGTGTTGCACCACCCTTTTCAATTTTTTTTGCTCCGGTTAGGGTTGCCAAGATACTTTACCCACCACATTTCTATTATCGAATCCCACGGCACCTTGGGCAAGACAACCTCTCTTCATGTGGAAGCTGGGCCCGCAAACCGAGGGCGTAGGGCTTGTGACCAGGTCTCCGTCGCTCCGGTGCCCATAACTTTTGATCCGTAAGAAGTTACGCGGCGCACAGCATACCGTTGGAAAGCTCTCCGGGAGCTCTACGACGGGGGCTAGTAGCTAGCTCACCGTGCCCTTTTCGGAGCTCAAAATCGAACGTTTTCATCAGTTTCGGGCTACTTTTCTTCTTTTGCTTTGTTTTTCCGTCCCGGATCGTACGTCGTGAGCTGTTAAAAGGATGACAACCTTACTCGCGGCACATTAGAGGACCCTACAATCCGTTGATATCACGTCTTGCGAGGATGCTGCGTTGTTGAAGCGGATGGGTCGTCGTTAAGCCCATTGGGCCTTTTGAATGGGCCATATCTCTAGGCTTGGACTGTGAACCGTTAACACATATAGGAATTGTACCCTCAACATGACGGGTGCGATCATACCAGCACTAATGCACCGGATCCCACCAGAACTCCGAAGTTAAGCGTGCTTCGGCGAGAGTAGTACTAGGATGGGTGACCCCCTGGGAAGTCCTCGTGTTGCACCCTCCTTTTCAATTTTTTTTGTTCCGGTTAGGGTTGCCAAGATACTTTACCCTCCACATTTCTATTATCGAATCCCACGGCACCTTGGGCAAGACAACTTCTCTTCACGTGGAGGCTGTGCCCGCAAACCGAGGGCGTAGGGCTTGTGACCAGGTCTCCGTCGCTCCGGTGCCCATAACTTTTGATCCGTACGGAGTAACGAGGTGCACAGCATACCGTTGGAAAGCTCTCTTAGAGCTCTACGACGGGGGCAGCTAGCTAGCTCTCTGTGCCCTTTTCAGAGCTCAAAATCGAACATTTTCATCTGTTTCTGGCCACTTTTCTTCTTTTGCTCCGTTTTTCCGTCCCGGATCGTACGTCGTGAGCTGTTAAAAGGACGACAACCTTACTCGCGGCACATTAGAGGACCCTACAATGCGTCGATATCACGTCTTGCGAGGATGCTGCGTTGTTGAAGCGAATGGGTTGTCGTTAAGCCCATTAGGCCTTTTGAATGGGTCATATCTCTAGGCTGGGACTGTGAACCGTTAACACATAAAGGAATTGTGCCCTCAACATGACGGGTGCGATCAAACCAGCACTAATGCACCGGATCCCATCAGAACTCCGAAGTTAAGCGTGCTTGGGCGAGAGTAGTACTAGGATGGGTGACCCCCTAGGAAGTCCTCGTGTTGCACCCCCCTTTTCAATTTTTTTTGCTCCGGTTAGGGTTGCCAAGATACTTTATCCACCACATTTCTATTATCGAATCCCACGGCGCCTTGGGCGACACAACTTCACTTCACGTGGAGTCTGGGCCCGCAAACTTTGGGCGTAGGGCTTGTGACCATGTATCCGTCGCTCCAGTGCCCATAACTTTTGATCCGTAAGGAGTTACACGGCGCACAGCATACCGTTGTAAAGCTCTCTGAGAGCTCTACCACGGGGGCAGCTAGATAGCTCGCTATGCCCTTTTCGGAGCTCAAAATTGAACGTTTTCATCAGTTTCGGGCCACTTTTCTTCTTTTGCTCTGTTTTTCCGTCCCGGATCGTACGTCGTGAGCTGTTAAAAGGACGACAACCTTACTCGCGGCACATTAGAGGACCCTACAATGCGTTGATATCACGTCTTGCGAGGATGCTGCGTTGTTGAAGCGGATGGGTTGTCGTTAAGCCCATTGGGCCTTTTGAATGGGCCATATCTCTAGGCTGGGACTGTGAACCGTTAACACATAAAGGAATTGTGCCCTCAACATGACGGGTGCGATCATACCAGCACTAATGCACCGGATCCCATCAGAACTCCGAAGTTAAGCGTGCTTGGGCGAGAGTAGTACTAAGATGCGTGACCCCTTGGGAAGTCCTCGTGTTGCACTCCCCTTTTCAATTTTTTTTGCTCCGGTTAGCGTTGCCAAGATACTTTACCCACCACATTTCTATTATCGAATCCCACGGCACCTTGGGCAAGAGAACTTCTCTTGACGTGGAGGCGCGGCCCGCAAACCGATGGCGTAGGGCTTGTGACCAGGTCTCCGTATCTCCGGTGCCCATAACTTTTGATCCGTAAGGAGTTACGAGGCGCACAACATACCGTTGGAAAGCTCTCCGAGAGCTCTACGACGAGGGCAGCTAGCTAGCTCGCCGTGCTATTTTCGAAGCTCAAAATCGAACGTTTTCATCAGTTTCGGGCCACTTTTCTTCTTTTGCTCTGTTTTTCAGCCCCGGATGGTACGTCGTGAGCTGTTAAAAGGACGACTACCTTACTCGCGGCACATTAGTGGACCCTACAATGCGTCGATATCACGTCTTGCGAGGATGCTGCGTTGTTGAAGTGGATGGGTTGTCGTTAAGCCCATTGGGCCTTTTGAATGGGCCATATCTCTAGGCTGGGACTGTGAACCGTTAACACATAAAGGAATTGTGCCCTCAACATGACGGGTGCGATCATACCAGCACTAATGCACCGGATCCCATCAGAACTCCGAAGTTAAGCGTGCTTGGCCGAGAGTAGTACTAGGATGGGTGAGCCCCTGGGAAGTCCTCGTGTTGCACCCCCCTTTTCAATTTTTTTTGCTCCGGTTAGGGTTGCCAAGATACTTTACCCACCACATTTCTATTATCGAATCCCAGGGCACCTTGGGCAAGACAACTTCTCTTCACGTGGAGGCTGGGCCCGCAAACCGAGGGCGTAGGGCTTGTGACCAGGTCTCCGTTGCTCCGGTGCCCATAAGTTTTGATCCGTAAGGACTTACACGGCGCACAGCATACCGTTGGAAAGCTCTCCGAGAGTTCTACGACGGGGGTAGGTAGCTAGTTCACCGTGCCCTTTTCGGAGCTCAAAATTGAACATTTTCATCAGTTTCAGACCACATTTCTTGTTTTGCTATGTTTTTTCATCCCGGATCGTACGTCGGGTGCTATTAAAAGGACAACAATCTTACTCGCGAGACATTAGAGGGCCCTACAATGCGTCGATATCATGTCTTGTGAGGATGCTGCGTTGTTGAAGCGGATGGGTTGTCGTTAAGCCTATTGGGCTTTCTGAATGGCCCATTTCTCTAGGCTGGGACTGTGAACCGTTAACACATAAAGGAATTGTGCCCTCAACATGACGGGTGCAATCATACCAGTACTAATGCACCGGATCCCATCAGAACTCCGAAGTTAAGCGTGCTTGGGCGAGAGTAGTACTAGGATGGTTGACCCCCTGGGAAGCCATCGTGTCGCACCCCCCTTTTCAATTTTTTTTGATCCGGTTAGCATTGCCAAGATACTTTATCCACCACATTTCTATTATCGAATCCCATGACACCTTGAGCAAGACAACTTCGCTTCACGTGGAGGGCGGGCCCGCAAACCGAGGGCGTAGAGCTTGTGAGCAGGTCTCCATCGCTCCGGTGCCCATAACTTTTGATCCGTAAGGAGTTACGCGGCGCACAACATACTGTTGGAAAGCTCTCCGAGAGCTCTACGACAGGGGCAGCCAGCTAGCTCGCTGTAACCTTTTTGGAGCTCAAAATCGAACGATTTCATCAGTTTTGGGCCTCTTTTTTATTTTTGCTCTGTTTTTTCGTCACGGATCATACGTCGTGAGCTGTTAAAAGGACGACAACCTTTCTCGCGCCACATCAGAGGACCCTACAATGCGTCGATATCACGTATTGCGAGGATGCTGCGTTGTTGAAGCGGTTGGGTTGTCGTTAAGCCCATTGGGCCTTTTGAATGGGCCATATCTCTATGCTGGGACTGTGAACCGTTAACACATAATGGAATTGTGCCCTCAACATGACGGGTGCGATCATACCAGCACTAATGCACCGGATCCCATCAGAACTCCGAAGTTAAGCGTGCTTGGGCGAGAGCAGTACTAGGATGGGTGACCCCCTGGGAAGTCCTCGTGTTGCACCCCCCTTCTCAATTTGTTTTGCTCCGGTTAGGGTTGCCAAGATACTTTATCCACCACATTTCTATTATCGAATCCCACGGCACCTTGGGCAAGACAACTTCGCTTCACGTGGACGTTGGGCCAGCAAACCGAGGGCGTAGGGCTTGTGACCAGGTGTCCGTCGCTCCATTGCCCTTAACTTTTGATCTATAAGGAGTTACGAGGCGCACAGCATACCATTGGAAAGCTCTTTGAGAGCTCTACCACGGGGGCAGATAGCAAGCTCGCTGTGCATTTTTTGGAGCCCAAAATCGAATGTTTTCATCAGTTTCAGGCCACTTTTCTTCTTTTGCTATGTTTTTCTGTCCGGGATCGTACGTCGTTAGCTGTTAAAAGGACGACAACCTTACTCGCGGGACATCAGAAGACCCTACAACGCGTCGATATCACGTCTTGCGAGGATGTTGTGTTGTTGAAGTGGATGTGTTGTCGTTAAGCCCATTGGGCCTTCTGAATGAGCCATCTCTCTAGGCTGGGATTGTGAACCGTTAACACATAAAGGAATTGTGCCCTCAACATGACGGGTGCGATCATACCAGCACTAATGCACTGGATCCCATCAGAACTCCGAAGTTAAGCGTGCTTGGGCGAGAGTAGTACTAGGATGGGTGACCCCATGGGAAGTCCTCGTGTTGCACCCCCCTTTTCAATTTTTTTTGCTCCGGTTAGC
This sequence comes from Ehretia macrophylla, assembly GCA_037974665.1. Classification (NCBI taxonomy): domain Eukaryota; kingdom Viridiplantae; phylum Streptophyta; class Magnoliopsida; order Boraginales; family Ehretiaceae; genus Ehretia; species Ehretia macrophylla. The sequence goes on from CM075773.1 coordinate 2,623,227, forward strand.
GTTGCCAAGATACTTTACCCACCACATTTCTATTATCGAATCCCACGGCACCTTGGGCAAGACAACTTCTCTTCACGTGGAGGCTGGGCCCGCAAACCGAGGGCGTAGGGCTTGTGACCAGGTCTCCGTCGCTCCGGTGCCCATAACTTTTGATCCGTAAGGAGTTACGCGGCGCACAGCATACCATTGGAAAGCTCTCCGAGAGCTCTACGACGGGGGTATGTAGCTAGCTCGCCGTGCCCTTTTCGGAGCTCAAAATCGAACGTTTTTATCAGTTTCGGGCCACTTTTCATCTTTTGCTCTGTTTTTCCATCCCGGATCGTACGTCATGAGCTGTTAAAAGGATGACAACCTTACTCGTGGCACATTAGAGGACCCTACAATGCGTCGATATCACGTCTTGCGAGGATGCTGCGTTGTTGAAGCGGATGGGTTGTCGTTAAGCCAATTGGGCCTTTTGAATGGGCCATATCTCTAGGCTGGGACTGTGAACCGTTAACACATAAAGGAATTGTGCCCTCAACATGACGGGTGCGATCATACCAGCACTAATGCACCGGATCCCATCAGAACTCCGAAGTTAAGCGTGCTTGGGCGAGAGTAGTACTAGGATGGGTGACCCCCTGGGAAGTCCTCGTGTTGTACCCCACTTTTCAATTTTTTTTGCACCGGTTAGGGTTGCCAAGATACTTTACCCACTACATTTCTATTCTCGAATCCCATGGCACCTTGGGCAAGACAACTTCTCTTCACGTGGAGGCTGGGCCCGCAATCCGAGGGCGTAGGGCTTGTAAGCAGGTCTCTATTGCTCCTGTGCCTATAACTTTTGATCCGTAAGGAGTTACGCGACGCACAGCATACCGTTGGAAAGCTCTCCGAGAGCACTACGACGGGGAAAGCAAGCTTGCTCGCCATCCCCTTTTCACAGCTCAAAACCGAACGTTTTCCTCACTTTCGGGCCTCTTTTATTCTTTTCCTCTGTTTTTCCGTCCCCCATCGTGCGGCGTCAGCTGTTAAAAGGCCGACAACGTTACTCGCGGCACATTAGTGGACCCTACAATGCGTCGATATCACGTCTTGCGAGGATGCTGCGTTGTTGAAGCGGATGGGTTGTCGTTAAGCCCATTGGGCCTTTTGAATGGGCCATATCTCTAGGCTGGGACTGTGAACCGTTAACACATAAAGAAATTGTGCCCTCAGCATCACGGGTGCGATCATACCAGCACTAATGCACCGGATCACATCAGAACTCCGAAGTTAAGTGTGCTTGGGCGAGAGTAGTACTAGGATGGGTGACCCCCTGGGAAGTCCTCGTGTTGCACCCCCCTTTTCAATTTTTTTTGCTCCCGTTAGTGTTGCCAAGATACTTTACCCACCACATTTCTATTACCGAATGCCACGACACCTTGGGCAAGACAACTTACTTCACGTGGTGGCTGGGCCCGCAAACCGAGGGCGGAGGGCCTGTGACCAGGTCTCCGTCGCTACGGTGCCCATAAGTTTTGATCCGTAAGGAGTTACGCGGCGCACAGCATACCGTTGGGAAGCTCTCCGAGAGCTCTATGACGGGGGGAGGTAGCTAGCTCGCTCTGCCCTTTTCGGCCCTCAAAACCGAACGTTTTCATCAGTTTCAGGCCACTTTTCTTCTTTTGCTCTGTTTTTCCATCCCGGATCGTACGTCGTGAGCTGTTAAAAGGACGACAACCTTACTCGCGGCACATTAGAGGACCCTACAATGCGTCGATATCACGTCTTGCGAGGATGCTGCGTTGTTGAAGCGGATGTGTTGTCGTTAAGCCCATTGGGCCTTTTGAATGGGCCATATCTCTAGGCTGGGACTATGAACCGTTAACACATAAAGGAATTGTGCCCTCAACATGACGGGTGCGATCATACCAGCACTAATGCACCGGATCCCATCAGAACTCCGAAGTTAAGCGTGCTTGGGCGAGAGTAGTACTAGGATGGGTGACCCCCTGGGAAGTCCTCGTGTTGCACCCCCCTTTTCAATTTTTTTTGCTGCGGTTAGGGTTGCAAGATATTTTACCCACCACATTTCTATTATCGAATCCCACGGCACCTTGGGCAAGACAACTTCTCTTCACGTGGAGGCCGGGCCCGCAAACCGAGGGAGTAGGACTTGTGACCAGGTCTCCGTCGCTCCGGTGTCCATTACTATTGATCCGTAAGGAGTTACGAGGCGCACAGCCTACCGTTGTAAAGGTCTTCGAGAGCTCTACGACGGGGGTGGCCAGCTAGTACGCTTCGCCCTTTTCGGAGCTTAAAATCGAACGTTTTCATCAGTTTTGGGCCACTTTTCTTCTTTTGCTCTGTTTTTCTGTCCCGGATCGTACGTCGTGAGCTGTTAAATGGAAGACAACCTTACTCCCGGGACATTAGAGGACCCTACAATGCGTCGATATCACGTCTTGCGAGGATGCTGCGTTGTTGAAGCGGATGGGTTGTCGTTAAGCCCATTGGGCCTTTTGAATGGGCCATATCTCTAGGCTGGGACTGTGAACCGTTAACACATAAAGGAATTGTGCCCTCAACATGACGGGTGCGACCATACCAGCACTAATGCACCGGATCCCATCATAACTCCGAAGTTAAGCGTGCTTGGGCGAGAGTAGTACTAGGATGGCTGACCCCCTGGGAAGTCCTCGTGTTGCACCCCTCTTTTCAATTTTTTTTGCTCCGGTTAGGGTTGCCAAGATACTTTACCCACCACATTTCTATTATCGAATCACACGACACCTTGGGCAAGACAACTTCTCTTCACGTGGAGGCTGGGCCCGCAAACCGAGGTCGTAGGGCTTGTGACCAGGTCTCCGTCGCCCCTGGTGCCAATAACTTTTGATCCGTAAGGAGTTACGAGGTGCATAGCATACCGTTGGAAAGCTCTCTGAGAGCTCTACGACGGGGGCAGCCAGCTAGCTCACTGTACCCATTTCGGAGCTCAAAATCGAACGTTTTCATCAGTTTCGGGCCACTTTTCTTCTTTTGCTCTGTTTTTCCGTCCCGGATCGTACGTCGTGAGCTGTTAAAAGGACGACAACCTTACTCGCGGCACATTAGAGGACCCTACAATGCGTCGATATCACGTCTTGCGAGGATGCTGCGTTGTTGAAGCGGATGGGTTGTCGTTAAGCCCATTGGGCCTTTTCAATGGGCCATATCTCTAGGCTGGGACTGTGAACCATTAACACATAAAGGAATTGTGCCCTCAACATGACGAGTGCGATCATACCAGCACTAATGCACCGGATCCCATCAGAACTCCGAAGTTAAGCGTGCTTGGGCGAGAATAGTACTAAGATGGGTGACCCCCTGGGAAGTCCTCGTGTTGCACCCCCCTTTTCAATTTTTTTTGCTCCGGTTGGGGTTGCCAAGATACTTTACCCGGCACATTTCTATTATCGAAGCCCGCGGGACCTGGGGCGAGGCAACTTCTCTTCACGTGGAGGCTGGGCCCGCAAACCGAGGCCGTAGGGCTTGTGACCAGGTCTCCGTCGCCCCGGTGCCCATAACTTTTGATCCGTAAGGAGTTACGAGGCGCACAACATACCGTTAAAAAGCTCTCTGAGAGCTCTACGACGGGGGCAGCCAGCTAGCTCGCTTTACCCTTTTTGGAGCTCAAAATCGAACGTTTTCATCAGTTTCGGGCCACTTTTCTTCTTTTGCTCTGTTTTTCCGTCCCGGATCGTACGTCGTGAGCTGTTAAAAGGACGACAACCTTACTCGCGGCACATTAGAGGACCTTACAATGCGTCGATATCACGTCTTGCAAGGATGCTGCGTTGTTTAAGCGGATGGGTTGTCGTTAAGCCCATTGGGCCTTTTGAATGGGCCATATCTCTAGGCTGGGACTGTGAACCGTTAACACATAAAGGAATTGTGCCCTCAACATGATGGGTGCGATCATACCAGCACTAATGCACCGGATCCCATCAGAACTCCGAAGTTAAGCGTGCTTGGGCGAGAGTAGTACTAGGATGGGTGACCCCCTGGGAAGTCCTCGTGTTGCACCCCCCTTTTCAATTTTTTTTGCTCCGGTTAGTGTTGCCAAGATACTTTACCCAACACATTTCTATGATCGAATCCCACGGCACCTTGGGCAGGACAACTTCTCTTCACGTGGAGGCTGGGCCCGCAAACCGAGGGCGTAGGGCTTGTGACCAGGTCTACGTCGCCCCGGTGCCCATAACTTTTGATCCGTAAGGAGTTACGAGGCGCACGGCATCCCTTTGGAACGCTCTCTGAGTGCTCTTCGACGGGGGCAGCTAGCTAGCTCGTTGTACCATTTTCGGAGCTCAAAATCGAACGTTTTCATCAGTTTCAGGCCACTTTTCTTCTTTTGCTCTATTTTTCCGTCCCGGATCGTACGTCGTGAGCTGTTAAAAGGATGACAACCTTACTCGCGGCACATTAGAGGACACTACAATGCGTCGATATCACGTCTTGCGAGGATGCTGCGTTGTTGAAGCAGATGGGTTGTCGTTAAGCCCATGGGGCCTTTTTAATGGGCCATCTCTCTAGGCTGGGACTGTGAACCGTTAACACATAATGGAATTGCGCCCTCAACATGACGGGTGCGATCATACTAACACTAATGCACCGGATCCCATCAGAACTCCGAAGTTAAGCATGCTTGGGCGAGAGTAGTACGAGGATGGGTAACCCCTTGGGAAGTCCTCGTGTTGCATCCCCCTTTTCAATTTTTTTTCTCCGGTTAGCGTTGCCAAGATACTTTACCCACCACATTTCTATTATCGAATCCCACGGCACATTGGGCAATACAACTTTTCTTCACGTGGAGGCTGGGACAACAAACCGAGCGCGTAGGGCTTGTGACCAGGTCTCCGTCGCCCCGGTGCACATAACTTTTGATCCGTAAGGAGTTACGAGGCGCACAGCATACCGTTGGAAAGCTCTCTGAGAGCTCTACGACGTGGGAAGCCAGCTAGCTCGCTGTACCCTTTTCGGAGCTCAAAATCAAACGTTTTCATCAGTTTCGTGACACTTTTCTTCTTTTGCTCTGTTCTTCTGTCCCGGATCGTACGTCGTGAGCTGTTAAAAGGACGACAACCTTTCTCGCGGCACATTAGAGGACCCTACAATGCGTCGATATCACGTCTTGCGAGGATGCTGCGTTATTGAAGCGGATGGGTTGTCGTTAAGCCCATTGGGCCTTTTGAATGGGCCATATCTCTAGGCTGGGACTGTGAACCGTTAACACAAAAAGGAATTGTGCCCTCAACATGACGGGTGCGAGCATACCAGCACTAATGCACCGGATCCCATCAGAATTCCGAAGTTAAACGTGCTTGGGCGAGAGTAGTACTAGGATAGGTAACCCTCTGGGAAGTCCTCGTGTTGCACCCCCCTTTTCAATTTTTTTTCCTCCGGTTAGGGTTGCCAAGATACTTTATCCACCACATTTCTATTATCGAATCCCACGACACCTTGGGCAATACAACTTTTCTTCACGTGGAGGCTGGGACAACAAACCGAGCGCGTAGGGCTTGTGACGAGGTCTCCGTCGCCCCGGTGCCCATAACTTTTGATCCGTAAGGAGGTACGAGGCGCACAGCATACTGGTGGAAAGCTCTCTGAGAGCTCTACGACGAGGGGAGCCAGCTAGCTTGCTGTACCCTTTTCGGAGCTCAAAATCGAACGTTTTCATCAGTTTCGGGCCACTTTTCTTCTTTTGCTCTGTTTTTCCGTCCCGGATCGTACGTCGTGAGCTGTTAAAAGGACGACAACCTTACTCGCGGCACATTAGAGGACCCTACAATGCGTCGATATCTTGTCTTGCGAGGATGCTGCGTTGTTTAAGCGGATGGGTTGTCGTTAAGCCCATTGGGCCTTTTGAATGGGCCATATCTCTAGGCTGGGACTGTGAACCGTTAACACATAAAGGAATTGTGCCCTCAACATGACGGGTGCGATCATACCAGCACTAATGCACCGGATCCCATCAGAACTCCGAAGTTAAGCGTGCTTGGGCGAGAGTAGTACTAGGATGGGTGACCCCCTGGGAAGTCCTCGTGTTGCACCCCCCTTTTCAATTTTTTTTGCTCCGGTTAGGGTTGCCAAGATACTTTACCCACCAAATTTCTATTATCGAATCCCACGGCACCTTGGGCAAGACAACTTCCCTTCACGTGGAGGCTGGGCCCGTAAACCGAGGGCGTAGGTCTTGTGACCAGGTCTCCGTCGCTCCGGTGCCCATAACTTTTGATCCGTAAGGAGTTACGAGGCGCACAGCATATCGTTGGAAAGCTCTCTGAGAGCTCTACGACGGGGGTAGCTAGTTAGCAGGCTAAGCCCTTTTCGGAGCTCAAAATCAAACGTTTTCATCAGTTTCGGACCACTTTTCTTCTAGTGCTCTATTTTTTCGTCCCGGATCGTACGTTGTGAGCTGTTAAAAGGACGACAACCTTACTCGCGTCACATTAGAGGACCCTACAATGCGTCGATATCACGTCTTGCGAGGATGCTGCGTTGTTGAAGCGGATGGGTTGTCGTTAAGCCCATTGGGCCTTTTGAATGGGCCATATCTCTAGGCTGGGACTGTGAACCGTTAACACATAAAGGAATTGTGCCCTCAACATGACGGGTGCGATCATACCAGCACTAATGCACCGGATCCCATCAGAACTCCGTAGTTAAGCGTGCTTGGGCGAGAGTAGTACTAGGATGGGTGACCCCCTGGGAAGTCCTCGTGTTGCACCCCCCTTTTCAATTTTTTTTGCTCCGGTTAGCGTTGCCAAGATACTTTACCCACCACATTTCTATTATCGAATCCCACGGCACCTTGGGCAAGACAACTTCTCTTCACATGGAGGCTGGGCCCGCAAACCGAGGGCGTAGGGCTTGTGACCAGGTCTCCGTCGCTCCGGTACCCATTACTTTTGATCCGTAAGGAGTTACAAGGCGCACAGCATACCGTTGGAAAGCTCTCTGAGTGCTCTACGACGGGGAGAGCTAGCTAGCTCGCTGTGCCCTTTTCGGAGCTCAAAATCGAACGTTTTCATCAGTTTCGGGCTACTTTTCTTCTTTTGCTCTGTTTTTCCGTCCCGGATCATACATCGTGAGCTGTTAAAAGGACGACAACCTTACTCGCGGCACATTAGAGGACCCTACAATGCGTCGATATCACGTCTTGCGAGGATGCTGCGTTGTTGAAGCGGATGGGTTGTCGTTAAGCCCATTGGGCCTTTTGAATGGGCCATATCTCTAGGCTGGGACTGTGAACCGTTAACACATAAAAGAATTGTGCCCTCAACATGACGGGTGCGATCATACCAGCACTAATGCACCGGATCCCATCAGAACTCCGAAGTTAAGCGTGCTTGGGCGAGAGTAGTACTAGGATGGGTGACCCCCTGGGAAGTCCTCGTGTTACACCCCCCTTTTCAATTTTTTTTGCTCCGGTTAGCGTTGCCAAGATACTTTACCCACCACATTTCTATTATCGAATCCCACGGCACCTTGGGCAAGACAACTTCTCTTCACGTGGAGGCTGGGCCCGTAAACCGAGGGCGTAGGGCTTGTGACCAGGTCTCCGTCGCTCCGGTGCCCATAACTTTTGATCCGTAAGGAGTTACGAGGCGCACAGCATACCGTTGGAAAGCTCTCTGAGAGCACTACGACGGGGGTAGCTAGTTAGCAGGCTATGCCCTTTTCGGAGCTCAAAATCGAACGTTTTCATCAGTTTCGGGCTACTTTTCTTCTTTTGCTCTGTTTTTTCGTCCCGGATCGTACTTCGTGAGCTGTTGAAAGGACGACAACCTTACTCGCGTGACATTAGAGGACCCTACAATGCGTCGATATCACGTCTTGCGAGGATGCTACGTTGTTGAAGCGGATGGGTTGTCGTTAAGCCCATTGGGCCTTTTGAATGGGCCATATCTCTAGGCTGGGACTGTGAACCGTTAACACATAAAGGAATTGTGCCCTCAACATGACAGGTGCGATCATACCTGCACTAATGCACCGGATCCCATCAGAACTCCGAAGTTAAGTGTGCTTCGGCGAGAGTAGTACTAGGATGGGTGACCCCCTGGGAAGTCCTCGTGTTGCACCCCCTTTTCAATTTTTTTTGCTCCGGTTAGCGTTGCCAAGATACTTTACCCACCACATTTCTATTATCGAATCCCACGGCACCTTGGGCAAGACAACTTCTCTTCACGTGGAGGCTGGGCCCGCAAACCGAGGTCGTAGGGCTTGTGACCAGGTCTCCGTCGCCCCGGTGCCCATAACTTTTGATCCGTAAGGAGTTACGAGGCGCACAGCATACCGTTGGAAAGCTCTCTGAGAGCTCTACGACGGGGGAAGCCAGCTAGCTCGTTGTACCCTTTTCGGAGCTCAAAATCGAACGTTTTCATCAGTTTCGGGCCACTTTTCTTCTTTTGCTCTGTTTTTCTGTCCCTGATCGTACGTCGTGAGCTGTTAAAACGACGACAACCTTACTCGCGGTACATTAGAGGACCCTACAATGCGTCGATATCACTTCTTGCGAGGATTCTGCGTTGTTGAAGCGGATGGGTTGTCGTTAAGCCTATTGGGCCTTGTGAATGGGACACATTTCTGGCTTGGGACTATGAACCGGTAACACATAAAGGATTTTTTTCCCTCAACATAACGGGTGCGATCATACCAGTACTAATGCACCGGATCCCATCAGAACTCCGAAGTTAAGCGTGCTTGGGCGAGAGTAGTACTAGGATGGGTAACCCCCTGGGAAGTCCTCGTGTTGCACCCCCCTTTTCAAATTTTTTTTCTCCGGTTAGCGTTGCCAAGATACTTTACCCACCACATTTCTATTATCGAATCCCACGGCACCTTGGGCAAGACAACTTCTCTTCACGTGGAGGCTGGGCCCGCAAACCGAGGGCGTAGGGCTTGTGACCAGGTCTCCGTCGCTCCGGTGCCCATAACTTTTGATCCGTAAGGAGTTACGAGGCGCACAGCATACCGTTGGAAAGCTCTCTGAGAGCTCTACGACGGGGGCAGCTAGCTAGCTCGCTGTGCCCTTTTCCGAGCTCAAAATCGAACGTTTTCATCAGTTTCGGGCCACTTTTCTTCTTTTGCTCTGTTTTTTCGTCCCGGATCGTACGTCGTGAGCTTTTAAAAGGACGACAACCTTACTCGCAGCACATTAGAGGACCCTACAATGCGTCGATATAACGTCTTGCGAGGATGCTGCGTTGTTGAAGCGGATGGGTTGTCGTTAAGCCCATTGGGCCTTTTGAATGGGCCATATCTCTAGGCTGGGACTGTGAACCGTTAACACATAAAGGAATTGTGCCCTCAACATGACGGGTGTGATCATACCAGCACTAATGCACCGGATCCCATCAGAACTCCGAAGTTAAGCGTGCTTGGGCGAGAGTAGTACTAGGATGGGTGACCCCCTGGGAAGTCCTCGTGTTGCACCCCTTTTTTCAATTTTTTTTCTCCGGTTAGGGTTGCCAAGATACTTTACCCACCACATTTCTATTATCAAATCCCACGGCACCTTGGGCAAGACAACTTCTCTTCACGTGGAGGCTGGGCCCGCAAACCGAGGGCGTAGGGCTTGTGACCAGGTCTCCGTCGCTCCGGTGCCCATAACTTTTGATCCGTAAGGAGTTACGAGGCGCACAGCATACCGTTGGAAAGCTCTCTGAGAGCTTTACGACCGGGGCAGCGAGCAAGCTCGCTTAGCCCTTTTCGGAGCTAAAATCGAACGATTTCATCAGTTTCGGGCCACTTTTCTTCTTTTGCTCTGTTTTTCCGTCCCGGATCGTACGTCGTGAGCTGTTAAAAGGACGACAACCTTACTCGCGGCACATTAGAGGACCCTACAATGCGTCGATATAACGTCTTGCGAGGATGCTGCGTTGTTGAAGCGGATGGGTTGTCGTTAAGCCCTTTGGGCCTTTTGAATGGGCCATATCTCTAGGTTGGGACTGTGAACCGTTAACACATAAAGGAATTGTGCCCTCAACATGACGGGTGCGATCATACCAGCACTAATGCACCGGATCCCATCAGAACTCCGAAGTTAAGCGTGCTTGGGCGAGAGTAGTACTAGGATGGGTGACCCCCTGCGAAGTCCTCGTGTTGCACCCCCCTTTTCAATTTTTTTTTCTCCGGTTAGGGTTGCCAGGATACTTTACCCACCACATTTCTATTATTGAATCCCACGGCACCTTGGGCAAGACAACTTCTCTTCACGTGGAGGTTGGGCCCGCAAACCGGTGCCCATAACTTTTGATCCGTAAGGAGTTACGAGGCACACAACATACCGTTGGAAATATCTCTAAGAGCTCTACGACGGGGGCAGCCAGCCAGCTCGCTGTGCCCTTTTCGGAGCTCAAAATCGAACGTTTTCATCAGTTTCGGGCCACTTTTCTTCATTTTCTCTGTTTTTCCGTCCAGGATCGTACGTCGTGAGCTGATAAAAGGACGACAACCTTACTCGCGGCACATTAGAGGACCCTACAATGCGTCGATATCACGTCTTGCGAGGATGCTGCATTGTTGAAGCGGATGGGTTGTCGTTAAGCCCATTGGGCCTTTTGAATGGGCCATATCTCTAGGCTGGGACTGTGAACCGTTAACACATAAAGGAATTGTGCCCTCAACATGACGGGTGCGATCATACCAGCACTAATGCACCGGATCCCATCAGAACTCCGAAGTTAAGCGTGCTTGGGCTAGAGTAGTACTAGGATGGGTGACCCCCTGGGAAGTCCTCGTGTTGCACCCCCCTTTTCAATTTTTTTTGCTCCGGTTAGGGTTGCCAAGATACTTTACCCACCACATTTCTATTATCGAATCCCACGGCACCTTGGGCAAGACAACTTCTCTACACGTGGAGGCTGGACCCGCAAACCGAGGGCGTAGGGCTTGTGACCAGGTCTCCGTCGCTCCGGTGCCCATAACTTTTGATCCGTAAGGAGTTACGAGGCGCACAGCATACCGTTAGAAAGCTCTCTAAGAGCTCTACGACGGGGGCAGCTACCTAGCTCGCTGTGCCCTTTTCAGAGCTCAAAATCGAACGTTTTCATCAGTTTCGGGCCACTTTTCTTCTTTTGCTCTGTTTTTCCGTCCCGGATCGTACGTCATGAGCTGTTAAAAGGACGAAAACCTTACTCGCGGCACATTAGAGGACCCTACAATGCATCGATATCACGTCTTGCGAGGATGCTGCGTTGTTGAAGCGGATGGGTTGTCGTTAAGCCCATTGGGCCTTTTGAATGGGCCATATCTCTAGGCTGGGACTGTGAACCGTTAACACATAAAGGAATTGTGCCCTCAACATGATGGGTGCGATCATACCAGCACTAATGCACCGGATCCCATCAGGACTCCGAAGTTAAGCGTGCTTGGGCGAGAGTAGTACTAGGATGGGTGACCCCCTGGGAAGTCCTCGTGTTGCACCCCCCTTTTCAATTTTTTTTGCTCCGGTTAGGGTTGCCAAGATACTTTACCCACCACATTTCTATTATCGAATCCCACGGCAGCTTAGGCAAGACAACTTCTCTTCACGGGGAGGCTGGGCCCGCAAACCGAGGGCGTAGTGCTTATGACGAGGTCACCGTCGCTCGGGTGCCCATAACTTTTGATCCGTAAGGAGTTACGAGGCGCACAGCATACCGTTGGAAAGCTCTCTGAGAGCTCTACGACGGGGGCAGCTAGCTAGCTCGCTGTGCCATTTTCTGAGCTCAAAATCGAACGTTTTCATCAGTTTCGGGCTACTTTTCTTCCTTTGCTCTGTTTTTTCATCCCGGATCGTACGTCATGAGCTGTTAAAAGGACGAAAACCTTACTCGCGGCACATTAGAGGACCCTACAATCCGTCGATATCACGTCTTGCGAGGATGCTGCGTTGTTGAAGCGGATGGGTTGTCGTTAAGCCCATTGGGCCTTTTGAATGGGCCATATCTCTAGGCTGGGACTGTGAACCGTTAACACATAAAGGAATTGTGCCCTCAACATGATGGGTGCGATCATACCAGCACTAATGCACCGGATCCCATCAGAACTCCGAAGTTAAGCGTGCTTGGGCGAGAGTAGTACTAGGATGGGTGACCCCCTGGGAAGTCCTCGTGTTGCACCCCCCTTTTCAATTTTTTTTGCTCCGGTTAGGGTTGCCAATATACTTTACCCACCACATTTCTATTATCGAATCCCACGGCACCTTGGGCAAGACAACTTCTCTTCACGTGGAGGCTGGGCCCGCAAACCGAGGGTGTAGGGCTTGTGACCAGGTCTCCGTCGCTCCGGTGCCCATAACTTTGGATCCGTAAGGAGTTACGAGGCGCACAGCAAATCGTTGGAAAGTTCTCTGAGAGCTCTACGACGGGGGTACCTAGCTAGCTTGCGCTGCCCTTTTCGGACCTCAAACTCGAACGTTTTCATCAGTTTGGGGCCACTTTTATTCTTTTGCTCTGTTTTTCCGTCCCGGATCGTACGTCGTGAGCTGTTAAAAGGACGACAACCTTCCTCGCTGCACATTAGAGGACCCTACAATGCGTCGATATCACGTCTTGCGAGGATTCTGCGTTGTTGAAGCGGATGGGTTGTCGTTAAGCCCATTGGGCCTTATGAATGGACCATCTCTCAAGGCTCGGACTGTGAACCGTTAACACATAAAGCAATTGTGCCCTCAACATGACGGGTGCGATGATACCTGCAGTAATGCACCGGATCCCATCAGAACTCTGAAGTTAAGCGTGCTTGGGCGAGAGTAGTACTAGGATGGGAGACCCCCTGGGAAGTCCTCGTGTTGCACCCCCCTTTTCAATTTTTTTTGCTCCGGTTAGGGTTGTCAAGATACTTTATCCACCACATTTGTATTATCAAATCCCACGGCACCTTGGCCAATACAACTTCACTTCACGTGGAGGCCGGGCCCGCAAACCGAGGGCATAGGGCTTGTGAGCAGGTCTCCGTCGCTCCGGTGCCAATAACTTTTGATCCGTAAGGAGTTACGCGGCGCAAAGCATACCGTTGGAAAGCTCTCTGAGAGCTTTACGACAAGGGCAGCGAGCAAGCTCGCTTTGCCCTTCTCGGAGCTCAAAATCGAACGTTTTCATCATTTTCGGGCCACTTTTCTTCTTTTGCTCTGTTTTTCCGTCCCTGATCGTACGTCGTGAGCTGTTAAAAGGAAGACAATCTTACTCGCCGCACATTAGAGGACCCTACAATGCGTCGATATCACGTCTTGCGAGGATGCTGCGTTGTTGAAGCGGATGGGTTGTCGTTAAGCCCATTGGGCCTTTTGAATGGGCCATATCTCTAGGCTGGGACTGTGAAACGTTAACACATAAAGGAATTGTGCCGTAAACATGACGGGTGCGATCATACCAACACTAATGCACTGGATCCCATCAGAACTCCGAAGTTAAGCGTGCTTGGGCGAAAGTAGTACTAGGATGGGTGACGTCCTGGGAAGTCCTCGTGTTGCACCCCCCTTTTCAATTTTTTTTGCTCCGGTTAGGGTTGCCAAGATACTTTACCCACCACATTTCTATTATCGAATCCCACGGCACCTTGGGCAAGACAACTTCTCTTCACGTGGAGGCTGGGCCCGCAAACCGAGGGCGTAGGGCTTGTGACCAGGTCTCCGTCGCTCCGGTGCCCATAACTTTTGATCCGAAAGGACTTACGAGGCGCACAGCAAACCGTTGGAAGGCTCTGTGAGAGTTCTACGACGGGGGCAGCCAGCTAGCTCGCTGTGCCATTTTCGGAGCTCAAAATCGAACGTTTTCATCACTTTCCGCCCACTTTTCTTATTTTGCTCTATTTTTCCGTCCCGGATCGTACGTCATGAGCTGTTAAAAGGACGACAAGCGTACTCGCTGCACATTAGAGGACCCTACAATGCGTCGATATCACGTCTTGCGAGGATGTTGCGTTGTTGAAGCGGATGGGTTGTCGTTAAGCCCATTCGGCGTTTTGAATGGGCCATATCTCTAGGCTGGGACTGTGAACCGTTAACACATAAAGGAATTGTGCCCTCAACATGACGGGTTCGATCATACCAGCACTAATGCACCGGATCCCATCAGAACACTGAAGTTAAGCGTGCTTGGGAGAGATTAGTACTAGGATCGCTGACCCCCTCGGAAGTCCTCGTGTTGCACCGCCATTTTCAATTTTTTTGCTCCGGCTAGGGTTGCCAAGATACTTTACCCACCACATTTCTATTATCGAATCCCACGACACCTTGGGCAAGACAACTTCTCTTCACAGGGAGGCTGGGCCCGCAAACCGGTGCCCATAACTTTTGACTCGTAAGGAGTTACGTGGCGCACAGCATACTGTTGGAAAGCTCTATGAGAGCTCTACGACGGGGGCAGCGAGCTAGCTCGCTTTGCCCATTTCGGAGCTCAAAATCGAACGTTTTCATCAGTTTCGGGCCACTTTTCTTCTTTTGCTCTGTTTTTCCGTCCCGGATCGTACGTCGTGAGCTGTTAAAAGGAAGACAACCGTACTCGCGGCACATTAGAGGACCCTACAATGCGTCGATATCACGTCTTGTGAGAATGCTGCGTTGTTGAAATGGCTTGGTTGTCGTTAAGCCCGTTGGGCCTTTTGAATGGGCCATATCTCTAGGCTGGTACTGTGAACCGTTAACACATAAAGGAATTGTGCCCTCAACATGACGGGTGCGATCATACCAGCACTAATGCACCGGATCCCATCAGAACTTTGAATTTAAGCGTGCTTGGGCGAGAGTAGTACTAGGATGGGTGACCCCATGGGAAGTCCTCGTGTTGCACCCCCCTTTTCAATTTTTTTTGCTCCGGTTAGCGTTGCCAAGATACTTTACCCACCACATTTCTATTATCGAATCCCACGGCACCTTGGGCAAGACAACTTCTCTTCACGTGGAGGCTGGGCCCGCAAACCGAGGGCGTAGGGCTTGTGACCAGGTCTCCGTCGCTCCTGTGCCCATAACTTTGGATCCGTATGGAGTTACGCGGCGCACAGCATACCGTTGGAAAGCTCTCCGAGAGCTCTACGACGGGGGCAGCTAACTAGTTCGCTTTGCCCTTTTCGGAGCTCAAAATCGAACGTTTTTATCAGTTTCCGCCCACTTTTCTTCTCTAGCACTGTTTTTCCGTCCCGGATCGTACGTCGTGAGCTGTTAAAAGGACGACAACCTTACTCGCGGCACATTAGATTACCCTACAATGCGTCGATATCACGTCTTGCGAGGATGCTGCGTTGTTGAAGTGGATTTGTTGTCGTTAAGCCCATTGGGCCTTTTGGATGGGCCATATCTCTAGGCTGGGACTGTGAACCGTTAACACATAAAGGAATTGTGCCCTCAACATGACGGGTGCGATCATACCAGCACTAATGCATCGGATCCCATCAGAACTCCGAAGTTAAGCGTGCTTGGGCGAGAGTAGTACTAGGATGGGTGACCCCCTGGGAAGTCCTCGTGTTGCACCCCCCTTTTCAATTTTTTTTGCTCTGGTTAGGGTTGCCAATATACTTTACCCACCACATTTCTATTATCGAATCCCACGGCACCTTGGGCAAGACAACTTCCCTTCACGTGGAGGCTGGGCCTGCAAACCGAGGGCGTAGCGCTTGTGACCAGGTCTCCGTCGCTCCGGTGCCCATAACTTTTGATCCAAAAGGAGTTACGAGGCGCACAGCAAACCGTTGGAAAGCTCTCTGAGAGATCTACGACGGGGGCAGCAAGCTAGCTTGCTGTGCCCTTTTCGGAGCTCAAAATCAATCGTTTTCATCAGTTTCGGGCCACTTTTCTTCTTTTGCTCTATTTTTCTGTCCTGGATCGTACGTCGTGAGCTGTTAAATGGACGACAACCTCACTCGCGGCACATTAGAGGACCCTACAATGCGTCGATATCACATCTTGCGAGGATGCTGCGTTGTTGAAGCGGATGGGTTGTCGTTAAGCCCATTGGGCCTTTTGAATGGGCCATATCTCTAGGCTGGGACTGTGAACCGTTAACACATAAAGGAATTGTGTCCTCAACATGACGTGTGTGATCATACCAGCACTAATGCACCGGATCCCATCAGAACTCCGAAGTTAAGCGTGCTTGGGCGAGAGTAGTACTAGGATGGGTGACCCCCTGGGAAGTCCTCGTGTTGCACCCCCCTTTTCAATTTTTTTTGCTCCGGTTAGGGTTGCCAAGATACTTTACCCACCACATTTCTATTATCGAATCCCACGGCACCTTGAGCAAGACAACTTCTCTTCACGTGGAAGCTGGGCCCGCAAACCGAGGGCGTAGGGCTTGTGACCAGGTCTCCGTCGCTCCGGTGTTCATAACTTTTGATCCGTAAGGAGTTACGAGGCGCACAGCATACCGTTGGAAAGCTCACTGAGAGCTCTACGACGGGGGCAGCTAGGTATCTCACTTTGCCCTTTTCGGAGCTCAAAATCGAACGTTTTCATCAGTTTCGGGCCACTTTTCTTCTTTTGCTCTATTTTTCCGTCCCGGATCGTACGTCGTGAACTGTTAAAAGGACGACAACCTTACTCGCGGCACATTAGAGGACCCTACAATGCGTCGATATCATGTCTTGCGAGGATGCTGCGTTGTTGAAGTGGATTGGTTGTCGTTAAGCCCATTGGGCCTTTTGAATGGGCCATATCTCTAGGTTGGGTCTGTGAACCGTTAACACATAAAGGAATTGTGCCCTCAACATGACGGGTGCGATCATACCAGCACAACCGGCTCCCATCAGAACTCCGAAGTTAAACGTGCTTGGGCGAAAGTAGTACTAGGATGGGTGACCCACTGGGAAGTCCTCGTCTTGCACCCGCTTTTCAATTTTTTTTGCTCCAGTTAGGGTTGCCAAGATACTTTACCCACCACATTTCTATTATCGAATCCCACGGCACCTTGGGCAAGACAACTTCTCTTCACGTGGAGGCTGGGCCCGCAAACCGAGGGCGTAGGGCTTGTGACCAGGTCTCCGTCGCTACGGTGCCCATGACTTTTGATCCGTAAAGAGTTAAGAGGCGCACAGCAAACCGTTGGAAAGCTCTTCGAGAGCTCTACGACGGGGGCGGCTAGTTTGCTCGCTGTGCCCTTGTTGGAGCCCAAAATCGAACGTTTTCATCAATTTCGGGCCACTTCTCTTCTTTTGCTTTGTTTTTCTGTCTAGGATCGTACGTCTTGAGCTGTTAAAAGGACGACAACCTAACTCGCCGGACATTAGGGGACCCTACAACGTATCGATATCACGTCTTGCGAGGATGCTACGTTGTTGAAGCGGATGTGTTGTCGTTAAGCCCATTGGGCCTTTTGAATGGGCCATATCTCTAGGCTGGGACTGTGAACCGTTAACACATAAAGGAATTGTGCCCTCAACATGACGGGTGCGATCACACCACCACTAATGCACTGGATCCAATCAGAACTCTGAACTTAAGCGTGCTTGGGCGAGAGTAGTACTACGACGGGTGACCCCCTGGGAAGTCCTCGTGTTGCAACCCCTTTTTCAATTTTTTTTGCTCCGGTTAGGGTTGCCAAGATACTTTACCCACCAAATTTCTATTATCGAATCCCACGGCACCTTGGGCAAGACAACTTCTCTTCACGTGGAGGCTGGGCCAGCAAACCGAGGGCGTAGGGCTTGTGACCAGGTCTCCGTCACTCCGGTGCCCATAACTTTTGATCCGAAAGGAGTTACGAGGCGCACAGCAAACCGTTGGAAAGCTCTATGAGAGCTCTACGACGGGGGCAGGTAGCTAGCTCGCTGTGCCCTTTTCAGAGCTCAAAATCGAACGTTTTCTTCAGTTTCGGGCCACTTTTCTTCTTTTGCTCTGTTTTTCCGTCCCGGATCGTACGTCGTGAGCTGTTAAAAGGACGACAACCTTACTCGCGGCACATTAGAGGACCCTACAATGCATCGATATCACGTCTTGCGAGGATGCTGCGTTGTTGAAGCGGATGGGTTGTCGTTAAGCCCATTGGGCCTTTTGAATGGGCCATATCTCTAGGCTGGGACTGTGAACCGTTAACACATAAAGGAATTGTGCCCTCAACATGACGGGTGCGATCATACCAGCACTAATGCACCGGATCCCATCAGAACTCCGAAGTTAAGCGTGCTTGGGCGAGAGTAGTACTAGGATGGGTGACCCCCTGGGAAGTGCTCGTGTTGCACCCCCCTTTTCAATTTTTTTTTGCTCCGATTAGGGTTGCCAAGATACTTTACCCACCACATTTCTATTATCGAATCCCACGGCACCTTGGGCAAGACAACTTCTCTTCACGTGGAGGCTGGGCCCGCAAACCGAGGGCGTAGGGCTTGTGACCAGGTCTCCGTCGGTCCGGTGCCCATAACTTTTGATCTGTAAGGAGTTACGAGGCGCACAGCATACCGTTGGAAAGCTCTCTGAGAGCTCTACGACGGGGGCAGCCAGCTAGCTCGCTGTGCCCTTTTCGGAGCTCAAAATCGAACGTTTTCATTAGTTTCGGGCCACTTTTCTTCTTTTGCTCTGTTTTTCCGTCCCGGATCGTACGTCGTGAGCTATTAAAAGGACGACAACCTTACTCGCGGCACATTAGAGGACCCTACAATGCGTCGATATCACGTCTTGCGAGGATGCTGCGTTGTTGAAGCAGATGGGTTGTCGTTAAGCCCATTGGGCCTTTTGAATGGGCCATATCTCTATGCTGGGACTGTGAACCGTTAACACATAAAGGAATTGTGCCCTCAACATGTCGAGTGCGATCATACCAGCACTAATGCACCGGATCCCATCAGAACTCCGAAGTTAAGCGTGCTTGGGCGAGAGTAGTACTAGGATGGGGGACCCCTTGGGAAGTCCTCGTGTTGCACCCCCTTTTCAATTTTTTTTGCTCCGGTTAGGGTTGCCAAGATACTTTACCCACCACATTTCTATTATCGAATACCACGGCACCTTGGGCAAGACAACTTCTCTTCACATGGAGGCTGGGCCCGTCATTTTTGATCCGTAAGGAGTTACGAGGCGCACAGCATACCGTTGGAAAGCTCTCTGAGAGCTCTACGACGGGGGCAGCTAGCCAGCTTGCTTTGCCCTTTTCAGAGCTCAAAATCGAACGTTTTCATCTGTTTCGGGCCACTTTTCTTTTTTTGCTCTGTTTTTCTGTCCCGGATCGTACGTCTTGAGCTGTTAAAAGGACGACAACCTTACTCGCGGCACATTAGAGGACCCTACAATTCGTCGATATCACGTCTTGCGAGAATGCTGCGTTGTTGAAGCGGATGGGTTGTCATTAAGCCGATTGGGCCTTTTGAATGGGCCATATCTCTAGGCCAGGACTGTGAACCGTTAACACATAAGGGCTTTGTACCCTCAACATGACGGCTGTGATGATACCAGGAGTAATGCACCGGATCCCATGAGAACGGGGAAGTTAAGCGTGCTTGGGCGAGAGTAGTACTAGGATGGGTGACCCCCTGGGAAGTCCTCGTGTTGCACCCCCATTTTCAATTTTTTTTTCTCCGGTTAGGGTTGCCAAGATACTTTACCCACCACATTTCTATTATCGAATCCCACGGCACCTTGGGCAAGACAAGTTCTCTGCACGTGGAGGCTGGGCCCGCAAACCGAGGGCGTAGGGCTTGTGACCAGGTCTCCGTCGCTCGGGTTACCATAACTTTTGATCCGTAAGGAGTTACGTGGCGCACAGCATACCGTTATAAAGCACTCCGAGAGCTCTACGACGGGGGCAGGTAGCTAGCTCGCCGTGCCCTTTTCGGAGCTCAAAATCGAACGTTTTCATCAGTTTCATGCTACTTTTCTTCTTTTGCTCTGTTTTTCCGTCCCGGATCATACGTCGTGAGCTGTTAAAAGGACGACAACCTTACTCGCGGCACATTAGAGGACCCTACAATGCGTCGATATCACGTCCTGCGAGGATGCTGCGTTGTTGAAGCGGATGGGTTGTCGTTAAGCCCATTGGGCCTTTTGAATGGGCCATATCTCTAGGCTGGGACTGTGAACCGTTAACACATAAAGGAATTGTGCCCTCAACATGACGGGTGCGATCATACCAGCACTAATGCACCGGATCCCATCAGAACTCCGAAGTTAAGCGTGCTTGGGCGAGAGTAGTACTAGGATGGGTGACCCCCTGGGAAGTCCTCGTGTTGCACACCCCTTTTCAATTTTTTTTGCTCCGGTTAGGGTTGCCAAGATACTTTACCCACCACATTTCTATTATTGAATCCCACGGCACCTTGGGCAAGACAACTTCTCTTCACGTGGAGGCTGGGCCCGCAAACCGGTGCCCATAACTTTTGATCCGTAAGGAGTTACGAGGCGCACAGCATACCGTTGGAAAGCTCTTTGAGAGCTCTACGACAGCGGCAGCAAGGTAGCTTGCTTTGCCCTTTTTGGAGCTCAAAATCGAACGTTTTCATCAGTTTTCGGACACTTTTCTTCTTTTGCTGTGTTTTTCCGTCTCGGATCGTACGTCGTGAGCTGTTAAAAGGACAACAACCATACTCGCGGCACATTAGAGGACCCTACAATGCGTTGATATCACGTCTTGCGAGGATGCTGCGTTGTTGAAGCGGATGGGTTATCGTTAAGCCCATTGGGCATTTTGAATGGGCCATCTCTCTAGGTTGGGACTGTGAACCGTTAACACATAAAGCAATTGTGCCTTCAACATGAAGGGTGCGATCATACTAGCACTAATGCAACGGATCCCATTTGAAGTCAGATGTTAAGCGTGCTTGGGCGAGAGTAGTACTAGGATGGGTGACCCCCTGGGAAGTCCTCGTGTTGCACCCCCCTTTTCAATTTTTTTTGCTCCGGTTAGGGTTGCCAAGATACTTTACCCACCACATTTCTATTATCGAATCCCACGGCACCTTGGGCAAGACAACTTCTCTTCACGGGGAGGCTGGGCCCGCAAACCGAGGGCGTAGGGCTTGTGACTACGTCTCCGTCGCTCCGGTGCCCATAACTTTTGATCCGTAAGGAGTTACGCGGCGCACAGCATACCGTTGGAAAGCTCTCTGAGAGCTCTACAACGGGGGAAGGTAACTAGCTCGCCGTGCCCATTTCGGAGCTCAAAATCGAACGTTTTTATCAGTTTCGGGCTACTTTTCTTCTTTTGCTCTGTTTTTCCGTCCCGGATCATACGTCGTGAGCTGTTAAAAGGACGACAACCTTACTCGCGGCACATTAGAGGACCCTACAATGCGTCGATATCACGTCTTGCGAGGATGCTGCGTTGTTGAAGCGGATGCGTTGTCGTTAAGCCACATGGGCATTTTGAATTGGCCATCTCTCTAGGCTGGTACTGTGAACTATTAACACATAAAGGAAATGTGCCATCAACATGACAGGTGCGATCATACTAGCACTAATGCACCGGATCCCATCAGAACTCCGAAGTTAAGCGTGCTTGGGCGAGAGTAGTACTAGGGTGGGTGACCCCCTTGGAAGTGCTCGTCTTGCACCGCGCTTTTCATTTTTTTTTTGCTCCGGTTAGGGTTGCCAAGATACTTTACCCACCACATTTCTATTATCGAATCCCACGGCACCTTGGGCAAGACAACTTCTCTTCACGTGGAGGCTGGGCCCGCAAACCGAGGGCGTAGGGCTTGTGACCAGGTCTCCGTCGCTCCGGTGCCCATAACTTTTGATCCGTAAGGAGTTACGCGGCGCACAGCATACCGTTGTAAAGCTCTCCGAGAGCTCTACGACGGGGGCAGCCAGCTAGCTCGCTTTGCCCTTTTCGGAGCTCAAAATCGAACGTTTTCATCAGTTTCGGGCCACTTTTCTTCTTTTGCTCTGTTTTTCCGTCCCGGATCGTACGTCGTGAGCTGTTAAAAGGACGACAACCATACTCGCGGCACATTAGAGGACCCTACAATGCATCGATATCACGTCTTGCGAGGATGCTGCGTTGTTGAAGCGGATGGGTTGTCGTTAAGCCCATTGGGCCTTTTGAATGGGCCATATCTCTAGGCTGGGACTGTGAACCGTTAACACATAAAGGAATTGTGCCCTCAACATGACGGGTGCGATCATACCAGCACTAATGCACCGGATCCCATCAGAACTCCGAAGTTAAGCGTGCTTCGGCGAGAGTAGTACTAGGATGGGTGACCCCTTGGGAAGTCCTCGTGTTGCACCCCCCTTTTCAATTTTTTTTTGCTTCGGTTAGGGTTGCCAAGATACTTTACCCACCACATTTCTATTATCGAATCCCACTGCACCTTGGGCAAGACAACTTCTCTTCACGTGGAGGCTGGACCCGCAAACCGAGGGCGTAGGGCTTGTGACCAGGTCTCCGTCGCTCCGGTGCCCATAACTTTTGATCCGTAAGCAGTTACGCGGCGCACAGCATACCGTTGTAAAGTTCTCCGAGAGCTCTACGACGGGGGCAGCCAGCTAGCTCGCTTTCCCCTATTCGGAGCTCAAAATCGAACGTTATTATCAGTTTCGGGCCACTTTTCTTCTTTTGCTCTGTTTTTCCGTCCTGGATCGTAAGTCGTGAGCTGTTAAAAGAACGGAAACCTTACTCGCGGCACATTAGAGGACCCTACAATGCGTCGATATCACGTCTTGCGAGGATGCTGCGTTGTTGAAGCGGATGGGTTGTCGTTAAGCCCATTGGGCCTTTTGAATGGGCCATATCTCTAGGCTGGGACTGTGAACCGTTAACACATAAAGGAATTGTGCCCTCAACATGACGGGTGCGATCATACCAGCACTAATGCACCAGATCCATCAGAACTCCGAAGTTAAGCGTGCTTGGGCGAGAGTAGTACTAGGATGGGTGACCCCCTGGGAAGTCCTCGTGTTGCACCCCCCTTTTCAATTTTTTTTGCTCCGGTTAGGGTTGGCAAGATACTTTACCCACCACATTTCTATTATCGAATCCCACGGCACCTTAGGCAAGACAACTTCTCTTCACGTGGAGGCTGGGCCCGCAAACCGAGGGCGTAGGGCTTGTGACAAGCTCTCCGTCGCCCCGGTGCCCATATCTTTTGATCCGTAAGGAGTTACGCGGCTCACAGTATACCGTTGCAAAGCTCTCCAAGAGCTCTACGACGGGGGCAGCGAGCTAGCTCACTTTGCCCTTTTCGGAGCTCAAAATCGAACGTGTTCATCAGTTTCGGGAAACTTTTCTTCTTTTCCTCTGTTAAAAGGACGACAACCTTACTCGTGGCACATTAGAGGACCCTACAATGCGTCGATATCACGTCTTGCGAGGATGCTGCGTTGTTGAAGCGGATGGGTTGCGTTAAGCCCATTGGGCCTTTTGAATGGGCCATATCTCTAGGCTGGGACTGTGAACCGTAACACATAAAGGAATTGTGCCCTCAACATGACGGGTACGATCATACCAGCACTAATGCACCGGATCCCATCAGAACTCCGAAGTTAAGAGTGCTTGGGCGAGAGTAGTACTAGGATGGGTGACCCCCTGGGAAGTCCTCGTGTTGCACCCCCATTTTCAATTTTTTTTGCTCCGTTTAGGGTTGCCATGATACTTTACCCACCACACTTCTATTATCGAATCCCACGGCACCTTGGACAAGACAACTTCTCTTCACGTGGAGGCTGGGCCCGCAAACCGAGGGCGTAGGGCTTGTGACCAGGTCTCCGTCGCTCCGGTGCCCATAACTTTTGATCCGTATGGAGTTACGCGGCGCACAGCATACCGTTGGAAAGCTCTCCGAGAGCTCTACGACGGGGGCAGGAAGCTAGCTCGCCGTGCCCTTTTTGAAACTCAAAATCGAACGTTTTCATCAGTTTCGGGCCACTTTTCTTCTTTTGCTCTGTTTTTCCGTCCCGGATCGTACGTCGTGAGCTGTTAAAAGGATGACAACCTTACTCGCGGCACATTAGAGGACCCTACAAAGCGTCGATATCACGTCTTGCTTGGATGCTGCGTTGTTGAAGCGGATGGGTTGTCGTTAAGCCCAATGGGCCTTTTGAATGGGCCATATCTCTAGGCTGGGACTGTGAACCGTTAACACATAAAGGAATTGTGCCCTCAACATGACGGGTGCGATCATACCAGCACTAATGCACCGGATCCCATCAGAACTCCAAAGTTAAGCGTGCTTGGGCGAGAGTAGTACTAGGATGGGTGACCCCCTGGGAAGTCATCGTGTTGCACCCCCCTTTTCAATTTTTTTTGCTCCGGTTAGGGTTGCCAAGATACTTTACCCACCACATTTCTATTATCGAATCCCACGGAACCTTGGGCAAGACAACTTCGTTTCACGTGGAGACAGGGCCCGCAAACCGAGGGCGTAGGGCTTGTGACCAGGTCTCCGTCACTACGGTGCCCATAACTTTTGATCTGTAAGGAGTTACGCGGTGCACAACATACCGTTAAAAATCTCTATGAGATCTCTACGACGGGGGCAGCTAGCTTGCCGTGCCCTTTTCGGAGCTCAAAATCGAACATTTTTATTAGTTTCGGGCTACTTTTCTTCTTTTGCTCTGTTTTTCCATCCCGGATCGTATATCGTGAGCTGTTAAAAGGACGACAACCTTACTCGCGGCACATTAGAGGACCCTACAATGCGTCGATATCACGTCTTGTGAGGATGCTGCGTTGTTGAAGCGGATGGGTTGTCGTTAAGCCCATTGGGCCTTTTGAATGGGCCATATCTCTAGGCCGCGACTGTGAACCGTTAACACAAAAAGGAATTGTGCCCTCAACATGATGGGTGCGATCATACCAGCACTAATGCACCGGATCCCATCAGAACTCCGAAGTTAAGCGTGCTTGGGCGAGAGTAGTATTAGGATGGGTGACCCCCTGGGAAGTCCTAGTGTTGCACCCCCCTTTTCAATTATTTTTGCTCCGGTTAGGGTTTCCAAGATACTTTACCCACCACATTTCTATTATCGAATCCCACGGCACCTTGGGCAAGACAACTTCTCTTCACGAAGAGGCTGGGCCCGCAAACCGAGGGCGTAGGGCTTGTGACCAGGTCTCTGTCGCTCCGGTACCCATAACTTTTGATTCGTAAGGAGTTACGAGGCGCACAACATACCTTTGAAAAGCTCTCTGAGAGCTCTACGACGGGGGCAGCTACCTAGCTCGCTGTGCCCTTTTCAGAGCTCAAAATCGCTCGTTTTCATCAGTTTCGGGCCACTTTTCTTCTTTTGCTCTGTTTTTTCTTCCCGGATCGTACGTCGTGAGCTGTTAAAAGGACGACAACCTTACTCGCGGCACATTAGAGGACCCTACAATTCTTCGATATGACGTCTTGCGAGGATGCTGCGTTGTTGAAGCGGATGGGTTGTCGTTAAGCCCATTGGGCCTTTTGAATGGGCCATATCTCTAGGCTGGGATGTGAACCGTTAACACATAAAGGTATTGTGACCTCAACATGACGGGTGCGATCATACCAGCACTAATGCACCGGATCCCATCGGAACTCCGAAGTTAAGCGTGCTTGGGCGAGAGTAGTACTAGGATGGGTGGCCCCCTGGGAAGTCCTCGTGTTGCACCCCCTTTTTCATTTTTTTTTTCTCCGGTTTGGGTTGCCAAGATACTTTACCCACCACATTTCTATTATCGAATCCACGGCACCTTGGGCAAGACAACTTCGCTTCACGTGGAGGCTGGGCCCGCAAACCGAGGGCGTAGGGCTTGTGACCAGGTCTCCGTCGCACCGGTGCCCATTACTTTTGATCCGTAAGGAGTTACGAGGCGCACAGCATACCGTTGGAAAGCTCTTTGAAAGCTCTACGACGGGGGCAGCAAGCTAGCTCGCTATGCCCTTTTCGGAGCTCAAAATCGAACGTTTTCATCAGTTTCGGGCCACTTTTCTTCTTTTGCTTTGTTTTTCCGTCCCGGATCGTACGTCGTGAGCTGTTAAAAGGAAGACAACCCTACTCGCGGCACATTAGAGGACCCTACAATGCGTCGATATCACGTCTTGCGAGGATGCTGCGTTGTTGAAGCAGATGGGTTGTCGTTAAGCCCATTGGGCCTTTTGAATGGGCCATATCTCTAGGCTGGGATGTGAACCGTTAACACATAAAGGTATTGTGACCTCAACATGACGGGTGCGATCATACCAGCACTAATGCACCGGATCCCATCGGAACTCCGAAGTTAAGCGTGCTTGGGCGAGAGTAGTACTAGGATGGGTGACCCCCTGGGAAGTCCTCGTGTTGCACCCCCCTTTTCATTTTTTTTTGCTCCGGTTAGGGTTGCCAAGATACTTTACCCACCACATTTCTATTATCGAATCTCACGGCACCTTGGGCAAGACAAATTCTCTTCACGTGGAGGCTGGGCCCGCAAACCGAGAGCGTAGGGCTTGTGACCAGGTCTCCGTCGGTCCGGTACCCATAAATTTTGATGCGTAAGGAGTTACGAGTCGTTGGAAAGCTCTTTGAGAGCTCTACGACGGGGGCAGCAAGCTATCTCACTGTGCCCTTTTCGGAGCTCAAAATCGAACGTTTTCATTAGTTTCGGGCCACTTTTCTTCTTTTGCTCTGTTTTTCCGTCCCGGATCGTACGTCGTGAGCTGTTAAAAGGACAACAACCCTATTCGCGGCACATTAGAGGACCCTACAATGCGTCGATATCACGTCTTGCGAGGATGCTGCGTTGTTGAAGCGGATGGGTTGTCGTTAAGCCCATTGGGCCTTTTGAATGGGCCATATCTCTAGGCTGGGACTGTGAACCGTTAACACATAAAGGAATTGTGCCCTCAACATGACGGGTGCGATCATACCAGCACTAATGCACCGGATCCCATCAGAACTCCGAAGTTAAGCGTGCTTGGGCGAGAGTAGTACTAGGATGGGTGACCCCCTGGTAAGTCCTCGTGTTGCACCCCCCTTTTCAATTTTTTTTTCCTCCGATTAGGGTTGCCAAGATACTTTCCCCCCCATATTTCTATTATCGAATCCCACGACACTTTGGGCAAGACAACTTCTCTTCACGTGGAGGATGGGCCTGCAAACCGAGGGCGTAAGGCTTGTGACCAAGTCTCCGTCGCTCCGGTGCCCATAACTTTTGATCCGTAAGGAGTTACGCGGCGCACAGCATACCGTTGGAAAGCTCTCCGAGAGCTCTACGACGGGGGTAGGTAGCTAGCTCGCCGTACCCTTTTCAGAGCTCAAAATCGAACGTTTTCATCAGTTTCGGGCCACTTTTCTTCTTTTGCTCTGTTTTTCCATCCCGGATCGTACGTCGTGAGCTGTTAAAAGGACGACAACCTTACTCGCGGCACATTAGAGGACCCTACAATGCGTCGATATCACGTCTTGCGAGGATGCTGCGTTGTTGAAGCGGATGGGTTGTCGTTAAGCCCATTGGGCCTTTTGAATGGGCCATATCTCTAGGCTGGGACTGTGAACCGTTAACACATAAAGGAATTGTGCCCTCAACATGACGGGTGCGATCATACCAGCACTAATGCACCGGATCCCATCGGAACTCCGAAGTTAAGCGTGCTTGGGCGAGAGTAGTACTAGGATGGGTGACCCCCTGGGAAGTCCTCGTGTTGCACCCCCCTTTTCAATTTTTTTTGCTCCGGTTAGGGTTGCCAAGATACTTTACCCACCACATTTCTATTATCGAATCCCACGACACATTGGGCAAGACAACTTCTCTTCACGTGGAGGCTGGGCCCGCAAACCGAGGGCGTAGGGCTTGTGACCAGGTCTCCGTCGCTCCGGTACCCATAACTTTTGATCCGTAAGGAGTTACGAGGCGCACAGCATACCGTTGGAAAGCTCTCTGAGAGCTCTACGACGGGGGCAGCTACCTAGCATGCTGTGCCCTTTTCGGAGCACAAAATTGAACGTTTTCATCAATTTCGGGCCACTTTTCTTCTTTTGCTCTGTTTTTCCGTCCCGGATCGTACGTCGTGAGCTGTTAAAAGGACGACAACCTTACTTGTGGCACATTAGAGGACCCTACAATGCGTCGATATCACGTCTTGCGAGGATGCTACGTTGTTGAAGCGGATGGGTTGTCGTTAAGCCCATTGGGCCTTTTGAATAGGCTATATCTCTAGGCTGGGACTGTGAACCGTTAACACATAAAGGAATTGTGCCCTCAACATGACGGGTGCGATCATACTAGCACTAATGCATCGGATCCCATCAGAACTCCGAAGTTAAGCGTGCTTGGGCGAGAGTAGTACTAGGATGGGTGACCCCCTGGGAAGTCCTCATGTTGCACCCCCCTTTTCAATTTTTTTTGCTCCGGTTAGGGTTGCCAAGATACTTTACCCACCACATTTCTATTATCGAATCCCACGGCACCTTGGGCAAGACAACTTCTCTTCACGTGTAGGCTAGGCCAGCAAACCGAGGGCATAGGGCTTGTGACCAGGTCTCCGTCGCTTCGGTGCCCATAAGTTTTGATCCGTAAGGAGTTACGCGACGCACAGCATACCGTTGGAAAGCTCTCCGAGAGCTCTACGACGGGGGCAAGTAGCTAGCTCGCCGTGCCCTTTTCGGAGCTCAAAATCGAACGTTTTCATCAGTTTCGGGCTAGTTTTCTTCTTTTGCTCTGTTTTTCCGTCCCGGATTGTACGTCGTGAGCTGTTAAAAGGACGACAACCTTACTCGCGGCAAATTAGAGTAGCCTACAATGCGTCGATATGATGTCTTGCGAGGATGCTGCGTTGTTGAAGCGGATGGGTTGTCGTTAAGCCCATTGGGCCTTTTGAATGGGCCATATCTCTAGGCTGGGACTGTAAACCGTTAACACATAAAGGAATTGTGCCCTCAACATGACGGGTGCGATCATTCCAGCACTAATGCACCGGATCCCATCAGAACTCCGAAGTTAAGCGTGCTTGGGCGAGAGTAGTACTAGGATGGGTGACCCCCTGGGAAGTCCTCGTGTTGCACCCCCCTTTTCAATTTTTTTTGCTCCGGTTAGGGTTGCCAAGATACTTTACCCACCACATTTCTATTATCGAATCCAACGGCACCTTGGGCAAGACAACTTCTCTTCACGGGGAGGTTGGGCCCGTAAATCGAGGGCGTAGGGCTTGTGACTAGGTCTCCGTCGCTCCGGTACCTATAACTTTTGATCCGTAAGGAGTTACGAGGCGCACAGCATACCGTTGGAAAGCTCTATGAGAGCTCTATGACGGGGGCAGCAAACTATCTTGCTCTGCCCTTTTCGGAGCTCAAAATCGAACGTTTTCATCAGTTTCGGGCCACTTTTCTTCTTTTGCTCTGTTTTTCCGTCCCGGATCGTACGTCGTGACCTGTTAAAAGGATGACAACCTTACTCACGGCACATTATAGGACCCTACAATGCGTCGATATCATATCTTGCGAGGATGCTGCGTTGTTGAAGCGGATGGGTTGTCGTTAAGCCCATTGGGCCTTTTGAATGGGCCATATCTCTTGGCTGGGACTGTGAACTGTTAACACATAAAGGAATTGTGCCCTCAGCATGACGGGTGCGATCATACCAGCACTAAAGCACCGGATCCCATCGGAACTCCGAAGTTAAGCGTGCTTGGGCGAGAGTAGTACTAGGATGGGTGACCCCTAGGAAGTCCTCGTGTTGCATCCCCCTTTTCAATTTTTTTTTCTCAGGTTAGGGTTGCCAAGATAATTTACCCACCACATTTCTATTATCGAATCCCACGGCACCTTGGGCAAGACAACTTCTCTTCACGTGGAGGCTGGGCCCGCAAACCGATGGCTTAGGGCTTGTGACCAGGTCTCCGTCGCTC
Source organism: Ehretia macrophylla (assembly GCA_037974665.1). NCBI lineage: Eukaryota > Viridiplantae > Streptophyta > Magnoliopsida > Boraginales > Ehretiaceae > Ehretia > Ehretia macrophylla. The sequence continues at coordinate 2,652,924 of CM075773.1, forward strand.
CGGTGCCCATAACTTTTGTTCTGTAACGAGTTACGCAACGCACAGCATACCGTTGGAAAGCTCTCCGACAGCTCTACGACGGGGGCAGGTAGATAGCTCGCCGCGCCCTTTTTGGAGCTCAAAATCGAACGTTTTCATCAGTTTCGGGCTACTTTTCTTCTTTTGCTCTATTTTTTCGTCCCGGATCGTACGTCGTGAGCTGTTAAAAGGACGACAACCTTACTCGCGGCACATTAGAGGACCCTACAATGCGTCGATATCACGTATTGCGAGGATGCTGCGTTGTTGAAGTAGATGGGTTGTCGTTAAGCCCATTGGGCCTTTTGAATGGGCCATATCTCTAGGCTGGGACTGTGAACCGTTAACACATAAAGGAATTGTGCCCTCAACATGACGGGTGCGATCATACCAGCACTAATGCACCGGATCCCATCAGAACTCCGAAGTTAAGCGTGGTTGGGCGAGAGTAGTACAAGGATGGGTGACCCCCTGGGAAGTCCTCGTGTTGCACCCCCCTTTTCAATTTTTTTTGCTCCGGTTAGGGTTACCAAGATAATTTACCCACCACATTTCTATTATCGAATTCCATGGTACCTTGGGCAAGACAACTTCTCTTCACGTGGAGGCTGGGCCGGCAAACCGAGGGCGTAGGGCTTGTGACCAGGTCTCCGTCGCTCCGGTGCCCATAACTTTTGATCCGTAAGGAGTTACGCGGCGCACAGCATACCGTTGGAAAGCTCTCCGAGAGCTCTACGACGGGGGCAGCTAGCTAGCTCGCCTTGCCCTTTTCGGAGCTCAAAATCGAACGTTTTCATCAGTTTCGGGCCACTTTTATTCTTTTGCTCTGTTTTTTCGTCCTGGATCGTACGTCGTGAGCTGTTAAAAGGACGACAACCTTACTCGCGGCACATTAGAGGACCCTACAATGCGTCGATATCACGTCTTGCAAGGATGCTACGTTGTTGAAGCGGATGGGTTGTCGTTAAGCCCATTGGGCCTTTTGAATGGGCCATATCTCTAGGCTGGGACTGTGAACCGTTAACACATAAAGGAATTGTGCCCTCAACATGACGGGTGCGATCATACCAGCACTAATGCACCGGATCCCATCAGAACTCCGAAGTTAAGCGTGCTTGGGCGAGAGTAGTACTAGGATGGGTGACCCCCTGGGAAGTCCTCGTGTTGCACCCCCCTTATCAATTTTTTTTGCTCCCGTTAGAGTGGCCAAGATACTTTACCCACCACATTTCTATTATCGAATCCCACGGCACATTGGGCAAGACAACTTCTCTTCACGTGGAGGCTGGGCCCGCAAACGAGGGCGTAGGGCTTGTGACCAGGTCTACGTCGCTACGGTGCCCATAACTTTTGATCTGTAAGGAGTTACGTGGCGCACAGCATACCGTTGGAAAGCACTCTGAGAGCTCTACGATGGGGGCAGCGAGCCAGCTCGCTTTGCCCTTTTCGGAGTTCAAAATCAAACGTTTTCATCAGTTTCGGACCACTTTTCTTCTTTTGCTATGTTTTTCCGTCCCGGATCGTACGTCGTGAGCTGTTAAAAGGACGACAACCTTACTCGTTGCACATTAGAGGACCCTACAATGCGTCGATATCACGTCTTACGAGGATGCTACGTTGTTGAAGCGGATGGGTTGTTGTTAAGCTCATTTGGCCTTTTGAATGGGCCATATCTCTAGGCTGGGACTGTGAACCGTTAACACATAAAGGAATTGTGCCCTCAACATGACGGGTGCGATCATACCAGCACTAACGCCCTGGATCCCATCAGAACACCGAAGTTAAGCGTGCTTGGGCGAGAGTAGTACTTGGATGGGTGACCCCCTGGGAAGTCCTCGTGTTGCACCCCCCTTTTCAATTTTTTTTGCTCCGGTTAGGGGTGCCAAGATACTTTTCCCACCACATTTCTCTTGTCGAATTCCACGGCACCTTGGGCAAGACAACTTCTCTTCACGTGGAGACTGGGCCCGCAAACCGAGGGCGTAGGGCTTGTGACCAGGTCTCCGTCGCTACGGTGCCCATAACTTTTGATCCGTAAGGAGTTACGAGGCTCACAGTATACCGTTGGAAAGCTCTCCGAGAGCTCTACGACGGGGGAAGGTAGCTAGCTCGCCGTGCCCTTTTCAGAGCTCAAAATCGAACGTTTTCATCAGTTTTGGGCTACTTTTCTTCTTTTGCTCTATTTTTTCCGTCCTGAATCGTAAGTCGTGAGCTGTTAAAAGGACGACAACCTTACTCGCGGCACATTAGAGGACCCTACAATGCATCGATATCACGTCTTGTGAGGATGCTGCGTTGTTGAAGCGGATGGGTTGTCGTTAAGCCCATTGGGCCTTTTGAATGGGCCATATCTCTAGGCTGGGACTGTGAACCGTTAACACATAAAGGAATTGTGCCCTCAACATGACGGGTGCGATCATACCAGCACTAATGCACCGGATCCCATCAGAACTCCGAAGTTAAGCGTGCTTGGGCGAGAGTAGTACTAGGATGGGTGACCCCCTGGGAAGTCCTCGTGTTGCACCCCCCTTTTCAATTTTTTTTGCTCCGGTTAGGGTTGCCAAGATACTTTACCCACCACATTTCTATTATCGAATCCCGCGGCACCTTGGGCAAGACAACTTCTCTTCACGTGGAGGCTGGGCCCGCAAACCGAGGGCGTAGGGCTTGTGACCAGGTTTCGGTCGCTCCGGTGCCGATAACTTTTGATCCGTACGGAGTTACGCGACGCACAGCATACCGTTGGAAAGCACTCCGAGAGCTCTTCGACGGTAGTAGGTAGCTAGCTTGATGTTCCCTTTTCGGAGCTCAAAATCAAACGTTTTCATCAGTTTCGGGCCACTTTTCTTCTTTTGCTCTGTTTTTCTGCCCCAGATCGTACGTCGTGAGCTGTTAAAAGGACGACAACCTTACTCGCGGCACATTAGAGGACCCTACAATCCGTCGATATCACGTCTTGCGAGGATGCTGCGTTGTTGAAGCGGATGGGTTGTCGTTAAGCCCATTGGGCCTTTTGAATGGGCCATATCTCTAGGCTGGGACAGTGAACCGTTAACACATAAAGGAATTATGCCCTCAACCTGACGGGTGTGACCATACTAGCAGAAATCCACTGGATCCCTTCAGAACTCCGAAGTTAAGCGTGCTTGGACGAGAGTAGTACTAGGATGGGTGACCCGCTAGGAAGTCCTCGTGTTGCACCCCCCTTTTCATTTTTTTTTGCTCCGGTTAGGGTTGCGAAGATACTTTACCCACCACATTTCTATTATCGAATCCCACGGAACCTTGGGAAAGACAACTTCTCCTCACGGGGAGGCTGGGCCCAAAAACCGAGGGCGTAGGGCTTGTGACCAGGTCTCCGTCGCTCCGGTACCCAAAACTTTTTATCCGTAAGGAGTTACGAGGCGCACAGCATACCGTTGGAAAGCTCTCTGAGAGCTCTACGACGGGGGCAGCTAGCTAGCTTGCTGTGCCCTTTTCGGAGCTCAAAATCGAACGTTTTCATCAGTTTCGGGCCACTTTTCTTTTTTTGCTCTGTTTTTCTGTCCCGGATCGTACGTCGTGAGCTGTTAAAAGGATGAGAACCTTACTAGCGGCACATTAGAGGACCCTACAATGCGTCGACATCACGTCTTGCGAGGATGCTGCGTTGTTGAAGCGGATGGGTTGTCGTTAAGCCCATTGGGCCTTTTGATTGGGCCATATCTCTAGGCTGGGACTATGAACCGTTAACACATAAAGGAATTGTGCCCTCAACATGACGGGTGGGATCATACCAGCACTAATGCAGCGGATCCCATCAGAACTCCGAAGTTAAGCGTGCTTGGGCGAGAGTAGTACTAGGATGGGTGACCCCCTGGGAAGTCATCGTGTAGCACCCCCCTTTTCAATTTTTTTTGTTCCGATTAGCGTTGCCAAGGTACTTTACCCACCACATTTCTATTATCGAATCCCATGGCACCTTGGCCAAGACAACTACTCTTCACGTGGAGGCTGGGCCCGCAAACCGAGGGCGTAGGGCTTGTGACCAGGTCTCCGTCGCTCCGGTGCCCATAACTTTTGATCCGTAAGGAGTTACGCGGCGCACAGCATACCGTTGGAAAGCTCTCCAAGAGCTCTACGACGGGGGCAGGTAGCTAGCTCGTCGTGCCCTTTTCGGAGCTCAAAATCGAATGTTTTCATCAGTTTCGGGCCACTTTTCTTCTTTTGCTCTATTTTTCCATCCCGGATCGTACGTCATGAGCTGTTAAAAGGACGACAACCTTACTCGCGGCACATTAGAGGACCCTACAATGCGTCGATATCACGTCTTGCGAGGATGCTGCATTGTTGAAGCGGATGGGTTGTCGTTAAGCCCATTGGGCCTTTTGAATAGGCCATATCTCTAGGCTGGGACTGTGAACCGTTAACACATAAAGGAATTGTGCCCTCAACATGGCGGGTGCGATCATACCAGCACTAATGCACCGGATCCCATCAGAACTCCGAAGTTAAGCGTGCTTGGGCGAGAGTAGTACTAGGATGGGTGACCCCCTGGGAAGTCCTCGTGTTGCACCCCCCTTTTCAATTTTTTTTTGCTCCGGTTAGGGTTGCCAAGATACTTTACTCACCACATTTCTATTATCGAATCCCACGGAACCTTGGGCAAGACAACTTCTCTTCACGTGGAGGCTGGGCCCACAAACCGAGGGCGTAGGGCTTGTGACCAGGTCTCCGTCGCTCCGGTGCCCATAACTTTTGATCCGTAAGGAGTTACGAGGCGCACAGCATACCGTTGGAAAGCTCTCTGAGAGCTCTACGATGGGGGCAGCTAGCTAGCTCGCTGTGCCCTTTTCGAAGCTCAAAATCGAACATTTTCATCAGTTTCGGGCCACTTTTCTTCTTTTGCTCTGTTTTTCCGTCCCGGATCGTACGTCGTGAGCTGTTAAAAGGACGACAACCTTACTCGCGGTGCATTAGAGGACCCTACAATGCGTCGATATCACGTATTGCGAGGATGCTGCGTTGTTGAAGCGGATGGGTTGTCGTTAAGCCCATTGGGCCTTTTGAATGGGCCATATCTCTAGGCTGGGACTGTGAACCGTTAACACATAAAGGAATTGTGCCCTCAACATGACGGGTGCGATCATACCAGCACTAATGCACCGGATCCCATCAGAACTCCGAAGTTAAGCGTGCTTGGGCGAGAGTAGTACTAGGATGGGTGACCCCCTGGGAAGTCCTCGTGTTGCACCCCCCTTTTCAATTTTTTTTGCTCCGGTTAGCGTTGCCAAGATACTTTACCTACCACATTTCAATTATCGAATCCCACGGCACCTTGGGCAAGACAACTTCTCTTCACGTGGAGGCTGGGCCCACAAACCGAGGGCGTAGGGCTTGTGCCGAGGTCCCCATCGCTCCGGTGCCCATAACTTTTGCTCCGTAAGGCGTTACGAGGCGCCCAACATACCGTTGGAAAGCACTCTGAGAGCTCTACGATGGGAGCAGCTAGCTAGCACGCTGTGCCCTTTTCGGAGCTCAAACTTGAACGTTTTCATCAGTTTCGGGCCACTTTTCTTCTTTTGCTCTGTTTTTCCGTCCCGGATCGTACGTCGTGAGTTGTTAAAAGGACGACAACCTTACTCACGGCACATTAGAGGACCCTACAATGCGTCGATATCACGTCTTGCGAGGATGCTGCGTTGTTGAAGCGGATGGGTTGTCGTTAAGCCCATTGGGCCTTTTGAATGGGCCATATCTCTAGGCTGGGACTGTGAACCGTTAACACATAAAGGAATTGTGCCCTCAACATGACGGGTGCGATCGTACCAGCACTAATGCACCGAATCCCATTAGAATTCCGAAGTTAAGCGTGCTTGGGCGAGAGTAGTACTAGGATGGGTGACCCCCTAGGAAGTCCTCGTGTCGCACCCCCTTTTGCACCTCCTTTTTCATTTTTTTTTGCTCCGGTTAGGGTTGCCAAGATACTTTACCCACCACATTTCTATTATCGAATCCCACGGCACCTTGGGCAAGACAACTTCTCTTCACGTGGAGGTTGGGCCCGCAAACCGAGGGCGTAGGGCTTGTGACCAGGTCTCCGTCGCTCCGGTGCCCATAACTTTTGATCCGTAAGGAGTTACGCGGCGCACAGCATACCGTTGGAAAGCACTCCGAGAGCTCTACGACGGGGACAGCTAGCTAGCTCGCCGTGCCCCTTTTGGAGCTCAAAATCGAACGTTTTCATCAGTTTCGGGCCACTTTTCTTCTTTTACTCTATTTTTCCGTCCCGGATCGTACGTCGTGAGCTGTTAAAAGGACGACAACCTTACTCGCGGCACATTAGAGGACCCTACAATGCGTCGATATCACGTCTTGCGAGGATGCTGCGTTGTTGAAGCGGATGGGTTGTCGTTAAGCCCATTGGGCCTTTTGAATTGGCCATATCTCTAGGCTAGGACTGTGAACCGTTAACACATAAAGGAATTGTGCCCTCAACATGACGGGTGCGATCATACCAGCACTAATGCACCGGTACCCATCAAGACTCGGAAGATAAACGAGCTTGGGCGAGAGTAGAACTAGGAGGGGTGACCCCATGGGAAGTCCTCGTGTTGCACCCCCCTTTTCAATTTTTTTTTGCTCCGGTTAGGGTTGCCAAGATACTTTACCCACCACATTTCTATTATCGAATCCCACGGCACCTTGGACAAGACAACTTCTCTTCACGTGGAGGCTGGGCCCGCAAACCGAGGGCGTAGGGCTTGTGACCAGGTCTCCGTCGCTCCGGTGCCCATAACTTTTGATCCGTAAGGAGTTACGAGGCGCACAGCATACCGTTGGAAAGCTCTTTGAGAGCTCTACGACGGGGGCAGCTAGCTAGCTTGCTGTGCCCTTTTCGGAGCTCAAAATCGAACATTTTCATCAGTTTCGGGCCACTTTTCTTCTTTTGCTCTGTTTTTCCGTCCCGGATCGTACGTCGTGAGCTGTTAAAAGGACGACAACCTTACTCGCGGCACATTAGAGGACCCTACAATGCATCGATATCACGTCTTGCGAGGATGCTGAGTTGTTGAAGCGGATGGGTTGTCGTTAAGCCCATTGGGCCTTTTGAATGGGCCATATCTCTAGGCTGGGACTGTGAACCGTTAACACATAAAGGAATTGTGCCCTCAACATGACGGGTGCGATCATACCAGCACTAATGCACCGGATCCCATCAGAACTCCGAAGTTAAGCGTGCTTGGGCGAGAGTAGTACTAGGATGGGTGACCCCCTGGGAAGTAATCATGTTGCACCCCCCTTGTCAATTTTATTTGCTCCGGTTAGGGTTTCCAAGATACTTTATCCACCACATTTCTATTATCGATCCCACGGCACCTTGGGCAAGACAACTTCTCTTCACGTGGAGGCTGGGCCCGCAAACCGAGGGAGTAGGGCTTGTGACCTGGTCTCCATCGCTCCGGTGCCCATAACTTTTGATCCGTAAGGAGTTACGAGGTGCACAGCAAACCGATGGAAAGCTCTCTGAGAGCTCTACGACGGGGGCAGCTAGCTAGCTCGCTATGCCCTTTTCGGAGCTCAAAATCGAACGTTTTCATCAGTTACGGGCCACTTTTCTTCTTTTGCTCTATTTTTTCGTCCCGGATCGAACGTCGTGAGCTGTTAAAAGGACGACAACCCTACTCGCAGCACATTAGAGGACCCTACAATGCGTCGATATCACGTCTTGCGAGGATGCTGTGTTGTTGAAGCGGATGGGTTGTCGTTAAGCCCATTGGGCCTTTTGAATGGGCCATATCTCTAGGCTGGGACTGTGAACCGTTAACACATAAAGGAATTGTGCCCTCAACATGACGGGGGCGATCATACCAGCACTAATGCACCGGATCCCATCAGAACTCCGAAGTTAAGCGTGCTTGGGCGAGAGTAGTACTAGGATGGGTGACCCCCTGGGAAGTAATCATGTTGCACCCCCCTTTTCAATTTTTTTTGCTCCGGTTAGCGTTGCCAAGATACTTTACCTACCACATTTCTATTATCGAATCCCACGGCACCTTGGGCAAGACAACTTCTCTTCACGTGGAGGCTGGGCCCGCAAACCGAGGGCGTAGGGCTTGTGACCAGGTCTCCATCGCTCCGGTGCCCATAACTTTTCATCCGTAAGGAGTTACGAGGCGCACAGCATACCGTTGGAAAGCACTCTGAGAGCTGTACGACGGGGGCAGCTAGATAGCTCGCTATGCCCTTTTCGGAGCTCAAAATCGAACGTTTTCATCAGTTTCGGGCCACTTTTCTTCTTTTGCTCTATTTTTCCGTCCCGGATCGTACGTCGTGAGCTGTTAAAAGGACGACAACCTTACTCGCGGCACATTAGAGGACCCTACAATGCGTCGATATCACGTCTTGCGAGGATGCTGTGTTGTTGAAGCGGATGGGTTGTCGTTAAGCCCATTGGGCCTTTTGAATGGGCCATATCTCTAGGCTGGGAGTGTGAACCGTTAACACATAAAGGAATTGTGCCCTCAACATTACGGTTGCGATCATACAAGCACTAATCCATCGGATCCCATCAGAACTCCGAAGTTAAGCGTGCTTGGGCGAGAGTAGTACTAGGATGGGTGACCCCCTGGGAAGTCCTCGTGTTGCACCCCCCTTTTCAATTTTTTTTGCTCCGGTTAGGGTTGCCAAGATACTTTACCCACCACATTTCTATTATTGAATCCCACGGCACCTTGGGCAAGCCAACTTCTCTTGACGTGGAGGCTGGGCCCGGAAACCGAGGGCGTAGGGCTTGTGACCAGGTCTCCGTTACACCGGTGCCCATAACTTTTGATCCGTAAGGAGTTATGAGGCGCACAGCATACCGTTGGAAAGCTCTCTAAGAGCTCTACGATGGGGGCAGCTAGATAGCACGCTATGCCCTTTTCGGAGCTCAAAATCGAACGTTTTCATCAGTTTCGGCCCACTTTTCTTCTTTTGCTCTGTTTTTCCGTCCCGGATCGTACGTCGTGAGCTGTTAAAAGGACGACAACCTTACTCGCGGCACATTAGAGGACCCTACAATGCGTCGATATCACGTCTTGCGAGGATGCTGGGTTGTTGAAGCGGATGGGTTGTCGTTAAGCCCATTGGGCCTTTTGAATGGGCCATATCTCTAGGCTGGGACTGTGAACCGTTAACACATAAAGGAATTGTGCCCTCAACATGACGGGTGCGATCATACCAGCACTAATGCACCAGATCCATCAGAACTCCGAAGTTAAGCGTGCTTGGGCGAGAGTAGTACTAGGATGGGTGACCCCCTGGGAAGTCCTCGTGTTGCACCCCCCTTTTCAATTTTTTTTGCTCCGGTTAGGGTTGCCAAGATACTTTACCCACCACATTTCTATTATCGAATCCCGCGGCACCTTGGGCAAGACAACTTCTCTTCACTTGGAGGCTGGGCCCGCAAACCGAGGGCGTTGGGCTTGTGACAAGGTCTCCGTCGCTCCGGTGCCCATATCTTTTGATCCGTAAGGAGTTACGCGGCGCACAGCATACCGTTGTAAAGCTCTCCAAGAGCTCTACGATGGGGGCAGCCAGCTAGCTCGCTTGGCTCTTTTCGGAGCTCAAAATCGAACGTTTTCATCAGTTTTGGGACACTTTTCTTCTTTTCCTCTGTTAAAAGGACGACAACCTTACTCGTGGCACATTAGAGCACCCTACAATGCGTCGATATCACGTCTTGCGAGGATGCTGCGTTGTTGAAGCGAATGGGTTGTCATTATGCCCATTGGGCCTTTTCAATGGACCATATCTCTAGGCTGGGTCTGTGAACCGTTAACACATAAAGGAATTGTGCCCTCAACATGACGGGTGCGATCATACCAGCACTAATGCACCGAATCCCATCAGAACTCCGAAGTTTTGCGTGCTTCGGCGAGAGTAGTACTAGGATGGGTGATCCCCTGGGAAGTCCTCGTGTTGCACCCCACTTTTCAATTTTTTTTGCTCCGGTTAGTGTTGCCAAGATACTTTACCTACCACATTTCTGTTATCGAATCCCACGGCACCTTGGGCAAGACAACTTCTCTTCACGTGGAGGCTGGGCCCGCAAACCGAGGGCGTAGGGCTTGTGACCAGGTCTCCGTCGCTCCGGGGCCCATAAATTTTGATCCGAAAGGAGTTACGAGGCGCAAAGCAAACCGTTGGAAAGCTCTCTGAGATCTCTACGACGGGGGCAGCTAGCTAGCTCGCTGTGCCCTTTTCGGAGCTCAAAATCGAACGTTTTCGTCAGTTTCGGGCCACTTTTCTTCTTTTGCAAAGTATTTCCGTCCCGGATCGTACGTCGTGTGCTGTTAAAAGGACGACAACCTTACTCACGACACATTAGAGGACCCTAAAATGCGTCGATATCACGTCTTGCGAGGATGCTGCGTTGTTGAAGCGGATGGGTTGTCGTTAAGACCATTGGGCCTTTTGAATGGGACATATCTCTAGGCTGGGATTGTGAACCGTTAACACATAAAGGAAATGTGCCCTCAACATGACGGGTGCGATCATACCAGCACTAATGCACCGGATCCCATCAGAACTCCGAAGTTAAGCGTGCTTGGGCGAGAGTAGTACTAGGATGGGTGACCCCCTGGGAAGTCCTCGTGTTGCACCCCCCTTTTCAATTTTTTTTGCTCCGGTTAGGGTTGCCAAGATACTTTACCCACCACATTTCTATTGTCGAATCCCACGGCACCTTGGGCAAGACAACTACCCTTCACGTGGAGGCTGGGCCCGCAAACCGAGGGCGTAGGGCTTGTGACCAGGTCTCCGTCACTCCGGTGCCCATAACTTTTGATCCGTAAGGAGTTACGAGGCGCACAGCATACCGTTGGAAAGCTCCCTGAGAGCTCTACGACGAGGGCAGCTAGCTAGCTTGCTATGCCCTTTTCGGAGCTCGAAATCGAACGTTTTCATCAGTTTCGGGCCACTTTTCTTCTTTTACTCTGTTTTTTCGTCCCGGATCGTACGTCGTGAGCTGTTAAAAGGACGACAACCTTACTCGCGGCACATTAGAGGACCCTACAATGCGTCGATATCACGTCTTGCGAGGATGCTGCGTTGTTGAAGCGGATGGGTTGTCGTTACGCCCATTGGGCCTTCTGAATGGGCCATCTCTCTAGGCTAGGTCTGTGAACAGTTAACACATAAAGGAATTGTACCCTCAACATGACGGGTGCGATCATACCAGCACTAATGCACCGGATCCCATAAGAACTCCGAAGTTAAGCGTGCTTGGGCGAGAGTAGTACTAGGATGGGTGACCCCCTGGGAAGTCCTCGTGTTGCACCCCCCTTTTCAATTTTTTTTGCTCCGGTTAGTGTTGCCAAGATACTTTACCCACCACATTTCTATTATCGAATCCCACGGCACCTTGGGCAAGACAACTTCTCTTCACGTGCAGGCTGGGCCCGCAAACCGAGGGCGTAGGGCCTGTGACCAGGTCTCCGTCGCACCGGTGCCCAAAACTTTTGATCCGTAAGGAGTTACGAGGTGCACAGCATACCGTTGGAAAGCTCTCTGAGAGCTCTACGACGAGGGCAGCTAGATAGCTCGCTATGCCCTTTTCGGAGCTGAAAATCGAACGTTTTCATCAGTTTCGGGACACTTTTCTTCTTTTGCTCTGTTTTTCCATCCCGGATCGTACGTCATGAGCTGTTAAAAGGAAGACAACGTTACTCGCGGCACATTAGAGGACCCTAAAATGCGTCGATATCACGGCTTGCGAGGATGCTGCGTTGTTGAAGCGGATGGGTTGTCGTTAAGCCCATTGGGCCTTTTGAATGGGCCATATCTCTAGGCTCGGACTGTGAACTGTTAACACATAAAGGAATTGTGCCCACAAAATGACAGGTGCAATCATACCAGCACTAATGCACCGGATTCCATCAGAACTCCGAAGTTAAGCGGGCTTGGGCGAGAGTAGTACTAGGATGGGTGACCCCCAGGGAAGTCCTCATGTTGCACCCCCCTTTTCAATTTTTTTTGCTCCGGTTAGGGTTGCCAAGATCCTTTATCCACCACATTTCTATTATCGAATAACATAGCACCTTGGGCAAGTCAACTTCGCCTCACATAGAGGCTAGGCCCGCAAACCGAGGGTGTAGGGCTTGGAACCTAGCCTCCGTTGCTCCGGTGCCCATAACTTTTGATCCGAAAGGAGTTACGAGGCGCACAGCATACCGTTGGAAAGCTCTCCAAGAGCTCTACGATGGGGGCAGCTAGCTAGCTCGTTGTGCCCTTTTCGGAGCTCAAAATCGAACATTTTCATCAGTTTCGGGCCACTTTTCTTCTTTTGCTCTGTTTTTCCGTCCCGGATCGTACGTCGTGAGCTGTTAAAAGGACGACAACCTTACTCGCGGCACATTAGAGGACCCTAAAATGGGTCGATATCACGTCTTGCGAGGATGCTGCGTTGTTGAAGCGGATGGGTTGTCGTTAAGCCTATTGGGCCTTTTGAACGGGCCATATCTCTAGGCTGGGACTGTGAACCGTTAACACATAAAGGAATTGTGCCCTCAACAGGACGGGTGCGATCATACCAGCACTAATGCACCGGATCCCATCAGAACTCCGAAGTTAAGCGTGCTTGGGCGAGAGTAGTACTAGGATGGGTGACCCCCGGGGATGTCCTCGTGTTGCACCACCCTTTTCAATTTTTTTTGCTCCGGTTAGGGTTGCCAAGATACTTTACCCACCACATTTCTATTATCGAATCCCACGGCACCTTGGGCAAGACAACTTCTCTTCTCGTGGAGGTTGGGCCCGCAAACTGAGGGCGTAGGGCTTGTGACCAGGTCTCCGTCGCTACGGTGCCCATAACTTTTGATCCGTAAGGAGTTACGAGGCGCACAGCATACCGTTGGAAAGCACTCTGAGAGCTCTACGACGGGCCAGTGAGCTATCTTGCTGTACCCTTTTCGGAGCCCAAAATCTAACGTTTTCATCAGTTTCGGGCCACTTTTCTTCTTTAGCTCTGTTTTTCCATCCCGGATCATGTGTCGTGAGCTGCTAAAAGGATGACAACCTTACTCGCAGGACATTAGAGGGCCCTACAATGCGTCGATATCACGTCTTGTGAGGATGCTGCGTTGTTGAAGTAGATGGGTTGTTGTTATGCCCATTGGGCCTTTTCAATGGGCCATCTCTCTAAGTTGGGACTGTAGACCCTTAACACATAAAGGAATTATGCCCTCAACATGACGGGTGTGATCATACCAGCACTAATGCACCGGATCCCATCAGAACTCCGAAGTTAAGCGTGCTTGGGCGAGAGTAGTACTAGGATGGGTGACCCCTTAGGAAGTCCTCATGTTGCACCCCGCTTTCCAATTTTTTTAGCTCCAGTTAGGGTTGCCAAGATACTTTATCCACCACATTTCTATTATCGAATCCCACGGCACCTTGGGCAAGACAACTTCTCTTCACGTGGAGGCTGGGCCCGCAAACCGGTGCCTATAACTTTTGATCCGTAAGGAGTTACGAGGCGTACAGCATACCGTTGGAAAGCTCTCTGAGAGCTCTACGACGGGGGCAGCTAGCTAGCTCGCTGTGCCCATTTCGGACTTAAAAATTGACCTTTTTCATCAGTTTCGGGCTACTTTTCTTCTTTTGCTTTGTTTTTCCGTCCCGGATCGCACGTCGTAAGCTGTTAAAAGGACGACAACCTTACTCGCGGCACATTAGAGGACCCTACAATGCGTCGATATCACGTCTTGCGAGGATGCTGCGTTGTTGAAGCGGATGGGTTATCGTTAAGCCCATTGGGACTTTTGAATGGGCCATATCTCTAGGCTGGGACTGTGAACCGTTAACACATAAAGGAATTGTGCCCTCAACATGACGGGTGCGATCATACCAGCACTAATGCACCGGATCCCATCAGAACTCCGAAGTTAAGCGTGCTTGGGCGAGAGTAGTACTAGGATGGGTGACCCCCTGGGAAGTCCTCGGGGTGCGCCCCCCTTTTCAATTTTTTTTTCTCCGGGTAGGGTTGCCAAGATACTTTTCCCACCACATTTCTATTATCGAATCCCACGGAACCTTGGGCAAGACAACTTCTCTTCACGTGGAGGCTGGGCCCGCAAACCGGTGCCCATAACTTTTGATCCGTAAGGAGTTACGAGGCGCACAGCATACCGTTGGAAAGCTCTCTGAGAGCTCTACGACGGGGGCAGCTAGCTAGCTCGCCGTGCCCTTTTCGGAGCTCAAATTCAAACATTTTCATCAGTTTCGGGCCACTTTTCTTATTTTGCTCTGTTTTTCCATCCCGGATCGTACGTCGTGAGCTGTTATAAGGACGACAACCTTACTCGCGGCACATTAGAGGACCCTACAATGCGTCGATATCACGTCTTGCGAGGATGCTGCGTTGTTGAAGCGGATGGGTTGTCGTTAAGCCCATTGGGCCTTTTGAATGGGCCATATCTCTAGGCTGGGACTGTGAACCGTTAACACATAAAGGAATTGTGCCCTCAACATGACGGGTGCGATCATACCAGCACTAATGCACCGGATCCCATCAGAACTCCGAAGTTAAGCGTGCTTAGGCGAGAGTAGTACTAGGATGGGTGACCCCCTGGGAAGTCCTCGTGTTGCACCCCCCTTTTCAATTTTTTTTGCTCCGGTTAGGGTTGCCAAGATACTTTACCCACCACATTTCTATTATCGAATCCCACGGCACCTTGGGCAAGACAACTTCTCTTCACGTGGAGGCTGAGCCCGCAAACCGGTGCCCATAACTTTTGATCCGTAAGGAGTTACGAGGCGCACAGCATACCGTTGGAAAGCTCTCTAAGAGCTCTACGACGGGGGCAGCTAGCTAGCTCGCTTTGCCCTTTTCGGAGCTCAAAATCGAACCTTTTCATCAGTTTCGGGCCACTTTTCTTTTTTTCCTCTGTTTTTCTGTCCCGGATCGTACGTCGTGAGCTGTTAAAAGGACGACAACCTTACTCGCGGCACATTAGAGGACCCTCCAATGCGTCGATATCACGTCTTGCGAGGATGCTGCGTTGTTGAAGCGGATGGGTTGTCGTTAAGCCCATTGGGCCTTTTGAATGGGCCATATCTCTAGGCTGGGACTGTGAACCATTAACACATAAAGGAATTGTGCCCTCAACATGACGGGTGCGATCATAACATCACTAATGCACCGGATCCCATCAGAAGTCCGAAGTTAAGCGTGCTTGGACGAGAGTAGTACTAGGATGGGTGACCCCCTGGAAAGTCCTCGTGTTGCACCCCCCTTTTCAATTTTTTTTGCTCCGGTTAGGGTTGCCAAGATACTTTACCCACCACATTTCTATTATCGAATCCCACGGAACATTTGGCAAGACAACTTCTCTTCACGTGGAGGCTGGGCCCGCAAACCGGTGCCCATAACTTCTAATCCGTAAGGCGTTACGAGGCGCACAGCATACCGTTGGAAAGCACTCTGAGAGCTCTACGACGGGGGCAGCTACCTAGCTCGCTTTGCCCTTTTCGGAGCTCAAAATCGAACCTTTTTATCAGTTTCGGGCCACTTTTCTTCTTTTGCTCTGTTTTTCTGACCCGGATCGTTCGTCGTGAGCTGTTAAAAGGACGACAACCTTACTCGCGGCACATTAGAGGGCCCTACAACGCGTCGATATCACATCTTACGAGGATGCTGCATTGTTGAAGTTGATAGGTTGTCGTTAAGCCCATTGAACCATTTGAATGGGCCATCTCTCTAGGCTGGGACTGTGAACCGTTAACACATAAAGGATTTGTGCCCTCAACATGACAGGTGCGATCATACCAGCTCTAATGCACCGGATCCCATCAGAACTCCGTAGTTAAGCGTGCTTGGGCGAGAGTAGTACTAGGATGGGTGAGCCCCTGGGAAGTCCTCGTGTTGCACCCCCCTTTTCAATTTTTTTTGCTCCGGTTAGGGTTGCCAAGATACTTTACCCACCACATTTCTATTATCGAATACCACCGCAGCTTGGGCAAGACAACTTCTCTTCACATGGAGGCTGGGCCCGCAAACCGGTGCCCATAACTTTTGATCCATAAGGAGTTACGTGGCGCATGGCATACCGTTGGAAAGCTCTTTGAGAGCTCTACGACGGGGGCAGCTAGCTAGCTCGCTTTGCCCTTTTTGGAGCTCAAAATCGAACGTTTTCATCAGTTTCGGGCCACTTTTCTTCTTTTGCTCTGTTTTTCCGTCCCGGATCGTACGTCGTGAGCTGTTAAAAGGACGACAACCTTACTCGCGACACATTAGAGGACCCTACAATGTGTCGATATCACGTCTTGCGAGGATGCTGCGTTGTTGAAGCGGATGGGTTGTCGTTAAGCCCATTGTGCCTTTTGAATGGGCCATATCTCTAGGCTGGGACTGTGAACCGTTAACACATAAAGGAATTGTGCCCTCAACATGACGGGTGCGATCATACCAGCACTAATGCACCGGATCCCATCAGAACTCCGAAGTTAAGCGTGCTTGGGCGAGAGTAGTACTAGGATGGGTGACCCCCTGGGAAGTCCTCGTGTTGCACCCCCCTTTTCAATTTTTTTTGCTCCGGTTAGGGTTGCCAAGATACTTTACCCACCACATTTCTATTATCGAATCCCACGGCACCTTGGGCAAGACAACTTCTCTTCACGTGGAGGCTGGGCCCGCAAACCGAGGGCGTAGGGCTTGTGACCAGGTCTCCGTCGCTCCGGTGCCCATAACTTTTAATCCGTAAGGAGTTACGAGGCGCACAGCATACCGTTGGAAAGCTCTCTGAGAGCTCTACGACGGGGGCAGCCAGCTAGCTTGCTATGCCCTTTTCGGAGCTCAAAATCGAACATTTTCATTAGTTTCGGGCCACTTTTCTTCTTTTGCTCTGTTTTTCCGTCCCGGATCGTACGTCGTGAGCTGTTAAAAGGACGACAACCTTACTCGCGGCACATTAGAGGACCCTACAATGCGTCGATATCACGTCTTGCGAGGATGCTGCGCTGTTGAAGCGGATGGGTTGTCGTTAAGCCCATTGGGCCTTTTGAATGGGCCATATCTCTAGGCTGGGACTGTGAACCGTTAACACATAAAGGAATTGTGCCCTCAACATGACGGGTGCGATCATACCAGCACTAATGCACCGGATCCCATCAGAACTCCGAAGTTAAGCGTGCTTGGGCGAGAGTAGTACTAGGATGGGTGACCCCCTGGGAAGTCCTCGTGTTGCACCCCCCTTTTCATTTTTTTTTGCTCCGGTTAGGGTTGCCAAGATACTTTACCCACCACATTTCTATTATCGAATACCACGGCACCTTGGGCAAGACAACTTCTCTTCACATGGAGGCTGGGCCCGCAAACCGGTGCCCATAACTTTTGATCCGTAAGGAGTTACGAGGCGCACAGCATACCGTTGGAAAGCTCTCTGAGAGCTCTACGACGGGGGCAGCTAGCTAGCACGCTGTGCCCTTTTCGGAGCTCAAAATCGAACGTTTTCATCAGTTTCGGGCCACTTTTCTTCTTTTGCTCTGTTTTTCCGTCCCGGATCGTACGTCGTGAGCTGTTAAAAGGACGACAACCTTACTCGCGGCACATTAGAGGACCCTACAATGCGTCGATATCACGTCTTGCGAGGATGCTGCGTTGTTGAAGCGGATGGGTTGTCGTTAAGCCCATTGGGCCTTTTGAATGGGCCATATCTCTAGGCTGGGACGGTGAACCGTTAACACATAAAGGAATTGTGCCCTCAACTTGACGGGTGCGATCATACCAGCACTAATGCACCGGATCCCATCAGAACTCCGAAGTTAAGCGTGCTTGGGCGAGAGTAGTACTAGGATCGGTGACCCCCTGGGAAGTCCTCGTGTTGCACCCCCCTTTTAAATTTTTTTTGCTCCGGTCAGGGTTGCCAAGATACTTTACCCACCACATTTCTATTATCAAATCCCACGGCACCTTGGGCAAGACAACTTCTCTTCACGTGGAGGCTGGGCCCACAAACCGAGGTCGTAGGGCTTGTGACCAGGTCTCCGTCGCTCCGGTGCCCATAACTTTTGATCCGTAAGGAGTTACGCGGCGCACAGTATACCGTTGGAAAGCTCTCCGAGAGCTCTACGACGAGGGTAGGTAGTTAGCTCGCCGTGCCCTTTTCGGAGCTCAAAATCGTACGTTTTCATCAGTTTTGGGCAATTTTTCTTCTTTTGCTATGTTTTTCCGTCCCGGATCGTACGTCGTGAGCTGTTAAAAGGACGATAACCTTACTCGCGGCACATTAGAGGACCCTACAATGCGTCGATATCACGTCTTGCGAGGATGCTGCGTTGTTGAAGCGGATGGGTTGTCGTTAAGCCCATTGGGCCTTTTGAATGGGCCATATCTCTAGGCTGGGACTGTGAACCATTAACACATAAAGGAATTGTGCCCTCAACATGACGGGTGCGATCATACCAGTACTAATGCACCGGATCCCATCAGGACTCCGAAGTTAAGCGTGCTTGGGCGAGAGTAGTACTAGGATGGTTGACCCCGTGGGAAGTCCTCGTGTTGCACCCCCCTTTTCAATTTTTTTTGCCCCGGTGAGGGTTGCCAAGATACTTTACCCACCACATTTCTATTATCGAATCCCATGGCACCTTGGGCAAGACAACTTCGCTTCACGTAGAGGCTGGGCCCACAAACCGAGGGCGTGGGGCTTCAAACCAGGTCTCCGTCGCTCCGGTGCCCATAACTTTTGATCCGTAAGGAGTTACGCGGCGCACAGCATACCGTTGGAAAGCCCTCTAAGAGCTCTACGACGGGGGCAGGTAGCTAGCTTGCCGTGCCCTTTTCGAATCTCAAAATCGAACGATTTCATCAGTTTCGGGCAACTTTTCTACTTTTGCTCTGTTTTTCCGTCCCGGATCGTACGTCGTGAGCTGTTCAAAGGACGACAACCTTACTCGCGGCACATTAGAGGACCTTACAATGCGTTGATATCACGTCTTGCGAGGATGCTGCGTTGTTGAAACGGATGGGTTGTCGTTAAGCCCATTGGTCCTTTTGAATGGGCCATATCTCTAGGCTGGGACTGTGAACCGTTAACACATAAAGTAATTGTGCCCTCAACATGACGGGTGCGATCATACCAGCACTAATGCACCGGATCCCATCAAAACTCCGAAGTTAAGCGTGCTTGGGCGAGAGTAGTACTAGGATGGGTGACCCCCTGGGAAATCCTCGTGTTGCACCCACCTTTTCAATTTTTTTTGCTCCAGTTAGGGTTGCCAACATACTTTACCCACTACATTTCTATTATCGAATCCCACGGCACCGTGGGCAAGACAACTTCGCTTCACGTGGAGGCTGGGCCCGCAAAACGAGGGCGTAGGGCTTGTGACCAGGTATCCGTCACTCCGGTGCCCATAACTTTTAATCCGTAAGGAGTTACGTGGCGCACAACATACTGTAGCTAAGCTCTCCGAGAGCTCTACGATGGGGGCAGCCAGCTTGCCCAGTGTGCCCATTTTTGGAGCTCAAAATCGAACGTTTTCATCAGTTTCGGGCCACTTTTCTTCTTTTGCTCTGTTTTTTCGTCCCGGATCGTACGTCGTGAGCTGTTAAAAGGACGACAACCTTACTCGCGGCACATTAGAGGACCCTACAATGCGTCGATATCACGTCTTGCGAGGATGCTGCGTTGTTGAAGCGGATGGGTTGTCGTTAAGCCCATTGGGCCTTCTGAATGGGCCATATCTCTAGGCTGGGACTGTGAACCGTTAACACATAAAGGAATTGTGCCCTCAACATGACGGGTGCGATCATACCAGCACTAATGCACCGGATCCCATCAGAACTCCGAAGTTAAGCGTGCTTGGGCGAGAGTAGTACTAGGATGGGTGACCCCCTGGGAAGTCCTCGTGTTGCACACCCCTTTTCAATTTTTTTTGCTCCGGTTAGCGTTGCCAAGATACTTTACCCACCACATTTCTATTATCGAGTCCCACGGCACCTTGGGCAAGACAACTTCTCTTCACGTGGAGGATGGGCCCGCAAACCGAGGGCGTAGGGCTTGTGACCAGGTCTCCGTCGCTCCGTGCCCATAACTTTTGATCCGTAAGGAGGTACGTGGCGCAAAGCATACCGTTGTAAAGCTCTCCGAGAGCTCTACGACGGTGGCAGGTAGCTAGCTCGCCGTGCCCTTTCCAGAGCTCAAAATCGAACGTTTTCATCAGTTTCGGGCTACTTTTCTTCTTTTGCTCTATTTTTCTGTCCCGGATCGTACGTCGTGAGCTGTTAAAAGGACGACAACCTTACTCGCGGCACATTAGAGGACCCTACAATGCGTCGATATCACGTCTTGCGAGGATGCTGCGTTGTTGAAGCGGATGGGTTGTCGTTAAGCCCATTGGGCCTTTTGAATGGGCCATATCTCTAGGCTGGGACTGTGAACCGTTAACACATAAAGGAATTGTGCCCTCAACATGACGGGTGCGATCATACCAGCACTAATGCACCGGATCCCATCAGAACTCCGAAGTTAAGCGTGCTTGGGCGAGAGTAGTACTAGGATGGGTGACCCCCTGGGAAGTCCTTGTGGTGCACCCCCCTTTTCAATTTTTTTTACTCCGGTTAGGGTTGCCAAGATACTTTACCCACCACATTTCTATTATCGAATCCCACGGCACCTTGGGCAAGACAACTTCTCTTCACGTGGAGGCTGGGCCCGCAAACCGAGGGCGTAGGGCTTGTGACCAGGTCTCCGTCGCTCCAGTGCCCATAACTTTTGATCCGTAAGGAGTTACGTGGCGCACGGCATACCGTTGTAAAGCTCTCCGAGAGCTCTACGACGGGGGCAGGTAGCTAGCTCGACGTGCCCCTTTCGGAGCTCAAAATCGAACGTTTTCATCAGTTTCGGGCTACTTTTCTTCTTTTGCTCTGTTTTTCCGTCCCGGATCGTACGTCGTGAGCTGTTAAAAGGACGACAACCTTACTCGTGGCACATTAGAGGACCCTACAATGCGTCGATATCACGTCTTGCGAGGATGCTGCGTTGTTGAAGCGGATGGGTTGTCGTTAAGCCCATTGGGCCTTTTGAATGTGCCATATCTCTAGGCTGGGACTGTGAACCGTTAACACATAAAGGAATTGTGCCCTCAACATGACGGGTGCGATCATACCAGTACTAATGCACCGGATCCCATCAGAACTCCGAAGTTAAGCGTGCTTGGGCAAGAGTAGTACTAGGATGGGTGACCCCCTGGGAAGTCCTCGTGTTGCACCCCCCTTTTCAATTTTTTTTGCTCCGGTTAGGGTTTCCAAGTTACTTTATCCACCACATTTCTATTATCGAATCCGACGCTACCTTAGGCAAGACAACTTCACTTGACGAGGAGGCTGGGCCCGCAAACCGAGGTCGTAGGGCTTGTGACCAGGTCTCCGTCGCTCCAGTGCCCATAACTTTTGATTAGTAAGGAGTTACGTGGCGCACAGCATACCGTTGGAAAGCACTCCGAGAGCTCTACGACGGGGGCAGATAGCTTGCTCGCCATGCCCTTTTCGGAGCTCAAAATCGAACGTTTTCATCAGTTTCGGGCTACTTTTCTTCTTTTGCTCTGTTTTTCCGTCCCGGATCGTACGTCGTGAGCTGTTAAAAGGACGACAACCTTACTCGCGGCACACTAGAGGACCCTACAATACGTCGATATCACGTCTTGCGAGGATGCTGCGTTGTTGAAGCAGATGGGTTGTCGTTAAGCCCATTGGGCCTTTTGAATGGGCCATATCTCTAGGCTGGGACTGTGAACCGTTACCACATAAAGGAATTGTGCCCTCAACATGACGGGTGCGATCATACCAGCACTAATGCACCGGATCCCATCAGAACTCCGAAGTTATGCGTGCTTGGGCGAGAGTAGTACTAGGATGGGTGACCCCCTGGGAAGTCCTCGTGTTGCACCACCCTTTTCAATTCTTTTTGCTCCGGTAAGGGTTGCCAAGATACTTTACCCACTACATTTCTATTATCGAATCCCACGGCACCTTGGGCAAGACAACTTCTCTTCACGTGGAGGCTGGGCCCGCAAACCGAGGGCGTAGGGCTTGTGACCAGGTCTCCGTCGCTCCGGTGCCCATAACTTTTGATCCGTAAGGAGTTACGCGACGCACAGCATACCGTTGGAAAGCTCTCCGAGAGCTCTACGACGGGGGCAGGTAGCTAGCTCACCGTGCCCTTTTCGGAGCTCAAAATCGAACATTTTCATCAGTTTCAGGCTACTTTTCTTCTTTTGCTCTGTTTTTCCGTCCCGGATCGTACGTCGTGAGTTGTTAAAAGGACGACAACCTTACTCGCGGCACATTAGAGGACCCTACAATGCGTCGATATCACGTCTTGCGAGGATGCTGCGTTGTTGAAGCGGATGGGTTGTCGTTAAGCCCATTGGGCCTTTTGAATGGGCCATATCTCTAGGCTGGGACTGTGAACCGTTAACACATAAAGGAATTGTGCCCTCAACATGACGGGTGCGATCATACCAGTACTAATGCACCGTATCCCATTAGAACTCCGAAGTTAAGCGTGCTTGGGCGAGAGTAGTACTAGGATGGGTGACCCCCAGGGAAGTCCTCGTGTTGCACCCCCCTTTTCAATTTTTTTTTGCTTCGGTTAGGGTTGCCAAGATACTTTACCCACCACATTTCTATTATCGAATCCCACGGTACCTTGGGCAAGACAACTTCTGTTCACGTGGAGGCTGGGCCCGCAAACCGAGGGCGTAGGGCTTGTGACCAGGTCTCCGTCGCTCCGGTGCCCATAACTTTTGATCCGTAAGGAGTTACGCGGCGCACAGCATACCGTTGGAAAGCTCTCTGAGAGCGCTACGACCGGGGTAGGTACCTCGCTCCCCATGCCCTCTTTGGAGCTCAAAATCGAACGTTTTCAACAGTTCCGCGCTACTTTTCTACTTTTCCTCTGTTTTTCCGTCCCGGATCGTACGACGTGAGCTGTTAAAAGGATGACAACCTTACTCGCGGCACATTAGAGGACCCTACAATGCATCGATATCATGTCTTGCGAGGATGCTGCATTGTTAAAGCGGATGGGTTGTAGTTAAGCCTATTGGGCCTTTTGAATGGGCCAAATCTCTAGGCTGGGACTGTGAACCGTTAACACATAAAGGAATTGTGCCCTCAACATGACGGGTGCAATCATACCAGCACTAATGCACCGGATCCCATCAGAACTCCGAAGTTAAGCGTGCTTGGGCGAGAGTAGTACTAGGATGGGTGACCCCCTGGGAAGTCCTCGTGTTGCACCCCCCTTTTCAATTTTTTTTGCTCCGGTTAAGGTTGCCAAGATACTTTACCCACCACATTTCTATTATCGAATCCCACGGCACCTTGGGCAAGACAACTTCTCTTCACGTGGAGGCTGGGCCCGCAAACCGAGGGCGTAGGGCTTGTGACCAGGTCTCCGTCGCTCCGGTGCCCATAACTTTTGATCCGTAAGGAGTTACGTGGCGCACGGCATACCGTTGTAAAGCTCTCCGAGGGCTCTACGACGGGGGCAAGTAGCTAGCTCGCTTTCCCCTTTTCGGGGCTCAAAATCGAACGTTTTCATCAGTTTCGGGCTACTTTTCATCTTTTGCTCTGTTTTTCCGTCCCGGATCGTACGTCGTGAGCTGTTAAAAGGACGACAACCTTACTCGCGGCACATTAGAGGACCCTACAATGCGTCGATATCACGCATTGCGAGGATGCTGCGTTGTTGCAGCAGATGGGAGGTCGTTAAGCCCATTGGGACTTTTGACTGGGCCATATCTCTAGGCTGGGACGTTGAACCGTTAACACATAAAGGAATTGTGGTCTGAACATCACGGGGGCGATCATACCAGCAGTAATGCACTGGATCCCATCAGAACTCCGAAGTTAAGCGTGCTTGGGCGAGAGTAGTACTAGGATGGGTGACCCCCTCGGAACTCCACGTGTTGCACCCCCCTTTTAAATTTTTTTTGCCCCGGTTAGGGTTGCCAAGATACTTTATCCACTACATTTCTATTATCAAATTCCACGGCACCATGGGCAAGACAACTTCGCTTCACGTGGAGGCTGGTCCCGCAAAACGTGGGCGTAGGGCTTGTGACCAGGTCTCCGTCGTTCCGGTGCCCATAACTTTTGATCCGTAAGGAGTTACGCGGCGCACATCATACCGTTGGAAAGCTCTCCGAGAGCTCTACGACGGGGGCAGGTAGCTAGCTCGCCGTGCCCTTTGCGGAGCTTAAAATCGAACGTTTTCTTCAGTTTCGGGCTACTTTTCTTCCTTTGCTCTGTTTTTCCGTCCCGGATCGTACGTCGTGAACTGTTAAAAGGACGACAACCTTACTCGGGGCACATTAGAGGACCCTACAATGCGTCGATATCACGTCTTGCGAGGATACTGCGTTGTTGAAGCGGATGGGTAGTCGTTAAGCCCATTGGGGCTTTTGGATGGGGCAGCTCTCTAGGCTGGGACTGTGAACCGTTAACACATAAAGTAATTGTTCCCTCAGCATGACGGGTGCAATCATACCAGCACTCATGCAGCGGATCCCATCAGACCCCCGAAGTTAAGCGTGCTCGGGCTAGAGTACTACTAGGATGCGTCACCCCCTCGCAAGTCCTCGTGTTGCACCACCCTTTCCAATTTCTTTTCCTCCGGTTAGGGTTGCCAAGATACTTTAGCCACCACATTACTATTTTCGAATCCGACGCCACCTTGGGAAAGACAATTTCTCTTCACGTGGAGGCTGGGCCCGTAAACCGAGGCCGTAGGGCTTGTGACCAGGTCTCCGTCGCTCCGGTGCCCATAACTTTGGATCCGTAAGGGGTTACGCGGGGCACAGCATACCGTTGGAAAGCTCTCCGAGAGCTCTACGACGGGGGCAGGTAGCTAGCTCGCCGTACCCTTTTCGGAACTCAAAATTGAACGTTTTCATCAGTTTCGGGCTACTTTTCTTCTTTCCTCTGTTTTTCCGCCCCGGATCGTATGTCGTGAGTTGTTAAAAGGACGACAACCTTACTCGTCGCACATTAGAGGACACTACAATGCGTCGATATCACGTCTTGCAAGGATGCTGCGTTGTTGAAGCGGATGGGTTGTCGTTAAGCCCATTGGGCCTTTTGAATGTGCCATATCTCTAGGCTGGGACTGTGAACCGTTAACACATAAAGAAATTGTGCCCTCAACATGACGGGTGCGATCATACCAGCACTAATGCACCGTATCCCATCAGAACTCTGAAGTTAAGCGTGCTTGGGCGAGAGGAGTACTAGGATGGGTGACCCCCTGGGAAGCCCTCGCGGTGCACCCCTCTTTTCAATTTTTTTTGGCTTCGGTTAGGGTTGCCAAGATACTTTACCCACCACATTTCTATTATCGAATCCCACTGCACCTTGGGCAAGACAACTTCTCTTCACGTGGAGGCTGGGCCCGCAAACCGAGGGCGTAGGGCTTGTGACCAGGTCTTCGTCGCTCCGGTGCCCATAACTTTTGATCCGTAAGGAGTTACGCGGCGCACAGCAGACCGTTGGAAAGCTCTCCGAGAGCTCTACGACGGGGGCAGGTAGCTAGCTCGCCGTGCCCTTTTCGGAGCTCAAAATCGATCATTTTTATCAGTTTTGGGCTAGTTTTCTATTTTTGCTCTGTTTTTCCGTCCCGGATCGTACGTCGTGAGCTGTTAAAAGGACGACAACCTTACTCGCGGCACATTAGAGGACCCTACAACGCGTCGATATCACGTCTTGCGAGGATGCTGCGTTGTTGACGCGGATGGGTTCTCGTTAAGCACATTGGGCCTTTTGAATGGGCCATATCTCTAGGCTGGGACTGTGAACCGTTAACACATAAAGGAATTGTGCCCTCAACATGACGGGTGCGATCATACCAGCAATAATGCACCGGATCCCATCAGAACTCCGAAGTTAAGCGTGCTTGGGCGAGAATAGTACTAGGATGGGTGACCCCCTGGGTAGTCCTCGTGTTGCACCCCCCTTTTCAATTTTTTTTGCTTCGGTTATGGTTGCCAAGATACTTTACCCACCACATTTCTATTATCGATCCCACGGCACCTTGGGCAAGACAACTTCTCTTCACGTGGAGGCTGGGCCTGCAAACCAAGGGCTTAGGGCTTGTGA
The DNA here is from genome assembly GCA_037974665.1 of Ehretia macrophylla. Lineage (NCBI taxonomy): Eukaryota > Viridiplantae > Streptophyta > Magnoliopsida > Boraginales > Ehretiaceae > Ehretia > Ehretia macrophylla. The sequence continues at coordinate 2,679,067 of CM075773.1, forward strand.
CCAGGTCTCCGTCGCTCCGGTGCCCATAACTTTTGATCCGTCAGGAGTTACGCGGCGCACAGCATACCATTGGAAAGCTCTCCGAGAGCTCTACGACGGGGGCAGGTAGCTCGCTCGCCGTGCCCTTTTCGGAGCTCAAAATCAAACATTTTCATCAGTTTCGGGCCACTTTTCTTCTTTTGCTCTGTTTTTCCGTCCCGGAACGTACGTCGTGAGCTGTTAAAAGGACGACAACCTTACTCGCGACACATTAGAGGACCCTACAATGCGTCAATATTACGTCTTGCGAGGATGCTGCGTTGTTGAAGCGGATGGGTTGTCGTTAAGCCCATTGGGCCTTTTGAATGGGCCATATCTCTAGGCTGGGACTGTGAACCGTTAACACGTAAAGGAATTGTGCCCTCAACATGACGGGTGCGATCATACCAGCACTAATGCACCGGATCCCATCAGAACTCCGAAGTTAAGCGTGCTTGGGCGAGAGTAGTACTAGGATGGGTGACCCCCTGGGAAGTCCTCGTGTTGCACCCACCTTTTCAATTTTTTTTGCTCCGGTTAGGGTTGCCAAGATACTTTACCCACCACATTTCTATTATTGAATCCCACAGTACCTTGGGCAAGACAACTTCTCTTCACGTGGAGTCTGGGCCCGCAAATCGAGGGCGTAGGGCTTGTGACCAGGTCTCCGGCGCTCCGGTGCCCATAACTTTTGATCCCTAACGAGTTACGCGGCGCACAGCATACCGTTGGAAAGCACTCCGAGAGCCCTACGACGGGGGCTAGTAGCTAGCTCGCCGTGCCCTTTTCGGAGCTCAAAATAGAACGTTTTCATCAGTTTCGGGCTACTTTTCTTCCTTTGCTCTGTTTTTCCGTCCCGGATCGTACGTCGTGAGCTGTTAAAAGGACGACAACCTTACTCGTGGCACATTAGAGGACCCTACAATGCGTCGATATCACGTCTTGCGAGGATGCTGCGTTGTAAAAGAGGATGGGTTGTCGTTAAGCCCATTGGGCCTTTTGAATGAGCCATATCTCTAGGCTGGGACTGTGAACCGTTAACACATAAAGGAATTGTGCCCTCAACATGACGGGTGCGATCATACCAGCACTAATGCACCGAATCCCGTCCGAACTCCGAAGTTAAGCGTGCTTGGGCGAGAGTAGTACTAGGATGGGTGACCCCCTGGGAAGTCCTCGCGTTGCAGCCCCCTTTTCAATTTTTTTTGCTCCGGTTAGGGTTGCCAAGATACTTTACAAACCACATTTCTATTATCGAATCCCACGGCACCTTGGGCAAGACAACTTCTCTTCACGTGGAGGCTGGGCCCGCAAACCGGGGGCGTAGGGCTTGTGACTAGTTCTCCGTCGCTCCGGTGCCCATAACTTTTGATCAGTAATGAGTTACGCGGCGCACAGCATACTGTTGGACAGCTCTCCGAGAGCTCTACGACGGGGGCAGGTAGCTAGCTTGTCGTGCCCTTTTCGGAGCTCAAAATCGAATGTTTTCATCAGTTTCAGGCTACTTTTCTTCCTTTGCCCTGTTTTTCTGTCCCGGATCGTACGTCGTGAGTTATTAAAAGGACGACAACCTTACTCGCGGCACATTAGAGGACCCTACAATGCGTCGATATCACGTCTTGCGAGGATGCTGCGTTGTTGAAGCGGATGGGTTGTCGTTAAGCCCATTGGGCGTTTTAAATGGGCCATATCTCTAGGCTGGGACTGGGAACCGTTAACACATAAAGGAATTGTGCCCTCAACATGACGGGTGCGACCATACCACCACTAATGCACCGGATCCCATCAGAACTCCGAAGTTAAGCGTGCTTGGGCGAGAGTAGTACTAGGATGGGTGACCCCCTGGGAAGTCCTCGTGTTGCACCCCCCTTTTCAATTTTTTTTACTCCAGTTAGCGTTGCCAAGATACTTTACCCACTACATTTCTATTATCGAATCCCACAGCACCTTGGGCAAGACAACTTCTCTTCACCTGGAGGCTGGGCCCGCAAACCGAGGGCGTAGGGCTTGTGACCAGGTCTCCGTCGCTCCGGTGCCCATAACTTTTGATCCGTAAGGAGTTACGCGGCGCACAGCATACCGTTGGAAAGCTCTCCGAGAGCTCCACGACGGGGGCAGGAAGCTAGCTCGCCGTGCCCTTTTCGGAACTCAAAATCCAAAGTTTTCATCAGTTTCGGGCTACTTTTCTTCTTTTGCTCTGTTTTTCCATCCCCCATCATATGTCCTGAGTTGTTAAAAGGACGACAACCTTACTCGTGGCACATTAGAGGACACTACAATCCGTCGATATCCCATCTTACGAGGATGCTGCGTTGTTGAACCGGCTGGGTCGTCGTTAAGCGCATTGGGCCTTTTGAATGGGCCATATCTCTAGGCTGGGACTGTGAACCGTTAACACATAAAGGAATTGTGCCCTCAACATGACGGGTGCGATCATACCAGCACTAATGCACCGAATCCCATCAGAACTCCGAAGTTAAGCGTGCTTCGGCGAGAGTAGTACTAGGATGGGTGACCCCTGTGAAGTCCTCGCGTTACACCCCCCTTTTCAATTTTTTTTTCTCCGGTTAGGGTTGCCAAGATACTTTACCCACCACATTTCTATTAACGAATCCCACGGCCCCTTGGCCAAGACAACTTCTCTTCACGTGGAGGCTGGGCCCGTAAACCGAGGCCGTAGGGCTTGTGACCAGGTCTCCGTTGCTCCGGTGCCCATAACTTTGGATCCGTAAGGGGTTACGCGGGGCACAGCATACCGTTGGAAAGCTCTCCGAGAGCTCTACGACGGGGGCAGGTAGCTAGCTCGCCGTGCCCTTTTCGGAACTCAAAATTGAACGTTTTCATCAGTTTCGGGCAACTTTTCTTCTTTTCCTCTGTTTTTCCGCCCCGGATCGTATGTCGTGAGTTGTTAAAAGGACGACAACCTTACTCGTCGCACATTAGAGGACACTACAATGCGTCGATATCACGTCTTGCAAGGATGCTGCGTTGTTGAAGCGGATGGGTTGTCGTTAAGCCCATTGGGCCTTTTGAATGTGCCATATCTCTAGGCTGGGACTGTGAACCGTTAACACATAAAGAAATTGTGCCCTCAACATGACGGGTGCGATCATACCAGCACTAATGCACCGTATCCCATCAGAACTCTGAAGTTAAGCGTGCTTGGGCGAGAGTAGTACTAGGATGGGTGACCCCCTGGGAAGTCCTCGTGTTGCACCCCCCTTTTCAATTTTTTTTGCTTCGGTTAGGGTTGCCAAGATACTTTACCCACCACATTTCTATTATCGAATCCCATGGTACCTTGGGCAAGACAACTTCTCTTCACGTGGAGGCTGGGCCCGCAAACCGAGGGCGTAGGGCTTGTGACCAGGTCTCCGTCGCTCCGGTGCCCATAACTTTTGATCCGTAAGGAGTTACGCGGCGCACAGCATACCGTTGGAAAGCTCTCCGAGAGCTCTACGACGGGGGCAGGTAGCTAGCTCGCCGTGCCCTTTTTGGAGCTCAAAATCGAACGTTTTCATCAGTTTCGGGCTACTTTTCTATTTTTGCTCTGTTTTTCCGTCCCGGATCGTACGTCGTGAGCTGTTAAAAGGACGACAACCTTACTCGCGGCACATTAGAGGACCCTCCAATGCGTCGATATCATGTCTTCTGAGGATGCTGCGTTGTTGAAGCGGATGGGTTATCGTTAAGCCCATTGGGCCTTTTGAATGGGCCATATCTCTAGGCTGGGACTGTGAACCGTTAACACATAAAGGAATTGTGCCCTCAACATGACATGTGCGATCAAACCCGCACTAATACACCGGATCCCATGAGAATTCCGAAGTTAAGCGTGCTTGGACGAGAGTAGTACAAGGATGGGTGACCCCTTGGGAAGTCCTCGTGTTGAACCCCCCTTTCCAATTTTTTTTACTCCAGTTAGGGTTGCCAAGATGCTTTATCCACCACATTTCTATTATCGAATCCCACGGCACCTTGGGCAAGACAACTTCTTTTCACGTGGAGGCTGGGCCCGCAAACCGAGGGCGTAGGGCTTGTGACCAGGTCTCCGTCGCTCCGGTGCCCATAACTTTTGATCCGTAAGGAGTTACGCGGCGCACAGCATACCGTTGTAAAGCTTTCCCAGAGCTCTACGACAAGGGCAGCCAGCTAGCTCGCTTTGCCCTTTTCAGAGCTCAAAATTGAACGTTTTCATCAGTTTCGGGCCACTTTTCTTCTTTTGCTCTGTTTTTCTGTCCCGGATCGTACATCGTGAGCTGTTAAAAGGACGACAACCTTACTCGCGGGGCATTAGAGGACCATACAATGCGTCAATATCACGTCTTGCGAGGATGCTGCGTTGTTGAAGCGGATGGGTTGTTGTTAAGCCCATTGGGCCTTCTGAATGGGCCATATCTCTAGGCTGGGACTGTGAACCGTTAACACATAAAGGAATTGTGTCCTCAACATGACGGGTGCGATCATACCAGCACTAATGCACCGGATCCCATCAGAACTCCGAAGTTAAGCGTGCTTGGGCGAGAGTAGTACTAGGATGGGTGACCCCCTGGGAAGTCCTCGTGTTGCACCCCCCTTTTCAATTTTTTTTGCTCCGGTTAGGGTTGCCAAGATACTTTACCCACCACATTTCTATTATTGAATCCCACAGTACCGTGAGCAAGACAACTTCTCTTCACGTGGAGGCTGGGCTCGCAAATGGAGGGCGTAGGGCTTGTGACCAGGTCTCCGTCGCTCCGGTGCCCATAACTTTTGATCCGTAAGGAGTTACGCGGCGCACAGCATACCGTTGGAAAGCTCTCCGAGAGCTCTACGACGGGGGCAGGTAGCTAGCTCGCCGTGCCCTTTTCGGAGCTCAAAATCGAACGTTTTCATCAGTTTCGGGCTACTTTTCTTCTTTTGCTCTGTTTTTCCGTCCCGGATCGTACGTCGTGAGCTGTTAAAAGGACGAAAACCTTACTCGTGGCACATTATAGGACCCTACAATGCGTCGATATCACGTCTTGCGAGGATGCTGCGTTGTAAAAGAGGATGGGTTGTCGTTAAGCCCATTGGGCCTTTTGAATGGGCCATATCTCTAGGCTGGGACTGTGAACCGTTAACACATAAAGGAATTGTGCCCTCAACATGACGGGTGCGATCATACCAGCACTAATGCACCGAATCCCGTCCGAACTCCGAAGTTAAGCGTGCTTGGGCGAGAGTAGTACTAGGATGGGTGACCCCCTGGGAAGTCCTCGCGTTGCAGCCCCCTTTTCAATTTTTTTTGCTCCGGTTAGGGTTGCCAAGATACTTTACAAACCACATTTCTATTATCGAATCCCACGGCACCTTGGGCAAGACAACTTCTCTTCACGTGGAGGCTAGGCCCGCAAACCGAGTGCGGAGGTCTTGTGACTAGTTCTCCGTCGCTCCAGCGCCCATAACTTTTGATCCGTAAGGAGTTACGCGGCGCACAGCATACCGTTGGAAAGCTCTCCGAGAGCTCTACGACGGGGGCAGGTAGCTAGCTTGTCATACCCTTTTCGGAGCTCAAAATCGAACGTTTTCATCAGTTTCGGGCCACTTTTCTTCTTTTGCTATGTTTTTCCGTCCCGGATCGTACGTCGTGAGCTGTTAAAAGGACGACAACCTTACTCGCGGGACATTAGAGGGCCCTACAATGCGTCGATTTCACGTCTTGCGAGGATGCTGCGTTGTTGAAGCGGATGGGTTGTCGTTAAGCCCATTGGGCCTACTAAATGGGCCATCTCTCTAGGCTGGGACTGTGAACCGTTAACACATAAAGGAATTGTGCCCTCAACATGACGGGTGCGATCATACCATTACTAATGCACCGGATCCCATCAGAACTCTGAAGTTAAGCGTGCTTGGGCAAGAGTAGTACTAGGATGGGTGACCCCCTGGGAAGTCCTCGTGTTGCACCCCCCTTTTCAATTTTATTTGCTCCAGTTAGGGTTGCCAAGATACTTTACCCACTACATTTCTATTATCGAATCCCACGGCACCTTGGGCAAGACAACTTCTCTTCACGTGGAGGCTGGGCCAGCAAACCGAGGGCGTAGGGCTTGTGACCAGGTCTCCGTCGCTCCGGTGCCCATAACTTTTGATCCGTAAGGAGTTACGCGACGCACAGCATACCGTTCGAAAGCTCTCCGAGAGCTCCACGACGGGGGCAGGTAGCTAGCTCGCCGTGCCCTTTTCGGAGATCAAAATCGAACATTTTCATCAGTTTTCGGCTACTTTTCTTCTTTTGCTATGTTTTTCCGTCCCGGATCGTACGTCGTGAGCTGTTAAAAGGACGACAACCTTCCTCGCGGCACATTAGAGTACCCTACAATTCGTCGATATCACGTCTTGCGAGGATGCTGCGTTGTTGAAGCGGATGGGTTGTCGTTAAGCCCATTGGGCCTTTTGAATGGGCCATATCTCTAGGCTGGGACTGTGAACCGTTAACACATAAAGGAATTGTGCGCTCAACATGACGGGTTCGATTATACCAGCACTAATGCACCGGATCCCATCAGAACTCCGAAGTTAAGCGTGCTTGGGCGAGAGTAGTACTAGGATGGGTAACCCCCTGGGAAGTCCTCGCGTTGCACCCCACTTTTCAATTTTTTTTGCTCCAGTTAGGGTTGCCAAGATACTTTACCCACTACATTTCTATTATCGAATCCCACGGCACCTTGGGCAAGACAACTTCTCTTCACGTGGAGGCTGGGCCCGCAAACCGAGGGCGTAGGGCTTGTCACCAGGTCTCCGTCGCTCCGGTGCCCATAACTTTTGATCCGTAAGGAGTTACGAGGCGCACAGCATACCGTTGGAAAGCTCTCTGAGAGCTCCACGACGGGGGCAGGTAGCTAGCTCGCAGTGCCCTTTTCGGAACTCAAAATCGAACGTTTTCATCCGTTTCGGGCTACTTTTCTTCTTTTGCTCTGTTTTTCCGTCCCGGATCGTATGTCGTGAGTTGTTAAAAGGACGACAACCTTACTCGTGGCACATTAGAGGACCCTACAATGCGTCGATATCACGTCTTGCGAGGATGCTGCGTTGTCAAAGATGATGGGTTGTCGTTAAGCCCATTGGGCCTTTTGAATGGGCCATATCTCTAGGCTGGGACTGTGAACCGTTAACACATAAAGGAATTGTGCCCTCAACATGACGGGTGCGATCATACCAGCACTAATGCACCGGATCCCATCAGAACTCCGAAGTTAAGCGTGCTTGGGCGAGAGTAGTACTAGGATGGGTGACGCCCTGGGAAGTCCTCGCGTTGCACCCCCCTTTTCAATTTTTTTTTCTCCAGTTAGGGTTGCCAAGATACTTTACAAACCACATTTCTATTATCGAATCCCACGGCACCTTGGGCAAGACAACTTCTCTTCACGTGGAGGCTGGGCCCGCAAACCGAGGGCGTAGGGCTTGTGACCAGGTCTCCGTCGCTCCGGTGCCCATAACTTTTGATCCGTAAGGAGTTACGCGGCGCACAGCATACCGTTGGAAAGCTCTCCGAGAGCTCTACGACGGGGGCAGGTAGCTAGCCTGCTGTCCCCTTTTCGGAGCTCAAAATCGACCGTTTTCATCAGTTTCGGGCTACTTTTCTTCTTTTGCTCTGTTTTTCCGTCCCGGATCGTACGTCGTGAGCTCTTAAAAGGACGACAACCTTACTCGCGGCACATTAGAGGACCCTACAATGCGTCGATATCACGTCTTGCGAGGATGCTGCGTTGTTGAAACGGATGGGTTGTCGTTAAGCCCATTGGGCCTTTTAAATGGGCCATATCTCTAGGCTGGGACTGTGAACCGTTAACACATAAAGGAATTGTGCCCTCAACATGACGGGTGCGATCATACCAGCACTAATGCACCGGATCCCATCAGAACTCCGAAGTTAAGCGTGCTTGGGCGAGAGTAGTACTAGGATGGGTGACCCCCTGGGAAGTCCTCGTGTTGCACCCCACTTTTCAATTTTTTTTGCTCCAGTTAGGGTTGCCAAGATACTTCACCCACTTCATTTCTATTATTGAATCCCACGGCACCATGGACAAGACAACTTCGCTTCACGTGGAGGCTGGGCCCGCAAACCGAGGGCGTAGGGCTTGTGACCATGTCTCCGTCGCTCCGGTGCCCATAACTTTTGATCCGTAAGGAGTTACGCGGCGCACAGCTTACCGTTGGAAAGCTCTCCGAGAGCTCCACGACGGGGGCAGGTAGCTAGCTCGCAGTGCCCTTTTCGGAACTCAAAATCGAACGTTTTCATCCGTTTCGGGCTACTTTTCTTCTTTTGCTCTGTTTTTCCGTCCCGGATCGTATGTCGTGAGTTGTTAAAAGGACGACAACCTTACTCGTGGAACATTAGAGGACACTACAATGCGTCGATATCACGTCTTGCGAGGATGCTGCGTTGTTGAAGCGGATGGGTTGTCGTTAAGCCCATTGGGCCTTTTGAATGGGCCATATCTCTAGCCTGGGTCTGTGAACCGTTAACACAAAATGGAATTGTGCCCTAAACATGACGGTTGCGATCATGCCAGCACTAATGCACCGGATCCCATAAGAACTCCGAAGTTAAGCGTGCTTCGGCGAGAGTAGTACTAGGATGGGTGACCCCCTGGGAAGTCCTCGTGTTGCACCCCTCTTTTAAATTTTTTTACTCCGGTTAGGGTTGCCAAGATACTTTACCCACCACATTTCTATTATCGAATCCCACGGCACCTTGGGCAAGACAACTTCTCTTCACGTGGAGGCTGGGCCCGCAAACCGAGGGCGTAGGGCTTGTTACTAGTTCTCCGTCGCTCTGGTACTCATAACTTTTGATCCGTAAGGAGTTACGAGGCGCACAGCATACCGTTGGAAAGCTCTCTGAGAGCTCTACGACGGGGGCAGCTAGCTAGCTTGCTATGCCCTTTTCGGAGCTCATAATTGAACGTTTTCATCAGTTTCAGGCCACTTTTCTTCTTTTGCTCTGTTTTTCCGTCTCGGATCGTACGTCGTGAGCTATTAAAAGGATGACAACCTGACATGCGGGACATTAGAGGGCCCTACAATTCGTCGATATCATGACTTGCGAGGATGCTGTGTTGTTCAAGCGGATGGGTTGTCGTTAAGCCCATTGGGCCTTTTGAATGGGCCATATCTCTAGGCTGGGACAGTGAATCGTTTACACATAAAGGAATTGTGCCCTCAACATGACGGGTGCGATCATACCAGCACTAATGCACCGGATCCCATCAGAACTCCGAAGTTAAGCGTGCTTGGGCGAGAGTAGTACTAAGATGGGTGACCCCCTGGGAAGTCGTTGCGTTGCACCCTCTTTTTCAATTTTTTTTTCACCCGGTAGCGTTGCCAAGATACTTTACAAACCACATTTCTATTATCGAATCCCACGGCACCTTGGGGAAGACAACTTCTCTTCACGTGGAGGCTGGGCCCGCAAACCGAGGGCGTAGGGCTTGTGACCAGGTCTCCGTCGCTCCGGTGCCCATAACTTTTGATCCGTAAGGAGTTACGCGGCGCACAGCATACCGTTGGAAAGCTCTCCGAGAGCTCTACGACGGGGGCAGGTAACTAGCTTGCCGTGCCCTTTTTGGAGCTCAAAATCGAACATTTTCATCTGTTTCGGGGCCACTTTTCTTCTTTTGCTCTGTTTTTCCGTCCCGGATCGTACGTCGTGAGATGTTAAAAGGACGACAACCTTACTCGCAGCACATTAGAGGACCATACAATGCGTTGATATCACGTCTTGCGAGGATGCTACGTTGTTGAAGCGGATGGGTTGTCGTTAAGCCCATTGGGCCTTTTCAATGGGCCATCTCTCTAGGTTGGGACTGTGAACCGTTAACACTTAAAGGAATTGTGCCATCGACATGACGGGTGCGATCATACAAGCACTAATGCTCCGGATCCCATCAGAACTCCGAAGTTAACTGTGCTTGGGTGAGAGTAGTACTAGGATGGGTGACCCCCTGGGAAGTCCTCGTGTTGCACCCCCATTTTCAATTTTTTTTCCTTCGGTTAGGGTTGCCAAGATACTTTACCCACCACATTTCTATTATCGAATCCCACGGCACCTTGGGCAAGACAACTTCTCTTCACGTGGAGGCTGGGCCGGCAAACCGAGGGCGTAGGGCTTGTTACCAGTTCTCCGTCGCTCCGGTACCCATAACTTTTGATCCGTAAGGAGTTACGAGGCGCACAGCATACCGTTGGAAAGCTCTCTGAGAGCTCTACGACGGGGGCAGCTAATTAGCTTGGTATGCCTTTTTCGGAGCTCAAAATCGAACGTTTTCATCAGTTTCGGGCCACTATTCTTCTTTTGCTCTTTTTTTCCGTCCCGGATCGTACGTCGTGAGCTGTTAAAAGGACGACAACCTTACTCGCGGCACATTAGAGGACCCTACAATGCGTCAATATCACGTCTTGCGAGGATGCTGCGTTGTAGAAGCGGATGGGTTGTTGTTAAGCCCATTGTGCCTTTTGAATTGGCTATCTCTCTAGGCTGGGGCTGTGAACCGTCGTCACATAAGGGATTTGTGCCCTCAACATGACAGGTGCGATCATACCACCACTAATGCACCGTATCCTATCAGAACTTCGAAGTTAACCGTGCTTGGGCGAGAGTAGTAATGGGATGGTTGACCCCCTGGGAAGTCCTCGCGTTGCACCCCCCTTTTCAATTTTTTTTGCTCCGGTTAGGGTTGCCAAGATACTTTACAAACCACATTTCTATTACCGAATCCCACGGTACCTTGGGCAAGACAACTTCACTTCACGTAGAGGCTGGGCCGGCAAACCGAGGGCGTAGGGCTTGTGACCAGGTGTCCGTCGCTCTAGTGCCCATAACTTTTGATCCGTAAAGAGTTACGCGGCGCACAGCATACCATTGGAAACCTCTCCAAGAACTCTACGACGGGGGCATGGAGCTAGATCGCCGTGCCCTTTTCAGAGCTCAAAATCGAATGTTTTCATCAGTTTCGGGACACTTCTCTTCTTTTGCTCTGTTTTTTCGTCCCGGATCGTATGTCGTGAGCTGTTAAAAGGACGACAACCTTACTCGCGGGACATTAGAGGACCCTACAATTCGTCGATATCACATCTTGCGAGGATGCTGCGTTGTTGAAGCGGATGGGTTGTCGTTAAGCCCATTGGGCCTTTTGAATGGGCCATATCTCTAGGCTGGGACTGTGAACCGTTAACACATAAAGGAATTGTGCCCTCAACATGACGGGTGCGATCATACCAGCACTAATGCACCGGATCCCATCGGAACTCCGAAGTTAAGCGTGCTTGGGCGAGAGTAGTACTAGGATGGGTGACCCCCTGGGAAGTCCTCGTGTTGCACCCCCCTTTTCAATTTTTTTTGCTCCGGTTAGGGTTGCCAAGATACTTTACCCACCACATTTCTATTATCGAATCCCACGGCACCTTGGGCAAGACAACTTCTCTTCACATGGAGGCTGGGCCAGTAAACCGAGGGCGTAGGGCTTGTGACCAGGTCTCCGTCGCTCTGGTACCCATAACTATTGACCCGTAAGGAGTTACGAGGCGCACAGCATACCGTTGGAAAGCTCTCTGAGAGCTCTACAACGGGGGCCACTAGCGAGCTCACTTTGCCCTTTTTGGAGCTCAAAATCGAACATTTTAATCAGTTTCGGGCCACTTTTCTACTTTTGCTCTATTTTTCCGTCCCGGATCGTACGTCGTGAGCTGTTAAAAGGATGACAACCCTACTCGCGGCACATTAGAGGACCCTACAATGCGTCGATATCACGTCTTGCGAGGATGCTGCGTTGTTGAAGCGGATGGGTTATCGTTAAGCCCATTGGGCCTTTTGAATGGGCCATATCTCTAGGCTGGGACTGTGAACCGTTAACACATAAAGGAATTGTGCCCTCAACATGACGGGTGCGATCATACCAGCACTAATGCACCGGATCCCATCAGAACTCCGAAGTTAAGCGTGCTTGGGCGAGAGTAGTACTAGGATGGGTGACCCCCTGGGAAGTCCTCGTGTTGCACCCCCCTTTTCAATTTTTTTTGCTCCGGTTAGGGTTGTCAAGATACTTTACCCACCATATTTCTATTATCGAATCCCACGGCACCTTGGGCAAGACAACTTCTCTTCATGTGGAGGCTGGGCCCGCAAACCGTGGGCGTAGGGCTTGTGACCAGGTCTCCGTCGCTCCGGTGCCCATAACTTTTGATCCGTAAGGAGTTACGCATCGCACAGCATACCGTTGAAAAGCTCTTCGAGAGCTCTCCGACGGGGGCAGGTAGCTAGCTCGCTGTGCCCTTTTCAGAGCTCAAAATCGAACGTTTTCATCAGTTTCGGGCCACTTTTCTTCTTTTGCTCTATTTTTCCGTCCCGGATCGCATGTCCTGAGCTGTTAAAAGGACGACAACCTTACTTGCAGCACATTAGAGGACCCTACAATGCGTCGATATCACGTCTTGCGAGGATGCTGCGTTGTAAAAGAGGATGGGTTATCGTTAAGCCCATTGGGCCTTTTGAATGGGCCATATCTCTAGGCTGGGACTGTGAACCGTTAACACATAAAGGAATTGTGCCCTCAACATGACGGGTGCGATCATACCAGCACTAATGCACCGGATGCCATCGGAACTCCGAAGTTAAGCGTGCTTGGGCGAGAGTAGTACTAGGATAGGTGACCCCCTTGGAAGTCCTCGTGTTGCACACCACTTTTCTATTTTTTTTGCTCCGGTTAGCGTTGCCAAGATACTTTACCCACCACATTTCTATTATCGAATCCCACGGCACCTTGGGCAAGACAACTTCTCTTCACGTGGAGGCTGGGCCCGTAAACTGAGGGCGTAGGGCTTGTGACCAGGTCTCCGTTGCTCCGGTACCCATAACTTTTGATCTGTAAGGAGTTACGAGGCGCACAGCATGCCGTTGGAAAGCTCTCTGAGAGCTCTACGACGGGGGTATCTAGCTAGCTAGCTCTGCCCTTTTCGGAGCTCAAAATCGAACGTTTTCATCAGTTTTGGGCCTATTTTCTTCTTTTGCTCTGTTTTTCCATCCCGGATCGTACGTCGTGAGCTGTTAAAAGGACGACAACCTTACTCGCGGGACATTAGAGGACCCTACAATGCGTCGATATCACGTCTTGCGAGGATGCTGCGTTGTTGAAGCGGATGGGTTGTCGTTAAGCCCATTGGGCCTTTTGAATGGGCCATATCTCTAGGCTGGGACTGTGAACCGTTAACACATAAAGGAATTGTGCCCTCAACATGACGGGTGCGATCATACCAGCACTAATGCACCGGATCCCATCAGAACTCCGAAGTTAAGCGTGCTTGGGCGAGAGTAGTACTAGGATGGGTGACCCCCTGGGAAGTCCTCGTGTTGCAACCCCCTTTTCAATTTTTTTTGCTCCGGTTAGGGTTGCCAAGATACTTTACCCACCACATTTCTATTATCGAATCCCACGGGGTCTTGGGCAAGACAACTTCTCTTCACGTCGAGGCAAGGCCCGCAAACCGAGGGCGTAGGGCTTGTGACCAGGTCTCCGTCGCTACGGTGCCCATAACTTTTGATCCGTAAGGAGTTACGAGGCGCACAGCATACCGTTGGAAAGCTCTCTGAGAGCTCTACGACTGGGGCAGCGAGCTAGCTTACTGTGCCCTTTTCGGAGCTCAAAATATAATGTTTTCATCAGTTTCGGGCCACTTTTCTTCTTTTGCTCTGTTTTTCCGTCCCGGATCTTAAGTCGTGAGCTGTTAAAAGGATGACAACCTTACTCGCGGCACATTAGAGGACCCTACAAAGCGTCGATATCACGTCTTGCGAGGATGCTGCGTTGTTGAAGCGGATGGGTTGTCGTTAAGCCCATTGGGCCTTTTGAATGGGCCATATCTCTAGGCTGGGACTGTGAACCGTTAACACATAAAGGAATTGTGCCCTCAACATGACGGGTGCGATCATACCAGCACTAATGCACCGGATCCCATCGGAACTCCGAAGTTAAGCGTGCTTGGGCGAGAGTAGTACTAGGATGGGTGACCCCCTGGGAAGTCCTCGTGTTGCACCCCCCTTTTCAATTTTTTTTGCTCCGGTTAGGGTTGCCAAGATACTTTACCCACCATATTTCTATTATCGAATCCCACGGCACCTTGGGCAAGACAACTTCTCTTCACGTGGAGGCTGGGCCCGCAAACCGAGGGCGTAGGGCTTGTGATTAGGTCTCCGTCGCTCCAGTGCCCATAACTTTTGATCCGTAAGGAGTTACGCGGCGCACAGCATACCGTTGGAAAGCTCTCCCAGAGCTATACGACGGGGGCAGGTAGCTACCTCGCCGGGCCCTTTTCAGAGCTCGAAATTGAACGTTTTCATCAATTTTGGGCCGCTTTTCTTTCTTTGCTCTGTTCTCCCCTCCTGGATCGTTCGTCGTGAGCTGTTAAAAGGACGACACCCTTCCTCGCGGCACATTAGAGGCCCCTACAATGCGTCGATATCACGTCTTGCGAGGATGCTGCGTTGTTGAAGCGGATGGGTTGTCGTTAAGCCCATTGGGCCTTTTGAATGGGCCATATCTCTAGGCTGGGACTGTGAACCGTTAACACATAAAGGAATTGTGCCCTCAACATGACGGGTGCGATCATACCAGCACTAATGCACCGGATCCCATCAGAACTCCGAAGTTAAGCGTGCTTGGGCGAGAGTAGTACTAGGATAGGTGACCCCCTGGGAAGTTCTCGTGTTGCACCCCCCTTTTCAATTTTTTTTGCTCCGGTTAGGGTTGCCAAGATACTTTACCCACCACATTTCTATTATCGAATCCTACGGTACCTTGGGCAAGACAACTTCTCTTCACGTGGAGGCTGGGCCCGCAAACCGAGGGCGTAGGGTTTGTGACCAGGTCTCCGTCGCTCCGGTGCCCATAACTTTTGATCTGTAAGGAGTTACGCGATGCACAGCATACCGTTGGAAAGCTCTCCGAGAGCTCTACGACGGGGGCAGGTAGCTAGCTCGCCGTGCCCTTTTCGGAGCTCAAAATCGAACATTTTCATCAGTTTCAGGCTAATTTTCTTCTTTTGCTCTGTTTTTCCATCCCGGATCGTACGTCGTGAGCTGTTAAAAGGACGACAACCTTACTCGCGGCACATTAGAGGACCCTACAATGCGTCGATATCACGTCTTGCGAGGATGCTGCGTTGTTGAAGCGGATGGGTTGTCGTTAAGCCCATTGGGCCTTTTGAATGGGCCATATCTCTAGGCTGGGACTGTGAACTGTTAACTCATAAAGGAATTGTGCCCTCAACATGACGGGTGCGATCATACCAGCACTAATGCACCGGATCCCATCAGAACTCCGAAGTTAAGCGTGCTTGGGCGAGAGTAGTACTAGGATGGGTGACCCCCTGGGAAGTCCTCGTGTTGCACCCCCCTTTTCAATTTTTTTTGCTCCGGTTAGGGTTGCCAAGATACTTTACCCACCACATTTCTATTATCGAATCCCACGGCACCATGGGCAAGACAACTTCTCTTCACGTGGAGGCTGGGCCCGCAAACCGAGGGCGTAGGGCTTGTGACCAGGTCTTCGTCGCTACGGTGCCCATAACTTTTGATCTGTAAGGAGTTATGAGGCGCACAACATACCGTTGCAAAGCTTTCCGAGAGCTCTACGATGGGTGTAGGGAGCTTGCCGCTGTACCCTTTTTGGAGCCCAAGATCAAACGTTTTCATCAGTTTCGGGCCACTTTTCTTCTTTTGCTCTATTTTTCCGTCTCGGATCGTACGTCGTGAGCTGTTAAAAGGACGACAACCTTACTCGCGTCACATTAGAGGACCCTACAATGCGTCGATATCACGTCTTGCGAGGATGCTGCGTTGTTGAAGCGGATGGGTTGTCGTTAAGCCCATTGGGCCTTTTGAATAGGCCATATCTCTAGGCTGGGACTGTGAACCGTTAAAACATAAAGGAATTGTGCCCTCAACATGATGGGTGCGATAATACCAGCACTAATGCACCGGATCCCATCAGAACTCCGAAGTTAAGCGTGCTTGGGCGAGAGTAGTACTAGGATGGGTGACCCCCTGGGAAGTCCTCGTGCTGCAACCCCCTTTTCAATTTTTTTTGCTCCGGTTAGCGTTGCCAAGATACTTTACCCACCACATTTCTATTATCGAATCCCACGGCACCTTGGGCAAGACAACTTCTCTTCACGTGGAGGCTGGGCCCGCAAACCGAGGGCGTAGGGCTTGTTACCAGGTCTCCGTCGCTCTGGTGCCCATAACTTTTGATCCGTAAGGAGTTACGCGGTGCACAGCATGCCATTGGAAAGCTCTCCGAGAGCACTACGTTGGGTGCAGGTAGCTAGCTCGCCGTGCCCTTTTCGGAGCTCAAAATCGAACGTTTTCATCAGTTTCAGGCTACTTTTCTTCTTTTGCTCTGTTTTTCCATCCCGGATCGTACGTCGTGAGCTGTTAAAAGGACGACAACCTTACTCGCGGCACATTAGAGGACCCTACAATGCGTCGATATCACGTCTTGCGAGGATGCTACGTTGTTGAAGCGGATGGGTTGTCGTTAAGCCCATTGTGCCTTTTGAATGGGCCATATCTCTAGGCTGGGACTGTGAACCGTTAACACATAAAGGAATTGTGCCCTCAACATGACGGGTGCGATCATACCAGCACTAATGCACCGGATCCCATCAGAACTCCGAAGTTAAGCGTGCTTGGGCGAGAGTAGTACTAGGATGGGTGACCCCCTGGGAAGTCCTCGTGTTGCAACCCCCTTTTCAATTTTTTTTGCTCCGGTTAGGGTTGCCAAGATACTTTACCCACCACATTTCTATTATCGAATCCCACGGCACCTTGGGCAAGACAATTTCTCTTCACGTCGAGGCTGGGCCCGCAAACCGAGGGCGTAGGGCTTGTGACCAGGTCTCCGTCGCTCCGGTGCCCATAACTTTTGATCCGTAAGGAGTTACGAGGCGCACAGCATACCGTTGGAAAGCTCACTGAGAGCTCTACGACGGGGGCAGCTAGCTAGCTCGCTGTGCCCTTTTCAGAGCTGAAAATCGAACGTTTTCATCAGTTTCGGGCAACTTTTCTTCTTTTGCTCTGGTTTTCCGTCCCAGATCGTAAGTCGTGAGCTGTTAAAAGGACGACAACCTTACTCGCGGCACATTAGAGGACCCTACAATGCGTCGATATCACGTCTTGCGAGGATGCTGCGTTGTTGAAGCGGATGGGTTGTCGTTAAGCCCATTGGGCCTTTTGAATCGGCCATATCTCTAGGCTGGGACTGTGAACCATTAACAAATAAAGGAATTGTGCCCTCAACATGACGGGTGCGATCATACCAGCACTAATGCACCGGATCCCATCGGAACTCCAAAGTTAAGCGTGCTTGGGCGAGCTTAGTACTAGGATGGGTGACCCCCTGGGAAGTCCTCGTGTTGCACCCCCCTTTTCAATTTTTTTTGCTCCGGTTAGGGTTGCCAAGATACTTTACCCACCATATTTCTATTATCGAATCCCACGGCACCTTGGGCAAGACAACTTCTCTTCACGTGGAGGCTGGGCCCGCAAACCGAGGGCGTAGGGCTTGTGACCAGGTCTCCGTCGCTCCGGTGCCCATAAATTTTGATCCGTAAGGAGTTACGCGGCGCACAGCATACCGTTGGAAAGCACTCTGAGAGCTCTACAATGGGGGCAGCTAGCTAGCTCACCGTGCGCTTTTCGGAGCTCAAAATTGAACGTTTTCATCAATTTTAGGCCACTTTTCTTCATTAGTTCTGTTTTTCCGTCCCGGATCGTACGTCGTGAGCTGTTAAAAGGACGACAACCTTACTCGAGGCACATTAGAGGACCCTACAATGCATCGATATCACGTCTTGCGAGGATGCTGCGTTGTTGAAGCGGATGGGTTGTCGTTAAGCCCATTGGGCCTTTTGAATGGGCCATATCTCTAGGCTGGGACTGTGAACCGTTAACACGTAAAGGAATTGTGCCCTCAACATGACGGGTGCGATCATACCAGCACTAATGCACCGGATCCCATCGGAACTCCGAAGTTAAGCGTGCTTGGGCGAGAGTAGTACTAGGATGGGTGACCCCCTGGGAAGTCCTCGTGTTGCACCCCCCTTTTCAAATTTTTTTGTTCCGGTTAGGGTTGCCAAGATACTTTACCCACCACATTTCTATTATCGAATCCCCCGGCACCTTAGGCAAGACAACTTCACTTCACGTAGAGGCTGGGCCTACAAACCAAGAGCGTAGGGCTTATGACCAAGTATTCGTCACTCCGGTGCACATAACTTTTGATCCGTAAGGAGTTACGCGACGCACAGTATACCGTTGGAAAGCTCCCTGAGAGCTCTACGATGGGGGCAGCGAGCTTGCTCGCTGTGCACTTTTCGGAGCTCAAAATAGAACGTTTTCATCAGTTTCGGGCCACTTTTCTTCTTTTGCTCTGTTTTTCCGTCCCGGATCGTACGTCGTGAGCTGTTAAAAGGACGACAACCTTACTTGCGCCACATTAGAGGACCCTACAATGCGTCGATATCACGTCTTGCGAGGATGCTGCGTTGTTGAAGCGGATGGGTTGTCGTTAAGCCCATTGGGCCTTTTGAATGGGCCATATCTCTAGGCTGGGACTGTGAACCGTTAACACATAAAGGAATTGTGCCCTCAACATGACGGGTGCGATCATACTAGCACTAATGCACCGGATCCCATGGGAACCCCGAAGTTAAGCGTGCTTGGGCGAGAGTAGTACTAGGATGGGTGACCCCCTGGGAAGTCCTCGTGTTGCACCCCCCTTTTCAATTTTTTTTGCTCCGGTTAGGGTTGCCAAGATACTTTACCCACCACATTTCTATTATCGAATCCCACGGCACCTTGGGCAAGACAACTTCTCTTCACGTGGAGGCTGGGCCCGCAAACCGAGGGCGTAGGGCTTCTGACCAGGTCTCCGTCGCTCCGGTACCTATGACTTTTGATCCGTAAGGAGTTACGAGACGCACAGCATACCGTTGGAAAGCTCTCTGAGAGCTCTACGACAGGGGCAGCTAGCTAGCCCGCTTTGCCCTTTTCGGAGCTCAAAATCGAACATTTTCATCAGTTTCGGGCCACTTTTCTTCTTTTGCTCTGTTTTTCCGTCCCGGATCGTACGTCGTGAGCTGTTAAAAGGACGACAACCTTACTCGCGGCACATTAGAGGACCCTACAATGCGTCGATATCACGTCTTGCGAGGATGCTGCGTTGTTGAAGCAGATGGGTTGTCGTTAAGCCCGTTGGGCCTTTTGAATGGGCCATATCTCTAGGCTGGGACTGTGAACCGTTAACACATAAAGGAATTGTGCCCTCAATATGACGGGTGCGATCATACCAGCACTAATGCACCGGATCCCATCAGAACTCCAAAGTTAAGCGTGCTTGGGCGAGAGTAGTATTGGATGGGTGACCCCCTGGGAAGTCCTCGTGTTGCACCCCCCTTTTCAATTTTTTTTGCTCCGGTTAGGGTTGCCAAGATACTTTACCCACCACATTTCTATTATCGAATCCCACGGCACCTTGGGCAAGACAACTTCTCTTCACGTGGAGGCTGGGCCCGCAAACCGAGGGCGTAGGGCTTGGGACCAGGTCTCCGTCGCTCCGGTGCCCATAACTTTTGATCCGTAAGGAGTTACGCGACGCACAGTATACCGTTGGAAAGCACTCCGAGAGCTCTACGAAGGGGGCAGGTTGCTAGCTCGCTGTACTCTCTTCGGAGCTCAAAATCGAACGTTTTCATCAGTTTCGGGCCACTTTTCTTCTTTTGCTATGTTTTTCCGTCCCGGATCGTACGTCGTGAGCTGTTAAAAGGAAGACAACCTTACTCGCGGCACATTAGAGGACCCTACAATGCGTCGATATCACGTCTTGCGAGGATGCTGCGTTGTTGAAGCGGATGGGTTGTCGTTAAGCCCATTGGGCCTTTTGAATGGGCCATATCTCTAGGCTGGGACTGTGAACCGTTAACACATAAAGGAATTTTGCCCTCAACATGACGGGTGCGATCATACCAGCACTAATGCACCGGATCCCATCAAAACTCCGAAGTTAAGCGTGCTTGGGCGAGAGTAGTACTAGGATGGGTGAGCCCTTGGGAAGTCCTCGTGTTGCACCCCCCTTTTCAATTTTTTTTGCTCCGGTTAGGGTTGCCAAGATACTTTACCCACCACATTTCTAATATCGAATCCCACGGCAACTTGGGGAAGACAACTTCTCTTCACGTGGAGGCTGGGCCCGCAAACCGAGGGCGTAGAGTTTGTGACCAGGTCTCCGTCGCTCCGGTGCCCATAACTTTTGATCCGTAAGGAGTTACGAGGCGCACAACATACCGTTGGAAAGCTCTCCGAGAGCTCTACGACGGGGGCAGGTAGCTAGCTCGCCGTGCCCTTTTCGGAGCTCAAAATCGAACGTTTTCATCAGTTTCAGGCTACTTTTCTTCTTTTGCTCTGTTTTTCAATCCCGGATCGTACGTCGTGAGCTGTTAAAAGGACGACAACCTTACTCGCGGCACATTAGAGGACCCTACAATGCGTCGATATCACGTCTTGCGAGGATGCTGCGTTGTTGAAGCGGATGGGTTGTCGTTAAGCCCATTGGGCCTTTTGAATGGGCCATATCTCTAGGCTGGGACTGTGAACCGTTAACACATAAAGGAATTGTGCCCTCAACATGACGGGTGCGATCATACCAGCAATAATGCACCGGATCCCATCAGAACTCCGAAGTTAAGCGTGCTTGGGCGAGAGTAGTACTAGGATGGGTGACCCCCTGGGAAGTCCTCGTGTTGCACCCCCCTTTTCAATTTTTTTTGCTCCGGTTAGGGTTGCCAAGATACTTTACCCACCAAATTTCTATTATCGAATCCCACGGCACCTTGGGCAAGACAACTTCTCTTCACGTGGAGGCTGGGCCCGCAAACCGAGGGCGTAGGGCTTGTGACCAGGTCTCCGTCGCTACGGTGCCCATAACTTTTGATCCGTAAGGAGTTACGAGGCGCACAGCATACCGTTGGAAAGCTCTCTGAGAGCTCTACGACTGGTGCAGCTAGCTAGCTTACTTTTCCCTTTTCGGAGCTCTACGACGGGTGCGATCATACCAGCACTAATGCACCGGATCCCACCAGAACTCCGAAGTTAAGCGTGCTTGGGCGAGAGTTGTACTAGGATGGGTGACCCCCTGGGAAGTCCTCGTGTTGCACCCCTCTTTTCAATTTTTTTTTCTCCGGTTAGGGTTGCCAAGATAATTTACCCACCAAATTTCTATTATCGAATCCCACGGCATCTTGGGCAAGACAACTTCTCTTCACGTGGAGGCTGGGCCCGCAAACCGAGGGCGTAGGGCTTGTGACCAGGTCTCCGTCGCTCCGGTGCCCATAACTTTTGATCCGTAAGGAGTTACGCGGCGCACAGCATACCGTTGGAAAGCTCTCCGAGAGCTCTACGACGGGGGCAGCTAGCTAGCTCGCTGTACCCTTTTCGGAGCTCAAAATCGAACGTTTTCATCAGTTTCGGGCTACTTTTCTTCTTTAGCTCTGTTTTTCCATCCCGGATCGTACGTCGTGAGCTGTTAAAAGGACGACAACCTTACTCGCGGCACATTAGAGGACCCTACAATGCGTCGATATCACGTCTTGCGAGGATGCTGCGTTGTTGAAGCGGATGGGTTGTCGTTAAGCCCATTGGGCCTTTTGAATGGGCCATCTCTCTAGGCTGCGTCTGTGAACCGTTGACACATAAAGGAATTTTGCCCTCAACATGACGGGTGCGATCATACCAGCACTAATGCACCGGATCCCATCAGAACTCCAAAGTTATGCGTGCTTGAGCGAGAGTAGAACTACGATGGGTGACCCGCTGGGAAGTCCTCGTGTTGCACCCCCCTTTTCAATATTTTTTGCTCCGGTTAGCGTTGCCAAGATACTTTATCCACCACATTTCTATTATCGAATCCCACGGCACCTTGGGCAAGACAACTTCTCTTCACGTGGAGGCTGTGCCCATAAACCTAGGGCGTAGGGCTTGTGACCAGGTCTCCGTCGCTCTGGTACCCATAACTATTGATCTGTAAGGAGTTACGAGGCGCACAGCATACCGTTGGAAAGCTCTCTGGGAGCTCTACAACGGGGGCATCGAGATTGCTCGCTGTGCCCTTTTCGGAGCTCAAAATCGAACGTTTTCATCAGTTTCGGGCCACTTTTCTTCTTTTGCTCTGTTTTTCCGTCCCGGATCGTACGTCGTGAGCTGTTAAAAGGACGACAACCTTACTCGCGGCACATTAGAGGACCCTACAATGCGTCGATATCACGTCTTGCGAGGATGCTGCGTTGTTGAAGCGGATGGGTTATCGTTAAGCCCATTGGGCCTTTTGAATGGGCCATATCTCTAGGCTGGGACTGTGAACCGTTAACACATAAAGGAATTGTCCCCACAACATGACGGGTGCGATCATACCAGCACTAATGCACCGGATCCCATCAGAACTCCGAAGTTAAGCGTGCTTGGGCGAGAGTAGTACTAGGATGGGTGACCCCCTGGGAAGTCCTCGTGTTGCACCCCCCTTTTCAATTTTTTTTGCTCCGGTTAGGGTTGCCAAGATACTTTACCCACCACATTTCTATTATCGAATCCCACGGCATCTTGGGCAAGACAACTTCTCTTCACTTGGAGGCTGGGCCCGCAAACCTAGGGCGTAGGGCTTGTGACCAGGTCTCCGTCGCTCCGGTGCCCATAACTTTTGATCCGTAAGGAGTTACGAGGCGCACAGCATACCGTTGGAAAGCTCTCTGAGAGCTCTACAACGGGGGCAGCAACCTTGCTCGCTGTGCCCTTTTTGGAGCTCAAAATCGAATGTTTTCATCAGTTTCGGGCCACTTTTCTTCTTTTGCTCTATTTTTCCGTCCCGGATCGTACGTCGTGAGCTGTTAAAAGGACGACAACCTTACTCGCGGCACATTAGAGGACCCTACAATGCGTCGATAAAACGTCTTGCGAGGATGCTGCGTTGTTGAAGCGGATGGGTTGTCCTTAAGCCCATTGGGCCTTTTGAATGGGCCATATCTCTAGCATGGTACTGTGAACCCTTAACACCTAAAGCAATTGTGCCCTCAACAAGACGGGTGCGATCATACCAGCACTAATGCACCGGATCCCATCAGAACTCCGAAGTTAAGCGTGCTTCGGCGAGAGTAGTACTAGGATGGGTGACCCCCTGGGAAGTCCTAGTGTTGCACCCCCATTTTCAATTTTTTTTGCTCCGGTTAGGGTTGCCAAGATACTTTACCCACCGCATTTCTATTATCGAATCCCACGGCACCTTGGGCAAGGCAACTTCTCTTCACGTGGAGGCTGGGCCCGCAAACCGAGGGCGTAGGGCTTGTGACCAGGTCTCCATCGCTCCGGTGCCCATAATTTTTGATCCGTAAGGCGTTACGCGGCGCACAGCAAACTGTTGGAAAGCTCTCTGAGAGCTCTACGATGGGGGCAGTGAGCGTGCTCGCTGTGAACTTTTTAGAGCCCAAAATTCAACATCTTCATCAGTTTTCGGCTACTTTTCTTCTTTTGCTCTGTTTTTTAGTCCTGGATCGTACGTCGTGATCTATTAAAAGGATGACAACGTTACTCGTGGTACATTAGAGGGCCCTACAACGCGTCGATATCACATCTTGCGAGGATGCTGCGTTGTTGAAGCGGATGGG
Source organism: Ehretia macrophylla (assembly GCA_037974665.1). Taxonomy (NCBI): domain Eukaryota; kingdom Viridiplantae; phylum Streptophyta; class Magnoliopsida; order Boraginales; family Ehretiaceae; genus Ehretia; species Ehretia macrophylla. Next base: position 2,702,806 of record CM075773.1, read on the forward strand.
TTGTCGTTAAGCCCATTGGGCCTTTGGAATGGGCCATCTCTCTAGGCTGGGACTGTGAACCGTTAACACATAAAGGAATTGTGCCCTCAACATGACGGGTGCGATCATACCAGTACTAATGCACCGGATCCCATCAGAACTCCGAAGTTAAGCGTGCTTGGGCGAGAGTAGTACTAGGATGGGTGACCCCCTGGGAAGTCCTCGTGTTGCACCCCACTTTTCAATTTTTTTTGCTCCGGTTAGGGTTGCCAAGATACTTTACCCACCACATTTCTATTATCGAATCCCACGGCACCTTGGGCAAGGCAACTTCTCTTCACGTGGAGGCTGGGCCCGCAAACCGAGGGCGTAGGGCTTGTGACCAGGTCTCCGTCGCTACGGTGCCCATAACTTTTGATCCGTAAGGAGTTACGAGGCGCACATCATACCGTTGGAAAGCTCTCTGAGAGCTCTACGACGGGGGCAGCGAGATAGCTCATTGTGCCCTTTTCGGAGCTCAAAATCGAACGTTTTCATCAGTTTCGGGCCACTTTTCTTCTTTTGCTCAGTTTTTCTGTCTCGGATCGTACGTCGTGAGCTGTTAAAAGGACGACAACCTTACTCGCGGCACATTAGAGGACCCTACAATGCGTCAATATCACGTCTTACGAGGATGCTGCATTGTTGAAGCGGATGGGTTGTCGTTAAGCCCATTGGGCCTTTTGAATGGGCCATATCTCTAGGCTGGGACTGTGAACCGTTAACACATAAAGGAATTGTGCCCTCAACATGACGGGTGCGATCATACCAGCACTAATGCACCGGATCCCATCGGAACTCCGAAGTTAAGCGTGCTTGGGCGAGAGTAGTACTAGGATGGGTGACCCCCTGGGAAGTCCTCGTGTTGCACCCCCCTTTTCAATTTTTTTTGCTCCGGTTAGGGTTGCCAAGATACTTTACCCACCACATTTCTATTATCGAATCCCACGGCACCTTGGGCAAGACAACTTCTCTTCACGTGGAGGCTGGGCCCGCAAACCGAGGGCGTAGGGCTTGTGACCAGGTCTCCGTCGCTCCGGTACCCATGACTTTTGATCCGTAAGGAGTTACGAGACGCACAGCATACCGTTGGAAAGCTCTCTGAGAGCTCTACGACAGGGGCAGTGAGCTAGCTCCCGGTGCCCTTTCCGGAGCTCAAAATCGACCATTTTCATCAGTTTCGGGCCACTTTTCTTCTTTTGCTCTGTTTTTCTGTCCCGGATCGTACGTCGTGAGCTGTTAAAAGGACGACAACCTTACTCGCGGCACTTTAGAGGACCCTACAATGCGTCGATATCACGTCTTGCGACGATGCTGCATTGTTGAAGCGGATGGGTTGTCGTTAAGCCCATTGGGTCTTTTGAATGGGCCATATCTCTAGGCTGGGACTGTGAACCGTTAACACATAAAGGAATTATGCCCTCAACATAAAGGTTGCGATCATACCAGCAATAATGCACCGGATCCCATCAGAACTCCGAAGTTAAGCGTGCTTGGGCGAGAGTAGTACTAGGATGGGTGACCCCCTGGGAAGTCCTCGTGTTGCACCCCCATTTTCAATTTTTTTTGCTCCGGTTAGGGTTGCCAAGATACTTTACCCACCACATTTCTATTATCGAATCCCACGGCACATTGGGCAAGACAACTTCTCTTCATGTGGAGGCTGGGCCCGCAAACCGAGGGCGTAGGGCTTGTGACCAGGTCTCCGTCGCTACGGTGCCCATAACTTTTGATCCGTAAGGAGTTACGAGGCGCACAGCATACCGTTGGAAAGCTCTCCGAGAGCTCTACGACGGGGGCAGGTAGCTAGCTCGCCGTGCCCTTTTCGGAGCTCAAAATCGAACGTTTTCATCAGTTTCGGGCCACTTTTCATTTTTTGCCCTGTTTTTCGTCCCGGATCGTACGTCGTGAGCTGTTAAAAGGACGACAACCTTACTCGCGGCATATTAGAGGACCATACAATGCGTCGATATCACGTCTTGCGAGGATGATGCGTTGTTGAAGCGGATGGGTTGTCGTTAAGTCCATTGGGCCTTTTGAATGGGCCATATCTCTAGGCTGGGACTGTGAACCGTTAACACATAAAGGAATTGTGCCCTCAACATGACGGGTGCGATCATACCAGCAATAATGCACCGGATCCCATCAGAACTCCGAAGTTAAGCGTGCTTGGGCGAGAGTAGTACTAGGATGGGTGACCCCCTGGGAAGTCCTCGTGTTGCACCCCCCTTTTCAATTTTTTTTGCTCCGGTTAGGGTTGCCAAGATACTTTACCCACAACATTTCTATTATCGAATCCCACGGCACCTTGGGCAAGACAACTTCTCTTCACGTGGAGGCTGGGCCCGCAAACCGAGGCCGTAGGGCTTGTGACCAGGTCTCCGTCGCTCCGGTGCCCATAACTTTTGATCCGTAAGGAGTTACGAGGCGCACAGCATACCGTTGTAAAGCTCTCTGAGAGCTCTACGACGAGGGCAGCAAGCTTGCTCGCTGTGCCCTTTTCGGAGCTCAAAATCAAACTTTTTCATCAGTTTCGGGAAACTTTTCTTCTTTTGCTCTGTTTTTTCATCCCGGATCGTACGTCGTGAGCTGTTAAAAGGATGACAACCTTACTCGCGGCACATTAGAGGACCCTACAACGCGTCGATATCACGTCTTGCGAGGATGCTGTGTTGTTGAAGCGGATGGGTTGTCGTTGAGCCCATTGGGCCTTTTGAATAGGCCATATCTCTAGGCTGGGACTGTGAACCATTAACACATATAGGAATTGTGCCCCCAACATGACGGGTGCGATCATACCAGCACTAGTGCACCGGATCCCATCAGAACTCCGAAGTTAAGCGTGCTTGGGAGAGAGTAGTACTAGGATGGGTGATCCCTTGGGAAGTCCTCGTGTTGCACCCCCCTTTTCAATTTTTTTTGCTCCGGTTAGGGTTGCCAAGATACTTTACCCACCACATTTCTATTATCGAATCCCACGGCATCTTGGGCAAGACAACTTCTCTTCCCGTGGAGGCTGGGCCCGCAAACCGAGGGCATAGGGCTTGTGACCAGGTCTCCGTCGCTCCGGTACCCATAACTTTTGATCCGTAAGGAGTTACGCGGCGCACAGCATACCGTTGGAAAGCTCTCCGAGAGTTCTACGACGGGGGCAGGTAGCTAGCTCGCCGTGCCCTTTTCGGAGCTCAAAATCGAACGTTTTCATCAGTTTCGGGCTACTTTTCTTCTTTTGCTCTGTTTTTCCGTCCCGGATCGTACGTCGTGAGCTGTTAAAAGGACGACAACCTTACTCACGGCACATTAGAGGACCCTACAATGCGTCGATATCACGTCTTGCGAGGATGCTGCGTTGTTGAAGCGGATGGGTTGTCGTTAAGCCCATTGGGCCTTTTGAATGGGCCATATCCCTAGGCTGGGACTGTGAACCGTTAACACATAAAGGAATTTTTCCCTCAACATGACGGGTGCGATCATACCAGCAATAATGCACCGGATCCCATCAGAACTCCGAAGTTAAGCGTGCTTGGGCGAGAGTAGTACTAGGATGGGTGACCCCCTGGGAAGTCCTCGTGTTGTACCCCACTTTTCAATTTTTTTTTCTTCGGTTAAGGTTGCCAAGATACTTTATCCACCACATTTCTAATATCGAATCCCACGGCACCTTGGGCAAGACAACTTCGCTTCACGTGGAGGTTGGGCCCGCAAACCGAGGGTGTAAGGCTTGTGACCAGGTCTCTAATGCTCCAGTACCCTGAACTTTTGATCCGTAAGGAGTTACGCGGAGCATAGCATACCGTTGCAAAGCTCTCCGATAGCTCTACAAAAGGGGCAGCGAGCTTGCTCGCTTTGCCCTTTTTGGAACCCAAAATCGAACGTTTTTATCAGTTTCAGGCCACTTTTCTTCTTTTGCTTTGTTTTTCCGTCCCGGATCGTACGTCGTGAGCTGTTAAAAGGACGACAACCTTACTTGCGGCACATTAGAGGACCCTACAATGCGTGGATATCACGTCTTGCGTGGATATCACGTTGTTGAAGCGGATGGGTTGTCGTTAAGCCCATTGGGCCTTTTGAATGGGCCATATCTCTAGGCTGGGACTGTGAACCGTTAACACATAAAGGAATTGTGCCCTCAACATGACGGGTGCGATCATACCAGCACTAATGCACCGGATCCCATCAGAACTCCGATGTTAAGCATGCTTGGGCGAGAGTAGTACTAGGATGGGTGACCCCCTGGGAAGTCCTCGTGTTGCACCCCCTCTTTTCAATTTTTTTTACCCCGGTTAGGGCTGCCAAGATACTTTATCCACCACATTTCTATTATCGAATCCCACGGCAACTTGGGCAAGACAACTTCTCTTCACGTGGAGGCTGGGCCCGCAAACCGAGGGCGTAGGGCTTGTGACTAGGTCTCCGTCGCTACGGTACCCATAACTTTTGATCCGTAAGGAGTTACGAGGCGCACAGCATACCGTTGCAAAGCTATTTGAGAGCTCTACAAAGGGGGCAGCGAGCTCGCTCACTGTGCCCTTTTCGGAGCTCAAAATCGAACGTTTTCATCAGTTTCGGGCCACTTTTCTTCTTTTGCTCTGTTTTTTACTTCCCGGATCGTACGGCGTGAGCTGTTAAAAGGACGACAACCTTACTCGCGGCACATTAGAGGACCCTACAATGCGTCGATATCACGTCTTGCGAGGATGCTGCGTTGTTGAAGCGGATGGGTTGTCGTTAAGCCCATTGGGCCTTTTGAATGGGCCATATCTCTAGGCTGGGACTGTGAACCGTTAACACATAAAGGAATTGTGCCCTCAACATGACGGGAGCGATCATACCAGCACTAATGCACCGGATCCCATCAGAACTCCGAAGTTAAGCGTGCTTGGGCGAGAGTAGTACTAGGATGGGTGACCCCCTCGGAAGTCCTCGTGTTGCACCCCCCTTTTCAATTTTTTTTGCTCCGGTTAGGGTTGCCAAGATACTTTACCTACCACATTTCTATTATCGAATCCCACGGCACCTTGGGCAAGACAACTTCTCTTCACGTGGAGGCTGGGCCCGCAAACCGAGGGCGTAGGGCTTGTGACCAGGTGTCCGTCGCTACGGTGCCCATAACTTTTGATCCGTAAGGAGTTACGAGGGGCACAGCATACCGTTGGAAAGCACTCTGAGAGCTCTACGACGGGGGAAGCGAGCTAGCAAGCTTTGCCCTTTTCGGTGCTCAAAATCGAACGTTTTCATCAGTTTCGGGGCACTTTTCTTCTTTTGCTCTGTTTTTCCGTCCCGGATCATACGTCGTGAACTGTTAAAAGGACGACAACCTTACTCGCGGAACATTAGAGGGCCCTACAATGCGTCGATATCACGTCTTGGGTGGATGCTGCGTTGTTGAAGCGGATGGGTTGTTGTTAAGACCATTGGGCCTTTTGAATGGGCCATATCTCTAGGCTGGGACTGTGAACCGTTAACACATAAACGAATTGTGCCCTCAACATGACGGGTGCGATCATACCAGCAATAATGCACCGGATCCCATCAGAACTCGGAAGTTAAGCGTGCTTGGGCGAGAGTAGTACTAGGTTGGGTGCCCCCCTGGGAAGTCCTCGTGTTGCTCCCCCTTTTTCAATTTTTTTTTGCTCCGGTTAGGGTTGCCAAGATACTTTACCCACCACATTTCTATTATCGAATCCCACAGCAACTTGGGCAAGGCAACTTCTCTTCACGTGGAGGCTGGGCCCGCAAACTGAGGGCGTAGGGCTTGTGACCAGGTCTCCGTCGCTACGGTGCCCATAACTTCTGATCCGTAAGGAGTTACGAGGCGCACAGCATACCGTTGGAAAGCTCTCTGAGAGCTCTACAATTGGGGCAGCGAGCAAGCTAGCTTTGCCCTTTTCGTAGCTCAAAATCGAACGTTTTCATCAGTTTTGGGGCACTTTTCTTCTTTTGCTCTGTTTTTCCGTCCCGGATCGTCCGTCGTGAGCTGTTAAAAGGACGACAACCTTACTCGCGGCACATTAGAGGACCCTACAATGCGTCGATATCACGTCTTGCGAGGATGCTGCGTTGTTGAAGCGGATGGGTTGTTGTTAAGACCATTGGGCCTTTTGAATGGGCCATATCTCTAGGCTGGGACTGTGAACCGTTAACACATAAAGGAATTGTGCCCTCAACATGACGGGTGCGATCATACCAGCAATAATGCACCGGATCCCATCAGAACTCCGAAGTTAAGCGTGCTTGGGCGAGAGTAGTACTAGGATGGGTGACCCCCGGGGAAGTCCTCGTGTTGCACCCCCCTTTTCAATTTTTTTTGCTCCGGTTAGGGTTGCCAAGATACTTTACCCACCACATTTCTATTATCGAATCCCACGGCACCTTGGGCAAGACAACTTCTCTTCACGTGGAGGCTGGGCCCGCAAACCGAGGTCGTAGGTCTTGTGACCAGGTCTCCGTCGCTACGGTGTCCATAACTTTTGATCCGTAAGGAGTTACGAGGTGCACAACATACCGTTGGAAAGCACTCCGAGAGCTCTACGACGGGGGCATGTAGCTAGCTCGCCGTGCCCTTTTCGGCGCTCAAAATCGAATGTTTTCATCAATTTCGGGCTAGTTCTCTTCATTTGCTCTATTTTTCCGTCCCGGATCGTACATCGTGAGCTGTTAAAAGGACGACAACCTTACTCGCGGCACATTAGAGGACCCTACAATGCGTCGATATCACGTCTTGCGAGGATGCTGCGTTGTTGAAGCGGATGGGTTGTCGTTAAGCCCATTGGGCCTTTTGAATGGGCCATATCTCTAGGCTGGGACTGTGAACCGTTAACACATAAAGGAATTGTGCCCTCAACATGACGGGTGCGATCATACCAGCACTAATGCACCGGATCCCATCAGAACTCGGAAGTTAAGCGTGCTTGGGCGAGAGTAGTACTAGGATGGGTGACCCCCTGGGAAGTCCTCGTGTTGCACCCCCTTTTTCAATTTTTTTTTGCTCCGGTTAGGGTTGCCAAGATACTTTACCCACCACATTTCTATTATCGAATCCCACGGCACCTTGGGCAAGACAACTTCTCTTCACGTGGAGGCTGGGCCCGCAAACCGAGGGCGTAGGGCTTGTGACCAGGTCTCCGTCGCTACGGTGCCCATAACTTTTGATCCGTAAGGAGTTACGAGGCGCACAGCATACCGTTGGAAAGCTCTCCGAGAGCTCTACGACGGGGGCAGGTAGCTAGCTCGCCGTGCCCTTTTCGGAGCTCAAAATCGAACGTTTTCATCAGTTTCAGGCTACTTTTCTTCTTTTGCTCTGTTTTTGGGTCCCGGATCGTACGTCGTGAGCTGTTAAAAGGACGACAACCTTACTCGCGGCACATTAGAGGACCCTACAATGCGTCGATATCACGTCTTGCGAGGATGCTGCGTTGTTGAAGCGGATGGGTTGTCGTTAAGCCCATTGGGCCTTTTGAATGGGCCATATCTCTAGGCTGGGACTGTGAACCGTTAACACATAAAGGAATTGTGCCCACAACATGACTGGTGCGATCATACCAGCACTAATGCACCGGATCCCATCAGAACTCCGAAGTTAAGCGTGCTTGGGCGAGAGTAGTACTAGGATGGATGACCCCCTGGGAAGTCCTCGTGTTGCACCCCCCTTTTTAATTTTTTTTGCTCCGGTTAGGGTTGCCAAGATACTTTACCCACCACATTTCTATTATCGAATCCCACGGCATCTTGGGCAATACAACTTCTCTTCACGTGGAGGCTGGGCCCGCAAACCATGGGCGTAGGGCTTGTGACCAGGTCTCCGTCGCTACGGTGCCCATAACTTTTGATCCGTAAGGAGTTACGAGGCGCACAGCATACCGTTGGAAAACTCTCTGAGAGCTCTACGACGGGGGCAGTGAGCAAGCACACTGTGCCCTTTTTGGAGCCCAAAATCGAACGTTTTCATCAGTTTCATGCCACTTTTCTTCTTTTGCTCTATTTTTCCATCCCGGATCGTACGTCGTGAGCTGTGAAAAGGACGACAACCTTACTTGCGGGACATTAGAGGGCCCTACAATGCATCGATATCATGTCTTGCTAGGATGCTGCGTTGTTAAAGCAGATGGGTTATCGTTAAGCCCATTGGGCCTTTTGAATGGGCCATCTCTCTAGGCTGGGACTGTGAACCGTTAACAAATAAAGGAATTGTGCCCTCAACATGATGGGTGCGATCATACCAGCACTAATGCACCGGATCCCATCAGAACTCCGAAAGTAATCGTGCTTGGGCGAGAGTAGTACTAGGATGGGTGACTCCCTGGGAAGTCCTCGTGTTGCACCCCCCTTTTAATTTTTTTTTTCTCCGGTTAGGGTTGCCAAGATACTTTACCCACCACATTTCTATTATCGAATCCCACGGCACCTTGGGCAATACAACTTCTCTTCACGTGGAGGCTGGGCCCGCAAACCGAGGCCGTAGGGCTTGTGACCAGGACTCCGTCGCTACGGTGCCCATAACTTTTGATCCGTAAGGAGTTACGAGGCGCACAGCATACCGTTGGAAAGCTCTCTGAGAGCTCTACGACGGGGGAAGCGAGCTAGCTAGCTTTGCCCTTTTCGGAGCTAAAAATTGAACGTTTTCATCAGTTTCGGGGCACTTTTCTTCTTTTGCTCTGTTTTTCCGTCCCGGATCATACGTCGTGAACTGTTAAAAGGACGACAACCTTACTCGCGGCACATTAGAGGGCCCTACAATGCGTCGATATCACGTCTTGGGTGGATGCTGCGTTGTTGAAGCGGATGGGTTGTTGTTAAGACCATTGGGCCTTTTGAATGGGCCATATCTCTAGGCTGGGACTGTGAACCGTTAACACATAAACGAATTGTGCCCTCAAAATGACGGGTGCGATCATACCAGCAATAATGCACCGGATTCCATCAGAACTCCGAAGTTAAGCGTGCTTGGGCGAGAGTAATACTAGGATGGGTAACCCCCTCGGAAGTCCTCGTGTTGTACCCCCTGTTCAATTTTTTTTGCTCCGGTTAGGGTTGCCAAGATACTTTACCCACCACATTTCTATTATCGAATCCCACGGCACCTTGGGCAAGACAACTTCTCTTCACGTGGAGGCTGGGCCCGCAAACCGAGGTCGTAGGTCTTGTGACCAGGTCTCCGTCGCTACGGTGTCCATAACTTTTGATCCGTAAGGAGTTACGAGGTGCACAACATACCGTTGGAAAGCACTCCGAGAGCTCTACGACGGGGGCATGTAGCTAGCTCGCCGTGCCCTTTTCGGCGCTCAAAATCGAACGTTTTCATCAGTTTCGGGCTACTTTTCTTCTTTTGCTCTGTTTTTCCGTCCCGGATCGTACGTCGTGAGCTGTTAAAAGGACGACATCCTTACTCGCGGCACATTAGAGGACCCTACAATGCGTCGATATCACGTCTTGCGAGGATGCTACGTTGTTGAAGCGGATGGGTTGTCGTTAAGCCCATTGGGCCTTTTGAATGGGCCATATCTCTAGGCTGGGACTGTGAACCGTTAACACATAAAGGAATTGTGCCCTCAACATGACGGGTGCGATCATACCAGCACTAATGCACCGGATCCCATCAGAACTCCGAAGTTAAGCGTGCTTGGGCGAGAGTAGTACTAGGATGGGTGACCCCCTGGGAAGTCCTCGTGTTGCACCCCCTTTTTCAATTTTTTTTTGCTCCGGTTAGGGTTGCCAAGATACTTTACCCACCACATTTCTATTATCGAATCCCACGGCACCTTGGGCAAGACAACTTCTCTTCACGTGGAGGCTGGGCCCGCAAACCGAGGGCGTAGGGCTTGTGACCAGGTCTCCGTCGCTACGGTGCCCATAACTTTTGATCCGTAAGGAGTTACGCGGCGCATAGCATACCGTTGGAAAGCTCTTTGAGAGCTCTACGACGGGGGCAGCGAGCTTGCTCGCTGTGCCCTTTTCAGAGCTCAAAATCGAACGTTTTCATCAGTTTCGGGCCACTTTTCTTCTTTTGCTCTGTTTTTTCGTCCCGGATCGTACGTCGTGAGCTGTTAAAAGGACGACAACCTTACTCGCGGCACATTAGAGGACCCTACAATGCGTCGATATCACGTCTTGCGAGGATGCTGCGTTGTTGAAGCGGATGGGTTGTCGTTAATCCCATTGGGCCTTTTGAATGGGCCATATCTCTAGGCTGGGACTGTGAACCGTTAACACATAAAGGAATTGTGCCCACAACATGACGGGTGCGATCATACCAGCACAAATGCACCGGATCCCATCAGAACTCCGAAGTTAAGCGTGCTTGGGCGAGAGTAGTACTAGGATGGGTGACCCCCTGGGAAGTCCTCGTGTTGCACCCCCCTTTTCAATTTTTTTTGCTCCGGTTAGGGTTGCCAAGATACTTTACCCACCACATTTCTATTATCGAATCCCACGGCAACTTGGGCAAGACAACTTCTCTTCACGTGGAGGCTGGGCCCGCAAACCGAGGGCGTAGGGCTTGTGACCAGGTCTTCGTCGCTCCGGTACCCATAACTTTTGATCCGTAAGGAGTTACGAGGCACACAGCATACCGTTGGAAAGCTCTCCGAGAGTTCTACGACGGGGGCAGGTAGCTAGCTCGCCGTGCCCTTTTCGGAGTTCAAAATCGAACGTTTTCATCAGTTTCGGGCTACTTTTCTTCTTTTGCTCTGTTTTACCGTCCCGTATCGTACGTCGTGAGCTGTTAAACGGACGACAACCTTACTCGCGGCACATTAGAGGACCCTACAATGCGTCGATATCACGTCTTGCGAGGATGCTGCGTTGTTGAAGCGGATGGGTTGTCGTTAAGCCCATTGGGCCTTTTGAATGGGCCATATCTCTAGGCTGGGACTGTGAACCGTTAACACATAAAGGAAATTGTGCCCTCAACATGACGGGTGCGATCATACCAGCACTAATGCACAGGATCCCATCAGAACTCCGAATATAAACGTGCTTGGGCGAGAGTAGTACTAGGATGGGTGACCCCCTGGGAAGTCCTCGTGTTGCACCCCCCTTTTCAATTTTTTTTGCTCCGGTTAGGGTTGCCAAGATACTTTACCCACCACATTTCTATTATCGAATCCCACGGCACCTTGGGCAAGACAACTTCTCTTCACGTGGAGGCTGGGCCCGCAAACCGACGGCGTAGGGCTTGTGACCAGGTCTCCGTCGCTACGGTGCCCATAACTTTTGATCCGTAAGGAGTTACGAGGCGCACAGCATACCGTTGGAAAGCTCTCTGAGAGCTCTACGACTGGGGCAGCGAGCTTTCTCGCTGTGCCCTTTTTGGAGCGCAAAATCAAACGTTTTCATCAGTTTCGGGCCACTTTTCTTCTTTTCTCTGTTTTTCCGTCCCGGATCGTACGTCGTGAGCTGTTAAAAGGACGACAACCTTACTCGCGGCACATTAGAGGGCCCTACAATGCGTCGATATCACGTCTTGGGTGGATGCTGCGTTGTTGAAGCGGATGGGTTGTTGTTAAGCCCATTGGGCCTTTTGAATGGGCCATATCTCTAGGCTGGGACTGTGAACCGTTAACACATAAACGAATTGTGCCCTCAACATGACGGGTGCGATCATACCAGCACTAATGCACCGGATCCCATCAGAACTCTGAAGTTAAACGTGCTTGGGCGAGTGTAGTACTAGGATGGATGACCCCCTTGGAAGTCCTCGTGTTGTACCCCCCTTTTCAATTTTTTTTGCTCCAGTTAGGGTTGCCAAGATACTTTACCCATCATATTTCTATTATCGAATCCCACGGCACCTTGGGCAAGACAACTTCTCTTCACGTGGAGGCTGGGCCCGCAAACCGAGGGCGTAGGGCTTGTGACCAGGTCTCCGTCGCTCCGGTGCCCATAACTTTTGATCCGTAAGGAGTTACGAGGCGCAAAGCATACCGTTGGAAAGCTCTCCGAGAGCTCTACGACGGGGGCAGATAGCTAGCTCGCTGTGCCCTTTTCGGAGCCCAAACTCGACCATTTTCAGCAGTTTCGGGCCACTTTTCTTCTTTTGCTCTGTTTTTCCGTCCCAGATCGTACGTCGTGAGCTGTTAAAAGGACGACAACCTTACTCGCGGCACATTAGAGGACCCTACAATGCGTCGATATCACGTCTTGCGAGGATGCTGCGTTGTTGAAGAGGATGGGTTGTCGTTAAGCCCATTGGGCCTTTTGAATGGGCCATATCTCTAGGCTGGGACTGTGAACCGTTAACACATAAAGGAATTGTGCCCTCAACATGACGGTGCGATCATACCAGCACTAATGCACCGGATCCCATCACAACTCCGAAGTTAAGCGTGCTTGGGCGAGAGTAGTACTAGGATGGGTGACTCCCTGAGAAGTCCTCGTGTTGCACCCCCCTTTTCAATTTTTTTTGCTCTGGTTAGGGTTGCCAAGATACTTTACCCACCATATTTCTATTATCGAATCCCACGGCACCTTGGGCAAGACAACTTCTCTTCACCTGGAGGCTGGGCCCGCAAACCGAGGGCGTAGGGGTTGTGACCAGGTCTCCGTCACTCCGGTACCCATAACTTTTGATCCGTAAGGAGTTACGCGGCGCACAGCATACCGTTGGAAAGCTCTCCGAGAGTTCTACGACGGGGGCAGATAGCTAGCTCGCCGTGCCCTTTTCGGAGCTCAAAATCGAACGTTTTCATCAGTTTCAGGCTACTTTTCTTCTTTTGCTCTGTTTTTCCGTCCCGGATCGTACGTCGTGAGCTGTTAAAAGGACGACAACCTTACTCGCGGCACATTAGAGGACCCTACAATGCGTCGATATCACGTCTTGCGAGGATGCTGCGTTGTTGAAGCGGATGGGTTGTCGTTAAGCCCATTGGGCCTTTTGAATGGGCCATATCTCTAGGGTGGGACTGTGAACCGTTAACACATAAAGGAATTGTACCCTCAACATGACGGGTGCGATCATACCAGTACTAATGCACCGGATCCCATCAGAACTCCGAAGTTAAGCGTGCTTGGGCGAGAGTAGTACTAGGATGGGTGACCCCCTGGGAAGTCCTCGTGTTGCACCCCCCTTTTCAATTTTTTTTGCTCCGGTTAGGGTTGCCAAGATACTTTACCCACCACAATTCTATTATCGAATCCCACGGCACCTTGGGCAAGACAACTTCTCTTCACGTGGAGGCTGGGCCCGCAAACCGAGGGCGTAGGGCTTTTGACCAGGTCTCCGTCGCTACGGTGCCCATAACTTTTGATCCGTAAAGAGTTATGAGGCGCACAGCATACCGTTGGAAAGCTCTCTGAGAGCTCTACGACAGGGGCAGCGAGCAAGCTCACTTTGCCCTTTTCGGAGCTCAAAATCGAATGTTTTCATCAGTTTCGGGCCACTTTTCTTCTTTTGCTCTGTTTTTCCGTCCCGGATCGTACGTCGTGAGCTGTTAAAAGGACGACAACCTTACTCGCGGCACATTAGAGGACCCTACAATGTGTCGATATCACGTCTTGTGAGGATGCTGCGTTGTTGAAGCGGATGGGTTGTCGTTAAGCCCATTGGGCCTTGTGAATGGGCCATCTCTCTAGGCTGGGTCTGTAAACCGTTAACACATAAAGGAATTGTGCCCTCATCATGACGGGTGCGATCATACCAGCACTAATGCACCGGATCCCATCAGAACTCCGAAGTTAAGCGTGCTTGGGCGAGAGTAGTAATAGGATGGGTAACCCCCAGGGAAGTCCTCGTGTTGCACCCCCCTTTTCAATTTTTTTTGCTCCGATTAGGGTTGCCAAGATACTTTACCCACCACATTTCTATTATCGAATCCCACGGCACCTTGGGCAAGACAACTTCTCTCCACGTGGAGGCTGGGCCCGCAAACCGAGGGCGTAGGGCTTGTGACCAGGTCTCCGTAGCTCCGGTGCCCATAACTTTTGATCCGTAAGGAGTTACGCGGCGCACAGCATACCGTTGGAAAGCTCTTCGAGAGCTCTACGACTGGGGCAGGTAGCTAGCTCGCCGTGCCCTTTTCGGAGCTTAAAATTGAACGTTTTCATCAGTTTCGGGCTACTTTTCTTCTTTTGCTCTGTTTTTCCGTCCTGGATCGTACGTCGTGAGCTGTTAAAAGGACGACAACCTTACTCGCGGCACATTAGAGGACCCTACAATGCGTCGATATCACGTCTTGCGAGGATGCTGCGTTGTTGAAGCGGATGGGTTGTCGTTAAGCCCATTGGGCCTTTTGAATGGGCCATATCTCTAGGCTGGGACTGTGAACCGTTAACACATAAAGGAATTGTGCCCTCAACATGACGGGTGCGATCATACCAGCACTAATGCACCAGATCCCATCAGAACTACCAAGTTAAGCGTGCTTGGGCGAGAGTAGTACTAGGATGGGTGACCCCTTGGGAAGTCCTCGTGTTGCACCGCCCTTTTCAATTTTTTTTGCTCCAGTTAGGGTTGCCAAGATACTTTACCCACCACATTTCTATTATCGAATCCCACGGCACTTTGGGCAAGACAACTTCTCTTCACGTGGAGGCTGGGCCCGCAAACTGAGGGCGTAGGGCTTGTGACCAGGTCTCCGTCGCTACGATGCCCATAACTTTTGATCCGTAAGGAGTTACGAGGCGCACAGCATACCGTTGGAAAGCTTTCTGAGAGCTCTACGATCGGGGCAGCGAGCTAGCTCGTTGTGCCCTTTTCGGAGCTCAAAATCGAACGTTTTCATCAGTTTTGGGCCACTTTTCTTCTTTTGCTCTATTTTTCCGTCCCGGATCGTACGTCGTGAGCTGTTAAAAGGACGACAACCTCACTCGCGGCACATTAGAGGACCCTACTATGCGTCGATATCACGTCTTGCGAGGATGCTGCATTGTTGAAGCGGATGGGTTGTCGTTAAGCCCATTGGGCCTTTTGAATGGGCCATATCGCTAGGCTGGGACTGTGAACCATTAACACGTAAAGGAATTGTGCTCACAACATGACGGGTGCGATCATACCAGCACCAATGCACCGGATCCCATCAGAACTCCGAAGTTAAGCGTGCTTGGGCGAGAGTAGTACTAGGATGGGTGACCCCCTGGGAAGTCCTCGTGTTGCACCCCCCTTTTCAATTTTTTTTGCTCCGGTTAGGGTTGCCAAGATACTTTACCCACCATATTTCTGTTATCGAATCCCACGGCACCTTGGGCAAGACAACTTCTCTCCACGTGGAGGCTGGGCCCGCAAACCGAGGGCGTAGGGCTTGTGACCAGGTCTCCGTAGCTCCGGTGCCCATAACTTTTGATCCGTAAGGAGTTACGCGGCGCACAGCATACCGTTGGAAAGCTCTCCGAGAGCTCTACGACCGGGGCAGCTAGCTAGCTCGCCGTGCCCTTTTCAGAGCTCAAAATCGAACATTTTCATCAGTTTCGGGCCACTTTTCTTCTTTTGCTCTGTTTTTCCGTCCCGGATCGTACGTCGTGAGCTGTTAAAAGGACGACAACCTTACTCGCGGCACATTAGAGGACCCTACAATGCGTCGATATCACGTCTTGCGAGGATGCTGCGTTGTTGAAGCGGATGGGTTGTCGTTAAGCCCATTGGGCCTTTTGAATGGGCCATATCTCTAGGCTGGGACTGTGAACCGTTAACACATAAAGGAATTGTGCCCTCAACATGACGGGTGCGATCATACCAGTACTAATGCACCGGATCCCATCGGAACTCCGAAGTTAAGCGTCCTTGGACGAGATTAGTACTAGTTTGGGTGACCCCCTGGGAAGTCCTCGTGTTGCACCCCCCTTTTCAATTTTTTTTGCCCCGGTTAGCGTTGCCAAGATACTTTACCCACCACATTTCTATTATCGAATCCCACGGCACCTTGGGCAAGACAACTTCTCTTCACGTGTAGGCTGGGCTAGTAAACCGAGGGCGTAGGGCTTGTGACCAGGTCTCCGTCGCTCCGGTGCCCATAACTTTTGATCCGTAAGGAGTTACGCAGCGCACAGCATACCGTTGGAAAGCTCTCCGAGAGCTCTACGACGGGGGCAAGTAGCTAGCTCACCGTGCCCTTTTCGGAGCTCAAAATCGAACGTTTTCATCAATTTCAGGCCACTTTTCTTCTTTTGCTCTGTTTTTCCATCCCGGATCGGACGTCGTGAGGTGTTAAAAGGACGACAAGGTTACTCGCGGCACATTAGGGGACCCTACAATGCGTCGATATCACGTCTTGCGAGGATGCTGCGTTGTTGAAGCGGATAGGTTGTCGTTAAGCCCTTTGGGCCTTTTGAATGGGCCATATCTCTTGGCTGGGACTGTGAACCGTTAACACATAAAGGAATTGTGCCCTCAACGTGACGCGTGCGATCATCCCAGCACTAATGCACCGGATCTCATCCGAACTCCGAAGTTAAGCGTGCTTGGGCGAGAGTAGTACTAGGATGGGTGACCCCGTGGGAAGTCCTCGTGTTGCACCCCACTTTTCAATTTTTTTTGCTCCGGTTAGGGTTGCCAAGATACTTTACCTACCACATTTCTATTATCGAATCCCACGGCATCTTGGGCAAGACAACTTCTCTTCACATGGAGGCTGGGCCCGCAAACCGAGGGCGTAGGGCTTGTGACCAGGTCTCCGTCGCTCCGGTACCCATAACTTTTGATCCGTAAGGAGTTACGAGGTGCACAGCATACCGTTGTAAAGCTCTCTGAGAGCTCTACAACGGGGGCAGCGAGCTTGCTCGCTGTGCCCTTTTTGGAGCTCAAAATTGAACGTTTTCATCAGTTTCGGGCCACTTTTCTTCTTTTGCTCTGTTTTTCCATCGCGGATCGTACGTCATGATCTGTTAAAAGGACGACAACCTTACTCGCGGCATATTAGAGGACCCTACAATGCGTCGATATCACGTCTTGCGAGGATGCTGCGTTGTTGAAGCGGATGTGTTGTCGTTAAGCCCATTGGGCCTTTTGAATGGGCCATATCTCTAGGCTGGGACTGTGAACCGTTAACACATAAAGGAATTGTGCCCTCAACATGACAGGTGCGATCATACCAGCACTAATGCACCGGATCCCATCAGAACTCCGAAGTTAAGCGTGCTTGGGCGAGAGTAGTACTAGGATGGGTGACCCCCTGGGAAGTCCTCGTGTTGCACCCCCCTTTTCAATTTTTTTTGCTCCGGTTAGGGTTGCCAAGATACTTTACCCACCACACTTCTATTATCGAATCCCACGGCACCTTGGGCAAGACAACTTCTTTTCACGTGGAGGCTGGGCCCGCAAACCGAGGGCGTAGGGCTTGTTACCAGGTCTCCGTCACTCCGGTACCCATAACTTTTGATCCGTAAGGAGTTACGAGGCACACAACATACCGTTGGAAAGCTCTCTGAGAGCTCTACGACGGGGGCAGGTAGCTAGCTCGCTGTGCCCTTTTCGGAGCTCAAAATGGAACGTTTTCATCAGATTCGGGCCACTTTTCTTGTTTTGCTATGTTTTTTCGTCCCAGATTGTACGTCGTGAGCTGTTAAAAGGATGACAACCTTACTCGCAGTACATTAGAGGGCCCTACAACGCGTCGGGGTCATGTCTTGCGAGGATGCTACATTGTTGAAGCGGTTGGGTTATCGTTAAGCTCATTGGGCCTTTTGAATGGGCCATCTCTCTAGGCTGGGACTATGAACCGATAACACATAAAGGAATTGTGCCATCAACATGATGGGTGCGATCATACCAGTACTAATGCACCGGATCCCATCAGAACTCTGAAGTTAAGCGTGCTTGGCCGAGAGTAGTACTAGGATGGGTGACCCCCTGGGAAGTCCTCGTGTTGCACCCCCCTTTTCAATTTTTTTTGCTCCGGTTAGGGTTGCCAAGATACTTTACCCACCACATTTCTATTATCGAATCCCACGGCACCTTGGGCAAGACAACTTCTCTTCACGTGGTGGCTGGGCCCGCAAACCGAGGGCGTAGGGCTTGTGACCAGGTCTCCGTCGCTACGGTGCCCATAACTTTTGATCCGTAAGGAGTTACGAGGCGCACAGCATACCGTTGGAAAGCTCTCTGAGAGCTCTACGACGGGGGAAGCGAGCTAGCTTGCTTTGCCCTTTCCGGAGCTCAAAATCGAACGTTTTCATCAGTTTCGGGCCACTTTTCTTTTTTTGCTATGTTTTTCCGTCCCGGATCGTACGTCGTGAGCTGTTAAAAGGACGACAACCTTACTCGCGGCACATTAGAGGGCCCTACAATGCGTCGATATCACATCTTGGGTGGATGCTGCGTTGTTGAAGCGGATGGGTTGTTGTTAAGACCATTGGGCGTTTTGAATGGTCCATCTCTCTAGGCTGGGACTGTGAACCGTCAACACATAATGGATTTGTGCCCTCAACATGACGGGTGCGATCGTACCAGTACTAATGCACCGGATCCCATCAGAATTCCAAAGTTAAGCGTGCTTGGGCGAGAGTAGTACTAGGATGGGTAACCCCCTGGGAAGTCCTAGTGTTACACCTCCCTTTTCAATTTTTTTTCCCCAGTTAGGGTTGCCAATATAGTTTACCCACCATATTTCTATTACCGAATCCCATGGCACCTTGGGCAAGACAACTTTGCTTCACGTAGAGGTTGGGCCTGCAAACCGAGGTCGTGGGGCTTGTGACCAAGTCTCCGTCGCTCCTGTACCCATAACTTTTGATCCGTAAGGAGTTACGAGGCGCACAGCATACCGTTGGAAAGCTCTCCGAGAGCTCTACGACGGGGGCAGGTAGCTAGCTCGCCGTGCCCTTTTCAGTGATCAAAATCGAACGTTTTCATCAGTTTCGGGCTACTTGTCTTCTTTTGCTCTGTTTTTCAATCCCGGATCGTACGTCGTGAGCTGTTAAAAGGACGACAACCTTAATCGCGGCACATTAGAGGACCCTACAATGCGTCGATCTCACGTCTTGCGAGGATGCTGCGTTGTTGAAGCGGATGGGTTGTCGTTAAGCCCATTGGGCCTTTTGAATGGGCCATATCTCTAGGCTGGGACTGTGAACCGTTAACACATAAAGGAATTGTGCCCTCAACATGACGGGTGCGATCATACGAGCACTAATGCACCGGATCCCATCAGAACTCCGAAGTTAAGCGTGCTTGGGCGAGAGTAGTACTAGGATGGGTGCCCCCCTCGGAAGTCCTCGTGTTGCACCCCCTTTTTCAATTTTTTTTGCTCCGGTTAGGGTTGCCAAGATACTTTACCCACCACATTTCTATTATCGAATCCCACGGCACCTTGGGCAAGACAACTTCTCTTCACGTGGAGGCTGGGCCCACAAACCGAGGGCGTAGGGCTTGTGACCAGGTCTCCGTCGCTACGGTGCCCATAACTTTTGATCCGTAAGGAGTTACGAGGCGCACAGCATACCATTGGAAAGCTCTCCGAGAGCTCTACGACGGGGGCTGGTAGCTAGCTCGCCGTGCCCTTTTCGGAGCTCAAAATCGAACGTTTTCATCAGTTTCCGGCTACTTTTCTTATTTTGCTCTGTTTTTCCAACCCTGATCGTACGTCGTGAGCTGTTAAAAGGAGGACAACCTTACTCGCAGCGCATTAGAGGACCCTACAATGCGTCGATCTCACGTCTTGCGAGGATGCTGCGTTGTTGAAGCGGATGGGTTGTCGTTAAGCCCATTGGGCCTTTTGAATGGGCCATATCTCTAGGCTGGGACTGTGAACCGTTAACACATAAAGGAATTGTGCCCTCAACATGACGGGTGCGATCATACCAGCACTAATGCACCGGATCCCATCAGAACTCCGAAGTTAAGCGTGCTTGGGCGAGAGTAGTACCAGGACGGGTGATCCCCTGGGAAGTCCTCGTGTTGCACCCAGCTTTTCATTTTTTTTGGCGCCGGTTAGTGTTGCCAAGATACTTTACCCACCACATTTCTATTATCGAATCCCACGGCACCTTGGGCAAGACAACTTCTCTTCACGTGGAGGCTGGGCCCGCAAACCGAGGGCGTAGGGCTTGTGACCAGGTCTCCGTCGCTACGGTGCCCATAACTTTTGATCCGTAAGGAGTTACGAGGCGCACAGCATACCGTTGGAAAGCTCTCTGAGAGCTCTACGACGGGGGCAGATAGCTAGCTCGCCGTACCATTTTCGGAGCTCAAAATCGAACTTTTTCATCAGTTTCGGGCTACTTGTCTTCTTTTGCTATGTTTTTCCGTCCCGGATCGTACGTCGTGAGCTGTTAAAAGGACGACAACCTTACTCGCGGCACATTAGAGGACCCTACAATGCGTCGATATCACGTCTTGCGAGGATGCTGCGTTGTTGAAGCGGATGGGTTTTCGTTAAGCCCATTGGGCCTTTTGAATGGGCCATATCTCTAGGTTGGGACTGTGAACCGTTAACACATAAAGGAATTGTACCCTCAACATGACGGGTGCGATCATACCAGTACTAATGCACCGGATCCCATCAGAACTCCGAAGTTAAGCGTGCTTGGGCGAGAGTAGTACTAGGATGGGTGACCCCTGGGGAAGTCCTCGTGTTGCACTCCCCTTTTCAATTTTTTTTGCTCCGGTTTGGGTTGCCAAGATACTTTACCCACCACAATTCTATTTTCGAATCCCACGGCACCTTGGGCAAGACAACTTCTCTTCACGTGGAGGCTGGGCCCGAAAACCGAGGGCGTAGGGCTTGTGACCAGGTCTCTGTCGCTACGGTGCCCATAACTTTTGATCCGTAAGGAGTTACGAGGCGCACAGCATACCGTTGGAAAGCTCTCTGAGAGCTCTACGACGGGGGCAGCGAGCTAGCTCCCTGTGCCCTTTTCGGAGCTCAAAATTGAAAGTTTTCATCAGTTTCGGGCCACTTTTCTTCTTTTGCTCTGTTTTTCCGTCCCGGATCGTACGTCGTGAGCTGTTAAAAGGACAACAACCTTACTCGCGGCACATTAGAGGACCCTACAATGGGTCGATATCACGTCTTGCGAGGATGCTGCGTTGTTGAAGCGGATGGGTTGTCGTTAAGCCCATTGGGCCTTTTGAATGGGCCATATCTCTAGGCTGGGACTGTGAACCGTTAACACATAAAGGAATTGTGCCCTCAACATGACGGGTGCGATCATACCAGCACTAATGCACCGGATCCCATCAGAACTCCGAAGTTAAGCGTGCTTGGGCGAGAGTAGTACTAGGATGGGTGACCCCCTGGGAAGTCCTCGTGTTGCACCCCCCTTTTCAATTTTTTTTGCTCCGGTTAGGGTTGACAAGATACTTTACCCACCACATTTCTATTATCGAATGCCACGGCACCTTGGGCAAGACAACTTCTCTTCACGTGGTGGTTGGGCCCGCAAACCGAGGGCGTAGGGCTTGTGACCAGGTCTCCGTCGTTCCGGTGCCCATAACTTTTGATCCGTAAGGAGTTACGAGGCGCACAACATACCGTTGGAAAGCTCTCTGAGAGCTCTACGACGGGCGAAGCGAGCTATCTAGCTGTGCCCTTTTCGGAGCTCAAAATTGAACGTTTTCATCAGTTTCGGGCCACTTTTCTTCTTTTGCTTTGTTTTTCTGTCCCGGATCATACGTCGTGAGCTGTTAAAAGGACGACAGCCTTACTCGCAGCACATTAGAGGACCCTACAATGCGTCGATATCACGTCTTGCGAGGATGCTGCATTGTTGAAGCGGATGGGTTGTCGTTAAGCCCATTGGGCCTTTTGAATGGGCCATATCTCTAGGCTGGGACTGTGAACCGTTAACACATAAAGGAATTGTGCCCTCAACATGACGGGTGCGATCATACCAGCACTAATCCACCGGATCCCATCGGAACTCCGAAGTTAAGCGTGTTTGGGCGAGAATAGTACAAGGATGGGTGACCCCTTGGGAAGTCCTCGTGTTGCACCACCCTTTTCAATTTTTTTTGCTCCGGTTAGGGTTGCCAAGATACTTTACCCACCACATTTCTATTATCGAATCCCACGGCACCTTGGGCAAGAAAACTTCTCTTCACGTGGAGGCTGGGCCCGCAAACCGAGGGCGTAGGGCTTGTGACCAGGTCTCCGTCGCTCCGGTACCCATAACTTTTGATCCGTAAGGAGTTACGAGGCGCACAGCATACCGTTGGAAAGCTCTCTGAGAGCTCTACGACGATTAGAGCTAGCTAGCACGTTGTGCCCTTTTCGGAGCTCAAAATCGAACGTTTTCATCAGTTTCGGGCCACTTTTCTTCTTTTGCTCTGTTTTTCCGTCCCGGATCGTACGTCGTGAGCTGTTAAAAGGACGACAACCTTACTCGCGCCACATTAGAGGACCCTACAATGCGTCGATATCACGTCTTGAGAGGATGCTGCGTTGTTGAAGCGGATGGGTTGTCGTTAAGACCATTGGGCCTTTTGAATGGGCCATATCTCTAGGCTGGGACTGTGAACCGTTAACACATAGAGGAATTGTGCCCTGAAAATGACTGGTGCGATCATTCCAGCACTAATGCACGGGATCCCATCAAAACTCCGAAGTTAAGCGTGCTTGGGCGAGAGTAGGACTAGGATGGGTGACCCCTAGGAAGTCCTCGTGTTGTACCCCCCTTTTCCATTTTTTTGCTCCGGTTAGGGTTGCCAAGATACTTTACCCACCACATTTCTATTATCGAATCCCACGGCACCTTGGGCAAGACAACTTCTCTTCACGTGGAGGCTGGGACCGCAAACCGAGGGCGTAGGGCTTGTGACCAAGTCTCCGTCGCTCCGGTGCCCATAACTTTTGATCCGTAAGGAGTTACGCGGTGCACAGCATACCGTTGGAAAGCTCTCCGAGAGCTCTACGACGGTGGCAGGTAGCTAGCTCGCCGTGCCCTTTTCAGAGCTCAAAATCGAACGTTTTCATCAGTTTCGGGCTACTTTTCTTCTTTTGTTCTGTTTTTCTGTCCCGGATCGTACGTCGTGAGCTGTTAAAAGGACGACAACCT
The DNA here is from genome assembly GCA_037974665.1 of Ehretia macrophylla. Classification (NCBI taxonomy): domain Eukaryota; kingdom Viridiplantae; phylum Streptophyta; class Magnoliopsida; order Boraginales; family Ehretiaceae; genus Ehretia; species Ehretia macrophylla. Next base: position 2,725,744 of record CM075773.1, read on the forward strand.
TACTCGCGGCACATTAGAGGACCCTACAATGCGTCGATATCACGTCTTGCGAGGATGCTGCGTTGTTGAAGCGGCTGGGTTGTCGCTAAGCCCATTGGGCCTTTTGAATGGGCCATATCTCTAGGCTGGGACTGTGAACCGTTAACACATAAAGGAATTGTGCCCTCAACATGACGGGTGCGATCATACCAGCACTAATGCACCGGATCCCATTAGAACACCGAAGTTAAGCGTGCTTGGGCTAGAATAGTACTAGGATGGGTAACCTCCTAGGAAGTCCTCGTGTTGCACCCCCCTTTTCAATTTTTTTTGCTCCGGTTAGGGTTGCCAAGATACTTTACCCACCACATTTCTATTATCGAATCCCACGGCACCTTGGGCAAGAAAACTTCTCTTCACCTGGAGGCTGGACCCGCAAACCGAGGGCGTAGGGCTTGTGACCAGGTCTCCGTCGCTACGGTGCCCATAACTTTTGATCCGTAAGGAGTTACGAGGCGCACAGCATACCATTGGAAAGCTCTCCGAGAGCTCAACGACGGAGGCAGGTAGCTAGCTTGCCTTGCCCTTTTCGGAGATCAAAATCGATCGTTTTCATCAGTTTCAGGCTACTTGTCTTCTTTTGCTCTGTTTTTCCGTCCCGGATCGTACGTCGTGAGCTGTTAAAAAGACGACAACCTTAATCGCGGCACATTAGAGGACCCTACAATGCGTCGATCTCACGTCTTGCGAGGATGCTGCGTTGTTGAAGCGGATGGGTTGTCGTTAAGCCCATTGGGCCTTTTGAATGGGCCATATCTCTAGGCTGGGACTGTGAACCGTTAACACATAAAGGAATTGTGCCCTCAACATGACGGGTGCGATCATACCAGCACTAATGCACCGGATCCCATCAGAACTCCGAAGTTAAGCGTGCTTGGGCGAGAGTAGTACTAGGATGGGTGACCCCTGGGAAGTCCTCGTGTTGCACCCCCCTTTTCAATTTTCTTTGCTCGGGTTAGGGTTGCCAAGATACTATACCCACCACATTTCTATTATCGAATCCCTCGGCACCTTGGACAAGACAACTTCTCTTCACGTGGAGACTGGGCCCGCAAACCGAGGGCGTAGGGCTTGTGACCAGGTCTCCGTCGCTACGGTGCCCATAACTTTTGATCTGTAAGGAGTTACGAGGTGCACAGCATACCGTTGGAAAGCTCTCTGAGAGCTCTACGACGGGGGCAGGTAGCTAGCTCGTCGTGCCAATTTCGGAGTTCAAAATCGAACTTTTTTATCAGTTTCGGGATACTTTTCTTTTTTTGCTCTGTTTTTCCGTCCCGGATCGTACGTCGTGAGCTGTTAAAAGGACGACAACCTTACTCGCGGCACATTAGAGGACCCTACAATGCGTCGATATCACGTCTTGCGAGGATGCTGCGTTGTTGAAGCGGATGGGTTTTCGTTAAGCCCATTGGGCCTTTTGAATGGGCCATATCTCTAGGTTGGGACTGTGAACCGTTAACACATAAAGGAATTGTACCCTCAACATGACGGGTGCGATCATACCAGTACTAATGCACCGGATCCCATCAGAACTCCGAAGTTAAGCGTGCTTGGGCGAGAGTAGTACTAGGATGGGTGACCCCCTGGGAAGTCCTCGTGTTGCACCCCCATTTTCAATTTTTTTTGCTCCGGTTAGGGTTGCCAAGATACTTTACCCACCACAATTCTATTATCGAATCCCACGGCACCTTGGGCGTGACAACTTCTCTTCACGTGGAGGCTGGGCCGGCAAACCGAGGGCGTAGGGCTTGTGACCAGGTCTCCGTCGCTACGGTGCCCATAACTTTTGATCCATAAGGAGTTATGAGGCGCACAGCATACCGTTGAAAAGCTCTCTGAGAGCTCTACGACGGGGGCAGCGAGCTAGCTTGCTATGCCCTTTTTGGAGCTCAAAATCGAACGTTTTCATCAGTTTCGGGCCACTTTTCTTCTTTTACTCTGTTTTTCCGTCCCGGATCGTACGTCGTGAGCTGTTAAAAGGACGACAACCTTACTCGCGGCACATTAGAGGACCCTACAATGCGTCGATATCACGTCTTGCGAGGATGCTGCGTTGTTGAAGCGGATGGGTTGTCGTTAAGCCCATTGGGCCTTTTGAATGGGCCATATCTCTAGGCTGGGACTGTGAACCGTTAACACATAAAGGAATTGTGCCCTCATCATGACGGGTGCGATCATACCAGCACTAATGCACCGGATCCCATCAGAACTCCGAAGTTAAGCGTGCTTGGGCGAGAGTAGTACTAGGATGGGTGACCCCTGGGAAGTCCTCGTGTTGCACCCCCCTTTTCAATTTTTTTTGCTCCGGTTAGGGTTGCCAAGATACTTTACCCACCACAATTCTATTATCGAATCCCACGGCACCTTGGGCAAGACAACTTCTCTTCACGTGGAGGCTGGGCCCGCAAACCGAGGGCGTAGGGCTTGTGACCAGGTCTCCCTCGCTACGGTGCCCATAACTTTTGATCCGTAAGGAGTTACGAGGCGCACAGCATACCGTTGGAAAGCACTTTGAGAGCTCTACGACAGGGCAGCGAACTAGCTCGCTATGCCCATTTTCGAGCTCAAAATCGAACGTTTTCATCAGTTTCGGGCTACTTTTCTTCTTTTGCTCTGTTTTTCCGTCCCGGATCGTACGTCGTGAGCTGTTAAAAGGACGACAACCTTACTCGCAGCACATTAGAGGACCCTACAATGCGTCGATATCACGTCTTGCGAGGATGCTGCGTTGTTGAAGCGGATGGGTTATCGTTAAGCCCATAGGGCCTTTTGAATCGGCCATCTCCCTGGGTTTTGGACTGTGAACCGTCAACACATAAGGTAATTGTGCCCTCAACATGAAGGGTGCGATCATACTAGCACTAATGCACCAGATCCCATCAGAACTCCGAAGTTAAGCGTGCTTGGGCGAGAGTAGTACTAGGATGGGTGACCCCCTGGGAAGTCCTCGTGTTGCACCCCTCCTTTTCAATTTCTTTTGCCCCGGTTAGGGTTGCCAAGATACTTTACCCACCACATTTCTATTAGTGAATCCCACGGCACCTTGGGCAAGACAACTTCTCTCCACGTGAGGGCTGGGCCCGCAAATCGAGGGCGTAGGGCTTGTGACCAGGTCTCCGTAGCTCCGGTGCCCATAACTTTTGATCCGTAAGGAGTTACGCGGCGCACAGCATACCGTTGGAAAGCCCTCCGAGAGCTCTACGACGGGGGCAGCTTGCTAGCTCGCCGTGCCTTTTTTGGGGCTCAAAATCGAACGTTTTCATCTGTATCGGGCCACTTTTCTTCTTTTGCTCGGTTTTTTCGTCCTGGATCGTACGTCGTGAGCTGTTAAAAGGACGACAACCTTACTCGCGGCACATTAGAGGACCCTACAATGCGTCGATATCACGTCTTGCGAGGATGCTGTGTTGTTGAAGCGGATGGGTTGTCGTTAAGCCCATTGGGCCTTTTGAATGGGCCATATCTCTAGGCTGGGACTGTGAACCGTTAACACATAAAGGAATTGTGCCCTCAACATGACGGGTGCGATCATACCAGCACTAATGCACCGGATCCCATCAGAACTACGAAGTTAAGCGTGCTTGGGCGAGAGTAGTACTAGGATGGGTGACCCCGTGGGAAGTCCTCGTGTTGCACCCCTTTTTCAATTTTTTTTGCTCCAGTTAGGGTTGCCAAGATACTTTACCCACCACATTTCTATTATCGAATCCCACGGCACTTTGGGCAAGACAACTTCTCTTCACGTGGAGGCTGGGCCCGCAAACCAAGGGCGTAGGGCTTGTGACCAGGTCTCCGTCGCTACGATGCCCATAACTTTTGATCCGTAAGGAGTTACGAGCCGCACAGCATACCGTTGGAAAGCTCACTGAGAGCTCTACGATGGGCGCAGCGAGCTAGCTCACTGTGCCCTTTTCGGAGCTCAAAATCGAACGTTTTCATCAGTTTTGGGCCAATTTTCTTCTTTTGCTCTGTTTTTCCGTCCCGGATCGTACGTCGTGAGCTGTTAAAAGGATGACAACCTCACTCGCGGCACATTAGAGGACCCTACAATGCGTCGATATCACGTCTTGCGAGGATGCTGCGTTGTTGAAGCGGATGGGTTGTCATTAAGCCCATTGGGCCTTTTGAATGGGCCATATCTCTATGCTGGTTCTGTGAACCGTTAACACGTAAAGGAATTGTGCCCTCAACATGACGGGTGCGATCATACCAGCACCAATGCACCGGATCCCATCAGAACTCCGAAGTTAAGCGTGCTTGGGCGAGAGTAGTACTAGGATGGGTGACCCCCTGGGAAGTCCTCGTGTTGCACCCCCCTTTTCAATTTTTTTTGCTCCGGTTAGGGTTGCCAAGATACTTTACCCACCATATTTCTATTATCGAATCCCACGGCACCTTGGGCAAGACAACTTCTCTTCACGTGGAGGCTGGGCCTGCAAACCGAGGGCGTAGGGCTTGTGACAAGTCTCCGTCGCTCCGGTGCCCATAACTTATGATACGTAAGGAGTTACGCGGCGCACAGCATACCGTTGGAAAGCACTCCGAGAGCTCTACGACGGGGGCAGGTAGCTAGCTCGCCGTGCCCTTTTCGGAGCTCAAAATCGAACGTTTTCATCAGTTTTGGGCCACTTTTCTTCTTTTGCTCTGTTTTTCCATCCCGGATCGTACGTCGTGAGCTGTTAAAAGGACGACAACCTTACTCGCGGCACATTAGAGGACCCTACAATGCGTCGATATCACGTCTTTCGAGGATGCTACGTTGTTGAAGCGGATGGGTTGTCGTTAAGCCCATTGGGCCTTTTGAATGGGCCATATCTCTAGGCTGGGACTGTGAACCGTTAACACATAAAGGAATTGTGCCCTCAACATGACGGGTGCGATCATACCAGCACTAATGCACCAGATCCCATCAGAACTCCGAAGTTAAGCGTGCTTGGGCGAGAGTAGTACTAGGATGGGTGACCCCCTGGGAAGTCCTCGTGTTGCACCCCCCTTTTCAATTTTTTTTGCTCCGGTTAGGGTTGCCAAGATACTTTACCCACCACATTTCTATTATCGAATCCCACGGCACCTTGGGCAAGACAACTTCTCTTCACGTGGAGGCTGGGCCCGCAAACCGAGGGCGTAGGGCTTGTGACCAGGTCTCCGTCGCTCCGGTACCCATAACTTTTGATCCGTAAGGAGTTACGAGGCGCACAGCATACCGTTGGAAATCTCTCTGAGAGCTCTACGACGGGGGCAGCTAGCTAGCTCGCTTTGCGCTTTTCGGAGCTCAAAATCGAACGTTTTGACCAGTTTCGGGCCACTTTTCTTCTTTTGCTCTGTTTTTCCGTCCCGGAACGTACGTCATGAGCTATTAAAAGGACGACAACCTTACTCGCGGCACATTAGAGGACCCTACAATGAGTCGATATCACGTCTTGCGAGGATGCTACGTTGTTGAAGCGGATGGGTTGTCGTTAAGCCTATTGGGCCTTTTGAATGGGCCATATCTCTAGGCTGGGACTGTGAACCGTTAACACATAAAGGAATTGTGCCCTCAACATGACGGGTGCGATCATACCAGCACTAATGCACCGGATCCCATAAGAACTCCGAAGTTAAGCGTGCTTGGGCGAGAGTAGTACTAGGATGGGTGACCCCCTGGGAAGTCCTCGTGTTGCACCCCCCTTTTCAATTTTTTTTGCTCCGGTTAGGGTTGCCAAGATACTTTACCCACCACATTTCTATTATCGAATCCCACGGCACCTTGGGCATGACAACTTCTCTTCACGTGCAGGCTGGGCCCGCAAACCGAGGGCGTAGGGCTTGTGACCAGGTCTCCGTCGCTCCGGTGCCCATAACTTTTGATCCGTAGGGAGTTACGCGGCGCACAGCATACCGTTGGAAAGCGCTCCGAGAGCTCTACGACGGGGGCAGGTAGCAAGCTCGCCGTGCCCTTTTCGGAACTCAAAATCGAACGTTTTCATCAGTTTCGGGCTACTTTTCTTCTTTTGCTCTGTTTTTCCGTCCTGGATTGTACGTCGTGAGCTGTTAAAAGGACGACAACCTTACTCGCGGCACATTAGAGGACCCTACAATGCGTCGATATCACGTTTTGCGAGGATGCTGCGTTGTTGAAGCGGATGGGTTGTCGTTAAGCCCATTGGGCCTTTTGAATGGGCCATATCCCTGGGCTGGGACTGTGAACCGTTAACACATACAGGAATTGTGCCCTCAACATGACGGGTACGATCATACCAGCACTAATGCACCGGATCCCATCAGAACTCTGAAGTTAAGCGTGCTTGGGCGACAGTACTACTAGGATGGGTGACCCCCTAGGAAGTCCTCATGTTGCACCCCCCTTTTCAATTTTTTTCGCTCTGGTTATGGTTGCCAACATACTTTACCCACCACATTTCTATTATCGAATCCCACGGCACCTTGGGCAAGACAACTTCTCTTCACGTGGAGGCTGGGCCCGCAAACCGAGGGCGTAGGGCTTGTGACCAGGTCTCCGTCGCTCCAGTGCCCATAACTTTTGATCCGTAAGGAGTTACGCGGCGCACAGCATACCGTTGGAAAGCTCTCCGAGAGCTCTACGACGGGGGCAGGTAGCTAGCTCTCCGTGCCCTTTTCGGAGCACAAAATCGAACATTTTCATCAGTTTCGGGCTACTTTTCTTCTTTTGCTATGTTTTTTCCGTCCCGGATCGTGCGTCGTGAGCTGTTAAAAGGACGACAAACTTACTCGCGGCACATTAGAGGACCCTACAATGCGTCGATATCACGTCTTGCGAGGATGCTGCGTTGTTGAAGCGGATGGGTTGTCGTTAAGCCCATTGGGCCTTTTGAATGGGCCATATCCTTAGGCTGGGACTGTGAACCGTTAACACATAAAGGAATTGTGCCCTCAACATGACGGGTGCGATCATACCAGCACTAATGCACTAGATCCCATCAGAACTCTGAAGTTAAGCGTGCTTGGGTGACAGTACTACTAGGATGGGTGACCACCTGGGAAGTCATCGTGTTGCACCACCCTTTTCAATTATTTTTCCTCCGGTTAGGGTTGCCAAGATAATTTACCCACCACATTTCTATTATCGAATCCCACGGCACCTTGGGCAAGACAACTTCTCTTCACGTGGAGGCTGGGCCCGCAAACCGAGGGCGTAGGGCTTGTGACCAGGTCTCCGTCGCTCCGGTGCCCATAACTTTTGATCCGTAAGGAGTTACGCGGCGCACAGCATACCGTTGGAAAGCTCTCCCAGAGCTCTACGACGGGCGCAGCTAGCTAGCTTGCCGCGCCCTTTTCGTAGCTCAAAATCGAACGTTTTCATCAGTTTCGGGCTACTTTTCTTCTTTTGCTCTGTTTTTCCATCCCGGATCGTACGTCGTGAGCTGTTAAAAGGACGACAACCTTACTCGCGGCACATTAGAGGACCCTACAATGCGTCGATATCACGTCTTGCGAGGATGCTGCGTTGTTGAAGCGGATGGGTTGTCGTTAAGCCCATTGGGCCTTTTGAATGGGCCATATCTCTAGGCTGGGACTGTGAACCGTTAACACATAAAGGAATTGTGCCCTCAACATGACGGGTGCGATCATACCAGCACTAATGCACCGGAGCCCGTCGGAACTCCGAAGTTAAGCGTGCTTGGGCGAGAGTAGTACTAGGATGGGTGACCCCTTGGGAAGTCCTCGTGTTGCACCCCCCTTTTCAATTTTTTTTGCTCCGGTTAGGGTTGCCAAGATACTTTACCCACCACATTTCTATTATCGAATGCCACGGCACCTCGGGCAAGACAACTTCTCTTCACGTGGCGGCTGGGCCCGCAAACCGAAGGCGTAGGGCTTGTGACCAGGTCTCCGTCGCTCCGGTACCCATAACTTTTGATCCGTAAGGAGTTACGAGGCGCACAGCATACCGTTGGAAAGCTCTCTGAGAGCTCTACGACGGGGGCAGCTAGCTAGCACACTTTGCCCTTTTCGGAGGTCAAAATCGAACGTTTTCATCATTTTCGGGCCACTTTTCTTCTTTTGCTATGTTTTTCCGTCCCGGATCGTACGTCGTGAGCTGTTAAAAGGACGACAACCTTACTCGCGGCACATTAGAGGACCTTACAATCGGTCGATATCACGTATTGCGAGAATGCTGCGTTGTTGAAGCGGATGGGTTGTCGTTAAGCCCATTGGGCCTTTTGAATGGGCCATATCTCTTGGCTAGGACTGTGAACCGTTAACACATAAAGGAATTGTGCCCTCAACATGACGGGTGCGATCATACCAGCACTAATGCACCGGATCCCATCAGAACTCCGAAGTTAAGCGTGCTTGGGCGAGAGTAGTACTAGGATGGGTGACCCCCTAGGAAATCCTCGGGTTGCACCCCCCTTTTCAATTTTGTTTGGTCCGGTTGGGGGTGCCAGAATACTTTACCCACCACATTTCTATTATCGAATGCCACGGCACCTTGGGCAAGACAACTTTTCTTCACGTGGAGGCTGGGCCCGCAAACCGAGGGCGTAGGGCTTGTGACCAGGTCTCCGTCGCCCCGGTACCCATAACTTTTGATCTGTAAGGAGTTACGAGGCGCACAACATACCGCTGGAAAGCTCTTTGAGAGCTCTACGACGGGCAGAGCTAGCTAGCTTGCTGTGCCGTTTGCGGAGCTCGAGATCGAACGTTTTCATCAGTTTAGGGGCACTTTTCTTCTTTTGCTCTGTATTTCCGTCCCGGATCGTACGTCGTGAGCTGTTAAAAGGACGACAACCTTACTCGCGGCACATTAGAGGACCCTACAATGCGTCCATATCACGTCTTGAGAGGATGCTGCGTTGTTGAAGCGGATGGGTTGTCGTTAAGACCATTGGGCCTTTTGAATGGGCCATATCTCTAGGCTGGGACTGTGAACCGTTAACACATAGAGGAATTGTGCCCTCAACATGACGGGTGTTATCATACCAGCACTAATGCACCGGATCCCATCAAAACTCCGAAGTTAAGCGTGCTTGGAAGAGAGTAGTACTAGGATGGGTGACCCCCTAGGAAGTCCTCGTGTTGCACCCCCCTTTTCCATTTTTTTTGCTCCGGTTAGGGTTGCCAAGATACTTTACCCACCACATTTCTATTATCGAATCCTACGGCACCTTGGGCAAGACAACTTTGCATCACGTGGAGGCTGGGCCCGCAAACCGAGGGTGTAGGGCTTGTGACCAGGTCTCCGTCGCTCCGGTGCCCATAACTTTTGATCCGTAAGGAGTTACGCGGTGCACAGCATACCGTTGGAAAGCTCTCCAAGAGATCTACGACGGGGGCAGGCAGCTAGCTCTCCGTACTCTTTTCGGTGCTCAAAATTGAATGTTTTCATCAGTTTCGGGCTTCTTTTCTTGTTTTTCCGCTGTTTTTCCGTCCCGGATCGTACATCGTGAGCTACTAAAAGGATGACAACCTTACTCGCGGCACATTAGAGGACCCTACAATGCGTCGATATCACATCTTGCGAGGATGCTGCGTTGTTGAAGCGGATGGGTTGTCGTTAAGCCCATTGGGCCTTTTGAATGGGCCATATCTCTTGGCTGGGACTGTGAACCGTTAACACATAAAGGAATTGTGCCCTCAACATGACGGGTGCGATCATACCAGCACTAATGCACCGGATCCCATCAGAACTCTGAAGTTAAGCGTGCTTGGGCGAGAGTAGTACTAGGATGGGTGACCTCCTGGGAAGTCCTCGTGTTGCACCCCCCTTTTCAATTTTTTTTGCTCCGGTTAGGGGTGCCAAGATACTTTACCCACCACATTTCTATTATCGAATCCCACGGCACCTTGGGCAAGACAACTTCTCTTCACGTGGAGGCTGGGCCCGCAAACCGAGGGCGTAGGGCTTGTGACCAGGTCTCCGTCGCTACGGTGCCCATAACTTTTGATCCGTAAGGAGTTATGAGGCGCACAGCATATCGTTGGAAAGCTCTCTGAGAGCTCTACGACGGGGGAGGCGAGCTAGCTCGCTACGCCCTTTTCGGAGCTCAAAAACAACGTTTTCATCAGTTTCGGGCCACTTTTTTTCTTTTGCTCGATTTTTCCGTCACAGATCGTTAGTCGTGAGCTGTTAAAAGGACGACAACCTTACTCGCGGGACATTACAGGGTCCTACAACACGTCGCTATCACGTCTTGCGAGGATGCTGTGTTGTTGAAGCGGATGGGTTGTCGTTAAGCCCATTGGGCCTTTTGAATGGGCCATATCTCTAGGCTGGGACTGTAAACCGTTAACACATAAAGGAATTGTGCCCTCAACATGACGGGTGCGATCATACGAGCACTAATGCACCGGATCCCATCGGAACTCCGAAGTTAAGCGTGCTTGGGCGAGAGTAGTACTAGGATGGGTGACCCCTTGGGAAGTCCTCGTGTTGCACCCCCCTTTTCAATTTTTTTTGCTCGTGTTGGGGTTGCCAAGATACTTTCCCCACCACATTTCTATTATCGAATGCCACGGTACCTTGGGCAAGACAACTTCTCTTCACGTGGAGGCTGGGGCCGCAAACCGAGGGCGTAGGGCTTGTGACCAGGTCTCCGTCTCCGTGGTCCCCATAACTTTTGATCCGTAAGGAGTTACGCGGCGCACAGCATACCGTTGGAAAGCTCTTCAAGAGCTCTACAACGTGGGCAGCTTGCTAGATTGCTGTGCCCTTTTCGGAACTCAAAATCGAACGTTTTCATCAGTTTCGGGCCACTTTTCTACATTTGCTCTGTTTTTCCGTCCCGGATCATACGTCGTGAGCTGTTAAAAGGACGACAACCTTACTCGCGGCACATTAGAGGACCCTACAATGCGTCGATATCACGTCTTGCGAGGATGTTGCGTTGTTGAAGCGGATGGGTTGTCGTTAAGCCCATTGGGCCTTTTGAATGGGTCATATCTCTAGGTTGGGACTGTGAACCGTTAACACATAAAGGAATTGTGCCCTCAACATGACGGGTGCGATCATACCAGCACTAATGCACCGGATCCCATCAGAACTCCGAAGTTAAGCGTGCTTGGGCGAGAGTAGTACTAGGATGGGTGACCCCGTGGGAAGTCCTCGTGTTCCACCCCCATTTTCAATTTTTTTTGCTCCGGTTAGGGTTGCCAAGATACTTTACCCACCACAATTCTATTATCGAATCCCACGGCACCTTGGGAAAGACAACTTCTCTTCACGTGGAGGCTGGGCCCGCAAACCGAGGGCGTAGGGCTTGTGACCAGGTCTCCGTCGCTCCGGTGCCCATAACTTTTGATCCGTAAGGAGTTACACGGCGCACAGCATACCGTTGGAAAGCTCTCCGAGAGCTCTACGACGGGGGCAGCTAGCTAGCTCGCCATGCTTTTTTTGGAGCTCAAAATCGTACGTTTTCATCAGTTTCGGTCCACTTTTCTTCTTTTGCTCTGTTTTTCTGTCCCGGATCGTACGTCGTGAGCTGTTAAAAGGACGACAACCTTACTCGCGGCACATTATAGGACCCTACAATGCGTCAATATCACGTCTTGCGAGGATGCTGCGTTGTTGAAGCGGATGGGTTGTCGTTAAGCCCATTGGGCCTTTTGAATTTGCCATATCTCTAGGCTGGGACTGTGAACCGTTAACACATAAAGGAATTGTGCCCTCAACATGATGGGTGCGATCATACCAGCACTAATGCACCGGATCCCATCAGAACTCCGAAGTTAAGCGTGCTTGGGCGAGAGTAGTACTAAGATGGGTGACCCCCTGGGAAGTCCTCGTGTTGCACACCCCTTTTCAAATTTTTTTGCTCCGTTTAGGGTTGCCAAGATACTTTACCCACCACATTTCAATTATCGAATCCCACGGCATCTTGGGCAAGACAACTTCTCTTCACGTGGAGGCTGGGCCCGCATACCGAGGGCATAGGCCTTGTGACCAGGTCTCCGTCGCTACGGTACCCATAACTTTTGATCCGTAAGGAGTTACGAGGCGCACAGCATACCGTTGGAAAGCTCTCTGAGAGCTCTACGACGGCGACAACGAGCCAGCTCGTTGTGCCCTTTTTGGAGCCCAAAATCGAACGTTTTCATCACTTTCCAGCCACTTTTCTACTTTAGCTCTGTTTTTTCGTCCCGGATCGTATGTCGTGAGTAGTTAAAAGGATGACAACCTTACTCGCTGGACATTAGAGGGCCCTACAATGCGTCGATATCACGTCTTGCGTTGTTGAAACGGATAGGTTGTCGTTAAGCCCATTGGGCCTTTTGAATGGGCCATCTCTCTAGGCTGGGACTGTGAATCGTTAACACAAAAAGGAATTGTGCCCCCAACATGACGGGTGCGATCATACCAGCACTAATGCACCGGATCCCATCAGAACTCCGAAGTTAAGCATTCTTGGGTGAGAGTAGTACTAGGATGGGTGACCCCCTGGGAAGTCCTCGTGTCGCACCCCCCTTTTCAATTCTTTTTGCTCCTGTTAGGGTTGCCAAGATACTTTACCCACCACATTTCTATTATCGAATCCCACGGCACCTTGGGCAAGACAACTTCTCTTCACGTGGAGGCTGGGCCCGCAAATCGAGGGCGTAGGGCTTGTGACCAGGTCTCCGTCGCTCCGGTACCCATAACTTTTGATTCGTAAGGAGTTACGAGGCGCACAGTATACCGTCGGAAAGCTCTCTGAGAGCTCTACGACGGGGGCAGCTAGCTAGCTCTCCATGCTCTTTTCGGAGCTCAAAATTGAACGTTTTCATCACTTTCGGGCCACTTTTCTTCTTTTGCTCTGTTTTTCCGTCCCGGATCGTACGTCGTGAGCTGTTAAAAGGACGACAACCTTACTCGCGGCACATTAGAGGACCCTACAATGCGTCGATATCACATCTTGCGAGGATGCTGCGTTGTTGAAGCGGATGGGTTGTCGTTAAGCCCATTGGGCCTTTTGAATGGGCCATATCTCTAGGCTGGGACAGTGAACCGTTAACACATAAAGGAATTGTGCCCTCAACATGACGGGTGCGATCATACCAGCACTAATGCACCGGATCCCATCAGAACTCCGAAGTTAAGCGTGCTTGGGCGAGAGTAGTACTAGGATAGGTGACCCCCTGGGAAGTCCTCGTGTTGCACCCCCCTTTTCAATTTTTTTTGCTCCGGTTAGGGTTGCCAAGATACTTTATGCACCACATTTCTATTACTGAATCCCACGGCACCTTTGGCAAGACAACTTCGCTTCACGTGGAGGCTGGGCCTGAAAACCGGGGCGTAGGGCTTGTGACCATGTCCCCGTCGTTCCGGTGCCCATAACTTTTGATCCGTCAGGAGTTACACGGCGCACAGAATACTGTTGGAAAGCTCTCCGAGAGCTCTACGACGAGGACAGCGAGCTTGCTCCCTGTGCCCTTTTTTGGAGCTCAAAATCGAACGTTTTTATCAGTTTCGGGCCCCTTTTCTTCTTATGCTCTGTTTTTCCGTCTCGGATCGTACGTCGTGAGCTGTTAAAAGGACGACAACCTTACTCGCGGCACATTAGAGGACCCTACAATGCGTCGATATCACATCTTGCGAGGATGCTGCGTTGTTGAAGCGGATGGGTTGTCGTTAAGCCCATTGGGCCTTTTCAATGGGCCATATCTCTAGGCTAGGACAGTGAACAGTTAACACATAAAGGAATTGTGCCCTCAACATGACGGGTGCGATCATACCAGCACTAATGCACCGGATCCCATCAGAACTCCGAAGTTAAGCGTGCTTGGGCGAGAGTAGTACTAGGATGGGTGACCCCCTGGGAAGTCCTCGTGTTGCACCCCCCTTTTCAATTTTTTTTGCTCCGGTTAGCGTTGCCAAGATACTTTACCCACCACATTTCTATTATCGAATCCCACGGCACCTTGGGCAAGACAACTTCTCTTCACGTGGAGGCTGGGCCCGCGAACCGAGGGCGTAGGGCTTGTGACCAGGTCTCCGTCGCTCCGGTGCCCATAACTTTTGATACGTAAGGAGTTACGAGGCGCACAGCATACTGTTGGAAAGCTCTCTGAGAGCTCTACGACGGGGGCAACTAGCTAGCTCGTTGTGCCCTTTTCGGAGCTCAAAATTGAACGTTTTCATCAGTTTCGGGCCACTTTTCTTCATTTGCACTATTTTTCCGTCCCGGATCGTACGTCGTGAGCTGTTAAAAGGACGACAACCTTACTCACGACACATTAGAGGACCCTACAATGCGTCTATATCACGTCTTGCGAGGATGCTGCGTTGTTGAAGCGGATGGGTTGTCGTTAAGCCCATTGGGCCTTTTGAATGGGCCATATCTCTAGGCTGGGATTGTGAACCGTTAACACATAAAGGAATTGTGCCCTCAACATGACGGGTGCGATCATACCAGCACTAATGCACCGGATCCCATCAGAACTCCGAAGTTAAGCGTGCTTGGGCGAGAGTAGTACTAGGATGGGTGACCCCCTGGGAAGTCCTCGTGTTGCACCCCTTTTTGCACCCCCTTTTTCAATTTTTTTTGCTCCGGTTAGGGTTGCCAAGATACTTTACCCACCACATTTCTATTATCGAATCCCACGGCACCTTGGGCAAGACAACTTCTTTTCACGTGGAGGCTGGGCCAGCAAACCGAGGGCGTAGGGCTTGTGACCAGGTCTCCGTCGCTCCGGTGCCCATAACTTTTGATCCGTAAGGAGTTACGCGGCGCACAGCATACCGTTGGAAAGCTCTCCGAGAGCTCTACGACGGGGGCAGCTAGCTAGCTCACCGTGCCCTTTTCGGAGCTCAAAATCGAACGTTTTCATCAGTTTCGGGCCACTTTTCTTCTTTTGCTTTGTTTTTCCTTCTCGGATCGTACGTCGTGAGCTGTTAAAAGGACGACAACCTTACTCGCGGCACATTAGAGGACCCTACAATGCGTCGATATCACATCTTGCGAGGATGCTGCGTTGTTGAAGCGGATGGGTTGTCGTTAAGCCCATTGGGCCTTTTGAATGGGCCATATCTCTAGGCTGGGACTGTGAACCGTTAACACATAAAGGAATTGTGCCCTCAACATGACGGGTACGATCATACCAGCACTAATGCACCGGATCCCATCAGAACTCCGAAGTTAAGCGTGCTTGGGCGAGAGTAGTACTAGGATGGGTGACCCCCTGGGAAGTCCTCGTGTTGCACCCCCCTTTTCAATTTTTTTTGCTCCGGTTAGCGTTGCCAAGATACTTTACCCACCACATTTCTATTATCGAATCCCACGGCACCTTGGGCAAGACAACTTCTCTTCACGTGGAGGCTGGGCCCGCAAACCGAGGGCGTAGGGCTTGTGACCAGGTCTCCGTCGTTCCGGTGCCCATAACTTTTAATACGTAAGGAGTTACGAGGCGCACAGCATACCGTTGGAAAGCTCTCTGAGAGCTCTACGACCGGGGCAACTAGCTAGCTCAACGTGCCCTTTTCGGAGCTCAAAATCGAACGTTTTCATCAGTTTCGGGCCACTTTTCTTCTTTTGCTCTGTTTTTCCATCCCGGATCGTACGTCGTGAGCTGTTAAAAGGACGACAACCTTACACACGGCACATTAGAGGACCCTACAATGCGTCGATATCACGTCTTGCGAGGATGCTGCGTTGTTGAAGCGGATGGGTTGTCGTTAAGCCCATTGGGCCTTTTGAATGGGCCATATCTCTAGGCTGGGATTGTGAACCGTTAACACATAAAGGAATTGTGCCCTCAACATGACGGGTGCGATCATACCAGCACTAATGCACCGGATCCCATCAGAACTCCGAAGTTTAGCGTGCTTGGGCGAGAGTAGTACTAGGATGGGTGACCCCCTGGGAAGTCCTCGTGTTGCACCCCCCTTTTCAATTTTTTTTGCTCCGGTTAGCGTTGCCAAGATACTTTACCCACCACATTTCTATTATCGAATCCCACGGCACCTTGGGCAAGACAACTTCTCTTCACGTGGAGGCTGGGCCCGCAAACCGAGGGCGTAGGGCTTGTGACCAGGTCTCCGTCGATCCGGTGCCCATAACTTTTGATCCGTAAGGAGTTACGCGGCGCACAGCATACCGTTGGAAAGTTCTCCGAGAGCTCTACGACGGGGGCAGCAAGTTAGCTCAACGTGCCCTTTTCAGAGCATAAAATCGAACGTTTTCATCATTTTCGGGCCACTTTTCTTCTTTTGCTCTGTTTTTCCGTCCCGGATCGTACGTCGTGAGCTGTTAAAAGGATGACAACCTTACTCGCGGCACATTAGAGGACCCTACAATGCGTCGATATCACGTCTTGTGAGGATGCTGCGTTGTTGAAGCGGATGGGTTGTCGTTAAGCCCATTGGGCCTTTTGAATGGGCCATATCTCTAGGCTGGGACTATGAACTGTTAACACATAAAGGAATTGTGCCCTCAACATTACGGGTGCGATCATACCAGCACTAATGCACCGGATCCCATCAGAACTCCGAAGTTAAGCGTGCTTGGGTGAGAGTAGTACTAGGGTGGGTGACCCCCTGGGAAGTCCTCGTGTTGTACCCCCCTTTTCAATTTTTTTTGCTCCGGTTAGGGTTGCCAAGATACTTTACCCACCACATTTCTATTATCGAATCCCACGGCACCTTGGCAAGACAACTTCTTTTCACGTGGAGGCTGGGCCCGCAAACCGAGAGCGTAGGGCTTGTAACCAGGTCTCCGTCGCTCCGGTGCCCATAACTTTTGATCCGCAAGGAGTTACGCAGCGCACAGCATACCGTTGGAAAGCTCTCCGAGAGCTCTACGACGGGGGCAGCTAGCTAGCTCGCCGTGCCCTTTTCAGAGCTTAAAATCTAACGTTTTCATCATTTTTGAGCCAATTTTCTTCTTTCGCTCTGTTTTTCAGTCCCGGATCGTACGTCATGAGCTGTTAAAAGGACGACAACCTTACTCGCGGCACATTAGATGACCCTACAATGCATCGATATCACGTCTTGCGAGGATGCTGCGTTGTTGAAGCGGATGGGTTGTCGTTAAGCCCATTGGGCCTTTTGAATGGGCCATATCTCTAGGCTGGGACTGTGAACCGTTAACACATAAAGGAATTGTGCCCTCAACATGACGGGTGCGATCATACCAGCACTAATGCACCGGATCCCATCAGAACTCCGAAGTTAAGCGTGCTTGGGCGAGAGTAGTACTAGGGTGGGTGACCCCCTGGGAAGTCCTCGTGTTGCACCCCCCTTTTCAATTTTTTTTGCTCCGGTTAGGGTTGCCAAGATACTTTACCCACCATATTTCTATTATCGAATCCCACGGCACCTTGGGCAAGACAACTTCTCTTCACCTGGAGGCTGGGCCAGCAAACCGAGGGCGTAGGGCTTGTGACCATGTCTCCGTCGCTCTGGTGCCCATAACTTTTGATACGTAAGGAGTTACGCGGCGCACAGCATACCGTTGGAAAGCTCTCCGAGAGCTCTACGACGAGGGAAGCTAGCTAGCTCGTCGTTCCCTTTTCGGAGCTCAAAATCGAACGTTTTCATCAGTTTCGGGCCACTTTTCTTCTTTTGCTCTGTTTTTCCGTCTCGGATCGTACGTCGTGAGCTGTTAAAAGGACGACAACCTTACTCGCGGCACATTAGAGGACCCTACAATGCGTCGATATCACATCTTGCGAGGATGCTGCGTTGTTGAAGCGGATGGGTTGTCGTTAAGCCCATTGGGCCTTTTGAATGGGCCATATCTCTAGGCTGGGACTGTGAACCGTTAACACATAAAGGAATTGTGCCCTCAACATGACGGGTGCGATCATACCAGCACTAATGCACCGGATCCCATCAGAACTCCGAAGTTAAGCGTGCTTGGGCGAGAGTAGTACTAGGATGGGTGACCCCCTGGGAAGTCCTCGTGTTGCACCCCCCTTTTCAATTTTTTTTGCTCCGGTTAGCGTTGCCAAGATACTTTACCCACCACATTTCTATTATCGAATCCCACGGCACCTTGGGCAAGACAACTTCTCTTCACGTGGAGGTTGGGCCCGCGAACCGAGGGCGTAGGGCTTGTGACCAGGTCTCCGTCGCTCCGGTGCCGATAACTTTTGATCCGTAAGGGGTTACGCGGGTCACAGAATACCGTTGGAAACCTCTCCGAATGCTCTAGGATGGGGGCAGCTAGTTAGCTCGCCGTGCCCTTTTTGGAGCTCAAAATCGAACGTTTTCATCAGTTTCGGGCCACTTTTCTTCTTTTGCTCTGTTTTTCCGTCCCGGATCGTACGTCGTGAGCTGTTAAAAGGACAACAACCTTACTCGCGGCACATTAGAGGACCCTACAATGCGTCGATATCACGTCTTGCGAGGATGCTGCGTTGTTGAAGCGGATGGGTTGTCGTTAAGCCCATTGGGCCTTTTGAATGGGCCATATCTCTAGGCTGGGACTGTGAACCGTTAACACATAAAGGAATTGTGCCCTCAACATGACGGGTGCGATCATACCAGCACTAATGCACCGGATCCCATCAGAACTCCGAAGTTAAGCGTGCTTGGGCGAGAGTAGTACTACGATGGGTGACCTCCTGGGAAGTCTTCGTGTTCCACCCCCCTATTAAATTTTTTTTGCTCCGGTTAGGGTTGCCAAGATACTTTACCCTTCACATTTCTATTATCGAATCCCACGGCACCTTCGGCAAGACAACTTCGCTTCACGTAGAGGCTGGGCCCGCAAACTGAGGGTGTGGGGCTTAGGACCAGGTCTCCATCGCTCCAATGCCCATAACTTTTTCTCAGTAAGGAGTTACACGGCGCACAGCATACTGTTGGAAAGCTCTCCGAAAGCTCTATGACGAGGGCAGCTAGCTAGCTCGCCATGCCCTTTTCGGAGCTCAAAATCGAACGTTTTAATCAGTTTCGGGTCTCTTTTCTCCTTTTGCTCTGTTTTTCCGTCCCGGATCGTACGTCGTGAGCTGTTAAAAGGACGACAACCTAACTCAAGCCACATTACTGGACCCTACAATGCGTCGATATCACGTCTTGCGAGGATGCTGCGTTGTTGAAGCAGATGGGTTGTCGTTAAGCCCATTGGGCCTTTTGGATGGGCCATATCTCTAGGCTGGGACTATGACCCGTTAACACATAAATAAATTGTGCCCTCAACATGACGGGTTCGATCATACCAGCACTAATGCACCGGATCCCATCAGAACTCCGAAGTTAAGCGTGCTTAGGCGAGAGTAGTACTAGGATGGGTGACCCCCTGGGAAGTCCTCGTGTTGCACCCCCCTTTTCAATTTTTTTTGCTCCGGTTAGGGTTGCCAAGATACATTACCCACCACATTTCTATTATCGAATCCCACGGCACCTTGGGCAAGAAAACTTCTCTTCACGTGGAGGCTGGGCCCGCAAACCGAGGGCGTAGGGCTTGTGACCAGGTCTCTGTCGCTCCGGTGCCCATAACTTTTGATCCGTAAGGAGTTATGCAGCGCACAGCATACCGTTCGAAAGCTCTTCGAGAGCTCTACGACGGGGCCAGCGAGCTTGCTCGCTGTACAATTTTCGGAGCTCAAAATCGAACGTTTTCATCAGTTTCGGGCCACTTTTCTTCTTTTGCTCTGTTTTTCTGTCCCGGATCGTACGTCGTGAACTGTTAAAAGGACGACAACCTAACTCGCGGCACATTAGAGGACCCTAAAATACGTCGATATCGCGTCTTGCGAGGATGCTGCGTTGTTGAAGCGGATGGGTTGTCGTTAAGCCCATTGGGCCTTTTGAATGGGCCATATATCTAGGCAGGGTCTGTGAACCGTTAACACATAAAGGAATTGTGCCCTCAACATGACGGGTGTGATCATACCAGCACTAATGAACCGGATCCCATCAGAACTCCTAAGTTAAGCGTGCTTGGGCGAGAGTAGTACTAGGATGGGTGACCCCGTGGGAAGTCCTCGTGTTGCACCCCCATTTGCACCCCCTTTTTCAATTTTTTTTGCTCCGGTTAGGGTTGCCAAGATACTTTACCCACCACATTTCTATGATCGAATCCCACGGCACCTTGGGCAAGACAACTTCTCTTCACGTGGAGGCTGGGCCCGCAAACCGAGGGCGTAGGGCTTGTGACCAGGTCTCCGTCGCTCCGGTGCCCATAACTTTTGATCCGTAAGGAGTTACGCGGCGCACAGCATACCATTGGAAAGCTCTCCGAGAGCTCTACGACGTGGGCAGGTAGCTAGCTCGCCGTTCCCTTTTCGGAGCTCAAAATCGAACATTTTCATCAGTTTCGGGCCACTTTTCTTCTTTTGCTCTGTTTTTCCGTCCCGGATCGTACGTCGTGAGCTGTTAAAAGGATGACAACCTTACTCGCGGCACATTAGAGGACCCTACAATGCGTCGATATCACGTCTTGCGAGGATGCTGCGTTGTTGAAGCGGATGGGTTGTCGTTAAGCCCATTGGGCCTTTTGAATGGGCCATATCTCTAGGCTGGGACTGTGAACCGTTAACACATAAAGGAATTGTGCCCTCAACATGACGGGTTTGATCTTACCAGCACTAATGCACCGGATCCCATCAGAACTCCGAAGTTAAGCGTGCTTGGGCGAGAGTAGAACTAGGATGGGTGACCCCCTGGGAAGTCCTCGTGTTGCACCCCCCTTTTCAATTTTTTTTGCTCCGGTTAGGGTTGCCAAGATACTTTACCCACCTCATTTCTATTATCGAATCCCACGGCACCTTGGGCAAGACAACTTCTCTTCACGTGGAGGCTGGGCCCGCAAACCGAGGGCGTAGGGCTTGTGACCAGGTCTCCGTCGCTCCGGTGCCCATATCTTTTGATCTGTAAGGAGTTACGCGGCGCATAGCATACCATTGGAAAGCACTCCGAGAGCTCTAAGACGGGGGAAGCTAGCTTGCTCGCTGTGCCCTTTTTGGGCCCAAAATCGAACGTTTTCATCAGTTTCAGGCCACTTTTCTTCTTTTGCTCTGTTTTTTCTTCCCGGATCGTACGTCGTGAGCTGTTAAAAGGACGATAACCTTACTCGCGGGACATTAGTGGACCCTACAATGCGTCGATATCACGTCTTGCGAGGATGCTGCGTTGTTGAAGCGGATAGGTTGTCGTTAAGCCCATTGGTCCTTTTGAATGGGCCATATCTCTAGGTTGGGACTGTGAACCATTAACACATAAAGGAATTGTGCCCTCAACATGACGGGTGCGATCATACCAGCACTAATGCACCGGATCCCATCAGAACTCCGAAGTTAAGCGTGCTTGGGTGAGAGTAGTACTAGGATGGGTGACCCCCTGGGAAGTCCTCGTGTTGCACCCCCCTTTTCAATTTTTTTTGCTCCGGTTAGGGTTGCCAAGATACTTTACCCACCAAATTTCTATTATCGAATCCCACGGCACCTTGGGCAAGACAAGTTCTCTTCACGTGGAGGCTGGGCCCGCAAACCGGTGCCCATACCTTTTGATCCGTAAGGAGTTACGTGGCGCACAGCATACCGTTGGAAAGCTCTCAGAGAGCTCTATGATGGGGGCAGCAAGCTAGCTTGCTGTGCCCTTTTCGGAGCTCAAAATCGAACGTTTTCATCAGTTTCGGGCCACTTTTCTTATTTTGCTCTGTTTTTCTTTCCCGAATCGTACGTCGTGAGCTGTTAAAAGGACGACAACCTTACTCGCGGCACATTAGAGGACCCTACAATGCGTCGATATCACGTCTTGCAAGGATGCTGCGTTGTTGAAGCGGATGGGTTGTCGTTAAGCCCATTGGGCCTTTTGAATGGGCCATATCTCTAGGCTGGGACTATGAACCGTTAACACATAAAGGAATTGTGCCCTCAACATGACGGGTGCGATCATACCAGCACTAATGCACCGGATCCCATCAGAACTCTGAAGTTAAGCGTGCTTGGGCGAGAGTAGTACTAGGATGGGTGACCCCTTGGGAAGTCCTCGTGTTGCACCCCCCTTTTTAATTTTTTTTGCTCCGGTTAGGGTTGCCAAGATACTTTACCCACCACATTTCTATTATCGAATCCCACAGCACCTTGGGCAAGACAACTTCTCTTCACGTGGAGGCTGGGCCCGCAAACCGGTGCCCATAACTTTTGATCCGTAAGGAGTTACGAGGCGCACAGCATACCGTTGGAAAGCTCTCTGAGTGCTCTACGACGGGGGCAGCTAGCTAGCTCGCTGTGCCCTTTTCGGAGCTCAAAATCGAACGTTTTCATCAGTTTCGGGCCACTTTTCTTCTTTTGCTTTGTTTTTCTGTCCCGGATCGTACGTCGTGAGCTGTTAAAAGGACGACAACCTTACTCGCGGCACATTAGAGGACCCTACAATGCGTCGATATCACGTCTTGCGAGGATGCTGCGTTGTTGAAGCGGATGGGTTGTCGTTCAGCCCATTGGGCCTTTTGAATGGGCCATATCTCTAGGCTGGGACTATGAACCGTTAACACATAAAGGAATTGTGCCCTCAACATGACGGGTGCGATCATACCAGCACTAATGCACCGGATCCCATCAGAACTCCGAAGTTAAGCGTGCTTGGGCGAGAGTAGTACTAGGATGGGTGACCCCCTGGGAAGTCCTCGTGTTGCACCCCCCTTTTCAATTTTTTTTGCTCCGGTTAGGGTTGCCAAGATACTTTACCCACCACATTTCTATTATCGAATCCCACGGCACCTTGGGCAAGACAACTTCTCTTCACGTGGAGGCTGGGCCCACAAACCGAGGGCGTAGGGCTTGTGACCAGGTCTCCGTCGCTCCGGTGCCCATAACTTTTGATCCGTAAGGAGTTACGAGGCGCACAGCATACAGTTGGAAAGCTCTCTGAGAGCTCTAAAACGGGGGCAGCTAGCTAGCTCGCTGTGCCCTTTTCGGAGCTTAAAATCGAACGTTTTCATCAGTTTCGGGCCACTTTTCTTCTTTTGCTCTGTTTTTCCGTCCCAGATCGTACGTCGTGAGCTGTTAAAAGGACGACAACCTTACTCGCGGCACATTAGAGGACCCTACAATGCGTCGATATCACGTCTTGCGAGGATGCTGCGATATTGAAGCGGATGGGTTGTCGTTAAGCCCATTGGGCCTTTTGAATGGGCCATATCTCTAGGCTAGGACTGTGAACCGTTAATACATAAAGCATTTTTGCCCTCAACATGATGGGTGCGATCATACCAGCACTAATACACCGGATCCCATCAGAACTCCGAAGTTAAGCGTGCTTGGGCGAGAGTGTTACTAGGATGGGTGACCCCCTGGGAAGTCCTTGGGTTGCACCCCCCTTTTCAATTTTTTTTGCTCCGGTTAGGGTTGCCAATATACTTTATCCATCACATTTCTATTACCGAATCCCACATCACCTTAGGCAAGACAACTTCCCTTCACGTAGAGGCTGGGCCTGCAAACCGAGGGCGTGGGGCATGTGACCAGGTCAATGTCGCTCAGGTGCCCATAACTTTTGATCCGTAAGGAGTTACACGGGGCACAACATACCGTTAGAATGATCTCCGTGAGCTCTAAGACGGGGGCAGCTAGCTAGCTCGCCTTGCCCTTTTCGGAGCTCAAAATCAAACGTTTTCATCAGTATCGGGCCACTTTTCCTCTTTTGCTTTGTTTTCCAGTCCCGGATCGTACGTCGTGAGCTGTTAAAAGGATGATAACCTTACTCGCGGCACATTAGTGGACCCTACAATGCGTCGATATCACGTCTTGCGAGGATGCTGCGTTGTTGAAGCGGATGGGTTGTCGTTAAGCCCATTGGGCCTTTTGAATGGGCCATATCTCTAGGCTGGGACTATGAACCGTTAACACATAAAGAAATTGTGCCCTCAACATGACGGGTGCGATCATACCAGCACTAATGCACCGGATCCCATCAGAACTGCGAAGTTAAGCGTGCTTGGGCGAGGATAGCACTAGGATGGGTGACCCCCTGGGAAGTCCTCGTGTTGCAACCCCCTTTTCAATTTTTTTTGCTCCGGTTAGGATTGCCAAGATACTTTGCCCACCACATTTCTATTATCGAATCCCACGGCACCTTGGGCAAGACAACTTCTCTTCACGTGGAGGCTGGGCCCGCAAACCGAGGGCGTAGGCTTGTGACCAGGTCTCCATCACTCCGGTGCCCATAACTTTTGATCCGTAAGGAGTTACGCGGCGCACAGCATACCGTTGGAAAGCACTCCGAGAGCTCTAAGACGGGGGTAGCTAGCTAGCTCGCCGTGCCCTTTTCGTAGCTCAAAATCGAACGTTTTCATCAGTTTCGGGCCACTTTTCTTCATTTGCTCTGTTTTTCCGTCCCGGATCGTACGTCGTGAGCTGTTAAATGGACGACAACCTTACTCGCGGGACATTAGAGGACCCTACAATGCGTCGATATCACGTCTTGCGAGGATGCTGCGTTGTTGAAGCGGATGGGTTGTCGTTAAGCCCATTGGGCCTTTTGAATGGGCCATATCTCTAGGTTGGGACTGTGAACCGTTAACACATAAAGGAATTGTACCCTCAACATAACGGGTGCGATCATACCAGCACTAATGCACCGGATCCCATCAGAACTCCGAAGTTAAGCGTGCTTGGGCGAGAGTAGTACTAGGATGGGTGACCCCCTGGGAAGTCCTCGTGTTGCACCCCCCTTTTCAATTTTTTTTGCTCCGGTTAGCGTTGCCAAGATACTTTACCCACCACATTTCTATTATCGAATCCCACGGCACCTTGGGCAAGACAACTTCTCTTCACGTGGAGGCTGGGCCCGCAAACCGGTGCCCATAACTTTTCATCCGTAAGGAGTTACGAGGCGCACAGCATACCGTTGGAAAGCTCTCTGAGAGCTCTACGATGGGGGCAGCAAGCTAGCACCCTGTGCCCTTTTCGGAGCTCAAAATCAAACGTTTTCATAAGTTTCGGGCCACTTTTCTTATTTTGCTCTGTTTTTCCGTCCCGAATCGTACGTCGTGAGCTGTTAAAAGGACGACAACCTTACTCGCGGCACATTAGAGGACCATACAATGCGTCGATATCACGTCTTGCAAGGATGCTGCGTTGTTGAAGCGGATGGGTTGTCGTTAAGCCCATTGGGCCTTTTGAATGGGCCATATCTCTAGGCTGGGACTGTGAACCGTTAACACATAAAGGAATTGTGCCCTCAACATGACGGGTGCGATCATACCAGCACTAATGCACCGGATCCCATCAGAACTCCGAAGTTAAGCGTGCTTGGGCGAGAGTAGTACTAGGATGGGTGACCCCCTGGGAAGTCCTCGTGTTGCACCCCCATTTTCAATTTTTTTTGTTCCGGTTAGGGTTGCCAAGATACTTTACCCACCACATTTCTATTATCGAATCCCACGGCACCTTGGGCAAGAGAACTTCTCTTCACGTGGAGGCTAAGCCCGCAAATCGGTGCCCATAACTTTTGATCCGTAAGGAGTTACGAGGCGCACAGCATACCGTTGGAAAGCTCTCTGAGTGCTCTACGACGGGGGCAGCTAGCTAGCTTGCTGTGCCCTTTTCGGAGCTCAAAATCGAACGTTTTCATCAGTTTCGGGCCACTTTTCTTCTTTTGCTCTGTTTTTCCGTCCCGGATCGTACGTCGTGAGCTGTTAAAAGGACGACAACCTTACTCGCGGCACATTAGAGGACCCTACAATGCGTCGATATCACGTCTTGCGAGGATGCTGCGTTGTTGAAGCGGATGGGTTGCCGTTAAGCCCATTGGGCTTTTCAATGGGCCATATCTCTAGGTTGGGACTGTGAACCGTTAACACATAAGGGATTTGCGACCTCAACATGACAGGTGCAATCATACCAGCACTAATGCACTGGATCCCATCAGAACTCCGAAGTTAAGGGTGCTTGGGCGAGAGTAGTACTAGGATGGGTGACCCCCGAGGAAATCCTTGTGTTGCACCCCCCTTTTCAATTTTTTTTGCTTTGGTTAGGGTTGCCAAGATACTTTAGCCACCACGTTTCTATTATCGAATCCCACGGCACCTTGGGCAACACAACTTCGCTTCACGTGGAGGCTGGGCCGGCAAACCGAGGGCGTAGGGCTTGTGACTAGGTCTCCGTCGCTCCGGTGCCCATAACTTTTGATCCGTAAGGAGTTACGCGGCGCACAGCATACCGTTGGAAAGCTCTCCGAGAGCTCTAAGACGGGGGAAGCTAGCTAGCTCGCCGTGCCCTTTTCGGAGCTCAAAATCGAACGTATTCATCAGTTTCGGGCGACTTTTCTTCTTTTGCTTTGTTTTTCCGTCCCGGATCGTACGTCGTCAGCTGTTAAAAGGACGACAACCTTACTCGCGGCACATTAGAGGACCCTACAATGCGTCGATATCACGTCTTGCGAGGATGCTGCGTTGTTGAAGCGGATGGGTTGTCGTTAAGCCCAATGGGCCTTTTGAATGGGCCATATCTCTAGGCTGGGACTGTGAACCGTTAACACATAAAGGAATTGTGCCCTCAACATGACGGGTGCGATCATACCAGCACTAATGCACCGGATCCCATCAGAACTCCGAAGTTAAGCGTGCTTGGGCGAGAGTAGTACTAGGATGGGTGACCCCCTGGGAAGTCCTAGTGTTGCACCCCCCTTTTCAATTTTTTTTGCTCCGGTTAGGGTTGCCAAGATACTTTACCCACCACATTTCTATTATCGAATCCCACAGCACCTTGGGCAAGACAACTTCTCTTCACGTGGAGGCTGGGCCCGCAAACTGAGGGCGTAGGGCTTGTGACCAGGTCGTCGTCGCTCCGGTGCCCATAACTTTTGATCCGCAAGGAGTGACGAGCCGCACAGCATACCGTTGGAAAGCTCTCCGAGAGCTCTACGACGTGGGCAGCTAGCTAGCTGGCCATGCCCTTTTCGGAGCTCAAAATCGAACGTTTTCATCAGTTTCGGGCCACTTTTCTTCTTTTGCTCTGTTTTTCCGTCCCGGATCGTACGTCGTGAGCTGTTAAAAGGACGACAACCTTACTCGCGGCACATTAGTGGACCCTACAATGCGTCGATATCACGTCTTGCGAGGATGCTGCGTTGTTGAAGCAGATGGGTTGTCGTTAAGCCCATAGGGCCTTTTGAATGAGCCATATCTCTAGGCTGGGACTGTGAACTGTTAACTCATAAAGGAATTGTGCCCTCAACATGACGGGTGCGATCATACCAGCACTAATGCACCGGATCCCATCAGAACTCCGAAGTTAAGCGTGCTTGGGCGGGAGGATTACTAGGATGGGTGACCTCATGGGAAGCCGTCGTGTTGCACCCCACTTTTCAATTTTTTTTGCTCCGGTTAGGGTTGCCAAGATACTTTACCCACCATATTTCTATTATCGAATCCCACGGCACCTTGGGCATGACAACTTCTCTTCACGTGGAGGCTGGGCCCGCAAACCGAGGGCGTAGGGCTTGTGACCAGGTCTCCGTTGCTCCGGTGCCCATAACTTTTGATCCGTAAGGAGTTACGCGGCGCACAGCATACCATTGGAAAGCTCTCCGAGAGCTCTACGACGGGGGCAGGTAGCTAGCTTGCCGTGCCTTTTTCGGAGCTCAAAATCGAACGTTTTCATCAGTTTCGGGCCACTTTTCTTCTTTTGCTCTGTTTTTCCGTCCCAGATCGTACGTCGTGAGCTGTTAAAAGGACGACGACCTTACTCGCGCCACATTAGAGGCCCTTACAATGCGTTGATATCATGTCTTACGAGGATGCTGCGTTGTTGAAGCGGATGGGTTGTCGTTAAGCCCATTGGGCCTTTTGAATGGGCCATATCTCTAGGCTGCGACTGTGAACCGTTAACACATAAAGGAATTGTGCCCTCAACAGGACGGGTGCGATCATACGAGCACTAATGCACCGGATCCAATCAGAACTCCGAAGTTAAGCGTGCTTGGGCGAGAGTAGTACTAGGATGGGTGACCCCTTGGGAAGTCCTCGTGTTGCACCCCCCTTTTCAATTTTTTTTGCTCCGGTTAGGGTTGCCAAGATACTTTACCCACCACATTTTTATTATTGAATCCCACGGCACCTTGGGCAAGACAACTTCTCTTCACGTGGAGGCTGGGCCCGCAAACCGAGGTCGTATGGATTGTGACCAGGTCTCCGTCGCCCCGGTGCCCATAACTTTCGATCCGTAAGGAGTTACGAGGCGCACAGCATACCGTTGGAAAGCTCTCTGAGAGCTCTACGACGTAGGCAGCGAGCCAGCTTGCTGTACCCTTTTCGGAGCTCAAAATCGAACGTTTTCATCAGTTTCGGGCCACTTCTCTTCTTTTGCTCTATTTTTCCGTCCCGGATCGTACATCGTGAGCTGTTAAAAGGATGACAACCTTACTCGTGGCACATTAGAGGACCATACAATGCGTCGATATCACGTCTTGCGAGGATGCTGCGTTGTTGAAGCGGATGGGTTGTCGTTAAGCCCATTGGGACTTTTGAATGGGCCATATCTCTAGGCTGGGACTGTGAACCGTTAACACATAAAGGAATTGTGCCCTCAAAATGACAGGTGCGATCATACCAGCACTAATGCACCGGATCCCATCAGAACTACGAAGTTAAGCGTGCTTGGGCGAGAGTAGTACTAGGATGGGTGACCCTCTGGGAAGTCCTCGTGTTGCACCCCACTTTCCAATTTTTTTTGCTCTGGTTAGCGTTGCCAAGATACTTTACCCACCACATTTCTATTATCGAATCCCACGGCACCTTGGGCAAGACAACTTCTCTTCACGTGGAGGCTGGGCTCACAAACCGAGGGCGTAGGGCTTGTGACCAGGTCTCCGTCGCCCCAGTGCCCATAACTTTTGATCCGTAAGGAGTTACGAGGCGCACAGCATACCGTTGGAAAGCTCTCTGAGAGCTCTACGACGGGGGCATCTAGCTAGCTCATTCTACCCTTTTCGGAGCTCAAAATCGAACGTTTTCATCAGTTTTGGGCCACTTTTCTTCTTTTGCTCTGTTTTTCCGTTCCGGATCCTACGTCGTGAGCTGTTAAAAGGACGACAACCTTACTCGCGGCACATTAGAGGACCCTACAATGCGTCGATATCACGTCTTGCGAGGATGCTGCGTTGTTGATGCTGATGGGTCATCGTTAAGCCCATTGGGCCTTTTGAATTGGCCATCTCTCTAGGCTGGGACTGTGAACCGTTAACACATAAATGAATTGCGCCCTCAACATGACGGGTGCGATCATACCAGCACTAATGCACCGGATCCCATCAGAACTCCAAAGTTAAGCGTGCTTGGGCGAGAGTAATACTACAATGGGTGAACCCCTGGGAAGTCCTCGTGTTGCACCCCCCATTTTCTATTTTTTTTGCTCCGGTTAGGGTTGCCAAGATACTTTACCCACCACATTTCTATTATTGAATCCCACGGCACCTTGGGCAAGACAACTTCTCTTCACGTGGAGGCTGGGCCCGCAAACCGAGGGCGTAGGGCTTGTGACCAGGTCTCCGGCCCCCCGGTGCCCATAATTTTTGATCCGTAAGGAGTTACGAGGCACACAGCATACCGTTGGAAAGCTCTCTGAGAGCTCTACAACGGGGGCAGCAAGCTAGCTTGCTATGCCCTTTTCGGAACTCAAAATCGAACGTTTTCATCAGTTTCGGGCCACTTTTCTTCTTTTACTCTGTTTTTCATCCCGGATCGTACGTCGTGAGCTGTTAAAAGGACGACAACCTTACTCGCGGCACATTAGAGGACCCTACAATGCGTCGATATCACGTCTTGCGAGGATGCTGCGTTGTTGAAGCGGATGGGTTGTCGTTAAGCCCATTGGGCCTTTTGAATGGGCCATATCTCTAGGCTGGGACTGTGAACCGTTAACACATAAAGGAATTATGCCCTCAACATGACGGGTGCGATCATACCAGCACTAATGCACCGGATCCCATCAGAACTCCAAAGTTAAGCGTGCTTGGGCGAGAGTAGTACTAGGATGGGTGACCCCCTGGGAAGTCCTCGTGTTGCACCCCCCTTTTCAATTTTTTTTGCTCCGGTTAGCGTTGCCAAGATACTTTACCCACCACATTTCTATTATCGAATCCCACGGCACCTTGGGCAAGACAACTTCTCTTCACGTGGAGGCTGGGCCCGCAAACCGAGGGCGTAGGGCTTGTGACTAGGTCTCCGTCGCCCCGGTGCCCATAACTTTTGATCCGTAAGGAGTTACGAGGCGCACAGCATACCGTTGGAAAGCTCTCTGAGAGCTCTACAATGGGGGCAGGCAGCTAGCTTGCTGTACCCTTCTCGGAGCTCAAAATCGAACATTTCATAAGTTTCAGGCCACTTTTCTTCTTTTGCTCTGTTTTTCTGTCCCGGATCGTACGTCGTGAGCTGTTAAAAGGACGACAACATAACTCGCGGCACATTAGAGGTCCCTACAATGCGTCGATATCACGTCTTGCGAGGATGCTGCGTTGTTGAAGCGGATGGGTTGTCGTTAAGCCCATTGTGCCTTTTGAATGGGCCAGAGCTCTAGGCTGGGACTGAGAACCGTTAACACCTAAAGTAATTGTGCCCTCAACATGACGGGTGCGATCATACCAGCACTAATGCACCGGATCCCATCAGCACTCTGAAGTTAAGCGTGCTTGGGCGAGAGTAGTACTAGGATGGGTGACCCCCTGGGAAGTCCTCGTGTTGCACCCCCCTTTTCAATTTTTTTTGCTCCGGTTAGCGTTGCCAAGATACTTTACCCACCACATTTCTATTATCGAATCCCACGGCACCTTGGGCAAGACAACTTCTCTTCACGTGGAGGCTGGGCCCGCAAACCGAGGGCGTAGGGCTTGTGACCAGGTCTCCGTCGCCCCGGTGCCCATAACTTTTGATCCGTAAGGAGTTACGAGGCGCACAGCATACCGTTGGAAAGCTCTCTGAGAGCTCTACGACGGGGGCAGCCAGCTAGCTCGCTGTACCCTTTTCGGAGCTCAAAATCGAACATTTCATAAGTTTCGGGCCACTTTTCTTCTTTTGCACTGTTTTTCCGTCCCGGATCGTACGTCGTGAGCTGTTAAAAGGACGACAACCTTACTCGCGGCACATTAGAGGACCCTACAATGCGTCGATATCACGTCTTGCGAGGATGCTGCGTTGTTGAAGCGGATGGGTTGTCGTTAAGCCCATTGGGCCTTTTGAATGGGCCATATCTCTAGGCTGGGACTGTGAACCGTTAACACATAAAGGAATTGTGCCCTCAACATGACGGGTGCGATCATACCAGCACTAATGCACCGGATCCCATCAGAACTCCGAAGTTAAGCGTGCTTGGGCGAGAGTAGTACTAGGATGGGTGACCCCCTGGGAAGTCCTCGTGTTGCACCCCCCTTTTCAATTTTTTTTGCTCCGGTTAGCGTTGCCAAGATACTTTACCCACCACATTTCTATTATCGAATCCCACGGCACCTTGGGCAAGACAACTTCTCTTCACGTGGAGGCTGGGCCCGCAAACCGAGGGCGTAGGGCTTGTGACCAGGTCTCCGTTGCCCCGGTGCCCATAACTTTTGATCCGTAAGGAGTTACGAGGTGCACAGCATACCGTTGGAAAGCTCTCTGAGAGCTCTACGACGGGGGCAGCCAGCTAGCTCGCTGTACCCTTTTCGGAGCTCAAAATAGAACATTTTCATCAGTTTCTGGCACTTTTCTTCTTTTGCTCTGTTTTTCCGTCCCGGATCGTACGTCGTGAGCTGTTAAAAGTACGACAATCTTACTCGCGGCACATTAGAGGACCCGACAATGCGTCGATATCACGTCTTGCGAGGATGCTGCGTTGTTGAAGCGGATGGGTTGTCGTTAAGCCCATTGGGCCTTTTGAATGGGCCATATCTCTAGGCTGGGACTGTGAACCGTTAACACATAAAGGAATTGTGCCCTCAACAACGCGGGTGTGATCATACTAGCACTAATGCACCGGATCCCATCAGCACTCTGAAGTTAAGCGTGCTTGGGCGAGAATAGTACTAGGATGGGTGACCCCCTGGGAAGTCCTCGTGTTGCAACCCCCTTTTCAATTTTTTTTGCTCCGGTTAGCGTTGCCAAGATACTTTACCCACCACATTTCTATTATCGAATCCCACGGCACCTTGGGCAAGACAACTTCTCTTCACGTGGAGGCTGGGCCCGCAAACCGAGGTCGTATGGATTGTGACAAGGTCTCCGTCGCCCCGGTGCCCATAACTTTCGATCCGTAAGGAGTTACGAGGCGCACAGCATACCGTTGGAAAACTCTCTGAGAGCTCTACGACGTGGGCAGCGAGCCAGCGCGCTGTACCCTTTTCGGAGCTCAAAATCGAACGTTTTCTTCAGTTTCTGGCCATTTTTCTTCTTTTGCTCTGTTTTTCCGTCCCGGATCGTACGTCGTGAGCTGTTAAAAGGATGACAACCTTACTCGAGGCACATTAGAGGACCCTACAATGCGTCGATATCACGTCTTGCGAGGATGCTGCGTTGTTGAAGCGGATGGGTTGTCGTTAAGCCCATTGGGCCTTTTGAATGGGCCATATCTCTAGGCTGGGACTGTGAACCGTTAACACATAAAGGAATTGTACCCTCAACATGACGGGTGCGATCATACCAGCACTAATGCACCGGATCCCATCAGAACTCCAAAGTTAAGCGTGCTTGGGCGAGAGTAGTACTAGGATGGGTGACCCCCTGGGAAGTCCTCGTGTTGCACCCCCCTTTTTAATTTTTTTTGCTCCGGTTAGCGTTGCCAAGATACTTTACCCACCACATTTCTATTATCGAATCCCACGGCACCTTGGGCAAGACAACTTCTCTTCACGTGGAGGCTGGGCCCGCAAACCGAGGGCGTAGGGCTTGTGACCAGGTCTCCGTCGCCCCGGTGCCCATAACTTTTGATCCGTAAGGAGTTACGAGGCGCACAACATACCGTTGGAAAGCTCTCTGAGAGCTCTACGACGGGGGGAGCCAGCTAGCACGGTTTGCCCTTTTCGGAGCTCAAAATCGAACGTTTTCATCAGTTTCGGGCCACTTTTCTTCTTTTGCTCTGTTTTTCCATCTCGGATCGTACGTCGTGAGGTGTTAAAAGGACGACAACCTTACTTGCGGCACATTAGAGGACCCTACAACGCGTCGATATCACGTCTTGCGAGGATGCTGCGTTGTTGAAGTGGATGGGTTATCGTTAAGCCCATTTGGCCTTTTGAATGGGCCATATCTCTAGGCTGGGACTGTGAACCGTTAACACATAAAGAAATTGTGCCCTCAACATGACGGGTGCGATTATACCAGCACTAATGCACCGAATCCCATCAGAACTCCAAAGTAAAGCGTGCTTGGGCGAGAGGAGGACTAGATTGGGTGACCCCCTGGGAAGTCCTCCTGTTGCACCCCGCTTTTCAATTTTTTTTGCTCCGGTAAGCGTTGCCAAGATACTTTACCCACCACATTTCTATTATCGAATCCCACGGCACCTTGGGCAAGACAACTTCTCTTCACGTGGAGGCTGGGCTCGCAAACCGAGGGCGTAGGGCTTGTGACTAGGTCTCCGTCGCCCCGGTGCCCATAACTTTTGATCCGTAAGGAGTTACGAGGCGCACAGCATACCGTTGGAAAGATCTCTGAGAGCTCTACGACGGGGGCAGCCAGCTAGCTCGATGTACCCTTTTCGGAGCTCAAAATCGAACGTTTTCATCAGTTTCGAGCCACTTTTCTTCTTTTGCTCTGTGTTTTCGTCCTGGATCGTACGTCGTGAGCTGTTAAGAAGAAGACAACCTTACTCGCGGCACATTAGAGGACCCTACAATGCGTCGATATCACGTCTTGCGAGGATGCTGCGTTGTTGAAGCGGATGGGTTGTCGTTAAGCCCATTGGGCCTTTTGAATGGGCCATATCTCTAAGCTGGGACTGTGAACCGTTAACACAAAAAGGAATTGTGCCCTCAACATGACGGGTGCGATCATACCAGCACTAATGCACCGGATCCCATCAGAACTCCGAAGTTAAGCGTGCTTGGGCGAGAGTAGTACTAGGATGGGTGATCCCCTGGGAAGTCCTCGTGTTGCACCCCCCTTTTCAATTTTTTTTGCTCCGGTTAGGGTTGCCAAGATACTTTACCCACCACATTTCTATTATCGAATCCCACGGCACCTTGGGCAAGACAACTTCTCTTCACGTGGAGGCTGGGCCCGCAAACCGGTGCCCATAACTTTTGATCCGTTAGGAGTTACGAGGCGCACAGCATACCGTTGGAAAGCTCTCTGAGAGCTCTACGACGGGGGGAGCAAGCTAGCTAGCTGTGCCCTTTTCGGAGCTCAAAATCGAACCTTTTCATCAGTTTCGGGCCATTTTTCTTCTTTTGCTCTGTTTTTCCGTCCCGGATCGTATGTCGTGAGCTGTTAAAAGGACGACAACCTTACTCGCGGCACATTAGAGGACCCTACAATGCGTCGATATCACGTCTTGCGAGGATGCTGCGTTGTTGAAGCGGATGGGTTGTCGTTAAGCCCATTGGGCCTTTTGAATGGGCCATCTCACTAGGATGGGACAGTGAACCGGAAACACATAAGGAGTTATGCCCTCAACATACCGAGTACGGTTACACCAGCACTAATGCACCGGATGCCATCAGAACTCCGAAGTTAAGCGTGCTTGGGCGAGAGTAGTACTAGGATGGGGGACCCCCTGGGAAGTCCTCGTGTTGCACCCCCTTTTCAATTTTTTTTGCTCCGGGTAGGGTTGCCAAGATACTTTACCCACCACATTTCTATTATCGAATCCCACGGCACCTTGGGCAAGACACCTTCTCTTCACGTGGAGGTTGGGCTCGCAAACCGAGGGAGTAGGGCTTGTGACCAGGTCTCCGTCGTTCCGGTGCCCATAACTTTTGATCCGTAAGGAGTTACGAGGCGCACAGCATACCGTTGGAAAGCTCTCTGAGAGCTCTATGGCGGGGGCAGCTAGCTAGCTTGCTGTGCCCTTTTCGAAGCTCAAAATCGAACGTTTTCATTAGTTTCGGGCCACTTTTCTTCTTTTGCTCTGTTTTTCTGTCCCGGATCGTACGTCGTGAGCTGTTAAATGGACGACAACCTTACTCGCGGCACATTAGAGGACCCTACAATGCGTCGATATCACGTCTTGCAAGGATGCTGCGTTGTTGAAGCGGATGGGTTGTCGTTAAGCCCATTGGGCCTTTTGAATGGGCCATATCTCTAGCCTGGGACTGTGAACCGATAACACATAAAGAAATTGTGCCCTCAACATGACGGGTGCGATCATACCAGCACTAATGCACCGGATCCCATCAGAACTCCGAATTTAAGCGTGCTTGGGCGAGAGTAGTACTAGGATGGGTGACCCCCTGGGAAGTCCTCGTGTTGCACCCCCCTTTTCAATTTTTTTTGCTCCGGTTAGGGTTGCCAAGATACTTTACCCACCACATTTCTATTATCGAATCCCACGGCACCTTGGGCAAGACAACTTCTCTTCACGTGGAGGCTGGGCCCGCAAACCGTTGCCCATAACTTTTGATTCGTAAGGAGTTACGAGGCGCACAGCATACCGTTGGAAAGCTCTCTGAGAGCTCTCCGACGCGGGCAGCTAGCTAGCATCCTGTGCCCTTTTCGGAGCTCAAAATCGAACGTTTTCATCAGTTTCGGGCCACTTTTCTTCTTTAGCTCTATTTTTCCGTCCCGGATCGTACGTCGTGAGCTGTTATAAGGAAGACAACCGTACTCGCGGCACACTAGAGGACCCTACAATGCGTCGATATCACGTCTTGCGAGGATGCTGCGTTGTTGAAGCGGATGGGTTGTCGTTAAGCCCATTGGGCCTTCTGAATGGGCCATATCTCTAGGCTGGGACTGTGGACCGTTAACACATAAAGGAATTGTGCCCTCAACATGACGGGTGCGATCATACCAGCACTAATGCACCGGATCCCATCAGAACTCCGAAGTTAAGCATGCTTGGGCGAGAGTAGTACTAGGATGGGTGACCCCCTGGGAAGTCCTCGTGTTGCACCCCCCTTTTCAATTTTTTTTGCTCCGGTTAGGGTTGCCAAGATACTTTACCCACCACATTTCTATTATCGAATCCCACGGCACCTTGGGCAAGACAACTTCTCTTCACGTGGACGCTGGGCCCGCAAACCGAGGGCGTAGGGCTTGTGACCAGGTCTCCGTCGCTCCGGTGCCCATAACTTTTGATCCGTAAGGAGTTACGAGGCGCACAGCATACCGTTGGAAAGCTCTCTGAGAGCTCTACGACGGGGGCAGCCAGCTAGGTCGCTGTGCCCTTTTCGGAGCTCAAAATCGAACGTTTTCATTAGTTTCGGGCCACTTTTCTTCTTTTGCTCTGTTTTTCCGTCCCGGATCGTACGTCGTGAGCTGTTAAAAGGACGACAACCGTACTCGCGGCACATTAGAGGACCCTACAATGCGTCGATATCACGTCTTGCGAGGATGCTGCGTTGTTGAAGTGGATGGGTTGTCGTTAAGCCCATTGGGCCTTTTGAATGGGCCATATCTCTAGGCTGGGACTGTGAACCGTTAACACATAAAGGAATTGTGCCCTCAACATGACGGGTGCGATCATACCAGCACTAATGCACCGGATCCCATCAGAACTCCGAAGTTAAGCGTGCTTGGGCGAGAGTAGTACAAGGATAGGTGACCCCCTGGGAAGTTCTCGTGTTGCACCCCCCTTTTCAATTTTTTTTTGCTCCGGTTAGGGTTGCCAAGATACTTTACCCACCACATTTCTATTATCGAATCCCACGGGACCTTGGGCAAGACAACTTCTCTTCACGTGGAGGCTGGGCCCGCAAACCGAGGGCGTAGGGCCTGTGACCAGGTCTCCGTCGCTCCAGTGCCCATAACTTTTGATCCGTAAGGTGTTACGAGGTGCACAGCATACCATTGGAAAGCTCTCTGAGGGATCTACGACGGGGGCAGCCAGCTAGCTCCCTGTGCCCTTTTCGGAGCTCAAAATCGAACGTTTTCATCAGTTTTGGGCCACTTTTCTTCTTTTGCTCTATTTTTCCATCATAGATCGTACGTCGTGAGCCGTTAAAAGAATGACAACCTTACTCGCGAGACATTAAAGGGCCCTACAATGCGTCGATATCACGTCTTGTGAGGATGCTGCGTTGGTGAAGTGGATGGGTTGTCGTTAAGCCCATTGGGCCCTCTGATTGGGCCATCTCTCTAGGCTGGGACTGTGAACCGTTAACACATAAAGGAATTGTGCCCTCAACATGACGGGTGTGATCATACCAGCACTAATGCACCGGATCCCGTCAAAACTCCGAAATTAAGCGTGCTTGGGCGAGAGTAGTACTAGGATGGGTGACCCCTTGGGAAGTCCTCGTGTTGCACCCCCCTTTTCAATTTTTTTTTGCTCCGATTACGGTTGCCAAGATACTTTACCCACCACATTTCTATTACCGAATCCCACGGCACCTTGGGCAAGACAACTTCTCTTCACGTGGAGGCTGGGCCCGCAAACCGATGCCCATAACTTTTGATCCGAAAGGAGTTACGAGGCGCACAACATACCGTTGGAAAGCTCTTTGAGAGCTCTACGACGGTGGCAGCTAGCTTGCTCGCTGTGCCCTTTTCGGAGCTCAAAATCGAACGTTTTCATCAGTTTTGGGCCACTTTTCTTCTTTTGCTCTGTTTTTCCGTCCCGGATCGTACGTCGTGAGCTGTTAAAAGGACAACAACCTTACTCGCGGCACATTAGAGGACCCTACAATGCGTCGATATCACGTCTTGCGAGGATGCTGCGTTGTTGAAGCGGATGGGTTGTCGTTAAGCCCATTGGGCCTTTTGAATGGGCCATCTCTCTAAGCTGGGACTGTGAATCGTTAACACATAAAGGAATTATGCCCTCAACATGACGGGTGCGATCATACCAGCACTAATGCACCGTATCCCATCAGAACTCCAAATTAAGTGTGCTTGGGCGAGAGTAATACAAGGATCGGTGACCCCTTGGGAAGTCCTCGTGTTGCACCCCCCTTTTCAACTTTTTTTCCACCGGTTAGGGTTGCCAAGATACTTTACCCACCACATTTCTATTATCGAATCCCACGGCACCTTGGGCAAGAAAACTTCTCATCACGTGGAGGCTGGGCCCTCAAACCGAGGGCGTAGGGCTTGTGACCAGGTCTCCGTCGCTCCGGTGCCCATAACTTTTGATCCGTAAGGAGTTACGAGGCGCACAGCATACCGTTGGAAAGCTCTCTGAGAGCTCTACGACGGGGGCAACTAGCTAGCACGTTGTGCCCTTTTCGTAGCTCAAAATCGAACATTTTCATCAGTTTCGGGCCACTTTTCTTCTTTTGCTCTGTTTTTCCGTCCCAGATCGTACGTCGTGAGTTGTTAAAAGGACGACAACCTTACTCGCGGCACATTAGAGGACCCTACAATGCGTCGATATTACATCTTGCGAGGATGCTGCGTTGTTGAAGCGGATGGGTTGTCGTCAAGCCCATTGGGCCATTTGAATGGGCCATCTCTCCAGGCTGGGACTGTGAACCATTAACACATAAAGGAATTGTGCCCTCAACATGACGGGTTCGATCATACCAGCACTAATGCACCGGATCCCATCAGAACTCCGAAGTTAAGCGTGCTTGGGCGAGAATAGTACTAGTATGGGTGACCCCCTAGGAAGTCCTCATGTTGCACCCCTCTTTTCAATTTTTTTTGCTCCGGTTAGGGTTGCCAAGATACTTTATCCACCACTTTCTATTATCGAATCCCACGACACCTTGGGCAAGACAACTTCGCTTCACGTGGAGACCGGGCCCGCAAACCGAGGGCGTAGGGCCTGTGAGCAGGTCTCCGTCGCTCCGGTGCCCATAACTTTTGATCCGTAATGAGTTAAGAGGCGCACAGCATACCGTTGGAAAGCTCTCTGAGAGCTGTACGACGGGGGCAGCCATCTAGCTCGCTTTGCCCTTTTCGGAGCTCAAAATCGAAAGTTTTCATCAGTTTCGGGCCACTTTTCTTCTTTTGCTCTGTTTTTCCATCCCGGATCGTACGTCGTGAGCTGTTAAAAGGACTACAACCTTACTCGCGGCACATTAGAGGACCCTACAATGCGTCGATATCACGTCCTGTGAGGATGTTGCGTTGTTGAAGCGGATGGGTTGTCGTTAAGCCCATTGGGCCATTTGAATGGGCCATCCCTCTGGGTTGGGACTGTGAACCGTTAACACATAAAGGAATTTTTCCCTCAACATGACGGGTGCGATCATACCAGCACTAATGCACCGGATCCCATCAGAACTCCGAAGTTAAGCGTGCTTGGGCGAGAATAGTACTAGGATGGGTGACCCCCTGGGAAGTCCTCTTGTTGCACCCCCCTTTTCAATTTTTTTTGCTCTGGTTGGTGTTGCTAAGGTACTTTATCCACCACATTTCTATTATCGAATCCCACGGAATCTTGGGCAAGACAACTTCTCTTCACGTGGAGGCTGGGCCCGCAAACCGAGGGTGTAGGGCTTGTGGCCAGGTCTCCGTCGCTCCGGTGCCCATAACTTTTGATTCTTAAGGAGTTACGAGGCGCACAGCATACCGTTGGAAAGCTCTCTGAGAGCTGTACGACGGGGGCAGCAAACTAGGTCGCTTTGCCCTTTTCGGAGCTCAAAATCGAAAGTTTTTATTAGTTTCGGACCAATTTTTTTCTTTTGCTATGTTTTTCCATCTCGGATCCTACGTCGTGAGCTGTTAAAAGGACTACAACCTTACTCGCGGCACATTAGAGGACCCTACAATGCGTCGATATCACGTCTTGCGAGGATGCTGCGTTGTTGAAGCGGATGGGTTGCCGTTAAGCCCATTGGGCCTTTTGAATGGGCCATATCTCTAGGCTGGGACTGTGAACCGTTAACACATAAAGGAATTGTGCCCTCAACATGACGGGTGCGATCATACCAGCACTAATGCACCGGATCCCATCAGAACTCCGAAGTTAAGCGTGCTTGGGCGAGAGTAGTACTAGGATGGGTGACCCCCTTGGAAGTCCTCGTGTTGCACCCCCCTTTTCAATTTTTTTTGCTCCGGTTAGGGTTGCCAAGATACTTTACCCACCACATTTCTATTATCGAATACCACGGCACCTTGGGCAAGACACCTTCTCTTCACATGGAGGATGGGCCCACAAACCGGTGCCCAAAACTTTTGATCCATAAGGAGTTACGCGGCGCACAACATACCGTTGGAAAGCTCTCTGAGAGCTCTACGATGGGGGCAGCTAGCTTGCTCGCTTTACCATTTTAAGAGCCTAAAATCGAACGTTTTCATCAGTTTCGGGCCACTTTTCTTCTTTTGCTCTATTTTTCCATCCCGGATCGTACGTCGTGAGCTGTTAAAAGGACGACAACCTTACTCGCGGCACATTAGAGGACCCTACAATGCGTCGATATCACGTCTTGCGAGGATGCTGCGTTGTTGAAGCGGATGGGTTGTCGTTAAGCCCATGGGGCCTTTTGAATGGGCCATATCTCTAGGCTGGGACTGTGAACCGTTAACACATAAAGGAATTGTGCCCTCAACATGACGGGTGCGATCATACCAGCACTAATGCACCGGATCCCATCAGAACTCCGAAGTTAAGCGTGCTTGGGCGAGAGTAGTACTAGGATGGGTGACCCCCTGGGAAGTCCTCGTGTTGCACCCCCATTTTCAATTTTTTTTGC
Source organism: Ehretia macrophylla (assembly GCA_037974665.1). Taxonomy (NCBI): domain Eukaryota; kingdom Viridiplantae; phylum Streptophyta; class Magnoliopsida; order Boraginales; family Ehretiaceae; genus Ehretia; species Ehretia macrophylla. The sequence continues at coordinate 2,766,383 of CM075773.1, forward strand.
TCCGATTAGGGTTGCCAAGATACTTTACCCACCACATTTCTATTATCGAATCCCACGGCACCTTGGGAAAGAAAATTTCGCTTCACGTGGAGGCTGGGCTCACAAACCGAGGGCGAGGGGCTTGTGACCATGTCTCCGTCGCTCCAGTGCCCATAACTTTTGATCGGTAAGGAGTTACGAGGCGCACAGCATACCGTTGGAAAGCTCTCTGAGAGCTCTACGACGGGGGCAGCCAGCTAGCTCGCTGTACCCTTTTCGGAGCTCAAAATCGAACGTTTTCATCAGTTTCGGGCCACTTTTCTTCTTTTGCTTTGTTTTTCCGTCCCGGATCATACGTCGTGAGCTGTTAAAAAGACGATAACCTTACTCGCGGCACATTAGAGGACGCTACAATGCGTCAATATCACGTCTTGCGAGGATGCTGCGTTGTTGAAGTGGATGGGTTGTCGTTAAGCCCATTGGGCCTTTTAAATGGGCCATATCTCTAGGCTGGGACTGTGAACCGTTAACACATAAAGGAATTGTGCCTTCAACATGACGGGTGCGATCATACCAGCACTAATGCACCGGATCCCATCAGAACTCCGAAGTTAAGCGTGCTTGGGCGAGAGTAGTACTAGGATGGGTGACCCCCTTGGAAGTCCTCGTGTTGCATCCCCCTTTTCAATTTTTTTTGCTCCGGTTAGGGTTGCCAAGATACTTTACCCACAACATTTCTATTATCGAATACCATGGCACCTTGGGCAAGACAACTTCTCTTCACATGGAGGCTGTGCCCGCAAACCGAGGGCGTAGGGCTTGTGACCAGGTCTCCGTCGCTCCGGTGCCCATAACTTTTGATCCGTAAGGAGTTACGAGGCACACAGCAAACCGTTGGAAAGCTCTCTGAGAGCTCTACGACGGGGGCAGCTAGCTAACTCGCTGTGCCCTTTTCGGAGCTCAAAATCGAACGTTTTCATCAGTTTCGGGCCACTTTTCTTCTTTTGCTCTGTTTTTCCGTCCCGGATCGTACGTCATGAGCTGTTAAAAGGACGACAACCTTACTCGCGGCACATTAGAGGACCCTAAAATGCGTCGATATCACGTCTTGCGAGTATGCTGCGTTGTTGAAGCGGATGGGTTGTCGGTAAGCCCATTGGGCCTTTTGAATGGGCCATATCTCTAGGCTGGGACTGTGAACCGTTAACACATAAAGGAATTGTGCCGTCAACATGACGGGTGCGATCATACCATCACTAATGCACCGGATCCCATCAGAACTCCGAAGTTAAGCGTGCTTGGGCGAGAGTAGTACTAGGATGGGTGACCCCCTTGGAAGTCCTCGTGTTGCACCCCCCTTTTCAATTTTTTTTGCTCCGGTTAGGGTTGCCAAGATACTTTACCCACCACATTTCTATTATCGAATCCCACGGCACCTTGGGCAAGACAACTTCTCTTCACGTGGAGGCTGGGCCAGCAAACCGGTGCCCATAACTTTTGATCCGTAAGGAGTTACGAGGCGCACAGCATACCGTTGGAAAGCTCTCTGAGAGCTCTACGACGGGGGCAGCCAGCTAACTCACTGTGCCATTTTCGGAGCTCAAAATCGAACGTTTTCATCAGTTTCGGGCCACTTTTCTTCTTTTGCTATGTTTTTCCGTCCCGGATCGTACGTCGTGAGCTGTTAAAAGGACGACAACCTTACTCGCGGCACATTAGAGGACCCTACAATGCGTCGATATCACGTCTTGCGAGGATGCTGCGTTGTTGAAGCAGATGGGTTGTCGTTAAGCCCATTGGGCCTTCTGAATGGGCCATTTCTCTAGAATGTGACTGTGAACCGTTAACACATAAAGGATTTGTGCCCTCAACATGACGGTGCGATCATACCAGCACTAATACACCGGATTCCATCAGAACTCCGAAATTAAAAGTGCTTGGGCGAGAGTAGTACTAGGATGGGTGACCCCCAGGGAAGTCCTCGTGTTGTACCCCCCTTTTCAACTTTTTTTGCTCTGGTTAAGGTTGCCAAGATACTTTATCCACCACATTTCTATTATCGAATTTCACTGCACCTTGGGCAAGACAACTTCTCTTCACGAGGAGGCTGGGCCCGCAAACCGAGGGCGTAGGGCTTGTGACCAGGTCTCCGTCGCTCCGGTGCCCATAACTTTTGATCCGTAAGGAGTTACGCGGAGCACATCATACCGTTGGAAAGCTCTCTGAGAACTCTACGACGGAGGCAGCCAGCTAGCTTGCTTTGCCCTTTTTGGAGCTCAAAATCAAACGTTTTCATTAGTTTCGGGCCACTTTTCTTCTTTTGCTATGTTTTTCCGTCCCGAATCGTATGTCGTGAGCTGTTAAAAGGACGACAACCTTACTCGCGGCACATTAGTGGACCCTACAATGCGTCGATATCACGTCTTGCGAGGATGCTGCGTTGTTGAAGCGGATGGGTTGTCGTTAAGCCCATTGGGCCTTTTTAATAGGCCATATCTCTAGGCTGGGACTGTGAACTATTAACACATAAAGGAATTGTGCCCACAACATGACGGGTACGATCATACCAGTACTAAAGCATCGGATCCCATCAGAACTCCGAAGTTAAGCGTGCTTGGGTGAGAGTAGTACTAGGATGGGTGACCCCCTGGGAAGTCCTCGTGTTGCACCCCCTTTTCAATTTTTTTTGCTCCGGTTACGGTTGCCAAGATACTTTACCCACCACATTTATGTTACCGAATCCCACGGCTCCTTGGGCGAGACAACTTCGCTTCACGTAGAGGCTGGGCCCGCAAACAGAGGTCGCGCGGCTTGGGACCATGTCTCCGTCCCTCCGGAGCCCATAACTTTTGATCCGTAAGGAGTTACGCGGCCCACAGTGTGAGGCCCGACACCGAATAACATGTCTTACCTCGATTTACGCGCCTTAGACCTAAAATTATATGACCGACCTAGGATTACGTGTCCTGTCTTGGTTTTCGTGCATACCTCGTTATACGTGCCTTAACCTAAAATTGTGTGCCCTAATCCTCGATATACGTGCGATACCTAGATAAACATGCCATGACCTTAATTTACATGCGAGACCTTGATTTGCGTGTGTCTCTTCGTTTCGTGTGCATTAACCTTGAACTGCGTGCTTTAACCTAGGTTTAAGAGTCGTGTCTTGAATTACGTGCCTTGTATTGGTTTACGTACATTTATCTAGGGATTGCGTGCATTTGCATTGAAATCTGTGCATTAGTCTTGAAGTATGTGCATTAGTCTTGAAGTTCGTGTCTTATCTCGTAGATCGTGTCTACCTCGTAATTCGTGCCCTAAGACCTAGGAATCCGTGCCACGACGTTGATCAAGAAAGAATCATACACAAAGAACAAGACAATAAAATAATCCTACACAATCCACTAACTATTATTATAATCCTAATTCAAATCTCTACAAAATCCACTAACACCTAAATATTATATTTTAAACTCACTACAAGACAAAATCTCACCAACCTCTAAACATACCCTATATTCTATTCTACCTAAAATCCCTAAATACCCAACATTCTCTTACACACATGTTAAAACAATTCAAAAGATGACACAAAATCAGATTTTTGCATGCATGTTTAATTCAAAATAATTCTAGACAAGTCATGACACAAAAACACTTATCAATGCATAAAAAATTGCCCAAAACCACCTCAATTTCCTCTCATTTTCAACCAAACCACTCATGGCCCATGCTAACATTTCAAATTCCACCTTGAAGACACAAAAATTCAGATTTGGAAGCCCAAGGCTGACCACATGCTCAAAAATTGCAAAAAGCCTCATTTTTCTCTCATTTCTCTCACTTTCCTCACATTTCTCTCTCTCCCTCTCATTTTCTCTCTCCATTTCGGTTTTGGCTGAGTTCTTCATCTCCATAGCTTCTCTTCTTCACACCATAGCTAAACCAAGCAAGCCACAAGCAAAGGACCTCAACCGAACAAGCTAGGATGCAAAAATCACTCATGCATGTGCATTGAAGCTTCATTTTCGGCCTAGGTGAGTTACTAAGCTTCCATTTCTTTTCTTCAAGTCCTAACTACATGCATGTACTAAGAGATTGCTTACTAGGCTAGGAAAAATAGAGAAAACCAAGTTGGAAACTCGGCTAAGCAAGAAGAGGAAGAAATTTGAGCCTCAACAAGGTTTTTGTGCATCTTTTGGTTGATTGCAAAGGTGAGGGTTAAAAGCTTTTGAAAACTCTTTGAAATTTCACATGCATGCTCATAAATGTGTGTATTTGCTTCTGTACTTGAGCTATATGGTCGTTCATAAGCTTAAACAACCATGCATGGCAAGATCTTGGCTTGAAAATGATGCTAGGTGAAGTCGAAGTGGATGACAGCTCTCTGACCAGTCTGTTCGAGGTAAGTTTAGCTAATCAAATGATGTTGAAAATGCTTGAAAATTTCTGGGTGACTAGTTTGGACAGTTTTGAACATTTTTCCCAGAAATAGGCCGAAGCTAATTTTGAATCTAAGGTCCTCAAAATGGCAAATCATTAAAATATGACCAAATCTGGAAATCTGGGAAAATGAATCAGGTTTTGGCAGATGCACTGACCTTGTGGAGCGAACCATGTTTGACTTAGTAAATGTTGTCTAAAATGCATGAAAATTGGTGTGCTACTATATTTTTCAGTTCTGGACAATTTTTTCAGAAATGGACCAAAGCAAAAAATGACTCTAAGGACCTCAAAAACGTCAATTTATGAAAAGTGTGCAAATCTGGACAGTTTTGTGCTACCTCACTGTTTCGGCCATAACTAATGATTCTGAACTCCAATTGATGCAAGGTTTGTTTCTGAGTTTAGTTAACTTCTTAAACTTTAATGTGACATCTTATTCACTGAATTTTGATATTGTTTGATTATCCTATTGATTGTGGGAAAATAGCCTATTGCAGTAAAGGTTTCACTTAGTTATATGCTTGGAAAATTGTTGTAACCCCTCTTGTGGTGCTAATTGCTTGGAATTGTGGTGTTGGGATGTTGTGTGGACTGTTTTGAGTACTTGAGGATGTTTGAATTGAATGATGCATGACTTGTGAATGAACTTGAGTTGACTTAGGGTTTAATCACATGGTTAAGCATGAAACGGAAACCCTAATGACTAGGTAGTCTTGCTAAGTGTTGATCATTTAGATATTGTGTGGAAATTATATGCTTAGTGCGCTGCCCGTAAATGTCTTATAAGCTTAAATGTAATTTTGATCATTGCATGTTGACAAATAGGCTTTTCTTACATCCGAAACCACCACGTAGATGTTGTTGCATGTGAATAATCGTATCACTTGATTACGTGGACTTCGAAATGAGTTATATGGCTTGACTTGCATGTGTTACATGGCTGCCCGTTTAATGTTCATATGACTCTATGTGTTCTACAAAGTGAAATTTCATGTCAAGCATGCCTCGTTCGTTTACTTGGCAATATGTGATCTTGAAATTGCTCGGAGGCAACCTACTTTGTTGTCCTCCTAATGTGAATTGTTAAAAGATATTCAATGGTTTATTTGAACATGATTACTTGGCTGCCCGTTAAAGTTTAATTGCTTTCAAATGGATATATGAAATGATTATATGTTCTTACAATGCCTTATATGCCAATATGTCAAAATGTGATCATATACTTGCTCGGAGGCAACCTACTTTGTTGACCTCCTAATGTGAAATGTTAAATGACAAAAATGGGCATTGTATACGAGGTTGCAACCTTTCAGTGTGGCATGGTAGTGTTTCACGCACGCCGGGCGGCATCGGGCTTGCCGGTGTTACCGTGACTACCATGGTCCAATTCCCTCTCTCGCTTGGCATTTCACCCTCGGAGAGTTGGGTCGTAGGTTTCGGGGTACATCCGGAGTACACCCAATTGGGAGCGATAAGTGGATTATTGAAGTCGGCCGCACCAAATGAATCGAAATTGACATTGAGAGCAAATGCTCACCGTATCCTTTTTGCAATGTGTATAAGTACTCTCGCTTGGTTCCTAGAGAACCTCGGGGAGGAAAGACTGGTATTCTTGTTCATGTGCTTATATGTAAGTACTCTCGCTTGGTTCCTAGAGAACCTCGGGGAGGAAAGACTGGCATTTCTGTTCCCTTACTTTGTATCCGTTACTCGATTTGTTTCTTAGAATTGCGTTCCTTATTTTTTGTAATACGTGACATGTTCTCAAAAAGAGTTTTCATAAATTGAACCGGAAAACGAGTTTCAAAACATATTTCTCGTTCCCCCTCGCTGAGTTCATAAGGACTCACCCTCTTTTTCATCACAGGTGAAAAAGAACAGGTACAGGTACCCGAGGACGGTGTGCCTAACGATGAACCCCTGGAGTGATTGCCTGTCTTGTGTGCCTTGCGTGATTATGGCTATTTGTGAACTATGCTACTTGAAGACTATTTCTTTTATGTTGCTCGTTGTTTATTGATGTAAATGACCCCGTTGTAATTTGGGTCTAATTCTGAGATTGTACTATCTATAACCGGACGAACTTTTTTTTGGTTGTTTGCTTTCGTTTTCTTAATTAGTAGTTATCGTAGGCATTCAAACCACTAGATGAACAATCAACTAAGTTAATTCTATCTAATTTCACTTAGGTGTTCATTTGCAAACTAAAGGATAATAGGTACTTGCATGATAGGAAATTGAAAAATAAACGGGGTATAGTTATCATATTAGGCTTATTAACCAAACGAGAGTTTCAAGATAAACTAGTAGGCAAATTGGTTGGTGACAAATAGGAGTCCTTAATGAAATTGGATTAATGATTGGAATAATTGAGGCGTTTAGAGAATTAGGTCAAACCAAAGAGTCCAATTACAGCCGTTATGTTGCCGGTTTTCCGGAAAACTTTGGAGTTTAGGCTAAAAACGATAAGTGTTAAATCTTTATAAACAGTTAAGTACGAGACATGACTTGAATGTTTAGTTCACACCCTAGTCTAACCTTATTGGCCGGGTTGGGGCGTGACACACAGCATACCGTTGGAAAGCTCTCCGAGAGCTCTACGACGGGGGCAACAAGCTAGATCACAGTGCCCTTTTCGGAGCTCAAAATCGAACGTTTTCATTAGTTTCGGGCCACTTTTAGTCTTTGGCTCTGTTTTTCCATCCCGGATCGTACGTCGTGAGCTGTTAAAAGGACGACAACCTTACTCGCGGCACATTAGAGGACCCTACAATGCGTCGATATCACGTCTTGCGAGGATGCTGCGTTGTTGAAGCGGATGGGTTGTCGTTAAGCCCATTGGGGCTTTTGAATGGGCCATATCTCTAGGCTGGGACTGTGAACCGTTAACACATAAAGGAATTGTGCCCTCAACATGACGGGTGCGATCATACCAGCACTAATGCACCGGATCCCATCAGAACTCCGAAGTTAAGCGTGCTTGGGCGAGAGTAGTACTAGGATGGGTGACCCCCATGGAAGTCCTCGTGTTGCACCCCCCTTTTCAATTTTTTTTGCTCCGGTTACCGTTGCCAAGATACTTTACCCACCACATTTCTATTATCGAATCCCACGGCACCTTGGGCAAGACAACTTCTCTTCACGTGGAGGCTGGGCCCGCAAACCGAGGGCGTAGGGCTTTTGACCAGGTCTCCGTCGCTCCGGTGCCCATAACTTTTGATCTGTAAGGAGTTACGAGGCACACAACATACCGTTGGAAAGCTCTCTGAGAGCTCTACGACGGGGGCAGCTAGGTAGCTCACTGTGCCCTTTTCGGAGCTCAAAATCGAACGTTTTCATCAGTTTCGGGCCACTTTTCTTCTTTTGCTCTGTTTTTCCGTCCCGGATCGTACGTCGTGAGCTGTTAAAAGGACGACAACCTTACTCGCGGCACATTAGAGGACCCTACAATGCGTCGATATCACGTCTTGTGAGGATGCTACATTGTTGAAGCGGATGGGTTGTCGTTAAACCCATTGGGCCTTTTGAATGGGCCATATCTCTAGGCTGGGACTGTGAACCGTTAACACATAAAGGAATTGTGCCCTCAACATGACGGGTGCGATCATACCAGCACTAATGCACCGGATCCCTTCAGAACTCCGAAGTTAAGCGTGCTTGGGCGAGAGTAGTACTAGGATGGGTGACCCCCTTGGAAGTCCTCGTGTTGCACCCCCCTTTTCAATTTTTTTTGCTCCGGTTTGGGTTGTCAAGATACTTTACGCACCACATTTCTATTATGGAATCCCACGGCACCTTGGGCAAGACAACTTTTCTTCACGTGGAGGCTGGGCCCGCAAACCGAGGGCGTAGGGCTTGTGACCAGGTCTCCGTCGCTCCGGTGCCCATAACTTTTGATCCGTAAGGAGTTACGAGGCGCACAGCATACCGTTCGAAAGCTCTCTGAGAGCTCTATGACGAGGGCAGCAAGCTAGCTCGCTGTGCCCTTTTCGGAGCTCAAAATCGAACGTTTTCATCAGTTTCGGGCCACTTTTCTTCTTTTGCTCTGTTTTTCCGTCCCGGATCGTACGTCGTGAGCTGTTAAAAGGACGACAACCTTACTCGCGGCACATTAGAGGACCCTACAATGCGTCGATATCACGTCTTGCAAGGATGCTGCATTGTTGAAGCGGATGGGTTGTCGTTAAGCCCATTGGGCCTTTTGAATGGGCCACATCTCTAGGCTGGGACTGTGAACCGTTAACACATAAAGGAATTGTGCCCTCAACATGACGGGTGCGATCATACCAGCACTAATGCACCGGATCCCATCAGAACTCCGAAGTTAAGCGTGCTTGGGCGAGAGTAGTACTAGGATGACTGACCCCCTGGGAAGTCCTCGTGTTGCACCCCCTTTTTCAATTTTTTTTGCTCCGGTTAGGGTTGCCAAGATACTTTACCCACCACATTTCTATTATCGAATCCCACGGCACCTTGGGCAAGACAACTTCTCTTCACGTGGAGGCTGGGCCCGCAAACCGAGGGCGTAGGGCTTGTGACCAGGTCTCCGTCGCTCCGGTGCCCATAACTTTTGATCCGAAGGAGTTACGAGGCGCACAACATACCATTGCAATGCTCTCCGAGAGCTCTACGACGAGGGCAGCTAGCTTGCTCACTGTGACCTTTTAGGAGCTCAAAATCGAACGTTTTCATCAGTTTCGGGATACTTTTCTTCTTTTGCTCTGTTTTTCCATCCCGGATCGTACGTCGTGAGCTGTTAAAAGGACGACAACCTTACTCGCGGCACATTAGAGGACCCTATAATGCGTCGATATCACGTCTTGCGAGGATGCTGCGTTGTTGAAGCGGATGGGTTGTCGTTAAACCCATTGGGCCTTTTGAATGGGCCATATCTCTAGGCTAGGACTATGAACCGTTAACACATAAAGGAATTGTGCCCTCAACATGACGGGTTCGATCATACCAGCACTAATGCACCGGATCCCATCAGAACTCCGAAGTTAAGCGTGCTTGGGCGAGAGTAGTACTCGGATGGGTGACGCCCTGGGAAGTCCTCGTGTTGCAACCCCCTTTTCATTTTTTTTTGCTCCGGTTAGGGTTGCCAAGATACTTTACCCAACACATTTCTATTATCGAATCCTACGGCACCTCGGGCAAGACAACTTCTCTTCACGTGGAGGCTGGGCCCGCAAACCGAGGGCGTAGGGCTTGTGACCAGGTCTCCGTCGCTCCGGTGCCCATAACTTTTGATCCGTAAGGAGTTAAGAGGCGCACAGCATACCGTTGGAAAGCGCTTTGAGAGCTCTACGACGGGGGCAGCAAGTGCTCTTTTCGGAGCTCAAAATCGAACGTTGTCATCAGTTTCGGGCCACTTTTCTTCTTTTGCTCTGTTTTTCCATCCCGAATCGTATGTCGTGAGCTGTTAAAAGGACGATAACCATACTCGCGGCACATTAGAGGACCCTACAATGCGTCGATATCACGTCTTGCGAGGATGCTGCATTGTTGAAGCGGAGGGGTTGTCGTTACGCCCATTGGGCCTTTTGAATGGGCCACATCTCTAGGCTGGGACTGTGAACCGTTAACACATAAAGGAATTGTGCCCTCAACATGACGGGTGCGATCATACCAGCACTAATGCACCGGATCCCATCAGAACTCCGAAGTTAAGCGTGCTTGGGCGAGAGTAGTACTAGGATGGGTGACACCCTGGGAAGTCCTCGTGTTGCACCCCCCTTTTCAATTTTTTTTGCTCCGGTTAGGGTTGCCAAGATACTTTACCCACCACATTTCTATTATCGAATCCCACGGCACCTTGGGCAAGACAACTTCTCTTCACGTGGAGGCTGGGCCCGCAAACCGAGGGCGTAGGGCTTGTGACTAGGTCTCCGTCGCTCCGGTACCCATAACTTTTGATCCGTAAGGAGTTACGAGGCGCACACCCTACCGTTGGAAAGCTCTCCGGGAGCTCTACGACGGGGGCAGGTAGCTAGCTCGATGTACCCTTTTCGGAGATCAAAATCGAACGTTTTCATCAGTTTCGGGCTACTTTTCTTCTTTTGCTCTGTTTTTCCGTCCGGGATCGTACGTCGGGAGCTGTTAAAAGGATGACAACCTTACTCGCGGCACATTAGAGGACCCTACAATGCATCGATATCATGTCTTGGTAGGATGCTACGTTGTTGAAGTGGATGGGTTATCGTTAAGCCCATTGGGCCAATTGAATTTGCTAACTCTCTGGGCTGGAACTGTTAACCGTCAATACATAAAGGAATTGTGCCCTCAACATGACGGGTGCGATCATACCAGCACTAATGCACCGGATCCCATCAAAACTTCGAAGTTAAGCGTGCTTGGGCGAGAGTAGTACTTGGATGGGTGACCCCCTAGGAAGTCCTCGTGTTGCACCCCCCTTTTAAATATTTTTTGCTCCGGTTTGGGTTGCCAAGATACTTTATCCACCACATTTCTATTATCGAATCCCACGGCACCTTGGGCAAGACAACTTCGCTTCACGTGGATGCTGGGCCCGCAAACCGAGGGCGTAGGGCTTGTGACCAGGTCTCCGTCGCTCCGGTGCCCATAACTTTTGATCTGTAAGGAGTTACGAGGCGCACAGCATACCGTTGGAAAGCTCTCTGAGAGCTCTACGACGGGGGCATCAAGCTTGCTTGCTTTGCCCTTTTCGGAGCTCAAAATCGAACGTTTTCATCACTTTCGGGCCACTTTTCTTCTTTTGCTCTATTTTTCAGTCCCGGATCGTACGTCGTGAGTTGTTAAAAGGACGACAACCTTACTCGCTGCACATTAGAGGACCCTACAATGCGTCGATATCACGTCTTGCGAGGATGCTGCGTTGTTGAAGCGGATGGGTTGTCGTTAAGCCCATTGGGCCTTTTGAATGGGCCATATCTCTAGGCTGGGACTGTGAACCGTTAACACATAAAGGAATTGTGCCCTCAACATGACGGGTGCGATCATACCAGCACTAATGCACCGGATCCCATCAGAACTCCGAAGTTAAGCGTGCTTGGGCGAGAGTAGTACTAGGATGGGTGACACCCTGGGAAGTCCTCGTGTTGCACCCCCCTTTTCAATTTTTTTTGCTCCGGTTAGGGTTGCCAAGATACTTTACCCACCACATTTCTATTATCGAATCCCACGGAACCTTGGGCAAGACAACTTCTCTTCACGTGGAGGCTGGGCCCGCAAACCGAGGGCGTAGGGCTTGTGACTAGGTCTCCGTCGCTCCGGTGCCCATAACTTTTGATCCGTAAGGAGTTACGAGGCGCACAACATACCGTTGGAAAGCTCTCCGAGACCTCTACGACGGGGGCAGGTAGCAAAGTCGTTGTGCCCTTTTCGGAGCTCAAAATCGAATGTTTTCATCAGTTTCGGGCTACTTTTCTTCTTTTGCTCTGTTTTTCCATCCCGGATCGTACGTCGTGAGCTGTTAAAAGGACGACAACCTTACTCGCGGGACATTAGAGGACCCTGCAACGCGACGATATCATGTCTTGCGAGGATGCTGCGTTGTTGAAGCGGATGGGTTGTCATTAAGCCCATTAGGCCTTATAAATGGGCCATCTCTCTAGGTTGGGACTGTGAACCGTTAACACATAAAGGAATTGCGCCCCCAACATGACGCGTGCGATCATACCAGCACTAATGCACCGGATCCCATCAGAACTCCGAAGTTAAGCGTGCTTGGGCGAGAGTAGTACTTGGATAGGTGACACCCTGGGAAGTCCTCGTGTTGCACCCCCCTTTTCAATTTTTTTTGCTCCGGTTAGGGTTGCCAAGATACTTTACCCACCACATTTCTATTATCGAATCCCACGGCACCTTGGGCAAGACAACTTCTCTTCACGTGGAGGCTGGGCCCGCAAACCGAGGGCCTAGGGCTTTTGACTAGGTCTCCGTCGCTCCGGTGCCCATAACTTTTGATCCGTAAGGAGTTACGAGGCGCACAGCATACCGTTGGAAAGCTCTCTGAGAGTTCTATGACGGGGGCATTAAGCTTGCTTGCTTTGCCCTTTTCGGAGCTCAAAATCAAACGTTTTCATCACTTTCGGGCCATTTTTCTTCTTTTGCTCTATTTTTCAGTCCCGGATCGTACGTCGTGAGTTGTTAAAAGGACGACAACCTTACTCGCTGCACATTAGAGGACCCTACAATGCGTCGATATCACGTCTTGCGAGGATGCTGCGTTGTTGAAGCGGATGGGTTGTCGTTAAGCCCATTGGGCCTTTTGAATGGGCCATATCTCTAGGCTGGGACTGTGAACCGTTAACACATAAAGGAATTGTGCCCTCAACATGACGGGTGCGATCATACCAGCACTAATGCACCAGATCCCATCAGAACTCCGAAGTTAAGCGTGCTTGGGCGAGAGTAGTACTAGGATGGGTGACACCTTGGGAAGTCCTCGTGTTGCACCCCCCTTTTCAATTTTTTTTGCTCCGGTTAAGGTTGCCAAGATACTTTACCCATCACATTTCTATTATCGAATCCCACGGCACCTTGGGCAAGACAACTTCTCTTCACGGGGAGGCTGGGCCCGCAAACCGAGGGCGTAGGGCTTGTGACTAGGTCTCCGTCGCTTCGGTGCCCATAACTTTTGATCCGTAAGGAGTTATGAGGCGCACAGCATACCGTTGGAAAGCTCTCTGAGAGCTCTATGACGGGCGCAGAAAGCTAGCTTGCTGTGCCCTTTTCGGAGCTCAAAATCGAACGTTTTTATCAGTTTCAGGCCACTTTTCTTCTTTTGCTCTGTTTTTCCGTCCCTGATCGTACTTCGTGAGCTGTTAAAAGGAAGACAACCTTACTCGCGGCACATTAGAGGACCCTGCAATGCGTCGATATCACGTCTTGTGAGGATGCTGCATTGTTGAAGCGGATGGGTTGTCGTTAAGCCCATTGGGCCTTTTGAATGGGCCATGTCTCTAGGCTGAGACTGTAAACCGTTAACACATATAGGAATTGTGCCCTCAACATGACGGGTGCGATCATACCATCACTAATGCACCAGATCCCATCAGAACTCCGAAGTTAAGCGTGCTTGAGCGAGAGTAGTACTAGGATGGGTGACCCCCTGGGAAGTCCTCGTGTTGCACCTCCTTTTCAAATTTTTTTGCTCCGGTTAGGGTTGCCAAGATACTTTACCCACCACATTTCTATTATCGAATCCCACGGCACCTTGGGCAAGCTAACTTCTCTTCACGTGGAGGCTAGGCCCGCAAACCGTTGCCCATAACTTTTGATCCGTAAGGAGTTACGGGGCGCACAGCATACCGTTGGAAACCACTCTGAGAGCTCTATGACTGGGGCAGCAATCTAGCTTGATTTGCCCTTTTCGGAGCTCAAACTCGAACGTTTTCATCAGTTTCGCGCCACTTTTCTACTTTTGCTCTGTTTTTCCGTCCCGGATCGTACGTCGTGAGCTGTTAAAAGGACGACAACCTTACTCGCGGCACATTAGAGGACCCTACAATGCGTCGATATCCCGTCTTGCGAGGATGCTGCGTTGTCGAAGCGGATGGGTTGTCGTTAAGCCCATTGGGCCTTTTGAATGGGCCATATCTCTAGGCTGGGACTGTGAACCGTTAACACATAAAGGAATTGTGCCCTCAACATGACGGGTGCGATCATACCAGCACTAATGCACCGGATCCCATCAGAACTCCGAAGTTAAGCGTGCCCGGGCGAGAGTAGTACTAGGATGGGTGACACCCTGGGAAGTCCTCGTGTTGCACCCCCCTTTTCAATTTTTTTTGCTCCGGTTAGGGTTGCGAATATACTTTCCCCACCACATTTCTATTATCGAATCCCACGGTACGTTGGGCAAGACAACTTCTCTTCACGGGGAGGCTGGGCCAGCAAACCGAGGGCGTAGGGCTTATGACTAGGTCTCCGTCGGTCCGGGGGGCATAACTTTTGATCTGTAAGGAGTTACGAGGCGCACAGCATACCGTTGGAAAGCTCTCTGAGAGCTCTACGACAGGGGCAGCAAGCTAGCTTGCTTTGCCATTTTCGGAGTTCAAAATCGAACGTTTTCATCACTTTCGAGCCACTTTTCTTTTTTTGCTCGGTTTTTCCGTCCCGGATCGTACGTCGTGAGCTGTTAAAAGGACGACAACCTTACTAGCGGCACATTAGAGTACCCTATAATGCGTCGATATCCCGTCTTGCGAGGATTCTGCGTTGTTGAAGCGGATGGGTTGTCGTTAAGCCCATTGGGCCTTTTGAATGGGCCATATCTCTAGGCTGGGACTGTGAACCGTTAACACATAAAGGAATTGTGCCCTCAACATGACGGGTGCGATCATACCAGCACTAATGCACCGGATCCCATCAGAACTCCGAAGTTAAGCGTGGTTGGGCGAGAGTAGTACTAGGATGGGTGACCCCCTGGGAAGTCCTCGTGTTGCACCCCCCTTTTCAATTTTTTTTGCTCCGGTTAGGGTTGCCAAGATACTTTACCCACCACATTTCTATTATCGAATCCCATGGCACCTTGGGCAAGACAACTTCTCTTCACGTGGAGGCTGGGCCCGCAAACCGGTGCCCATAACTTTTGATCCGTAAGGAGTTACGAGGCGCACAGCATACCGTTGGAAAGCTCTCTGAGAGCTCTACGACGGGGGCAGCAAGCTAGCTTGCTGTGCCCTTTTCGGAGCTCAAAATCGAACGTTTTCATCAGTTTCGGGCCACTTTTCTTCTTTTGCTCTGTTTTTCCGTCCCGGATCGTACGTCGTGAGCTGTTAAAAGGACGACAACCTTACTCGCGGCATATTAGAGGACCCTACAATGCGTCGATATCCCGTCTTGCGAGGATGCTGCGTTGTTGAAGCGGATGGGTTGTCGTTAAGCCCATTGGGCCTTTTGAATGGGCCATATCTCTAGGCTGGGACTGGGAACCGTTAACATATAAATGAATTGTGCCCTCAACATGACGGGTGCGATCATACCAGCACTAATGCACCGGATCCAATCAGAACTCCGAAGTTATGCGTGCTTGAGCGAGAGTAGTACTAGGATGGGTGACCCCTGGGAAGTCCTCGTGTTGCACCCCCCTTTTCAATTTTTTTTGCTCCGGTTAGGGTTGCCAAGATACTTTACCCACCACATTTCTATTATCGAATCCCACGGCACCTTGGGCAAGACAACTTCTCTTCACGTGGAGGCTGGGCCCGCAAACCGAGGGCGTAGGGCTTGTGACCAGGTCTCCGTCGCTCCGGTGCCCATAACTTTTGATCCGTATGGAGTTATGAGGCGCACAGCATACCGTTGGAAAGCTCTCTGAGAGCTCTATGACGGGGGTAGCAAGCTGGCTTGCTTTGCCCTTTTCGGAGATCAAAATCGAACGTTTTCATCAGTTTCGGGCCACTTTTCTTCTTTTGCTCTGTTTTTCCGTCCCGGATCGTACGTCGTGAGCTGTTAAAAGGACGACAACCTTACTCGCGGCACATTAGAGGACCCTACAATGCGTCGATATCACATCTTGCGAGGATGCTGCATTGTTGAAGCGGATGGGTTGTCGTTAAGCCCATTGGGCCTTTTGAATGGGCCATATCTCTAGGCTGGGACTGTGAACCGTTAACACATAAAGGAATTGTGCCCTCAACATGACGGGTGCGATCATACCAGCACTAATGTACAGGATCCCATCAGAACTCCGAAGTTAAGCGTGGTTGGGTGAGAGTAGTACTAGGATGGGTGACCCCCTGGGAAGTCCTCGTGTTGCACCCCCCTTTTCAATTTTTTTTGCTCCGGTTAGGGTTGCCAAGATACTTTACCCACCACATTTCTATTATCGAATCCCACGGCACCTTGGGCAAGACAACTTCTCTTCACGTGGAGGATGGGCCCGCAAACCGGTGCCCATAACTTTTGATCCGTAAGGAGTTACGAGGCGCACAGCTTACCGTTGGAAAGCTCTCTGAGAGCTCTACGACGGGGGCAGCAAGCAAGCTTGCTGTGCCCTTTTCAGAGCTCAAAATTGAACGTTTTCATCAGTTTCGGGCCACTTTTCTTCTTTTGCTCTGTTTTTCCGTCCCGGATCGTACGTTGTGAGCTGTTAAAAGGACGACAACCTTACTTGCGGCACATTAGAGGACCCTACAATGCGTCGATATCACGTCTTGCGAGGATGCTGCGTTGTTGAAGCGGATGGGTTGTCGTTAAGCCCATTGGGCCTTTTGAATGGGCCATATCTCTAGGCTGGGACTGTGAACCATTAACACATAAAGGAATTGTGCCCTCAACATGACGGGTGCGATCATACCAGCACTAATGCACCGCATCCCATCAGAACTCTGAAGTTAAGCGTGCTTGGGCGAGAGTAGTACTAGGATGGGTGACCCCTTGGGAAGCCCTCGTGTCGCACCCCCCTTTTCAATTTTTTTTGCTCCGGTTAGGGTTGCCAAGATACTTTATCCACCACATTTCTATTATCGAATCCCACGGTACCTTGAGCAAGACAACTTCGCTTCACGTGGAAGCTGGACTCGCAAACTGAGGGCTTAGGGCTTGTGACCAGGTCTCCGTCGCTCCGGTTCCCATAATTTTTCATCCGTAAGGAGTTACGTAGCGCACAACATACCGTTGGAAAGCTCTCTGAGAGCTCTACGACAAGGGCAGCAAGCTAGCTTGCAGTGCCATTTTCGGAGCTCAAAATTGAACGTTTTCATCACTTTCGAGCCACTTTTCTTCTTTTGCTCTGTTTTTCCGTCCCGGATCGTACGTCGTGAGCTGTTAAAAGGACAACAACATTACTCGCGGGACATTAGAGGACCCTACAACGCATTGATATCTCGTCTTGCGAGGATGCTAGGTTGTTGAAGCGGATGGGTTGTTGTTAAGCCCATTGGGCCTTCTTAATGGGCCATCTCTCTAGGCTGGGACTGTGAACCATTAACACATAAAGGAATTGCACCCTCAACATGATGGGTGCGATCATACCAGCACTAATGCACCGGATCCCATCAGAACTCCGAAGTTAAGCGTGCTTGGGCGAGAGTAGTAATAGGATGGGTGCCCCGTTGGGTAGTCCTCGTGTTGCACCCCCCTTTTCAATTATTTTTGCTCCAGTTAGGGTTGCCAAGATACTTTATCTACCACATTTCTATTATCGAATCCCATGGCACCTGGGGCAAGACAACTTCGCTTCACGTGGAGGCTGGGCCCGCAAACCGGCGGCGTAGGGCTTGTGACTAGGTCTCCGTCACTCCGGTGCCCATAACTTTTGATCCGTAAGGAGTTACGAGGCGCACAGCATACCGTTGGAAAGTTCTCTGAGAGCTCCACGACGGGGGGAACAAGCTAGCTTGCTATGCCCTTTGTGGATCTCAAAATCGAACGTTTTCATCAGTTTCGGGCCACTTTTCTTCTTTTGTGCTGTTTTTCCATCCCGGATCGTACGTCGTGAGCTGTTAAAAGGACAAAAACCTTACTCGCGGCACATTAGAGGACCCTACAATGCGTCGATATCACGTCTTGCGAGGATGCTGCGTTGTTGAAGCGGATGGGTTGTCGTTAAGCCCATTGGGCCTTTTGAATGGGCCATATCTCTAGGCTGGGACTGTGAACCGTTAACACATAAAGGAATTGTGCCCTCAATATGACGGGTGCGATCATACCAGCACTAATGCACCGGATCCCATCAGAACTCCGAAATTAAGCGTGCTTGGGCTAGAGTAGTACTAGGATGGGTGACCCCTTGGGAAGTCCTCGTGTTGCACCCCCCTTTTCAATTTTTTTTGCTCCGGTTAGGGTTGCCAAGATACTTTACCCACCACATTTCTATTATCGAATCCCACGGCAACTTGGGCAAGACAACTTCTCTTCACGTGGAGGCTGGGCCCGCAAACCGGTGCCCATAACTTTTGATCCGTAAGCAGTTTCGAGGCGCACAGCATACCGTTGGAAAACTCTCTGAGAGCTCTACGATGGGGCCAGCAAGCTAGCTTGCTGTACCCTTTTCGGAGCTCAAAATCGAACGTTTTCATCAGTTTCGGGCCACTTTTCTTCTTTTGCTCTGTTTTTCCGTCCCGGATCGTACGTCGTGAGCTGTTAAAAGGACGACAACCTTACTCGCGGCACATTAGAGGACCTTACAATGCGTCAATATCCCGCCTTGCGAGGATGCTGTG
Source organism: Ehretia macrophylla (assembly GCA_037974665.1). Taxonomy (NCBI): domain Eukaryota; kingdom Viridiplantae; phylum Streptophyta; class Magnoliopsida; order Boraginales; family Ehretiaceae; genus Ehretia; species Ehretia macrophylla. Next base: position 2,784,961 of record CM075773.1, read on the forward strand.
TTGTTGAAGCGGATGGGTTGTCATTAAGCCCATTGGGCCTTTTGAATGGGCCATATCTCTAGGATGGGACTGTGAACCGTTAACACATAAAGGAATTGTGCCCTCAACATGATGGGTGCGATCATACCAGCACTAATGCACCGGATCCCATCAGAACTCCGAAGTTAAGCGTGCTTGGCCGAGAGTAGTACTAGGATGGGTGACCCCCTGGGAAGTCCTCATTTTGCACTCCCCTTTTCAATTTTTTTTTCTCCGGGTAGGGTTGCCAAGATACTTTACCCACCACATTTATATTATCGAATCCCACGGCACCTTGGGCAAGACAACTTCTCTTCACCGGGAGGCTGGGCCAGCAAACTGAGGGCGTAGGGCTTGTGACTAGGTCTCCGTCGCTCCGGTTCCCATAACTTTTGATCCATAAGGAGTTACGAGGCGCACAGCATACTGTTGGAAAGCTTTCTGAGAGCTCTACGACGAGGGCTGCAAGCTAGCTTGCTCTGCCCCTTTCGGAGCTCAAAATGGAATGTTTTCATCAGTTTCGGGCCACTTTTCTTCTTTTGCTCTGTTTTTCCGTCCCGGATCGTACGTCGTGAGCTGTTAAAAGGACGACAACCTTACTCGTGGCACATTAGAGGACCCTACAGTGCGTCGATATCAGGTCTTGCGAGGATGTTGCGTTGTTGAAGCAGATGGGTTGTCGTTAAGCCCATTGGGCCTTTTGAATGTGCCATATCTCTAGGCTAGGACTGTGAACCGTTAACACATAAAGGAATTGTGCCCTCAACATGACGGGTGCGATCATGCCTGCACTAATGCACCGGATCCCATCAGAACTCCGAAGTTAAGCGTGCTTGGGCGAGAGTAGTACTAGGATGGTTGACCCCCTAGGAAGTCCTCGTGTTGCACCCCCCATTTCAATTTTTTTTGCTCCGGTTAGGGTTGCCAAGATACTTTACCCACCACATTTCTATTATCGAATCCCACGGCACCTTGGGCAAGACAAATTCACTTCACCTGGAGGCTGGGCGCGCAAACCGAGGGCGTAGGGCTTGTGACCAGGTCTCCGTCGCTCCGGTGCCCATAACTTTTGATCCGTAAGGAGTTACGAGGCGCACAACATACCGTTGGAAAGCTCTCTCAGAGCTCTATGACGGGGGCAGCAAGCTAGCTCGCTGTTCACTTTTTGGACCTCAAAATCGAATGTTTTCATCAGTTTCGGGCCACTTTTCTTCTTTTGCTCTGTTTTTCCGTCCCGGATCGTACGTCGTGAGCTGTTAAAAGGACGACCACCTTACTCGCGGCACATTAGAGGACCCTACAATGCGTCGATATCACGTCTTGCGAGGATGCTGCGTTGTTGAAGCGGATGGGTTGTCGTTAAGCCCATTGGGCCTTTTGAATGGGCCATATCTCTAGGCGGGGACTGTGAACCGTTAACACATAAAGGAATTGTGCCCTCAACATGACGGGTGCGATCATACCAGCACTAATGCACCGGATCCCATCAGAACTCCGAAGTTAAGCGTGCTTGGGCGAGAGTAGTACTAGGATGGGTGACCCCTTGGGAAGTCCTCGTGTTGCACCCCCCTTTTCAATTTTTTTTGCTCCGGTTAGGGTTGCCAAGATACTTTACCCACCACATTTCTATTATCGAATCCCACGGCACCTTGGGCAAGACAACTTCTCTTCACGGGGAGGCTGGGCCCGCAAACCGAGGGCGTAGGGCTTGTGACTAGGTCTCCGTCGCTCCGGTGCCCATAACTTTTGATCCGTAAGGAGTTACGAGGCGCACAGCATACCGTTGGAAAGCTCTCTGAGAGCTCTACGACGGGGGCATCAAGCTAGCTTGCTTTGCCCTTTTTGGAGCTCAAAATCGAACGTTTTCATCAGTTTCGGGCCACTTTTCTTCTTTTGCTCTGTTTTTCCGTCCCGGATCGTACGTCGTGAGCTGTTAAAAGGACGACAACCTTACTCGCGGCACATTAGAGTACCCTACAATGCGTCGATATCACGTCTTGCGAGGATGCTGCGTTGTTGAAGCGGATGGGTTGTCGTTAAGCCCATTGGGCCTTTTGAATGGGCCATATCTCTAGGCTGGGACTGTGAACCGTTAACACATAAAGGAATTGTGCCCTCAACATGACGGGTGCGATCATACCAGCACTAATGCACCGGATCCCATCAGAACTCTAAAGTTAAGCGTGCTTGGGCGAGAGTAGTACTAGGATGGGTGACCCCCTGGGAAGTCCTCGTGTTGCACCCCCCTTTTCAATTTTTTTTGCTCCGGTTAGGGTTGCCAAGATACTTTACCCACCACATTTCTATTATCGAATCCCACGGCACCTTGGGCAAGACAACTTCTCTTCACGTGGAGGCTGGGCCCGCAAACCGGTGCCCATAACTTTTGATCCGTAAGGAGTTACGAGGCGCACAGCATACCGTTGGAAAGCTCTCTGAGAGCTCTACGACGGGGGCAGGAAGCTTGCTTGCTTTGCCCTTTTCAGAGCTCAAAATCGAACGTTTTCATCAGTTTCGGGCCACTTTTCTTCTTTTGCTCTGTTTTTCCGTCCCAGATCGTACGTCGTGAGCTGTTAAAAGAACGACAACCTTACTCGCGGAACATTAGAGGACCCTACAATGCGTCGATATCCAGTCTTGCGAGGATGCTGCGTTGTTGAAGCGGATGGGTTGTCGTTAAGCCCATTGGGTCTTTTGAATGGGCCATATCTCTAGGCTGGGACTGTGAACCGTTAACACATAAAGGAATTGTGCCCTCAACATGACGGGTGCGATCATACCAGCACTAATGCACCGGATCCCATCAGAACTCCGAAGTCAAGCGTGCTTGGGCGAGAGTAGTACTAGGATGGGTGACCCCCTGGGAAGTCCTCGTGTTGCACCCCCCTTTTCAATTTTTTTTGCTCCGGTTAGGGTTGCCAAGATACTTTACCCACCACATTTCTATTATCGAATCCCACGGCACCTTGGGCAAGACAACTTCTCTTCACGGGGAGGCTGGGCCCACAAACCGAGGGCGTAGGGCTTGTGACTAGGTCTCCGTCGCTCCGGTGCCCATAATTTTTGATCCGTAAGGAGTTACGAGGCGCACAGCATACCATTGGAAAGATCTCTGAGAGCTCTACGACGGGGGCAACAAGCTAGCTTGCTATGCCCTTTTCGGAGCTCAAAATCGAACGTTTTCATCAGTTTCGGGCCACTATTCTTCTTTTGCTCTGTTTTTCCGTCCCGGATCGTACGTCGTGAGCTGTTAAAAGGACGACAACCTTACTCGCGGCACATTAGAGGACCCTACAATGCGTCGATATCACGTCTTGCGAGGATGCTGCGTTGTTGAGGCAGATGGGGTGTCGTGGAGGCCATTGGGGCTTTTGAATGGGCCATATCTCTAGGCTGGGACTGTGAACCGTTAACACATAAAGAAATTGTGCCCTCAACATGACAAATGCGATCATGCCCGCACTAATGCACCGGATCCCATCAGAACTCCGAAGTTAAGCGTGCTTGGGCGAGAGTAGTACTAGGATGGGTGACCCCCTGGGAAGTCCTCGTGTTGCACCCCCCTTTTCAATTTTTTTTGCTCCGGTTAGGGTTGCCAAGATACTTTACCCACCACATTTCTATTATCGAATCCCACGGCACCTTGGGCAAGACAACTTCTCTTCACGTGGAGGCTGGGCCCGTAAATCGGTGCCCATAACTTTTGATCCGTAAGGAGTTATGAGGCGCACAGCATACCGTTGGAAAGCTCTCTGAGAGCTCTATGACAGGGGCAGCAAGCAAGATTGCTTTGCCCTTTTCGGAGATCAAAATCGAACGTTTTCATCAGTTTCGGGCCACTTTTCTTCTTTTGCTCTGTTTTTTCGTCCCGGATCGTACGTCGTGAGCTGTTAAAAGGACGACAACCTTACTCGCGGCACATTAGAGGACCCTACAATGCGTCGATATCACGTCTTGCGAGGATGCTGCGTTGTTGAAGCGGATGGGTTGTCGTTAAGCCTATTGGGCCTTTTGAATGGGCCATATCTCTAGGCTGGGACTGTGAACCGTTAACACATAAAGGAATTGTGCCCTCAACATGACGGGTGCGATCATACCAGCACTAATGCACCAGATCCCATCAGAACTCCGAAGTTAAGCGTGCTTGGGCGAGAGTAGTACTAGGATGGGTGACCCCTGGGAAGTCCTCGAGTTGCACCCCCCTTTTCAATTTTTTTTGCTCCGGTTAGGGTTGCCAAGATACTTTACCCACCCCATTTCTATTATCGAATCCCACGACACCTTGGGCAAGACAACTTCTCTTCAAGGGGAGGTTGGGCCCGCAAACCGAGGGCGTAGGGCTTGTGACTAGGTCTCTGTCGCTCCGGTGCCCATAACTTTTGATCCGTAAGGAGTTACGGGGCGCACAGCATACCGTTGGAAAGCTCTCTGAGAGCTCTACGACTGGGGCAGCTAGCTAGCTCGCTGTGCCCTTTTCGGAGCTCAAAATCGAACGGTTACATCAGTTTCGGGCCACTTTTCTTCTTTTTCTCTTTTTTTCCGTCCCGGATCGTACGTCGTGAGCTGTTAAAAGGACGACAACCTTACTCGCGGCACATTAGAGGACCCTACAATGCGTCGATATCACGTCTTGCGAGGATGCTGCGTTGTTGAAGCGGATGGGTTGTCGTTAAGCCCATTGGGCCTTTTGAATGAGCCATATCTCTAGGCTGGGACTGTGAACCGTTAACACATAAAGGAATTGTGCCCTCAACATGACGGGTGCGATCATACAAGCACTAATGCACCGGATCCCATCAGAACTCCGAAGTTAAGCGTGCTTGGGCGAGAGTAGTACTAGGATGGGTGACCCCCTGGGAAGTCCTCGTGTTGCACCCCCCTTTTCAATTTTTTTTGCTCCGGTTAGGGTTGCCAAGATACTTTACCCACCACATTTCTATTATCGAATCCCACGGCACCTTGGGCAAGACAACTTCTCTTCACGTGGAGGCTGGGCCCGCAAACCGAGGGCGTAGGGCTTGTGACCAGGTCTCCGTCGCTCCGGTGCCCATAACTTTTGATCTGTAAGGAGTTACGAGGCGCACAGCATACCGTTGGAAAGCACTCTGAGAGCTCTACGACGGGTATAGCAAGCTAGCTCGCCTTGCCCTTTTCGGAGCTCAAAATCGAACGTTTTCATCAGTTTCGGGCCACTTTTCTTCTTTTGCTCTGTTTCCCTGGCCGGGATTGTCCGTGGTGACCTGTTAAAGGGAGGACAACCTTACTCGCGGGACATTAGAGGACCCTACAATGCGTCGATTTCACGTCTTGCGAGGATGCTGCGTTGTTGAAGCGGATAGGTTGCCGTTAAGCCCATTGGGCCTTTTGATTGGGTCATATCTCTAGGCTAGGACTGTGAACCGTTAACACATAAAGGAATTGTGCCCTCAACATGACGGGTGCGATCATACCAGCACTAATGCACCGGATCCCATCAGAACTCCAAAGTTAAGCGTGCTTGGGCGAGAGTAGTACTAGGATGGGTGACCCCGTGGGAAGTCCTCGTGTTGCACCCCCCTTTTCAATTTTTTTTGCTCCGGTTAGGGTTGCCAAGATACTTTACCCACTACATTTCTATTATCGAATCCCACGGCACCTTCGGCAAGACAACTTCTCTTCACGTGGAGGCTGGGCCCGCAAACCGAGGGCGTAGGGCTTGTGACCAGGTCTCCGTCGCTCCGGTGCCCATAAATTTTGATCCGTAAGGAGTTACGAGGCGCACAGCATACCGTTGGAATGCCCTCTGAGAGCTCTACGACTGGGATAGCAAGCTAGGTCGCCTTGCCCTTTTCAGAGCCCAAAATCGAACGTTTTCATTAGTTTCGAGCCACTTTTCTTCTTTTGCTCTCTTTTTTTGTCCCGGATCGTACGTCGTGTGCTGTTAAAAGGACGACAACCTTACTCGCGGCACATTAGAGGACCCTACAATGCGTCGATATCACATCTTGCGAGGATGCTGCGTTGTTGAAGCAGATGGGTTGTCGTTAAGCCCATTGGGCCTTCTGAATGGGCCATCTCTCTAGGCTGGGACTGTGAACCGTTAACACATAAAAGAATTGTGCCCTCAACATGACGGGTGCGATCATACCAGCACTAATGCGCCGGATCCCATCAGAACTCCGAAGTTAAGCGTGCTTGGGCGAGAGTAGTACTAGGATTGGTGACCCCCTGGGAAGTCCTCGTGTTGCACCCCCATTTTCAATTTTTTTTGCTCCGGTTAGGGTTGCCAAGATACTTTATCCCCCACATTTCTATTATCGAATCTCACGGCACCTTGGGCAAGACAACTTCTCTTCACGTGGAGGCTGGGCCCGCAAACCGGTGCCCATAACATTTGATCCGTAAGGAGTTATGAGGCGCACAACATACCGTTGGAAAGCTCTCTGAGAGCTCTACGACAGGGGCAACAAGCTAGCTTGCTTTGCCCTTTTCGGAGAACAAGATCGAACGTTTTCATCAGTTTCGGGCTACTTTTCTTCTTTTGCTCTATTTTTCTGTCCCGGATCGTACGTCGTGAGCTGTTAAAAGGACGACAACCTTACTCGCGGAACATTAGAGGACCCTACAATGCATCGATATCGCATCTTGCGAGGATGCTACGTTGTTGAAGCAGATGGGTTGTCGTTAAGTCCATTGGGCCTTTTGAATGGGCCATATCTCTAGGCTGGGACTGTGAACCGTTAACACATAAAGGAATTGTGCCCTCAACATGACGGGTGCGATCATACCAGCACTAATGCACCGGATCGCATCAGAACTCCGAAGTTAAGCGTGATTGGGCGAGAGTAGTACTAGGATGGGTGACCCCCTGGGAAGTCCTCGTGTTGCACACATATTTTCAATTTTTTTTGCTCCGATTAGGGTTGCCAAGATACTTTACCCCCCACATTTCTATTATCGAATCCCACGGCACCTTGGGCAAGACAACTTCTCTTCACGGGGAGGCTGGGCCCGCAAACCGAGGGCGTAGGGCTTGTGACTAGGTCTCCGTCGCTCCGGTGGCCATAACTTTTGATCCGTAAGGAGTTACGAGGCGTACAGCATACCTTTGGAAAGCTCTCTGAGAGCTCTACGACGGGGGCAGCAAGCTAGTTTGCTGTGCCCTTTTCGGAGCTCAAAATCGAACATTTTCATAAGTTTCGGGCCACTTTTCTTCTTTTGCTCTGTTTTTCTGTCCCGGATCGTACGTCGTGAGCTGTTAAAAGGACGACAACCTTACTCGCGGCACATTAGAGGACCCTACAATGTGTCGATATCACGTCTTGCGAGGATGCTGCGTTGTTGAAGCGGATGGGTTGTCGTTAAGCCCATTAGGCCTTTTGAATGGGCCATATCTCTAGGCTGGGCCTGTGAACCTTTAACACATAAAGGAATTGTGCCCTCAACATGACGGGTGCGATCATACCAGCACTAATGCACCGGATCCCATCAGAACTCCGAAGTTAAGCGTGCTTGGGCGAGAGTAGTACTAGGATGGGTGACCCCCTGGGAAGTCCTCGTGTTGCACCCCCCTTTTCAATTTTTTTTGCTCCGGTTAGGGTTGCCAAGATACTTTACCCACCACATTTCTATTATCGAATCCCACGGCACCTTGGGCAAGACAACTTCTTTTCACGTGGTGGCTGGGCCAGCAAACCGAGGGCGTAGGGCTTGTCACCAGGTCTCCGTCACTCCGGTGCCCATAACTTTTGATCCGTAAGGAGTTACAAGGCGCACAACATACCGTTGGAAAGCTCTCTGAGAGCTCTACGACGGGGGCAGCAAGCCAGCTTGCTATGCCCTTTTCGGAGCTCAAAATCGAACGTTTTCATCAGTTTTGGGCCACTTTCCTTCTTTTGCTCTGTTTTTCCGTCCCGGATCGTAAGTCGTGAGCTGTTAAAAGGACGACAACCATACTCGCAGCACATTAGAGGACCCTACAATGCGTCGATATCACGTCTTGCGAGGATGCTGCGTTGTTGAAGCGGATGGGTTGTCGTTAAGCCCATTGGGCCTTTTGAATGGGCCATATCTTTAGGCTGGGACTGTGAACCGTTAACACATAAAGGAATTGTGCCCTCAACATGACGGGTGCGATCATACCAGCACTAATGCACCGGATACCATCAGAACTCCGAAGTTAAGCGTGGTTGGACGAGAGTAGTACTAGGATGGGTGACCCCATGGGAAGTCCTCGTGTTGCACCCCCCTTTTCAATTTTTTTTGCTCCGGTTAGGGTTGCCAAGATACTTTACCCACCACATTTCTATTATCGAATCCCACGGCACCTTGGGCAAGACAACTTCTCTTCACGTGGAGGCTGGGCCCGCAAATCGGTGCCCATAACTTTTGATCCAAAAGGAGTTACGAGGCGCACAGCATACCGTTGGAAAGCTCTCTGAGAGCTCTACGATGGGGGCAGCAAACTAGCCTGCTGTGCCCTTTTCGGAGCTCAAAATCGAATGTTTTCATCAGTTTCGGGCCACTTCTCTTCTTTTACTCTGTTTTTCCATCCCGGATCGTACGTCGTGAGTTGTTAAAAGGACGACAACCTTACTCGCGGCACATTAGAGGACCCTACAATGCGTCGATATCACGTCTTGCGAGGATGATGCGTTGTTGAAGCGGATGGGTTGTCGTTAAGCCCATTGGGCCTTTTGAATGGGCCATATCTCTAGGCTGGGACTGTGAACCGTTAACACATAAAGGAATTGTGCCCTCAACATGACGGGTGTGATCATACCAGCACTAATGCACCGGATCCCATCAGAACTCCGAAGTTAAGCGTGCTTGGGCGAGAGTAGTACTAGGATGGGTGACCCCCTGGGAAGTCCTCGTGTTGCACCCCCCTTTTCAATTTTTTTTGCTCCGGTTAGGGTTGCCAAGATACTTTACCCACCACATTTCTATTATCGAATCCCACGGCACCTTGGGCAAGACAACTTCTCTTCACGTGGAGGCTGGGCCAGCAAACCGAGGGCGTAGGGCTTGTGACCAGGTCTCCGTCGCTCCGGTGCCCATAACTTTTGATCTGTAAGGAGTTACGAGGCGCACAGCATACCGTTGGAAAGCTCTCTGAGAGCTCTACGACGGGTATAGCAAGCTAGGTCGCCTTGCCCTTTTCGGAGCTCAAAATCGAACGTTTTCATCAGTTTCGGGACACTTTTTTTCTTTTGCGCTGTTTTTCCGTCCCTGATTGTACGTCGTGAGCTGTTAAAATGACGACAACCTTACTCGCGACACATTAGAGGACCCTACAATGCGTCGATATCACGTCTTGCGAGGATGCTGCGTTGTTGAAGCGGATGGGTTGTCGTTAAGCCCATTGGGCCTTTTGAATGAGCCATATCTCTAGGCTGGGACTGTGAACCGTTAACACATAAAGGAATTGTGCCCTCAACATGACAGGTGCGATCATACCAGCACTAATGCACCGGATCCCATCAGAATTCCGAAGTTAAGCGTGCTTGGGCGAGAGTAGTACTAGGATGGGTGACCCCCTGGGAAGTCCTCGTGTTGCACCCCCCTTTTCAATTTTTTTTGCTCCGGTTAGGGTTGCCAAGATACTTTACCCACCACATTTCTATTATCGAATCCCACGGCACCTTCGGCAAGACAACTTCTCTTCACGTGGAGGCTGGGCCCGCAAACCGAGGGCGTAGGGCTTGTGACCAGGTCTCCGTCGCTCCGGTGCCCATAACTTTTGATCCGTAAGGAGGTACGAGGCGCACAGCATACCGTTGGAAAGCTCTCTGAGAGCTCTACGACGGGGATAGTAAGCTAGGTCGCCTTGCCCTTTTCGGAGCTCAAAATCGAACGTTTTCATTAGTTTCGGGCTACTTTTCTTCTTTTGCTCTCTTTTTCCGTCCCTCATCGTACGTCGTGAGCTGTTAAAAGGATGCCACCCTTACTCGCGGCACATTAGAGGACCCTACAATGCGTCGATATCACGTCTTGCGAGGATGCTGCGTTGTTGAAGCGGATGGGTTGTCGTTAAGCCCATTGGGCCTTCTGAATGGGCCATCTCTCTAGGCTGGGACTGTGAACCGTTAACACATAAATGAATTGTGCCCTCAACATGACGGGTGCGATCATACCAGCACTAATACACCGGATCCCATCAGAACTCCGAAGTTAAGCGTTCTTGGGCGAGAGTAGTACTAGGATGGGTGACCCCCTAGGAAGTCCTCGTGTTGCACCCCCATTTTCAATTTTTTTTGCTCCGGTTAAGGTTGCAAAGATACTTTATCCACCCCATTTCTATTATCGAATCCCACGGCACCTTGGGCAAGACAACTTCTCTTCACGTGGAGGCTGGGCCCGCAAACCGGTGCCCATAACTTTTGATCCGTAAGGAGTTATGAGGCGCACAGCATACCGTTGGAAAGCTCTGTGAGAGCTCTACGACGGGGGCAGAAAGCTCGCTTGCTTTGCCCTTTTCGGAGCTCAAAATCGAACGTTTTCATCAGTTTCGGGCCACTTTTCTTCTTTTGCTCTGTTTTTCCTTCCCGGATCGTACGTCGTGAGCTGTTAAAAGGACGACAACCTTACTCGCGGCACATTAGAGGACCCTACAATGCGTCGATATCCCGTCTTGCGAGGATGCTGCGTTGTTGAAGCGGATGGGTTGTCGTTAAGCCCATTGGGCCTTTTGAATGGGCCATATCTCTAGGCTGGGACTGTGAACCGTTAACACATAAAGGAATTGTACCCTCAACATGACGGATGCGATCATACCAGCACTAATGCACCGGATCCCATCAGAACTCCGAAGTTAAGCGTGCTTGGGCGAGAGTAGTACTAGGATGGGTAACCCCTTGGGAAGTCCTCGTGTTGACCCCCATTTTCAATTTTTTTTGCTCCGGTTAGGGTTGCCAAGATACTTTACCCACCACATTTCTATTATCGAATCCCACGGCACCTTGGGCAAGACAACTTCTCTTCACGTGGAGGCTGCGCCCGCAAACCGAGGGCGTAGGGCTTGTGACTAGGTCTCTGTCGCTCCGGTGCCCATAACTTTTGATCCGTAAGGAGTTACGAGGTGCACAGCATACCGTTGGAAAGCTCTCTAAGAGCTCTACGACGGGGGCAGCAAGCTAGCTTGCTGTGCCCTTTTCGGAGCTCAAAATCGAACGTTTTCATTAGTTTCGGGCCACTTTTCTTCTTTTGCTCTATTTTTCCGTCCCGGATCGTACGTCATGAGCTGTTAAAAGGACGACAACCTTACTCGTGGCACATTAGAGGACCCTACAATGCGTCGATATCACGTCTTGCGAGGATGCTGCGTTGTTGAAGCGGATGGGTTGTCGTTAAGCCCATTGGGCCTTTTCAATGGGTCATATCTCTAGGCTGGGACTGTGAACCATTAACACATAAAGGAATTGTGCCGTCAACATGACGGGTGCGATCATACCAGTACTAATGCACCGGATCCCATTAGAACTCCGAAGTTAAGCGTGCTTGGGCGAGGGTAGTACTAGGATGGCTGACCCCCTGGGAAGTCCTCGTGTTGCACCCCCCTTTTCAATTTTTTTTTGCTCCGGTTAGGGTTGCCATTATACTTTATCCACCACATTTCTATTATCGAATCCCACGGCACCTTGGGCAAGACAACTTCTCTTCCCGTGGTGGCTGGGCCAGCAAACCGAGGGCGTAGGGCTTGTGACCAGGTCTCCGTCGCTCCGGTTCCCATAACTTTTGATCGGTAAAGAGTTCCGAGGTGCCCAGCATACCGTTGGAAAGCTCTCTGAGAGCTCTACGACGGGGGCAGCAAGCTAGCTTTTTATGCCTTTCTCGGAGCTCAAAATCGAATGTTTTCATCAGTTTCGGGCCACTTTTCTTCTTTTGCTCTGTTTTTCCGTCCCGGATCGTACGTCGTGAGCTGTTAAAAGGACGACAACCTTACTTGCGGCACATTAGAGGACCCTACAATGCGTCGATATCACGTCTTGCGAGGATGCTGCGTTGTTGAAGTGGATGGGTTGTCGTTAAGCCCATTGGGCCTTTTGAATGGGCCATATCTCTAGGCTGGGACTGTGAACCGTTAACACATAAAGGAATTGTGCCCTCAACATGACGGGTGCGATCATACCAGCACTAATGCACCGGATCCCATCAGAACTCCGAAGTTAAGCGTGCTTGGGCGAGAGTAGTACTAGGATGGGTGACCCCCTGGGAAGTCCTCGTGTTGCACCCCCCTTTTCAATTTTTTTTGCTCCGGTTAGGGTTGCCAAGATACTTTACCCACCACATTTCTATTATCGAATCCCACGGCACCTTGGGCAAGACAACTTCTCTTCACGTGAAGGCTGGGCCCGCAAACCGAGGGCGTAGGGCTTGTGACCAGGTCTCCGTCGTTCCGGTGCCCATAACTTTTAATCTGTAAGGAGTTACGCGGCACACAGCATACCGTTGGGAAGCACTCTGAGAGTTCTACGACGGGTATAGCAAGCTAGCTCGCCTTGCCCTTTTCGGAGCTCAAAATCGAACGTTTTCATCAGTTTTGGGCCACTTTTCTTCTTTTGCTCTGTTTTTCCGTCCCTGATTGTACGTCGTGAGCTGTTAAAAGGACGACAACCTTACTCGCGGCACATTAGAGGACCCTACAATGCGTCGATATCACGTCTTGCGAGGATGCTGCGTTGTTGAAGCGGATGGGTTGTCGTTAAGCCCATTGGGCCTTTTGAATGAGCCATATCTCTAGGCTGGGACTGTGAACCGTTAACACATAAAGGAATTGTGCCCTCAACATGACGGGTGCGATCATACCAGCACTAATGCACCGGATCCCATCAGAACTCCGAAGTTAAGCGTGCTTGGGCGAGAGTAGTACTAGGATGGGTGACCCCCTGGGAAGTCCTCGTGTTGCACCCCCCTTTTCAAATTTTTTTGCTCCGGTTAGGGTTGCCAAGATACTTTATCCGCCACATTTTTATTATCGAATCCCACGGCACCTTCGGCAAGACAACTTCTCTTCACGTGGAGGCTGGGCCAGCAAACCGAGGGCGTAGGGCTTGTGACCAGGTCTCCGTCGCTCCGGTGCCCATAACTTTTGCTCCGTAAGGAGGTACGAGGCGCACAGCATACCGTTGGAAAGGGCTCTGAGAGCCCTACGATGGGGGCAGCGAGCTAGGTCGCCTTGCCCTTTTCGGAGATCAAAGTCGAACGTTTCCTGCAGCTTCGAGCCACTTTTCTTCTTTTCCTCTCTTTTTTCGTCCCGGATCGTACGTCGTGAGCTGTTAAAAGGACGACAACCTTACTCGCGGCACATTAGAGGACCCTACAATGCGTCGATATCACATCTTGCGAGGATGCTGCGTTGTTGAAGCGGATGGGTTGTCGTTAAGCCCATTGGGCCTTTTGAATGGGCCATATCTCTAGGCTGGGACTGTGAACCGTTAACACATAAATGAATTGTACCCTCAACATGACGGGTGCGATCATACCCGCACTAATGCACCAGATCCCATCAGAACTCCGAAGTTAAGCGTGCTTGGGCGAGAGTAGTACTAGGATGGGTGACCACTTGGGAAGTCCTCGTGTTGGACCCCCCTTTTCAATTTTTTTTGCTCCGGTTAAGGTTGCCAAGATACTTTGCCCACCACATTTCTATTATCGAATCCCACGGTACCTTGGGCAAGACAACTTCTCTTCACGTGGAGGCTGGGCCCGCAAACCGGTGCCCATAACTTTTGATCCGTAAGGAGTTATGAGGCGCACAACATACCGTTGGAAAGCTCTCTGAGAGCTCTACGACTGGGGCAGCAAGCTAGCTTGCTTTGCCCTTTTCGGAGATCAAAATCGAACGTTTTCATCAGTTTCGGGCCACTTTTCTTCTTTTGCTCTATTTTTCCGTCCCGGATCGTACGTCGTGAGCTGTTAAAAGGACGACAACCTTACTCGCGGCACATTAGAGGACCCTACAATGCGTCGATATCCCGTCTTGCGAGGATGCTGCGTTGTTGAAGCGGATGGGTTATCGTTAAGCCCATTGGGCCTTTTGAATGGGCCATATCTCTAGGCTGGGACTGTGAACCGTTAACACATAAAGGAATTGTGCCCTCAACATGACGGGTGCGATCATACCAGCACTAATGCACCGGATCACATCAGAACTCCGAAGTTAAGCGTGCTTGGGCGAGAGTAGTACTAGGATGGGTGACCCCCTGGGAAGTCCTCGTGTTGCACCCCCATTTTCAATTTTTTTTGCTCCGGTTAGGGTTGCCAAGATACTTTACCCACCACATTTCTATTATCGAATCCCACGGCACCTTGGGCAAGACAACTTCTCTTCACGTGGAGGCTGGGCCCGCAAACCGAGGGCGTAGGGCTTGTGACTAGGTCTCCGTCGCTCCGGTGCCCATAACCTTTGATCCGTAAAGAGTTACGAGGCGCACAGCATACCGTTGGAAAGCTCTCTGAGAGCTCTACGACGGGGGCAGCAAGCTAGCTTGCTTTGCCCTTTTCGGAGCTCAAAATCGAACGTTTTCATCAGTTTCGGGCCACTTTTCTTCTTTTGCTCTATTTTTCCGTCCCGGATCGTACGTCATGAGCTGTTAAAAGGACGACAACCTTACTCGTGGCACATTAGAGGACCCTACAATGCGTCGATATCACGTCTTGCGAGGATGCTGCGATATTGAAGCGGATGGGTTGTCGTTAAGCCCATTGGGCCTTTTGAATGGGCATATCTCTAGGATGGGATTGTGAACCGTTAACACATAAAGGAATTGTGCCCTCAACATGACGGGTGCGATCATACCAGCACTAATGCACCGGATCCCATCAGAACTCCGAAGTTAAGCGTGCTTGGGAGAGAGTAGCACTAGGATGGTTGACCCCCTGGGAAGTCCTCGTGTTGCACCCCCGTTTTCAATTTTTTTTGATCCGGTTAGGGTTGCCAAGATGCTTTACCCACCACATTTCTATTATCGAATCCCACGGCACCCTGGGCAAGACAACTTCACTTCCCGTAGAGGCTGGGCCCGCAAACCGACGGCGTAGGGCTTGTGACCAGGTCTTCGTCGCTTCGGTGCCCATAACTTTTGATCCGTAAGGAGTTACGAGGCGCACAGCATACCGTTGGAAAGCTCTCAGAGAGCTCTACGACGGGGGCAGCTAGCTAGCTTGTTTTGCCCTTTTCGGAGTTCAAAATCGAACGTTTTCATCAGTTTCGGGCCACTTTTCTACTTTTGCACTTTTTTTCCGTCCCGGATCGTACGTCGTGAGCTGTTAAAAGGACGACAACCTTACTCGCGGCACATTAGAGGACCCTAAAATGCGTCGATATCACATCTTGCGAGGATGCTGCGTTGTTGAAGCGGATGGGTTGTCGTTAAGCCCATTGGGTCTTTTGAATGGGCCATATCTCTAGGCTGGGACTGTGAACCGTTGACACATAAAGGAATTGTGCCCTCAACATGACGGGTGCGATCATACCAGCACTAATGCACCGGATACCATCAGGAGTCCGAAGTTAAGCGTGCTTGGGCGTGAGTAGTACTAGGATGGGTGACCCCCTGGGAAGTCCTCGTGTTGCACCCCCCTTTTCAATGTTTTTTGCTCCGGTTAGGGTTGCCAAGATACTTTACCCACCACATTTCTATTATCGAATCACACGGCACCTTGGGCAAGACAACTTCTCTTCACGTGGAGGCTGGGCCCGCAAACTGGTGCCCATAACATTTGATCCGTAAGGAGTTACGAGGCGCACAACATACCGTTGGAAAGCTCTCTGAGAGCTCTACGACGGGGGCAGCAAGCTAGCTCGCAGTGCCCTTTTCGGAGCTCAAAATCGAACGTTTTCATCAATTTCGGCCCACTTTTCTTCTTTTGCTCTGTTTTTCCGTCCCGGATCGTACGTCGTGAGTTGTTAAAAGGACGACAACCTTTCTCGCGGAACATTAGAGGACCCTACAATGCGTCGATATCCTGTCTTGCGAGGATGCTGCGTTGTTGAAGCGGATGGGTTGTCATTAAGCCAATTGGGCCTTTTGAATGGGCCATATCACTAGGCTGGGACTGTGAACCGTTAACACATAAAGGGATTGTGCCCTCAACATGACGGGTGCGATCATACCATCACTAATGCACCGGATCCCATCAGAACTCCGAAGTTAAGCGTGCTTTGGCGAGAGTAGTACTAGGATGGGTGACCCCCTGGGAAGTCTTCGTGTTGCACCCCACTTTTCAATTTTTTTTGCTCCGGTTAGAGTAGCCAAGATACTTTACCCACCACATTTCTATTATCGAATCCCACGGCACCTTGGGCAAGACAACTTCTCTTCACGTGGAGGCTGGGCCCGCAAACCGAGGGCGTAGGGCTTGTGACCAGGTCTCCGTCGCTCCGGTGCCCATAACTTTTGATCCGTAAGGAGTTACGAGGCGCACAGCATACCGTTGGAAAGCACTCTGAGAGCTCTACGTCGGGGGTAGCCAGCCAGCTCGCTTTGCTTTTTTCGGAGCTCAAAATCGAACGTTTTCATCAGTTTCAGGCCACTTTTCTTCTTTTGCTTTGTTTTTCCGTCCCGGATCGTACGTCGTGAGATGTTAAAAGGACGACAACCTTACTCGCGGCACATTAGAGGACCCTACAATGCGTCGATATCACGTCTTGCGAGGATGCCGCGTTGTTGAAGCGGATGGGTTGCCGTTAAGCCCATTGGCCCTTTTGAATGAGCCATATCTCTAGGCTGGGAGTGTGAGCCGTTAACACATAAAGGAATTGTGCCCTCAACATGACGGGTGCGATCATACCAGCACTAATGCACCGGATCCCATCAGAACTCCGAAGTTAAGCGTGCTTGGGCGAGAGTAGTACTAGGATGGGTGACCCCCTGGGAAGTCCTCGTGTTGCACCCCCCTTTTCAAATTTTTTTGGTCCGGTTAGGGTTGCCAAGATACTTTACCCACCACATTTCTATTATCGAATCCCACGGCACCTTCGGCAAGACAACTTCTCTTCACGTGGAGGCTGGGCCCGCAAACCGAGGGCGTAGGGCTTGTGACCAGGTCTCCGTCGCTCCGGTGCCCTTAACTTTTGATCCGTAAGGAGGTACGAGGAGCACGGCATACCGTTGGAAAGCTCTCTGAGAGCTCTACGACGGGGATAGTAAGCTAGGTCGCCTTGCCCTTTTCGGAGCTCAAAATCGAACGTTTTCATCAGTTTTGGGTAACTTTTCTACTATTGCTCTCATTTTTCGTCCCGGATCGTACGTCGTGAACTGTTAAAAGGACGACAACCTAACTCGCGGGATATTAGAGGGCCCTACAAACTGTCGATATACGTCCTGCGAGGATGCTGCGTTGTTGAAGCGGATGGGTTGTCGTTAAGCCCATTGGGCCTTCTGAATGGGCCATCACTCTAGGATGGGACTGTGAACCGTTAACACATAAATGAATTGTGCCCTCAACATGACGGGTGCGATCATACCTGTACTAATGCACCGGATCCCATCAGAACTCCAAAGTTAAGCGTGCTTGGGCGAGAGTAGTACTAGGATGGGTGACCCCCTAGGAAGTCCTCGTGTTGCACCCCCATTTTCAATTTTTTTTGCTCCGGTTAGGGTTGTCAAGATACTTTATCCACCACATTTCTATTATCGAACCCCACGGCACCTTGGGCAAGACAACTTCTCTTCACGTGGAGGCTGGGCCCGCAAACCGGTGCCCATAACTTTTGATCCGTAAGGAGTTATGAGGCGCACAGCATACCGTTGGAAAGCTCTCTGAGAGCTCTACGACGGGGGCAGCAAGCTAGCTTGCTTTGCCCTTTTCGGAGATCAAAATCGAACTTTTTCATCAGTTTCGGGCCACTTTTCTACTTTTGCTCTGTTTTTCCGTCCCGGATCGTACGTCGTGAGCTGTTAAAAGGACGACAACCTTACTCGCGGAACATTAGAGGACCCTACAATGCGTCAATATCCCGTCTTGCGAGGATGCTGCGTTGTTGAAGCGGATGGGTTGTCGTTAAGCCCATTGGGCCTTTTGAATGGGCCATATCTCTAGGCTGGGACTGCGAACCATAAACACATAAGGGATTTGTGTCCTCAACAGGACAGGTGCGATCATACAAGAACTAATGCACCAGATCCAATCAGAACTCCGAAGTTAAGCGTGCTTGGGCGAGAGTAGTGCTTGGATTGTGACGCCCTGGGAAGTCCTTGTGTTGCACCCCCATTTTCAAATTTTTTTTCCCCGATTATGCTTGCCAAGATGCTTTATCCACCACATTTCTATTATCGAATCCCACGGCACCTTGGGCAAGACAACTTCTCTTCACGTGGAGGCTGGGCCCGCAAACCGAGGGCGTAGGGCTTGTGACTAGGTC
This sequence comes from Ehretia macrophylla, assembly GCA_037974665.1. NCBI lineage: Eukaryota > Viridiplantae > Streptophyta > Magnoliopsida > Boraginales > Ehretiaceae > Ehretia > Ehretia macrophylla. The sequence goes on from CM075773.1 coordinate 2,803,325, forward strand.
TCCGTCGCTCCGGTGCCCATAACTTTTGATCTCTAAACAGTTACGAGGCGAACAGCATACCGTTGGAAAGCTCTCTGAGAGCTCTACGACGGGGGCAGCAAGCTAGTTTGTTGTGCCCTTTTCGGAGCCCAAAATCGAATGTTTTCATCAATTTTGGACCGCTTTTCTTTTTTTGCGCTATTTTTCCTTCCCGGATCGTACGTCTTAAGCTGTTAAAAGGACGACAATCAAACTCATGGGATATTAGAGGACCCTACAATGCGTCGATATCACGTCTTGTTAGGATGCTGCATTTTTTAAGCGGATGGTTTGTCGTTAAGCCCATTGGGCCTTTTGAATTAACCATATCTCTGGGATGAAACTGTGAACCGTAAACACATAAGGGATTTGTGCCCTCAACATGACGGGTATGATCATACCAGCACTAATGAACCGGATCCCATTAGAACTCCGAAGTTAAGCGTGCTTGGGTGAGAGTAGTACTAGGATGGCTAACCCCTTGGGAAGTCCTCGTGTTGCACCCCCCTTTTCAATTTTTTTTGCTCCGGTTAGGGTTGCTAAGATAGGTTACCCACCATATTTCTATTTTCGAATCCCACGGCACCTTGGGCAAGACAACTTCTCTTCCCGTGGAGGCTGGGCCCGCAAACCGAGGGCGTAGGGCTTGTGACCAGGTCTCCGTCGCTCCGGTTCCCATAACTTTTGATCCGTAAGGAGTTACGAGGCGCACAGCATACCGTTGGAAAGCTCTCTGAGAGCTCCACGACTGGGGCAGCAAGCGAGCTTGCTGTGCCCTTTTCGGAGCTCAAAATCGAATGTTTTCATCAGTTTCGGGCCACTTTTCTTCTTTTCCTCTGTTTTTCCGTCCCGGATCGTACGTCGTGAGCTGTTAAAAGGATGACAACCTTACTCGCGGCACATTAGAGGACCCTACAATGCGTCGATATCACGTCTTGCGAGGATGCTGCGTTGCTGAAGTGGATGGGTTGTCGTTAAGCCCATTGGGCCTTTTGAATGGGCCATATCTCTAGGCTGGGACTGTGAACCGTTAACACATAATGGAATTGTGCCCTCAACATGACGGGTGCGATCATACCAGCACTAATGCACCGGATACCATCAGAACTCCGAAGTTAAGCGTGCTTGGGCGAGAGTAGTACTAGGATGGGTGACCCCCTGGGAAGTCCTCGTGTTGTACCCCCCTTTTCAATTTTTTTTGCTCCGGTTAGGGTTGCCAAGATACTTTACCCACCACATTTCTATTATCGAATCCCACGGCACCTTGGGCAAGACAACTTCTCTTCACGTGGAGGCTGGGCCCGCAAACCGGTGCCCATAACTTTTGATCCATAAGGAGTTACGAGGCGCACAGAATACCGTTGGAAAGCTCTCTGAGAGCTCCACGACGGGGGCAGCAAGCAAGCTTGCTGTGCCCTTTTCGGAGCTCAAAATCAAACGTTTTCATCAGTTTCGGGATACTTTTCTTCTTTTCCTCTGTTTTTCCGTCCCGGATCGTACGTCGTGAGCTGTTAAAAGGACGACAACCTTACTCGCGGCACATTAGAGGACCCTACAATGCGTCGATATCACGTCTTGCGAGGATGATGCGTTGTTGAAGCGGATGGGTTGTCGTTAAGCCCATTGGGCCTTTTGAATGGGCCATATCTCTAGGCTGGGACTGTGAACCGTTAACACATAAAGGAATTGTGCCCTCAACATGACGGGTGTGATCATACCAGCACTAATGCACCGGATCCCATCAGAACTCCGAAGTTAAGCGTGCTTGGGCGAGAGTAGTACTAGGATGGGTGACCCCCTGGGAAGTCCTCGTGTTGCACCCCCCTTTTCAATTTTTTTTGCTCCGGTTAGGGTTGCCAAGATACTTTACCCACCACATTTCTATTATCGAATCCCACGGCACCTTGGGCAAGACAACTTCTCTTCACGTGGAGGCTGGGCCCGCAAACCGGTGCCCATAACTTTTGATCCGTAAGGAGTTATGAGGCGCACAGCATACCGTTGGAAAGCTCTCTGAGAGCTCTACGACGGGGGCAGCAAGCTAGCTTGCTTTGCCCTTTTCGGAGATCAAAATCGAACGTTTTCATCAGTTTCGGGCCACTTTTCTACTTTTGCTCTGTTTTTCCGTCCCGGATCGTACGTCGTGAGCTGTTAAAAGGACGACAACCTTACTCGCGGAACATTAGAGGACCCTACAATGCGTCGATATCCCGTCTTGCGAGGATGCTGCGTTGTTGAAGCGGATGGGTTGTCGTTAAGCCCATTGGGCCTTTTGAATGGGCCATATCTCTAGGCTGGGACTGTGAACCGTTAACACATAAAGGAATTGTGCCCTCAACATGACGGGTGCGATCATACCAGCACTAATGCACTGGATCCCATCAGAACTCTGAAGTTAAGCGTGCTTGGGCGAGAGTAGCACTAGGATGGGTGACCCCCTGGGAAGTCCTCGTGTTGCACCCCCATTTTCAATTTTTTTTGCTCCGGTTAGGGTTGCCAAGATAGTTTACCCACCACATTTCTATTATCGAATCCCACGGCACCTTGGGCAAGACAACTTCTCTTCACGTGGAGGCTGGGCCCGCAATCCGAGGGCGTAGGGCTTGTGACCAGGTCTCCGTCGCTCCGGTGCCCATAACTTTTGATCCGTAAGGAGTTACGTGGCGCACAGCATACCTTTGGAAAGCTCTCCGAGAGCTCTACGACGGGGGCAGGTAGCTAGCTTGCCGTGCCCTTTTCGGAGCACAAAATCGAACGTTTTCATCAGTTTCGGGCCACTTTTCTTCTTTTGCTCTATTTTTCCGTCCCGGATCGTACGTCATGAGCTGTTAAAAGGACGACAACCTTACTCGTGGCACATTAGAGGACCCTACAATGCGTCGATATCACGTCTTGCCAGGATGCTGCGTTGTTGAAGCGGATGGGTTGTCGTTAAGCCCATTGGGCCTTTTGAATGAGCCATCTCTCCAGGCTGGGACTGTGAACCTTTAACACATAAAGGAATTGTGCCCTTAACATGACGGGTGCGATCATTCCAGCACTAATGCACCGGATCCCATTAGAACTTCGAAGTTAAGCGTGCTTGGGCGAGAGTAGTACTACGATGGGTGACCCCCTGGGAAGTCCTCGTGTTGCACCCCCCTTTTCAATTTTTTTTGCTCCGGTTATGGTTGCCAAGATACTTTACCCACCACATTTCTATTATCGAATCCCACGGTACCTTGGGCAAGACAACTTCTCTTCCCGTGGTGGCTGGGCCAGCAAACCGAGGGCGTAGGGCTTGTGACCAGGTCTCCCTGGCTCCGGTGCCCATAACTTTTGATCCGTAAGGAGTTACGAGGCGCACAGCTTACCGCTGGAAAGCCCTCCGAGAGCTCTACGATGGGGGCAGCACTCTAGCTTGCTTTGCCCTTTTTGGAGCTCAAAATCGAACGTTTTCATCAGTTTTGGGCCACTTTTCTTCTTTTGCTCTGTTTTTCTGTCCCGGATCGTAGGTCGTAAGCTGTTAAAAGGACGACAACCTTACTTGCGGCACATTAGAGGACCCTACAATGCGTCGATATCACGTCTTGCGAGGATGCTGCGTTGTTGAAGTGGATGGGTTGTCGTTAAGCCCATTGGGCCTTTTGAATGGGCCATATCTCTAGGCTGGGACTGTGAACCGTTAACACATAAAGGAATTGTGCCCTCAACATGACGGGTGCGATCATACCAGCACTAATACACCAGATGCCATCAGAACTCCGAAGTTAAGCGTGCTTGGGCGAGAGTAGTACTAGGATGGGTGACCCCCTGGGAAGTCCTCGTGTTGCACCCCCCATTTCAATTTTTTTTGCTCCGGTTAGGGTTGCCAAGATACTTTACCCACCACATTTCTATTATCGAATCCCACGGCACCTTGGGCAAGACAACTTCTCTTCACGTGGAGGCTGGGCCCGTAAACCGGTGCCCATAACTTTTGATCCGTAAGGAGTTACGAGGCGCACAACATACCGTTGGAAAGCTCTCTGAGAGCTCTACGACGAGGGCAGCAAGCTAGCTTGCTTTGCCCTTTTCGGAGCCCAAAATTGAATGTTTTCATCAGTTTCGGGCCACTTTTCTTCTTTTACTCTGTATTTCAGTCCCGGATCGAATGTCGTGAGTTGTTAAAAGGACGACAACCTTACTCGCGGCACATTAGAGGACCCTACAATTCGTCGATATCACGTCTTGCGAGGATGATGCGTTGTTGAAGCGGATGGGTTGTCGTTAAGCCCATTGGGCCTTTTGAATGGGCCATATCTCTAGGCTGGGACAGTGAACCCTTGACACATAAAGGAATTGTGCCCTCAACATGACGGGTGTGATCATACCAGCACTAATGCACCGGATCCCATAAGAACTCCGAAGTTAAGCATGCTTGGGCGAGAGTAGTACTAGGATGGGTGACCCCCTGGGAAGTCCTAGTGTTGCACCCCCCTTTTCAATTTTTTTTTGCTCCGGTTACGGTTGCCAAGATACTTTACCCACCACATTTCAATTATCAAATCCCACGGCACCTTGGGCAAAACAACTTCTCTTCACGTTGAGGCTGGGCCCGCAAACCGAGGGCGTAGGGCTTGTGACCAAGTCTCCGTCGCTCCGGTGCCCATAACTTTTGATCCGTTAGGAGTTACGAGGCGCACAGCATACTGTTGGAAAGCTCTCTGAGAGCTCTACGACGGGGGCATCCAGCTAGCTCGCAGTGCCCTTTTTCGAGCTCAAAATTGAACGTTTTCATCAGTTTCGGGTCACTTTTCTTCTTTTGCTCTGTTTTTCCGTCCCGGATCGTACGTCGTGAGCTGTTAAAAGGACGACAACCTTACTCGCGACACATTAGAGGACCCTACTATGCGTCGATATCACGTCTTGCGAGGATGCTGCGTTGTTGAAGCGGATGGGTTGTCGTTAAGCCCATTGGGCCTTTTGAATGGGCCATATCTCTAGGCTGGGACTGTGAACCGTTAACACATAAAGGAATTTTGCCCTCAACATGACGGGTGGGATCATAGCAGCCGTAATGCACCGGATCCCATCAGAACTACGAAGTTGAGCGTGCTTGGACGAGAGTAGTACTAGGATGGGTGACCCCCTGGGAAGTGCTCGTGTTGCACCCCCCTTTTCAATTTTTTTTGCTCCGGTTAGGATTGCCAACATACTTTTCCCACCACATTTCTATCATCGAAACCCACGGCACCATGGGGAAGACAACTTCTCCTCACGTGGATGCTGGGCCCGCAAACCGAGGGCGTAGGGCTTGTGACCAGGTCTCCGTCGCTCCGGTGCCCATAACTTTTGATCCGTAAGGAGTGACGAGGCGCACAGCATACCGTTGGAAAGCTCTCTGAGAGCTCTACGACGGAGGCAGCCAGCTAGCTTGCTGTGCCCTTTTCCGAGCTCAAAATTGAACATTTTCGTCTGTTTCGGGCTACTTTTCTTCTTTTGCTCTATTTTTCCGTCCCGGATCGTACGTCGTGAGTTGTTAAAAGGACGACAACCTTACTCGCGGCACATTAGAGGACCCTACAATGCGTCGATATCACGTCTTGCGAGGATGCTGCGTTGTCGAAGCGGATGGGTTGTCGTTAAGCCGATTGGGCCTTTTGAATGGGCCATCTCTCTAGGCTGGGACTGTGAACCATTAACACATAAAGGAATTGTGCCCTCAACATGACGGGTGCGATCATACCAGCACTAATGCACCGGATCCCATCAGAACTCCGAAGTTAAGCGTGCTTGGGCGACAGTAGTACAAAGATGGGTGACCCACTGGGAAGTCCTCGTGTTGTACCCCCCTTTTCAATTTTTTTTTCTCCGGTTAGGGTTGCCAAGATGCTTTATCCACCACATTTCTATTATCGAATCCCACGGCACCTTGGACAAGACAACTTCGCTTCACGTGGAGGCCGGGCCCGCAAACCAAGGGCATTGTGCTTGTGGCCAAGTCTCCGTCGCTACGTTGCCCATAACTTTTGATCCGAAAGGAGGTACGAGGCACACAGCATACCGTTGGAAAGCTCTCTGAGAGCTCTACGTCGGGGGCAGCCAGCTAGCTCGCTGTGCCCTTTTCCGAGCTCAAAATTGAACGTTTTCATCAGTTTCGGGCCACTTTTCTTATTTTGCTCTGTTTTTCCGTCCCGGAACATACGTCGTGAGCTATTAAAAGGACAACAACCTTACTCGCGACACATTAGAGGACCCTACAATGCATCGATATCACGTCTTGCGAGGATGCTGCGTTGTTGAAGCGGATGGGTTGTCGTTAAGCCCATTGGGCCTTCTGAATGGGCCATATCTCTAGGCTGGGACTGTGACCCGTTAACACATAAAGGAATTGTGCCCTCAACATGACGGGTGCGATCATACCACCCCAAATGCACCGGAACCCATCAGAACCACGAAGTTAAGCGTGCTTGGGCGAGAGTAGTACTAGGATGGGTGACCCCTTGGGAAGTCCTCGTGTTGCACCCCCCTTTTCAATTTTTTTGCTCCGGTTAGGCTTGCCAAGATACTTTACCCACCACATTTCTATTATCGAATCCCTCGGCACCTTGGGCAAGACAACTTCTCTCCACGCTGAGGCTGGGCCCAGCAACCGAGGGCGAAGGGCTTGTGACCAGGCCGCCGACGCTCCGGTGCCCATAACTTTTGATCCGAAAGGAGTAACGAGGCCCACAGCATACCGTTGAAAAGCTCTCTGAGAGCTCTACGACGGAGGCAGCCAGCTAGCATGCTGTGAGCTTTTTCGAGCTCAAAATTGAACATTTTCGTCTGTTTCGGGCTACTTTTCTTCTTTTGCTCTATTTTTCCGTCCCGGATCGTACGTCGTGAGTTGTTAAAAGGACGACAACCTTACTCGCGGCACATTAGAGGACCCTACAATGCGTCGATATCACGTCTTGCGAGGATGCTACGTTGTCGAAGCGGATGGGTTGTCGTTAAGCCGATTGGGCCTTTTGAATTGGCCGTCTCACTTGGCTGTGAATGTGAACCGTTAACACATAAAGGAATTGTGCCCTCAACATGACGGGTGCGATCATACCAGCACTAATGCACCGGATTCCATCAGAACTCCGAAGTTAAGCGTGCTTGGGCGAGAGTAGTACAAGGATGGGTGACCCCCTGGGAAGTCCTCGTGTTGCACCCCCCTTTTCAATTTTTTTTTCTCCGGTTATGGTTGCCAAGATACTTTACCCACCACATTTCTATTATCGAATCCCACGGCACCTTGGGAAAGACAACTTCTCTTCACGTGGAGGCTGGGCCCGCAAACCAAGGGCATAGGGCTTGTGACCAGGTCTCCGTCGCTCCGATGCCCATAACTTTTGATCCGTAAGGAGTTACGAGGCGCACAGCATACCGTTGGAAAGCTCTCTGAGAGCTCTACGACGGGGGCAGCCAGCTAGCTCGCTGTGCCCTTTTCCGAGCTCAAAATTGAACGTTTTCATTAGTTTCGGGCCACATTTCTTCTTTTGCTCTGTTTTTCCGTCCCGGATCGTACGTCGTGAGCTGTTAAAAAGAGGACAACCTTACTCGCGACATATTAGAGGACCCTACAATGCGTCGATATCACGTCTTCCGATGATGCTGAGTTGTTGAAGCGGATGGGTTGTCGTTAAGACCATTGGGCCTTCTGAATGGGCCATATCTCTAGGCTGGGTCTGTGAACCGTTAACACATAAAGGAATTGTGCCCTCAACATAACGAGTGCGATCATACCAGCACTAATGCAGCGGATCCCATCAGAACGCCGAAGTTAAGCGTGCTTGGGTGAGAGTAGTACTAGGATTGGTGACCCCCTGGGAAGGCCTTGTGGTGCACCCCCCTTTTCAATTTTTTTTCCTCCGGTTAGGGTTACCAAGATACTTTACCCACCACATTTCTATTATCGAATCCCACGGCACCTTGGGCAAGACTACTTCTCTTAACGTGGAGGCTGGGCCCGCAAACCGAAGGCGTAGGGCTTGTGACCAGGTCTCCGTCACTCCGACGTCCCTAACTTTTGATCCGTAAGGAGTTACGCGGCGCACAGCATACCGTTGCAAAGCTCTTTGAGAGCTCTACAACGAGGGCAGCCAGCTAGCTCGCTGTGCCCTTTTCCGAGCTCAAAATTGAACGTTTTCATCAGCTTCGGGCCACTTTTCTTCTTTTGCTCTGTTTTTCCGTCCCGGATCGTACGTCGTGAGCTATTAAAAGGACGGCAACCCTACTCGCGGCACATTAGAGGACCCTACAATGCGTTGATATCACGTCTTACGAGTATGCTGCGTTGTTGAATCGGATGGGTTGTCGTTAAGCCCATTGGGCCTTTTGAATGGGCCATATCTCTAGGCTGGGACTGTGAACCGTTAACACATAAAGGAATTGTGCCCCCAACATGACGGGTGCGATCATACCAGCACTAATGCACCGGATCCCATCAGAACTCCGAAGTTAAGCGTGCTTGGGCGAGAGTAGTACTAGGATGGGTGACCCCCTGGGAAGTCCTCGTGTTGCACCCCCCTTTTCAATTTTTTTTGCTCCAGTTAGGGTTGCCAAGATACTTTACCCACCACATTTCTATTATCGAATCCCACGGCACCTTGGGCAAGACAACTTTTCTTCACGTGGAGGCTGGGCCCGCAAACCGGTGCCCATAACTTTTGATCCGTAAGGAGTTACGAGGTGCACAGCATACCGTTGGAAAGCTCTCTGAGAGGTCTACGACGTGGGCAGCAAGCTCGCTTGCTATGCCCTTTTCGGTGCTCAAAATCGAACGTTTTCATTAGTTTTGGGCCACTTTTATTCTTTTGCTCTGTTTTTCCGTCCCGGATAGTACGTCGTGAGCTGTTAGAAGAACGACAACCTTACTCGCAGCACATTAGAGGACCCTACAATGCGACGATATCCTGTCTTGCGAGGATGCTGCGGTGGTGAAGCAGATGGGTTGTCGTTAAGCCCATTGGGCCTTCTGAATGGGCCATCTCTCTGGGCTGGGACTGTGAACCGTTAACACATAAGATATTTGCGCCCTCAACATTACGGGGGCGATCATACCAGGACTAATGCTCCAGATCCCAATAGAACTCCGAAGTTAAGCGTGCTTGGGCGAGGGTAGTACTAGGATGGGTGACCCCCTGGGAAGTCCTCGTGTTGCACCCCCCTTTTCAATTGTTTTTGGCCCGGTTAACATTGCCAAGATGCTCTATCCATCACATTTCTATTATCGAATCCCACGGCACCTTGGCCAAGACAACTCCTCTTCACGGGGAGGCTGGGCCCGCAAACCGAGGGCGTAGGGCTTGTGACAAGGTCTCCGTCGCTCCGGTGCCCATAACTTTTGATCTGTAAGGAGTTACGAGGCGCACAGCATACCGGTGGAGAGCTCTCCGAGAGCACTACGACGGGGTCAGCAAGCTAGCTTGATGTGCCCTTTTCGACGCTCAAAATTGAACGTTTTCATCAGTTTCAGGCCACTTTTCTACTTTTACCCTGTTTTTCCGTCCCGGATTGTACGTCGTGAGCTGTTAAAAGGACGACAACCTTACTCGCGACACATTAGAGGACCCTACAATGCGTCGATATCACGTCTTGCGAGGATGCTGCGTTGTTGAAGCGGATGGGTTGTCGTTAAGCCCATTGGGCCTTTTGAATGGGCCATATCTCTAGGCTGGGACTGTGAACCGTTAAGACATAAATGAATTGTGCCCTCAACATGACGGGTGCGATCATACCAGCACTAATGCACCGGATCCCATCAGAACTCCGAAGTTAAGCGTGCTTGGGCGAGAGGAGTACTAGGATGGGTGACCCCCTGGGAAGTCCTCGTGTTGCACCCCCTTTTCAATTTTTTTTGCTCCGGTTAGGGTTGCGAAGATACTTTACCCACCACATTTCTATTATCGAATCCCACGGCACCTTGGGCAAGACAACTTCTCTTCACGTGGAGGCTGGGCCTGCAAACCGAGGGCGTAGGGCTTGTGACCAGGTCTCCGTCGCTCCGGTGCCCATAACTTTTGATCCGTATGGAGTTACGAGGCGCACAGCATACCGTTGGAAAGCTCTCTGAGAGCTCTTCGACGGGCGTAGCAAGCTAGCTCGCTGTGCCCTTTTCGGAGCTCAAAATCTAATGTTTTCATCAGTTTCGGGCCACTTTTCTTCTTTTGCTCTGTTTTTCCGTCCCGGATCGTACGTCGTGAGCTGTTAAAAGGACGACAACCTTACTCGCGGCACATTAGAGGACCCTACAATGCTTCGATATCACGTCTTGCGAGGATGCTGCGTTGTTAAAGCAGATGGGTTGTCGTTAAGCTCATTGGGCCTTTTGAATGGACCATCTCTCTAGGCTGCGACTGTGAACCATCAACACATAAAGGATTTGTGCCCACAAGATGACGGGTGCGATCATACCGGCACTAATGCACCGGATCCCATCAGAACTCCGAAGTTAAGCGTGCTTGAGCGAGAGTAGTACTAGGATAGATGACCCCCTGGGAAGTCCTCGTGTTGCACCCCCCTTTTTAACTATTTTTTCTCCGGTTAGGGTTGCCAAGATACTTTACCCACCACATTTCTATTATCGAATCCCACGGCACCTTGGGCAAGACAACTTTTCTTCACGTGGAGGCTTGGCCCGCAAACCGGTGCCCATAACTTTTGATCCATAAGGAGTTACGAGGCGCACAGCATACCGTTGGAAAACTCTCTGAGAGCTCTACGATGGGGGCAGCAAGCTAGCTTGCTATGCCCTTTTCGGAGCTCAAAATCGAACGTTTTCATTAGTTTCGGGACAATTTTCTTCTTTTGCTTTGTTTTTCCATCCCGGATCGTACGTCGTGAGCTGTGAAAAGAACGACAACCTTACTCGCGGAACATTAGAGGACCCTACAATGTGTCGATATCCCGTCTTGCGATGATGCTGTGTTGTTGAAGCGGATGGGTTGTCGTTAAGCCCATTGGGCCTTTTGAATGGGCCATATCTCTAGGCTGGGACTGTGAACCGTTAACACATAAAGGAATTGTGCCCTCAACATGACGGGTGCGATCATACCAGCACTAATGCACCGGATCCCATCAGAACTCCGAAGTTAAGCGTGCTTGGGCGAGAGTAGTACTAGGATGGGTGACCCCCTGGGAAGTCCTCATGTTGCACCCCCCTTTCAATTTTTTTTGCACCGGTTAGGGTTGCCAAGATACTTTACCCACCACATTTCTATTATCGAATCCCACTGTACCTTGGGCAAGACAACTTCTCTTCACGGGGAGGCTGGGCCCGCAAACCGAGTGCGTAGGGCTTGTGACTAGGTCTCCGTCACTCCGGTTCCCATTACTTTTGATCTGTAAGGAGTTACGAGGCGCACAGCATACCGTTGGAAAGCTCTCTGAGAGCTCTACAAGGGGGGCAGCGAGCTAGCTCCCTTTTCCATTTTCGCAGCGCAAAATCGAACGTTTTCATCAGTTTCGGTCCACTTTTCTTCTTTTGCTCTGTTTTTCCGTCCCGGATCGTACGTCGTGAGCTGTTAAAAGGACGACAACCTTACTCGCGGCACATTAGAGGACCCTACAATGCGTCGATATCACGTCTTGCGAGGATGCTGCGTTGTTGAAGCGGATGGGTTGTCGTTAAGCCCATTGGGCCTTTTGAATGGGCCATATCTCTAGGCTGGGACTGTGAACCGTTAACACATAAAGAAATTGTGCCCTCAACATGACGGGTGCGATCATACCCGCACTAATGCACCGGATCCCATCAGAACTCCGAAGTTAAGCGTGCTTGGGCGAGAGTAGTACTAGGATGGGTGACCCCCTGGGAAGTCCTCGTGTTGCACCCCCCTTTTCAATTTTTTTTGCTCCGGTTAGGGTTGCCAAGATACTTTACCCACCACATTTCTATTATCGAATCCCACGGCACCTTGGGCAAGACAACTTCTCTTCACGTGGAGGCTGGGCCCGCAAACCGGTGCCCATAACTTTTGATCCGTAAGGAGTTATGAGGCGCACAGCATACCGTTGGAAAGCTCTCTGAGAGCTCTACGACGGGGGCAGCAAGCAAGCTTTCTTTGCCCTTTTCGGAGCTCAAAATCGAACGTTTTCATCAGTTTCGGGCCACTTTTCTTCTTTTGCTCTGTTTTTCGGTCCCGGATCGTACGTCGTGAGCTGTTAAAAGGACGACAACCTTACTCGCGGCACATTAGAGGACCCTACAATGCGTCGATATCACGTCTTGCGAGGATGCTGCGTTGTTGAAGCGGATGGGTTGTCGTTAAGCCCATTGGGCCTTTTGAATGGGCCATATCTCTAGGCTGGGACTGTGAACCGTTAACACATAAAGGAATTGTGCCCTCAACATGACGGGTGCGATCATACCAGCACTAATGCACCGGATCCCATCCGAACTCCGAAGTTAAGCGTGCTTGGGCGAGAGTAGTACTAGGATGGGTGACCCCCTGGGAAGTCCATGTGTTGCACCCCCCTTTTCAATTTTTTTTGCTCCGGTTAGGGTTGCCAAGATACTTTACCCACCACATTTCTATTATCGAATCCCACGGCACCTTGGGCAAGACAACTTCTCTTCACGGGGAGGCTGGGCCCGCAAACCGAGGGCGTAGGGCTTGTGACTACGTCTCCGTCGCTCCTATGCCCATAACTTTTGATCCGTAAGGAGTTACGAGGCGCACAGCATATCGTTGGAAAGCTCTCTCAGAGCTCTACGACGGGGACAGCAAGCTAGCTTGCTGTGCCCTTTTTGGAGCTCAAAATCGAACGTTTTCATCAGTTTCGGGCCACTTTTCTTCTTTTGCTCTGTTTTTCCGTCCCAGATCGTACGTCGTGAGCTGTTAAAGGGACGACAACCTTACTCGCGGCACATTAGAGGACCCTACAAAGCGTCGATATCATGTCTTGCGAGGATGCTGCGTTGTTGAAGCGGATGGGTTGTCGTTAAGCCCATTGGGCCTTTTCAATGGGCCATATCTCTAGGCTGCGACTGTGAACCGTTAACACATAAAGGAATTGTGCCCTCAATATGACGGGTGCGATCATACCAGCACTAATGCACCGGATCCCATCAGAACTCCGAAGTTAAGCGTGCTTGGGCGAGAGTAGTACTAGGATGGGTGACCCCCTGGGAAGTCCTCGTGTTGCACCCCCCTTTTCAATTTTTTTTGCTCCGGTTAGGGTTGCCAAGATACTTTACCCACCACATTTCTATAATCGAATCCCACGGCACCTTGGGCAAGACAACTTCTCTTCATGTGGAGGATGGGGCCTCAAACCGAGGGCGTAGGGCTTGTGACCAGGTCTCCGTCGCTCCGGTGCCCATAACTTTTGATCCGTAAGGAGTTACGAGGCGCACAGCATACCGCTGGAAAGCTCTCTGAGAGCTCTACGACGGGGGCAGCAAGCTAGCTTGTTGTACCCTTTTCGGAGCTCAAAATCGAATGTTTTCATCAGTTTCGGGGCACTTTTCTTCTTTTGCTCTGTTTTTCCGTCCCGGATCGTACGTCGTGAGCTGTTAAAAGGACGACAACCTTACTCGCGGCACATTACAGGACCCTACAATGCGTCGATATCACGTCTTGCGAGGATGCTGCGTTGTTGAAGCGGATGGGTTGTCGTTAAGCCCATTGGGCCTTTTGAATGGGCCATATCTCTAGGCTGGGACTGTGAACCGTTAACACATAAAGGAATTGTGCCCTCAACATGCCGGGTGCGATCATACCAGAACTAATGCACCGGATCCCATCAGAACTCCGAAGTTAAGCGTGCTTGGGCGAGAGTAGTACTAGGATGGGTGACTCCCTAGGAAGTCCTCGTGTTGCACCCCCCTTTTCAATTTTTTTGGCACCGGTTAGGGTTGCCAAGATACTTTACCCACCATATTTCTATTATCGAATCCCACGGCACCTTGGGCAAGAAAACTTCTCTTCACGTGGAGGCTGGGCCCGCAAACCGAGGGCGTAGGGCTTGTGACCAGGTCTCCGTCGCTCCGGTGCCCATAACTTTTGATCCGTAAGGAGTTACGAGGCGCACAGCATACCGTTGGAAAGCACTCTGAGAGCCCAACGACTGGGGCAGCAAGCTAGCTTGTTATGCCCTTTTCGGAGCACAAAATCGAACGTTTTCATCAGTTTCGGGCCACTTTTCTTCTTTTGCTCTATTTTTCCGTCCCGGATCGTACGTCGTGAGCTGTTAAAAGGACGACAACCTTACTCGCGGCACATTAGAGGACCCTACAATGCGTCGATATCACAACTTGCGGGGATGCTACGTTGGTGAAGCGGAAGGGGTGTCGTTAAGCCCATTGGGCCTTTTGAACGGGCCATATCTCTAGGCTGGGACTGTGAACCGTTAACTCATAAAGGAATTGTTCCCTCAACATGATGGGTGCGATCATACCAGCAGTAATGCACCGGATCCTATCAGAACTCCGAAGTTAAGCGTGCTTGGGCGAGAGTAGTATTAGGATGGGTGACCCCCTGGGAAGTCCTCGTGTTGCACCCCCCTTTTCAATTTTTTTTTCTCCCGTTATGGGTGCCAAAAGACTTTATCCACCACATTTCTATTATCGAATCCCACGGCACCTTGGGCAAGACAACTTCTCTTCACGTGGAGGCTGGGCCCGCCAACCGAGGGCGTGGGGCTTGTGACCAGGTCTCCGTCGCTACGGTGCCCATAACTTTTGATCCGTAAGGAGTTACGAGGAGCACAGCATACCGTTGGAAAGCTCTCTGAGAGCTCTACGACGTGGGTAGCCAGCTAGCTTTCTGTGCCCTTTTCCGAGATCAAAATCGAACGTTTTCATCAGTTTCGGCCCACTTTTCTTCCTTTGCTCTGTTTTTCCGTCACGGATCGTACGTCGTGAGCTGTTAAAAGGACGACAACCTCACTCGCGGCACATTAGAGGACCCTACAGTGCGTCGATATCACGTCTTGCGAGGATGATGCATTGTTGAAGCGGATGGGTTGTCGTTAAGCCCATTGGGCTTTTTGAATGGGCCATATCTCTAGGCTGGGACTGTGAACCGTTAACACATAAAGGAATTGTGCCCTCAACATGACGGGTGCGATCACACCGACACTAATGCACCGGATCCCATCAGAACTCCGAAGTTAAGCGTGCTTGGGCGAGAGTAGTACTAGAATGGGTGACCCCCTGGGAAGTCCTCGTGTTGCACCCCCCTTTTCAATTTTTTTTGCTCCGGTTAGGGTTGCCAAGATACTTTACCCACGACATTTCTATTATCGAATCCCACGGCACCTTGGGCAAGACAACTTCTCTTCACGTGGAGGCTGGGCCCGCAAACCGAGGTCGTAGGGCTTGTGACCAGGTCTCCGTCGCTCCGGTGCCCATAACTTTTGATCCGTAAGGAGTTACGAGGCGCACAGCATACCGTTGGAAAGCTCTCTGATAGCTCTACGACGGGTCAGCGAGCTAGCTTGCTGTGCCCTTTTCGGAGCTCAAAATCGAACGTTTTCATCAGTTTCGGGCCACTTTTCTTATTTTGCTCTGTTTTTCCGTCCCGAATCTTACGTCGTGAGCTGTTAAAAGGACGTCAACCTCACTCGCGGCACATTAGAGGACCCTACAATGCGTCGATATCACGTCTTGCGAGGATGCTGCGTTGTTGAAGCGGATGGGTTGTCGTTAAGCCCATTGGGCCTTTTGAATGGGCCAAATCTCTAGGCTGGGACTGTGAACCGTTAACACATAAAGAAATTGTGCCCTCAGCATGACGGGTACGATCCTACCAGCAATAATGCACCGGATCCCATCAGAACTCCGTAGTTAAGCGTGCTTGGACGAGAGTAGTACTAGGATGGGTGACCCCCTGGGAAGTCCTCGTGTTGCACCCCCCTTTTCAAATTTTTTTGCTCCGGTTTGGATTGCCAAGATACTTTACCTACCACATTTCTATGATCGAATCCCACGGCACCTTGGGAAAGACAACTTCTCTTCACGTGGAGGCTGGGCCCGCAAACTGGTGTCCATAACTTTTGATCCGTAAGGAATTCTGAGGAGCACAGCATCCCGTTGTAAAGCTCTCTGAGAGCTCTACGACAGGGGTAGCAAGCTAGCTTGCTTTGCCCTTTTCAGAGCTCAAAATCGAACGTTTTCATCAGTTTCGGGCCACTTTTCTTCTTTTGCTCTGTTTTTCCTTCCCGGATCGTACGTCGTGAGCAGTTAAAAGGACGACAACCTTACTCGCGGCACATTAGAGGACCCTACAATGCGTCAATATCCCGCCTTCCGAGGATGCTGCGTTGTTGAAGCGGATGGGTTGTCGTTAAGCCCATTGGGCCTTTTGAATGGGCCATATCTCTAGGCTGGGACTGTTAACCGTTAACACATAAAGAAATTGTGCCCTCAACATGACGGGTGCGATCATACCAGCAATAATGCACCGGATCCCATCAGAACTCCGAAGTTAAGCGTGCTTGGGCGAGAGTAGTACTAGGATGGGTGACCCCCTGGGAAGTCCTCGTGTTGCACCCCCCTTTTCAAGTTTTATTGCTCCGGTTAGGGTTGCCAAGATACTTTACCCACCACATTCCTATTATCGAATCCCACGGCACCTTGGGCAAGAGAACTTCTCTTCACGGGGAGTCTGGGCCCATAAACCGATGGCGTAGGGCTTGTGACTAGGTCTCCGTCGCTCCGGTGCCAATAACTTTTGATCCGTAAGGAGTCACGAGGCGTACAGCATACCGTTGGAAAGTTCTCTGAGAGCTCTACGACGGGGGCAGCAAGCCAGCAGGCTGTGCCCTTTTCGGAGCTCAAAATCGAACGTTTTCATAAGTTTCGGGCCACTTTTCTTCTTTTGCTCTGTTTTTCCATTTAGGATCGTACGTCGTGAGCTGTTAAAAGGACGAAAACCTTACTCGCGGCACATTAGAGGACCCTACAATGCGTCGATATCACGTCTTGCGAGGATGCTGCGTTGTTGAAGCGGAAGGGTTGTCGTTAAGCCCATTGGGCCTTTTGAGTGGGCCATATCTCTAGGCTGGGACTGTGAACCGTTAACACATAAAGGAATTGTGCCCTCAACATGACGGGTGCGATAATACCAGCACTAACGCAACGGATCCCATCAGAACTCCGAAGTTAAGCGTGTTTGGGCGAGAGGAGTACTAGAATGGGTGACCCCCTGGGAAGTCCTCGTATTGTAACCCCCAATTCTCAATTTTTTTTGCCCCGGTTAGGGTTGCCAAGATACTTTATCCACCACATTTCTATTACCGAATCCCACGACACCTTGGGCAAGACAACTTCTCTTCACGGGGAAGCTGGGCCCGCAAACCAAGGGCTTAGGGCTTGTGACTAGGTCTCCGTCGCTCCGGTGCCCATAACTTTTGATCCGTAAGGAGTTACGAGGCGCACAGCATACCGTTGGAAAGCTCTCTGAGAGCTCTACGACGTGGGCAGCAAGCGATCTTGTTGTGCCCTTTTCGGAGCTCAAAATCGAACGTTTTCATCAGTTTCGGGCCACTTTTCTTCTTTTGCTCTGTTTTTCCATCCCGGATCGTACGTCGTGAGCTGTTAAAAGGACGAAAACCTTACTCGCGGCACATTAGAGGACCCAACAATGCGTCGATATCACGTCTTGCGAGGATGCTGCTTTGTTGAAGCGGATGGGTTGTCGTTAAACCCATTGGGCCTTTTGAATGGGCCATATCTCTAGGCTGGGACTGTGAACCGTTAACACATAAAGGACTTGTGCCCTCAACATGACGGGTGCGATCATACCAGCACTAATGCACCGGATCCCATCAGAACTCCGAAGCAAAGCGTGCTTGGGCGAGAGTAGTTCTAGGATGGGTGACTCCCTAGGAAGTCCTCGTGTTGCACCCCACTTTTCAATTTTTTTGGCTCCGGTTAGGGTTGCCAAGATACTTTACCCACCACATTTCTATTATCGAATCCCACGGCACCTTGGGCAAGACAACTTCTCTTCACGTGGAGGCTGGGCCCGCAAACCGAGGGCGTAGGGCTTGTGACCAGGTCTCCGTCGCTCCGGTGCCCATAACTTTTGATCCGTAAGGAGTTACGAGGCGCACAGCATACCGTTGGAAAGCACTCTGAGAGCTCTACGACGGGGGCAGCAAGCTAGCTTGTTGTGCCCTTTTCGGAGCTCAAAATCGAACGTTTTCATCAGTTTCGGGCCACTTTTCTTCTTTTGCTCTATTTTTCCGTCCCGGATCGTACGTCGTGAGCTGTTAAAAGGACGACAACCTTACTCGCGGCACATTAGAGGACCCTACAATGCGTCGATATCACATCTTGCGAGGATGCTGCGTTGTTGAAGCGGATGGGTTGTCGTTAAGCCGATTGGGCCTTTTGAACGGGCCATATCTCTAGGCTGGCACTGTCAAACGTTATACCATCCAGGAATTGTTCCCACACCATGACGGGTGCGATCATACCAGCACTAATGCACCGGATCCCATCAGAACTCCGAAGTTAACCGTGCTTGGGCGAGAGTAGTACTAGGATGGGTGACCCCCTGGGAAGTCCTCGTGTTGCACCCCCCTATTCAATTTTTTTTGCTCCGGTTAGGGTTGCCAAAATACTTTATCCACCACATTTCTATTATCGAATCCCACAGCACCTTGGGCAAGAAAACTACTCTTCACGTGGAGGCTGGGCCCGCAAACCGAGGGCGTAGGGCTTGTGACCAGGTCTCCGTCGCTCCGGTGCCCATAACTTTTGATCCGTAAGGAGTTACGAGCAGCACAGCATACCGTTGGAAAGCTCTCTGAGAGCTCTACGACGTGGGTAGCCAGCTAGCTTTCTTTGCCCTTTTCCGAGATCAAAATTGAACGTTTACATCAATTTTGAGCCACTTTTCTTCTTTTGCTCTTTTTTTTCGTCACGGATCGTACGTCGTGAGCTGTTAAAAGGACGACAACCTCACTCGCGGCACATTAGAGGACCCTACAATGCGTCGATATCACGTATTGCGAGGATGCTGCGTTGTTGAAGCGGATGGGTTGTCGTTAAGCCCATTGGGCCTTTTGAATGGGCCATCTCTCTAGGCTGGGACTGTGAACCGTTAACACATAAAGGAATTGCGCCCTCAACACGACGGGTGCGATCACACCAACACTAACGCACCGGATCCCATCAGAACTCCGAAGTTAAGCGTGCTTGGGCGAGAGTAGTACTAGGATGGGTGACCCCCTGGGAAGTCCTCGTGTTGCACCCCCCTTTTCAATTTTTTTGGCTCCGGTTAGGGTTGCCAAGATACTTTACCCACCACATTTCTATTATCGAATCCCACGGCACCTTGGGCAAGACAACTTCTCTTCACGTGGAGGCTGGGCCCACAAACCGAGGGCGTAGGGCTTGTGACTAGGTCTCCGTCGCTCCGGTGCCCATAACTTTTTATCCGTAAGGAGTTACGAGGCGCACAGCATACCGTTGGAAATCTCTCTGAGAGCTCTACGACGAGTCAGCAAGCCATCTTGCTGTGCGCTTTTCGGAGCTTAAAATCGAACGTTTTCATCAGTTTCGGGCCAATTTTCTTCTTCTGCCCTGTTTTTCCGTCCCGGATCGTACGTCGTGAGCTGTTAAAAGGACGACAACCTTACTCACGGCACATTAGAGGACCCTACAATGCGTCGATATCACGTCTTGAGAGGATGCTGCGTTGTTGTAGTGGATGGGTTGTCATTAAGCCCATTGGGCCTTTTGAATGGGCCATATCTCTCGGCTGGGACTGTGAACCGTTAACACATAAAGAAATTGTGCCCTCAACATGACTGGTACGATCATACCCGCACTAATGCACCGGATCCCATCAGAACTCCGAAGTTAAGCGTGCTTGGGCGAGAGTAGTACTAGGATGGGTGACCCCCTGGGAAGTCCTCGTATTGCACCCCCCTTTTCAATTTTTTTTGCTCCGGTTAGGGTTGCCAAGATACTTTACCCACCACATTTCTATTATCGAATCCCACGGCACCTTGGGAAAGACAACTTCTCTTCACGTGGAGGCTGGGCCCGTAAACCGGTGCCCATAACTTTTGATCCGTAAGGAGTTATGAGGCGCACAACATACCGTTGGAAAGCTCTCTGAGAGCTCTACGACGGGGGCAGCAAGCTAGCTTGCTTTGCCCTTTTCGGAGCTCAAAATCGAACGTTTTCATCAGTTTCGGGCCAATTTTCTTCTTTTGCTCTGTTTTTCCTTCCCGGATCGTACGTCGTGAGCAGTTAAAAGGACGACAACCTTACTCGCGGCACATTAGAGGACCCTACAATGCGTCGATATCACGTCTTGCGAGGATGCTGCGTTGTTGAAGCGGATGGGTTGTCGTTAAGCCCATTGGGCCTTTTGAATGGGCCATATCTCTAGGCTGGGATTGTTAACCGTTAACACATAAAGGAATTGTGCCCTCAACATGACGGGTGCGATCATACTAGCAATAATGCACCGGATCCCATCAGAACTCCGAAGTTAAGCGTGCTTGGGCGAGAGTAGTACTAGGATGGGTGACCCCCTGGGAAGTCCTCATGTTGCACCCCACTTTTCAATTTTTTTTGCTCCGGTTAGGGTTGCCAAGATACTTTACCCACCACATTTCTATTATCGAATCCCACGGCACCTTGGGCAAGACAACTTCTCTCCACGGGGAGGCTGGGCCCGCAAACCGAGGGCGTAGGGCTTGTGACTAGGTCTCCGTCGCTCCGGTGCCAATAACTTTTGATCCGTAAGGAGTCACGAGGCGTACAGCATACCGTTGGAAAGTTCTCTGAGAGCTCTACGACGGGGGCAGCAAGCCAGCAGGCTGTGCCCTTTTCGGAGCTCAAAATCGAACGTTTTCATCAGTTTCGGGCCACTTTTCTTCTTTTGCTCTGTTTTTCCGTCCCGGATCGGACGTCGGTAGCTGGTAAAAGGGCGAAAACCTTACTCGCGGCACAATAGAGGACCCTACAATGCGTGGATATCACGTCTTGCGAGGATGCTGTGTTGTTGAAGCGGATGGGTTGTCGTTAAGCCCATTGGGCCTTTTGAGTGGGCCATATCTCTAGGCTGGGACTGTGAACCGTTAACACATAAAGGAATTGTGCCCTCAACATGACGGGTGCGATCATACCAGCACTAATGCAACGGATCC
Source organism: Ehretia macrophylla (assembly GCA_037974665.1). NCBI lineage: Eukaryota > Viridiplantae > Streptophyta > Magnoliopsida > Boraginales > Ehretiaceae > Ehretia > Ehretia macrophylla. Next base: position 2,824,454 of record CM075773.1, read on the forward strand.
CATCAGAACTCCGAAGTTAAGCGTGCTTGGGCGAGAGGAGTACTAGGATGGGTGACCCCCTGGGAAGTCCTCGTGTTGCACCCCCCTTTTCAATTTTTTTTGCTCCGGTTAGGGTTGCCAAGATACTTTACCCACCACATTTCTATTATCGAATCCCACGGCACCTTGGGCAAGACAACTTCTCTTCACGGGGAGGCTGGGCCCGCAAACCGAGGGCTTAGGGCTTGTGACTAGGTCTCCGTCGCTCCGGTGCCCATAACTTTTGATCCGTAAGGAGTTACGAGGCGCACAGCATACCGTTGGAAAGCACTCTGAGAGCTCTAGGACGGGGGCAGTAAGCTAGCTTGCTGTGCCCTTTTCGGAGCTCAAAATTGAACGTTTTCATCAGTTTGGGGCCACTTTTCTTCTTTTGCTCTGTTTTTCCATCCCGGATCGTACGTCGTGAGCTGTTAAAAGGACGACAACCTTACTCGCGGCACATTAGAGGACCCTACAATGCGTCGATATCACGTCTTGCGAGGATGCTGCGTTGTTGAAGTGGATGGGTTGTCGTTAAGCCCATTGGGCCTTTTGAATGGGCCATATCTCTAGGCTGGGACTGTGAACTGTTAACACATAAAGCAATTGTGCCCTCAACATGATGCTTGCGATCATACCAGCACTAATGTACCGGATCCCATCAGAACTCTGAAATTAAGCGTGCTTGGGCGAGAGTAGTACTAGGATGGAAGACCCCCTAGGAAGTCCTCGTGTTGCACCCTCTTTTTCAATTTTTTTTGCTCCGGTTTGGGTTGCCAAGATACTTTACCCACCACATTTCTATTATCGAATCCCACGGCACCTTGGGCAAGACAACTTCTCTTCACGGGGAGGCGGGGCCCGCAAACCGAGGGCGTAGGGCTTGTGACTAGGCCTCCGTCGCTCCAGTGCCAATAACTTTTGATCCGTAAGGAGTCACGAGGCGTACAGCATACCGTTGGAAAGCTCTCTAAGAGCTCTACGACGGGGGCAGCAAGCTAGCTTGCTGTGCCCTTTTTGGAGCTCAAAATCTAACGTTTTCATCAGTTTCGGGCCACTTTTCTTATTTTGCTCTGTTTTTCCGTTCAGGATCGTACGTCGTGAGCTGTTAAAAGGACGACAACCTTACTCGCTGCACATTAGAGGACCCTACAATGCGTCGATATCACGTCTTGCGAGGATGCTGCGTTGTTGAAGCGGATGGGTTGTCGTTAAGCCTATTGGGCCTTTTGAATGGGCCATATCTCTAGGCTGGGACTGTGAACCGTTAACACATAAAGGAATTGTGCCCTCAACATGACGGGTGCGATCATACCACCACTAATGCACCGGATCCCATCAGAACTCCGAAGTTAAGCGTGCTTGGGCGAGAGTAGTACTAGGATGGGTGACCCCCTGGGAAGTCCTCGTGTTGCACCCCCATTTTCAATTTTTTTTGCTCCGGTTAGGGTTGCCAAGATACTTTACCCACCACATTTCTATTATCGAATCCCACGGCACCTTGGGCAAGACAACTTCTTTTCACGTGGTGGCTGGGCCCGCAAACAGAGGGCGTAGGGCTTGTGACTACGTCTCCATCGCTCCGGTGCCCATAACTATTGATCCGTAAGGAGTTACAAGGCGCACAGCATACCGTTGGAAAGCTCTCTAAGAGCTCTACAACGGGGGCAGCAATCTAGCTTGCTATGCCCCTTTCGGAGCTCAAAATCGAACGTTTTCATCAGTTTCAGGCCACTTTTCTTCTTTTGCTCGGTTTTTCCGTCCCGGATCGTACGTCGTGAGCTGTTAAAAGGACCACAACCTTACTCGCGGCACATTAGAGGACCCTACAATGCGTCGATATCACGTCTTGCGAGGATGCTGCGTTGTTGAAGCGGATGGGTTGTCGTTAAGCCCATTGGGCCTTTTGAATGGGCCATATCTCTAGGCTGGTACTGTGAACCGTTAACACATAAAGAAATTGTGCCCTCAACATGACGGGTGCGATCATACCAGCACTAATGCACCGGATCCCATCAGAACTCCGAAGTTAACCGTGCTTGGACGAGAGTAGTACTAGGATGGGTGACCCCTTGGGAAGTCCTCGAGTTGCACCCCCATTTTCAATTTTTTTTGCTCCGGTTAGGGTTACCAAGATACTTTACCCACCACATTTCTATTGTTGAATCCCACGGCACCTTGGGGAAGACAACTTCTCTTCTCGGGGAAGCTGGGCCCGCAAACCGAGGGCGTAGGGTTTGTGACTAGGTCTCCGTCGCTCCGGTGCCCATAACTTTTGATCCGTAAGGAGTTATGAGGCGCACAGCATACTGTTGGAAAGCTCTCTGAGAGCTCTACGACGGCGGCAGCAAGCTAGCTTGCTGTGCCCTTTTCGGAGCTCAAAATCGAACGTTTTCATCAGTTTCGGGCCACTTTTCTTCTTTTGCTCTGTTTTTCCGTCCCGGAACGTACGTCGTGAGCTGTTAAAAGGACGGCAACCTTACTCGCGGCACATTAGAGGACCCTACAATGCTTCGATATCCCGTCTTGCGAGGATGCTGCGTTGTTGAAGCGGATGGGTTGTCGTTAAGCCCATTGGGCCTTTTGAATGGGCCATATCTCTAGGCTGGGACTGTGAACCGTTAACACATAAAGGAATTGTGCCCTCAACATGACGGGTGCGATCATACCAGCACTAATGCACCGGATCCCATCAGAACTCCGAAGTAAAGCGTGCTTGGGCGAGAATAGTACTAGGATGAGTGACCCCCTGGGAAGTCCTCGTGTTGCACCCCCCTTTTCAATTTTTTTTGCTCCGGTTAGTGTTGCCAAGATACTTTACCCACCACATTTCTATTATCGAATCCCACGGCACCTTGGGCAAGACAATTTCTCTTCACGGGGAGGCTTGGCCCGCAAACCGAGGGCGTAGGGCCCGTGACTACGTCTCCGTCACTCCGGTGCCTATAACTTTTGATCCGTAAGGAGTTACGAGGCGCACAACATACCGTTGGAAAGCTCTCTGAGAGCTCTACGACGGGGGTAGCAAGCTGGCTTGCTATGCCCTTTTCGGAGCTCAAAATCGAATCTTTTCATCAATTTCGGGCCACTTTTCTTCTTTTGCCCTATTTTTTTGTCCCGGATCTTACGTCGTGAGCTGTTAAAAGGACCACAACCTTACTCGCGGCACATTAGAGGACCCTACAACACGTAGATATCTCGTCTTGCGAGGATGCTGGGTTGTTAAAGCGGATGGGTTGTCGTTAAGCCCATTTGGCCTTCTGAATGGGCCATCTCTCTAGGCTGGGACTATGAACCGTTAACACATAAAGGAATTGTGCTATCAACATGACGGGTACGATCATACCAGCACTAATGCATCGGATCCCTTCAGAACTCCGAAATTAAGCGTGCTTGTGCGAGGGTAGTACTAAGATGGGTGACCCCCTGGGAAGTCCTCGTGTTGCAACCCCCTTTTCAATTTTTTTTGCTCCGGTTAGTGTTGCCAAGATACTTTAGCCACCACATTTCTATTATCGAATCCCACGGCACCTTGGGCAAGAAAACTTCTCTTCACGGGGAGGATGGGCCCGCAAACCGAGGGCGTAGGGCTTGTGACTAGGTCTCCATCGGTCCGGTGCTCATAAATTTTGATCCGTAAGGAGTTACGCGGCGCACAGCATACCGTTGGAAAGCTCTTCGAGAGCTCTGCGACGGGGGCAGAAAGCTTGCTCGCTGTACTTTTTTTGGAGGCCAAAATTGAACGTTTTGATCAGTTTCGGGTCACTTTTCTTCTTTTGCTCTGTTTTTCCGTCCCGGAATGTACGTCGTGAGCTGTTAAAAGGACGAAAACCTTACTCGCGGCACATTAGAGGACCCTACAATGCGTCGATATCACGTCTTGCGAGGATGCTGCGTTGTTGAAGCGGATGGGTTGTCGTTAAGCCCATTGGGCCTTTTGAATGGGCCATATCTCTAGGCTGGGACTGTGAACCGTTAACACATAAAGGAATTGTGCCCTCCACATGACGGGTGCGATCATACCAGCACTAATGCACCGGATCCCATCAGAACTCCGAAGTTAAGCGTGCTTGGGCGAGAGTAGTACTAGGATGGGTGACCCCCTGGGAAGTCCTCGTGTTGCACCCCCCTTTTCAATTTTTTTTGCTCCGGTTAGGGTTGCCAAGATACTTTACCCACCACATTTCTATTATCGAATCCCACGGCACCTTGGGCAAGACAACTTCTCTTCACGGGGAGGCTGGGCCCGCAAACCGAGGGCGTAGGGTTTGTGACTAGGTCTCCGTCGCTCAAGAGCCCACAACTTTTGATCCGTAAGGAGTTACGAGGCGCACAGCGTACGCTTGGAAAGCTCTCTAAGAGCTCTACGGCGGGGGCAGCTAGCTAGCTTTCTTTGCCCTTTTGGGAGCTCAAATTCAAACGTTTTCATCAGTTTCGGGCCACTTTTCTTCTTTTGCTCTATTTTTCCGTCCCTGATCGTACGTCGTGAACTGTTAAAAGGATGACAACCTTACTCGCTGCACATTAGAGGACCCTACAATGCGTCGATATCACGTCTTGCGAGGATGCTGCGTTGTTGAAGCAGATGGGTTGTCGTTAAGCCCATTGGGCCTTTTGAATGGGCCATATCTCTAGGCTGGGACTGTGAACCGTTAACACATAAAGGAATTGTGCCCTCAACATGACAGGTGCGATCATACCAGCACTAATGCACCGGATCCCATCAGAACTCCGAAGTTAAGCGTGCTTGGGCGAGACTAGTACTAGGATGGGTGACCCCCTGGGAAGTCCTCGTGTTGCACCCCCCTTTTCAATTTTTTTTGCTCCGGTTAGGGTTGCCAAGATACTTTACCCACCACATTTCTATTATCGAATCCCACGGCACCTTGGGCAAGACAACTTCTTTTCACGTGGTGGCTGGGCCCGCAAACCGAGGGCGTAGGGCTTGTGACCAGGTCTCCGTCGCTCCGGTGCCCATAACTTTTGATCCGTAAGGAGTTACAAGGCGCACAGCATACCGTTGGAAAGCTCTCTGAGAGCTCTACGACGGGGGCAGCAAGCTAGCTTGCTATGCCCTTTTCGGAGCTCAAAATCGAACGTTTTCATCAGTTTCGGGCCACTTTTCTTCTTTTGCTCTGTTTTTCCGTCCCGGATCGTACGTCGTGAGCTGTTAAAAGGACCACAACCTTACTCGCGGCACATTAGAGGACCCTACAGTGCGTCGATATCACGTCTTGCGAGGATGATGCGTTGTTGAAGCGGATGGGTTGTCGTTAAGCCCATTGGGCCTTTTGAATGGGCCATATCTCTAGGCTGGGACTGTGAACCGTTAACACATAAAGGAATTGTGCCCTCAACATGACGGGTGCGATCATACCAGCACTAATGCACCGGATCCCATCAGAACTCTGAAGTTAAGCGTGCTTGGGCGAGAGTAGTACAAGGATGGGTGACCCCATGGGAAGTCCTCGTGTTGCACCCCCCTTTTCAATTTTTTTTGTTCCGGTTAGGGTTGCCAAGATACTTTACCCACCACATTTCTATTATCGAATCCCACGGCACCTTGGGCATGACAACTTTTCTTCACGGGGAGGCTGGGCCCGCAAAACGAGGGCGTAGGGCTCCTGACTAGGTCTCCGTCGCTCCGGTTCCCATAACTTTTGATCCGTAAGGAGTTACGAGGCGCACAGCATACCGTTGGAAAGCTCTCTGAGAGCTCTACGACGGGGGCAACAAGCCAACTTGCTGTGCCCTTTTCGGAGCTCAAAATCGAACGTTTTCATCAGTTTCGAGCCACCTTTCTTCTTTTGCTCTGTTTTTCCATCCCGGATCGTACGTCTTGAGCTGTTAAAAGGACGAAAACCTTACTCGGGGCACATTAGAGGACCCTACAATGCATCGATATCACGTCTTGCGAGGATGCTACGTTGTTGAAGCGGATGGGTTGTCGTTAAGCCCATTGGGCCTTTTGAATGGGCCATATCTCTAGGCTGGGACTGTGAACCGTTAACACATAAAGGAATTGTGCCCTCAACATGACGGGTGCGATCATACCAGCACTAATGCACCGGATCCCATCAGAACTCCAAAGTTAAGCGTGCTTGGGCGAGAGTAGTACTAGGATGGGTGACCCCCTGGGAAGTCCTCGTGTTGCACCCCCCTTTTCAATTTTTTTTGCTCCGGTTAGGGTTGCCAAGATACTTTACCCACCACATTTCTATTATCGAATCCCACGGCACCTTGGGCAAGACAACTTCTCTTCACGGGGAGGCTGGGCCCGCAAACCGAGGGCGTAGGGCTTGTGACTAGGTCTCCGTCGCTCCGGTGCCCATAACTTTTGATCCGTAAGGAGTTACGAGGCACACAGCATACTCTTGGAAAGCTCTCTGAGAGCTCTACGACGGGCGCAGCTAGCTAGCTCGCTCTACCCTTTTCGGAGATCAAATTCGAACGTTTTCATCAGTTTCAGGCCACTTTTCTTCTTTTGCTCTATTTTTCCGTCCTGGATCATATGTCGTGAGCTGTTAAAAGGACGACAACCTTTCTAGCGGGACATTAGAGGGTCCTACAACGCGTTGATATCACGTCTTGCAAGTATGCAGCATTGTTGAAGCATATGGGTTGTCGTTAAGCCCATTGGGCCTTCTGAATGAGCCATCTTTCTAGCCTGGGACTGTGAACCGTTAACACATTAAGGAATTGTGCCCTCAACATGACGGGTGCGATCATACCAGGACCAATGCACCGGATCCCATCAGAACTCCGAAGTTAAGCGTGCTTGGGCGAGAGTAGTACTAGGATGGGTGACCCCCTGGGATGTCCTCGTGTTGCACCCCCCTTTTCAATTTTTTTTGCTCCGGTTAGGGTTGCCAAGATACTTTACCCACCACATTTCTATTATCGAATCCCACGGCACCTTGGGCAAGACAACTTCTCTTCACGGGGAGGCTGGGCCAGCAAACCGAGGGCGTAGGGCTTGTGACCAGGTCTCCGTCGCTCCGGTGCCCATAACTTTTGATCCGTAAGGAGTTACGAGGCGCACAGCAAACCGTTGGAAAGCTCTCTGAGAGCTCTACGACGGGGGCAGCAAGCTAGCTCGCTGTGCCCTTTTCGGAGCTCAAAATTGAACGTTTTCATCAGTTTCGGGCCACTTTTCTTCTTTTGCTCTGTTTTTCCGTCCCGGATCGTACGTCGTGAGCTGTTAAAAGGACGACAACCTTACTCGCGGCACATTAGAGGACCCTACAATGCGTCGATATCACGTCTTGCGAGGATGCTGCGTTGTTGAAGCGGATGGGTTGTCGTTAAGCCCATTGGGCCTTTTGAATGGGCCATATCTCTAGGCTGGGACTGTGAACCGTTAACACATAAAGGAATTGTGCCCTCAACATGACGGGTGCGATCATACCAGCACTAATGCACCGGATCGCATCAGAACTCCGAAGTTAAGCGTGCTTGGGCGAGAGTAGTACTAGGATGGTTGACCCCCTGCGAAGTCCTCGTGTTGCACCCCCCTTTTCAATTTTTTTTGCTCCGGTTAGGGTTGCCAAGATACTTTACCCACCACATTTCTATTATCGAATCCCACGGCACCTTGGGCAAGACTACTTCTCTTCACGTGGAGGCTGGGCCCGCAAACCGAGGGCGTAGGGCTTGTAACTACGTCTCCATCGCTCCGGTCCCCATAACTTTTGATCCGTAAGGAGTTACGAGACGCACAACATACCGTTGGAAAGCTCTCTGAGAGCTCTACGACGGGGGCAGCAAGCTAGCATGCTTTGCCCTTTTCGAAGCTCAAAATGGAACGTTTTCATCAATTTCGGGCCACTTTTATTCCTTTGCTCTGTTTTTCCATCCCGGATCGTACGTCGTGAGCTATTAAAAGGACGACAAGCTTACTCGCGGCACATTAGAGGACCCTACAATGCGTCGATATCACGTCTTGCGAAGATGCTGCGTTGTTGAAGCAGATGGGTTGTCGTTAAGCCCATTGGGCCTTTTGAATGGGCCATATATCTAGGTTGGGACTGTGAACCGTTAACACAAAAAGGAATTGTGCCCTCAACATGACCGGTGCGATCATACCAGCACTAATGCACCGGATCCCATCAGAACTCCGAAGTTATGCGTGCTTGGGCGAGAGTAGTACTAGGATGGGTGACCCCCTGGGAAGTCCTCGTGTTGCACCCCCCATTTCAATTTTTTTTGCTCCGGTTAGGGTTGCCAAGATACTTTACCCACCACATTTCTATTATCGTATCCCACGACACCTTGGGCAAGACAACTTCTCTTCACGGGGAGGCTGGGCCCGCAAACCGAGGGCGTAGGGCTTGTGACTAGGTCTCCGTTGCTCCGGTGCCCATAACTTTTGATCCGTAAGGAGTTACGAGGTGCACAGCATACCGTTGGAAAGCTCTCTGAGAGCTCTACGACGGGTGCAGCTAGCTAGATCGCTGTGCCCTTTTCGGAGCTCAAAATTGAACGTTTTCATCAATTTCGGGCCACTTTTCTTCATTTGCTCTGTTTTTCCGTCCCGGATCGTACGTCGTGAGCTGTTAAAAGGACGACAACCTTACTCGCGGCACATTAGAGGACCCTACAATGCGTCGATATCACGTCTTGTGAGGATGTTGCGTTGTTGAAGCGGATGGGTTGTCGTTAAGCCCATTGGGCCTTTTGAATGGGCCATCTCTCTGGGCTGGGACTGTGAACCGTCAGTACATAAAGGATTTGTGCCCTCAACATGACGGGTGCGATCACACCATCTCTAATGCACCGCATCTCGTCAGAACTCCGAAGTTAAGCATGCTTGGGCGAGAGTAGTACTAGGATGGGTGACCACCTGGGAAGTCCTCGTGTTGCACCCCCGTTTTCAATTTTTTTTTCTCTGGTTAGGGTTGCCAAGATACTTTACCCACCACATTTCTAATATCGAATCCCACGGCACCTTGGGCAAGACAACTTCTCTTCACGTGGTGGCTGGGCCCGCAAACCAAGGGCGTAGGGCTTGTGACCAGGTCTCCGTCGCTCCGGTGCCCATAACTTTTGATCCGTAAGGAGTTACGAGGCGCACAGCATACCGTTGGAAAGCTCTCTGGGAGCTCTACGACGGGGGCAGTAAGCGAGCTTGCTATGCTCTTTTTGGAGCTCAAAATCGAACGTTTTCATCAGTTTCGGGCCACTTTTCTTCTTTTGCTCTGTTTTTCCGTCCCGGATCGTACGTCATGAGCTGTTAAAAGGAACACAACCTTACTCGCGGCACATTAGAGGACCCTACAATGCGTCGATATCACGTCTTGCGAGGATGCTGCGTTGTTGAAGCGGATGGGTTGTCGTTAAGCCCATTGGGCCTTTTGAATGGGCCATATCTCTAGGCTGGGACTGTGAACCGTTAACTCATAAAGGAATTGTGCGCTCAACATGACAGGTGCGATCATACCAACACCAATGCACCGGATCCCATCAGAACTCCAAAGTTAAGCGTGATTGGGCGAGAGTAGTACTAGGATGGGTGACCACCTGGGAAGTCCTCGTGTTGCACCCCCTTTTCAATTTTTTTTTCTCCTGTTAGGGTTGCCAAGATACTTTACCCACCACATTTCTATTATCGAATCCCACGGCACCTTGGGCAAGACAACTTCTCTTCACGTGGTGGCTGGACCCGCAAACTGAGGGCGTAGGGCTTGTGACCAGGTCTCCGTCGCTCCGGTGCCCATAACTTTTGATCCGCAAGGACTTACGCGGCGCACAGCATACCGTTGGAAAGCTCTCCGAGAGCTCTACGATGGAGGCAGCTAACCCGCTTGCTATGCCCTTTTTGGAGCCCAAAATCGAACGTTTTCATCAATTTTCGGCCACTTTTATTCTTTTGCTCTGTTTTTTCCTCCCGGATCGTACGTTGTGAGCTATTAAAAGGACGACAACCTGACTCGCTGGACATTAAAGGGCCCTATAACACGTCGATGTCACATCTTACGAGGATGATGCGTTGTTGAAGCGGATGGGTTGTCGTTAAGCCCATTGGGCCTTTTGAATTGTCCATCTCTCTAGGCTGGGACTGTGAGCCGTTAACACATAAAGGAATTGTGCACTCAACATGACGAGTGCGATCATACCAGCACTAATGCACCAGATCCCATCAGAACTTCGAAGTTAAGCGTGCTTGGGCGAGAGTAGTACTAAGATCGGGGACCCCCTGGGAAGTCCTTGTGTTGCACCCCCCTTTTCAATTTTTTTTTGCTCCGGTTAGGGTTGCTAAGATACTTTATGCACCACATTTCTATTATCGAATCCCACGGCACCTTGGGCAAGACAACTTCTCTTCACGTGGAGGCTGGGCCCGCAAACCGAGGGCGTAGGGCTTGTGACCAGGTCTCCGTCGCTCCGGTGCCCATAACTTTTGATCCGTAAGGAGTTACGAGGCGCACAGCATACCGTTGGAAAGCTCTCTGAGAGCTCTACGACGGGGGCAACAAGCTAGCGCGCTGTACCCTTTTCGGAGCTCAAAATCGAACGTTTTAATCAGTTTCGGGCCACTTTTCTTCTTTTGCTCTGTTTTTCCGTCCCGGATCGTACGTCGTGAGCTATTAAAAGGACGATAACCTTACTCGTGGCACATTAGAGGACCCTACAATGCGTCGATATCACATCTTGTCAGGATGTTATGTTGTTGAAGCGGATGGGTTGTTGTTAAGCCCATTGGGCCTTCTGAATGAGCCATCTCTCTAGGCTGGGACTGTGAACCGTTTACACAAAAAGGAATTGTGCCCTCAACATGACGGGTGCGATCATACCAGCACTAATACACCGGATCCCACCAGAACTCTGAAGTTAAACGTGCTTAGACGAGAGTAGTACTAGGATGGGTGACCCCTTGGGAAGTCCTCGTGTTGCACCCCCCTTCTTAATTTGTTTTGCTCCGGTTAGGATTGCCAAGATACTTTATCCGCCACATTTCTATTATCAAATCCCACAGCACCTTGGGCAAGAAAACTTCTCCTCACGGGGAGGTTGGACCCGCAAACCGAGGGCGTAGGGTTTGTGACTAGGTCTCCGTCGCTCCGGTGCCCATAACTTTTGATCCGTAAGGAAATACGAGGCGCACAGCATACTGTTGGAAAGCACTCCTAGAGCTCTACGACGGGGGCAGCTAGCTAGCTCCCTATGCCCTTTTCGGAGCTCAAAATCGAACGTTTTCATCCGTTTCGAGCCACTTTTCTTCTTTTGCTCTATTTTTCCGTCCCAGATCGTACGTCGGGAGCTGTTAAAAGGACGACAACCTTACTTTCGGCACATTAGAGGACCCTACAATGCGTCGATATCACGTCTTGCGAGGATGCTGCGTTGTTGTAGCGGATGGGTTGTCGTTAAGCCCATTGGGCCTTTTGAATGGGCCATATCTCTAGGCTGGGACTGTGAACCGTTAACACATAAAGGAATTGTGCCCTCAACATGACGGGTGCGATCATACCAGCACTAATGCGCCGGATCCCATGACAACTCCGAAGTTAAGCGTGCTTGGGCGAGAGTAGTACTAGGATGGATGACCCCCTGGGAAGTCCTCGTGTTGCACCCCCCTTTTCAATTTTTTTTGCTCCGGTTAGGGTTGCCAAGATACTTTACCCACCACATTTCTATTATCGAATCCCACGGCACCTTGGGCAAGACAACTTCTCTTCACGTGGAGGCTGGGCCCGCAAACCGAGGGCGTAGGGCTTGTGACCAGGTCTCCGTCGCTCCGGTGCCCATAACTTTTGATCCGTAAGGATTTACGAGGTGCACAGCATACCGTTGGAAAGCTCTCTGAGAGCTCTACGACGGGAGCAGCTAGCTAGCTCGCCGTCCCCTTTTCGGAGCTCAAAATCGAACGTTTTCATCAGTTTTGGGCCACTTTTCTTCTTTTGCTCTGTTTTTCCGTCCCGGATCGTACGTCGTGAGCTGTTAAAAGGACGAAAACCTTACTCGCGGCACATTAGAGGACCCTATAATGCGTCGATATCACGTCTTGCGAGGATGCTGCGTTGTTGAAGCGTATGGGTTGTCGTTAAGCCCATTGGGCCTTTTGAATAGGCCATCTCTATAGGCTGGGACTGTGAACCGTTAACACATAAAGGAATTGTGCCCTCAACATGACAGTTGCGATCATACTATCACTAAAGCACCGGATCCCATCAGAACTCCGAAGTTAAGCGTGCTTGGGCGAGAGTAGTACTAGGATGGGTGACCACCTCGGAAGTCCTCGTGTTACACCCCCATTTTCAATTTTTTTTTTCTCCGGTTAGGGTTGCCAAGATACTTTATCCCCCACATTTCTATTATCGAATCCCATGGCACCTTGGGCAAGACAACTTCGCTTCACATGGAGGCTGGGCCCGCAAACCGAGGGCGTAGGGCTTGTGACCAGGTCTACGTCGCTCCGGTGCCCATAACTTTTGATCCGTAAGGAGTTACGAGGCGCACAGCATACCGTTGGAAAGCTCTCTGAGAACTCTACGACGGGGGCAGCAAGCTAGCTTGCTATGCCCTTTTCGGAGCTCAAAATCAAACGTTTTCATCAGTTTCGGGCCACTTTTCTTCTTTTGCTCTGTTTTTCCGTCCCGGATCGTACGTCGTGAGATGTTAAAAGGAACGCAACCTTACTCGCGGCACATTAGAGGACCCTACATTGCGTCGATATAACGTCTTGAGAGAATGCTGCGTTGTTGAAGCGGATGGGTTGTCGTTAAGCCCATTGGGCCTTTTGAATGGGCCATATCTCTAGGCTGGGACTGTGAACCGTTAACACATAAAGGAATTGTGCCCTCAACATGACGAGTGCAATCATACCACCAGTAATGCACCGGAATCCATCAGAACTCCGAAGTTAAGCGTGCTTGGGCGAGAGTAGTACTAGGATGGGTGACCCCGTGGGAAGTCCTCGTGTTGCACCCCCCTTTTCAATTTTTTTTGCTCCGGTTTGGGTTGCCAAGATACTTTACCCACCACATTTCTATTATCGAATCCCACGGCACCTTAGATGAGACAACTTCCCTTCACGTAGAGGCATGGCCAGCAAACCGAGGGCGTAGGGCTTGTGACCATGTCTCTGTCGCTCCGGTGCCCATAACTTTTGATCCGTGAGGAGTTACGAGGCGTACAGCATACCGTTGGAAAGCTCTCTGAGAGCTCTACGACAGTGGTAGCAAGCTAGCAGGCTGTGCCCTTTTCGGAGCTCAAAATCGAACGTTTTTATCAGTTTCGGGCCACTTTTCTTCTTTTGCTCTGTTTTTCCGTCCTGGATCGTACGTCGTGAGCTGTTAAAAGGACGACAACCTTACTCGCGGCACATTAGAGGACCCTACAATGCGTCGATATCACGTCTTACGAGGATGCTGCGTTGTTGAAGCGGATGGGTTGTCGTTAAGCCCATTAGGCCTTTTGAATGGGCCATATCTCTAGGCTGGGACTGTGAACCGTTAACACATAAAGGAATTGTGCCCTCAACATGACGGGTGCGATCATACCAGCACTAATGCACCGGATCCCATCAGAACTCCGAAGTTAAGCGTGCTTGGGCGAGAGTAGTACTAGGATGGGTGACCCCCTGGGAAGTCCTCGTGTTGCACCCCCCTTTTCAATTTTTTTTGCTCCGGTTAGGGTTGCCAAGATACTTTACCCACCACATTTCTATTATCGAATCCCACGGCACCTTGGGCAAGACAACTTCTCTTTACGGGGAGGTTGGGCCCGCAAACCGAGGGCGTAGGGCTTGTGACCAGGTCTCCGTCGCTCCGGTACCCATAACTTTTGATCCGTAAGGAGTTACGAGGCGCACAACATACTGTTGGAAAGCTCTCTGAGAGCTCTACGACGGGGGCAGCTTGCTAGCTCCCTCTGCCCTTTTCGGAGCTCAAAATCGAACGTTTTCATCAGTTTCGGTCCACTTTTCATCTTTTGCTCTGTTTTTCCATCCCGGATCGTACGTCGTGAGCTGTTAAAAGGACGACAACCTTACTTTCGGCACATTAGAGGACCCTACAATGCGTCGATATCACGTCTTGCGAGGATGCTGCGTTGTTGAAGCGGATGGGTTGTCGTTAAGCCCCTTGGGAATTTTGAATGGGCCATATCTCTAGGCTGGGACTGTGAACCCTTAACACATAAAGGAATTTTTCCCTCAACATGACGGGTGCGATCATCCCAGCACTAATGCACCGGATCCCATCAGAACTCCGAAGTTAAGAGTGCTTGGGCGAGAGTAGTACTAGGATGGGTGACCCCCTGGGAAGTCCTCGTGTTGCACCCCCCTTTTCAATTTTTTTTGCTCCGATTAGGGTTGCCAAGATCCTTTACCCACCACATTTCTATTATCTAATATCACGGCACCTTGGGCAAGATAACTTCTCTTCATGTGGAGGCTGGGCCCGCAAACCGAGGGCGTAGGTTTTGTGACCAGGTCTCCGTCGCTCCGGTGCCCATAACTTTTGATCCGTAAGGAGTTACGAGGCGCACAGCAAACCGTTGGAAAGCTCTCTGAGAGCTCTACGACGGGGGCAGCAACAAAGCTTGCTAGGCCCTTTTCGGAGCTCAAGATCGAACGTTGTCATCAGTTTCGGGCCACTTTTCTACTTTTGCTCTGTTTTTCCGTCCCAGATCGTACGTCGTGAGCTGTTAAAAGGACAACAACCTTTCTCGCGGCACATTAGAGGACCCTACAATGCGTCGATATCACGTCTTGCGAGAATGCTGCGTTGTTGAAGCGGATGGGTTGTCGTTAAGACCATTGGGCCTTTTGAATGGGATATATCTCTAGGCTGGGACTGTGAACCGTTAACACATAAAGGCATTGTGCCTCAACAAGACGGGTGCGATCATACCAGCACTAATGTACTGGATCCCATCAGAACTCCGAAGTTAAGCGTGCTTGGGCGAGAGTAGTACTAGGATGGATGACCCCTTGGGAAGTCCTCGTGTTGCACCCCCCTTTTCAACTTTTTTTGCTCCGGTTAGGGTTGCCAAGATACTTTACCCACCACATTTCTATTATCAAATCCCACCGCATCTTGGGCAAGACAACTTCTCTTCACGTGGAGGCTGGGCCCGCAAACCGAGGCGGTAGGGCTTGTGACCAGGTCTCCGTCGCTCCGGTGCCCATAACTTTTGATCCGTAAGGAGTTACGAGGCGCACAGCATACCGTTGGAAAGCTCTCTGAGAGCTCTACGACGGGGCTAGCAAGCTTGCTTGCTATGCCCTTTTCAGGGCTCAAAATCGAATGTTTTCATCAGTTTCGGGCCACTTTTCTTCTTTTGCTCTGTTTTTTCGTCCCGGATCGTACGTCGTGAGCTGTTAAGAGGGCGACAACCATACTCGCGGCACATTAGAGGACCCTACAATGCGTCGATATCACGTCTTACGAGGATGCTGCGTTATTGAAGCGGATGGGTTGTCGTTAAGCCCATTGGGCCTTCTGAATGGGCCATCTCTCTAGGCTGGGTCTGTGAACCGTTAACACATAAAGGAATTGTGCCCTCAACATGACGGGTGCGATCACACCAGAACTAATGCTCCGGATCCCATCAGAACTCCGAAGTTAAGCATGCTTGGGTGAGAGTAGTACTAGGATGGATGACCCCCTGGGAAGTCCTCGTGTTGTACCCCATTTTCAATTTTTTTTGCTCCGGTTAGGGTTGCCAAGATACTTCATCCACCACATTTCTATTACCGAATTCCACGATACCTTGGGCAAGACAACTTCGCTTCACGTGGAGGGCGGGCCCGCAAACCGAGGGCGTAGGGCTTGTGAGTAGGTCTCCGTCGCTCCGGCGCCCATAACTTTTGATCCGTAAGGAGTTACGCGGCGCACAGCATACCGTTGGAAAGCTCTCTGAGAGCTCTACGACGGGAACAGCTAGCTAGATCGCTGTGCCCTTTTCGGAGCTCAAAATCAAACGTTTTCATCAGTTTCGGGCCACTTTTCTTCTTTTGCTCTGTTTTTCCGTCCCGGATCGTACGTCGTGAGCTATTAAAAGGACGACAGCCTTACTCGCGGCACATTAGAGGACCCTACAATGCGTCGATATCACGTCTTGCGAGGATGCTGCGTTGTTGAAGCGGATGGGTTGTCGTTAAGCCCATTGGGCCTTTTGAATGGGCCATATCTCTAGGCTGGGACTGTGAACCGTTAACACATAAAGGAATTGTGCCCTCCAGATGACGGGTGGGATCATACCAGCACTAATGCACCGGATCCCATCAGAACTCCGAAGTTAAGCGTGCTTGGGCGAGAGTAGTACTAGGATGGGTGACCCCCTGGGAACTCCTCGTGTTGCACGCCCCTTTTCTTTTTTTTTTGCTCCGGTTAGGGTTGCAAAGATACTTTATCCACCACATTTCTATTATCAACTCCCACGGCAACTTGGGCAAGACAACTTCGCTTCACGTGGAGGCTGGGCCCGCAAACCGGGGGCGTAGGGCTTGTGACCAGGTCTCTGTTGCTCCGGTGCCCATAACTTTTGATCCGTAAGGAGTGACGTGGCGCACAACATACTGTTGGAAAGATCTCCAAGAGCTCTATGACGGGGGCAGCTAAGTAGCTCCCTATGCCCTTTTCGGAGCTCAAAATCGAACGTTTTCATCCGTTTCGAGCCACTTTTCTTCTTTTGCTCTATTTTTCCGTCCCAGATCGTACGTTGTGAGCTGTTAAAAGGACGACAACCTTACTTTCGGCACATTAGGGGACCCTACAATGCGTCGATATCACGTCTTGCGAGGATGCTGCGTTGTTGAAGCGGATGGGTTGTCGTTAAGCTCATTGGGCCTTTTGAATGGGCCATATCTCTAGGCTGGGACTGTGAACCGTTAACACATAAAGGAATTGTGCCCTCAACATGACGGGTGCGATCATACCAGCACTAATGCACCGGATCCCATCAGAACTCCGAAGTTAAGCGTGCTTGGGCGAGAGTAGTACTAGGATGGATGACCCCCTGGGAAGTCCTCGTGTTGCACCCCCCTTTTCAATTTTTTTTGCTCCGGTTAGGGTTGCCAAGATACTTTACCCACCACATTTCTATTATCGAATCCCACGGCACCTTGGGCAAGACAACTTCTCTTCACGTGGAGGCTGGGCCCGCAAACCGAGGCCGTAGGGCTTGTGACCAGGTCTCCGTCGCTCCGGTGCCCATAACTTTTGATCCGTAAGGAGTTACGTGGTGCACAGCATACCGTTGGAAAGCTCTCTGAGAGCTCTACGACGGGGGCAGCAAGCTAGATCGCTGTGCCCTTTTCGGAGCTCAAAATCGAACGTTTTCATCAGTTTCGGGCCACTTTTCTTCTTTTGCTCTGTTTTTCCGTCCCGGATCGTACGTCGTGAGCTGTTAAAAGGACGACAACCTTACTCGCGGCACATTAGAGGACCCTACAATGCGTCGATATCACGTCTTACGAGGATGCTGCGTTGTTGAAGCGGATGGGTTGTCGTTAAGCCCATTGGGCCTTTTGAATGGGCCATATCTCTAGGCTGGGACTGTGAACCGTTAACACATAAAGGAATTGTGCCCTCAACATGACGAGTGCAATCATACCTGCACTAATGCACCGGAATCCATCAGAACTCCGAAGTTAAGCGTGCTTGGGCGAGAGTAGTACTACGATGGGTGACCCCCTGGGAAGTCCTCGTGTTGTACCCCGCTTTTCAATTTTTTTTGCTCCGGTTAGGGTTGCCAAGATACTTTACCCACCACATTTCTATTACCGAACCCCACGGCACCTTGGGCAAGACAACTTCAGTTAACGTAGAGGCTGGGCCCGCAAAGCGAGGGCGTAAGGCTTGTGACCAGGTCTCCGTCGCTCCGGTGCCCATAACTTTTGATCCGTAAGGAGTTACGCGGCGCATAGCATACCGTTGGAAAGCTCTCTGAGCGCTCTACGACAGGGCAGCTAGCTAGCTCGCTTTGCCATTTTTGGAGTTCAAAATAGAACGTTTTCATCAGTTTCGGGCCACTTTTCTTCTTTTGCAATGTTTTTCCGTCCCGGATCGTACGTCGTGAGCTATTAAAAGGACGACAACCTTACTCGCAGCACATTAGAGGACCCTACAATGCGTCGATATCACGTCTTGCGAGGATGCTGCGTTGTTGAAGCGGATGGGTTGTCGTTAAGCCCATTGGGCCTTTTGAATGGGCCATATCTCTAGGCTGGGACTGTGAACCGTTAACACATAAAGGAATTGTGCCCTCAACATGACGGGTGCGATCATACCAGCACTAATGCACAGGATCCCATCAGAACTCCGAAGTTAAGCGTGCTTGGGTGAGAGTAGTACTAGGATGGGTGACCCCCTGGGAAGTCCTCGTGTTGCACCCCCCTTTTCAATTTTTTTTGCTCCGGTTAGGGTTGCCAAGATACTTTACCCACCACATTTCTATTATCGAATCCCCCGGTACCTTGGGCAAGACAACTTCTCTTCACGGGGAGGTTGGACCCGCAAACCGAGGGCGTAGGGTTTGTGACTAGGTCTCTGTCGCTCCGGTGCCCATAACTTTTGATCCGTAAGGAAATACGAGGCGCACAGCATACCGTTGGAAAGCTCTCTGAGAGCTCTACGACGGGTGTAGCTAGCTAGCTCACTGTGCCCTTTTCGGAGCTCAAAATCGAACGTTTTCATCAGTTTTGGGCCACTTTTCTTCATTTGCTCTGTTTTTTCGTCCCGGATCGTACGTTGTGAGCTGTTAAAAGGACGACAACCTTACTTTCGGCACATTAGAGGACCCTACAATGCGTCGATATCACGTCTTGCGAGGATGCTGCGTTGTTGAAGCGGATGGGTTGTCGTTAAGCCCCTTGGGAATTTTGAATGGGCCATATCTCTAGGCTGGGACTGTGAACCCTTAACACATAAATGAATTTTGCCCTCAACATGACAGGTGCGATCATCCCAGCACTAATGCACCGGATCCCATCAGAACTCCGAAGTTAAGCGTGCTTGGGCGAGAGTAGTACTAGGATGGGTGACCCCCTGGGAAGTCCTCGTGTTGCACCCCCCTTTTCAATTTTTTTTGCTCCGGTTAGGGTTGCCAAGATACTTTACCCACCACATTTCTATTATCGAATCCCACGGCACCTTGGGCAAGACAACTTCTCTTCACGTGGAGGCTGGGCCCGCAAACCTAGGGCGTAGGGCTTGTGACCAGGTCTCCGTCGCTCCGGTGCCCATAACTTTTGATCCGTAAGGAGTTACGAGGCGCACAGCATACCGTTGGAAAGCTCTCTGAGAGCTCTACGGCGGGGGCAGCAAGCGAGCTTGCTATGCCCTTTTCGGAGCTCAAAATCGAACGTTTTCATCAGTTTCGGGCCACTTTTCTTCTTTTGCTCTGTGTTTCCGTCCCGGATCGTACGTCGTGAGCTGTTAAAAGGACGACAACCATACTCGCGGCACATTAGAGGACCCTACAATGCGTCGATATCACGTCTTCCTAGGATGCTACGTTGTTGAAGCGGATGGGTTGTCGTTAAGCCCATTGGGCCTTTTGAATGGGCCATATCTCTGGGCAGGGACTGTGAACCGTCAACACATAAAGGATTTGTGCCCTCAAAATGACGGGTGCGATCATGCCAGCACTAATGCACCGGGTCCCATTAGAACCCTAAAGTTAAGCGTGCTTGGGCGAGAGTAGTACTAGGATGGATGACCCCCTGGGAAGGCCTCGTGTTGTACCCCCATTTTCAATTTTTTTTGCCCCGGTTAGGGTTGCTAAGATGCTTTATCCACCACATTTCTATTACCGAATCCCACGGCACCTTGGGCAAAACAACTTCACTTCACGTAGAGGCTGGGCCCGCAAACCGAGGGCGTAGGGCTTGTGACCAGGTCTCCGTCGCTCCGGTGCCCATAACTTTTGATCCGTAAGGAGTTACGAGTAGCACAGCATACCGTTGGAAAGCTCTCTGAGAGCTCTACGACGGGGGAAGCTAGCTAGATCGCTGTGCCCTTTTCGGAGCTCAAAATCGAACGTTTTCATCAGTTTCGGGCCACTTTTCTTCTTTTACTTTGTTTTTCCGTCCCGGATCGTACGTCGTGAGCTGTTAAAAGGACGACAACCTTACTCGCGGCACATTAGAGGACCCTACAATGCGTCGATATCACGTCTTGCGAGGATGCTGCGTTGCTGCAGCGGATGGGTTATCGTTAAGCCCATTGGGCCTTTTGAATGGGCCATATCTCTAGGCTGGGACTGTGAACCATTAACACATAAAGGAATTGTGCCCTCAACATGACGGGTGTGATCATACCGGTACTAATTCACCGGATCCCATCAGAACTCCGAAGTTAAGCGTGCCTGGGTGAGAGTAGTACTAGGATGGGTGACCCCTGGGAATGTCCTCATGTTGCACCCCCCTTTTCAATTTTTTTTTCTCCGGTTAGGGTTGCCAAGATACTTTATCCACCACATTTCTATTATCGAATCCCACGGCACCTTGGGCAAGACAACTTCTTTTCACGTGGTGGCTGGGCCAGCAAACCGAGGGCGTAGGGCTTGTGACCAGGTCTCCGTCGCTCCGGTGCCCATAACTTTTGATCCGTAAGGAGTTACAAGGCGCACAGCATACCGTTGGAAAGCTCTCTGAGAGCTCTACGACGGGGGCAGCAAGCCAGCTTGCTATGCCCTTTTCGGAGCTCAAAATCAAACGCTTTCATCAGTTTCGGGCCACTTTCTTCTTTTGCTCTGTTTTTCCGTCCCGGAACGTACGTCGTGAGCTTTTAAAAGGACGACAACCTTACTCGCGGCACATTAGAGGACCCTACAATGCGTCGATATCACGTCTTGCGAGGATGCTGCGTTGTTGAAGCGGATGGGGTGTCGTTAAGCCCATTGGGCGTTTTGAATGGGCCATATCTCTAGGCTGGAAGTGTCAACCGGTAACACAGAAAGGAAGTGGGCCCTCAACATGACGAGGGCGATCATACGAGCACTAATGCACCGGAATCCATCAGACCTCCGAAGTTAAGCGTGCTTGGGCGAGAGTAGTACTAGGATGGGTGCCCCCCTGGGAAGTCCTCGTGTTCCCCCCCACTTTTCAATTTTTTTTGCCCCGGTTAGGGTTGCCAAGATACTTTATCCACCACATTTCTATTACCGAATCCCACGGCACCTTGGGCAAGACAACTTCGCTTCACGTAGAGGCTGGGCCTGCAAACCGAGGGTGTAGGGCTTATGACCAGGTCTCCGTCGCTCCAGTGCCCATAACATTTCATCTGTAAGGATTTACGTGGCGCACAACATACTGTTGGAAAGTTCTCTGAGAGCTCTACGACAGGGGCAGCAAGCTAGCTTGATGTGTCCTTTTTGGAGCTCAAAATCGAATGTTTTCATCAGATTCGGGCCACTTTTCTTCTTTTGCTCTGTTTTTCCGTCCTGGATCGTACGTGGTGAGCTATTAAAAGGACGACAACCTTACTCGCGGCACATTAGAGGACCCTACAATGCGTCGATATCACGTATTGCGAGGATGCTGCGTTGTTGAAGCGGATGGATTGTCGTTATGCCCATTGGGCCTTTTGAATGGGCCATATCTCTAGGCTGAGACTGTGACCCATCAACACATAAAGGAATTGTGCCCTCAACATGACGGGTGCGATCATTCCCACACTAATGCACCAGATCCTATTAGATATCCGAATTGAAGCGTGCTTGGGCGAGAGTAGTACTAGGATGGGTGACCCCCTGGGAAGTCCTCGTGTTGCACCCCCTTTTAAATTTTTTTTGCTCCGGTTAGGGTTGCCAAGATACTTTCCCCACCACATTTCTATTATCGAATCCCACAGCACTTTGGGTTAGACAACTTCTCTTCACGTGGAGGCTGGGCCCGGAAACCGAGGGCGTAGGGCCTGTGACCAGGTCTCCGTCGCTCCGGTGCCCATAACTTTTGATCCGTAAGGAGTTACGTGGCGCACAGCATACCGTTGGAAAGCTCTCCGAGAGCTCTACGACGGGGGCAGGTAGCTAGCTTACCGTGTCCTTTTCAGAGCTCAAAATCGAACGTTTTCATCAGTTTCGAGCTACTTTTCTTCTTTTGCTCTGTTTTTCCATCCTGGATCGTACGTTGTGAGCTGTTAAAAGGACGATGACCTTACTCGCGGCACATTAGAGGACCCTACAATGCATCGACATCACGGCTTGTGAGGATGCTGCGTTGTTGAAGTGGATGGGGTGTCGTTAAGCCCATTGGGCATTTTGAATGGGCCATATCTCTAGGCTGGGACTGTGAACTGTTAACACATAAAGGAATTGTGCCCTCAACATGACGGGTGCGATCATACCAGCACTAATGCACCGGATCCCATCAGAACTCTAAAATGAAGCGTGCTTGGGCGAGAGTAGTACTAGGATGGGTGACCCCCTGGGAAGTCCTCGTGTTGCACCCCCCTTTTCAATTTTTTTTGCTCCGGTTAGGGTTGCCAAGATACTTTACCCACCAAATTTCTATTATCGAATCCCACGGCACCTTGGGCAAGACAACTTCTCTTCACGTGGAGGCTGGACCCGCAAACCGAGGGCGTAGGGCTTGTGACCAGGTCTCCGTCGCTCTGGTGCCCATAACTTTTGATCCGTAAGGAGTTATGCGGCGCACAGCATACCGTTGGCAAGCTCTCCGAGAGCTCTACGATAGGGGTAGGTAGCTAGCTCGCCGTGCCCTTTTCGGAGCTCAAAATTGAACATTTTCATTAGTTTCGGGCTACTATTCTTCTTATGCTCTGTTTTTTCGTCCCGGATCGTACGTCGTGAGCTGTTAAAAGGACGACAACCTCACTCGTGGCACATTAGGGGACCCTACAATGCATCGATATCACGTCTTGCGAGGATGCTGCGTTGTTGAAGCGGATGGGTTGTCTTTAAAGCCCATTGGGCCTTTTGAATGGGCCATATCTCTAAGATGGGACTGTGAACCGTTAACACATAAAGGAATTGTGCCCTCAACATGACGGGTGCGATCATACCAGCACTAATGCACTGGATCCCATCAGAACTCCGAAGTTAAGCGTGCTTGGGCGAGAGTAGTACTAGGATGTGTGAGCCCTTGGGAAGTCCATGTGTTGCACCCCCTTTTTCAATTCTTTTGCTCCGGTTAGGGTTGCCAAGATACTTTACCCACCACATTTCTATTATCGAATCCCACGGCACCTTGGGCAAGACAACTTCGCTTCACGTGGAGGCTGGGCCCGCAAACCGAGGGCGTAGGGCCTGTGACCAGGTCTCCGTCGCTCCGGTGCCCATAACTTTTGATCCGTAAGGAGTTACGTGGCGCACAGCATACCGTTACAAAGCTCTCCGACAGCTCTATGACGGGGGTAGGTAGCTAGCTCGCCGTGTCCTTTTCAGAGCTCAAAATCAAACGTTTTCATCAGTTTCGAGCTACTTTTCTTCTTTTGCTCTGTTTTTCCATCCTGGATCGTACGTTGTGAGCTGTTAAAAGGACGATGACCTTACTCGCGGCACATTAGAGGACCCTACAATGCATCGACATCACGTCTTGCGAGTATGCTGCGTTGTTGAAGTGGATAGGTTGTCGTTAAGCCCATTGGGCCTTCTTAATGGGCCATCTCTCTAGGCTGGGACTGTGAACCATTAACACATAAAGGAATTGTGCCCTCAACATGAAGGGTGCGATCATACCAGTACTAATGCACCAGATCCCATCAGAACCCCGAAGTTAAGCGTGCTTGGGCGAGAGTAGTACTAGGATGGGTGACCCCCTGGGAAGTCCTCGTGTTGCACCCCCCTTTTTAATCTTTTTTGCTCCGGTTAGTGTTGCCAAAATACTTTACCCACCACATTTCTATTGTCGAATCCCACGGCAGCTTGGGCAAGACAACTTTGCTTCATGTGGAGGATGGGCCCGCAAACCGAGGGTGTAGGGCTTGTGACCAGGTCTCCGTCGCTCCGGTGCCCATAACTTTTGATCCGTAAGGAGTTACGCGGCGCACAACATACTGTTGGAAAGCTATACGAGAGCTCTACGACTGGGGCAGCTAGCATGCTCGTTGTGCCCCTTTTTGGAGCCCAAAATCGAACGTTTTTATCGGTTTCGGGCCACTTTTCTTCTTTTGCTCTGTTTTTCCGTCCCGGATCGTACGTCATGAGTTGTTAAAAGGACGACAACCTTACTCGCGGCACATTAGAGGACCCTACAATGCGTCGAGATCACGTCTTGCGAGGATGCTGCGTTGTTGAAGCGGATGGGTTGTCGTTAAGCCCATTGGGCCTTTTGAATGGGCCATATCTCTAGGATGGGACTGTGAACCGTTAACACATAAAGGAATTGTGCCCTCAACATGACGGGTGCGATCATACCAGCACTAATGCACCGGATCCCATCAGAACTCCGAAGTTAAGCGTGCTTGGGCGAGAGTAGTACTAGGATGGGTGACCCCCTGGGAAGTCCTCGTGTTGCACCCCCCTTTTCAATTTTTTTTGCTCCGGTTAGGGTTGCCAAGATACTTTACCCACCACATTTCTATTATCGAATCCCACGGTACCTTGGGCAAGACAACTTCTCTTCACGTGGAGGCTGGGCCCGCAAACCGAGGGTGTAGGGCTTGTGACCAGGTCTCCGTCGCTCCGGTGCCCATAACTTTTGATCTGTAAGGAGTTACGCGGCGCACAGCATACCGTTGGAAAGCACTCCGAGAGCTCTACGGCGGGGGCAGGTAGCTAGCTCTCCGTACCCTTTTCAGTGCTCAAAATCGAACGTTTTCATCAGTTTCGGGCTACTTTTCTTCTTTTGCTCTGTTTTTCCGTCCCGGATCGTACGTCGTGAGCTGTTAAAAGGACGGCAACCTTACTCGCGACACATTAGAGGACCCTACAATGCGTCGATATCACGTCTTGCGAGAATGCTCCGTTGTTGATGCGGATGGGTTGTCGTTAAGCCCATTGGGCCTTTTGAATGGGCCATATCTCTAGGCTGGGACTGTGAACCGTTAACACATAAAGGAATTGTGCCCTCAACATGACGGGTGCGATCATCCCAGCACTAATGCACCGGATACCATCAGAACTCCGAAGTTAAGCGTGCTTGGGCGAGAGTAGTACTAGGATGGGTGACCCCCTGGGAAGTCTTCGTGTTGCACCCCCCTTTTCAATTTTTTTTGCTCCGGTTAGGGTTGCCAAGATACTTTACCCACCACATTTCTATTATCGAATCCCATGGCACCTTGGGCAAGACAACTTCTCTTCACGTGGAGGCTGGGCCAGCAAACCGAGGGCGTAGGGCTTGTGACCAGGGCTCCGTCGCTCCGGTGCCCAGAACTTTTGATCCGTAAGGGGGTACGGGGCGCACAACATACCGTTGGAAAGCTCTCTGAGAGCTCTACGACGGGTGCAGCCAGCTAGCTGGCTATGCGCTTTTCGGAGCTCAAAATCGAACGTTTTCATCAGTTTCGGGCCACTTTTCTTCTTTTGCTATCTTTTTGCGTCCCGGATCGTACGTCATGAGCTGTTAAAAGGACGACAACCTTACTCGCGGCACATTAGAGGACCCTACAATGCGTCGATATCACGTCTTGCGAGGATGCTGCATTGTTGAAGCGGATGGGTTGTCGTTAAGCCCATTGGGCCTTTTGAATGGGCCATATCTCTAGGCTGGGACTGTGAACCGTTAACACATAAAGGAATTGTGCCCTCAACATGACGGGTGCGATCATACCAGCACTAATGCACCAGATCCCATCAGAACTCCGAAGTTAAGCGTGCTTGGGCGAGGGTAGTACTAGGATGGGTGACCCCCTTGGAAGTCCTCGTGTTGCACCCCCCTTTTCAATTTTTTTTGCTCCGGTTAGGGTTGCCAAGATACTTTACCCACCACATTTCTATTATCGAATCCCATGGCACCTTGGGCAAGACAACTTCTCTTCACGTGGAGGCTGGGCCCGCAAACCGAGGCCGTATGGCTTGTGACCAGGTCCCCGTCTCTCCGGTGCCCATAGCTTTTGATCCGTAAGGAGTTACGAGGCGTACAGCATACCGTTGGAAAGCTCTCTGAGAGCTCTACGACGGGGGCAGCAAGTGGGCTTGATGTACCTTTTTCGGAGCTCAAAATCGAACGTTTTCATCAGTTTCGGCCCCCTTTTCTTTTTTACCTATGTTTTTCTGTCCCGGATCGTACGTCGTGAGCTGTTAAAAGCACGACAACCTTACTCGCGGCACATTAGAGGACCCTACAATGCGTCGATATAACGTCTTGCGAGGATGCTGCGTTGTTGAAGCAGATGGGTTGTCGTTAAGCCCATTGGGCCTTTTGAATTGGCCATCTCTCTAGTCTGGGACTGTGAACCGTTAACACATAAAGGAATTGTGCTCTCAACATGATGGGTGCGATCATACCAGCACTAATGCACCGGATCCCATCAGAACTTCGAAGTTAAGTGTGCATGGGCTCGAGTAGTCCTAGGATGGGTGACCCCCTGGGAAGTCCTCATGTTGCACTCCACTTTTCAATTTTTTTCCTCCGGTTAGGGTTGCCAAGATACTTTACCCACCACATTTCTATTATCGAATCCCACGGCACCTTGGGCAAGACAACTACTCTTCACCGGGAGGCTGGGCCCGCAAACCGAGGGCGTAGGGCTTGTGACTAGGTCTCCGTCGCTCCGGTACCCATAACTTTTGATCTGCAAGGACTTACGAGGCGCACAACATACCGTTGGAAAGCTCTCTGAGAGCTCTACGATGGGGGCAGCCAGCTTGCTTGCTGTGCCCTTTTTGGAGCTCAAAATCGAACATTTTCATCAGTTTCGGGCCACTTTTCTTCTTTTACTCTATTTTTCCGTCCCGGATCGTACGTCGTGAGCTGTTAAAAGGACGACAACCTTACTCGCGGCACATTAGAGGACCCTACAATGCGTCGATATCACGTCTTGCGAGGATGCTACGTTGTTGAAGCGGATGGGTTGTCGTTAAGCCCATTGGGCCTTTTGAAAGGGCCATATCTCTAGGCTGGGACTGTGAACTGTTAACACATAAAGGAATTGTGCCCTCAACATGACGGGTGCGATCATACCAGCACTAATGCACCGGATCCCATCAGAACTCCGAAGTTAAGCGTGCTTGGGCGAGAGTAGTACTAGGATGGGTGACCCCCTGGGAAGTCCTCGTGTTGCACCCCCCTTTTCAATTTTTTTTGCTCCGGTTAGGGTTGCCAAGATACTTTACCCACCACATTTCTATTATCGAATCCCACGGCACCTTGGGCAAGACAACTTCTCTTCACGTGGACGCTGGGCCCGCAAACCGAGGGCGTAGGGCTTGTGACCAGGTCTCCGTCGCTCCGGTGCCCATAACTTTTGATCCGTAAGGAGTTACGCGGCGCACAGCATACCGTTGGAAAGCTCTCCGAGAGCTCTACGACGGGGGTAGGTAGCTAGCTCGCCGTACACTTTTCGGAGCTCAAAATCGAACGTTTTCATCAGTTTCGGGCTACTTTTCTTCTTTTGCTCTATTTTTCTGTCCCGGATCGTACGTCGTGAGCTGTTAAAAGGACGACAACCTTACTCGCGGCACATTAGAGGACCCTACAATGCGCCGATATCAAATCTTGCGAGGATGCTGCGTTGTTGAAACGGATGGGGTGTCGGTAAGCCCATTGGGCCTTTTGAATGGGCCATATCTCTAGGCTGGGACTGTGAACCGTTAACACATAAAGGAATTGTGCCCTCAACATGACGGGTGCGATCATACCAGTACTAATGCACCGGATCCCATCAGAACTCTGAAGTTAAGCGTGCTTGGGCGAGAGTTGTACTAGGATGGGTGACCCCCTGGGAAGTCCTCGTGTTGCACCCCCCTTTTCAATTTTTTTTGCTCCGGTTAGGGTTGCCAAGATACTTTACCCACCACATTTCTATTATCGAATCCCACGGCACCTTGGGCAAGACAACTTCTCTTCACGTGGAGGCTGGGCCCGCAAACCGAGGGCGTAGGGCTTGTGACCAGGTCTCCGTCGCTCCGGTGCCCATAACTTTTGATCCGTAAGGAGTTACGCGGCGCACAGCATACCGTTGGAAAGCTCTCCGAGAGGTCTACGACGGGGGCAGGTAGCTAACTCGCCGTACACTTTTCGGAGCTCAAAATCGAACGTTTTCATCAGTTTCGGGCTACTTTTCTTCTTTTGCTCTATTTTTCCATCCCGGATCGTACGTCGTGAGCTGGTAAAAGGACGACAACCTTACTCGCGGCACATTAGAGGACCCTACAATGCGTCGATATCACGTCTTGCGAGAATGCTGCGTTGTTGAAGCGGATGGGTTGTCGTTAAGCCCATTGGGCCTTTTGAATGGGCCATATCTCTAGGCTGGGACTGTGAACCGTTAACACATAAAGGAATTGTACCCTCAACATGACGGGTGCGATCATACCAGTACTAATGCACCGGATCCCATCAGAACTCTGAAGTTAAGCGTGCTTGGGCGAGAGTTGTACTAGGATGGGTGACCCCCTGGGAAGTCCTCGTGTTGCACCCCCCTTTTCAATTTTTTTTGCTCTGGTTAGGGTTGCCAAGATACTTTACCCACCACATTTCTATTATCGAATCCCAAGGCACATTGGTCAAGACAACTTCTCTTCACGTGGAGGCTGGGCCCGCAAACCTAGGGCGTAGGGCTTGTGACCAGGTCTCCGTCGATCCGGTGCCCATAACTTTTGATCCGTAAAGAGTTACGCGGCGCACAGCATACCGTTGGAAAGCTCTCCGAGAACTCTACGACGAGGGCAGCAACTAGGACGCCGTGCCCTTTTCGGAGCTCAAAATCGAACGTTTTCATCAGTTTTGGGCTACTTTTCTTTTTTTGCTCTGTTTTTCCGTCCCGGATCGTACTACGTGAGCTGTTAAAAGGACGACAACCTTACTCGCGGCACATTAGAGGACCCTACAATGCGTCGATATCACGTCTTGCGAGGATGCTGCATTGTTGAAGCGGATGGGTTGTCGTTAAGCCCCTTGGGACTTTTGAATGGGCCATCTCTCTAGGCTGGGACTGTGAACCCTTAACACATAAAGGAATTGTGCCCTCAACATGATGGGTGCGATCATCCCAGCACTAATGCACCGGATCCCATCAGAACTCCGAAGTTAAGCGTGCTTGGGCGAGAGTAGTACTAGGATGGGTGACCCCCTGGGAAGTCCTCGTGTTGCACCCCCCTTTTCAATTTTTTTTGCTCCGGTTAGGGTTGCCAAGATACTTTACCCACCACATTTCTATTATCGAATCCCACGGCACCTTGGGCAAGACAACTTCTTTTCACGTGGAGGCTGGGCCCGCAAACCGAGGGTGTGGGGCTAGTGACCAGGTATCTGTCGCTCCGAGGCTCATAACTTTTGATCCGTAAGGAGTTACGCGGCGAACAGCATACCGTTGTCAAGCTTTCCGAGAGCTCTACGACAGGGGCAGCTAGCTAGCTCGCTTTGCCCTTTTTGGAGCTCAAAATTGAACGTTTTCATCAGTTTCGGGCCACTTTTCTTCTTTTGCTCTATTTTTCCGTCCCGGATCGTACGTCGTGAGCTGTTAAAAGGACGACAACCTTACTCGCGGCACATTAGAGGACCCTACAATGCGTCGATATCACGTCTTGTGAGGATGCTGCGTTGTTCAAGCGGATGGGTTGTCGTTAAGCCCATTGGGCCTTTTGAATAGGCCATATCTCTAGGCTGGGACTGTGAACCGTTAACACATAAAGGAATTGTGCCCTCAACATGACGGGTGCGATCATACCAGCACTAATGCACCGGATCCCATCAGAACTCCGAAGTTAAGCGTGCTTGGGCGAGAGTAGTACTTGGATGGGTGACCCCCTGGGAAGTCCTCGTGTTGCACCCCCCTTTTCAATTTTTTTTGCTCCGGTTAGGGTTGCCAAGTTACTTTACCCACCACATTTCTATTATCGAATCCCACGGCACCTTGGGCAAGACAACTTCTCTTCACGTGGAGGCTGGGCCCGCAAACCGAGGGCGTAGGGCTTGTGACCAAGTCTCCGTCGCTACGGTGCCCATAACTTTTGATCCGTAAGGAGTTACGAGGCTCACAGCATACCGTTGGAAAGCTCTCTGAGAGCTCTACGACAGGGGCAGTGAGCTAGCTCGTTGTGCCCTTTTCGGAGCTCAAAATCGAACGTTTTCATCAGTTTCGGGCCACTTTTCTTCTTTTGCTATGTTTTTCCGTCCCGGATCATACGTCGTGAGCTGTTAAAAGGACGACAACCTTACTCGCGGCACATTAGAGGACCCTACAATGCGTCGATATCACGTCTTGCAAGGATGCGGCGTTGTTGAAGCGGATGGGTTGTCGTTAAGCCCATTGGGCCTTCTGAATGGGCCATCTCTCTAGGCTGGGACTGTGAACCGTTAACACATAAAGGAATTCTGCCGTCAACATGATGGGTGCGATCATACCAGCACTAATGCACCGGATCCCATCAGAACTCCGAAGTTAAGCGTGCTAGGATGGGTGACCCCTTGGGAAGTCCTCGTGTTGCACCCCCATTTTTAATTTTTTTTGCTCCGGTTAGGGTTGCCAAGATACTTTATCCAACACATTTCGATTATTGAATCCCACGGCACCTTGGGCAACTCAACTTCGCTTCACGTGGAGGCTGGGCCAGCAAACCGAGGGCGTAGGGCTTGTGACCAGGTCTCCATCGCTACGGTGCCCATAACTTTTGATCCGTAAGGAGTTACGAGGCGCACAGCATACCGTTGGAAAGCTCTCCGAGAGCTCTACGACGGAGGCAGCGAGCTAGCTCGCCTTGCCATTTTCGGAGCTCAAAATCGAATGTTTTCATCAGTTTTGGGCTACTTTTCTTCTTTTGCTCTGTGTTTCCGTCTCGGATCGTACGTCGTGAGCTGTTAAAAGGAAGACAACCTTACTCGCGGTACATTAGAGGACCCTACAATGCGTCGATATCACGTCTTGCGAGGATGCTACGTTGTTGAAGCGGATGGGTTGTCGTTAAACCCATTGGGCCTTTTGGATGGGCCATATCTCCAGGCTGGGACTTTGAACCGTTAACACATAAAGGAATTGTGCCCTCAACATGACGGGTGCGATCATACCAGCACTAATGCACCGGTTCCCATCAGAACTCCGAAGTTAAGCGTGCTTGGGCGAGAGTAGTACTAGGATGGGTGACCCCCTGGGAAGTCCTCGTGTTGCACCCTACTTTTCAATTTTTTTTGCTCCGGTTAGGGTTGCCAAGATACTTTACCCACCACATTTCTATTATCGAATCCCACGGCACCTTGGGCAAGACAACTTCTCTTCACGTGGAGGCTGGGCCCGCAAACCGAGGGCGTAGCGCTTGTGACCAGGTCTCCGTCGCTCCAGTGCCCATAACTTTTGATCCGTAAGGAGTTACGCGGCCCACAGCATACCGTTGGAAAGCTCTCTGAGAGCTCTACGACGGGGGCAGGTATCTAGCTTGCCGTGCCTTTTTCGGAACTCAAAATCGAACGTTTTCATCAATTTCGGGCTACTTTTCTTCTTTAGCTCTGTTTTTCCATCCCGGATCGTACGTCGTGAGCTTTTAAAAGGACGACAACCTTTCTCGCGGCACATTAGAGGACCCTACAATGCGTCGATATCACGTCTTGCGAGGATGCTGCATTGTTGAAGCGGATGGGTTGGCGTTAAGCCCATTGGGCCTTTTGAATGGGCCAGATATCTGGGCTGGGACTGTGAACCATTAACACATAAAGGAATTGTGCCGTCAACATGACAGGTGCGATCATACCAGCACTAATGTACCGGATCCCATCAGAACTTCGAAGTTAAGCGTGCTTGGACGAGAGTAGTAGTAGGATGGGTGACCCCCTGGGAACTCCTCGTGTTGCACCGCCCTTTTTAATTTTTTTTGCTCCGGTTAGGGTTGCCAAGATACTTTACCCACCACATTTCTATTATCGAATCCCACGGCACCTTGGGCAAGACAACTTCTCTTCACGTGGAGGTTGGGCCCGCAAACCGAGGGCGTAGGGCTTGTGACCAGGTCTCCGTCGCTCCGGTGCCCATAACTTTTGATCCGTAAGGAGTTACGCGGCGCACAGCATACCGTTGGAAAGCACTCCGAGAGCTCTACGACGGGGGCAGGTAGCTAACTCGCCGTGCCCATTTTGGAGCTCAAAATCGAACATTTTCATCAGTTTCGGGCTACTTTTCTTCTTTTGCTCTGTTTTTCCGTCCCGGATCGTACGTCGTGAGCTGTTAAAAGGACGACAACCTTACTCGCGGCACATTAGAGGACCCTACAATGCGTCGATATCACGTCTTGCGAGGATGCTGCGTTGTTGAAGCGGATGGGTTGTCGTTAAGCCCATTGGGCCTTTTGAATGGGCCATATCTCTAGGCTGGGACTGTGAACCCTTAGCACATAAAAGAATTGTGCCTCAACATGACAGGTGCGATCATACCAGCACTAATGCACCGGATCCCATCAGAACTCCGAAGTTAAGCGTGCTTGGGCGAGAGTAGTACTAGGATGGGTGACCCCCTGTGAAGTCCTCGTGTTGCACCCCCCTTTTCAATTTTTTTTGCTCCGGTTAGGGTTGCCAAGATACTTTACCCACCACATTTCTATTATCGAATCCCACGGCACCTTGGGCAAGACAACTTCTCTTCACGTGGAGGCTGGGCCCGCAAACCGAGGGCGTAGGGCTTGTGACCAGGTCTCCGTCGCTACGGTGCCCATAACTTTTGATCCGTAAGGAGTTACGTGGCGCACAGCATACCGTTGGAAAGCTCTCCGAGAGCTCTACGACGGGGGCAGGTAGCTAGCTCGCCGTGCCCTTTTTGGAGCTCAAAATTGAACATTTTCATCAGTTTCGGGCTACTTTTCCTCTTTTGCTCTGTTTTTCCGTGCCGGATCGTACGTCGTGAGCTGTTAAAAGGAAGACAACCTTACTCGCGGCACATTAGAGAACCCTACAATGCGTCGATATCACGTCTTGCGAGGATACTGCGTTGTTGAAGCGGATGGGTTGTCGTTAAGCCCATTGGGGATTTTGAATGGGCCATATCTCTAGGATGGGACTGTGAACCGTTAACACATAAAGGAATTGTGCCCTCAACATGACGGGTGCGATCATACCAGCACTAATGCACCGGATCCCATCGGAACTCCGAAGTTAAGCGTGCTTGGGCGAGAGTAGTACTACGATGGGTGACCCCCTGGGAAGTCGTCGTGTTGCACCCCCCTTTTCAATTTTTTTTGCTCCGGTTAGAGTTGCCAAGATACTTTACCCACCACATTTCTATTATCGAATCCCACGGCACCTTGGGCAAGACAACTTCTCTTCACGTGGAGGCTGGGCCCGCAAACCGAGGGCGTAGGGCTTGTGACCAGGTCTCCATCGCTCCGGTACCCATAACTTTTGATCCGTAAGGAGTTACGAGGCGCACAGCATACCGTTGGAAAGCTCTCTGAGAGCTCTACGACGGGGGCAGCTAGCTAGCTTGCTATGCCCTTTTCGGAGCTCAAAATCGAACGTTTTCATCAGTTTCGGGCCACTTTTCTTCTTTAGCTCTGTTTTTCCGTCCCGGATCGTACGCGTGAGCGGTTAAAAGGACGACAACCTTACTCACGGCACATTAGAGGACCCTACAATGCGTCGATATCACGTCTTGCGAGGATGCTGCGTTGTTGAAGTGGATGGATCGTCGTTAAGCCCATTGGGCCTTTTCAATGGGGCATATCTCTAGGCTGGGACTGTGAACGGTTAACACATAAAGGAATTGTGCCCTCAACATGACGGGTGCGATCATACCAGCACTAATGCACCGGATCCCATCAGAACTCCGAAGTTAAGCGTGCTTGGGCGAGAGTAGTACTAGGATGGGTGACCCCCTGGGAAGTCCTCGTGTTGCACCCCCCTTTTCAATTTTATTTGCTCCGGTTAGGGTTGCCAAGATACTTTACCCACCATATTTCTATTATCGAATCCCACGGCACCTTGGGCAAGACAACTTCTCTTCACGTGGAGGCTGGGCCCGCAAATCGAGGGCGTAGGGCTTGTGACCAGGTCTCCGTCGCTACGGTGCCCATAACTTTTGATCCGTAAGGAGTTACGAGGCGCCCAGCATACCGTTGGAAAGCTCTCTGAGAGCTCTACGACGGGGGCAGCGAGCTAGCTCGCTGTGCCCTTTTTGGAGCTCAAAATCGAACGTTTTCATCAGTTTCGGGCCACTTTTCTTCTTTTGCTCTGTTTTTTCGTCCTGGATCGTACGTCGTGAGCTGTTAAAAGGACGACAACCTTACTCGCGGCACATTAGACGACCTAACAATGCGTCCTTATCACGTCTTGCGAGGATGCTACGTTGTTGAAGCGGATGGGTTGTTGTTAAACCCATTGGGCCTTTTGAATGGGCCATATCTCAAGGCTGGGACTGTGAATCGTCAACACATAAAGGATTTGTGCCCTCAACATGACGGGTGCAATAATACCAGTACTAATGCACTGGATCCCATCAGAACTCCGAAGTTAAGCGTGCTTGGGCGAGAGTAGTACTTGGATGGGTGACCCCCTGGGAAGTACTCGTGTTGCACCCCCCTTTTCAATTTTTTTTGCTCCGGTTAGGGTTGCCAAGATACTTTACCCACCACATTTCTATTATCGAATCCCACGGCACCTTGGGCAAGAGAACTTCTCTTCGGGTGGAGGCTGGGCCCGCAAACCGAGGGCGTAGGGCTAGTGACCAGGTCTCCGTCGCTACGGTGCCCATAACTTTTGATCCGTAAGGAGTTACGAGGCGCACATGATACCGTTGGAATGCACTCTGAGAGCTCTACGACGAGGGCAGCGAGCTAGCTCGCTGTGCCCTTTTCGGAGCTCAAAATCGAACGTTTTCATCAGTTTCGGGCCACTTTTCTTCTTTTGCTCTGTTTTACCTCCCGGATCGTACGTCGTGAGCTGTTAAAAGGACGACAACCTTACTCGCAGCACATTAGAGGACCCTACAATGCGTCGATATCACGTCTTGCGAGGATGCTGCGTTGTTGAAGCGGATGGGTTGTCGTTAAGCCCATTGGGCCTTTTGAATGGGCCATATCTCTAGGCTGGGACTGTGAACCGTTAACACATAAAGGAATTGTGCCCTCAACATGACGGGTGCGAACATACCAGCACTAATGCACCAGATCCCATCAGAACTCCGAAGTTAAGCGTGCTTGGGCGAGAGTAGTACTAGGATAGGTGACCCCCTGGGAAGTCCTCGTGTTGCACCCCCCTTTTCAATTTTTTTTGCTCCGGTTAGAGTTGCCAAGATACTTTACCCACCACATTACTATTATTGAATCCCACGGCACCTTGGGCAAGACAACTTCTCTTCACGTGGAGGCTGGGCCCGAAAACCGAGGGCGTAGGGCTTGTGACCAGGTCTCTGTCGCTACGGTGCCCATAACTTTTGATCCGTAAGGAGTTACGAGGCGCACAGCATACCGTTGGAAAGCTCTCCGACAGCTCTACGACGAGGGCAGGTAGCTAGCTCGCCGTGCCCTTTTCGGAGCTCAAAATCGAATGTTTTCATCAGTTTTGGGCTACTTTTCTTCTTTTGCTCTATTTTTTTGTCCCTGATCGTACGTCGTGAGGTGTTAAAAGGACGACAACCTAACTCGCAGGACATTAGTGGGCCCTACAATGCGTCAATATCACGTCTTGCGAGGATGCTGCGTTGTTGAAGCGGATGGGTTGTCGTTAAGCCCATTGGGCCTTTTGAATGGGCCATATCTCTAGGCTGGGACTGTGAACCGTTAACACATAAAGGAATTGTGCCCTCAACATGATGGGTGCAATCATACCATCACTAATGCACCGGATCCCATCAGAACTCCGAAGTTAAGCGTGCTTGGGCGAGAGTAGTACTAGGATGGGTGACCCCTTGGGAAGTCCTCGTGTTGCACCCCCCTTTTCAATTTTTTTTGCTTCGGTTAGGGTTTCCAAGATAATTTATCCACCACATTTCTATTATCGAATCCCACGGCACCTTGGGCAAGACAACTTCGCTTCACGTAGAGGCTGGGCCCGCAAACCGAGGGCGTAGGCCTTGTGACCAGGTCTCCATCGCTCCGGTACCCATAACTTTTGATCCGTAAAGACTTACCGGGTGCATAGCATACCGTTGGAAAGCTCTCCAAGAGCTCTACGACGGAGGCAGCAAGCTCGCTTGCTGTGCCCTTTTCGGAGCTCAAAATCGAACGTTTTCATCAGTTTCGGGCCTCTTTTCTTCTTTAGCTCTGTTTTTCCGTCCCGGATCGTACGCGTGAGCGGTTAAAAGGACGACAACCTTACTCACGGCACATTAGAGGACCCTACAATGCGTCGATATCACGTCTTGCGAGGATGCTGCGTTGTTGAAGTGGATGGATCGTCGTTAAGCCCATTGGGCCTTTTCAATGGGGCATATCT
Organism: Ehretia macrophylla; assembly: GCA_037974665.1. Taxonomy (NCBI): domain Eukaryota; kingdom Viridiplantae; phylum Streptophyta; class Magnoliopsida; order Boraginales; family Ehretiaceae; genus Ehretia; species Ehretia macrophylla. Next base: position 2,860,896 of record CM075773.1, read on the forward strand.
CTAGGCTGGGACTGTGAACCGTTAACACATAAAGGAATTGTGCCCTCAACATGACGGGTGCGATCATACCAGCACTAATGCACCGGATCCCATCAGAACTCCGAAGTTAAGCGTGCTTGGGCGAGAGTAGTACTAGGATGGGTGACCCCCTGGGAAGTCCTCGTGTTGCACCCCCCTTTTCAATTTTATTTGCTCCGGTTAGGGTTGCCAAGATACTTTACCCACCATATTTCTATTATCGAATCCCACGGCACCTTGGGCAAGACAACTTCTCTTCACGTGGAGGCTGGGCCCGCAAACCGAGGGCGTAGGGCTTGTGACCAGGTCTCCGTCGCTCCGGTGCCATAACTTTTGATCCGTAAGAAGTTACGAGGCGCACAGCATACCGTTGGAAACCTCTCTTAGAGTTCTACGATGGTGGCAGCAAGCTAGCAGGCTGTGCCCTTTTCGGAGCTCAAAATCGAACATTTTCATCAGTTTCGGGCCACTTTTCTTCTTTTGCTCTGTTTTTCCGTCCGGGATCGTACGTCGTGAGCTGTTAAAAGGACGAAACCTTACTCGCGGCACATTAGAGGACCCTATAATGCGTCGATATCACGTCTTGCGAGGATGCTACGTTGTTGAAGCGGATGGGTTGTCGTTAAACCCATTGGGCCTTTTGAATGGGCCATATCTCTAGGCTGGGACTGTGAACCGTTACCACATAAAGGAATTGTGCCCTCAACATGACGGGTGCAATCATACCAGCACTAATGCATCGGATCCCATCAGAACTCCGAAGTGAAGCGTGCTTTGGAGAGAGTAGTAATTGGATGGGTGACCCCCTGGGAAGTCCTCGTGTTGCACCCCCTTTTCAATTTTTTTTGCTCCGGTTAGGGTTGCGAAGATACTTTACCCACCACATTTCTATTATCGAATCCCACGGCACCTTGGGAAAGACAACTTCTCTTCACGTGGAGGATGGGCCCGCAAACCGAGGGCGTAGGGCTAGTGACCAGGTCTCCGTCGCTACGGTGCCCATAACTTTTGATCCGTAAGGAGTTACGAGGCGCACAGCATACCGTTGGAATGCACTCTGAGAGCTCTACGACGGGGGCAGCGATCTAGCTCGCTGTGCCCTTTTCGGAGCTAAAAATCGAACATTTTCATCAGTTTCGGGCCACTTTTCTTCTTTTGCTCTGTTTTTCCTCCCTGATCGTACGTAGTGAGCTTTTAAATGGACGACAACCTTACTCGCAGCACATTAGAGGAACCTACAATGCGTCGATATCACGTCTAGCGAGGATACTGCGTTGTTCAAGCGGATGGGTTGTCGTTCAGCCCATTGGCCCTTTTGAATGGGCCACATCTCTAGGCTGGGACTGTGAACCGTTAACACATAAAGGAATTGTGCCCTCAACATGACGGGTGCGAACATACCAGCACTAATGCACCAGATCCCATCAGAACTCCGAAGTTAAGCGTGCTTGGGCGAGAGTAGTACTAGGATAGGTGACCCCCTGGGAAGTCCTCGTGTTGCACCCCCCTTTTCAATTTTTTTTGCTCCGGTTAGAGTTGCCAAGATACTTTACCCACCACATTACTATTATTGAATCCCACGGCACCTTGGGCAAGACAACTTCTCTTCACGTGGAGGCTGGGCCCGAAAACCGAGGGCGTAGGACTTGTGACCAGGTCTCCGTCGCTCCGGTGCCCATAACTTTTGATCCGTAAGGAGTTACGCGACGCACAGCATACCGTTGGAAAGCTCTCCGACAGCTCTACGACGAGGGCAGGTAGCTAGCTCGCCGTGCCCTTTTCGGAGCTTAAAATCGAACGTTTTCATCAGTTTTGGGCTATTTTTCTTCTTTTGCTCTATTTTTTCATCCCGGATCGTATGTCGTGAGCTGTTAAAAGGACGACAACCATACTCGCGGCACATTAGAGGACCCTACAATGCGTTGATATCCCGTCTTGCGAGGATGCTGCGTTGTTGAAGCGGATGGGTTGTCGTTAAGCCCATTGGGCCTTTTGAATGGGCCATATCTCTAGGCTGGGACTGTGAACCGTTAACACATAAAGGAATTGTGCCCTCAACATGACGAGTGCGATCATACCATCACTAATGCACCGGATCCCCTCACAACTCCGAAGTTAAGCGTGCTTGGGCGAGAGTAGTACTAGGATGGGTGACCCCCTGGGAAATCCTCGTGTTGCACCCCCCTTTTCAATTTTATTTGCTTCGGTTAAGGTTGCCAAGATACTTTATCCACCACATTTCTATTATTGAATCCCACGTCACCTTGGGCAAGACAACTCCGCTTCACGTGGAGGCTGGGCCCGTAAACCGAGGGCGTAGGGCTTGTGACCAGGTCTCCGTCGCTACGGTGCCCATAACTTTTGATCCGTAAGGAGTTACGAGGCGCACAGCATACCGTTGGAAAGCTCTCTGAGAGCTCTACGACAGGGGTAATGAGCTAGCTCGCTGTGCCCTTTTCGGAGCTCAAAATCGAACGTTTTCATCAGTTTCGGGCCACTTTTCTTATTTTGCTCTGTTTTTCCGTCCCGGATCGTACGTCGTGAGCTGTTAAAAGGACGACAACCTTACTCGCTGCACATTAGAGGACCCTACAATGCGTCGATATCATATCTTGCGAGGATGCTGCGTTGTTGAAGCGGATAGGTTGTCGTTAAGCCCATTGGGCCTTTTGAATGGGCCATATCTCTAGGCTGGGACTGTGAACCGTTAACACATAAAGGAATTGTGCCCTCAACATGACGGGTACGATCATACCAGCACTAATGCACCGGAACCCATCGGAACTCCGAAGTTAAGCATGCTTGGGCGAGAGTAGTACTAGGATGGGTGACACCCTAGGAAGTCCTCGTGTTGCACCCCTCTTTTCAATTTTTTTTGCTCCGGTTAGGGTTGCCATAATACTTTACCCACCACAATTCTATTATCGAATCCCACGGCACCTTGGGCAAGACAACTTCTCTTCACGTGGAGGCTGGGCCCGTAAACCGAGGGCGTAGGGCTTGTGACCAGGTCTCCGTCGCTACGGTGCCCATAACTTTTGATCCGTAAGGAGTTACGAGGCGCACAGCATACCGTTGGAAAGCTCTCTGAGAGCTCTACGACAGGGGCAGCGAGCAAGCTCGCTGTGCCCTTTTCGGAGCTCAAAATCGAACGTTTTCATCAGTTTCGGGCCACTTTTCTTCTTTTGCTCTGTTTTTCCGTCCCGGATCGTACGTCGTGAGCTGTTAAAAGGACGACAACCTTACTCGCGGCACATTAGAGGACCCTACAATGCGTCGATATCACGTCTTGCGAGGATGCTGCGTTGTTGAAGCGGATGGGTTGTCGTTAAGCCCATTGGGCCTTTTGAATGGGCCATATCTCTAGGCTGGGACTGTGAACCGTTAACACATAAAGGAATTGTGCCCTCAACATGACGGGTGCGATCATACCAGCACTAATGCACCGGATCCCATCAGAACTCCGAAGTTAAGCGTGCTTGGGCGAGAGTAGTACTAGGATAGGTGACCCCCTGGGAAGTCCTCGTGTTGCACCCCTCTTTACAAATTTTTTTGTTCCGGTTAGGGTTGCCAAGATACTTTACCCACCACATTTCTATTATCGAATCCCACGGCACCTTGGGCAAGACAACTTCTCTTCACGTGGAGGCTGGGCCCGCAAACCGAGGGCGTAGGGCTTGTGACCAGGTCTCCATCGCTCCGGTGCCCATAACTTTTGATCCGTAAGGAGTTACTTGGCGCACAGCATACCGTTGGAAAGCTCTCCAAGAGCTCTACGACGGGGGCAGCTAGCAAGCTCGCCGTGCCCTTTTCGGAGCTCAAAATCGAACGTTTTAATCAGTTTCGGGCCACTTTTCTTCTTTTCCTCTATTTTTCCATCCCGGATCGTACGTCGTGAGCTGTTAAAAAGATGACAACCATACTCGCGGCACATTAGAGGACCCTACAATGCGTCGATATCACGTCTTGCGAGGATGCTGCGTTGTTGAAGCGGATGGGTTGTCGTTAAGCCCATTGGGCCTTTTGAATGGGCCATATCTCTAGGCTGGGACTGTGAACCGTTAACACATAAAGGAATTGTGCCCTCAACATGACGGGTGCGATCATACCAGCACTAATGCACCGAATCCCATCAGAACTCCGAAGTTAAGCGTGCTTGGGCGAGAGTAGTACTAGGATGGGTGACCCCTTGGGAAGTCCTCGTGTTGCACCCCCCTTTTCAATTTTTTTTGCTTCGGTTAGGGTTTCCAAGATACTTTACCCACCACATTTCTATTATCGAATCCCACAGCACCTTGGGCAAGACAACTTCTCTTCACGTGGAGGCTGGGCCCACAAACCGAGGGCGTAGGGCTTGTGACCAGGTCTCCGTCGCTACGGTGCCCATAACTTTTGATCTGTAAGGAGTTACGAGGCGCACAGCATACCGTTGGAAAGCTCTCTGAGAGCTCTACGACGGGGGGAAATGAGCTAGCACGCTTTGCCCTTTTCGGAGCTCAAAATCGAACGTTTTCATCAGTTTCGGGCCACTTTTCTTCTTTTACTCTATTTTTCCGTCCCGGATCGTACGTCGTGAGCTGTTAAAAGGACGACAACCTTACTCGCGGCACATTAGAGGACCCTACAATGCGTCGATATCGCATCTTGTGAGGATGCTGCGTTGTTGAAGCGGATGGGTTGTCGTTAAGCCCATTGGGCCTTTTGAATGGGCCATATCTCTAGGCTGGGATTGTGAACCGTTAACACATAAAGGAATTGTGCTCTCAACATGACGGGTACGATCATACCAGCACTAATGCACCGGATTCCAACAGAACTCCGAAGTTAAGCGTGCTTTGGCGAGAGTAGTACTAGGATGGGTGACCCTCTGGGAAGTCCTCGTGTTGCACCCCACTTTTCAATTTTTTTTGCTCTGGTTAGGGTTGCCAAGATACTTTATCCACCACATTTCTATTATCGAATCCCACGGCACCTTGGGCAAGACAACTTCTCTTCACGTGGAGACTGGGCCCGCAAACCGAGGGCGTAGGGCTTGTGACCAGGTCTCCCTCGCTACGGTGCCCATAACTTTTGATCCGTAAGGAGTTACGAGGCGCACAGCATACCGTTGGAAAGCTCTCTGAGAGCTCTACGACTGGGGCAGCAAGCCGGCTCGCTGTGCCCTTTTCGGAGCTCAAAATCGAACGTTTTCATCATTTTTGGGCCACTTTTCTTGTTTTGCTCTGTTTTTCTGTCCCGGATCGTACGTCGTGAGCTGTTAAAAGGATGACAACCTTACTCACGGCACATTAGAGGACCCTACAATGCGTCGATATCACGTCTTGCGAGGATGCTGCGTTGTTGAAGCGGATGGGTTGTCGTTAAGCCCATTGGGCCTTTTGAATGGGCCATATCTCTAGGCTGGGACTGTGAACCGTTAACACATAAAGGAATTGTGCCCTCAACATGACGGGTGCGATCATACCAGCACTAATGCACCGGATCCCATCAGAACTCCGAAGTTAAGCGTGCTTGGGCGAGAGTAGTACTAGGATGGGTGACCCCCTGGGATGTCCTCGTGTTGCACCCCCTGTTCAATTTTTTTTACTCCGGTTAGGGTTGCCAAGATACTTTATCCACCATATTTCTATTATCGAATCCCACGGCACCTTGGGCAAGACAACTTCTCTTCACGTGGAGGCTGGGCCTGCAAAACGAGGGCGTAGGGCTTGTGACCAGGTCTCCATCGCTCCAGTGCCCATAACTTTTGATCCGTAAGGAGTTACGAGGCGCACAGCATACCGTTGGAAAGCTCTCTGAGAGCTCTACGACGGGGGCAGCTAGCTAGCTCGTTGTGCCCTTTTCGGAGCTCAAAATCGAACGTTTTCATCAGTTTCGGGCCACTTTTCTTCTTTTGCTATGTTTTTCCGTCCCGGATCGTACGTCGTGAGCTGTTAAAAGGACGACAACCTTACTCGCGGCACATTAGAGGACCCTACAATGCGTCGATATCACGTCTTGCGAGGATGCTGCGTTGTTGAAGCGGATGGGTTGTCGTTAAGCCCATTGGGCCTTTTGAATGGGCCATATCTCTAGGCTGGGACTGTGAACCGTTAACACATAAAGGAATTGTACCCTCAACATGACGGGTGCGATCATACCAGCACTAATGCACCGGATCCCACCAGAAATCAGAAGTTAAGCGTGCTTGGGCGAGAGTAGTATTAGGATGGTTGACCCCCTGGGAAGTCCTCGTGTTGCACCCTCCTTTTCAATTTTTTTTGCTCCGGTTAGGGTTGCCAAGATACTTTACCCACCACATTTCTATTACCGAATCCCACGGCAACTTGTGCAAGGAAACTTCGCTTCACGTAGAGGCTGGGCCAGCAAATCGTGGGCGTAGGGCTTAGGACCAGGTCTTCGTCGGTCCGGTACCCATAACTTTTGATCAGTAAGGAGTTACGCGGCGCGCACAATACCATCGGAAAGCTCTCCGAGAGCTCTACGACGGGGGCAGGTAGCTAGCTCGCCGTGCCCTTTTTAGATCTCAAAATCGAACGTTTTCATCAGTTTCGGGCCACTTTTCTTCTTTTGCTCTGTTTTTCCGTCCTGGATCGTACGTCGTGAGCTGTTAAAAGGACGACAACCTTACTCGCGGCACATTAGAGGACCCTACAATGCGTCGATATCACCTCTTGTGAGGATGCTACGTTGTTGAAGCGGATGGGTTGTCGTTAAGCCCATTGGGCCTTTTGAATGGGCCATATCTCTAGGCTGGGTCTGTGAACTGTTAACACATAAAGGAATTGTGCCCTCAACATGACGGGTGCGATCATACCAGCACTAATGCACCCGTTCCCATCAGAACTCCGAAGTTAAGCGTGCTTGGGCGAGAGTAGTACTAGGAAGGGTGACCCCCTGGGAAGTCCTCGTGTTGCACCCCCCTTTTCAATTTTTTTTGCTCCGGTTAGCGTTGCCAAGTTACTTTATCCACCAAATTTCTATTATCGAATCACGCGGCACCTTGGGCTAGGCAACTTCGCTTCACGTGGAGGCTGCGCCCGCAAACCGAAGGCGTAGAGCTTGTGACCCGGTCTCCGTCGCTCCGGTGCCCATAACTTTTGATCTGTAAGGAGTTACGCGGCGCACAGCATACCGTTGGACAGCTCTCTGAGAGCTCTACGACGGGGGCAGCTAGCTAGCTTGCCGTGCCCTTTTCGGAGCCCAAAATCGAATGTTTTCATCAGTTTCAGGCCACTTTTCTTCTTTTGCTCTATTTTTCCGTCCTGGATCGTACGTCGTGAGCTGTTAAAAGGACGACAACCTTACTCGCGGCACATTAGAGGACCCTACAATGCGTCGATATCACGTCTTGCGAGGATGCTGCGTTGTTGAAGCGGATGGGTTGTCGTTAAGCCCATTGGGCCTTTTGAATGGGCCATATCTCTAGGCTGGGACTGTGAACCGTTAAAACATAAAGGAATTGTGCCCTCAACATGACGGGTGTGATCATACCAGCACTAATGCACCGGATCCCATCAGAACTCCGAAGTTAAGCGTGCTTGGGCGAGAGTAGTATTAGGATGGGTGATCCCCTGGGAAGTCCTCGTGTTGCACCCCCCTTTTCAATTTTCTTTGCTCCGGTTAGCGTTGCCAAGATACTTTACCCACCACATTTCTATTATCGAATCCCACGGCACCTTGGGCAAGACAACTTCTCTTCACGTGGAGGCTGGGCCCCAAAACCGAGGGCGTAGGGCTTGTGACCAGGTCTCCGTCGTTCCGGTGCCCATAACCTTTGATCCGTAAGGAGTTACGCGGCGCACAGCATACCGTTGTAAAGCTCTCCGAGAGCTCTACGACGGGGGCAGGTAGCTAGCTTCACGTGCCCTTTTCGGAGCTGAAAATCGAACGTTTTCATCAGTTTCGGGCCACTTTTCTTCTTTTGCTCTGTTTTTCCGTCCCGGATCGTACGTCGTGAGCTGTTAAAAGGACGACAACCTTACTCGCGGCATATTAGAGGTCCCTACAATGCGTCGATATCACGTCTTGCGAGGATGCTGCGTTGTTGAAGCGGATGGGTTGTCGTTAAGCCCATTGGGCCTTTTGAATGGGCCATATCTCGAGGCTGGGACTGTGAACCGTTAACACATAAAGGAATTGTGCCCTCAACATGACGGGTGCAATCATACCAGAATTAATGCACCGGATCCCATCAGAACTCCGAAGTTAAGCGTGCTTGTGCGAGAGTAGTACTAGGATGTGTGACCCCCTGGGAAGTCCTCGTGTTGCACCCCCTTTTCAATTTTTTTTGCTCCGGTTAGGGTTGCCAAGATACTTTACCCACCACATTTCTATTATCGAATCCCACGGCACCTTGGGCAAGACAACTTCTCTTCACGTGGAGGCTGGGCCCGCAAACCGAGGGCGTAGGGCTTGTGACCAGGTCTCCGTCGCTCCGGTGCCCATAACTTTTGATCCGTACGGAGTTACGAAGCGAACAGCATACCGTTGGAAAGCACTCTGAGAGCTCTACGACAGGGGCAGCTAGCTAGCTCGCTGTGCCATTTTCGGAGCTCAAAATCGAACGTTTTTATCAGTTTCGGGCCACTTTTCTTCTTTTACTCTGTTTTTCCGTCCCGAATCGTACGTCGTGAGCTGTTAAAAGGACGACAACCTTACTCGCGGCACATTAGGGGACCCTACAATGCGTCGATATCACGTCTTGCGAGGATGCTGCGTTGTTGAAGCGGATGGGTTGTCGTTAAGCCCATTGGGCCTTTTGAATGGGCCATATCTCTAGGCTGGGACTGTGAACCGTTAACACATAAAGGAATTGTGCCCTCAACATGACGGGTGCGATCATACCAGCACTAAAGCACCGGATCCCATCAGAACTCCGAAGTTAAGCGTGCTTGGGCGAGAGTAGTACTAGGATGGGTGCCCCCCTGGGACGTCCTCATGTTGCCCCCCCCTTTTCATTTTTTTTTGCTCCGGTTAGGGTTGCCAAGATACTTTACCCACCACATTTCTATTATCGAATCCCACGGCACCTTGGGCAAGACAACTTCCCTTCACGTGGAGGCTGGGCCCGCAAACCGAGGGAGTAGGGCTTGTGACCAGGTCTCCGTCGCTCCGGTGCCCATAACTTTTGATCCGTAAGGAGTTACGAGGCACACAGCATACCGTTGGAAAGCTCTCTGAGAGCTCTACGACGGGGGCAGCAAGCTAGATCGCTTTGCCCTTTTCGGAGCTCAAAATCGAACGTTTTCATTAGTTTCGGGCCACTTTTCTTCTTTTGCTCTGTTTTTCCGTCCCGGATTGTACGTCGTGAGCTGTTAAAAGGACGACAACCTTACTCGCGGCACATAACTTTTGATCCGTAAGTAGTTACGCGGCGCACAACATACCATTGGAAAGCTCTCCGAGAGCTCTACGACGGGGGCAGCTAGCTAGCTCGCCGTGCCCTTTTCGGAGCACAAAATCGAACGTTTTCATCAGTTTCAGGCCACTTTTCTTCTTTTGCTCTGTTTTTCCATCCCGGATCGTACGTCGTGAGCTGTTAAAAGGACGACAACCTTACTCGCGGCACATTAGAGGACCCTACAATGCGTCGATATCACGTCTTGCGAGGATGCTGCGTTGTTGAAGCGGATGGGTTGTCGTTAAGCCCATTGGGCCTTTTGAATGGGCCATATCTCTAGGCTGGGACTGTGAACCGTTAACACATAAAGGAATTGTGCCCTCAACATGACGGGTGCGATCATACCAGCACTAATGCACCGGATCCCATCAGAACTCCGAAGTTAAGCGTGCTTGGGCGAGAGTAATACTAGGATGGGTGACCCCCTGGGAAGTCCTCGTGTTGCACCCCCTTTTGCACCCCCTTTTTCAATTTTTTTTGCTCCGGTTAGGGTTGCCAAGATACTTTACCCACCACATTTCTATTATCGAATCCCACGGCACCTTGGGCAAGACAACTTCTCTTCACGTGGAGGCTGGGCCCGCAAACCGAGGGTGTAGTGCTTGTGACCAGGTCTCCGTCGCTCCGGTGCCCATAACTTTTGATCCGTAAGGAGTTACGCGGTACACAGCATACCGTTTGAAAGCTCTCCGAGAGCTCTACGACGGGGGCAGCTAGCAAGCTCGCCGTGCCCTTTTCGGAGCTCAAAATCGAACGTTTTCATCAGTTTCGGGCCACTTTTCTTCTTTTGCTCTGTTTATCCGTCCCGGATTGTACGTCGTGAGTTGTTAAAAGGACGACAACCTTACTCACGGCACATTAGAGGACCCTACAATGCGTCGATATCACGTCTTGCGAGGATGCTGCGTTGTTGAAGCGGATGGGTTGTCGTTAAGCCCATTGGGCCTTTTGAATGGGCCATATCTCCAGGCTGGGACTGTGAACCGTTAACACATAAAGGAATTGCGTCCTCAACATGACGGGTGCGATCATACCAGCACTAATGCACCGGATCCCACCAGAACTCCGAAGTTAAGCGTGCTTGGGCGAGAGTAGTACTAGGATGGGTGACCCCTTGGGAAGTCCTCGTGTTGCACCCCCCTTTTCAATTTTTTTTGCTCCGGTTAACGTTGCCAAGATACTTTACCCACCACATTTCTATTATCGAATCCCACGGCACCTTGGGCAAGACAACTTCTCTTCACGTGGAGGCTGGGCCCGCAAACCGAGGGCGTAGGGCTTGTGACCAGGTCTCCGTCGCTCCGGTGCCCATAACTTTTGATCCGTAAGGAGTTACGCGGCGCACAGCATACCGTTGGAAAGCTCTCCGAGAGCTCTACGACGGGGACAGCTAGTTAGCTTGCCGTGCCCTTTTCGGAGCTCAAAATCGAACGTTTTCATCAGTTTCGGGCCACTTTTCTTCTTTTGCTCTGTTTTTCCGTCCCGGATCGTACGTCGTGAGCTGTTAAAAGGACGACAACCTTACTCGCGGCATATTAGAGGACCCTACAATGCGTCGATATCACGTCTTGCGAGGATGCTGCGTTGTTGAAGCTGATGGGTTGTCGTTAAGCCCATTGGGCCTTTTGAATGGGCCATATCTCTAGGCTGGGACTGTGAACCGTTAACACATAAAGGAATTGTGCCCTCAACATGATGGGTGCGATCATACCAGCACTAATGCACCGGATCCCATCAGAACTCCGAAGTTAAGCGTGCTTGGGCGAGAGTAGTACTAGGATGGGTGACCCCCTGGGAAGTCCTCGTGTTGCACCCCCTTTTGCACCCCCTTTTTCAATTTTTTTTGCTCCGGTTAGGGTTGCCAAGATACTTTACCCACCACATTTCTATTATCGAATCCCACGGCACCTTGGGCAAGACAACTTCTCTTCACGTGGAGGCTGGGCCCGCAAACCGAGGGCGTAGGGCTTGTGACCAGGTCTCCGTCGCTCCGGTGCCCATAACTTTTGATCCGTAAGGAGTTACGCGGCGCACAGCATACCGTTGGAAAGCTCTCCGAGAGCTCTACGACGGGGGCAGCTAGCTAGCTTGCCGTGCCCTTTTCGGAGCTCAAAATCGAACGTTTTCATCAGTTTCGGGCCACTTTTCTTCTTTTGCTCTGTTTTTCCGTCCCGGATCGTACGTCGTGAGCTGTTAAAAGGACGACAACCTTACTCGCGGCACATTAGAGGACCCTACAATGCGTCGATATCACGTCTTGCGAGGATGCTGCGTTGTTGAAGCGGATGGGTTGTCGTTAAGCCCATTGGGCCTTTTGAATGGGCCATATCCCCAGGCTGGGACTGTGAACCGTTAACACATAAAGGAATTGCGTCCTCAACATGCCGGGTGCGATCATACCACCCCTAATGCACCGGATCCCACCAGAACTCCGAAGTTAAGCGTGCTTGGGCGAGAGTAGTACTAGGATGGGTGACCCCTTGGGAAGTCCTCGTGTTACACCCCCCTTTTCAATTTTTTTTGCTCCGGTTAGCGTTGCCAAGATACTTTACCCACCACATTTCTATTATCGAATCCCAGGGCACCTTGGGTGTGAGGCCCGACCCCGAATTGTAATTGCGTGCGATACCTCATTTTGCGTGCCCTAACCTAGATGTGCGTGCCATGACCTAGGTTTGAGAATTGTATTTAGTTTGTGTGCCTTGCATTGAATTTCGTGCATTCATATAGGGTTACGTGCGTTTACTTGAAAAACGTGCGTTCGTCTCGTAGTTCGTATCCTACCTCGAAGTGCGTGCCCTAAACCTAGGAAAGCGTGTCTTCACGCTAATCAAGAAAGCATCTTACACGAAACACTAGACTATTAAACAATTCTACAAAATCCACTAACAATATAATAATCAAAATTCCATTCACTAGAAGACAAAAAGGCACCAAACACTAGACATTCCTTATTCTTTATTCTTTGTTCTTTTTGCAAATTCAACACACAACAATCAACACCCAAAAGATGACACAAATTCAGCCATTTTATTAGCCTTGGCCGACCATACCATGGTCTTGCACAAGGTTTGAGCAAAAAATTCTTTATTCTAATGCATGCCAAGACAACTTATGACACAAAGCCATTAAAAAATTGCTCAAAATCCTTCCACTTGCACAAATTTTCGGCCACTTCATCCTTGCCCATCCTAACAATTTCAAAATATCACATTGGAGACACAAATTGCAGAATTTTGAAGCCCAATGCCGACATACACCTCAAAAATTGCCAAGACCATCATTTCTTTGTCATTTCTCTCATTTCCTCTCACAAACTCTCTCTCCTCTCATTCTTCTCTCTCCATTTCGGTCCTTGGCTGAAATCTCATCATCTTTGTTCATCTTCATCACACCTTGGTCGAACAAGGCAAGCAAACCATCAAGAAAACCAAGCAATCAAGCTAGAGTTCAAAAATTTCTCTTGCATGTGCATTTGAAGCTTCATTTCGGCCTAGGTGAGTTACTAAGCACCCATTTCTTTTCTTCATAGTTTAACATCATGCTTGTGCTAAGAGTTTGAACATTAAGCTAGGAAAAATAGAGAAAAACTAGTGAGGTTCTCGGCTAAGCAAGGGAAAGGAGAAGGTTTGAGCTTCAACAAAGGGTCTTGAGCATTTTGTGGTTGATTGCTAAGGTGAGGGTTAAAAGCTTTTGAAAACTCTTTGAAATTTCACATGCATGTTCACAAATGAGTATGTTTGCTTCTGTACTTGAGTTATGTGGTCGTCCATGAGCTTAAACAACCATGCATGGCAAGAACTTGGCTTGAAAATGATGCTAGGTGAAGTCGAATTTATGTGACAGCTCTCTGACCAGTCTGTTCGAGGTAAGTTTAGCTAAGAAAATGGTGTTGAAAATGCTTGAAAATTGGTAGGTGACTAGTTTGGGCAGTTTTGAACATTTTTCCCAGAAATAGGTCGAAGCAAATTTTGACTCTAAGGTCCTCAAAATGGCAAATCATTAAAATGTGACCAAATCTGGAAATCTGGAAAAATGAATCAGGTTTTGGCAGATGCACTGACCTTGTGGAACGAACCATATTTGACTTAGTAAATGTTGTCCAAAATGCATGAAAATTGGTGTGCTGCTATATTTTTCAGTTCTGGACAACTTTTTCAGAAATAGACCAAAGCTAAAAATGACTCTAAGGACCTCAAAAACGTCATTTTCTGAAAAGTGTGCAAATCTGGACAGTTTTGTGTTACCTCACTGTTTCGGTTATAACTAATGATTCTGAACTCCAATTGATGCAAGGCTTGTTTCTGATTTTAGATAACTTCTTAAGCTTTAATTTGACATCTTATTCACTGAATTTGGAGATTGTTTGATTATCCCATTGATCATGAGAAAACAGCCTATTGCAGTAAGTGTTCCACTTAGCTATGTGCTTGGAAAACTATTGTAACCTCTTTTGTGGCACTAGTTGCTTGGAATTGTGGTGTTGGAATATTATGTGGACTGTTTTAAGCACTTGAGGATGTATGAATTGAATGATGTATGACTTGGGAATGATGTTAAGGTGACTTAAGGTTTGATCGCACGATTATGCATGAAATGGAAACCCTAATGATTAAATATTCTTGCTAAGTGTTAACCATTGGATATTGTGAGGAAACTGTACGTTGCGTGGGCTGCCCGTAAATGTTTTATAACTTTAAAAGTGATCTTGACCATTGCATGTTGACAAATAAGCTTTTCTCGCATTTGAACCCTTGTTGATATCACTACATGTTGAGTAATCTTATCACTTGATTGCGTGGACTTTTAATGAGTTATATGGCCTGTTTTACATGTGTTACATGGCTGCCCGTTTAATTTCCATATAACTCTATATGCCTTTCAAGTGAAATTTCCTGTCCTATCTTGTCCTGCCTGTTTATCTGTCAATGTGCAATCTTATGACTGTCCGGAGGCAACCTACTTTGTTGTCCTCCTTCTGTGATATATATTACCTGTCATAAATGTGCATTGCATACAAGGTTGCAACCTTTCCTGTTGGCATGGTAGTGATCACGTACGCCGGGCGGCATCGGGCTTGCCGGTGATACCGTGACCACCATGGTCCCATTCCCTCTCTCGCTTGGGGGCTAGACTTCCTCGGAGAGTTGGGTCGTAGGATTTTGGGGTACATCCGGAGTACACCCACCTGGTGTGTTTGGGGAATGATTTGAAATCGGCCGCAACAGTTGATCCTGGATCTGATCTGAGAGCAAAAGCTCACCGTATCCTTTTTATTATATGTGTAAGTACTCCCGCTTGGATCCTAGAGAACCTCGGGGAGGAAAGACTGGTATTCCTGTTTCTGTATTTGTATTTCTGTACTTGTACTTCTGTTGTATTCATGTTTGAAAAAGGGATTTTCATAAGTTTAACCGAAAAATGAGTTTCAAACTTATTTCTCGTTCCCCCTCGCTGAGTTCATAAGGACTCACCCTCTTTCATCATTTCAGGTGAAGAAGAACAGGCACAGGAACCCGAGCTCAATGTACCTAATGATGAACCTCTGGAATGATTGCTTGTTATCGTTGTTTTGCTTGAACGTGACTTCTTGTGAACTTTTGTTACTTAAAGACTATTTCCCTTATGTTGTTGTTGCTTGTGATGTAAAAGACCCCCGCTGTAATTTGGGGTCTAATTTTGGGTTGTACGTAATTTAAGTAGACTGATACTAGACATGACACTACTATGATCGTTTTGCTTTTACTACCGCTAGTATCTATCACAGGTTATGATGCTTAGTTAAGAAATAGGTTAATAAACATATCCAATCTTAGCAGGTACTCGCTAATAAGTTAAGATCAACAGGTATATTTTGAAATGAGGATAAATGAACAAACGAGACATAGTATCATGTTAGGTTATAAATCAAACGGGACGTCGAATTAACCAATAGACAATTCAATTGATGGAATAATAGTAATCTTAGCTGGAATTGAATTTGAAATGGTAAATTTTGAGGCTGTTAGAAAATTTAGGTCAAAACAAAGAGCTCAATTACAGCCGTCATGCTGCCGAATTTCCGGAAAGTTTTGGAGTCTAGAATAAAACGTTAAGTGTTAAACCTCCTAGAATGATTAAGAATGTGAAAGGACTTGATTGTTTAGATCACACCCTAGTCTAACCTTTATAGGCCGGGTTGGGGCGTGACACCTTAGAAGAATGGTATCAGAGCTTAGATTGCTTAAGCCGGGTTTAACTCTCGGACCGTGGGTAGAGCCCTAAGATAATTAGGATGACTTGTTTATGTGTTATTGTGTGATAAATATACCTTTTATGTTCTATGTGCTTAAGTGACTTATATGCCTTAAATGTTTTTAGAATTGTATCTATAATATGTTGCATATCTTATGCATTAGATTCTTAATTATCATATTTCAATAAATTGTGCCTATAGATGGCTGGCCCTAGTACCCGTACTACTAATAGGAGTGGTGAACCTCAAGAGACCGGGGATGCTTATCAGACTAATCCCGGTATAGCTATGTTTAACATGATGGCAACTGCCATGGATCGCGTGTCACGTGTGATGGAGCGTCAGGATGCTCGTGAGGCCAACAACAACATCAACAACAGGAATGAGGGTAACCATGGGAGACATAACAGAATGAAGGAATTCATTGACTTTCGCCCGTCTAAATTCTACGGGGAAGCTGATGATGAGAAAGCAGAGGCTTGGCTGTCCGAGATCGAGAAGATTTTTAGGCCACTTGATTATACAGATGAAGAGAAATTGGAGTTTGCTGTATTTCTGTTGCACGGGGATGTCGAGCATTCGTGGCACACTGTAGAGGCACTATGGGAGACTGATCAGACACCTCGCTTGTGGGGTAGTTTTGTTAAGGCATTTAAGGAAAAATATGTACCTGCAGTTTCTAGGCAGAGGCGGATCGAGGAGTTCATGCACTTGACCCAGGGTAATATGACGGTGGCCCAGTACGAGGCTCGTTTTGATCGACTGTCCCGTTATGCTCAGTATATGGTTTGTACTCCGGAGGCAAAAATGTGGAAATTTACTATTGGTTTGAGGCCAGAGATTCAGGACCAGTTAGCTTCTCACGACTTCGATACTTATTCTGCTCTCTTTGCTGCTGCCTCTCGAGTTGAGAAGAGGAAACTAGATGGAGCCGGTTCGAGTCAGCCGAGCAAGAAACCATACCAGCCTCCAAGTCAGCAGAGGAAATTCCATAATCAGGGTCGTAACCAGGGCCAGAGCCAGAGCAGGTCAGGGAATAACCGTGGCCCGACGAAAGCGCCATCAGCCTCTTCCGCCCGTGGATCCACAGGTAGTTCACCTGCTACTCAGTCCATCAGCTGCTCATATTGTGACAGGAAGGGGCATGCCGAGGCCCAGTGTTGGAGAAAGTTGGGACGATGTATGAGGTGCGGGAGTGATCAGCCCCAGATCAAGGATTGCCCTAAACGTCAGGCAGGGCAGAATCAGGGTAAACCAGCCGATAGAGGTAAGACTCCAGTTCCCAGGGTCCAGGCCCGAGCCTATGCTATCGAGTGCGAGGAAATCCCAGATGAGACCGCTGTTGTTGAAGGTACATTCTTCATACTGAATCAACCTGTTAAGGTGTTAATTGATCCGGGTGCTACTCATTCATTTATTACTCCATTATGTGTGGAACGTGTGAAATTGAAAGTTGTATGTTTGCCATTTGAAGTAGAAGTTGGTACTCCAATGGGTTCTAAACTAGTAACTAGTTCAGTTTGTAAAGCATGTAGAATCCAAATTAAGGATAGGGAATTCTCAACCAATCTTATTGTATTACCTTTTCCAGACTACGGGGTCATTTTAGGCATGGATTGGCTGGCAAAACATCATGTCCAATTGGATTGCCGGGCGAAGATTATAACGTTCCGGGTACCTGATCAACCGATACTGGAGATTATGGGTCGAAGAGATTTCACCGGGAGTTCCATCATTTCATCTACAAAAGCAGTGAAGTCCTGGAGGAAAGGATGCAGCGGATACTTGGCTTACCTTATCATCAAGCCATCGGATAAAGCTAAGTTGGAGGAGATGCCTGTAATCAAAGATTATGCAGATGTGTTCCCTGAAGAGTTACCCGGTTTACCCCCAAATCGGGAGATCGAGTTTGTTATAGAATTGCTGCCTGACGCCCAGCCGATATCGAGAGCTCCCTATCGTATGGCACCGGCCGAGCTACAAGAATTGAAAGACCAATTGCAAGGATTGCTGAAGAAGGGATTTGTACAACCGAGCTCTTCACCGTGGGGTGCGCCCGTGTTATTTGTTAAGAAGAAAGACGGAACGTTGAGGCTATGCATTGACTATCGAGGTTTGAACCAAGTGACTGTCAAGAATAAATACCCACTTCCCCTGATTGACGAGTTGTTTGATCAACTGCAAGGAGCCAAAGTGTATTCGAAACTCGACTTGAGGCAAGGGTATTATCAATTGCGGATCAAGAAGGAAGATGTGCCTAAAACGGCTTTCAGGACGAGATATGGGCACTATGAATATGTAGTGATGCCTTTTGGACTAACTAATGCCCCTGCAGCCTTTATGGATTTGATGCATAGGGTGTTTCAGCCCTACTTGGACCAATTTGTGGTGATCTTCATTGATGATATTTTGGTATACTCGAAATCGGAGGCGGAGCATGAACAACATCTGCGGTTGGTACTGCAGAAACTTCGAGAGCATCGATTGTATGCAAAGTTTAGTAAATGTGAATTTTGGTTGCAGCAGATTGCATTTTTGGGGCATATCATATCCCAAGAGGGAATAGCGGTAGATCCAGCAAAGATCGATGCAGTGATGTCTTGGAAAAAGCCAGAAAATGTTACGGAAGTCCGGAGTTTTCTTGGTCTAGCCGGCTATTATCGGAGGTTCGTGAAGGATTTCTCTAAGATTGCAGGACCGCTTACAAAGCTCACTCAAAAGAAAACCAAGTTCGTGTGGGATGATAAGTGTGAGAACAGCTTCCAAGAGTTGAAGAAGAGATTGACTACTGCACCAGGTCTTGCATTGCCTGAAGGGAGTCAAGGTTTCGTAATCTATAGTGATGCATCGAAAGAAGGATTAGGGTGTGTGTTGATGCAAAATGGAAGAGTTATTGCATATGCTTCTAGGAAACCAAAACCGTATGAGACGAATTACCCGACGCATGACTTGGAGTTAGCGGCTATTGTGTTTGCACTCAAGAAATGGAGGCATTATCTGTGGGGTAACAAGTTTGAGGTATTTACCGATCATAAGAGCTTGAAATACTTGTTTTCTCAAAAGGAATTGAATATGAGGCAAAGGCGGTGGATGGAGCTTTTGGATGATTATAACTGCTCAATTAATTATGTGCCCGGTAAGGCGAACGTAGTTGCAGATGCCTTAAGCAGAAAAGCAAGCGTGGCGAAACTGGAAGTCAAAGTGCAGGAGTTGTTGGAGGAAGCGTTTCTATCGGAACCACACTTGACTCAGAAGGGGTTACTTTTTTCCACTACCCAAGTTCAATCGACTTTGTTATCTGAGTTACGAGAGGCTCAACAGAAGGACCAACAATTTCAAAAGATTAAGGAAAGCAATGCAGATTTCAAGTTTCACGACGATGGTGTTTGGAGGTTTAGGAACCGGGTTTGTGTTCCCAATAAGCCAGAGCTGAAAAAGAAGATTCTTGAGGAAGCACATAATTCAAGATATACTATTCACCCCGGTGGAACCAAGATGTATCGGGATTTGAAGCAACACTATTGGTGGAATAACATGAAAAGAGAAATTGCGGAGTTTGTAGCACGGTGTTTAACTTGCCAGAGAGTCAAAGCAGAACATCAACGACCCGCAGGTTTACTACAGCCGTTGGAGATTCCTCAATGGAAATGGGAACATATCACTATGGATTTTGTTATGGACCTGCCTAGATCACAGAAGGGTCGTGACGCCGCTTGGGTTATAGTAGATAGATTGACTAAGTCGGCACACTTTTTACCAATAAACAAGGAGGATAATCCTGAGAAACTGGGAGATATGTATGTGGCGGAGATTGTAAGATTGCATGGGATGCCTGTGAGTATTGTATCGGATAGAGATCCTCGTTTTACTTCCCGATTTTAGAAGAGATTGCAGGAAGCTTTGGGGACGAAATTGAGTTTTAGCACGGCTTATCACCCTCAGACGGACGGTCAATCGGAGAGAACCATTCAGATTTTGGAGGATATGCTGAGGGCATGTATTCTAGACTTCGGGAAAGGTTGGGAGAAATATCTATCTCTAGCGGAGTTCGCCTACAACAATAGTTATCAGGCCACGATCGGGATGGCCCCATTTGAGGCGCTGTATGGACGGAAATGTCGATCACCAATTTACTAGGATGAAGTAGGTGAGGCGAGGACTTTTGACCCGACCCTTTTACCTGAACTGATGAAAACTGTTGATAACATCCATCTCATCCGGAAACGGATGCTTACCGCCCACAGCAGGCAGAAGAGTTATGCGGGCCGAGGGAGAGGGGGTCTCGAGTTTGAGGTTGGTGACAAGGTGTTCTTGAAGATATCACCCCGGAGGGGACTGATTAAACATGGCAAGGGTGGAAAGTTGAGCCCGAGATTTGTAGGACCGTTTGAGATAGTTGAGAAGATTGGCAAGTTGGCGTATCGACTAGCACTACCCCAGAACCTCTCCAATATTCATGACGTCTTTCATGTGTCGATGCTGCGGAAGTATCATCCTGACCCGTCGCATATCTTGGAGCCAGAGCCGTTGCAGCTTCGGGAAAACTTGTCTTACGAGGAGAAGCCCATTCGGATCCTAGACCAGCAGGATCGGGAGTTGCGCAACAGAACTATACCGATGGTGAAAGTGCTGTGGGATCATCATGGAGTTGAAGAAGCAACGTGGGAAAGGCGAGACCAGATGGAGCAGCAATATCCAGCTTTATTTCAAGGTAAATATTGAATTTCGGGACGAAATTCTTTTAAGGAGGGGAGGATGTGAGGCCCGACCCCGAATTGTAATTGCGTGGGATACCTCTTTTGGCGTGCCCTAACTTAGATGTGCGTGCCATCACCTAGGTTTGAGAATTGTATTTAGTTTGTGTGCTTTGCATTGAATTTCGTGCATTCATATAGGGTTACGTGCGTTTACTTGAAAAACGTGCGTTCGTCTCGTAGTTCGTATCCTACCTCGAAGTGCGTGCCCTAAACCTAGGAAAGCGTGTCTTCACGCTAATCAAGAAAGCATCTTACACGAAACACTAGACTATTAAACAATTCTACAAAATCCACTAACAATATAATAATCAAAATTCCATTCACTAGAAGACAAAAAGGCACCAAACACTAGACATTCCTTATTCTTTATTCTTTGTTCTTTTTGCAAATTCAACACACAACAATCAACACCCAAAAGATGACACAAATTCAGCCACTTTATTACCCTTGGCCGACCATACCATGGTCTTGCACAAGGTTTGAGCAAAAAATTCTTTATTCTAATGCATGCCAAGACAACTTATGACACAAAGCCATTAAAAAATTGCTCAAAATCCTTCCACTTGCACAAATTTTCGGCCACTTCATCCTTGCCCATCCTAACAATTTCAAAATATCACATTGGAGACACAAATTGCAGAATTTTGAAGCCCAATGCCGACATACACCTCAAAAATTGCCAAGACCATCATTTCTTTGTCATTTCTCTCATTTCCTCTCACAAACTCTCTCTCCTCTCATTCTTCTCTCTCCATTTCGGTCCTTGGCTGAAATCTCATCATCTTTGTTCATCTTCATCACACCTTGGTCGAACAAGGCAAGCAAACCATCAAGAAAACCAAGCAATCAAGCTAGAGTTCAAAAATTTCTCTTGCATGTGCATTTGAAGCTTCATTTCGGCCTACGTGAGTTACTAAGCACCCATTTCTTTTGTTCATAGGTTAACATCATGCTGTTGCTAAGAGGTTGGAGATTAAGGTAGGAAAATCAGAGAAAAGATAGGGAGGTTCTAGGCTAAACAAGGGAAAGGAGAAGGTTTGAGCTTCAACAAAGGGTCTTGAGCATTTTGTGGTTGATTGCTAAGGTGAGGGTTAAAAGCTTTTGAAAACTCTTTGAAATTTCACATGCATGTTCACAAATGAGTATGTTTGCTTCTGTACTTGAGTTATGTGGTCGTCCATGAGCTTAAACAACCATGCATGGCAAGAACTTGGCTTGCAAATGATGCTAGGTGAAGTCGAATTTATGTGACAGCTCTCTGACCAGTCTGTTCGAGGTATGTTTAGCTAAGAAAATGGTGTTGAAAATGCTTGAAAATTGGTAGGTGACTAGTTTGGACAGTTTTGAACATTTTTCCCAGAAATAGGCCGAAGCTAATTTTGACTCTAAGGTCCTCAATATGGCAAATCATTAAAATGTGACCAAATCTGGAAATCTGGAAAAATGAATCAGGTTTTGGCAGATGCACTGACCTTGTGAAACGAACCATATTTGACTTAGTAAATGATTTCCAAAATGCATTAAATTTGGTGTGCTGCTATAATTTTCAGTTCTGGACAACTTTTTCAGAAATAGACCAAAGCTAAAAATGACTCTAAGGACCTCAAAAACGTCATTTTCTGAAAAGTGTGCAAATCTGGACAGTTTTGTGTTACCTCACTGTTTCGGTTATAACTAATGATTCTGAACTCCAATTGATGCAAGGCTTGTTTCTGATTTTAGATAACTTCTTAAGCTTTAATTTGACATCTTATTCACTGAATTTGGAGATTGTTTGATTATCCCATTGATCATGAGAAAACAGCCTATTGCAGTAAGTGTTCCACTTAGCTATGTGCTTGGAAAACTATTGTAACCTCTTTTGTGGCACTAGTTGCTTGGAATTGTGGTGTTGGAATATTATGTGGACTGTTTTAAGCACTTGAGGATGTATGAATTGAATGATGTATGACTTGGGAATGATGTTAAGTTGCCTTAAGGTTTGATCGCACGATTATGCATGAAATGGAAACCCTAATGATTAAATATTCTTGCTAAGTGTTAACCATTGGATATTGTGAGGAAACTGTACGTTGCGTGGGCTGCCCGTAAATGTTTTATAACTTTAAAAGTGATCTTGACCATTGCATGTTGACAAATAAGCTTTTCTCGCATTTGAACCCTTGTTGATATCACTACATGTTGAGTAATCTTATCACTTGATTGCGTGGACTTTTAATGAGTTATATGGCCTGTTTTACATGTGTTACATGGCTGCCCGTTTAATTTCCATATAACTCTATATGCCTTTCAAGTGAAATTTCCTGTCCTATCTTGTCCTGCCTGTTTATCTGTCAATGTGCAATCTTATGACTGTCCGGAGGCAACCTACTTTGTTGTCCTCCTTCTGTGATATATATTACCTGTCATAAATGTGCATTGCATACAAGGTTGCAACCTTTCCTGTTGGCATGGTAGTGATCACGTACGCCGGGCGGCATCGGGCTTGCCGGTGATACCGTGACCACCATGGTCCCATTCCCTCTCTCGCTTGGGGGCTAGACTTCCTCGGAGAGTTGGGTCGTAGGATTTTGGGGTACATCCGGAGTACACCCACCTGGTGTGTTTGGGGAATGATTTGAAGTCGGCCGCAACAGTTGATCCTGGATCTGATCTGACAGCAGAACCTCCCCGTATCCTTTTTATTATATGTGTAAGTACCCCCTCTTGGATCGTAGAGAACCTCGGGGAGGAAAGACTGGTATTCCTGTTCCTGTATTTGTATTTCTGTTCTTGTACTTCTGTTGTATTCATGTTTGAAAAAGGGATTTTCATAAGTTTAACCGGAAAATGAGTTTCAAACTTATTTCTCGTTCCCCCTCGCTGAGTTCATAAGGACTCACCCTCTTTCATCATTTCAGGTGAAGAAGAACAGGCACAGGAACCTGAGTGCCATGTACCTAATCGTGAACCTGTGGAATGATTGCTTGTTATCGTTGTTTTGCTTGAACGTGACTTCTTGTGAACTTTTGTTACTTAAAGACTATTTCCCTTATGTTGTTGTTGCTTGTGATGTAAAAGACCCCCACTGTAATTTGGGGTCTAATTTTGGGATGTACGTAATTTAAGTAGACTGATACTAGACATGACACTACTATGATCGTTTTGCTTTTACTACTGCTAGTATCTATCACAGGTTATGATGCTTAGTTAAGAAATAGGTTAATAAACATATCCAATCTTAGCAGGTACTCGCTAATAAGTTAAGATCAACAGGTATATTTTGAAATGAGGATAAATGAACAAACGAGACATAGTATCATGTTAGGTTATAAATCAAACGGGACGTCGAATTAACCAATAGGCAATTCAATTGATGGAATAATAGTAATCTTAGCTGGAATTGAATTTGAAATGGTAAATTTTGAGGCTGTTAGAAAATTTAGGTCAAAACAAAGAGCTCAATTACAGCCGTCATGCTGCCGAATTTCCGGAAAGTTTTGGAGTCTAGAATAAAACGTTAAGTGTTAAACCTCCTAGAATGATTAAGAATGTGAAAGGACTTGATTGTTTAGATCACACCCTAGTCTAACCTTTATAGGCCGGGTTGGGGCGTGACAACCATGGGCGAGGCAACTTCTCTTCACGTGGAGGCTGGGCCCGCAAACCGAGGGCGTAGGGCTTGTGACCAGGTCTCTGTCGCTCCGGTGCCCATAACTTTTGATCCGTAAGGAGTTACGAGGCGCACAGCATACCGTTGGAAAGCTCTCCGAGAGCTCTACGACGGGGGCAGGTAGCTAGCTCGCCGTGCCCTTTTTGGAGCTCAAAATCGAACGTTTTCATCAGTTTCGGGCCACTTTTCTTCTTTTGCTCTGTTTTTTCGTCCCGGATCGTACATCGTGAGCTGTTAAAAGGACGACAACCTTACTCGCGGCACATTAGAGGACCCTACAATGCGTCGATATCACGTCTTGCGAGGATGCTGCGTTGTTGAAGCGGATGGGTTGTCGTTAAGCCCATTGGGCCTTTTGAATGGGCCATATCTCTAGGCTGGGACTGTGAACCGTTAATACATAAAGGAATTGTGCCCTCAACATGACGGGCATCATACCAGCACTAATGCATCGGATCCTATCAGAACTCCGAAGTTAAGCGTGCTTGGGCGAGAGTAGTACTAGGATGGGTGACCCCCTGGGAAGTCCTCGTGTTGCACCCCCCTTTTCAATTTTTTTTGCTCCGGTTAGGGTTGCCAAGATACTTTACCCACCACATTTCTATTATCGAATCCCACGGCACCTTGGGCAAGACAACTTCTCTTCACGTGGAGGCTGGGCCCGCAAACCGAGGGCGTAGGGCTTGTGACCAGGTCTCCGTCGTTCCGGTGCCCATAACTTTTGATCCGTAAGGAGTTACGCGGCGCACAGCATACCGTTGTAAAGCTCTCCGAGAGCTCTACGACGGGGGCAGGTAGCTAGCTAGGCGTGCCCATTTCGGAGCTCAAAATCGAACGTTTTTATCAGTTTCGGGCCACTTTTCTTCTTTTGCTCTGTTTTTCCGTCCCGGATCGTACGTCGTGAGCTGTTAAAAGGACGACAACCTTACTCGCGGCACTTTAGAGGACCCTACAATGCGTCGATATCACGTCTTGCGAGGATGCTGCGTTGTTGAAGCGGATGGGTTGTCGTTAAGCCCATTGGGCCTTTTGAATGGGCCATATCTCTAGGCTGGGACTGTGAACCGTTAACACATAAAGGAATTGTGCCCTCAACATGACGGGTGCGATCATACCAGCACTAATGCACCGGATCCCATCAGAACTCCGAAGTTAAGCGTGCTTGGGCGAGAGTAGTACTAGGATGGGTGACCCCCTGGGAAGTCCTCGTGTTGCACCCCCCTTTTCAATTTTTTTTGCTCCGGTTAGGGTTGCCAAGATACTTTACCCACCACATTTCTATTATCGAATCCCACGGCACCTTGGGCAAGACAACTTCTCTTCACGTGGAGGCTGGGCCCGCAAACCGAGGGCGTAGGGCTTGTGACCAGGTCTCCGTCGCTCCGGTGCCCATAACTTTTGATCCGTAAGGAGTTACGAGGCGCACATCATACCGTTGGAAAGCGTTGCGAGAGCTCTACGTCGGGGGTAGCTAGCTAGATCGCTGTGCCCTTTTCGGAGCTCAAAATCGAACGTTTTCATCAGTTTCGGGCCACTTTTCTTCTTTTGCTCTGTTTTTCCTTCCCGGATCGTACGATGTGAGCTGTTAAAAGGACGACAACCTTATTCGCGGCACATTAGAGGACCCTACAATGCGTTGATAACACGTCTTGCGAGGATGCTTCGTTGTTGAAGCGGATGGGTTGTCGTTAAGCCCATTGGGCCTTTTGAATGGGCCGTATCTCTAGGCTGGGACTGTGAACCGTTAACACATAAAGGAATTGTGCCCTCAACATGACGGGTGCGATCATACCAGCACTAATGCACCGGATCCCATCAGAACTCCGAAGTTAAGCGTGCTTGGGCGAGAGTAGTACTAGGATGGGTGACCCCTTGGGAAGTCCTCGTGTTGCACCCCCCTTTTCAATTTTCTTTGCTCCGGTTAGGGTTGCCAAGATACTTTACCCACCACATTTCTATTATCGAATCCCACGGCACCTTGGGCAAGACAACTTCTCTTCACGTGGAGGCTGGGCCCGCAAACCGAGGGCGTAGGGCTTGTGACCAGGTCTCCGTCGCTCCGGTGCCCATAACTTTTGATCCGAAAGGAGTTACGCGGCGCACAGCATACCGTTGGAAAGCTCTCCGAGAGATCTACGACGAGGGCAGGTAGCTAGCTTTCTGTGCCCTTTTCGGAGCTCAAAATCGAACGTTTTCATCAGTTTCGGGCCACTTTTCTTCTTTTGCTCTGTTTTTTCGCCCCGGATCGTACGTCGTGAGCTGTTAAAAGGACGACAACCTTACTCGCGGCACATTAGAGGACCCTACAATGCGTCGATATCACGTCTTGCGAGGATGCTGCGTTGTTGAAGCGGATGGGTTGTCGTTAAGCCCATTGGGCGTTTTGAATGGGCCATATCTCTAGGCTGGGACTGTGAACCGTTAACACATAAAGGAATTGTGCCCTCAACATGACGGGTGCAATCATACCAGCCCTAATGCACCGGATCCCACCAGAACTCCGAAGTTAAGCGTGCTTGTGTGAGAGTAGTACTAGGATGGGTGACCGCCTGGGAAGTCCTCATGTTGCACCCCCCTTTTCAATTTTTTTTGCTCCGGTTAGGGTTGCCAATATAGTTTACCCACCACATTTCTATTATCGAATCCCACGGCACCTTGGGCAAGACAACTTCTCTTCACGTGGAGGCTGGGCCCGCAAACCGAGGGCGTAGGGCTTGTGACCAGGTCCCCGTCGCTCCGGTTCCCATAACTTTTGATCCGTAAAGAGTTACGAGGCGAACAGCATACCGTTGGAAAGCACTCTGAGAGCTCTACGATGGGGGCAGCTAGCTAGCATGCTGTGCCCTTTTCGGAGCTCAAAATCGAACATTTTCATTAGTTTCGGGCCACTTTTCTTCTTTTGCTCTGTTTTTTCGCCCCGGATCGTACGTCGTGAGCTCTTAAAAGGACACCAACCATATTCGCGGCACATTAGAGGACCCTACAATGCGTCGATATCACGTCTTGCGAGGATGCTGCTTTGTTGAAGCGGATGGGTTGTCGTTAAGCCCATTGGGCCTTTTGAATGGGCCATATCTCTAGGCTGGGACTGTGAACCGTTAACACATAAAGGAATTGTGCCCTCAACATGACGGGTGCGATCATACCAGCACTAATGCACCGGATCCCATCGGAACTTCGAAGTTAAGCGTGCTTGGACGAGGGTAGTACTAGGATGGGTGACCCCCTGGGAAGTCCTCGTGTTGCACCCCCCTTTTCAATTTTTTTTGCTCCGGTTAGGGTTGCCAAGATACTTTACCCACCACATTTCTATTATCGAATCCCACGGCACCTTGGGCAAGACAACTTCTCTTCACGTGGAGGCTGGGCCCGCAAACCGAGGGCGTAGGGCTTGTGACCAGGTCTCCGTCGCTCCGGTACCCATAACTTTTGATCTGTAAGGAGTTACGAGGCGCAAAGCATACCGTTGGAAAGCTCTCTGAGAGCTCTACGATAGGGGTAGCAAGCTAGCTCGTTGTGCCCTTTTCGGAGCTCAAAATCGAACGTTTTCATCAGTTTCGGGACACTTTTCTTCTTTTGCTCTGTTTTTCCGTCCTGGATCGTACGTCGTGAGCTGTTAAAAGGACGACAACCTTACTCGCGGAACATTAGAGGACCCTACAATGCGTCGATATCACGTCTTGCGAGGATGCTGCGTTGTTGAAGCGGATGGGTTGTCGTTAAGCCCATTGGGTCTTTTGAATGGTCCATATCTCTAGGCTGGGACTGTGAACCGTTAACACATAAAGGAATTGTACCCTCAACATGACGGGTGTGATCATACCAGCACTAATGCACCGGATCCCACCAGAAATCCGAAGTTAAGCGTGCTTGGGCGAGAGTAGTACTAGGATGGTTGACCCCCTGGGAAGTCCTCATGTTGCACCCTCGTTTTTAATTTTTTTTGTTCCAGTTTGGGTTGCCAAGATACTTTATCCACCATATTTCTATTATCGAATCCCACGGCACATTGGGCAAGACAACTTCACTTCACGTGAAGGCTGGGCCCGCAAACCGAGGGCGTAGGGCTTGTGAGCAGGTCTCCGTCGCTCCGGTACCCATAACTTTTGATCAGTAAGGAGTTACGAGGCGCACAGCATACCGTTGGAAAGCTCCCTGAGAGCTCTACGATGGGGGCAGCTAGCTAGCTCAATGTACCCTTTTCAGAACTTAAAATCGAACGTTTTCATCAGTTTCGGGCCACTTTTCTTCTTTTGCTCTATTTTTCCGTCCCGGATCGTACGTCGTGAGCTATTAAAACTACGACAACCTTACTCGCGGCACATTAGAGGACCCTAAAATGCGTCGATATCACGTCTTGCGAGGATGCTGCGATGTTGAAGCGGATGGGTTGTCGTTAAGCCCATTGGGCCTTTTGAATGGGCCATATCTCTAGGCTGGGACTGTGAACTGTTAACACATAAATGAATTGTGCCCTCAACATGACGGGTTCAATCACACCAGCACTAATGCACTGGATCCCATCAGAACTCCGAAGTTAAGCGTGCTTGTGCGAGAGTAGTACTAGGATGGGTGACCCCCTGGGAAGTCCTCGTGTTGCACCCCCTTTTTCAATTTTTTTTGCTCCGGTTAGGGTTGCCAAGATACTTTATCCACCACAATTCTTTTATCGAATCCCACGGCACCATAGGCAAGACAACTTCGCTTCACTTGGAGGCTGGGCCCGCAAACCGAGGGCGTAGGGCTTGTGACCAGGTGTCCGTCGCTCCGATGCCTATAACTTTTGATCCGAAAGGAGTTACGCAGCGCACAGTATACCGTTGGAAAGCTCTTCGAGAGCTCTACAATGGTGGTAGCAAGCTTGCTCGCTGTGCCCTTTTTGGGGGCCATAATAGAATGTTTTCATTAGTTTCGGGCCACTTTTCTTCTTTTGCTCTGTTTTTCCGTCCCAGATCGTACGTCATGAACTGTTAAAAGGACGACAACCTTACTCGCGGCACATTAGAGGACCCTACAATGCGTCGATATCACGTCTTGCGAGGATGCTGCGTTGTTGAAGCGGATGGGTTGTCGTTAAGCCCATTGGGCCTTTTGAATGGGCCATATCTCAAGGCTGGGACTGTGAACCGTTAACACATAAAGGAATTGTGCCCTCAACATGACGGGTGCGATCATACCAGCACTAATGCACCGGATCCCATCGGAACTCCGAAGTTAAGCGTGCTTGGACGAGAGTAGTACTAGGATGGGTGACCCCCTGGGAAGTCCTCGTGTTGCACCCCCCTTTTCAATTTTTTTTGCTCCGGTTAGGGTTGCCAAGATACTTTACCCACCACATTTCTATTATCGAATCCCACGACACCTTGGGCAAGACAAATTCTCTTCACGTGGAGGTTGGGCCCGCAAACCGAGGGCATAGGGCTTGTGACCAGGTCTCCGTCGCTCCGGTGCCCATAACTTTTGATCCGTAAGGAGTTACGAGGCGCACAGCATACCGTTGGAAAGCTCTCTGAGAGCTCTACAACGGGGGCAGCAAACTGGCTCGCTGTGCCCTTTTCGGAGCTCAAAATTGAACGTTTTCATCAGTTTCGGGCCACTTTTCTTCTTTTGCTCTGTTTTTCCGTCCCGGATCGTACGTCGTGAGCTGTTAAAAGGACGACAACCTTACTCGCGGCACATTAGAGGACCCTACAATGCGTCGATATCACGTCTTGCGAGGATGCTGCGTTGTTGAAGCGGATGGGTTGTCGTTAAGCCCATTGGGCCTTTTGAATGGGCCATATCTCTAGGCTGGGACTGTGAACCGTTAACACATAAAGGAATTGTACCCTCAACATGACGGGTGCGATCATACCAGCACTAATGCACCGGATCCCACCAGAAATCCGAAGTTAAGGGTGCTTGGGCGAGAGTAGTACTAGGATGGTTGACCCCCTGGGAAGTCCTCGTGTTGCACCCTCCTTTTCAATTTTTTTTGCTCCGGTTAGGGTTGCCAAGATACTTTACCCACCACATTTCTATTATCGAATCCCACGGCACCTTGGGCAAGACAACTTCTCTTCACGTGGAGGCTGGGCCCGTAAACCGAGGGCGTAGGGCTTGTGACCAGGCCTCCATCGCTCCGGTGCCCATAACTTTTGATCCGTAAGGAGTTACGAGGTGCACAACATACCGTTGGAAAGCTCTCTTTGAGCTCTACGACGGGGGCAGCTAGCTTGCTCGCTGTGCCCTTTTCGGAGCTCAAAATCGAACGTTGTCATCAGTTTCGGGCCACATTTCTTCTTTTGCTCTGTTTTTCCGTCCCGGATCGTACGTCGTGAGCTGTTAAAAGGACGACAACCTTACTCGCGGCACATTAGAGGACCCTACAATGCGTCGATATCACGTCTTGCGAGGATGCTGCGTTGTTGAAGCGGATGGGTTGTCGTTAAGCCCATTGGGCCTTTTGAATGGGCCATATCTCTAGGCTGGGACTGTGAACCGTTAACACATAAAGGAATTGTGCCCTCAATATGACGGGTGCGATCATACCAGCACTAATGCACAAGATTCCATAAGAACTCCGAAGTTAAGCGTGCTTGTGCGAGAGTAGTACTAGGATGGGTGACCCCTTGGGAAGTCCTCGTGTTGCACCCCCCTTTTCAATTTTTTTTGCTCCGGTTAGGGTTGCCAAGATACTTTACCCACCACATTTCTATTATCGAATCCCACGGCACCTTGGGCAAGACAACTTCTCTTCACGTGGAGGCTGGGCCCACAAACCGAGGGCGTAGGGCTTGTGACCAGGTCTCCGTCGCTCCGGTGCCCATAACTTTTGATCCGTAAGGAGTTACGCGGCGCACAACATACCGTTGGAAAGCTCTCCGAGAGCTCTACGACGGGGGCAGGTAGCTAGCTCGCCGTGCCCTTTTCGGAGCTCAAAATCGAACGTTTTCATCAGTTTCGGGCCACTTTTCTTCTTTTGCTCTGTTTTTTCGACCCGGATCGTACGTCGTGAGCTGTTAAAAGGACGACAACCTTACTCGCGGCACATTAGAGGACCCTACAATGCGTCGATATCACGTCTTGCGAGGATGCTGCGTTGTTGAAGCGGATGGGTTGTCGTTAAGCCCATTGGGCCTTTTGAATGGGCCATATCTCTAGGCTGGGACTGTGAACCGTTGACACATAAAGGAATTGTACCCTCAACGTGACGGGTGCGATCATACCAGCAATAATGCACCGGATCCCACCAGAAATCTGAAGTTAAGCGTGCTTGGGCGAGAGTAGTACTAGGATGGTTGACCCCCTGGGAAGTCCTCGTGTTGCACCCTCCTTTTCAATTTTTTTTGCTCCGGTTAGGGTTGCCAAGATACTTTACCCACCACATTTCTATTATCGAATCCTACGGCACCTTGGGCAAGACAACTTCTCTTCACGTGGAGGCTGGGCCCGCAAACCGAGGGCGTAGGGCTTGTGACCAGGTCTCCGTCGCTCCGGTGCCCATAACTTTTGATCCGTAAGGAGTTACGCGGCGCACAACATACCGTTGGAAAGCTCTCCGAGAGCTCTACGACGGGGGCAGGTAGCTAGCTCGCCGTGCCCTTTTCGGAGCTCAAAATCGAACGTTTTCATCAGTTTCGGGCCACTTTTCTTCTTTTGCTCTGTTTTTCCGTCCCGGATCGTACGTCGTGAGCTGTTAAAAGGACGACAACCTTACTCGCGGCACATTAGAGGACCCTACAATGCGTCGATATCACGTCTTGCGAGGATGCTGCGTTGTTGAAGCGGATGGGTTGTCGTTAAGCCCATTGGGCCTTTTGAATGGGCCATATCTCTAGGCTGGGACTGTGAACCGTTAACACATAAAGGAATTGTACCCTCAACGTGACGGGTGCGATCATACCAGCAATAATGCACCGGATCCCACCAGAAGTCTGAAGTTAAGCGTGCTTGGGCGAGAGTAGTACTAGGATGGTTGACCCCCTGGGAAGTCCTCGTGTTGCACCCCCCTTTTCAATTTTTTTTGCTCCGGTTAGGGTTGCCAAGATACTTTACCCACCACATTTCTATTATCGAATCCTACGGCACCTTGGGCAAGACAACTTCTCTTCACGTGGAGGCTGGGCCCGCAAACCGAGGGCGTAGGGCCTGTGACCAGGTCTCCGTCGCTCCGGTGCCCATAACTTTTGATCCGTAAGGAGTTACGAGGTGCACAGCATACCGTTGGAAAGCTCTCTGAGAGGTCTACAACGGGGACAGCTAGCTAGCTTGCTGTGCCCTTTTCGGAGCTTAAAATCGAACGTTTTCATCAGTTTCGGGCCACTTTTCTTCTTTTGCTCTGTTTTTTCGTCCCGGATCGTACGTCGTGAGCTGTTAAAAGGACGACAACCTTACTCGCGGCACATTAGAGGACCCTACAATGCATCGATATCACGTCTTGCGAGGATGCTGCGTTGTTGAACTGGATGGGTTGTCGTTAAGCCCATTGGGCCTTTTGAATGGGCCATATCTCTAGGATGGGACTGTGAACCGTTAACACATAAAGGAATTGTGCCCTCAACATGACGGGTGCGATCATACCAGCACTAATGCACCAGATCCCATCAGAACTCCGAAGTTAAGCGTGCTTGTGCGAGAGTAGTACTAGAAAGGGTGACCCCACGGGAAGTCCTCGGGTTGCGCCCCCTTTTCAATTTTTTTTGCTCCGGTTAGGGTTGCCAAGATACTTTACCCACCACATTTCTATTATCGAATCCCACGGCACCTTGGGCAAGACAACTTCTCTTCACGTGGAGGCTGGGCCCGCAAACCGAGGGCGTAGGGCTTGTGACCAGGTCTCCGTTGCTCCGGTGCCCATAACTTTTGATCCGTAAGGATTTACGAAGCGAACAGCATACCGTTGGAAAGCACTCTGAGAGCTCTACGATAGGGGCAGCTAGCTAGCACGCTGTGCCCTTTTCGGAGCTCAAAATCGAACGTTTTCATCAGTTTCGGGCCACTTTTCTTCTTTTGCTCTGTTTTTCCGTCCCGGATCGTACGTCGTGAGCTGTTAAAAGGACGACAACCTTACTCGCGGCACATTAGAGGACCCTACAATGCGTCGATATCACGTCTTGCGAGGATGCTGCGTTGTTGAAGCGGATGGGTTGTCGTTAAGCCCATTGGGCCTTTTGAATGGGCCATATCTCTAGGCTGGGACTGTGAACCGTTAACACATAAAGGAATTGTGCCCTCAACATGACGGGTGCGATCATACCAGCACTAATGCATCGGATCCCATCAGAACTCCGAAGCAAAGCGTGCTTGGGCGAGAGTAGTACTAGGATGTGTGACCCCCTGGGAAGTCCTCGTGTTGCAACCCCCTTTGCATTTTTTTTTGCTCCGGTTAGGGTTGCCAAGATACTTTACCCACCACATTACTATTATCGAATCCCACGGCACCTTGGGCAAGACAACTTCTCTTCACGTGGAGGCTGGGCACGCAAACCGTGGGCGTAGGGTTTGTGACCAGGTCTCCGTCGCACCGGTGCCCATAACTTTTGATCCGTAAGGAGTTACGAGGCGCACAGCATACCGTTGGAAAGCTCTCTGAGAGCTCTACGACGGGGGCAACTTGCTAGATCGCTTTGCCCTTTTCAGAGCTCAAAATCGAACGTTTTCATCAGTTTCGGTCCACTTTTCTTCTTTTGCTCTGTTTTTTCGTCCCGGATCGTACGTCGTGATCTGTTAAAAGGACGACAACCCTACTCGCGGCACATTAAAGGAACCTACAATGCGTCGATATCACGTCTTGCGAGGATGCTGCGTTGTTGGAGCGGGTGGGTTGTCGTTAAGCCCATTGGGACTTTTGAATGGGCCATATCTCTAGGCTGGGACTGTGAACCGTTAACACATAAAGGAATTGTGCCCTCAACATGACGGGTGCGATCATACTAGCACTAATGCACTGGATCCCATTAGAACTCCGAAGTTAAGCGTGCTTGGGCGAGAGTAGTACTAGGATGGGTGACCCCCTGGGAAGTCCTCGTGTTGCACCCCCCTTTTCAATTTTTTTTGCTCCGGTTAGCGTTGCCAAGATACTTTACCCACCACATTTCTATTATCGAATCCCACGGCACCTTGGGCAAGACAACTTCTCTTCCCGTGGAGGCTGGGCCCGCAAACCGAGGGCGTAGGGCTTGTGACCAGGTCTCCGTCGCTCCGGTGGCCATAACTTTTGATCCGTAAGGAGTTACGCGGCGCACAGCATACCGTTGGAAAGCTCTCCGTGAGCTCTACGACGGGGGCAGCTAGCTAGCTCGCCGTGCAATTTTTAGAGCGCAAAATCGAACGTTTTCATCAGTTTCGGGCCACTTTTATCCTTTTGCTCTGTTTTTCCGTCCCGGATCGTACGTCGTGAGCTGTTAAAAGGACGACAACCTTACTCGCGGTACATTAGAGGACCCTACAATGCGTCGATATCACGTCTTGCGAGGATGATGCGTTGTTGAAGCGGATGGGATATCGTTAAGCCCATTGGGCCTTTTGAATGGGCCATATCTCAGGGCTGGGACTGTGAACCGTTAACACATAAAGGAATTGTGCCCTCAACATGACGGGTGCGATCATACCAGCACTAATGCACCGGATCCCATCAGAACTCCGAAGTTAATCGTGCTTGGGCGAGAGTAGTACTAGGATGTGTGACCCCCTGGGAAGTCCTCGTGTTGCACCCCCTTTTGCACCCCCTTTTTCAATTTTTTTTGCTCCGGTTAGGGTTGCCAAGATACTTTACCCACCACATTTCTATTATCGAATCGCACGGCACCTTGGGCAAGACAACTTCTCTTCACGTGGAGGGTGTGCCCGCAAACCGAGGGCGTAGTCCTTATGACTAGGTCTCCGTCGCTCCTGTGCCCATAACTTTTGATCCGTAAGGAGTTACGTGGAGCACAGCATACCGTTGGAAAGCTCTCTGAGAGCTCTACGACGGGGGCAGCTAGCTAGCTCGCCGTGCACTATTCGGAGCTCAAAATCGAATGTTTTCATCAGTTTTGGGCCACTTTTCTTCTTTTGCTCTGTTTTTCTGTCCTGGATCGTACGTCGTGAGCTGTTAAAAGGACGACAACCTTACTCGCGGCACTTTAGAGGACCCTACAAAGCGTCGATATCACGTCTTGCGAGGATGCTGCGTTGTTGAAGCGGATGGGTTGTCGTTAAGCCCATTGGGCCTTTTGAATGGGCCATATCTCTAGGATGGGACTGTGAACCATTAACACATAAAGGAATTGTGCCCTCAACATGACGGGTACGATCATACCAGCACTAATGCACCGGATCCCATCAGAACTCCGAAGTTAAGCGTGCTTGGTCGAGAGTAGTATTAGGATGGGTGACCCCCTGGGAAGTCCTCGTGTTGCACCCCCTTTTGCACCCCCTTTTTCAATTTTTTTTGCTCCGGTTAGGGTTGCCAAGATACTTTACCCACCACATTTCTATTATCGAATCCCACGACACCTTGGGCAAGACAACTTCTCTTCACGTGGAGGCTGGGCCCGCAAACCGAGGGCGTAGGGCTTGTGACCAGGTCTCCGTCGCTCCGGTGCCCATAACTTTTGATCCGTAAGGAGTTACGCGGCGCACAGCATACCGTTTGAAAGCTCTCCGAGAGCTCTATGACTGGGGTAGGTAGCTAGCTCGCCGTGCCTTTTTGGTTCTCAAAATCGAACGTTTTCATCAGTTTCGGGCCACTTTTCTTCATTTGCTCTGTTTTTTCGTCCCGGATCGTACGTCTTGAGCTGTTAAAAGGACGACAACCTTACTCGCAGCACATTAGAGGACCCTACAATGCGTCGATATCACGTCTTGCAATGATGCTGCGTTGTTGAAGCGGATGGGTTATCGTTAAGCCCATTGGGCCTTTTGAATGGGCCATATCTCTAGGTTGGGACTGTGAACCGTTAACACATAAAGGAATTGTGCCCTCAACATGACGGGTGCGATCATACCAGCACTAATGCACCAGATCCCATCAGAACTCCGAAGTTAAGCGTGCTTGGGCGAGAGGAGTACTAGGATGGGTGACCCCCTGGGAAGTCCTCCTGTTGCACCCCCCTTTTCAATTTTTTTTGCTCCGGTTAGCGTTGCCAAGATACTTTACCCACCACATTTCTATTATCGAATCCCACGGCACCTTGGGCAAGACAACTTCTCTTCACGTGGAGGTTGGGCCTGTAAACCGAGGGCGTAGGGCTTGTGACAAGGTCTCCGTCGCTCCGGTGCCCATAACTTTTGATCCGTAAGGAGTTACGCGGCGCACAGCATACCGTTGCAAAGCTCTCCGAGAGCTCTACGACGGGGGCAGCTAGCTAGCTCGACATGCACTTTTCGGAGCTCAATATAGAACGTTTTCATCAGTTTCGGGCCACTTTTCTTCTTTCGCTCTATTTTTCCGTCCCGGATCGTACGTCGTGAGCTATTAAAAGGACGACAACCTTACTCGCGGCACATTAGAGGACCCTACAATGCGTCGATATCACGTCTCGCGAGGATGCTGCGTTGTTGAAGCGGATGGGTTGTCGTTAAGCCCATTGGGCCTTTTGAATGGGCCATATCTCTAGGCTGGGACTGTGAACCGTTAACACATAAAGGAATTGTGCCCTCAACATGACGGGTGCGATCATACCAGCACTAATGCACCGGATCCCATCAGAACTCCGAAGTTAAGCGTGCTTGGGCGAGAGTAGTACTAGGATGGGTGACCCCATGGGAAGTCCTCGTGTTGCACCCCCTTTTGCACCCCCTTTTTCAATTTTTTTTGCTCCGGTTAGGGTTGCCAAGATACTTTACCCACCACATTTCTATTATCGAATCCCACGGCACCTTGGGCAAGACAACTTCCCTTCACGTGGAGGCTGGGCCCGCAAACCGAGGGCGTAGGGCTTGTGACCAGGTCTCCGTCGCTCCGGTGCCCATAACTTTTGATCCGTAAGGAGTTACGCGGCGCACAGCATACTGTTGGAAAGTTCTCCGAGAGCTCAACGACTGAGGCATGTATCTAGCTCGCCGTGCCTTTTTGGAGCTCAAAATCGAACGTTTTCATCAGTTTCGGGCCACTTTTCTTCTTTTACTCTGTTTTTTCATCCCGGATCGTACGTCGTGAGCTGGTAAAAGGACGACAACCTGACTCGCGGGACATCAGAGGGACCTACAACGTGTTGATATCACGTCTTGCGAGGATTCTGCGTTGTTGAAGCGGATGGGTTGTCGTTAAACCCATTGGGCCTTTTGAATTGGCCATTTCTCTAGGCTGGGACTGTGTACAGTTAACACATATAGGAATTGTGCCCACAACGTGACGTTTGCGATCATACCAGCACTAATGCACCGGATCCCATCAGAACTCCGAAGTTAAGCGTGCTTGGGTGAGAGTAGTACTAGGATGGGTAACCCCCTGGAAAGTCCTCGTGTCGCACACCCTTTTGCACCTCCTTTTTCAATTTTTTTTGCTCCGGTTAGGGTTGCCAAGATACTTTACCAACCACATTTCTATTACCTAATCCCACGACACCTTGGGCCAGACAATTTCACTTCACGTAGAGGCTGGGCCCGTGAACCGAAGGCGTGGGGCTTGTGACCAGGTCTCCGTCGCTCCGGTGCCCATAACTTTTGATCCGTAAGGAGTTACGCGGCGCACAGCATACCGTTGGAAAGCTTTCCGGGAGCTCTACGACTGGGGCAGGTAGCTAGCTCGCCGTGCCTTTTTGGATCTCAAAATCGAACGCTTTCATCAGTTTCTGGCCACTTTTCTTCTTTTGCACTGTTTTTCGGTCCCGGATCGTACGTCGTGAGCTGTTAAAAGGATGACAACCATACTTGCGGCACATTAGAGGACCCTACAATGCGTCGACATCATGTCTTGCGAGGATGCTGCGTTGTTGATGCGGATGGGTTGTCGTTAAGCCCATTGGGCCTTTTGAATGGGCCATATCTCTAGGCTGGGACTCTGAACCGTTAACACATAAAGGAATTGTGCCCTCAACATGACGGGTGCGATCATACCAGTACTAATACACTGGATCCCATCAGAACTCCGAAGTTAAGCGTGCTTGGGCGAGAGTAGTACTAGGATGGGTGACCCCCTGGGAAGTCCTCGTGTTGCACCCCCTTTTGCACCCCCTTTTTCAATTTTTTTTGCTCTGGTTAGGGTTGCCAAGATACTTTACCCACCACATTTCTATTATCGAATCCCACGGCACCTTGGGCAAGACAACTTCTCTTCACGTGGAGGCTGGGCTCGCAAACCCAGGGCGTAGCGCTTGTGACCAGGTCTCCGTCGCTCCGGTGCTCATAACTTTTGATCCGTAAGGAGTTACGCGGCGCACAGCATACAGTTGGAAAGCTCTCTGAGAGCTCTACGACGGGGGCAGCTAGCTAGCTCGCCGTGCCCTTTTCGGAGCCCAAAATCGAACGTTTTCATCAGTTTTGCGCCACTTTTCTTTTTTTGCTCTGTTTTCCCGTCCCGGATCGTACCTCGTGAGCTGTTAAAAGGACGACAACCTTACTAGCAGCACATTAGAGGACCCTACAATGCGTCGATATCAGGTCTTGCGAGGATGCTGCGTTGTTGAAGCGGATGGGTTGTCGTTAAGCCCATTGGGCCTTTTGAATGGGCCATATCTCCAGGCTGGGACTGTGAACCGTTAACACATAAAGGAATTGCGTCATCAACATGACGGGTGCGAGCATACCAGCACTAATGCACCGGATCCCATCAGAACTCCAAAATTAAGCGTGCTTGGGCGAGAGTTGTACTAGGATGGGTGACCCCCTGGGAAGTCCTCGTGTTGTACCCCCCTTTTCAATTTTTTTTGCTCCGGTTAGCATTGCCAAGATACTTTACCCACCACATTTCTATTATCGAATCCCACGGCACCTTGGGCAAGAGAACTTCTCTTCACGTGGAGGCTGGGCCCGCAAACCGAGGGCGTAGGGCTTGTGACCAGGTCTCCGTCGCTCCGGTGCCCATAACTTTTGATCCGTAAGGAGTTACGCGGCGCACAGCATACCGTTGGAAAGCTCTCCGAGAGCTCTACGACTGGGGCAGGTAGCTAGCTCGGCGTGCCCTTTTTGGAGCATAAAATCAAACGTTTTCATCAGTTTCGGGCCACTTTTCTTCTTTTGCTATGTTTTTCCGTCCCGGATCGTACGTCGTGAGCTGTTAAAAGGACGACATCCTTACTCGCGGCACATTAGAGGACCCTACAATGCGTCGATATCACGTCTTGCGAGGATGCTGCGTTGTTGAAGCGGATGGGTTGTCGTTAAGCCCATTGGGCCTTTTGAATGGGCCATATCTCTAGGCTGGGACTGTGAACCGTTAACACATAAAGGAATTGTGCCCTCAACATGACGGGTGCGATCATACCAGCAATAATGCACCGGATCCCATCAGAACTCTGAAGTTAAGCGTGCTTGGGCGAGAGTAGTAGTAGGATGGGTGACCCCCTGGGAAGTCCTCGTTTTGCACCCCCTTTTGCACCCCCTTTTCCAATTTTTTTTGCTCCGGTTAGGGTTGCCAAGATACTTTACCCACCACATTTCTATTATCGAATCCCACGGCACCTTGGGCAAGATAACTTCACTTCACGTAGAGGCTGGGCTCGCAAACCGAGGGCGTAGGGCTTGGGACCAGGTCTCTGTCGCTTCGGTGCCCATAACTTTTGATCCGTAAGGAGTTTCGCGTCGCACACCATTCCGTTGGAAAGCTCTCCAAGAGCTCTACGACTGGGGCATGTAGCTAGCTTGCCGTGCCTTTTTGGAGCACAAAATCGAACGTTTTCATCAGTTTCGGGCCACTTATTTTCTTTTGCTCTGTTTTTTCATCCCGGATCGTATGTCGTGATCTGTTAAAAGGACGACAACCTTACTCGCGGCACATTAGAGGACCCTACAATGCGTCGATATCACGTCTTGCGAGGATGCTGCGTTGTTGAAGCGGATGGGTTGTCGTTAAGCCCATTGGGCCTTTTGAATGGGCCATATCTCTAGGCTGGGACTGTGAACCGTTAACACATAAAGGAATTGTGCCCTCAACATGACGGGTGCGATCATACCAGCACTAATGCACCGGATCCCATTAGAACTCCGAAGTTAAGCGTGCTTGGGCGAGAGTAGTACTAGGATGGGTGACCCCCTGGGAAGTCCTCGTGTTGCACCCCCTTTTGCACCTCCTTTTTCAATTTTTTTTGCTCCGGTTAGGGTTGCCAAGATACTTTACCCACCACATTTCTATTATCGAATCCCACGGCACCTTGGGCAAGACAACTTCTCTTCACGCGGAGGTTGGGCCCGCAAACCGAGGGCGTAGGGCTTGTGACCAGGTCTCCGTCGCTCCGGTGCCCGAAACTTTTGATCCGTAAGGAGTTACGCGGCGCACGGCATACCGTTGGAAAGCTCTTCGAGAGCTTTACGACGGGGGCAGCTAGCTTGCTCGCCGTGCCTTTTTGAATCTCAAAATCGAACGTTTTCATCAGTTTCGGGGCACTTTTCTTCTTTTGCACTATTTTTTCGTCCCGGATCGTACGTCATGAGCTGTTAAAAGGACGACAACCTTACTCGCGGCACATTAGAGGACCCTACAATGCGTCAATATCACGTCTTGCGAGGATGCTGCGTTGTTGAAGCGGATGGGTTGTCGTTAAGCCCATTGGGCCTTTTGAATGGGCCATATCTCTAGGCTGGGACTGTGAACCGTTAACACATAAAGGAATTGTGCCCTCAACATGACGGGTGCGATCATACCAGCACTAATGCACTGGATCCCATCAGAACTCCGAAGTTAAGCGTGCTTGGGCGAGAGTAGTACTAGGATGGGTGACCCCCTGGGAAGTCCTCGTGTTGCACCCCCCTTTTCAATTTTTTTTGCTCCGGTTAGCGTTGCCAAGATACTTTACCCACCACATTTCTATTATCGAATCCCATGGCACCTTGGGCAAGACAACTTCTCTTCACGTGGAGGTTGGGCCCGCAAACCGACGGCGTAGGACTTGTGACCAGGTCTCCGTCGCTCCGGTGCCCATAACTTTTGATCCGTAAGGAGTTACGCGGCGCACAGCATACCGTTGGAAAGCTCTCCGAGAGCTCTACAATGTGGGCAGCTAGCTAGATTGCTGTACCCTTTTCGGAACTCAAAATCGAACGTTTTCATCAGTTTCGGGGAACTTTTCTTCTTTTGCTCTGTTTTTCCGTCCCGGATCGTACGTCGTGAGCTGTTAAAAGGACGAAAACCTTACTCGCGGCACATTAGAGGACCCTACAATGAGTCGATATCACGTCTTGCGAGGATGCTGCGTTGTTGAAGCGGATGGGTTGTCGTTAAGCCCATTGGGCTTTTTGAATGGGCCATATCTCGAGGCTGGGACTGTGAACCGTTAACACATAAAGGAATTGTGCCCTCAACATGACGGGTGCGATCATACCAGCACTAATGCACCGGATCCCATCAGAACTCCGAATTTATGCGTGCTTGGGCGAGAGTAATACTAGGATGGGTGACCCCCTGGGAAGTCCTCGTGTTGCACCCCCTTTTGCACCCCCTTTTTCAATTTTTTTTGCTCCGGTTAGGGTTGCCAAGCTACTTTACCCACCACATTTCTATTATCGAATCCCACGGCACCTTGGGCAACACAACCTCTCTTCACGTCGAGGCTGGGCATGCAAACTGAGGGCGTAGGGCTTGTGGCCAAGTCTCCATTGCTCCGGTGCCCATAACTTTTGATCCGTATGGAGTTACGCGGCGCACAGCATACCGTTGGAAAGCTCTCCAAGAGCTCTACAATTGGGGCAGCTAGCTATCTCGCTGTGACCTTTTCGGAGCTCAAAATTGAACGTTTTCATCATTTTCGGGCCACTTTTCTTATTTTGCTCTGTTTTTCCGTCCCGGATCGTACGTCGTGAGCTGTTAAAAGGACGACAACCTTACTCGCGGCACATTAGAGGACCCTACAATGCGTCGATATCACGTCTTGCGAGGATGCTGCGTTGTTGAAGCGGATGGGTTGTCGTTAAGCCCATTGGGCCTTTTGAATGGGCCATATCTCTAGGCTGGGACTGTGAACCGTTAACACATAAAGGAATTGTGCACTCAACATGACGGGTGCGATCATACCAGCACTAATGCACCGGATCCCATCAGAACTCCGAAGTTAAGCATGCTTGGGCGAGAGTAGTACTAGGATGGGTGACCCCCTGGGAAGTCCTCGTGTTGCACCCCCCTTTTCAATTTTTTTTGCTCCGGTTAGGGTTGCCAAGATACTTTACCCTCCACATTTCTATTATCGAATCCCACGGCACCTTGGGCAAGACAACTTCTCTTCACGTGGTGGCTGGACCCGCAAACCGAGGGCGTAGGGCTTGTGACCAGGTCTCCGTCGCTCCGGTGCCCATAACTTTTGATCCGTAAGGAGTTACGAGGCGCACAGCATACCGTTGGAAAGCTCTCTGAGAGCTCTACGACGGGGGCAGCTAGCTAGCTTGGTTTGCCCTTTTCGGAGCTCAAAATCGAACGTTTTCATCAGTTTCGGGCCACTTTTCTTCTTTTGCTCTGTTTTTCCGTCCCGGATCGTACGTCGTGAGCTGTTAAAAGGACGACAACCTTACTCGCGGAACATTAGAGGACCCTACAATGCGTCGATATCACGTCTTGCGAGGATGCTGCGTTGTTGAAGCGGATGGGTTGTCGTTAAGCCCATTGGGCCTTTTGAATGGGCCATATCTCTAGGCTGGGACTGTGAACCGTTAACACATATAGGAATTGTGCCCTCAACCTGACCGGTGCGATCATACCAGCACTAACGCACCGGATCCCATTAGAACTCCGAAGTTAAGCGTGCTTGGGCGAGAGTAGTACTAGGATGGGTGACCCCCTGGGAAGTCCTCGTGTTGCACCCCCTTTTCAATTTTTTTTGCTCCGGTTAGCGTTGCCAAGATACTTTACAAACCACATTTCTATTATCGAATCCCACGGCACCTTGGGCAAGACAACTTCTCTTCACGTGGAGGCTGGGCCCGCAAACCGAGGGCGTAGGGCTTGTAACCAG
Source organism: Ehretia macrophylla (assembly GCA_037974665.1). Taxonomy (NCBI): domain Eukaryota; kingdom Viridiplantae; phylum Streptophyta; class Magnoliopsida; order Boraginales; family Ehretiaceae; genus Ehretia; species Ehretia macrophylla. The sequence goes on from CM075773.1 coordinate 2,904,022, forward strand.
GTCTCCGTCGCTCCAGTGCCCATAATTTTAGATCCGTACGGAGTTACGCGGCGCATAGCATACCGTTGGAAAGCACTCCGAAAGCTCTACGACGGGGGCAGCGAGCTAGCTCGCCTTGCCCTTTTCGGAGCTCAAAATCGAACGTTTTCATCAGTTTCGGGCCACTTTTCTTCTTTTGCTCTATTTTTCCGTCCCGGATCTTACGTTGTGAGCTGTTAAAAGGACGACAACCTTACTCGCGACACATTAGAGGACCCTACAATGCGTCAATATCACGTCTTGCGAGGATACTGCATTGTTGAAGCGGATGGGTTGTCGTTAAGCCCATTGGGCCTTTTGAATGGGCCATATCTCCGGGATGGGACTGTAAACTGTCAACACATAAGAGAGTTGTGCCCTCAACATGACGGGTGCGATCATACCAGTACTAATGCACTGGATCCCATCAGAACTCCGAAGTTAAGCGTGCTTGGGCGAGAGTAGTACTAGGATGGGTGACCCCTTGGGAAGTCCTCGTGTTGCACCCCCCCTTTTCAATTTTTTTTTGCTCCGGTTAGCATTGCCAAGATACTTTATCCACCAGATTTCTATTATCGAATCCCATGGCACCTTGGGCAAGACAACATCACTTCACTTGGAGGCTGGGCCCGCAAGCCAAGGGCGTAGAGCTTGTGACCAGGTCTCCGTCGGTCCGGTGCCCATAACTTTTGATCCGTAAGGAGTTACGCGGCGCACAAGATACTGTTGGAAAGCACTTTGAGAGCTCTACGACGGGGGCAGGTAACTTGCTCGCTGTGCCCTTTTCATAGCACAAAATCGAACATTTTCATCAGTTTCGGGCCACTTCTCTTTTTTTGCTCTGTTTTTCCATCCCGGATCGTACGTCGTGAGCTGTTAAAAGGACGACAACCTTACTCGCGGCACATTAGAGGACCCTACAATGCGTCGATATCACGTCTTGCGAGGATGCTGCGTTGTTGAAGCGGATGGGTTGTCGTTAAGCCCATTGGGCCTTTTGAATGGGCCATATCTCTAGGCTGGGACTGTGAACCGTTAACACATAAAGGGATTGTGCCCTCAACATGACCGGTGCGATCATACAAGCACTAATGCACCGGATCCCATCAGAACTCCGAAGTTAAGCGTGCTTGGGCGAGAGTAGTACTAGGATTGGTGACCCCCTGGGAAGTCCTCGTGTCGCACCCCCTTTTGTACCTCCTTTTCCAATTTTTTTTGCTCCGGTTAGGGTTGCCAAGATACTTTACCCACCACATTTCTATTATCGAATCCCACGGCGCCTTGGGCAAGACAACTTCTCTTCACGTGGAGGCTAGGCCCGCAAACCGAGGTCATAGGTCTTGTGACCAGGTCTCCGTCGCTCCGGTGCCCATAACTTTTGATCTGTAAGGAGTTACGCGGCGCACAGCATACCGTTGGAAAGCTCTCCGAGAGCTCTTCGACGGGGTCGGCTAGCTAGCTCGCCGTGCGCTTTTCGGAGCTCAAAATTGAACGTTTTCATCAGTTTCGGGCCACTTTTCTTCTTTTGCTCTGTTTTTCCGTCCCGGATCGTACGTCGTGAGCTGTTAAAAGGATGACAACCTTACTCGCGGCACATTAGAGGACCCTACAATGCGTCGATATCACGTCTTGCGAGGATGCTGCGTTGTTGAAGCGGATGGGTTGTCGTTAAGCCCATTGGGCCTTTTCAATGGGCCATATCTCTAGGCTGGGACTGTGAACCGTTAACACATAAAGGAATTGTGCCCTCAACATGACAGGTGCGATCATACCAGCACTAATGCACCGGATCCCTTCAGAACTCCAAAGCTAAGCGTGCTTGGGCGAGAGTAGTACTAGAATGGGTGACCCCCTGGGAAGTCCTCGTGTTGCACCCCCCTTTTCAATTTTTTTTGCTCCGGTTAGGGTTGCCAAGATACTTTACCTACCACATTTCTATTATCGAATCCCACGGCACCTTGGGCAAGACAACTTCTCTTCACGTGGAGGCTGGGCCCGCAAACCGTGGGTGTAGGGCTTGTGACCAGGTCTCCGTCGCTACGGTGCCCATAACTTTTGATCCGTAAGGAGTTACGAGACGCACAGCATACCGTTGGAAGGCTCACTGAGACCTCTACGACGGGGGCAGCTAGCTAGATCGCTTTGCCCTTTTCGGAGCTCAAAATCGAACGTTTTATCAGTTTCGGGCCACTTTTCTTCTTTTGCTCTGTTTTTCCGTCCCGGATCGTACGTCGTGAGCTGTTAAAAGGACGACAACCTTACTCGCGGCACATTAGAGGACCCTACAATGCGTCGATATCACGTCTTGCGAGGATGCTGCGTTGTTGAAGCGGATGGGTTGTTGTTAAGCCCATTGGGCCTTTTGAATGGGCCATATCTCTAGGCTGGGACTGTGAACCATTAACAAATAAAGGAATTGTGCCCTTAACATGACGGGTGCGATCATACCAGCACTAATGCACCGGATCCCATCAGAACTCCGAAGTTAAGCGTGCTTGGGCGAGAGTAGTACTAGGATGGGTGACCCCCTGGGAAGTCCTCGTGTTGCACCCCCCTTTTCAATTTTTTTTGCTCCGGTTAGCGTTGCCAAGATACTTTACCCACCACATTTCTATTATCGAATCCCACGGCACCTTGGGCAAGACAACTTCTCTTCACGTGGAGGCTGGGCCCGCAAACCGAGGGCGTAGGGCTTGTGACCAGGTCTCCGTCGCTCCAGTGCCCATAACTTTTGATCCGTAAGGAGTTACGCGGCGCACAGCATACCGTTGGAAAGCTCTCCGAGAGCTCTACGACGGGGGCAGCTAGCTAGCTCGCCGTACCCTTTTCAGAGCTCAAAATCGAACGTTTTCATCAGTTTCGGGCCACTTTTCTTCTTTTGCTCTGTTTTTCCGTCCCGGATCGTACGTCGTGAGCTGTTAAAAGGACGACAACCTTATTCGCGGCACATTAGAGGACCCTACAATGCGTCGATATCACGTCTTGCGAGGATGCTGCGTTGTTGAAGCGGATGGGTTGTCGTTAAGCCCATTGGGCCTTTTGAATGGGCCATATCTCTAGGCTGGGACTGTGAACCGTTAACACATAAAGGAATTGTGCCCTCAACATGACGGGTGCGATCATACCAGCACTAATGCACTGGATCCCATCAGAACTCCGAAGTTAAGCGTGCTTGGGCGAGAGTAGTACTAGGATGGGTGACCCCCTGGGAAGTCCTCGTGTTGCACCCCCTTTTTCAATTTTTTTTGCTCCGGTTAGGGTTGCCAAGATACTTTACCCACCACATTTCTATTATCGAATCCCACGGCACCTTGGGCAAGACAACTTCTCTTCACGTGGAGGCTGGGCCCGCAAACCGAGGGCGTAGGGCTTGTGACCAGGTCTCCGTCGCTCCGGTGCCTATAATTTTTGATTCGTAAGGAGTTACGCGGCGCACAGCATACCGTTGGAAAGCTCTCTGAGAGCTCTACTACGGGGGCAGCTAGCTAGCTCGCCGTGCCCTTTTTGGAGCTCAAAATCAAACGTTTTCATCAGTTTCGGGCCACTTTTCTTCTTTTGCTATGTTTTTCCGTCCCGGATCGTACGTCGTGAGCTGTTAAAAGGACGACAACCTTACTCACGGGACATTAGAGGGCCCGAAAATGCGTCGATATCGCATCTTGCGACGATGCTGCGTTGTTGAAGCGGATGGGTTGTCGTTAAGCCCATTTGGCCTTTTGAATGGGCCATCTCTCTAGGCTGGGACTGTGAACCGTTAACACATAAAAGAATTGTTCCCTCAACATGACGGGTGCGATCATACCAGCATTAATGCACCGGATCCCACCAGAACTCCGAAGTTAAGCGTGCTTGGGCTAGAGTAGTACTAGGATGGGTGACCCCTTGGGAAGTCCTCGTGTTGCACCCCCCTTTTCAATTTTTTTTGCTCCGGTTAGCGTTTCCAAGATACTTTACCCACCACATTTCTATTATCGAATCCCACGGCACCTTGGGCAAGACAACTTCTTTTCACGTGGAGGCTGGGCCCGCAAACAGAAGGCGTAGGGCTTGTGACCAGGTCTCCGTCGCTCCGGTGCCCATAACTTTTGATCCGTAAGGAGTTACGCGGTGCACAGAAATACCGTTGGAAAGCTCTCCGAGAGCTCTACAACAGGGGCAGCTAGCTAGCTTGCCGTGCCCTTTTCGGAGCTCAAAATCGAACGTTTTCATCAGTTTCGGGCCACTTTTCTTCTTTTGCTATGTTTTTCCGTCCCGGATCGTACGTCGTGAGCTGTTAAAAGGATGACAACCTTACTCGCGGCACATTAAAGGACCCTACAATGCGTCAATATCACGTCTTGCGAGGATGCTACGTTGTTGAAGCGGATGGGTTGTCGTTAAGCCCATTGGGCCTTTTGAATGGGCCATATCTCTAGGCTGGGACTGTGAACCGTTAACACATAAAGGAATTGTGCCCTCAACATGACGGGTGCGATCATACCAGCACTAATGCACCGGATCCCATCAGAACTCCGAAGTTAAGCATGCTTGGGCGAGAGTAGTACTAGGATGGGTAACCCCCTGTGAAGTGCTCGTGTTGCACCCCCCTTTTCAATTTTTTTTGCTCCGGTTAGCGCTTCCAAGATACTTTATCCACCACATTTCTATTATCGAATCCCACGGTACCTTGGGCAAGACAATTTCTCTTCACGTGGAGGCCGGGCCTGCAAACCGAGGCCGTAGGGCTTGTGAGCAGGTCTCCGTCGCTCCGGTGCCCATAACTTTTGATCCGTAAGGACTTACGCGGCGCACAGCATACTGTTGGAAAGCACTCCGACGGGGCCAGGTAGCTAGCTCGCCGTGCCCTTTTCGAAGCTCAAAATTGAATGTTTTCATCAATTTTGGGCTACTTTTCTTCTTTTGCTCTGTTTTTCCATCCCGGATCATACGTTGTGAGCTGTTAAAAAGACGACAACCTCACTCGCGGCACATTAGAGGACCCTACAATGCGTCGATATCACGTCTTGCGAGGATGCTGCGTTGTTGAAGCGGATGGGTTGTCGTTAAGCCCATTGGGCCTTTTGAATGGGCCATATCTCTAGGCTGGGACTGTGAACCGTTAACACATAAAGGAATTGTGCCCTCAACATGACGAATGCGATCAAACCAGCACTAATGCACCGGATCCCACCAGAACTCCGAAGTTAAGCGTGCTTGGGCGAGAGTAGTACTAGGATGGGTGACCCCTTGGGAAGTCCTCGTGTTGCACCCCCCTTTTCAATTTTTTTTGCTCCGGTTAGGGTTGCCAAGATATTTTATCCACCACATTTCTATTATTGAATCCCACGGCACCTTGGGCAAGACAACTTCTCTTCACGTGGAGGCTGGGCCCGCAAACCGAGGGCGTAGGGCTTGTGACCAGGTCTCCGTCGCTCCGGTGCCCATAACTTTTGATCTGTAAGGAGTTACGAGGCGCACAGCATACCGTTAGAAAGCTCTCTGAGAGCTCTACGACGGTGGCAGCTAGCTAGCTGGCTGTGCCCTTTTCGGAGCTCAAAATCGAACGTTTTCATCAGTTTCGGGCCACTTTTCTTCTTTTGCTCTGTTTTTCCGTCCCGGATCGTACGTCGTGAGCTGTTAAAAGGAAGACAACCTTATTCGCGGCACATTAGAGGACCCTACAATGCGTCGATATCACGTCTTGCGAGGATGCTACGTTGTTGAAGCGGATGGGTTGTCGTTAAGCCCATTGGGCCTTTTGAATGGGCCATATCTCTAGGCTGGGACTGTGAACCGTTAACACATAAAGGAATTGTGCCCTCAACATGACGGGTGCGATCATACCAGCACTAATGCACCGGATCCCATCAGAACTCCGAAGTTAAGCGTGCTTGGGCGAGAGTAGTACTAGGATGGGTAACCCCCTGGGAAGTCCTCGTGTTGCACCCCCCTTTTCAATTTTTTTTGCTCCGGTTAGCGTTGCCAAGATACTTTACCCACCACATTTCTATTATCGAATCCCACGGCACCTTGGGCAAGGCAACTTCTCTTCACGTGGAGGCTGGGCCCGCAAACCGAGGGCGTAGGGCTTTTGACCAGGTCTCCGTCGCTCCGGTGCCCATAACTTTTGATCCGTAAGGAGTTACGCGGCGCACAGCATACCGTTGGAAAGCTCTCCGAGAGCTCTACGACGGGGGCAGGTAGCTAGCTCTGCGTGCCCTTTTCCGGGCTCAAAAGCGAACGTTTTCATCAGTTTCATGCCACTTTTCTTCTTTTGCTCTATTTTTCCGTCCCGAATCGTACGTCGTGAGCTGTTAAAAGGACGACAACCTTACTCGCGGCACATTAGAGGACCCTACAATGCGTCGATATCACATTTTGCGAGGATGCTGCGTTGTTGAAGCGGATGGGTTGTCGTTAAGCCCATTGGGCCTTTTGAATGGGCGATATCTCTAGGCTGGGACAGTGAACCGTTAACACATAAAGGAATTGTGCCCTCAACATGACGGGTGCGATCATACCAGCACTAATGCACCGGATCCCATCAGAACTCCGAAGTTAAGCGTGCTTGGGCGAGAGTAGTACTAGGATGGGTGACCCCCTGGGAAGTCCTCGTGTTGCACCCCCCTTTTAAATTTTTTTTGCTCCGGTTAGCGTTGCCAAGATACTTTACCCACCACATTTCTATTATCGAATCCCACGGCACCATGGGCAAGACAACTTCTCTTCACGTGGAGGCTGGGCCCGCAAACCGAGGGCGTAGGGCTTGTGACCAGGTCTCTGTCGCTCCGGTGCCCATAACTTTTGATCCGTAAGGAGTTATGTGATGCGCAGCATACCGTTGGAAAGCTCTCTGAGAGTTCTACGACGGGGGCAGCTAGCTAGCTCGCTGTGCCCTTTTCGGCGCTCAAAATTGACCGTTTTCATCAGTTTCGGGCCACTTTTCTTCTTTTACTCTATTTTTCCGTCCCGGATCGTACGTCGTGAGCTGTTAAAAGGATGACAACCTTACTCACGGCACATTAGAGGACCCTACAATGCGTCGATATCACGTCTTGCGAGGATGCTGCGTTGTTGAAGCAGATGGGTTGTCGTTAAGCCCATTGGGCTTTTTGAATGGGCATATCTCTAGGCTGGGACTGTGAACCGTTAACACATAAATGAATTGTGCCCTCAACAAGACGGGTGCGATCATACCAGCACTAATGCACCGGATCTCATCAGAACTCCGAAGTTAAGCGTGCTTGGGCGAGAGTAGTACTAGGATGGGTGACCCCCAGGGAAGTGCTCGTGTTGCACCCCCCTTTTCAATTTTTTTTGCTCCGTTTAGGGGTGCCAAGATACTTTACCCACCACATTTCTATTATCGAATCCCACGGCACCTTGGGCAAGACAACTTCTCTTCACGTGGACGCTGGGCCCGCAAACCGAGGGCGTAGGGCTTGTGACCAGGTCTCCGTCGCTCCGGTGCCCATAACTTTTGATCCGTAAGGAGTTACGCGACGCACAGCATACCGTTGGAAAGCTCTCTGAGAGATCTACGACGGGGGAAGCTAGCTAGCTCGCTGTGCCCTTTTTGGCGCTCAAAATCGAACGTTTTCATCAGTTTCGGGCCACTTTTCTTCTTTTGCTCTGTTTTTCCGTCCCGGATCGTACGTCGTGAGCTGTTAAAAGGACGACAACCTTACTCGCGGCACATTAGAGGACCCTACAATGCGTCGATATCACGTCTTGCGAGGATGCTGCGTTGTTGAAGCGGATGGGTTGTCGTTAGGCCCATTGGGCCTTTTGAATGGGCCATATCTCTAGGCTGGGACTGTGAACCGTTAACACATAAAGGAATTGTGCCCTCAACATGACGGGTGCGATCATACCAGCACTAATGCACCGGATCCCATCAGAACTCCGAAGTTAAGCGTGCTTGGGCGAGAGTAGTACTAGGATGGGTGACCCCTTGGGAAATCCTCGTGTTGCACCCCCTTTTGCACCCCTTTTTTCAATTTTTTTTGCTCCGGTTAGGGTTGCCAAGATACTTTACCCACCACATTTCTATTATCGAATCCCACGGCACCTTGGGCAAGACAACTTCTCTTCACGTGGAGGCTGGGCCCGCAAACCGAGGGTGTAGGGCTTGTGACCAGGTCTCCGTCGCTCCGGTGCCCATAACTTTTGATCCGTAAGGAGTTACGCGACGCACAGCATACCGTTGGAAAGCTCTCCGAGAGCTCTACGACGGGGCCAGGTAGCTAGCTCGCTGTGCCCTTTTCGGAGCTCAAAATCAAACGTTTTCATCAGTTTCGGGCTACTTTTCTTATTTTGCTCTATTTTTTCATCCCGGATCGTACGTCGTGAGCTGTTAAAAGGACGACAACCTTACTCGCGGCACATTAAAGGCCCCTACAATGCGTCGATATCATGTTTTGCGAGGATGCTGCGTTGTTGAAGCGGATGGTTTGTCGTTAAGCCCATTGGGCCTTTTGAATGAGCCATATCTCTAGGCTGGGACTGTGAACCATTAACACATAAAGGAATTGTACCCTCAACATGACGGGTGCGATCATACCAGCACTAATGCACCGGATCCCACTAGAACTCCGAAGTTAAGCGTGTTTGGGCGAGAGTAGTACTAGGATGGGTGACCCCCAGGGAAGTCCTCGTGTTGCACCCTCTTTTTCAATTTTTTTTGCTCCGGTTAGGGTTGCAAAGATACTTTACCCACCACATTTCTATTATCGAATCCCACGGCACCTTGGGCAAGACAATTTCTCTTCACGTGGAGGCCGGGCTCGCAAAGCGAGGGCGTAGGGCTTGTGACCAGGTCTCCATATCTCCGGTGCCCATAACTTTTGATCCATAAGGAGTTACGAGGCGCACAGCATACCGTTGGAAAGCTCTCTGAGAGCTCTACGACAGGGGCAGCTAGCTAGTTCGTTGTGCCCTTTTCGGAGCTCAAAATCGAACGTTTTCATCAGTTTCGGGCCACTTTTCTTCTTTTGCTATGTTTTTCCGTCCCGGATCGTACGTCGTGAGCTGTTAAAAGGACGACAACCTTACTCGCGGCACATTACAGGACCCTACAATGCGTCGATATCACGTCTTGCGAGGATGCTGCGTTGTTGAAGCGGATGGGTTGTCGTTAAGCCCATTGGGCCTTTTGAATGGGCCATATCTCTAGGCTGGGACTGTGAACCGTTAACACATAAAGGAATTGTGCCCTCAACATGACGGGTGCGATCATACCAGCACTAATACACCGGATCCCATCAGAACTCCGAAGTTAAGCGTGCTTGGGCGAGAGTAGTACTAGGATGGGTGACCCCCTGGGAAGTCCTCGTGTTGCACCCCTCTTTTCAATTTTTTTTGCTCCGGTTAGGGTTGCCAAGATACTTTACCCACCACATTTCTATTATCGAATCCCATGGCACCTTGGGCAAGACAACTTCTCTTCACGGGGAGGCTGGGGCCGCGAACCGAGGGCGGAGGGCATGTGACCAGGTCGCCGGCGCTCCGGTGACCATAACTTTTGATCCGTAAGGAGTTACGAGGCGCACAGCATACCGTTGGAAAGCTCTCTGAGAGCTCTACGACGGCGGCAAGCAGCTAGCTCGACGTGCCCTTTTAGGAGCTCAGAATTGAACGTTTTCATCAGTTTCGGGCTACTTTTCTTCTTTTGCTCGGTTTTTCCATCCCGGATCGTACGTCGTGAGCTGTTAAAAGCACGACAACCTTACTCGCGGCACATTAGAGGACCCTACAATGCGTCGATATGACATCTTGCGAGGATGCTGCGTTGTTGAAGCGAATGGGTTGTCGTTAAGCCCATTGGGCCATTTGAATGGGCCATATCTCTAGGCTGGGACTGTGAACCGTTAACACATAAAGGAATTGTGCCCTCAACATGACGGGTGCGATCATACCAGCACTAATGCACCGGATCCCATCAGAACTCCGAAGTTAAGCGTGCTTGGGCGAGAGTAGTACTAGGATGGGTGACCCCCTGGGAAGTCCTCGTGTTGCACCCGCCTTTTCAATTTTTTTTGCTCCGGTTAGCGTTGCCATGATACTTTACCCACCACATTTCTATTATCGAATCCCACGGCACCTTGGGCAAGACAACTTCTCTTCACGTGGAGGCTGGGCCTACAAACCGAGGGCGTAGGGCTTGTGACCAGGTCTCCGTCGCTCCGGTGCCCATAACTTTTGATCCGTAAGGAGTTACGAGGCGCACAGCATACCGTTGGAAAGCTCTCTGAGAGCTCTACGACGGGGGCTGTACCCTTTTCGGAGTTCAAAATCGAACATTTTCATCAATTTCGGGCCACTTTTCTTCTTTTACTCTGTTTTTCCGTCCCGAATCGTACATCGTGAGCTGTTAAAAGGACGACAACCTTACTCGCAGCACATTAGAGGACCATACAATGCGTCGATATCACGTCTTGCGAGGATGCTGCGTTGTTGAAGCGGATGGGTTGTCGTTAAGCCCATTGGGCCTTTTGAATGGGCCATATCTCTAGGCTGGGACTGTGAACCGTTAACACATAAAGGAATTGTGCCCTCAACATGACGGGTGCGATCATACCAGCACTAATGCACCGGATCCCATCAGAACTCCGAAGTTAAGCGTGGTTGGGCAAGAGTAGTACTAGGATGGGTGACCCCCTGGGAAGTCCTCGTGTTGCACCCCCTTTTGCACCCCCTTTTTCAATTTTTTTTGCTCCGGTTAGGGTTGCCAAGATACTTTACCCACCACATTTCTATTATCGAATCCCACGGCACCTTGGGCAAGACAATTTCTCTTCACGTGGAGGCTGGGCCCGCAAACCGAGGGCGTAGGGCTTGTGACTACGTCTCCGTCGCTCCGGTGCCCATAACTTTTGATCCGTAAGGAGTTACACGGCGCACAGCATACCGTTGGAAAGCTCTTCGAGAGCTCAACGACGGGGGCAGCTAGCTAGCTCGCCGTGCCCTTTTCGGAGCTCAAAATCAAACGTTTTCATCTGTTTCGTGCCACGTTTCTTCTTTTGCTCTGTTTTTCCTTCCCGGATCGTACGTCGTGAGCTGTTAAAAGGACGACAACCTTACTCGCGGCACATTAGAGGACCCTGCAATGCGTCGATATCACGTCTTGCGAGGATGCTGCGCTATTGAAGCCGATGGGTTGTCGTTAAGGCCACTGGGCCTTTTGAATGGGCCATATCTCTAGGCTGGGACTGTGAACCGTTAACACATAAAGGAATTGTACCCTCAACATGACGAGTGCGATCATTCCAGAACTAATGCACCCGATTCTACCAGTATTCCGAGGTTACGGGTGCTTGGACGAGAGTAGTACTAGGATGGGTGCCGCCTTGGGAAGCCATCGTGTTGCACCCTCCTTTTCAATTTTTTTTGCTACGGTTAGGGTTGCCAAGATACTTTACCCACCACATTTCAATTATCGAATCCCACGGCACCTTGGGCAAGACAACTTCTCTTCACGTGGAGGCTGGGCCCGCAAACCGAGGGCGTAGGGCTTGTGACCAGGTCTCCGTCGCTCCGGTGCCCATAACTTTTGATCCGTAAGGAGTTACGAGGCGCACAGCATACCGTTGGAAAGCTCTCTGAGAGCTCTACGACGGGGGCAGCTAGCTTGCTCGTTGTGCCCTTTTCGGAGCTCAAAATCGAACGTTTTCATCAGTTTCGGGCCACTTTTCTTCTATTGCTCTGTTTTTCCGTCCCGGATCGTACGTCGTGAGCTGTTAAAAGGACGACAACCTTACTCGCGGCACATTAGAGGACCCTACAATGCGTCGATATCACGTCTTGCGAGGATGCTGCGTTGTTGAAGCGGATGGGTTGTCGTTAAGCCCATTGGGCCTTTTGAATGGGCCATATCTCTAGGCTGGGACTGTGAGCCGTTAACACATAAAGGAATTGTGCCCTCAACATGACGGGTGCGATCATACCAGCACTAATGCACCGGATCCCATCAGAACTCCGAAGGTAAGCGTGCTTGGGCGAGAGTAGTACTAGGATGGGTGACCACCTGGGAAGTCCTCGTGTTGCACCCCTCTTTTCAATTTTTTTTGCTCCGGTTAGGGTTGCCAAGATACTTTACCCACCACATTTCTATTATCGAATCCCACGGCACCTTGGGCAAGACAACTTCTCTTCACGTGGAGGCTGGGCCCGCAAACCGAGGGCGTAGGGCTTGTGACCAGGTCTCCGTCGCTCCGGTGCCCATAACTTTTGATCCGTAAGGAGTTACGAGGCGCACAGCATACCGTTGGAAAGCTCTCTGAGAGCTCTACGACGGGGGCAGCTAGCTAGCTCGCTGTGCCCTTTTCGGAGCTCAAAATCGAACGTTTTCATCAGTTTCGGGCCACTTTTCTTATTTTGCTCTGTTTTTCCGTCCCGGATCGTACGTCGTGAGCTGTTAAAAGGACGACAACCTTACTCGCGGCACATTAGAGGACCCTACAATGCGTCGATATCACGTCTTGCGAGGATGCTGCGTTGTTGAAATGGATGGGTTGTCGTTAAGCCCATTGGGCCTTTTGAATGGGCCATATCTCTAGGCTGGGACTGTGAACCGTTAACACATAAAGGAATTGTGCCCTCAACATGACGGGTGCGATCGTACCAGCACTAATGCACCGGATCCCATCAGAACTCCGAAGTTAAGCGTGCTTGGGCGAGAGTAGTACTAGGATGGGTGACCCCCTGGGAAGTCCTCGTGTTGCACCCCCTTTTTCAATTTTTTTTGCTCCGGTTAGCGTTGCCAAGATACTTTACCCACCACATTTCTATTATCGAATCCCACGGCACCTTGGGCAAGACAACTTCTCTTCACGTGGAGGCTGGGCCCGCAAACCGAGGGCGTAGGGCTTGTGACCAGGTCTCCGTCGCTCCAGTGCCCATAACTTTTGATCCGTAAGGAGTTACGCGGCGCACAGCATACCGTTGGAAAGCTCTCCGAGAGCTCTACGACGGGGGCAGGTAGCTAGCTCACCGTGCCCTTTTCGGAGCTCAAAATCGAACGTTTTCATCAGTTTCGGGCCACTTTTCTTCTTTTGCTCTGTTTTTCCGTCCCGGATCGTACGTCGTGAGCTGTTAAAAGGACGACAACCTTACTCGCGGCACATTAGAGGACCCTACAATGCGTCGATATCACGTCTTGCGAGGATGCTGCGTTGTTGAAGCGGATGGGTTGTCGTTAAGCCCATTGGGCCTTTTGAATGGGCCATATCTCTAGGCTGGGACTGTGAACCGTTAACACATAAAGGAATTGTGCCCTCAACATGACGGACGCGATCATACCAGCACTAATGCACCGGATCCCATCAGAACTCCGTAATTAAGCGTGCTTGGGCGAGAATAGTACTAGGATGGGTGACTCCCTAGGAAGTCCTCGTGTTGCACTCCCTTTTGCTTCCCCTTTTTCAATTTTTTTTGCTCCGGTTAGGGTTGCCAAGATACTTTACCCACCACATTTCTATTATCGAATCCCACGGCACCTTGGGCAACACAACTTCTCTTCACGTGGAGGCTGGGCCCGCAAACCGAGGACGTAGGGCTTGTGACCAGGTCTCCGTCGCTCCGGTGCCCATAACTTTTGATCCGTAAGGAGTTACGCGGCGCACAGCATACCGTTGTAAAGCTCTCCGAGAGCTCTACGACGGGGGCAGGTAGCTAGCTCGCCGTGCCATTTTCGGAGCTCAAAATCGAACGTTTTCATCAGTTTCGGGCTACTTTTCTTCTTTTGCTCTGTTTTTCCGTCCCGGATCGTACGTCGTGAGCTGTTAAAAGGACGACAACCTTACTCGCGGCACATTAGAGGACCCTACAATGCGTCGATATCACGTCTTGCGAGGATGCTGCATTGTTGAAGCGGATGGGTTGTCGTTAAGCCCATTGGGACTTTTGAATGGGCCATATCTCTAGGCTGGGACTGTGAACCGTTAACACATAAAGGAATTGTGCCCTCAACATGACGGGTGCGATCATACCACCACTAATGCACCGGATCCCACCAGAACACCGAAGTTAAGCGTGCTTGGGCGAGAGTAGTACTAGGATGGGTCACCCCCTGGGAAGTAATCGTGTTGCACCCTCCTGTTCAATTTTTTTTGCTCCGGTTAGGGTTGCCAAGATACTTTACCCACCACATTTCTATTATCGAATCCCACGGCACCTTGGGCAAAACAACTTCTCTTCACGTGGAGGCTGGGCCCGCAAACCGAGGGCGTAGGGCTTGTGACCAGGTCTCCGTCGCTCCGGTGCCCATAACTTTTCATCCGTAAGGAGTTACGAGGCGCACAGCATACCGTTGGAAAGCTCTCTGAGAGCTCTACGACGGGGGCTGCAAGCTAGTTCGCTGTGCCCTTTTCGGAGCTCGAAATCGAACGTTTTCAACAGTTTCATGCCACTTTTCTTCATTTGCTATGTTTTTCCGTCCCGGATCGTACGTCGTGAGCTGTTAAAAGGACGACAACCTTACTCGCGGCACATTAGAGGACCCTACAATGCGTCGATATCACGTCTTGCGAGGATGCTGCGTTGTTGAAGCGGATGGGTTGTCGTTAAGCCCATTGGGCCTTTTGAATGGGCCATATCTCTAGGCTGGGACTGTGAACCGTTAACACATAAAGGAATTGTGCCCTCAACATGACGGGTGCGATCATACCAGCACTAATGCACCGGATCCCATTAGAACTCCGAAGTTAAGCGTGCTTGGGCGAGAGTAGTACTTGGATGGGTTACCCCCTGGGAAGTCCTCGTGTTGCACCCCCCTTTACAATTTTTTTTGCTCCCGTTAGGGTTGCCAAGATACTTTACCCACCACATTTCTATTATCGAATCCCACGGCACCTTGGGCAAGACAACGTCTCTTCACGTGGAGGCCGGGCTCGCACACCGGGGGCGGAGGGCGTGTGTCCAGCTCTCCGTCGCTCCGGTGCCCTTAACTTTTGATCCGTAAGGAGTTACAAGGCGCACAGCATACCGTTGGAAAGCTCTCCGAGAGCTCTACGACGGGGGCAGGTAGCTAGCACGCTGTGCCCCTTTCGGAGCTCAAAATCGAACATTTTCATCAGTTTCGGGCTACTTTTCTTCTATATCTCTATTTTTCTGTCCCGGATCGTACGTCGTGAGCTGTTAAAAGGACGACAGCCTTACTCCCTGCACATTAGAGGATGCTACAATGCGTCGATATCACGTCTTGCGACGATGCTGCGTTGTTGAAGCGGATGGGTTGTCGTTAAGCCCATTGGGCATTTTGAATGGGCCATATCTCTAGGCTGGGACTGTGAACCGTTAACACATAAAGGAATTGTGCCCTCAACATGACGGGTGCAATCATACCAGCACTAATGCACCGGATCCCATCAGAACTCCGAAGTTAAGCGTGCTTGGGCGAGAGTAGTACTAGGATGGGTAACCCCTTGGCAAGTCCTCGTGTTGAACCCCCCTTTTCAATTTTTTTTGCTCCGGTTAGCATTGCCAAGATACTTTACCCACCACATTTCTATTATCGAATCCCACGGCACCTTGGGCAAGGCAACTTCTCTTCACGTGGAGGCTGGGCCCGCAAACCGAGGGCGTAGGGCTTGTGACCAGGTCTCCGTCGCTCCGGTGCCCATAACTTTTGATCCGTAAGGAGTTACGCGGCGCACAGCATACCGTTGGAAAGCTCTCCAAGAGCTCTACGACGGGGGCAGGTAGCTAGCTCGCCGTGCCCTTTTCGGAGCTCAAAATCAAACGTTTTCATCAGTTTCGGGCCACTTTTCTTCTTTTGCTCTGTTTTTCCGTCCCGGATCGTACGTCGTGAGCTGTTAAAAGGACGACAACCTTACTCGCGGCACATTAGAGGACCCTACAATGCGTCGATATCACGTCTTGCGAGGATGCTGCGTTGTTGAAGCGGATGGGTTGTCGTTAAGCCCATTGGGCCTTTTGAATGGGCCATATCTCTAGGCTGGGACTGTGAACCGTTAACACATAAAGGAATTGTGCCGTCAACAAGACGTGTGTGATCATACCAGCACTAATGCACCGGATCCCATCAGAACTACGAAGTTAAGCGTGCTTGGGCGAGAGTAGTACTAGGATGGGTGACCCCCTGGGAAGTCCTCGTGTTGCACCCCCCTTTTCAATTTTTTTTGCTCCGGTTAGGGTTGCCAAGATACTTTACCCACCACATTTCTATTATCGAATCCCACGGCGCCTTGGGCAAGACAACTTCTCTTCACGTGGAGTCTGGGCTAGCAAACCGAGGGCAAAGGTCTTGTGACCAGGTATCCGTTTCTCCGGTGCCCATAACTTTTCATTTGTAAGGAGTTACGCGGCGCACAGCATACCGTTGGAAAGCTCTCTGAGAGCTCTACGACGGGGGCAGCTAGCTAGCTCGTCGTGCCCTTTTCGGAGCTCAAAATTTAACGTTTTCATCAGTTTCGGGCCACTTTTCTTCTATTGCTCTGTTTTTCCGTCCCGGATCGTACGTCGTGAGCTGTTAAAAGGACGACAACCTTACTCGCGGCACATTAGAGGACCCTACAATGCGTCGATATCACGTCTTGCGAGGATGCTGCGTTGTTGAAGCGGATGGGTTGTCGTTAAGCCCATTGGGCCTTTTGAATGGGCCATATCTCTAGGCTGGGACTGTGAACCGTTAACACATAAAGGAATTGTGCCCTCAACATGACGGGTGCGATCATACCAGCACTAATGCACCGGATCCCTTCAGAACTCCGAAGCTAAGCGTGCTTGGGCGAGAGTAGTACTAGGATGGGTGACCCCCTGGGAATTCCTCGTGTTGCACCCCCCTTTTCAATTTTTTTTGCTCCGGTTAGGGTTGCCAAGATACTTTACCCACCACATTTCTATTATCGAATCCCACGGCACCTTGGGCAAGACAACTTCTCTTCACGTGGAGGCTGGGCCCGCAAACCGTGGGCGTAGGGCTTGTGACCAGGTCTCCGTCGCTCCGGTGCCCATAACTTTTGATCCGTAAGGAGTTACGAGGCGCACAGCATACCGTAGGAAAGCTCACTGACACCTCTCCGACGGGGGCACCAACCTAGCTCGCTGTGCCCTTTTCGGAGCTCAAAATCGAACGTTTTCATCAGTTTCGGGCCACTTTTCTTCTTTTGCTCTGTTTTTCCGTCCCGGATCGTACGTCGTGAGCTGTTAAAAGGACGACAACCTTACTTGCGGCACATTAGAGGACCCTACAATGCGTCGATATCACGTCTTGCGAGGATGCTGCGTTGTTGAAGCGGATGGGTTGTCGTTAAGCCCATTGGGCCTTTTGAATGGGCCATATCTCTAGGCAGGGATTGCGAACCATTAACAAATAAAGGAATTGTGCCCTCAACATGACGGGTGCGATCATACCAGCACTAATGCACCGGATCCCATCAGAACTCCGAAGTTAAGCGTGCTTGGGCGAGAGTAGTACTAGGATGGGTGACCCCCTGGGAAGTCCTCGTGTTGCACCCCCCTTTTCAATTTTTTTTGTTCCGGTTAGCGTTGCCAAGATACTTTACCCACCACATTTCTATTATCGAATCCCACGGCACCTTGGGCAAGACAACTTCTCTTCACGTGGAGGCAGGGCCCGTAAACCGAGGGCGTAGGGCTTGTGACCAGGTCTCCGTCGCTCCGGTGCCCATAACTTTTGATCCGTAAGGAGTTACGAAGCGCACAGCATACTGTAGGAAAGCTCACTGGGACCTCTACGACGGTGGTAGCTAGCTAGATCGCTGTGCCCTTTTCGGAGCTCAAAATCGAACTTTTTCATCAGTTTCGGCCCACTTTTCTTCTTTTGCTCTGTTTTTCCGTCCCGGATCGTACGTCGTGAGCTGTTAAAAGGACGACAACCTTACTCGCGGCACATTAGAGGACCCTACAATGCGTCGATATCACGTCTTGCGAGGATGCTGCGTTGTTGAAGCGGATGGGTTGTCGTTAAGCCCATTGGGCCTTTTGAATCGGCCATATCTCTAGGCAGGGACTGTGAACCGTTAACAAATAAAGGAATTGTGCCCTCAACATGACGGGTGCGATCATACCAGCACTAATGCACCGGATCCCATCAGAACTCCGAAGTTAAGCGTGCTTGGGCGAGAGTAGTACTAGGATGGGTGACCCCCTGGGAAGTCCTCGTGTTGCACCCCCCTTTTTAATTTTTTTTGTTCCGGTTAGGGTTGCCAAGATACTTTATCCACCTCATTTCTATTATCGAATCCCACGGCACCTTGGGCAAGACAACTTCGCTTCACGTGGAGGCTGGGCCCGCAAACAGGGGGCGTAGGTCTTGTGACTTGGTCTTCGTCGCTCCGGTGCCTATAACTTTTGATATGTAAGGCGTTACGCGGCGGACAGCATACCGTTGGAAAGCTCTCCGAGAGTTCTACGACGGGGGCAGGTAGCTAGCTCGTCGTGCCCTTTTCGGAGCTCAAAATCGAACGTTTTCATCAGAACTCCGATGTTAAGCGTGCTTGGGCGAGAGTAGTACTAGGATGGGTGACCCCCTGGGAAGTCCTCGTGTTGCAGCCCACTTTGCAATTTTTTTTGCTCCGGTTAGCGTTGCCAAGATACTTTACCAACCACATTTCTATTATCGAATCCCACGGCACCTTGGGAAAGACACCTTCTCTTCACGTGGAGGCTGGGCCCGCAAACCTAGGACATAGGGCTTGTGACCAAGTATCCGTCGCTCCGGTGCCCATAACTTTTGATCCGTAAGGAGTTACGCGGCGCACAGCATACCGTTGGAAACCTCCCCGAGAGCTCTACGACTGGGGCAGGTAGCTAGCTAGCCGTGCACTTTTTGGAGCTCAAAATCGAACGTTTTCATTAGTTTCGGGCCACTTTTCTTCTTTTGCTCTGTTTTTCCGTCCCGGATCGTACGTCGTGAGCTGTTAAAAGGACGACAACCTTACTCGCGGCACATTAGAGGACCCTACAATGCGTCGATATCACTTCTTGCGAGGATGCTGCGTTGTTGAAGCGGATGGGTTGTCGTTAAGCCCATTGGGCCTTTTGAATGGGCCATATCTCTAGGCTGGGACTGTGAACCGTTAACACATAAAGGAATTGTGCCCTCAACATGACGGGTGCGATCATACCAGCACTAATGCACCGGATCCCATCAGAACTCCGAAGTTAAGTGTGCTTGGGCGAGAGTAGTACTAGGATGGGTGACCCCCTGCGAAGTCCTCGTGTTGCACCCCCTTTTGCACCCCCTTTTTCAATTTTTTTTGCTCTGGGTAGCGTTGCCAAGATACTTTACCCACCACATTTCTATTATCGAATCCCACGGCACCTTGGGCAAGACAACTTCTCTTCACGTGGAGGTTGGGCCCGCAAACCAAGGTCGTAGGGCTTGTGACCAGGTCTCCGTCGCTTCGGTGCCCATAACTTTTGTTCGGTACGGAGTTACGCGGCGCACAGCATACCATTGGAAAGCTCTCCGAGAGCTCTACGAGGGAGGTAGCTTGCAAGCTCGCCGTGCCCTTTTCGGAGCTCAAAATCGAAGGTTTTCATCAGTTTCGGGCCACTTTTCTTCTTTTGCTCTGTTTTTCCTTCCCGGATCGTACGCCGTGAGCTGTTAAAAGGACAAAAACCTTACTCGTGGCACATTAGAGGACCCTACAAAGCGTCGATATCACGTCTTGCGAGGATGCTGCGTTGTTGAAGCGGATGGGTTGTCGTTAAGCCCATTGGGCCTTTTGAATGGGCCATATCTCTAGGCTGGGACTGTGAACCGTTAACACATAAAGGAATTGTGCCCTCAACATGACGGGTGCGATCATACCAGCACTAATGCACTGGATCCCATCAGAACTCCGAAGTTAAGCGTGCTTGGGCGAGAGTAGTACTAGGATGGGTGACCCCCTGGGAAGTCCTCGTGTTGCACCCCCTTTTGCACCCCCTTTTTCAATTTTTTTTGCGCCGGTTAGGGTTGCCAAGATACTTTACCCACCACATTTCTATTATCGAATCCCACGGCACCTTGGGCAAGACAACTTCTCTTCACGTGGAGGTTGGGCCCGCAAACCGAGGGCGTAGGGCTTGTGACCAGGTCTCCGTCGCTCCGGTGCCCATAACTTTTGATCCGTAAGGAGTTACGCGGCGCACAGCATACCGTTGGAAAGCTCTCCGAGAGCTCTACTACGTTGGCAGCTAGCTAGCTCGCCGTGCCCTTTTCGGAGCTCAAAATCGAACATTTTCATCAGTTTCGGGCCACTTTTCTTCTTCTGCTCTATTTATCCGTCCCGGATCATACGTCGTGAGCTGTTAAAAGGACGACAACCTTACTCGCGGCACATTAGAGGACCCTACAATGCGTCGATATCACGTCTTGCGAGGATGCTACGTTGTTGAAGCGGATGGGTTGTCGTTAAGCCCATTGGGCCTTTTGAATGGGCCATATCTCTAGGCTGGGACTGTGAACCGTTAACACATAAAGGAATTGTGCCCTCAACATGATGGGTGCGATCATACCAGCACTAATGCACCGGATCCCATCAGAACTCCGAAGTTAAGCGTGCTTGGGCGAGAATAGTACTAGGATGGGTGACCCCTTGGGAAGTCCTCGTGTTGTACCCCCCTTTTCAATTTTTTTTTTCTCCGGTTTGGGTTGCAAAGATACTTTACCCACCACATTTCTATTATCGAATCCCACGGCACCTTGGGCAAGACAACTTCTCATCACGTGGAGGTTGGGCCCGCAAACCGAGGGCGTAGGGCTTGTGACCAGGTCTCCGTCGCTCCGGTGCCCATAACTTTTGATCCAAGGAGTTACGCGGCGCACAGTATACCGTTGGAAAGCTCTCCGAGAGCTCTACAACGGGGGCAGCTAGCTAGCTCGCCGTGCCCTTTTCGGAGCTCAAAATCGAACGTTTTCATCAGTTTTGGGCCACTTTTCTGCTTTTTCTCTATTTTTCCGTCCCGGATCGTACGTCGTGAGCTGTTAAAAGGAAAACAACCTTCCTCGCGGCACATTAGAGGACCCTACAATGCGTCGATATCACGTCTTGCGAGGATGCTGCGTTGTTGAAGCGGATGGGTTGTCGTTAAGCCCATTGGGCCTTTTGAATGGGCCATATCTCTAGGCTTGGACTGTGAACCGTTAACACATAAAGGAATTGTGCCCTCAACATGACGGGTGCGATCATACCAGCACTAATGCACCGGATCCCATCAGAACTCCGAAGTTAAGCGTGCTTGGGCGAGAGTAGTACTAGGATGGGTGACCCCCTGGGAAGTCCTCGTGTTGCACCCCCTTTTGCACCCCCTTTTTCAATTTTTTTTGCTCCGGTTAGCGTTGCCAAGATACTTTACCCACCACATTTCTATTATCGAATCCCACGGCACCTTGGGCAAGACAACTTCTCCTCACGTGGAGGCTGGGCCCGCAAACCGAGGGCGTAGGGCTTGTGACCAGGTCTCCGTCGCTCCGGTGCCCATAACTTTTGATCCGTAAGGAGTTACGCGGCGTACAGCATACCGTTGGAAAGCTCTCCGAGAGCTCTACGACGGGGGCAGGTAGCTAGCTCGCCGTGCCCTTTTCGGAGCTCAAAATCGAACGTTTTCATCAGTTTCGGGCTACTTTTCTTCTTTTGCTATGTTTTTCCGTCCCGGATCGTACGTCGTGAGTTGTTAAAAGGACGACAACCTTACTCGCGGCACATTAGAGGACCCTACAATGCGTCGATATCACGTCTTGCGAGGATGCTGCGTTGTTGAAGCGGATGGGTTGTCGTTAAGCCCATTGGGCCTTTTGAATGGGCCATATCTCTAGGCTGGGACTGTGAACCGTTAACAAATAAAGGAATTGTCCACTCAACATCACGGGTGGGATCATACCAGCACTAATCCACCGGATCCCATCAGAACTCCGAAGTTAAGCGTGCTTGGTCGAGAGTAGTACTAGGATGGGTGACCCCCTGGGAAGTCCTCGTGTTGCACCCTCATTTTCAATTTTTTTTGCTCCGATTAGGGTTGCCAAGATACTTTACCCACCACATTTCTATTATCGAATCCCACGGCACCTTGGGCAAGACAACTTCTCTTCACGTGGAGGCTGGGCCCGCAAACCGAGGGTATAGGGCTTGTGACCAAGTCTCCGTCGCTCCGGTGCCCATAACTTTTGATCCGTAAGGAGTTACGAGGTGCACAACATACCGTTGGAAAGCTCTCTGAGAGCTCTACGACGGGGGCAGCAAGCTAGCTCGCTATGCCCTTTTCGGAGCTCAAAATCGAACGTTTTCATCAGTTTCGGGCCACTTTTCTTCTTTTGCTCTGTTTTTCCGTCCCGGATCGTACGTCGTGAGCTGTTAAAAGGACGACAACCTTACTCGCGGCACATTAGAGGACCCTACAATGCGTCGATATCACGTCTTGCGTGGATACTGCGTTGTTGAAGCGGATCGAATGTCGTTAAGCCCATTGGGCCTTTTGAATGGGCCATATCTCTAGGCTGGGACTGTGAACCGTTAACACATAAAGGAATTGTGCCCTCAACATGACGGGTGCGATCATACCAGCACTAATGCACCGGATCCCACCAGAACTCCGAAGTTAAGCGTGCTTGGGCGAGAGTAGTACTAGGATGGGTGACCCCTTGGGAAGTCCTCGTGTTGCACCCCCCTTTTCAATTTTTTTTGCTCCGGTTAGCGTTGCCAAGATACTTTACCCACCACATTTCTATTATCGAATCCCACAGCACCTTGGGCAAGACAACTTCTCTTCTCGTGGAGGCTGGGCCCGCAAACCGAGGGCGTAGGGCTTGTGACCAGGTCTCCGTCGCTCCGGTGCCCATAACTTTGGATCCGTACGGAGTTACGCGGAGCACAGCATACCGTTGGAAAGCTCTCCGAGAGCACTACGATGGGGGTAGCGACCTAGCTCGCTGTGCCCTTTTCGGAGCTCAAAATCGAACGTTTTCATCAGAACTCCGAAGTTAAGCGTGCTTGGGCGAGAGTAGTACTAGGATAGGTGACCCCCCGGGAAGTCCTCGTGTTGCACCCCCCTTTCCAATTTTTTTTGCTCCGGTTAGCGTTGCCAAGATACTTTACCCACCACATTTCTATTATCGAATCCCACGGAACCTTGGGCAAGACAACTTCTCTTCACGTGGAGGCTGGGCCCACAAACGAAGGGCGTAGGGCTTGTGACCAGGTCTCCGTCGCTCCGGTGCCCATCACTTTTGATCCGTAAGGAGTTACGCGGCGCAAAGCATACCGTTGGAAAGCTCTCCGAGAGCTCTACGACGAGGGTAGCTAGCAAGCTCCCCGTGCCCTTTTCGGAGCTCAAAATCGAACGTTTTCATCAGTTTCGGGCTACTTTTCTTCTTTTGCTCTGTTTTTCCGTCCCGGATCGTATGTCGTGAGCTGTTAAAAGGACGACTACCTTACTCGCGGCACATTAGAGGACCCTACAATGCGTCGATATCACGTCTTACGAGAATGCTGCGTTGTTGAAGCGGATGGGTTGTCGTTAAGCCCATTGGGCCTTTTGAATGGGCCATATCTCTAGGCTGGGACTGTGAACCGTTAACACATAAAGGAATTGTGCCCTCAACATGACGGGTGCGATCATACCAGCACTAATGCACCGGATCCCATTAGAACTCCGAAGTTAAGCGTGCTTGGGCGAGAGTAGTACTAGGATGGGTGACCCCCTGGGAAGTCCTCGTGTTGCACCCCCCTTTTCAATTTTTTTTGCTCCGGTTAGGGTTGCCAAGATACTTTACCCACCACATTTCTATTATCGAATCCCACGGCACCTTGGGCAAGACAACTTCTCTTCACGTGGAGGCTGGGCCCGCAAACCGAGTGCGTAGGGCTTGTGACCAGGTCTCCGTCGCTCCGGTGCCCATAACTTTTGATCCGTAAGGAGTTACGCGGTGCACAGCATACCGTTGGAAAGCACTCCGAGAGATCTACGACGGGGGTAGGTAGCTAGCTCGCCGTGCCCTTTTCGGACTTCAAAATCAAACGTTTTCATCAGTTTCGGGGCACTTTTCTTCTTTTGCTCTGTTTTTCCGTCCCGGATCGTACGTCGTGAGCTGTTAAAAGGACGACAACCTTACTCGCAGCACATTAGACGACCCTACAATGAGTCGATATCACGTCTTGCGAGGATGCCGAGTTGTTGAAGCGGATGGGTTGTCGTTAATCCCATTGGGCCTTCTGAATGGGCCATCTCTCTAGGCTGGGTCTGTGTACCGTTAACACTTAAAGGAATTGTGCCCTCAACATGACGGGTGCGATCTTACCA
The DNA here is from genome assembly GCA_037974665.1 of Ehretia macrophylla. Taxonomy (NCBI): domain Eukaryota; kingdom Viridiplantae; phylum Streptophyta; class Magnoliopsida; order Boraginales; family Ehretiaceae; genus Ehretia; species Ehretia macrophylla. The sequence continues at coordinate 2,928,286 of CM075773.1, forward strand.
GGAATAATGCACCGGATCCCATCAGAACTCCGAAGTTAAGCTTGCATGGGCGAGAGTAGTACTAAGATGTGTGACCCCCTGGGAAGTCCTCGTGTTGCACCCACTTTTCAATTTTTTTTGCTCCGGTTAGCGTTGCCGAGATACTTTATCTACCACATTTCTATTATCGAATCCCACGGCAACTTGGGCAAGACAACTTTGCTTCACGTGGAGGCCGGGCCCGCAAACCAATTGCATAGGGCTTGTGACCTGGTCTCCGTCGCTCAGGTGCCCATAACTTTTGATCCGTAAGGAGTTACGCGGCGCTCAGCATACCGTTGGAAAGCTCTCAGAGCGCTCTACGACGGGGGCAGGTAGCTAGCTCGCCGTGCCCTTTTTGGAGCTCAAAATCGAAAGTTTTCATCAGAACTCCGAAGTTAAGCGTGCTTGGGCGAGAGTAGTACTAGGATGGGTGACCCCCTAGGAAGTCCTCGTGTTGCACCCCCCTTTTCAATTTTTTTTGCTCCGGTTAGCGTTGCCAAGATACTTTACCCACCACATTGCTATTATCGAATCCCACGGCACCTTGGGCAAGACAACTTCTCTTCACGTGGAGGCTGGGCCCGCAAACCGAGGGCGTAGGGCTTGTGACCAGGTCTCCGTCGCTCCGGTGCCCATAACTTTTGATCCGTAAGGAGTTACGCGGCGCAAAGCATACCGTTGGAAAGCTCTCCGAGAGCTTTACGACGGGGGTAGCTAGCTAGCTCGCCGTGCCCTTTTCGGAGCTCAAAATCGAACGTTTTCATCAGTTTCGGGCCACTTTTCTTCTTTTACTCTGTTTTTCCGTCCCGGATCGTACGTCGTGAGCTGTTAAAAGGACGACAACCTTACTCACGGCACATTAGAGGACCCTACAATGCGTCGACATCATGTCTTACGAGTATGCTGCGTTGTTGAAGCGGATGGGTTGTCGTTAAGCCCATTGGGCCTTTTGAATGGGCCATCTCTCTAGGCTGGGACTGTGAACCGTTAACACATAAAGTAATTGTGTCCTCAACATGACGGGTGTGATCATACCAGCACTAATGCACCGGATCCCACCAGAACTCCAAAGTTAAGCGTGATTGGGCGAGAGTAGTACTAGGATGAGTGACCCCCTGGGAAGTCCTCGTGTTGCACCCCCCTTTTCAATTTTTTTTGCTCCGGTTAGGGTTGCCAAGATACTTTACCCACCACATTTCTATTATCGAATCCCACGGCACCTTGGGCAAGACAACTTCTCTTCACGTGGAGGCTGGGCCCGCAAACCGAGGACGTATGGCTTGTGACCAGGTCTCCGTCGCTACGGTGCCCATAACTTTGGATCCGTACGGAGTTACGCGGTGCACAGCATACCATTGGAAAGCTCTCTGAGAACACTACGACGGGGGCAGGGACCTAGCTCGCCGTGCCCTTTTCGGAGCTCAAAATCGAACGTTTTCATCAGTTTCTGGCCACTTTTCTTCTTTTGCTCTATTTTTCCATCCCGGATCGTACGTCGTGAGCTGTTAAAAGGACGACAACCTTACTCGCGGCACATTAGAGGACCCTACAATGCGTCGATATCACGTCTTGCGAGGATGCTGCGTTGTTGAAGCGGATGGGTTGTCGTTAAGCCCATTGGGCCTTTTGAATGGGCCATATCTCTAGGCTGGGACTGTGAACCGTTAACACATAAAGGAATTGTGCCCTCAACATGACGGGTGCGATCATACCAGCACTAATGCATCGGATCCCATTAGAACTCCAAAGTTAAGCGTGCTTGGGCGAGAGTAGTACTAGGATGGGTGACCCCCTAGGAAGTCCTCGTGTTGCACCCCCCTTTTCAATTTTTTTTGCTCCGGTTAGGGTTGCCAAGATACTTTACCCACCACATTTCTATTATCGAATCCCACGGCACCTTGGGCAAGACAACTTCTCTTCAAGTGGAGGCTGGGCCCGCAAACCGAGGGCGTAGGGCTTGTGACCAGGTCTCCGTCGCTCCGGTGCCCATAACTTTTGATCCGTAAGGAGTTACGCGGCGCACAGCATACCGTTGTAAAGCTCTCCGAGAGCTCTACGACGGGGGCAGGTAGCTAGCTCGCCGTGCCCTTTTCGGAGCTGAAAATCGAACGTTTTCATCTCTTTCGGGCAACTTTTCTTCTTTTGCACTGTTTTTCCGTCCCGGATCGTATGTCGTGAGCTGTTAAAAGGACGACAACTTTACTCGCGGCACATTAGAGGACCCTACAATGCGTCGATATCACGTCTTGCGAGGATGCTGCGTTGTTGAAGCGGATAGGTTGTCGTTAAGCCCATTAGGCCTTTTGAATGGGCCATATCTCTAGGATGGGACTATGAACCGTTAACACATAAAGGAATTGTACCCTCAACATGACGGGTGCGATCATACCAGCAATAATGCACCGGATCCCACCAGAACTCCGAAGTTAAGCGTGCTTGGGCTAGAATAGTCCTAGGATGGGTGACCCCTTGGGAAGTCCTCATGTTGCATCCTCCTTTTCAATTTTTTTTGCTCCAGTTTGGGTTGCCAAGATACTTTACCCACCACATTTCTATTATCGAATCCCACGGCACCTTGGGTAAGACAACTTCTCTTCACGTGGAGGCTGGGCCCGCAAACCGAGGTCGTAGGGCTTGTGACCAGGTCTCCGTCGCTCCGGTGCCCAAAACTTTTGATCCGTAAGGAGTTACGCGGCGCAAAGCATACCGTTGGAAAGCTCTCCGAGAGCTCTACGACGGGGGCAGCTAGCTAGCTCGCCGTGCCCTTTTTGGAGCTCAAAATCGAACGTTTTCATCAGTTTCGGGCCACTTTTCTTCTTCTGCTCTGTTTTTCCATCCCGGATCGTACGTCGTGAGCTGTTAAAAGGACGACTACCTTACTCGCGGCACATTAGAGGACTCTACAATGCGTCGATATCACGTCTTACGAGAATGCTGCGTTGTTGAAGCGGATGGGTTGTCGTTAAGCCCATTGGTCCTTTTGAATGGGCGATATCTCTAGGCTGGGACTGTGAACCGGTAACGCATAAAGGAATTGTGCCTTCAACATGACGGGTGTGATCATACTAGCACTAATGCACCGGATCCCATCAGAACTCTGAAGTTAAGCGTGCTTGGGCAAGAGTAGTACTAGGATGGGTGACCTCGTGGGAAGTCCTCGTGTTGCACACCCCTTTTCAATTTTTTTTCCTCTGGTTAGGGTTGCCAAGATACTTTATCCACCATATTTCTATTATCGAATCCCACGGCACCTTGGGCAAGACAACTTCGCTTCACGTGGAGGCTGGGCCCGCAAACAGAGGGCGTAGGGCTTGTGACCAGGTATCTGTCGTTCTGGTGCCCATAACTTTTGATCCGTAGGGAGTTACACGGCGCACAACATACAGTTGGAAAGCTCTCCGAGAGCTCTACGACAGGGGCAGGTAGCTAGCTCGCCGTTCCCTTTTCGGAGCTCAAAATCGAACGTTTACTTCAGGTTCGGGCCACTTTTCTTCTTTTGCTCTGTTTTTCCGTCCCGGATCGTACGTCGTGAACTGTTAAAAGGACGACAACTTTACTCGCGGCACATTAGAGGACCCTACAATGCGTCGATATCACATCTTGCGAGGATGCTGCGTTGTTGAAGCGGATGGGTTGTCGTTAAGCCCATTGGGCCTTTTGAATGGGCCATATCTCTAGGCTGGGACTGTGAACCGTTAACACATAAAGGAATTGTGCCCTCAACATGACGGGTGCGATCATACCAGCACTAATGCACCGGATCCCATCAGAACTCCGAAGTTAAGCGTGCTTGGGCGAGAGTAGTACTAGGATGGGTGACCCCCTGGGAAGTCCTCGTGTTGCACCCCCCTTTTCAATTTTTTTTGGCTCCGGTTAGCGTTGCCAAGATACTTTACCCACCACATTTCTATTGTCAAATCCCACGGCACCTTGGGCAAGACAACTTCTCTTCACGTGGAGGCTGGGCCCGCAAACCGAGGGCGTAGGGCTTGTGACCAGGTCTCCGTCGCTCCGGTGCCCATAACTTTTGATCCGTAAGGAGTTACGCGGCGCACAGCATACCGTTGGAAAGCTCTCCGAGAGATCTACGACGGGGGCAGGTAGCTAGCTCGCCGTACCCTTTTTGGAGCTCAAAATCGAACGTTTTCATCAGAACTCCGAAGTTAAGCGTGCTTGGGCGAGAGTAGTAATAGGATAGGTGACCCCCTGGGAAGTCCTCGTGTTGCACCCCCCTTTTTAATTTTTTTTGCTCCGGTTAGCGTTGCCAAGATACTTTACCCACCACATTTCTATTATCGAATCCCACGGCACCTTGGGCAAGACAACTTCTCTTCACGTGGAGGCTGGGCCCGCAAACCGAGGGCGTAGGGCTTGTGACCAGGTCTCCGTCGCTCCGGTGCCCATAACTTTTGATCCGTAAGGAGTTACGCGGCGCACAGCATACCGTTGGAAAGCTCTCCGAGAGCTCTACGACGGGGGCAGGGAGCTAGCTCGCCGTACCCTTTTTGGAGCTCAAAATCGAACGTTTTCATCAGTTTCGGGCCACTTTTCTTCTTTTGTTCTATTTTTTCGTCCCGGATCGTACGTCGTGAGCTCTTAAAAGGACGACAACCTTACTCGCGGCACATTAGAGGACCCTACAATGCGTCGATATCACATCTTGCGAGGATGCTGCGTTGTTGAAGTGGATGCGTTGTCGTTAAGCCCATTGGTCCTTTTGAATGGGCCATCTCTTTAGGCTGGGACTGTGAACCGTTAACACATAAAGGAATTGTGCCCTCAACATGACGGGTGCGATCATACTAGTACTAATGCACCGAATCCCATCAGAACTCTGAAGTTAAGCGTGCTTGGGCGAGAGTAGTACTAGGATGGGTGACCCCCTGGGAAGTCCTCGTGTTGCACCCCCTTTTGCACCCCCTTTTTCAATTTTTTTTGCTCCGGTTAGGGTTGCCAAGATAATTTACCCACCACATTTCTATTATCGAATCCCACGGCACCTTGGGCAAGACAACTTCTCTTCACGTGGAGGCTGGGCCCGCAAACCGAGGTCGTAGGGCTTGTGACCAGGTCTCCGTCGCTCCGGTGCCCATAACTTTTGATCCGTAAGGAGTTACGCGGCGCAAAGCATACCGTTGGAAAGCTCTCTGAGAGCTCTACGACGGGGGTAGCTAGCTAGCTCGCCGTGCCCTTTTCGGAGCTCAAAATCAAACGTTTTCATCAGTTTCGGGCCAGTTTTCTTCTTTTCCTCTATTTTTCCATCCCGGATCGTACGTCGTGAGCTGTTAAACGGACGACAACCTTACTCGCGGCACATTAGAGGACACTACAAAGCGTCGATATCACGTCTTGCGAGGATGCTGCGTTGTTGAAGCGGATAGGTTGTCGTTAAGCCCATTGGGCCTTTTGAATGGGCCATATCTCTAGGCTGGGACTGTGAACCGTTAACACATAAAGGAATTGTGCCCTCAATATGACGGGTGCGATCATACCAGCACTTATGCACCGGATCCCATCAGAACTCCGAAGTTAAGCGTGCTTGGGCGAGAGTAGTACTAGGATGGGTGACCCCCTGGGAAGTCCTCGTGTTGCACCCCCTTTTGCACCCCCTTTTTCAATTTTTTTTGCTCCGGTTAGGGTTGCCAAGATACTTTACCCACCACATTTCTATTATCGAATCCCACGGCACCTTGGGCAAGACAACTTCTCTTCACGTGGAGGCTGGGCCCGCAAACCGAGGGCGTAGGGCTCGTGGCCAGGTATCCGTCGCTCCGGTGCCCATAACTTTTGATCCGTAAGGAGTTACGCGGCGCACAGCATACCGTTGGAAAGCTCTCCGAGAGCTCTACGACGGGGGCAGCTAGCTAGCTCGCCGTGCCCTTTTTGGAGCTCAAAATCGAACGTTTTCATCAGTTTCGGGCCACTTTTCTTCTTATGCTCTGTTTTTCCGTCCTGGATCGTACGTCGTGAGCTGTTAAAAGGACGACAACCTTACTCGCGGCACATTAGAGGACTCTACAATGCGTCGATATCACGTCTTACGAGAATGCTGCGTTGTTGAAGCGGATGGGTTGTCGTTAAGCCCATTGGTCCTTTTGAATGGGCGATATCTCCAGGCTGGGACTGTGAACCGTTAACACATAAAGGAATTGTGCCCTCAACATGACGGGTGTGATCATACCAGCACTAATGCACCGGATCCCATCAGAACTCCGAAGTTAAGCGTGCTTGGGCGAGAGTAGTACTAGGATGGGTGACCCCCTGGGAAGTCCTCGTGTTGTACCCCCCTTTTCAATTTTTTTTGCTCCGGTTAGCGTTGCCAAGATACTTTACCCACCACATTTCTATTATCGAATCCCACGGCACCTTGGGCGAGACAACTTCGCTTCACCTAGAGGCTGGGCCCGCAAACCGAGTGCGTAGGGCTTGTGACCAGGTATCTGTCGTTCCGGTGCCCATAACTTTTGATCCGTCAGTAGTTACGCGGCGCACAGCATACCGTTGGAAAGCTTTCTGAGAGCTCTACGACGTGGGCAGGTAGCTAGCTCGCCGTTCCCTTTTCGGAGCTCAAAATCGAACGTTTACTTCAGGTTCGGGCCACTTTTCTTGTTTTGCTCTGTTTTTCCGTCCCGGATCGTACGTCGTGAGCTGTTAAAAGGACAACAACCTTACTCGCGGCACATTAGAGGACCCTACAATGTGTCGATATCACATCTTGCGAGGATGCTGCGTTGTTGAAGCGGATGGGTTGTCGTTAAGCCCATTGGGCCTTTTGAATGGGCCATATCTCTAGGCTGGGACTGTGAACCGTTAACACATAAAGGAATTGTGCCCTCAACATGACGGGTGCGATCATACCAGCACTAATGCACCGGATCCCTTCAGAACTCCGAAGTTAAGCGTGCTTGGGCGAGAGTAGTACTAGGATGGGTGACCCCCTGGGAAGTCCTCGTGTTGCACCCCCCTTTTCAATTTTTTTTCCTCCGGTTAGCGTTGCCAAGATACTTTACCCACCACATTTCTATTATCGAATCCCACGGCACCTTGGGCAAGACAACTTCTCTTCACGTGGAGGCTGGGCCCGCAAACCGAGGGCGTAGGGCTTGTGACCAGGTCTCCGTCGCTCCGGTGCCCATAACTTTTGATCCGTAAGGAGTTACGCGGCGCACAGCATACCGTTGGAAAGCTCTCCGAGAGCTCTACGACGGGGGCAGGTAGCTAGCTCGCCGTGCCCTTTTTGGAGCTCAAAATCGAACGTTTTCATCAGAACTCCGAAGTTAAGCGTGCTTGGGCGAGAGTAGTACTAGGATAGGTGACCCCCTGGGAAGTCCTCGTGTTGCACCCCCCTTTTCAATTTTTTTTGCTCCGGTTAGCGTTGCCAAGATACTTTACCCACCACATTTCTATTATCGAATCCCACGGCACCTTGGGCAAGACAACTTCTCTTCACGTGGAGGCTGGGCCCGCAAACCGAGGGCGTAGGGCTTGTGACCAGGTCTCCGTCGCTCCGGTGCCCATAACTTTTGATCCGTAAGGAGTTACGCGGCGCACATCATACCGTTGGAAAGCTCTCCGAGAGCTCTACGACGGGGGCAGGTAGCTAGCTCGCCGTGCCCTTTTTGGAGCTCAAAATCGAACATTTTCATCAGTTTCGGGCCACTTTTCTTCTTTTGTTCTGTTTTTCCATCCCGGATCGTACGTCGCGAGCTGTTAAAAGGATGACAACCTTACTCGCGACACATTAGAGGACCCAACAATGCGTCGATATCACGTCTTGTGAGGATGCTGCGTTGTTGAAGCGGATGGGTTCTCGTTAAGCCCATTGGTCCTTTTGAATGGGCCATATCTCTAGGCTGGGACTGTGACCCATTAACACATAAAGGAATTGTGCCCTCAACATGACGGGTGCGATCATACTAGTACTAATGCACCGGATCCCATCAGAACTCCGAAGTTAAGCGTGCTTGGGCTAGAGTAGTACTAGGATGGGTGACCCCCTGGGAAGTCCTCGTGGTGCACCCCCTTTTGCACCCCCTTTTTCAATTTTTTTTGCTCCGGTTAGGGTTGCCAAAATACTTTATCCACCACATTTCTATTATCGAATGCCATGGCACCTTGGGCAAGACAACTTCGCTTCACATGGAGGCTGGGCCCGCAAACCGAGGTCGTAGGGCTTGTGACCAGGTCTCTCTCGCTCCGGTGCCCATAACTTTTGATCCATAAGTAGTTACGCGGCGCAAAGCATACCGTTGAAAAGGTCTCCGAGAGCTCTACGAAGGGGGTAGCTAGCTTGTTTGCTAAGCCCGTTTTCGGAGCCCAAAATCGAACGTTTTCATTAGTTTCGGGCCACTTTTCTTTATTTGCTCTGTTTTTCCGTCCCTGATCGTACGTTATGAGATGTTAAAAGGACGACAACCTTACTCGTTGGACATTAGAGGGCCCTACAACACGTCGATATCACGTCTTGCGAGGATGCTGCATTGTTGAAGCGGATGGGTTGTCGTTAAGCCCATTGGTCCTTTTGAATGGGCCATATCTCTAGGCTGGGACTGTGAACCATTGACACATAAAGGAATTGTGCCCTCAACATGACCGGTGCGATCATACCAGCACTAATGCACCGGATCCCATCAGAACTCTGAAGTTAAGCGAGCTTGGACGAGAGTAGTACTAGGATGGGTGACCCCCTAGGAAGTCCTCGTATTGCACCCCCTTTTGCACCCCCTTTTTCAATTTTTTTTGCTCCGGTTAGGGTTGCCATGATACTTTACCCACCAGATTTCTATTATCGAATCCCACGGCACCATGGGCAAGACAACTTCTTTTCACGTGGAGGCGGGGCCCGCAAACCGAGGGCGTAGGGCTTTTGACCAGGTCTCCGTCGCTTCGGTGCCCATAACTTTTGATCCGTAAGGAGTTACGCGGCGCACAGCATACCGTTGGAAAGCTCTCCGAGTGCTCTACGATGAGGGCAGCTAGCTAGCTCGCCGTGCCCTTTTCGGAGCTCAAAATCGAACGTTTTCATCAGTTTCGGGCCACTTTTCTTCTTTTGCTCTGTTTTTCCGCCCCGGATCGTACGTCGTGAGCTGTTAAAAGGACGACAACCTTACTCGCGGCACATTAGAGGACCCTACAATGCGTCGATATCACGTCTTGCGAGGATGCTGCGTTGTTGAAGTAGATGGGTTGTCGTAAAGCCCATTGGGCCTTTTGAATGGGCCACCCCTCCAGGCTGGGACTGTGAACCGTTAACACATAAAGGAATTGTGCCCTCAACATGACGGGTGTGATCATACCAGCACTAACGCACCGGATCCCACCAGAACTCCGAAGTTAAGCGTGCTTGGGCGAGAGTAGTACTAGGATGGGTGACCCCTTGGGAAGTCCTCGCGTTGCACCCCCCTTTTCAATTTTTTTTGCTCCGGTTTGCGTTGCCAAGATACTTTACCCACCACATTTCTATTATCGAATCCCACGGCACCTTGGGCAAGACAACTTCTCTTCACGTGGAGGCTGGGCCCGCAAACCGAGGGCGTAGGGCTTGTGACTAGGTCTCCGTCGCTCCGGTGCCCATAACTTTGGATCCGTACGGAGTTACGCGGCGCACAGCATACCGTTGGAAAGCTCTACGAGAGCACTACGACGGGGGCAGCGACCTAGCTCGCCGTGCCCTTTTCGGAGCTCAAAATTGAGCGTTTTCATCAGTTTCGGTCCACTTTTCTTCTTTTGCTATGTTGTTTCGTCCCGGATCGTATGTCGTGAGCTGTTAAAAGGACGACAACCTTACTCGCGGCACATTAGAGGACCCTACAATGCGTCGATATCACGTCTTGCGAGGATGCTGCGTTGTTGAAGCGGATGGGTTGTCGTTAAGCCCATTGGGCCTTTTGAATGGGCCATATCTCTAGGCTGGGACTGTGAACCGTTAACACATAAAGGAATTGTGCCCTCAACATGACGGGTGCGATCATACCAGCACTAATGCACCGGATCCCATTAGAACTCCGAAGTTAAGCGTGCTTGGGCGAGAGTAGTACTAGGATGGGTGACCCCCTGGGAAGTCCTCGTGTTGCACCCCCTTTTTCAATTTTTTTTGCTCCGGTTAGGGTTGCCAAGATACTTTACCCACCACATTTCTATTATCAAATCCCACGGCACCTTGGGCAAGACAACTTCTCTTCACGTGGAGGCTGGGCCCGCAAACCGAGGGCGTAGGGCTTGTGACCAGGTCTCCGTCGCTCCGGTGCCCATAACTTTTGATCCGTAAGGAGTTACGCGGCGCACAGCATACTGTTGGAAAGCTCTCCGAGAGCTCTACGACCGGGGCAGCTAGCTAACATGCCGTGCCCTTTTCGGAGCTCAAAATCGAACGTTTTCATCAGTTTCGGGCCACTTTTCTTCTTTTGCTCTGTTTTTCCGTCCCGGATCGTACGTCGTGAGATGTTAAAAGGACGACTACCTTACTCGCGGCACATTAGAGGATCCTACAATGCGTCAATATCACGTCTTGCGAGGATGCTGCGTTGTTGAAGTAGATGGGTTGTCGTTACGCCCATTGGGCCTTTTGAATGGGCCATATCTCTAGGCTGGGACTGTGAACCGTTAACACATAAAGGAATTGTGCCCTCAACATGACGGGTGAGATCATACCAGCACTAAAGCACCGGATCCCACCAGAACTCCGAAGTTAAGCGTGCTTGGGCGAGAGTAGTACTAGGATGTGTGACCCCCTGGGAAGTCCTCGTGTTGCACCCCCCTTTTCAATTTTTTTTGCTCCGGTTAGCGTTGCCAAGATACTTTACCCAACACATTTCTATTATCGAATCCCACGGCACCTTGGGCAAGACAACTTCTCTTCACGTGGAGGCTGGGCCCGCAAACCGAGGGCGTAGGGCTTGTGACCAGGTCTCCGGTGCCCATAACTTTGGATCCGTACGGAGTTACGCGGCGCACAGCATACCGTTGGAAGGCTCTACGAGAGCACTACGACGGGGGCAGCGACCTAGCTCGCCCTGCCCTTTTTGGAGCTCAAAATCGAACGTTTTCATCAGTTTCGGGCTACTTTTCTACTTTTGCTCTGTTTTTCGGTCCCGGATCGTATGTCGTGAGCTATTAAAAGGACGACAACCTTACTCGCGGCACATTAGAGGACCCTACAATGCGTCGATATCACGTCTTGCGAGGATGCTGCGTTGTTGAAGCGGATGGGTTGTCGTTAAGCCCATTGGGCCTTTTGAATGGGCCATATCTCTAGGCGGGGACTGTGAACCGTTAACACATAAAGGAATTGTGCCCTCAACATGACGGGTGCGATCATACCAGCACTAATGCACCGGATCCCATTAGAACTCCAAAGTTAAGTGTGCTTGGGCGAGAGTAGTATTAGGATGGGTGACCCCCTGGGAAGTCCTCGTGTTGCACCCCCCTTTTCAATTTTTTTTTGCTCCGGTTAGGGTTGCCAAGATACTTTACCCACCACATTTCTTTTATCGAATCCCACGGCACCTTGGGCAAGACAACTTCTCTTCGCGTGGAGGCTGGGCCCGCAAACCGAGGGCGTAGGGCTTGTGACCAGGTCTCCGTCGCTCCGGTGCCCATAACTTTTGATCCGTAAGGTGTTACGCGGCGCACAGCATACCGTTGTAAAGCTCTCCGAGTGCTCTACGACGGGGGCAGGTAGCTAGCTCGCCGTTCCCATTTCGGAGCTCAAAATCGAACGTTTTCATCAGTTTCGAGCTACTTTTCTTCTTTTGCTCTGTTTTTCCGTCCCGGATCGTACGTCGTGAGCTGTTAAAAGGACGACAACCTTACTCGCGGCACATTAGAGGACCCTATAATGCGTCGATATCACATCTTGCGAGGATGCTGTGTTGTTGAAGCGGATGGGTTGTCGTTAAGCCCATTGGGCCTTTTGAATGTGCCATATCTCTAGGCTGGGACTGTGAACCGTTAACACATAAAGGAATTGTGCCCTCAACATGACGGGTGCGATCATACCAGCACTAATGCACCGGATCCCATCAGAACTCCGAAGTTAAGCGTGCTTGGGCGAGAGTAGTACTAGGATGGGTGACCCCCTGGGAAGTCCTCGTGTTGCACCCCCTTTTGCACCCCCTTTTTCAATTTTTTTTGCTCCGGTTAGGGTTGCCAAGATACTTTACCCACCACATTTCTATTATCGAATCCCACGGCACCTTGGGCAAGACAACTTCTCTTCACGTGGAGGCTGGGCCCGCAAACCGAGGGCGTAGGGCTTGTGACCAGGTCTCCGTCGCTCCGGTGCCCATAACTTTTGATCCGTAAGGAGTTACGCGGCGCACAGCATACCGTTGGAAAGCTCTCCGAGAGCTCTACTATGGGGGCAGCTAGCTAGCTTGTCGTGCCCTTTTCGGAGCTCAAAATCGAACGTTTTCATCAGTTTCGGGCCACTTTTCTTCTTCTGCTCTATTTTTCCGTCCCGGATCGTACGTCGTGAGCTGTTAAAAGGACGACTACCTTACTCGCGGCACATTAGAGGACCCTACAATGCGTCGATATCACGTCTTGCGAGGATGCTGCGTTGTTGAAGTAGATGGGTTGTCGTTAAGCCCATTGGGCCTTTTGAATGGGCCATCTCTCTAGGCTGGGACTGTGAACCGTTAACACATAAAGGAATTGTGCCCTCAACATGTCGTGTGTGATCATACCGGCACTAATGCATCGAATCCCATCAGAACTCCGAAGTTAAACCTGCTTGGACGAGAGTAGTACTAGGATGGGTGACCCCTTGGGAAGTCCTCTTGTTGCACCCCCCCTTTTACATTTTTTGTCCCTGTTAGCCTTGCCAAGATAATTTATCCATCACATTTCTATTACCGAATCCCACAGCATCTTGGGCACGACAACTTCTCTTCACGTGGAGGCTGGGCTCGCAAACTGAGGGCGTAGGGCTTGTGACCAAGTCTCCGTCACTCCGGTGCCCATTAGTTTGGATCCGTACGGAGTTACGCGGCGCACAGCATATCGTTGGAAAGCTCTACGAGAGCACTACGACGGGGGCAGCGACCTAGCTCACCGTGCCCTTTTCGGAGCTCAAAATCGAACGTTTTCATCAGTTTCGGGCCACTTTTCTTCTTTTGCTCTGTTTTTCCGTCCCGGATCGTATGTCGTGAGCTGTTAAAAGGACGACAACCTTACTCGCGGCACATTAGAGGACCCTACAATGCGTCGATATCACGTCTTGCGAGGATGCTGCGTTGTTGAAGCGGATGGGTTGTTGTTAAGCCCACTGGGCCTTTTGAATGGGCTATATCTCTAGGCTGGGACTGTGAACCGTTAACACATAAAGGAATTGTGCCCTCAACATGCCGGGTGCGATCATACCAGCACTAATGCATCGGATCCCATTAGAACTCCAAAGTTAAGCGTGCTTGGGCGAGAGTAGTATTAGGATGGGTGACCCCCTTGGAAGTCCTCGTGTTGCACCCCCCTTTTCAATTATTTTTGCTCCGGTTAGGGTTGCCAAGATACTTTACCCACCACATTTCTATTATCGAATCCCACGGCAACTTGGGCAAGACAACTTCTCTTCACGTGTAGGCTGGGCCCACAAACCGAGGGCGTAGGGCTTGTGACCAGGTCTCCGTCGCTCCGGTGCCCATAACTTTTCATCCGTAAGGAGTTACGCGGCTCACAGCATACCGTTGCAAAGCACTCCAAGAACTCTCCGACGGGGGCCGCTAGCTAGCTCGCTATGCCCTTTTTGGAGTTCAAAATCGAACGTTTTCATCAGTTTCGGGCTACTTTTCTTCTTTTGCTCTGTTTTTCCGTCCCGGATCGTACGTCGTGAGCTGTTAAAAGGACGACAACCTTACTTGCGGCACATTAGAGGACCCTACAATGCGTCGATATCACGTCTTGCGACGCTGCTGCGTTGTTGAAGCGGATGGGTTGTCGTTAAGCCCATTGGGCCTTTTGAATGGGCCATATCTCTAGGCTGGGACTGTGAACCGTTAACACATAAAGGAATTGTGCCCTCAACATGACGGGTGCGATCATACCAGCACTAATGCACCGGATCCCACCAGAACTCCGAAGTTAAGCGTGCTTGGGCGAGTGTAGTACTAGGATGGGTAACCCCCTGGGAAGTCCTCGTGTTGCACCCTCCTTTTCAATTTTTTTTGCTCCGGTTAGGGTTGCCAAGATACTTTACCCACCACATTTCTATTATCGAATCCCACGGCACCTTGGGCAAGACAACTTCTCTTCACGTGGAGGCTGGGCCCGCAAACCGAGGGCGTAGGGCTTGTGACCAGGTCTCCGTCGCTCCGGTGCCCATAACTTTTGATCCGTAAGGAGTTACGAGGCGCACAGCATACCGTTGGAAAGCTCTCTGAGAGCTCTACGACGGGGGCAGCTAGCTAGCTCGCTGTGCCCTTTTCAGAGCTCAAAATCGAACGTTTTCATCAGTTTTTGGCCACTTTTCTTCTTTTGCTCTGTTTTTCCGTCCCGGATCGTACGTCGTGAGCTGTTAAAAGGACGACAACCTTACTCGCGGCACATTAGAGGACCCTACAATGCGTCGATATCACGTCTTGCGAGGATGCTGCGTTGTTGAAGCGGATGGGTTGTCGTTAAGCCCATTGGGCATTTTGAATGGGCCATATCTCTAGGCTGGGACTGTGAACCGTTAACACATAAAGGAATTGTGCCCTCAACATGACGGGTGCGATCATACCAGCACTAATGCACCGGATCCCATCAGAACTCCGAAGTTAAGCGTGCTTGGGCGAGTGTAGTACTAGGATGGGTAACCCCCTGGGAAGTCCTCGTGTTGCACCCTCCTTTTCAATTTTTTTTGCTCCGGTTAGGGTTGCCAAGATACTTTACCCACCACATTTCTATTATCGAATCCCACGGCACCTTGGGCAAGACAACTTCTCTTCACGTGGAGGCTGGGCCCGCAAACCGAGGGCGTAGGGCTTGTGACCAGGTCTCCGTCGCTCCGGTGCCCATAACTTTTGATCCGTAAGGAGTTACGAGGCGCACAGCATACCGTTGGAAAGCTCTCTGAGAGCTCTACGACGGGGGCAGCTAGCTAGCTCGCTGTGCCCTTTTCAGAGCTCAAAATCGAACGTTTTCATCAGTTTTTGGCCACTTTTCTTCTTTTGCTCTGTTTTTCCGTCCCGGATCGTACGTCGTGAGCTGTTAAAAGGACGACAACCTTACTCGCGGCACATTAGAGGACCCTACAATGCGTCGATATCACGTCTTGCGAGGATGCTGCGTTGTTGAAGCGGATGGGTTGTCGTTAAGCCCATTGGGCCTTTTGAATGGGCCATATCTCTAGGCTGGGACTGTGAACCGTTAACACATAAAGGAATTGTGCCCTCAATATGACGGGTACGATCATACCAGCACTAATGCACCAGATCCCATCAGAACTCCGAAGTTAAGCGTGCTTGGGCGAGAGTAGTACTAGGATGGGTGACCCCCTGGGAAGTCCTCGTGTTGCACCCCCCTTTTCAATTTTTTTTGCTCCGGTTAGCGTTGCCAAGATACTTTACCCACCACATTTCTATTATCGAATCCCACGGCACCTTGGGCAAGACAACTTCTCTTCACGTGGAGGCTGGGCCCGCAAACCGAGGGCGTAGGGCTTGTGACCAGGTCTCCGTCGATCCGGTGACCATAACTTTTGATCCGTAAGGATTTACGCGGCGCACAGCATACCGTTGGAAAGCTCTCCGAGAGCTCTACGATGGGGGCAAGTAGCTAGCTCGCCATGCCCTTTTCGGAGCTCAAAATCGAACGTTTTCATCAGTTTCGGGCCACTTTTCTTCTTTTGCTATGTTTTTCCGTCCCTGATCGTACGTCGTGAGCTGTTAAAAGGACGACAACCTTACTCGTGGTACATTAGAGGACTCTACAATGCGTCGATATCACGTCTTGCGAGGATGCTGCGTTGTTGAAGCGGATGGGTTGTCGTTAAGCCCATTGGGCCTTTTGAATGGGCCATATCTCTAGGCTGGGACTGTGAACCGTTAACACATAATGGAATTGTGCACCCAACATGACGGGGGCGATCATACCAGCACTAATGCACCGGATCTCATCAGAACTCCGAAGTTAATCGTGCTTCGGTGAGAGTAGTACTAGGATAGGTGACCCCCTGGGAAGTCCTCGTGTTGCACTCCCTTTTGCACCCCCTTTTTCAATTTTTTTTGCTCCGGTTAGGGTTGCCAAGATACTTTACCCACCACATTTCTATTATCGAATCCCAAGGCACCTTGGGCAAGACAACTTCTCTTCACGGGGAGGCTGGGCCTGCAAACCGAGGGCGTAGGGGTGGTGACCAGGTCTCCGTCACCACGGTGCCCATTAGTTTGGATCCGTACGGAGTTACGCGGAGCACAGCATCCCCTTGCAAAGCTCTCCGAGCGCACTACGATGGGGGCAGCGACCTAGCTCACCGTGCCCTTTTCGGAGCTCAAAATCGAACATTTTCATCAGTTTCGGGCCACTTTTCTTCTTTTGCTCTGTTTTTCCTTCCCGGATCGTACGTCGTGAGCTGTTAGAAGGACGGCAACCTTACTCGCGGCACATTAGAGGACCCTACAATGCGTTGATATCACGTCTTGTGAGGATGCTGCGTTGTTGAAGCGGATGGGTTGTCGTTAAGCCCATTGGGCCTTTTGAATGGGCCATATCTCTAGGCTGGGACTGTGAACAGTCAACACATAAAGGATTTGTGCCCTCAACATGACGGGTGGGATCATACCAGCACTAATGCACCGGATCCCATCAGAACTCCGAAGTTAAGCGTGCTTGGGCGAGAGTAGTACTAGGATGGGTGACCCCCTGGGAAGTCCTCGGGTTGTACCCCCCTTTTCAATTTTTTTTTGCTCCGGTTAGGGTTGGCAAGATACTTTACCCACCACATTTCTATTATCGAACCACGGCACCTTGGGCAAGACAACTTCTCTTCACGTGGAGGCTGGGCCCGCAAACCGTGGGCGTAGGGCTTGTGACCAGGTCTCCGTCGCTCCGGTGCCCATAACTTTTGATCCGTAAGGAGTTACGAGGCGTACAGCATACCGTTGGAAAGCTCACAGAGAGCTCTACGACGGGGGTAGCTAGCATGATCGCTATGCCCTTTTCGGAGCTCAAAATCGAATGTTTTCATCAGTTTCGGGCCCCTTTTCTTCTTTTGCTCTGTTTTTCCGTCCCGGATCGTACGTCGTGAGCTGTTAAAAGGACGACAACCTTACTCGCGGCACATTAGAGGACCCTACAATACGTCGATATCACGTCTTGCGAGGATGCTGCGTTGTTGAAGCGGATGGGTTGTCGTTAAGCCCATTGGGCCTTTTGAATGGGCCACCTCTCTAGGCTGGGACTGTGAACCGTTAACACATAAAGAATTTTGCCCTCAACATGACGGGTGCGATCATACCAGCACTAATGCACCGGATCCCATCAGAACTCCGAAGTTAAGCGTGCATGGGCGAGAGTAGTACTAGGATGGGTGACCCCTTGGGAAGTCCTCGTGTTGCACCCCCATTTTCAATTTTTTTTGCTCCGGTTAGCGTTGCCAAGATACTTTACCCACCACATTTCTATTATCGAATCCCACGGCACCTTGGGCAAGACAACTTCTCTTCACGTGGAGGCTGGGCTCGCAAACCGATGGCATAGGGCTTGTGACCAGGTCTCTGTCGCTCCGGTGCCCATAACTTTTGATCCGTAAGGAGTTACGGGGCGCACAACATACCGTTGGAAAGCACTCCGAGAGCTCTACGACGGGGGCAGGTAGCTAGCTCGCCGTTCCCTTTTTGGAGCTCAAAATCAAACGTTTTCATCAGAACTCCGAAGTTAAGCGTGCTTGGGTGGGAGTAGTACTAGGATGGGTGACCCCCTGGGAAGTCCTCGTGTTGCACCCCCCTTTTCAATTTTTTTTCCTCCGGTTAGCGTTGCCAAGATACTTTACCCACCACATTTCTATTATCGAATCCCACGGCACCTTGGGCAAGACAACTTCTCTTCACGTGGAGGCTGGGCCCGCAAACCGAGGGCGTAGGGCTTGTGACCAGGTCTCCGTCGCCCCGGTGCCCATAACTTTTGATCCGTAAGGAGTTACGCGGCGCACAGCATACCGTTGGAAAGTTCTCCGAGAGCTCTACGACAGGGGCAGGCAGCTAGCTCGTCGTGCCCTTTTCGGAGCTCAAAATCGAATGTTTTCATCAGTTTCGGGCCACTTTTCTTCTTTTGCTTTGTTTTTCCGTCCCGGATCGTACGTCGTGAGCTGTTAAAAAGACGACAACCTTACTTGCGGCACATTAGAGGACCCTACAATGCGTCGATATCACGTCTTGCGAGGATGCTGCGTTGTTGAAGCGGATGGGTTCTCGTTAAGCCATTTGGGCCTTTTGAATAGGCCATATATCTAGGCTGGGACTGTGAACCGTTAACACATAAAGGAATTGTGCCCTCAACATGACGGGGGCGATCATACCAGCACTAATGCACCGGATCCCATTAGAACTCCGAAGTTAAGCGTGCTTGGGCGAGAGTAGTACTAGGATGGGTGAACCCCTGGGAAGTCCTCGTGTTGCACCCCCTTTTGCACCGCCTTTTTTCAATTTTTTTTGCTCTGGTTAGGGTTGCCAAGATACTTTACCCACCACATTTCTATTATCGAATCCCACGGCACCTTGGGCAAGAAAACTTCTCTTTACGTGGAGGCTGGGCCCGCAAACCGAGGGCGTAGGGCTTGTGACCAGGTCTCCGTCGCTCCGGTGCCCATAACTTTTGATCCGTAAGGATTTACGCGGCGCACAGCATACCGTTGGAAAGCTCTCCGAGTGCTCTACGACGGGGGAAGCTAGCTAGCTTGCCGTGCCCTTTTTGGAGCTCAAAATCGAACGTTTTCATCAGTTTCGGGCCACTTTTCTTCTTCTGCTCTGTTTTTCCGTCCCGGATCGTACGTCATGAGCTGTTAAAAGGACGACAACCTTACTCGCGGCACATTAGAGGACCCTACAATGCGTCGATATCACGTCTTGCACGGATTCTGCGTTGTTGAAGCGGATGGGTTGTCGTTAAGCCCATTGGGCCTTTTGAATGGGCCATATCTGTAGGCTGGGACTGTGAACCGTTAACACATAAAGGAATTGTGCCCTCAACATGACTGGGGCGATCATACCAGCACTAATGCACCAGATCCCATCAGATCTCCGAAGTTAAGCGTGCTTGGGCGAGAGTAGTACTAGGATGGGTGACCTCCTGGGAAGTCCTCGTGTTGCGCCCCCTTTTGCACCCCCTTTTTCAATTGTTTTTGCTCCGGTTAGCGTTGCCAAGATACTTTACCCACCACATTTCTATTATCGAATCCCACGGCACCTTGGGCAAGACAACTTCTCTTCACGTGGAGGCCGGGCCCGCAAACCGAGGGCGTAGGGCTTGGGACCAGGTCTCCGTCGCTCCGGTGTCCATAACTTTGGATCCGTACGGAGTTACGATGCGCACTGCATACTGTTGGAAAGCTCTCCGAGAGAACTATGACGGGGGCAGCAAGGTGGCTTGCTGTGCCCTTTTCGGAGCTCAAAATCGAACGTTTTCATCAGTTTCGGGCCACTTTTCTTCTTTTGCTCTGTTTTTCCGTCCCGGATCGTACGTCGTGAGCTGTTAAAAGGACGACAACCTTACTTGCGGCACATTAGAGGACCCTACAATGCGTCGATATCACGTCTTGCGAGGATGCTGCGTTGTTGAAGCGGATGGGTTGTCGTTAAGCCCATTGGGCCTTTTGAATGGGCCATATCTCTAGGCAGGGACTGTGAACCGTTAACACATAAAGGAATTGTGCACTCCACATGACGGGTGCGATCATACCAGCACTAATGCACCGGATCCCACCAGAACTCCGAAGTTAAGCGTGCTTGGGCGAGAGTAGTACTAGGATGGGTGACCCCCTGGGAAGTCCTCGTGTTGCACCCCCCTTTTCAATTTTTTTTGCTCCGGTTAGCGTTGCCAAGATACTTTACCCACCACATTTCTATTATCGAATCCCACGGCACCTTGGGCAAGACAACTTCTCTTCACGTGGAGGCTGGGCCCGCAAACCGAGGGCGTAGGGCTTGTGACCAGGTCTCCGTCGCTCCGGTGCCCATAACTTTTGATCCGTAAGGACTTACGCAGTGCACAGCATACCGTTGGAAAGCTCTCCGAGAGCTCTACAATGGGGGCTGCTAGCTAGCTCGCCGTACCCTTTTCGGAGCTCAAAATCGAACGTTTTCATCAGTTTCAGGCCACTTTTCTTCTTTTGCACTGTTTTTCCGTCCCGAATCGTACGTCGTGAGTTGTTAAAAGGACGACAACCTTGCTCGCGGCACATTAGAGGACCCTACAATGCGTCGATATCACGTCTTGCGAGGATGCTGCGTTGTTGAAGCGGATGGGTTGTCGTTAAGCCCATTGGGCCTTTTAAACGGGCCATCTCTCTAGGTTGCGACTGTGAACTGTCAACACATAAAGGAATTGTGCCCTCAACATGACCGGTGCGATCATACCAGCACTAATGCACCGGATCCCATCATATCTCCGAAGTTAAGCGTGCATGGGCGAGAGTAGTACTTGGATGGGTGGCCCCCTTGGAAGTCCTCGTGTTGCACCCCCTTTTTCATTTTTTTTTGCTCCGGTTAGCGTTGCCAAGATACTTTACCCACCACATTTCTATTATCGAATCCCACGACACCTTGGGCAAGACAACTTCTCTTCACGTGGAGGCTGGGCCCACAAACCGAGGGCGTAGTGCTTATGACCAGGTCTGCGTCGCTGCGGTTCCTTTTACTTTTGATCCGTAAGGAGTTATGCGGCGCACAGCATACCGTTGGAAAGCTCTCCGAGAGCTCTACGACAGGGGAAGCTAGCTAGCTTGCCGTGCCCTTTTCGGAGCTCAAAATCGAACGTTTTCATCAGTTTAGGGCCACTTTTCTTCTTCTGCTCTGTTTTTCCATCTCGGATCGTACGTCGTGAGCTGTTAAAAGGACGACAACCTTACTCGCGGCACATTAGAGGACCCTACAATGCGTCGATATCACGTCTTGCACGGATGTTGCGTTGTTGAAGCGGATGGGTTGTCGTTAAGCCCATTGGGCCTTCTGAATGAGCCATCTCTCTAGGCTGGGACTGTGAACCGTTAACACATAAATGAATTGTGCCCTCAACATGACGGGTGCGATCATACCAGCACTAATGCACCGGATCCCATCAGAACTCCAAAGTTAAGCGTGCTTGGGCTTGAGTAGTACTAGGATGGGCGACCCATTGGGAAGTCCTCGTGTTGCACCCCACTTTTCAATTTTTTTTGCTCCGGTTAGGGTTGCCAACATACTTTATCATCCACATTTCTATTATCGAATCCCACGGCACCTTGGGCAAGACAATTTCTCTTCACGTGGAGGCTGGGCCCGCAAACCGAGGGCGTAGGGCTTGTGACCAGGTCTCCGTCGCTCCGGTGCCCATAACTTTTGATCCGTAAGGAGTTACGCGGCGTACAGCATACCGTTGGAAAGCTCTCTGAGAGCTCTACAACGGTGGCAGCTAGCTAGCTCACCGTGCCCTTTTCGGAGCTCAAAATCGAACGTTTTCATCAGTTTCGGGCCACTTTTCTTCTTTTGCTCTGTTTTTCCGTCCCGGATCGTACGTCGTGAGCTGTTAAAAGGACGACAACCTTACTCGCGGCACATTAGAGGACCCTACAATGCGTCGATATCAAGTCTTGCGAGTTTGCTGCGTTGTTGAAGCGGATGGGTTGTCGTTAAGCCCATTGGGCCTTTTGAATGGGCCATATCTCTAGGCTGGGACTATGAACCGTTAACACATAAAGGAATTGTGCCATCAAAATGACGGGTGCGATCATACCAGCACTAATGCACCGGGTCGCATTAGAACACCGAAGTTAAGCTTGCTTGGGCGAGAGTAGTACCAGGATGGGTGACCCGCTGGAAAGTCCTCGTCTTATACCCCCTTTTTCAATTTTTTTTGCTCTGGTTAGCATTTCCAAGATACTTTATCCACCACATTTGTATTATCGAATCCCACGGCACCTTGGGCAAGACAACTTCACTTCACGTGGAGGGCGGGCCCGCAAACCGAGGGCTTAGGGCTTGTGAGTAGGTCTCCGTCGCTCCGGCGCCCATAAATTTTGATCCGTAAGGAGTTACGCGGCGCACAGCATACCGTTGCAAAGCACTCCGAGAGCTCTACGACGGGGGCAGCCAGCTAGCTCGATGTGCCCTTTTCGGAGCTCAAAATCGAACGTTTTCATCAGTTTCGGGCTACTTTTCTTCTTTTGCTCTGTTTTTCAGTCCCGGATCATACGTCGTGAGCCGTTAAAAGGACGACAACGTTACTCGCGGCACATTAGAGGACCCTACAATGCGTCCATATCACGTCTTGCGAGGATGCTGCGTTGTTGAAGCGGATGGGTTGTCGTTAAGCCCATTGGGCATTTTGAATGGGCCATATCTCTAGGTTGGGACTGTGAACCGTTAACACATAAAGGAATTGTGCCCTCAACATGACGGGTGCGATCATACCAGCACTAATGCACCGGATCCCATCAGAACTCCGAAGTTAAGCGTGCTTGGGCGAGAGTAGTACTAGGATGGGTGACCCCCTGGGAAGTCCTCGTGTTGCACCCCCTTTTGCACCCCCTTTTTCAATTTTTTTTGCTCCGGTTAGCGTTGCCAAGATACTTTACCCACCACATTTCTATTATCGAATCCCATGGCACCTTGGGCAAGACAACTTCTCTTCACGTGGAGGCTGGGCCCGCAAACCGAGGGCGTAGGGCTTGTGACCAGGTCTCCGTCGCTCTGGTGCCCATAACTTTTGATCCGTAAGGAGTTACGAGGCGCACAGCATACCGTTGGAAAGCTCTCTGAGAGCTCTACGACGGGGGCAGCTAGCTAGCTCGCTGTGCCCTTTTCGGAGTTCAAAATTGAACGTTTTCATCAGTTTCGGGCCACTTTTCTACTTTTGCTCTGTTTTTCCGTCCCGATCGTACGTCGTGAGCTGTTAAAAGGACGACAACCTTACTCGCGGCACATTAGAGGACCCTACAATGCGTCGATATCACGTCTTGCGAGGATGCTGCGTTGTTGAAGCGGATGGGTTGTCGTTAAGGCCATTGGGCCTTTTGAATGGGCCATATCTCTAGGCTGGAACTGTGAACCGTTAACACATAAAGGAATTGTGCCCTCAACATGACGGGTGCGATCGTACCAGCACTAATGCACCGGATCCCATCAGAACTCCGAAGTTAAGCGTGCTTGGACGAGAGTAGTACTAGGATGGGTGTACCCCTGGGAAGTCCTCGTGTTGCACCCCCTTTTGCACCCCCTTTTTCAATTATTTTTGCTCCGGTTAGGGTTGCCTTGATACTTTATCCACCACATTTCTATTATCGAATCACATGGCAGCTTAGGCAACACAACTTCGCTTCACGAGGAGGCTGGGCCCGCAAACCGAGGGCGTAGGGCTTGTGACCAGGTCTCCGTCGCTCTAGTGCCCATAACTTTGGATCCGTAAGGAGTTACAATGCGCACAGCATACCGTTGGAAAGTTCTATGAGAGCTCTACGATGGGTGCAGCTAGCTAGCACGCTGTGCCCTTTTCGGAGTTCAAAATTGAACGTTTTCATCAGTTTCGGGCCACTTTTCTTCTTTTGCTCTGTTTTTCCGTCCCGGATCGTACGTCGTGAGCTGTTAAAAGGACGACAACCTTACTCGCGGCACATTAGAGGACCCTACAATGCGTCGATATCACGTCTTGCGAGGATGCTGCGTTGTTGAAGCGGATGGGTTGTCGTTAAGCCCATTGGGCCTTTTGAATGGGCCATATCTCTAGGCTGGGACTTTGAACCGTTAACACATAAAGGAATTGTGCCCTCAACATGACGGGTGTGATCATACCAGCACTAATACACCGGATCCCATCAGAACTCCGAAGTTAAGCGTGCTTGGACGAGATTAGTACTAGGATAGGTGACCCCCTTGGAAGCCCTCGTGTTGCACCCCCTTTTGCACCCCCTTTTTCAGTTGTTTTTGCTCCGGTTAGGGTTGCCAAGATACTTTACCCTCCACATTTCTATTATCGAATCCCATGGCACCTTGGGCAAGACAACTTCTCTTCACGTGGAGGCTGGGCCCGCAAAGCGAGGGCATAGGGCTTGTGACCAGGTCTCCGTCGCTCCGGTGCCCATAACTTTTGATCCGTAAGGAGTTATGCGGAGCACAGCATGCCGTTGGAAAGCTCTCCGAGAGCTCTACGACGGGGGCAGTTAGCTAGCCCTCTGTGCCCTTTTCGGAGCTCAAAATCGAACGTTTTCATCAGTTTCGGGCCACTTTTCTTCTTTTGCTCTGTTTTTCCATCCCGGATCGTATGTCGTGAGCTGTTAAAAGGACGACAACCTTAATTGCGGCACATTGGAGGACCCTACAATGCGTCGATATCACGTCTTGCGAGGATGCTGCGTTGTTGAAGCGGATGGGTTGTCGTAAAGCCCATTGGGACTTTTGAATGGGCCATCTCTCTAGGCTGGGACTGTGAACCGTTAACACCTAAAGGAATTGTGCACTCAACATGACGTGTGCGATCAATCCAGCACTAATGCACCGGATCCCATCAGAACTCCGAAGTTAAGCGTGCTTGGGCGAGAGTAGTACTAGGATGGGTGACCCCCTGGGAAGTCCTCGTGTTGCACCCCCCTTTTCAATTTTTTTTGCTCCAATTAGCGTTGCCAAGATACTTTACCCACCACATTTCTATTATCGAATCCCACGGCACCATGGGCAAGACAACTCCTCTTCACGTGGAGGATGGGCCAGCAAACCGAGGGCGTAGGGCTTGTGACCAGGTCTCCGTCGCTCCGGTGCCCATAACTTTTGATCCGTAAGGAGTTACGCGGCGCACAGCATACCGTTGGAAAGCACTCCGAGAGCTCTACGACGGGGAGAGCTAGCTAGCTTGCTGTGCCCTTTTCGGAGCTCAAAATCGCACTTTTTCATCAGTTTCGGGCTACTTTTCTTCTTTTGCTCTGTTTTTCCGTCCCGGATCGTACGTCGTGAGCTGTTAAAAGGAAGACAACCTTACTCGCGGCACATTAGAGGACCCTACAATGCGTCGATATCACGTCTTGCGAGGATGCTGCATTGTTGAAGTGGATGGGTTGTCGTTAAGCCCATTGGGCCTTTTGAATGGGCCATATTTCTAGGCTGGGACTGTGAACCGTTAACACATAAAGGAATTGTGCCCTCAACAGGACGGGTGCGATCATACCAGCACTAATGCACCGGATCCCATCAGAACTCCGAAGTTAAGCGTGCTTGGTCAAGAGTAGTACTAGGGTGGGTGACCGCTTGGGAAATCCTCGTGTTGCACCCCCTTTTGCACCCCTTCTTTTCAATTTTCTTTGCTCTAGTTAGCGTTGCCAAGATACTTTACCCACCACATTTCTATTATCGAATCCCACGGCACCTTGGGCAAGACAACTTCTCTTCACGTGGAGGCTGGGCCCGCAAACCGAGGGCGTAGGGCTTCTGACTAGGTCTCCGTCGCTCCGGTGCCCATAACTTTTGATCCGTAAGGAGTTACGAGGCGCACAGCATACCGTTGGAAAGCTCTCTGAGAGCTCTACAACGGGGGCAGCTAGCTAGCTCGCTGTGCCCTTTTCGGAGTTCAAAATTGAACGTTTTCATCAGTTCTGGGCCACTTTTCTTCTTTTGCTCTGTTTTTCCGTCCCGAATCGTACGTCGTGAGCTGTTAAAAGGACGACAACCTTACTCGCGGCACATTAGAGGACCCTACAATGCGTCAATATCACGTCTTGCGAGGATGCTGCGTTGTTGAAGCGGATGGGTTGTCGTTAAGCCCATTGGGCCTTTTGAATGGGCCATATCTCTAGGCTGGGACTGTGAACCGTTAACACATAAAGGAATTGTGCCCTCAACATGACGGGTGCGATCATACCAGCACTAATGCACCGGATCCCATCAGAACTCCGAAGTTAAGCGTGCTTCGGCGAGAGTAGTACATGGATGGGTGACCCCCTGGGAAGTCCTCGTGTTGCACCCCCTTTTCAATTTTTTTTGCCCCGGTTAGGGTTGCCAAGATACTTTACCCACCACATTTCTATTATCGAATCCCACGGCACCTTGGGCAAGACAACTTCTCTTCACGTGGAGGCTGGGCCCGCAAACCGAGGGCGTAGGGCTTGTAACCAGGTCTCCGTCGCTACGGTGCCCATAACTTTTGATCCGTAAGGAGTTACGAGGCGCACAACATACCGTTAGAAAGCTCTCTAAGAGCTCTACGACAGCTGCGGCAAGCCAGCTTGCCGTGCCCTTTTCGGAGCTCAAAATTGAACGTTTTGATCAGTTTCGGGCCACTTTTCTTCTTTTGCTCTGTTTTTCAGTCACGGATCGTTCGTCGTGAGCTGTTAAAAGGACGACAACCTTACTCGCGGCACATTAGAGGACCCAACAATGCGTCGACATCACGTCTTCCGAGGATGCTGCGTTGTTGAAGCGGATGGGTTGTCGTTAAGCCCATTGGGCCTTTTGAATGGGCCATATCTCTAGGCTGGGACTGTGAACCGTTAACACATAAAGGAATTGTGCCCTCAACATGACGGGTGCGATCATACCAGCACTAATGCACCGGATCCCATCAGAACTCCGAAGTTAAGCGTGCTTGGACGAGAGTAGTACTAGGATGGGTGACCTCCTGGGAAGTCCTAGTGTTGCACCCCCTTTTGCACCGCCTTTTTCAATTTTTTTTGCTCCGGTTAGCGTTGCCAAGATACTTTACCCACCACATTTCTATTATCGAATCCCACGGCACCTTCGGCAAGACAACTTCTCTTCACGTGGAGGCTGGGCCCGCAAACCGAGGGCGTAGGGCTTGTGACCAGGTCTCCGTCGCTCTGGTGCCCATAACTTTTGATCCGTAAGGAGTTACGCGGCGCATAGCATATCGTTGGAAAGCACTCTGAGAGCTCTACGACGGGGGCTGCTAGCTTGCTCTTTATGCCCTTTTCGAGCTCAAAATCGAACGTGTTCATCAGTTTTGGGCTACTTTTCTTCTTTTGCTCTATTTTTCCATCCTGGATCGTACGTCGTGAGCTGTTAAAAGGACGACAACCTTACTCGCGGCACATTAGAGGACCCTACAATGCGTCGATATCACGACTTGCGAGGATGCTGCGTTGTTGAAGCGGATGGGTTGTCGTTAAGCCCATTGGGCCTTTTGAATGGGCCATATCTCTAGGCTGGGACTGTGAACCGTTAACACATAAAGGAATTGTGCCCTCAACATGACGGGTGCGATCATACCAGCACTAATGCACCGGATCCCATCAGAACTCCGAAGTTAAGCGTGCTTGGGCGAGAGTAGTACTAGGATGGGTGACCCCCTGGGAAGTCCTCGTGTTGCACCCAGTTTTGCACCCCCTTTTTCAATTTTTTTTGCTCCGGTTAGGGTTGCCAAGATACTTTACCCACCACATTTCTATTATCGAATCCCACGGCACCTTGGGCAAGACAACTTCTCTTCACGTGGAGGCTGGGCCCGCAAACCGAGGGCGTAGGGCTTGTGACCAGGTCTCCGTCGCTCCGCTGCCCATAACTTTTGATCCGTAAGGAGTTACGCGGCGCACAGCATACCGTTGGAAAGCTCTCCGAGAGCTCTACGACGGGGGCAGGTAGCTAGCTCGCCGTGCCCTTTTTGGAGTTCAAAATCGAACGTTTTCATCAGTTTCGGGCCACTTTTCTTCTTTTGCTCTGTTTTTTCTTCCCGGATCGTACGTCGTGAGCTGTTAAAAGGACGACAACCTTACTCGCGGCACATTAGAGGACCCTACAATGCGTCGATATCACGTCTTGCGAGGATGCTGCGTTGTTGAAGCGGATGCGTTGTCGGTAAGCCCATTGGGCCGTTTGAATGGGCCATATCTCTAGCCTGGGACTGTGAACCGTTAACACATAAAGGAATTGTGCCCTCAACATGACGGGTGCGATCATACCAGCACTAATGCACCGGATCCCATCAGAACTCCGAAGTTAAGCGTGTTTGGGCGAGAGTAGTACTAGGATGGGTGACCCCCTGGGAAGTCCTCGTGTTGCACCCCCTTTTGCACCCCCTTTTTCAATTTTTTTTGCTCCGGTTAGCGTTGCCAAGATACTTTCCCACAACATTTCTATTATCGAATCCCACAGCACCTTGGGCAAGACAACTTCTCTTCACGTGGAGGCTGGGCCCATAAACCGAGGGCGTAGGGCTTGTGACCAGGTCTCTGTCGCTCCGGTGCCCATAACTTTTGATCCGAATGGAGTTACGAGGCGCACAGCATACCGTTGGAAAGCTCTCTGAGAGCTCTACGACGGGGACAGTTAGCTAGCACGCTGTGACTTTTTCGGAGCTAAAAATAGAACGTTTTCATCAGTTTTGGGCCACTTTTCTTCTTTTGCTCTGTTTTTCCGTCCCGGATAGTACGTCGTGAGCTGTTAAAAGGACGACAACCTTACTCGCGGCACATTAAAGGACCCTACAATGCGTCGATATCACATCTTGCGAGGATGCTGCGTTGTTGAAGCGGATGTGTTCTCGTTAAGCCCATTGGGCCTTTTGAATGGGCCACATCTCTAGGCTGGGACTTTGAACCGTTAACACATAAAGGAATTGTGCCCTCAACATGACGGGTGCGATCATACCAGCACTAATGCACCGGTTCCCATCAGAACTCCGAAGTTAAGCGTGCTTGGGCGAGAGTAGTACTAGGATGGGTGACCCCCTGGGAAGTCCTCGTGTTGCACCCCCTTTTGCACCCCCTTTTTCAATTTTTTTTGCTCCGGTTAGGGTTGCCAAGATACTTTACCCACCACATTTCTATTATCGAATCCCACGGCACCTTGGGCAAGACAACTTCTCTTCACGTGGAGGCTGGGCCCGCAAACCGAGGGCGTAGGGCTTGTGACCAGGTCTCCGTCGCTACGGTGCCCATAACTTTTGATCCGTAAGGAGTTACGAGGCGCACAGCATACCGTTGGAAAGCTCTCTGAGAGCTCTACGACAGGGGCAGCGAGCTAGCTTGCTGTGCCCTTTTTGGAGCTCAAAATCGAACGTTTTCATCAGTTTCGGGCCACTTTTCTTCTTTTGCTCTGTTTTTCCGTCCCGGATCGTACGTCGTGAGCTGTTAAAAGGACGACAACCTTACTCGCGGCACATTAGAGGACCCTACAATGCGTCGATATCACGTCTTGCGAGGATGCTGCGTTGTTGAAGCGGATGGGTTGTCGTTAAGCCCATTGGGCCTTTTGAATGGGCCATATCTCTAGGCTGGGACTGTGAAACGTTAACACATAAAGGAATTGTGCCCTCAACATGACGGGTGCGATCATACCAGCACTAATGCGCCGGATCCCATCAGAACTCCGAAGTTAAGCGTGCTTGGACGAGAGTAGTACTAGGTTGGGTGACCCCCTGGGAAGTCCTCGTGTTGCACCCCCTTTTGCACCGCCTTTTTCAATTTTTTTTGCTCCGGTTAGCGTTGCCAAGATACTTTACCCACCACATTTCTATTATCGAATCCCACGGCACCTTGGGCAAGACAACTTCTCTTCACGTGGAGGCTAGGCCCGCAAACCGAGGGCGTAGGGCTTGTGACTAGGTCTCCGTCGCTCTGGTGCCCATAACTTTTGATCCGTAAGGAGTTACGAGGCGCACAACATACCGTTGGAAAGCTCTCTGAGAGCTCTACGACGGGGGCAGCTAGCTTGCTCGCTATGCCCTTTTCGGGTCTCAAAATTGAACGTTTTCATCAGTTTCGGACCACTTTTCTCCTTTTGCTCTGTTTTTTCATCCCGGATCGTACGTCGTGAGCTGTTAAAAGGATGACAACCTTACTCGCGGCACATTAGAGGACCCTACAATGCGTCGATATCACGTCTTGCGAGGATGCTGCGTTGTTGAAGCGGATGGGTTGTCGTTAAGCCCATTGGGCCTTTTGAATGGGCCATATCTCTAGGCTGGGACTGTGAACCGTTAACACATAAAGGAATTGTGCCCTCAACATGACAGGTGTGATCATACCAGCACTAATGCACCGGATCCCATCAGAACTCCGAAGTTAAGCGTGCTTGGGCGAGAGTAGTACTAGGATGGGTGACCCCCTGGGAAGTCCTCGTGTTGCACCCCCTTTTGCACCCCCTTTTTCAATTTTTTTTGCTCCGGTTAGGGTTGCCAAGATACTTTACCCACCACATTTCTATTATCGAATCCCACGGCACCTTGGGCAAGACAACTTCTCTTCACGTGGAGGCTGGGCCCGCAAACCGAGGGCGTAGGGCTTGTGACCAGGTCTCCGTCGCTCCGGTGCCCATAACTTTTTATCCGCAAGGAGTTACGCGGCGCACAGCATACCGTCGGAAAGCTCTCCGAGAGCTCTACGACAGGGGCAGCTAGCTAGCTCGCCGTACCCTTTTCGGAGCTCAAAATCGAACGTTTTCATCAGTTTCGGGCCACTTTTCTTCTTTTGCTCTGTTTTTTTGTCCCGGATCGTACGTCGTGAGCTGTTAAAAGGACGACAACCTTACTCGCGGCACATTAGAGGACCCTACAATGCGTCGATATCACGTCTTGCGAGGATGCTGCGTTGTTGAAGCGGATGGGTTGTCGGTAAGCCCATTGGGCCTTTTGAATGGGCCATATCTCTAGGCTGGGACTGTGAATCGTTAACACATAAAGGAATTGTGCCCTCAACATGACGGGTGCGATCATACCAGTACTATTGCACCGGATCCCATCAGAACTCCGAAGTTAAGCGTGCTTGGGCGAGAGCAGTACTAGGATGGGTGACCCCCTGGGAAGTCCTCGTGTTGCCCCCCCTTTTGCCCCCCTTTTTCAATTTTTTTTGCTCCGGTTAGGGTTGCCAAGATACTTTACCCACCACATTTCTATTATCGAATCCCACGGCACCTTGGGCAAGACAACTTCTCTTCACGTGGAGGCTGGGCCCGCAAACCGAGGGCGTAGTGCTTGTGACCAGGTCTCCGTCGCTCCGGTGCCCATAACTTTTGATCCGTAAGGTGTTACGAGGCGCACAGCATACCGTTGGATAGCTCTCTGAGAGCTCTACGACGGGGGCAGCTAGCTAGCTCGCTGTGCCCTTTTCGGAGCTCAAAATTGAACGTTTTCATCAGTTTTGGGCCACTTTTCTTCTTTTGCTCTATTTTTCCGTCCCGGATCGTACGTCGTGAGCTGTTAAAAGGACGACAACCTTACTCGCGGCACATTAGAGGACCCTACAATGCGTCGATATCACGTCTTGCGAGGATGTTGCGTTGTTGAAGCGGATGGGTTGTCGTTAAGCCCATTGGGCCTTTTGAATGGGCCATATCTCTAGGCTGGGACTGTGAACCGTTAACACATAAAGGAATTGTGCCCTCAACATGACGGGTGCGATCATACCAGCACTAATGCACTGGATCCCATCAGAACTCCGAAGTTAAGCGTGCTTGGGCGAGAGTAGTACTAGGATGGGTGACCCCCTGGGAAGTCCTCGTGTTGCACCCTCCTTTTCAATTTTTTTTGCTCCGGTTAGGGTTGCCAAAATACTTTACCCACCACATTTCTATTATCGAATCCCACGGCACCTTGGGCAAGACAACTTCTCTTCACGTGGAGGCTGGGCCCGCAAACCGAGGGCGTAGGGCTTGTGACCAGGTCTCCGTCGCTACGGTGCCCATAACTTTTGATCCGTAAGGAGGTACGAGGCGCACAACATACCGTTGGAAAGCTCTCTGAGAGCTCTACGACAGGGGCGGCGAGCTAGCACGCTTCACCCTTTTCAGAGCACAAAATCGAACGTTTTCATCACTTTCGGGCCACTTTTCTTCTTTTGCTCTGTTTTTCCATCCCAGATCGTACGTCGTGAGCTGTTAAAAGGACGACAACCTTACTCGCGGCACATTAGAGGACCCTACAATGCGTCGATATCACGTCTTGCGAGGATGCTGCGTTGTTGAAGCGGATGGGTTGTCGTTAAGCCCATTGGGCCTTTTGAATGGGCCATATCTCTAGGCTGGGACAATGAAACGTTAACACATAAAGGAATTGTGCCCTCAACATGACAGGTGCGATCATACCAGCACTAATGCACCGGAGCCCATCAGAACTACGAAGTTAAGCGTGCTTGGACGAGAGTAGTACTAGGATGGGTGACCCCCTGGGAAGTCCCCGTGTTGCACCACCTTTGGCACCGCCTTTTTCAATTTTTTTTGCTCCGGTTAGCGTTGCCAAGATACTTTACCCACCACATTTCTATTATCGAATCCCACGGCACCTTGGGCAAGACAACTTCTCTTCACGTGGAGGCTGGGCCCGCAAACCGAGGGCGTAGGGCTTGTGACCAGGTCTCCGTCGCTCTGGTGCCCATAACTTTTGATCCGTAAGGAGTTACAAGGCACACAGCATACCGTTGGAAAGCTCTCTGAGAGCTCTACGACGGGGGTAGCTAGCTTGCTCGCTATGCCCTTTTCGGAGTTCAAAATCGAACGTTTTCATTAGTTTTGGGCCACTTTTCTTCTTTTGCTCTGTTTGTCCA
The DNA here is from genome assembly GCA_037974665.1 of Ehretia macrophylla. NCBI lineage: Eukaryota > Viridiplantae > Streptophyta > Magnoliopsida > Boraginales > Ehretiaceae > Ehretia > Ehretia macrophylla. The sequence goes on from CM075773.1 coordinate 2,960,951, forward strand.
TCCCGGATCGTACGTCGTGAGCTGTTAAAAGGACAACAACCTTACTCGCGGCACATTAGAGTACCGTACAATGCGTTGAGATCTCGTCTTGCGAGGGGGCTGCGGTGGTGAGGCGGAGGGGGTGGCGGTAAGCCCATTGGGCCTTTTCAATGGGCCATCTCTCTAGGCTGGGACTGTGAACCGTTAACACATAAAGGATTTGTGCCCACAACATGACGGGTGCGATCATACCAGCACTAATGCACCGGATCCCATCAGTACTCCGAAGTTAAGCGTGCTTGGGCGAGAGTAGTACTAGGATGGGTGACCCCCTGGGAAGTCCTCGTGTTGCATCCCCCTTTTCAATTTTTTTTGCTCCGGTTAGGTTTGCCAAGATACTTTACCCACCACATTTCTATTATCGAATCCCACGGCACCTTGGGCAAGACAACTTCTCTTCACGTGGTGGCTGGGCCCGCAAACCGAGGGCGTAGGGCTTGTGACCAGGTCTCCGTCGGTCTGGTGCCCATAACTTTTGATCCGTAAGGAGTTACGAGGCGCACAGCATACCTTTGGAAAGCTCTCTGAGAGCTCTACGACGGGGGCAACGAGCAAGCTCGCTATGCCCTGTTCGGAGCTCAAAATCGAACGTTTTCATCAGTTTCGGGCCACTTTTCTTCTTTTGCTCTGTTTTTCCGTCCCGGATCGTACGTCGTGAGCTGTTAAAAGGACGACAACCTTGCTCGCGGCACATTAGAGGACCCTACAATGCATCGATATCTCGTCTTGCGAGGATGCTGCGTTGTTGAAGCGGATGGGTTGTCGTTAAGCCCATTGGGCCTTTTAAATGGGCCATATCTCTAGGCTGGGACTGTGAACCGTTAACACATAAAGGAATTGTGCCCTCAACATGACGGGTGCGATCATACCAGCACTAATGCACCGGATCCCATCAGAACTCCGAAGTTAAGCGTGCTTGGGCGAGAGTAGTACTAGGATGGGTGACCCCCTCTGAAGTCCTCGTGTTGCACCCCCTTTTGCACCCCTTTTTCAATTTTTTTTGCTCCGGTTAGGGTTGCCAAGATACTTTACCCACCACATTTCTATTATTCAATCCCACGGCAACTTGGGCAAGACAACTTCTCTTCACGTGGAGGCTGGGCCCGCAAACCGAGGGCGTAGGGCTTGTGACCAGGTCTCCGTCGCTCCGGTGCCCATAACTTTTGATCCGTAAGGAGTTACGAGGCGCACTGCATACCGTTGGAAAGCACTCTGAGAGCTCTACGACGGGGGCAGCTAGCTAGCAAGTTGTGCCCATTTCGGAGCTCAAAATCGAACGTTTTCATCAGTTTCGGGCCACTTTTCTTCTTTTGCTCTGTTTTTCCATCCCGGATCGTACGTCGTGAGCTGTTAAAAGGACGACAACCTTACTCGCGGCACATTAGAGGACCCTACAATGCGTCGATATCACGTCTTGTGAGGATGCTGCGTTGTTGAAGCGGATGGGTTGTCGTTAAGCCCATTGGGCCTTTTGAATGGGCCATATCTCTAGGCAGGGACTATGAACCGTTAACACATAAAGGAATTGTGCCCTCAACATGAGGGGTACGATCATACCAGCACTAATGCACCGGATCCCATCAGAACTCCGAAGCTAAGCGTGCTTGGGCGAGAGTAGTACTTGGATGGGTAACCCCCTGGGAAGTCCTCGTGTTGCACCCCCCTTTTCAATTTTTTTGGCTCCGGTTAGGGTTGCCAAGATACTTTACCCACCATATTTCTATTATCGAATCCCACGGCACCTTGGGCAAGACAACTTCTCTTCACCTGGAGGCTGGGCCCGCAAACCGAGGGCGTAGGGCTTGTGACCAGGTCTCCGTCGCTCCGGTGCCCATAACTTTTGATCCGTAAGGAGTTACGCGGCGCACAGCATACCGTTGGAAAGCTCTCCGAGAGCTCTACGACGGGCGCAGGTAGCTAGCTCGCCGTGCCCTTTTCGGAGCTCAAAATCGAATGTTTTCATCAGTTTCGGGCCACTTTTCTTCTTTTGCTCTGTTTTTCCGTCCCGGATCGTACGTCGTGAGCTATTAAAAGGACGACAACCTTACTCGCGGCACATTAGAGGACCCTACAATGCGTCGATATCACGTCTTGCGAGGATGCTGCGTTGTTGAAGCGGATGGGTTGTCGTTAAGCCCATTGGGCCTTTTGAATGGGCCATATCTCTAGGCTGGGACTGTGAACCGTTAACACATAAAGGAATTGTACCCTCAACATGACGGGTGCGATCATACCAGCACTAATGCACCGGATCCCATCGGAACTCCGAAGTTAAGCGTGCTTGGACGAGAGTAGTACTATGATGGGTGACCCCCTGGGAAGTCCTCGTGTTGCACCCCCCTTTTCAATTTTTTTTGCTCCGGTTAGGGTTGCCAAGATACTTTACCCACCACATTTCTATTATCGAATCCCACGGCACCTTGGGCAAGACAACTTCTCTTCACGTGGAGGCTGGGCCCGCAAACCGAGGGCATAGGGCTTGTGACCAGGTCTCCGTCGCTCCGGTACCCATAACTTTTGATCTGTAAGGAGTTACGAGGCGCACAGCATACCGTTGGAAATCTCTCTGAGAGCTCTACGACGGGGGCAGCTAGCTAGCTCGCTTTGCCCTTTTCGGAGCTTAAAATCGAACGTTTTCATCAGTTTCGGGCCACTTTTCTTCTTTTGCTCAGTTTTTCCATCCCGGATCGTACGTCGTGAGCTGTTAAAAGGACGACAACCTTACTTGCGGCACATTAGAGGACCCTACAATGCGTCGATATCACGTCTTGCGAGGATGCTGCGTTGTTGAAGCGGATGGGTTGTCGTTAAGCCCATTGGGCCTTTTGAATGGGCCATATCTCTAAGCTGGGACTGTGAACCGTTAACACATAAAGGAATTGTGCCCTCAACATGACGGGTGCAATCATACCAGCACTAATGCACCAGATCACATCAGAACTCCGAAGTTAAGCGTGCTTGTGCGAGAGTAGTACTAGGATGGGTGACCCCCTGGGAAGTCCTCGGGTTGCACCCCCTTTTTCAATTTTTTTTGCTCCAGTTAGGGTTGCCAAGATACTTTACCCACCACATTTCTATTATCGAATCCCACGGCACCTTGGGCAAGACAACTTCTCTTCACGTGGAGGTTGGGCCCGCAAACCGAGGGCGTAGGGCTTGTGACCAGGTCTCCGTCGCTCCGGTGCCCATAACTTTTGATACGTAAGGAGTTACGCGGCGCACAGCATACCGTTGGAAAGCTCTCCCAGAGCTCTACGACGGGGGCATGTAGCTAGCTCGCCATGCCCTTTTTGGAGCTCAAAATCGAACGTTTTCATCAGTTTCGGGCCACTTTTCTTCTTTTGCTCAGTTTTTCCGTCCCGGATCGTACGTCGTGAGCTGTTAAAAGGACGACAACCTTACTCGCGGCACATTAGAGGACCCTACAATGCGTCGATATCACGTCTTGCGAGGATGCTGCGTTGTTGAAGCGGATGGGTTGTTGTTAAGCCCATTGGGCCTTTTGAATGGGCCATATCTCAAGGCTGGGACTGTGAACCGTTAACACATAAAAGAATTGTGCCCTCAATATGACAGGTGCGATCATACCAGCACTAATGCACCGGATCCCATCGGAACTCCGAAGTTAAGCGTGCTTGGGCGAGAGTAGTACTAGGATGGGTGACCCCCTGGGAAGTCCTCGTGTTGCACCCCCCTTTTCAATTTTTTTTGCTCCGGTTAGGGTTGCCAAGATACTTTACCCACCACATTTCTATTATCGAATCCCACGGCACCTTGGGCAAGACAACTTCTCTTCACGTGGAGGCTGGGCCCGCAAACCGAGGTAGTAGGGCTGGTGACCAGGTCTCCGTCGCTCCGGTACCCATAACTTTTGATCTGTAAGGAGTTACGAGGCGCACAGCATACCGTTGGAAAGCTCTCTGAGAGCTCTACGACGGGGGCAGCTAATTAGCTCGCTGTGCCCTTTTCAGAGCTCAAAATTGAACGTTTTCATCAGTTTCGGGCCACTTTTCTTCTTTTGCTCTGTTTTTCCGTCCCGGATCGTACGTCGTGAGCTGTTAAAAGGACGACAACCTTACTCGCAGCACATTAGAGGACCCTACAATGCGTCAATATCACGTCTTGCGAGGATGCTGCGTTGTTGAAGCGGATGGGTTGTCGTTAAGCCCATTGGGCCTTTTGAATGGGCCATATCTCTAGGCTGGGACTGTGAACCGTTAACACATAAAGGAATTGTGCCCTCAACATGACGGGTGCGATCATACCAGCACTCATGCACCGGACCCCACCAGAAATCCGAAGTTAAGCGTGCTTGGGCGAGAGTAGTACTAGGATGGGTGACCCCCTTGGAAGTCCTCGTGTTGCCCCCCCCTTTTCAATTTATTTTGCTCCGGTTAGGGTTGCCAAGATACTTTACCCACCACATTTCTATTATCGAATCCCACGGCACCTTGGGCAAGACAACTTCTCTTCACGTGGAGGCTGGGCCCGCAAACCGAGGGCGTAGGGCTTATGACCAGGTCTTCGTCGCTCCGGTGCCCATAACTTTAGATCAGTAAGGAGTTACGAGGCGCACAGCATACCATTGGACAGCTCTCTGAGAGCTCTACGACGGGGGCAGCTAGCTAGCTCGCTGTGCCCTTTTCGGAGCTTAAAATCAAACATTTTCATCAGTTTCGGGCCACTTTTCTTCTTTTGCTCTGTTTTTCGGTCCCGGATCGTACGTCGTGAGCTGTTAAAAGGACGACAACCTTACTCGCGGCACATTAGGGGACCCTACAATGCGTCGATATCACGTCTTGCGAGGATGCTGCGTTGTTGAAGCGGATGGGTTGTCGTTAAGCCCATTGGGCCTTTTGAATGGGCCATATCTCTAGGCTGGGACTGTGAACCGTTAACACATAAAGGAATTGTGCCCTCAACATGACGGGTGCAATCATACCAGCATTAATGCACCGGGTCCCATCCGAACTCTGAAGTTAAGCGTGCTTGTGCGAGAGTAGTACTAGGATGGGTGACCCCCTGGGAAGTTCTCGTGTTGCACTCCCTTTTCAATTTTTTTTGCTCCGGTTAGGGTTGCCAAGATACTTTACCCACCACATTTCTATTATCGAATCCCACGGCACCTTGGGCAAGACAACTTCTCTTCACGTGGAGGATGGGCCCGCAAACCGAGGGCGTAGGGCTTGTGACCAGGTCTTCGTCGCTCCGGTGCCCATAACTTTTGATCCGTAAGGAGTTTCGTGGCGCACAGCATACCGTTGGAAAGCTCTCCGAGAGCTTTATGACGGGGGTAGGTAGTTAGCTCACCATGCCCTTTTCGGAGCTCAAAATCGAACGTTTTCATCAGTTTCGGGCCACTTTTCTTCATTTGCTCTGTTTTTTCGTCCCAGATCGTACGTCGTGAGCTGTTAAAAGGACGACAACCTTACTCGCGGCACATTAGAGGACCCTACAATGCGTAGATATCACGTCTTGCGAGGATGCTGCGTTGTTGAAGCGGATGGGTTGTCGTTAAGCCTATTGGGCCTTTTGAATGGGCCATATCTCTAGGCTGCGACTGTGAACCGTTAACACATAAAGGAATTGTGCCCTCAACATGACGGGTGCGATCATACCTGCACTAATGCACCGGATCCCATCAGAACTCCAAAGTTAAACGTGCTTGGACGAGAGTAGTACTAGGATGGGTGACCCCTTGGGAAGTCCTCGTGTTGCAACCCCCTTTTCAATTTTTTTTGCTCCGGTTAGGGTTGCCAAGATACTTTACCCACCACATTTCTATTATCGAATCCCACGGCACCTTGGGCAAGACAATTTCTCTTCACGTGGAGGCTGGGCCCGCAAACCGAGGGCGTAGGGCTTGTGACCAGGTCTCCGTCGCTCCGGTACCTATAACTTTTGATCTGTAAGGAGTTACGAGGCGCATAGCATACAGTTGGAATGCTCTCTGAGAGCTCTACGACGGGGGCAGCTAGGTAGCTCGCTATGCCCTTTTCGGAGCTCAAAATCGAACGTTTTCATCAGTTTCGGGCCACTTTTCTTCTTTTGCTCTGTTTTTCCGTCCCGGATCGTACGTCGTGAGCTGTTAAAAGGACGACAACCTTACTCGCGGCACATTAGAGGACCCTACAATGCGTCGATATCACGTCTTGCGAGGATGCTGCGTTGTTGAAGCGGATGGGTTGTCGTTAAGCCCATTGGGCCTTTTGAATGGGCCATATCTCTAGGCTGGGACTGTGAACCGTTAACACATAAAGGAATTGTGCCCTCAACATGATGGGTGCGATCATACCAGCACTAATGTACCGGATCCCACCAGAAATCCGAAGTTAAGCGTGCTTGGGCGAGATTAATACTAGGATGGTTGTCCCCCTGGGAGGTCCCCGTGTTGCTCCCTCCTTTTCAATTTTTTTTGCTCCGGTTAGGGTTGCCAAGATACTTTACCCAACACATTTCTATTATCGAATCCCACGGCACCTTGGGCAAGACAACTTCTCTTCACGTGGAGGCTGGGCCTGCAAACCAAGGGCGTAGGGCTTGTGACCAGGTCTCCGTCGCTCCGGTGCCCATAACTTTTGATCCGTAAGGAGTTACGAGGCGTACAGCATACCGTTGGAAAGCTCTCTGAGAGCTGTACGATGGGGGCAGCTAGATAGCTCGCTATGCCCTTTTCGGAGCTCAAAATCGAACGTTTTCATCAGTTTCGGGCCACTTTTCTTCCTTTGCTCTGTTTTTCCGTCCCGGATCGTACGTCGTGCGCTATTAAAAGGACGACAACCTTACTTGCGGCACATTAGAGGACCCTACAGTGCGTCGATATCACGTCTTGTGAGGATGCTGCGTTGTTGAAGCGGATGGGTTGTCGTTAAGCCCATTGGGCCTTTTGAATGAGCCATATCTCTAGGCTGGGACTGTGAACCGTTAACACGTAAAGGAATTGTGCCCTCAACATGACGGGTGCGATCATACAAGCACTAATGCACCGGATCCCATCAGAACTCCGAAGTTAAGCGTGCTTGGGCAAGAGTAGTACTAGGATGGGTGACCCCCTGGGAAGTCCTCGTGTTGCACCCCACTTTTCAATTTTTTTTGCTCCGGTTAGCGTCGCCAAGATACTTTACCCACCACATTTCTATTATCGAATCCCACGGCACCTTGGGCAAGACAACTTCTCTTCACGTGGAGGCTGGGCCCGCAAACCGAGGGCGTAGGGCTTGTGACCAGGTCTCCGTCGCTCCGGTGCCCATAACTTTTGATCCGTAAGGAGTTACGCGGCGCACAGCATACCGTTGGAAAGCTCTCCGAGAGCTCTACGACGGGGGCAGGTAGCTAGCTCGCCGTGCCATTTTCGGACCTCAAATTCGGACGTTTTCATCAGTTTCGGGCCACTTTTCTTCTTTTGCTCTGTTTTTCCGTCCCGGATCGTACGTCGTGAGCTGTTAAAAGGACGACAACCTTACTCGCGGCACATTAGAAGACCCTACAATGCGTCGATATCACGTCTTGCGAGGATGCTGCGTTGTTGAAGCGGATGGGTTGTCGTTAAGCCCATTGGGCCTTTTGAATGGGCCATATCTCTAGGCTGGGACTGTGAACCGTTAACACATAAAGGAATTGTGCCCTCAACATGACGGGTGCGATCATACCTGCACTAATGCACCGGATCCCATCAGAACTCCGAAGTTAAGCGTGCTTGGGCGAGAGTAGTACTAGGATGGGTGACCCCCTGGGAAATCCCCGTGTTACACCCCCTTTCGCACCCCCTTTTTCAATTTTTTTTGCTCCGGTTAGGGTTGCCAAGATACTTTACCCACCACATTTCTATTATCGAATCCCACGGCACCTTGGGCAAGACAACTTCGCTTCACGTAGAGGCTGGGCCGGCAAACCGAGGGTGTATGGCTTGTGACCAGGTCACCGTCGCTCCGGTGCCCATAACTTTTGATCCGTAAGGAGTTACGCGGCGCACAGGATACCGTTGGATAGCTTTCCGAGAGCTCTACGACGGGGGCAGCTAGCTAGCTCGCCGTGCACTTTTTGGAGGTCAAAATCGAACGTTTTCATCAGTTTCGGCCCATTTTTCTCCTTTTGTTCTGTTTTTCCGTCCAGGATCGTACGTCGTGAGCTGTTAAAAGGACGACAACCTTACTCGCGGCACTTTAGAGGACCCTACAAAGCGTCGATATCACATCTTGCGAGGATGCTGCGTTGTTGAAGCGGATGGGTTGTCGTTAAGCCCATTGGGCCTTTTGAATGGGCCATATCTCTAGGCTGGGACTGTGAACAGTTAACACATAAAGGAATTGTGCCCTCAACATGACGGGTGCGATCATACCAGCACTAATGCACCGGATCCCATCAGAACTCCGAAGTTAAGCGTGCTTGGGCGAGAGTAATACTATGATGGGTGACCCCCTGGGAAGTCCTCGTGTTGCACCCCCTTTTGCACCCCCTTTTTCAATTTTTTTTGCTCCGGTTAGGGTTGCCAAGATACTTTACCCACCACATTTCTATTATCGAATCCCACGGCACCTTGGGCAAGACAACTTCTCTTCACGTGGAGGCTGGGCCCGCAAACCGAGGGCGTAGGGCTTGTGACCAGGTCTCCGTCGCTCCGGTGCCCATAACTTTTGATCCGTAAGGAGTTACGCGGCGCACAGCATACCGTTGGAAAGCTCTCCGAGAGCTCTACGACAGGGGCAGGTAGCTAGCCCGCCGTACCCTTTTCGGAGCTCAAAATCGAACGTTTTCATCCGTTTCGGGCCACTTTTCTTCTTTGCTCTGTTTTTCCATCCCGGATCGTACGTCGTGAGCTGTTAAAAGGACGACAACCTTACTCGCGGCACATTAGAGGACCCTAAAATGCGTCGATATCACGTCTTGCGAGGATGCTGCGTTGTTCAAGCGGATGGGTTGTCATTAAGTCCATTGGGCCTTTTGAATGGGCCATATCTCTAGGTTGGGACTGTGAACCGTTAAAACATAAAGGAATTGTGCCCTCAACATGACGGGTGCGATCATACCAACACTAATACACCGGATCCCATCAGAACTCTGAAGTTAAGCGTGCTTGGGCGAAAGTAGTACTAGGATGGGTGACCCCCTGGGAAGTCCTCGTGTTGCACCCCCCTTTTCAATTTTTTTTGCTCCGGTTAGGGTTGCCAATATACTTTACCCACCACATTTCTATTATTGAATCCCACGGCACCTTGGGCAAGACAACTTCTCTTCACGTGGTGGCTGGACCCGCAAACCGAGGGCGTAGGGCTTGTGACCAGGTCTCCGTCGCTCCGGTGCCCATAACTTTGGATCCGTACGGAGTTACGCGGTGCACAGCATACCGTTGGAAAGCTCTCCGAAAGCTCTACGACGGGGGCAGAAAGCTAGCTCGCCGTGCCCTTTTTGGAGATCAAAATCGAACGTTTTCATCTGTTTCGGGCCACTTTTCTTCTTTTGCTCTGTTTTTCCGTCCCGGATCGTACGTCGTGAGCTGTTAAAAGGACGACAACCTTACTCGCGGCACATTAGAGGACCCTACAATGTGTCGATATCACGTCTTGCGAGGATGCTGCGTTGTTGAAGCGGATGGGTTGCCGTTAAGCCCATTGGGCCTTTTGAATGGGCCATATCTCGAGGCTGGGACTGTGAACCGTTAACACATAAAGGAATTGTGCCCTCAACATGACGGGTGCGATCATACCTGCAATAATGCATCGGATCCTATCGGAACTCCGAAATTAAGCGTGCTTGGGCGAGAGTAGTACTAGGTTGGGTGACCCCCTGGGAAGTCCTCGTGTTGCACCCCCCTTTTCAATTTTTTTTGCTCCGGTTAGGGTTGCCAAGATACTTTACCCACCACATTTCTATTATCGAATCCCACGGCACCTTGGGCAAGACAACTTCTCTTCACGTGGAGGCTGGGCCCGCAAACCGAGGGCGTAGGGCTTGTGACCAGGTCTCCGTCGTTCCGGTGCCCATAACTTTTGATCCGTAAGGAGTTACGCGGCGCACAGCATACCGTTGTAAAGCTCTCCGAGAGCTCTACGACGGGGGCAGGTAGCTAGCTCGCCGTGCCCTTTTCAAAGCTCAAAATCGAATGTTTTCATCAGCTTCGGGCCACTTTTCTTCTTTTGCTCTGTTTTTCCGTCCCGGATCGTACGTCGTGAGCTGTTAAAAGGACGACAACCTTACTCGCGGCACTTTAGAGGACCCTACAAAGCGTCGATATCACGTCTTGCGAGGATGCTGCGTTGTTGAAGCGGATGGGTTGTCGTTAAGCCCATTGGGCCTTTTGAATGGGCCATATCTCTAGGCTGCGACTGTGAACCGTTAACACATAAAGGAATTGTGCCCTCAACATGACGGGTGCGATCATACCAGCACTAATGCACCGGATCCCATCAGAACTCCGAAGTTAAGCGTGCTTGGGCGAGAGTAGTACTAGGATGGGTGACCCCCTGGGAAGTCCTCGTGTTGCACCCCCCTTTTCAATTTTTTTTGCTCCGGTTAGGGTTGCCAAGATACTTTACGCACCACATTTCTATTATCGAATCCCACGGCACCTTGGGCAAGACAACTTCTCTTCACGTGGTGGCTGGACCCGCAAACCGAGGGCGTAGGGCTTGTGACCAGGTCTCCGTCGCTCCGGTGCCCATAACTTTGGATCCGTACAGAGTTACGCGGTGCACAGCATACCGTTGGAAAGCTCTCCGAAAGCTCCACAACGGTGGCAGCGAGCTAGCTCGGCGTGCCCTTTTCAAAGCTCAAAATCGAATGTTTTCATCAGCTTCGGGCCACTTTTCTTCTTTTGCTTTGTTTTTCCGTCCCGGATCGTACGTCGTGAGCTGTTAAAAGGACGACAACCTTACTCGCGGCACATTAGAGGACCCTACAATGCGTCGATATCACGTCTTGCGAGGATGCTGCGTTGTTGAAGCGGATGGGTTGTCGTTAAGCCCATTGGGCCTTTCGAATGGGCCATATCTCTAGGCTGGGACTGTGAACCGTTAACACATAAAGGAATTGTGCCCTCAACATGACGGGTGTGATCATACCAGCACTAATGCACCGGATCCCATCAGAACTCCGAAGTTAAGCGTGCTTGGGCGAGAGTAGTACTAGGATGGGTGACCCCCTGGGAAGTCCTCGTGTTGCACCCCCCTTTTCAATTTTCTTTGATCCGGTTAGCGTTGCCAAGATACTTTACCCGCCACATTTCTATTGTCGAATCCCACGGCACCTTGGGCAAGACAACTTCGCTTCACGTGGAGGTTGGGCCTGCAAACAGAGGGCGTAGGGCTTATGACCAGGTCTCCGTCGCTCCGGTGCCCATAACTTTTGATCCGTAAGGAGTTACGCGGCGCACAGCAAACCGTTTCAAAGCTATCTAAGAGCTCTACGACGCGGGCAGCGAGCTTGCTCGCTGTGCCCTTTTCGAAGCTCAAAATCGAACGTTTCCATCAGTATCGGGACACTTTTCTTCTTTTGCTCTATTTTTTCGTCCCGGATCGTACGTCGTGAGCTGTTAAAAGGACGAAAACCTTACTCGCGGGACATTAGTGGGCCCTACAACGCGTCGATATCACGTCTTGCGAGGATACTGCATTGTTGAAGTGGATGGGTTGTCGTTAAGCCCATTGTGCTTTTTGAATGGGTCATCTCTCTAGGCTGGGACTGTGAACCGTCAACAAATAAAGGATTTGTGCCCTCAACATGACGAATGCGATCATACCAGCACTAATGCACCGGATCCCATCAGAACTCCGAAGTTAAGCGTGCTTGGGCGAGAGTAATACTAGGATGGGGGACCCCCTGGGAAGACCTCGTGTTGCACCCCCTTTTGCACCCCCTTTTTCAATTTTTTTTGCTCCGGTTAAGGTTGCCAAGATACTTTACCCACCACATTTCTATTATCGAATCCCACGGCACCTTGGGCAAGACAACTTCTCTTCACGTGGAGGCTGGGCCTGCAAACCGAGGGCGTAGGGCTTGGGACCAAGTATCTGTCGCTCCAGTGCCCGTAACTTTTGATCCGCAGGGAGTAACACGTCGCATAGCATACCGTTGGAAAGCTCTCCGAGAGCTCTACGACAGGGGCAGCTAACTAGCTTGCCTTGCCCTTTTCTGAGCTCAAAATCGAACGTTTTCATCATTTTCGGGCCACTTTTCTTCTTTTGCTCTGTTTTTCCGTCCCAGATCGTACGTCGTGAGCTGTTAAAAGGACGACAACCTTACTCGCGGCACATTAGAGGACCCTACAATTCGTCGATATCACGTCTTGCGAGGATGCTGCGTTGTTGAAGCGGATGGGTTGTCGTCAAGCCCATTGGCCCTTTTGAATGGGCCATATCTCTAGGCTGGGACTGTGAACCGTTAACACATAAAGGAATTGTGCCCTCAACATGACGGGTGCGATCATACCAGCACTAATACACCGGATCCCATCAGAACTCCGAAGTTAAGCGTGCTTGGGGGAAAGTAGTACTAGGATGGTGACCCCCTGGGAAGTCCTCGTGTTGCACCCCCATTTTCAATTTTTTTTGGTCCGGTTAGGGTTGCCAAGATACTTTACCCACCACATTTCTATTATCGAATCCCACGGCACCTTGGGCAAGACAACTTCTCTTCACGTGGTGGCTGGACCCGCAAACCGAGGGCGTAGGGCTTGTGACCAGGTCTCTGTCGCTCCGGTGCCCATAACTTTCGCTCCGTACAGAGTTACGCGGTGCACAGCATCCCGTTGGAAAGCTCTCCGAAAGCTCTACGACGGAGGCAGCGAGCTAGCTCGTCGTGCCCTTTTCAGAGCTCAAAATCGAACGTTTTCATCAGTTTTTTGGCCACTTTTCTTCTTTTGCTCTGTTTTTCCGTCCCGGATCGTACGTCGTGAGCTGTTAAAAGGACGACAACCTTACTCGCGGCACATTAGAGGACCCTACATTGCGTCGATATCACGTCTTGCGAGGATGCTGCGATATTGAAGCTGATGGGTCGTCGTTAAGCCCATTGGGCCTTTTGAATGGGCCATATCTCCAGGCTGGGACTGTGAACCGTTAACACATAAAGGAATTGTGCCCTCAACATAACGGGCGCGATCATACCAGCACTAATGCATCGGATCCTATTAGAACTCAGAAGTTAAACGTGCTTGGGCGAGAGTAGTACTAGGATGGGTGACCCCGTGGGAAGTCCTCGTGTTGCACCCCCCTTTTCAATTTTTTTTCCTCTAGTTAGGGTTGCCAAGATACTTTATCCACCACATTTCTATTATCGAATCCCACGGCACCTTGGGCAAGACAACTTTGTTTCACGTGGAGGCTGGGCTCGCAAACCGAGGGCGTAGGGCTCGTGACCAGGTCTCCGTCACTCCGGTGCCCATAACTTTTGATCCGTATGGAGTTACGCGGTGCACAGCATACCGTTGGAAAGCTCTCCGAAAGCTCTACGACGGGGGCAGCAAGTTTGCTCGATGTACCCTTTTTGGAGCTAAAAATCGAACGTTTTCATCAGTTTCGTGCCACTTTTCTTATTAAGCTCTGTTTTCCCATCCCGGATCGTACGTCGTGAGCTGTTAAAAGGACGACAAACTTACTCGCAGGACATAAGAGGGCCCTACAACGCGTCGATATCACGTCCTGCGAGGATGTTGCGTTGTTGAAGCGGATGGGTTGTCGTTAAGCCCATTGGGCCTTTTGAATGGGCCATCTCTGCAGGCTGGGACTGTGAACCATTAACACATAAAGGAATTTTGCCCTCAACATGACGGGTGCGATCATACCAGCACTAATGCATCGGATCCTATCAGAACTCCGAAGTTAAGCGTGCTTGGGCGAGAGTAGTACTAGGATGGGTGACCCCCTGGGAAGTCCTCGTGTTGCACCCCCCTTTTCAATTTTTTTTGCTCCGGTTAGGGTTGCCAAGATACTTTACCCACCACATTTCTATTATCGAATCCCACGGCACCTTGGGCAAGACAACTTCTCTTCACGTGGAGGCTGGGCCCGCAAACCGAGGGCGTAGGGCTTGTGACCAGGTCTCCGTCGTTCCGGTGCCCATAACTTTTGATCCGTAAGGAGTTACGCGGCGCACAGCATACCGTTGTAAAGCTCTCCGAGAGCTCTACGACGGGGGCAGGGAGCTAGCTTCACGTGCCCTTTTCGAAGCTGAAAATCTAACGTTTTCATCAGCTTCGGGCAACTTTTCTTCTTTTGCTCTGTTTTTCCGTCCCGGATCGTACGTCGTGAGCTGTTAAAAGGACGACAACCTTACTCGCGGCACTTTAGAGGACCCTACAAAGCGTCGATATCACGTCTTGCGAGGATGCTGCGTTGTTGAAGCGGATGGGTTGTCGTTAAGCCCATTGGGCCTTTTGAATGGGCCATATCTCTAGGCTGGGACTGTGAACCGTTAACACATAAAGGAATTGTGCCCTCAACATGACGGGTGCGATCATACCAGCACTAATGCACCGGATCCCATCAGAACTCCGAAGTTAAGCGTGCTTGGGCGAGAGTAGTACTAGGATGGGTGACCCCCTGGGAAGTCCTCGTGTTGCACCCCCCTTTTCAATTTTTTTTGCTCCGGTTAGGGTTGCCAAGATACTTTACCCACCACATTTCTATTATCGAATCCCACGGCACCTTGGGCAAGACAACTTCTCTTCACGTGGAGGCTGGGCCCGCAAACCGAGGGCGTAGGGCTTGTGACCAGGTCTTCGTCGCTCCGGTGCCCATAACTTTTGATCCGTAAGGAGTTACGAGGCGCACAGCATACCGTTGGAAAGCTCTCCGAGAGCTCTACGACGGGGGCAGCCAGCTAGCTCGCTGTGCCCTTTTCGGAGCTCAAAATCGAACGTTATTAATAGTTTCGGGCCACTTTTCTACGTTTGCTCTGTTTTTCCGTCCCGGATCGTACGTCGTGAGCTGTTAAAAGGACGACAACCTTACTCGCGGCACATTAGAGGACCCTACAATGCGTCGATATCACGTCTTGCGAGGATGCTTCGTCGTTGAAGCGGATGGGTTGTCGTTAAGCCCATTGGGCCTTTTAAATGGGCCATATCTCTAGGCTGGGACTATGAACTGTTAACACATAAAGGAATTGTGCCCTCAACATGACGGGTGTGATCATACCAGCACTAATGCACCGGATCCCATCAGAACTCCGAAGTTAAACGTGCTTGGGCGCGAGTCGTATTAGGATGGGTGACCCCCTGGGAAGTCCTCGTGTTGCTCCCCCCTTTTCAATTTTTTTTGCTCCGGTTAGGGTTGCCAAGATACTTTACCCACCACATTTCTATTATCGAATCCCACGGCACCTTGAGCAAGAAAACTACTATTCACCTGGAGGTTGGGCCCGCAAACCGAGGGCGTAGGGCTTGTGACCAGGTCTCCGTCGCTCCGGTGCCCATAACTTTTGATCCGTAAGGAGTTACGCGGCGCACAGCACACCGTTGGAAAGCTCTCCGAGAGCTCTACGACGGGGGCAGCTAGCTAGCTCGCCGTGCCCTTTTCGGAGCTCAAAATCGACCGTTTTCATCAGTCTCGGGCCAATTCTCTTCTTTTGCTCTATTTTTCCGTCCCGGATCGTACGTCGTGAGCTGTTAAAAGGACGAAAACCTTACTCGCGGCACATTAGAGGACCCTACAATGCGTCGATATCACGTCTTGCGAGGGTGCTGCGTTGTTGAAGCGGATGGGTTGTCGTTAAGCCCATTGTGCTTTTTGAATGGGCCATATCTCTAGGCTGGGACTGAGAACCGTTAACACATAAAGGAATTGTGCCCTCAACATGACGGGTGCGATCATACCAGCACTAATGCACCGGATCCCATCAGAACTCCGAAGTTAAGCGTGCTTGGGCGAGAGTAGTACTAGGATGGGTGACCCCCTGGGAAGTCCTCGTGTTGCACGCCCTTTTGCACCCCCTTTTTCAATTTTTTTTGCTCCGATTAGGGTTGCCAAGATACTTTACCCACCACATTTCTATTATCGAATCCCACGGCACCTTGGGCAAGACAACTTCTCTTCACGTGGAGGCTGGGCCTGCAAACCGAGGGCGTAGGGCTTGTGACCAGGTCTCTGTCGCTCCGGTGCCCATAACTTTTGATCCGTAAGGAGTTACGCGGCGCATAGCATACCGTTGGAAAGCTCTCCGAGAGCTCTACGACGGGGGCAGCTAGCTAGCTTGCCGTGGCGTTGTCGGAGCTCAAAATCGAACGTCTTCATCAGGTTCGGCCTACTTTTCTTCTTTTGCTCTGTTTTTCCGTCCCGGATCGTACGTCGTGAGCAGTTAAAAGGACGACAACCTTACTCGCGGCACATTAGAGGACCCTACAATGCGTCGATATCACGTCTTGCGAGGATGCTGCGTTGTTGAAGCGGATGGGTTGTCGTTCAGCCCATTGGGCCTTTTGAATGGGCCATATCTCTAGGCTGGGACTGTGAACCGTTAACACATAAAGGAATTGTGCCCTCAACATGACGGGTGCGATCATACCAGCACTAATGCACCGGATCCCATCAAAACTCCGAAGTTAAGCATGCTTGGGCGAGAGTAGTACTAGGATGGGTGACCCCCTGGGAAGTCCACGTGTTGCACCCCCCATTTTCAATTTTTTTTTGTTCCGGTTAGCGTTGCCAAGATACTTTACCCGCCACATTTCTATTATCGAATCCCACGACAACTTGGGCAAGACAACTTCTCTTCATGTGGAGGCTGGGCCTGCAAACCGAGGGCGTAGGGCTTGTGACCTGGTCTTCGTCGCTCCGGTGCCCATAACTTTTGATCCGTAAGGAGTTACGAGGCGCAAAGCATACCGTTGGAAAGCTCTCTGAGAGCTCTACGACGGGGGCAGCTAGCTAGCTCGCTGTGCCCTTTTCGGAGCTCAAAATCGAACGTTTTCATCAGTTTCGGGCCACTTTTCTTCGTTTGCTTTGTTTTTCCGTCCCGGATCGTACGTCGTGAGCTGTTAAAAGGACGACAACCTTACTCGCGGCACATTATCGGACCCTACAATGCGTCGATATCACGTCTTGCGATGATGCTGCGTTGTTGAAGCGGATGGGTTGTCGTTAAGCCCATTGGGCCTTTTGAATGGGCCATATCTCTCGGCTAGGACTGTGAACCGTTAACACATAAAGGAATTGTGCCTTCAACATGACGGGTGTGATCATACCGGCGCTAATGCATCGGATCCCATCAGAACTCCGAAGTTAAGCGTGCTTGGGCGAGAGTAGTACTAGGATGGGTGACCCCCTGGGAAGTCCTCGTGTTGCACCCCCCCTTTTCAATTTTCTTTGCTCCGGTTAGCGTTGCCAAGATACTTTACCCGCCACATTTCTATTATCGAATCCCACGGCACCATGGGCAAGACAACTTCACTTCACGTGGTGGTAGGGCCCGCAAACCGAGGGCGTAGGGCTTATGACCAGGTCTCTGGCGCTCCGGTGCCCATAACTTTTGATCCGTAAGGAGTTACGCGACGCTCAGCATGCCGTTGAAAAGATCTCCAAGATATCTACGACGAGGGCAGCTAGCTAGCTCGTTGTGCCCTTTTCGGAGCTCAAAATCGAACGTTTCCATCACTTTCGGGCTACTTTTCTACTTTTGCTTTGTTTTACCGTCCCGGATCGTACGTCGTGAGCTGTTAAAAGGACGAAAACCTTACTCGCGGCACATTAGAGGACCCTACAATGCGTCGATATCACAACTTGCGAGGATGCTGCGTTGTTGAAGCGGATGGGTTGTCGTTAAGCCCATTGGGCTTTTTGAATGGGCCATATCTCTAGGCTGGGACTGTGAACCGTTAACACATAAAGGAATTGTGCCCTCAACATGACCGGTGAGATCATACCAGCACTAATGCTCCGGATCCCATCAGAACTCCGAAGTTAAGCGTGCTTGGTCGAGAGTAATACTAGGATGGGTGACCCCTTGGGAAGTCCTGGTGTTGCACCCCCTTTTGCACCCCCTTTTTCAATTTTTTTTGCTCCGGTTAGGGTTGCCAAGATACTTTACCCACCACATTTCTATTATCGAATCCCACGGAACCTTGGGCAAGACAACTTCTCTTCACGTGGAGGCTGGGCCTACAAACCGAGGGCGTAGGGCTTGTGACCAGGTCTCCGTCGCTCCGGTGCCCATAACTTTTGATCCGTAAGGAGTTACGCGGCGCACAGCATACCGTTGGAAAGCTCTCCGAGAGCTCTACGACAGGGGCAGCTAGTTAGCTCGCCGTGCCCTTTTCGGTGCTCAAAATCGAACGTTTTCATCAGTTTCGGGCCACTTTTCTTCTTTTGCTCTGTTTTTCCGTCCCGGATCGTACGTCGTGAGCTGTTAAAAGGACGACAACCTTACTCGCGGCACATTAGAGGACCCTACAATGCGTCGATATCACGTCTTACGAGGATACTGCGTTGTTGAAGCGGATGGGTTGTCGTTAAGCCCATTGGGCCTTTTGAATGGGCCATATCTCTAGGCTGGGACTGTGAACCGTTAACACATAAAGGAATTGTGCCCTCAACATGACGGGTGCGATCATACCAGCACTAATGCACCGGATCCTATCAGAACTCCGAAGTTAAGCGTGCTTGGGCGAGAGTAGTACTAGGATGGGTGACCCGCTGGGAAGTCCTCGTGTTGCACCCCCTTTTTCAATTTTTTTTGCTCTGGTTAGGGTTGCCAACATACTTTACCCACCACATTTCTATTATCGAATACCACGGTACCTTGGGCAAGAAAACTTCTCTTGACGTGGAGGCTGGGCCCGCAAACCGAGGGCGTAGGGCTTGTGACCAGGTCTCCGTCGCTCCGGTGCCCATAACTTTTGATCCGTAAGGAGTTACGAGGCGCACAGCATACCGTTAGAAAGCTCTCTGAGAGCTCTACGACGGGGGCAGCTAGCTAGCATGCTATGCCCTTTTCGGAGCTCAAAATCGAACATTTTCATCAGTTTCGGGCCACTTTTCTTCATTTTCTCTGTTTTTTCGTCCCGGATCGTATGTCGTGAGCTGTTAAAAGGACGACAACCTTACCCGCGACACATTAGAGGACCCTACAATGAGTCAATATCATGTCTTGCGAGGATGCTGCATTGTTGAAGTGGATGGGTTGTCGTTAAGCCCATTGGGCCTTTTGAATGGGCCATATCTCTATGCTGGGACAGTGAACCGTTAACACATAAAGGAATTGTGCCCCCAACATGACCGGTGCGATCATACCAGCACTAATGCACCAGATCCCATCAGAACTCCGAAGTTAAGCTTGCTTGGGCGAGAGTAGTACCAGGATCGGTGACCCCTTGGGAAGTCCCCGTGATGTACCCCCCTTTTCAATTTTTTTTGCTCCGGTTAGCGTTGCCAAGATACTTTACACACCACATTTCTATTATCGAATCCAATGGCACCTTGGGCAAGATAAATTCACTTCACAAAGAGGCTGGGCCCGCAAACCGAGGGCTTAGGGCTTGGGACCAGGTCTCCGTCTCTCCGGTGCCCATAACTTTTGATCTGTAAGAAGTTACGCGGCGCACAGCATACCGTTGGAAAGCTCTCCGAGAGCTCTACGACGGCGGCAGGTAGCTAGCTCGCTGTGCCCTTTTCGGAGCTCAAAATCGAACGTTTTCATCAGTTTCGGGCCAATGTTCTTCTGTTGCTCTATTTTTTCGTCCCGGATTGTACGTCGTGAGCTGTTAAAAGGACGACAACCTTACTCGTGGTACATTAGAGGACCCTACAATGCGTCGATATCACGTCTTGCGAGGATGCTACGTTGTTGAAGCGGATGGGTTGTCGTTAAGCCCATTGGGCCTTTTGAATGGGCCATATCTCTAGGCTGGGACTGTGAACCGTTAACACATAAAGGAATTGTGCCCTCAACATGACGGGTGCGATCATACCAGCACTAATGCACCGGATCCCATCAGAACTCCGAAGTTAAGCGTGCTTGGGCGAGAGTAGTACTAGGATGGGTGACCCCCTGGGAAGTCCTCGTGTTGCACCCCCCTTTTCAATTTTTTTTGCTCCGGTTAGGGTTGCCAAGATACTTTACCCACCACATTTCCATTATCGAATCCCACGGCACCTTGGGCAAGCCAACTTCTCTTCACGTGGAGGCTGAGCCCGCAAACCGAGGGCGTAGGGCTTGTGACTAGGTCTCCGTCGCTCCGGTGCCCATAACTTTTGATCCGTAAGGAGTTATGAGGCGCACAGCATACCGTTGGAACGCTCTCTGCGAGCTCTACGACGGGGGCAGCTAGCTAGCTTGCTTTGCCGTTTTCGGAGCTCAAAATCGAAAGTTTTCATCAGTTTCGGGCCAGTTTTCTTCTTCTGCTCTGTTTTTCCGTCCCGGATCGTACGTCGTGAGCTGTTAAAAGGACGACAACCTTATTTGCGGCACATTAGAGGACCCTACAATGCCTCGATAACACGTCTTGCGAGGATACTGCGTTGTTGAAGCGGATGGGTTGTCGGTTAGCCCATTGGGCCTTTTGTA
The DNA here is from genome assembly GCA_037974665.1 of Ehretia macrophylla. Classification (NCBI taxonomy): domain Eukaryota; kingdom Viridiplantae; phylum Streptophyta; class Magnoliopsida; order Boraginales; family Ehretiaceae; genus Ehretia; species Ehretia macrophylla. The sequence continues at coordinate 2,981,483 of CM075773.1, forward strand.
TGGGCCAAATCTCTAGGCTGGGACTGTGAGCCGTTAACACATAACGGAATTGTGCCCCCAACATGACCGGTCTGATCATACCAGCACTAATGCACCAGATCCCATCAGAACTCCGAAGTTAAGCTTGCTTGGGCGAGAGTAGTACTAGGATGGGTGACCCCCTGGGAAGTCCTCGTGTTGCACCCCCCTTTTCAATTTTTTTTGCTCCGGTTAGCGTTGCCAAGATACTTTACACACCACATTTCTATTATCGAATCCCACTGCACCTTGGGCAAGACAACTTCTCTTCACGTGGAGGATGGGCCCGCAAACCGAGGGCGTAGGGCTTGTGACCAGGTCTCCGTCGCTCCGGTGCCCATAACTGTTGATCTGTAAGGAGTTACACGGCGCATAGCATACCGTTGGAAAGCTCTCTGAGAGCTCTACGACGGGGGCAGGGAGCTAGCTCGCTGTGCCTTTTTCGGAGCTCAAAATCGAACGTTTTCATCAGTTTCGGGCCACTTTTCTTCTTTTGCTCTATTTTTCCTTCCCGGATCGTACGTCGTGTGCTGTTAAAAGGACGACAACCTTACTCGCGGCACATTAGAGGACCCTACAATGCGTCGATATCACGTCTTGCGAGGATGCTACGTTGTTGAAGCGGATGGGTTGTCGTTAAGCCCATTGGGCCTTTTGAATGGGCCATATCTCTAGGCTAGGACTGTAAACCGTTAACACATAAAGGAATTGTGCCCTCCACATGACAGGTGCGATCATACCAGCACTAATGCACCGGATCCCATCAGAACTCCGAAGTTAAGCGTGCTTGGGCGAGAGTAGTACTAGGATGGGTGACCCCCTGGGAAGTCCTCGTGCTGCACCCCCCCTTTTCAATTTTTTTTGCTCCGGTTAGAGTTGCTAAGATACTTTACCTACCACATTTCTATTATCGAATCCCACGGCACCTTGGGCAAGACAACTTCTCTTCACGTGGAGGCTGGCCCCCCAAACCAAGGGCGTAGGGCTTGTGATGAGGTCTCCATCACTCCAGTGCCCATAACTTTTGATCCATTAGGTGTGACCCGGCGCACAGCATACAGTTGGAAAGCTCTCCGAGAGCTCTACGATGGGGGTAGGTAGCTAGCTTGCCTTGCCCTTTTCGGAGCTCAAAATCGATCGTTTTCATCAGAACTCTGAAGTTAAGCGTGCTTGGGCGAGAGTAGTACTAGGATGGGTGACCCCTTGGGAAGTCTTCGTATTGCACCCCCCTTTTCAATTTTTTTTGCTCCGGTTAGCGTTGCCAAGATACTTTACCCACCACATTTCTATTATCGAATCCCACGGCACCTTGGGCAAGACAACTTCTCTACACGTGGAGGCTGGGCCCGCAAACCAAGGGCGTAGGGCTTGTGACCAGGTCTCCGTCGCTCCGGTGCCCATAACTTTTGATCCGTAAGGAGTTACGCGGCGCATAGTATACCGTTGGAAAGCTCTCCGGGAGCTCTACGACGGGGACTGGTAGCTAGCTCGCCGTGCCCTTTTCGGAGCTCAAAATCGAACGTTTTCATTAGTTTCGGGCCACTTTTCTTCTTTTGCTCTGTTTTTCCATCACGGATCGTACGTCGTGAGCTGTTAAAAAGACGACAACCTTACTCGCGTCACATTAGAGGACCCTACAATGCGTCGATATCACGTCTTGCGAGGATGCTGCGTTGTTGAAGCGAATGGGTTGTCGTTAAGCCCGTTGGGCCTTTTGAATGGGCCATATCTCTAGGCTGGGACTGTGAACCGTTAACACATAAAGGAATTGTGCCCTCAACATGACGGGTGCGATCATACCAGCACTAATGCACCGGATCCCATCAGAACTCCGAAATTAAGCGTGCTTGGGCGAGAGTAGTACTAGGATGGGTGACCCCCAGGGAAGTCCTCGTGTTGCACCCCTTTTTGCACCCCTTTTTCAATTTTTTTTTCTCCGGTTAGGGTTGCCAAGATACTTTACCCACCACATTTCTATTATCGAACCCCAGGGCACCTTGGGAAAGACAACTTCTCTTCACGTGGAGGCTGGGCCCGCAAACCGAGGTTGTAGGGCTTATGACCAGGTCTCCGTCGCTCCGGTGCCCATAACTTATGATCCGTAAGGAGTTACGCGGCGCACAGCATACCGTTGGAAAGCTCTCTGGGAGCTCTGCGACGGGGGCAGCTAGCTGGCTCACTGTACCCTTTTCGGAGCTCAAAATCGAAAATTTTCATCAGTTTCGGGCCACTTTTCTTCTTTTGCTCTGTTTTTCCGTCCAGGATCGTACGTCGTGAGCTATTAAAAGGACGACAACCTTAATCGCGGCACATTAGAGGACCCTACAACGCTTCGATATCACGTCTTGCGAGGATGCTGCGTTGTTGAAGTGGATGGGTTGTCGTTAAGCCCATTGGGCCTTTTGAATGGGCCATATCTCTAGGCTGGGACTGTGAACCGTTAACACATAAAGGAATTGTGCCCTCAACATGACGGGTGCGATCATACCAGCACTAATGCACCGGATCCCATCAGAACTCCGAAGTTAAGCGTGCTTGGGCGAGAGTAGTACTAGGATGGGTGACGCCCTGGGAAGTCCACGTGTCGCACCCCCCTTTTCAATTTTTTTTGCTCCGGTTAGGGTTGCCAAGATACTTTACCCACCACATTTCTATTATCAAATCCCACGGCACCTTGGGCAAGACAACTTCGCTTCACGTAGAGGCTGGGCCGGCAAACCGAGGGCGTTGGGCTTGTGACCAGGTCTCCGTCGCTCTAGTGCCCATAACTTTTGATCTGTAAGGAGTTACGCGGCGCACAGCATACCGTTGGAAAGCTCTCTGAGAGCTCTACGACGGGGGCATCTAGCTAGCTCTATGTGCCCTTTTCGGCTCTCAAAATCGAACGTTTTCATCAATTTCGGGCCACTTTTCTTCTTTTGCTCTGTTTTTCCGTCCCGGATCGTACGTCGTGAGCTGTTAAAAGGACGACAACCTTACTCGCGGCACATTAGAGGACCCTACAATGCGTCGATATCACGTCTTGCGAGGATGCTGCGTTGTTGAAGCGGATGGGTTGTCGTTAAGCCCATTGGGCCTTTTGAATGGGCCATATCTCTAGGCTGGGACTGTGAACCGTTAACACATAAAGGAATTGTACCCTCAACATGACGGGTGCGATCATACCAGTACTAATGCACCGGATCCCACCAGAACTCCGAAGTTAAGCGTGCTTGGGCGAGAGTAGTACTAGGATGGGTGACCCCCTGGGAAGTCCTCGTGTTGCACCCCCTTTTGCACCCCCTTTTTCAATTTTTTTTTCTCCGGTTAGGGTTGCCAAGATACTTTACCCACCACATTTCTATTATCGAATCCCACGGCACCTTGGGCAAGACAACTTCTCTTCACGTGGAGGCTGGGCCCGCAAACCGAGGGCGTAGGGCTTGTGACCAGGTCTCCGTCGTTTCGGTGCCCATAACTTTTGATCTGTAAGGAGTTACGCGGCGAACAGCATACCGTTGGAAAGCTCTCCGAGAGCACTACTACGAGGGCAGCTAACTAGCTCGCCGTGCCCTTTTCGGAGCTCAAAATCGAATGTTTTCATCAGTTTCGGGCCACTTTTCTTCTTCTGCTCTGTTTTTTCGTCGCGGATCATACATTGTGAGCTGTTAAAAGGACGACAACCTTACTCGCGGCACATTAGAGGACCCTACAATGCGTCGATGTCACGTCTTGCGAGGATGCTGCGTTGTTGAAGCGAATGGGTTGTCGTTAAGCCCATTGGGCCTTTTGAATGGGCCATATCTCTAGGTTGGGACTGTGAACCGTTAACACATAAAACAATTGTGCCCTCAACATGACGGGTGCGATCATACCAGCACTAAAGCACCGGATCCTACCAGAACTCCGAAGTTAAGCGAGCTTGGGCGAGAGGAGTACTAGGATAGGTGACCCCTTGGGAAGCCCTCGTGTTGCACCGCGCTTTTCAATTTTTTTTGCTTCGTTTAGCGTTCCCAGCATACTTTATCCACCACATTTCTACTATCGAATCCCACGGCACCTTGGGCAAGACAACTTCTCTTCACGTGGAGGATGGGCCCGCAAACCGAGGGCGTAAGGCTTGTGACCAGGTCTCCGTCGCTCCGGTGCCCATAACTTTTGATCCGTAAGGAATTACTTTGCGCACAGCATACCGTTGGAAAGCTCCCCGAGAGCTCTACAACGGGGGAAGCTAACTAGCTCGCCGTGCCCTTTTCAAAGCTCAAAATCGAAAGTTTTCATCAGTTTCGGGCCACTTTTCTATACTTTCTCTATTTTTCCGTCCCGGATCGAACGTCGTGAGCTATTAAAAGGCCGACAACCTTCCTCGCGGCACATTAGAGGACCCTACAATGCGTCGATATCACGTCTTACGAGGATGCTGCGTTGTTGAAGAGGATGGGTTGTCGTTAAGCCCATTGGGCCTTTTGAATAGGCCATATCTCTAGGCTGGGACTGTGAACCGTTAACACATAAAGGAATTGTGCCCTCAACATGACGGGTGTGATCATACCAGCACTAATGCACCGGATCCCATCAGAACTCCGAAGTTAAGCGTGCTTGGGCGAGAGTAGTACTAGGATGGGTGACCCCCTGGGAACTCCTCGTGTTGCACCTCCCTTTTCAATTTTTTTTACTCCGGTTAGGGTTACCAAGATACTTTACCCACCACATTTCTGTTATCGAATCCCACGGCACCTTGGGCAAGTCAACTTCTCTTCACGTGGAGGCTGGGCCAGCAAACCGAGGGCGTAGGGCTTGTGACCAGGTCTCCGTCGCTCCGGTGCCCATAACTTTTGATCCGTAAGGAGTTACGTGACGCACACCATACCGTTGGAAAGCTCTCTGAGAGCTCTACGACGGGGGCATCTAGCTAGCTTGCTGTGCCCTTTTGGGCTCTCAAAATCGAACGTTTTCATCAGTTTCGGGCCACTTTTCTTCTTTTGCTCTGTTTTTCCGTCCCGGATCGTACGTCGTGAGCTGTTAAAAGGACGACAACCTTACTCGCGGCAGATTAGAGGACCCTACAATGCGTCGATATCACGTCTTGCGAGGATGCTGCGTTGTTGAAGCGGATGGGTTGTCGTTAAGCCCATTGGGCCTTTTGAATGGGCCATATCTCTAGGCTGGGACTGTGAACCGTTAACACATAAAGGAATTGTGCCCTCAACATGACGGGTGCGATCATACCAGCACTAATGCACCGGATACCATCAGAACTCCGAAGTTAAGCGTGCTTGGGCGAGAGTAGTACTAGGATGGGTGACCCCCTGGGAAGTCCTCGTGTTGCACCCCCTTTTGCACCCCCTTTTTCAATTTTTTTTGCTCCGGTTAGGGTTGCCAAGATATTTTACCCACCACATTTCTATTATAGACTCCCACGGCACCTTGGGCAAGAAAACTTCTCTTCACGTGGAGGTTGGGCCCGTAAACCGAGGGCGTAGGGCTTGTGACCAGGTCTCCGTCGCTCCGGTGCCCATAACTTTTGATCCGTAAGGAGTTACGAGGCGCACAGCATACCGTTGGAAAGCTCTCTGAGAGCACTACGACGGGGGCAGCTAGTTAGTTCGCTGTGCCCTTTTCGGAGCTCAAAATCAAACGTTTTCATCAGTTTCTGGCCACTTTTCTTCTTTTGCTCTGTTTTTCCGTCCCAGATCGTACGTCGTGAGCTGTTAAAAGGACGACAACCTTACTCGCGGCAGATTAGAGGACCCTACAATGCGTCGATATCACGTCTTGCGAGGATGCTGCGTTGTTGAAGCGGATGGGTTGTCGTTAAGCCCATTGGGCCTTTTGAATGGGCCATATCTCTAGGCTGGGACTGTGAACCGTTAACACATAAAGGAATTGTGCCCTCAACATGACGGGTGCGATCATACCAGCACTAATGCACCGGATCCCATCAGAACTCCGAAGTTAAGCGTGCTTGGGCGAGAGTAGTACTAGGATGAGTGACCCCCTGGGAAGTCCTCGTGTTGCACCCCCTTTTTCAATTTTTTTTGCTCCGGTTAGCTTTTCCAAGATACTTTACCCACCACATTTCTATTATCGATTCCCACGGCACCTTGGGCAAGCCAACTTCTCTTCACGTGGAGGCTGGGCCCGCAAACCGCAGGCATAGGGCTTGTGACCATGTCTCCGTCGCTCCGGTGCCCATAACTTTTGATCCGTAAGGAGTTACGAGGCGCACAGCATTAAGTTGGAAAGCTCTCAGAGAGCTCTACGACGGGGGCAGCTAGCTAGCTCTCTTTGCCCTTTTCGGAGCTCAAAATCGAACGTTTTCATCAGTTTCGGGCCACTTTTCTTCTTTTGCTCTGTTTTTCCGTCCCGGATCGTATGTCGTGAGCTCTTAAAAGGACGACAACCTTACTCGCGGCATATTAGAGGACCCTACAATGCGTCGATATCACGTCTTGCGAGGATGCTGCGTTGTTGAAGCGGATGGGATGTCGTTAAGCCCATTGCGCCTTTTCAATGGGCCATATCTCTAGGCTGGGACTGTGAACCGTTAACACATAAAGGAATTTTGCCCTCAACATGACGGGTGCGATCATATCAGCACTAATGCACCGGATCCCATCAGAACTCCGAAGTTAAGCATGCTTGGACGAGAGTAGTACTAGGATGGGTGACCCCCTGGGAAGTCCTCGTGTTGCACCCCCCTTTTCAATTTTTTTTGCTCCGGTTAGCGTTGCCAAGATACTTTACCCACCACATTTCTATTATCGAATTCCACGGCACCTTGGGCAAGACAACTTCTCTTCACGTGGAGGCTGGGCCCGCAAACCGAGGGCGTAGGGCTTGTGACCAGGTCTCCGTCGCTCCGGTGCCCATAACTTTTGATCCGTAAGGAGTTACGAGGCGCACAGCATACCGTTGGAAAGCTCTCTGAGAGCTCTACGATAGGGGCAGCTAGCTAGCTTGCTGTGCCCTTTTCGGAGCTCAAAATCGAACGTTTTCATCAGTTTCGGGCCACTTTTCTTCTTTTGCTCTATTTTTCCGTCCCGGATCGTACGTCGTGAGCTGTTAAAAGGACGACAACCTTACTCGCGGCAGATTAGAGGACCCTACAATGCGTCGATATCACGTCTTGCGAGGATGCTGCGTTGTTGAAGCGGATGTGTTGTCGTTAAGCCCATTGGGCCTTTTGAATGAGCCATATCTCTAGGCTGGGACTGTGAACCGTTAACACATAAAGGAATTGTGCCCTCAACATGACGGGTGCGATCATACCAGCACTAATGCACCGGATCCCATCAGAACTCCGAAGTTAAGCGTGCTTGGGCGAGAGTAGTACTAGGATGGGTGACCCCCTGGGAAGTCCTCGTGTTGCACCTCCCTTTTCAATTTTTTTTGCTCCGGTTAGGGTTGCCAAGATACTTTACCCACCACATTTCTATTATCGAATCCCACGGCACCTTGGGCAAGACAACTTCTCTTTACGTTGAGGCTGGGCCCGCAAACCGAGGGCGTAGGGCTTGTGCCCAGGTCTCCGTCGCTCCGGTGCCCATAACTTTTGATCCGTAAGGAGTTACGAGGCGCACAGCATACCGTTGGAAAGCTCTCAGAGATCTCTACGACGGGGGCAGGTAGCTAGCTCGCTGTGCCCTTTTCGGTCCTCAAAATCGAACGTTTTCATCAGTTTCGGGCCACTTTTCTTCTTTTGCTCTGTTTTTTCGTCCCGGATCGTACGTCGTGAGCTGTTAAAAGGACGAAAACCTTACTCGCGGCAGATTAGAGGACCCTACAATGCGTCGATATCACGTCTTACGAGGATGCTGCGTTGTTGAAGCGGATGGGTTGTCGTTAAGCCCATTGGGCCTTTTGAATGGGCCATATCTCTAGACTGGGACTGTGAACCGTTAACACATATAGGACTTGTGCCCCCAACATGCCGGGTGCGACCATCCCAGCCCTAATGCACCGGATCCCATCAGAACTCCGAAGTTAAGAGTGCTTGGGCGAGAGTAGTACTAGGATGGGTGACCCCCTGGGAAGTCCTCGTGTTGCACCCCCTTTTGCACCCCCTTTTTCAATTTTTTTTGCTCCGGTTAGCGTTGCCAAGATACTTTACCCACCACATTTCTATTATCGAATCCCACGGCACCATGGGCATAACAACTTCTCTTCACGTGGAGGCTGGGCCAGCAAACCGAGGGCGTAGGGCTTGTGACCATGTCTCCGTCGCTCCGGTGCCCATAACTTTTGATCCGTAAGGAGTTATGCGGCGCACAAGATACCGTTGTAAAGCTCTCCGAGAGCTTTACGGCGGGTGCAGGTGGCTAGCTCGCCGTGCTCTTTTCGGAGCTAAAAATCGAAAGTTTTCATCAGTTGCGGGCCACTTTTCTTCTTTTGCTCTGTTTTTCCGTCCCGGATCGTACGTCGTGAGCTGTTAAAAGGACGACAACCTTACTCGCGGCACATTAGAGGACCCTACAATGCGTCGATATCACGTCTCCCGAGGATGCTGCGTTGTTAAAGAAGATGGGTTGTCGTTAAGCCCATTGGGCCTTTTGAATGGGCCATATCTGGAGGCTGGGATTGTGAACCGTTAACACATAAAGGAATTGTGCCCTCAACATGACGGATGCGATCATACCAGCACTAATGCACCGGATCCCATCAGAACTCTGAAGTTAAGCGTGCTTGGGCGAGATAGTATTGGGATGGGTGACCCCCTGGGAAGTCTTCGTGTAGCACCCCCCTTTTCAATTTTTTTTGCTCCGGTTAGGGTTGCCAAGATACTTTACCCACCACATTTCTATTATCGAATCCCACGGCACCTTGGGCAAGACAACTTCACTTCACGTGGAGGCTGGGCCCGCAAACCGAGGGCGTAGGGCTTGTGACCAGGTCTCCGTCGCTCCGGTGCCCATAACTTTTGATCCGTAAGGAGTTACGAGGCGCACAGCATACCGTTGGAAAGCTCTCTGAGAGCTCTACGACGGTGGCTGCTAGCTAGCACGCTATGCCCTTTTCGGAGCTCAAAATCGAACGTTTTCATCAGTTTCGGGCCACTTTTCTTCTTTTGCTCTGTTTTTCCGTCCCGGATCGTACGTCGTGAGCTGTTAAAAGGACGACAACCTTACTCGCGGCACATTAGAGGACCCTACAATGCGTCGATATCACGTCTTGCGAGGATGCTGCGTTGTTAAAGCGGATGGGTTGTCGTTAAGCCCATTGGGCCTTTTGAATGGGCCATATCTCTAGGCTGGGACTGTGAACCGTTAACACATAAAGGAATTGTGCCCTCAACATGACGGGTGCGATCATACCAGCACTAATGCACCGGATCCCATCAGAACTCCGAAGTTAAGCGTGCTTGGGCGAGAGTAGTACTAGGGTGGGTGACCCCCTGGGAAGTCCTCGTGTTGAACCCCCTTTTCAATTTTTTTTTGCTCCGGTTAGCGTTGCCAAGATACTTTACCGACCACATTTCTATTATCGAATCCCACGGCACCTTGGGCAAGACAACTTCTCTTCACGTGGAGGCTGGGCCCGCAAACCGAGGGCGTAGGGCTTGTGACCAGGTCTCCGTCGCTCCGGTGCCCATAACTTTTGATCCGTAAGGAGTTACGCGGCGCATAGCATACCGTTGGAAAGCTCTCCGAGAGCTCTACGACGGGGGCAGGTAGCTAGCTCGCCGTGCCCTTTTCGGAGCTCAAAATCGAACGTTTTCATAAATTTCGGGCCAGTTTTCTTCTTTTGCTCTGTTTTTTCCATTCCCGCATCTACGTCGTGAGCTGTTAAAAGGACGACAACCTTACTCGCGACACATTAGAGGACCCTACAATGCGTCGATATCACGTCTTACGAGGATCCTGCGTTATTGAAGCGGATGGGTTGTCGTTACGCCCATTGGGCCTTTTGAATGGGCCATATCTCTAGGCTGGGACTGTGAACCGTTAACACATAAAGGAATTGTGCCCTCAACATGACGGGTGCGATCATACCAGCACTAATGCACCGGATCCCATCAGAACTCCGAAGCTAAGCGTGCTTGGGCGAGAGTAGTACTAGGATGGGTGACCCCCTGTGAAGTCCTCGTGTTGCACCCCCCATTTCAATTTTTTTTGCTCCGGTTAAGGTTGCCAAGATACTTTACCCACCACATTTCTATTATCGAATCCCACGGCACCTTGGGCAAGACAACTTCTCTTCACGTGGAGGCTGGGCCCGCAAACCGTGGGCGTAGGGCTTGTGACCAGGTCTCCGTCGCTCCGGTGCCCATAACTTTTGATCCGTAAGGAGTTACGAGGCGCACAGCATACCGTTGGAAAGCTCACTGAGAGCTCTACGACGGGGGCAGCTAGCTAGATCGCTGTGCCCTTTTCGGAGCTCAAAATCGAACGTTTTCATCAGTTTCGGGCCACTTTTCTTCTTTTGCTCTGTTTTTCCGTCCCGGATCGTACGTCGTGAGCTGTTAAAAGGACGACAACCTTACTCGCGGCACATTAGAGGACCCTACAATGCGTCGATATCACGTCTTGCGAGGATGCTGCGTTGTTGAAGCGGATGGGTTGTCGTTAAGCCCATTGGGCCTTTTGAATGGGCCATATCTCTAGACTGGGACTGTGAACCGTTAACACATAAAGGAATTGTGCCCTCAACATGACGGGTGCGACCATACCAGCACTAATGCACCGGATCCCATCAGAACTCCGAAGTTAAGCGTGCTTGGGCGAGAGTAGTACTAGGATGGGTGACCCCCTGGGAAGTCCTCGTGTTGCACCCCCTTTTGCGCCCCCTTTTTCAATTTTTTTTGCTCCGGTTAGGGTTGCCAAGATACTTTACCCACCACATTTCTATTGTCGAATCCCACGGCACCTTGGGCAAGACAACTTCTCTTCACGTGGAGGCTTGGCCCGCAAACCGAGGGCGTAGGGCTTGTGACCAGGTCTCCGACGCTCCAGTGCCCATAACTTTTGATCCGTAAGGAGTTACGAGGCGCACAGCATACCGTTGGAAAGCTCTCCGAGAGCTCTACGACGGGGGCAGCTAGCTAGCTCGCCGTGCCCTTTTCCGAGCTCAAAATCGAACGTTTTCATCAGAACTCCGAAGTTAAGCGTGCTTGGGCGAGAGTAGTACTAGGATAGGTGACCCCCCGGGAAGTCCTCGTGTTGCACCCCCCTTTCCAATTTTTTTTGCTCCGGTTAGCGTTGCCAAGATACTTTACCAAACACATTTCTATTATCGAATCCCACGGCACCTTGGGCAAGACAACTTCTCTTCACGTGGAGGCTGGGCCCGCAAACCAAGGGCGTAGGGCTTGTGACCAGGTCTCCGTCGCTCCGGTGCCCATAACTTTTGATCCGTAAGGAGTTACGCGGCACACAGCATACCGTTGGAAAGCTCTCCGAGAGCTCTACGACGGGGGCAGGTAGCTAGCTCGCCGTGCCCTTTTCGGAGCTCAAAATCGAACGTTTTCATCAGTTTCGGGCCACTTTTCTTCTTTTGCTCTATTTTTCCGTCCCGGATCGTACGTCGTGAGCTGTTAAAAGGACGCCAACCTTACTCGCGGCACATTAGAGGACCCTACAATGCGTCGATATCACGTCTTGCGAGGATGCTGCGTTGTTGAAGCGGATGGGTTGTCGTTAAGCCCATTGGGCCTTTTGGATTGGCCAGATCCCGAAGCTGGGACTGTGAACCGTTAACCCATAAAGGAATTGTACCCTCAACATGACGGGTGCGATCACACCAGCACTAATGCACCGGATCCCACCAGAACTCCGAAGTTAAGCGTGCTTGGGCGAGAGTAGTACTAGGATGGGTGACCCCCTGGGAAGTCCTCGTGTTGCACCCTCCTTTTCAATTTTTTTTGCTCCGGTTAGGGTTGCCAAGATACTTTACCCACCACATTTCTATTATCGAATCCCACGGCACCTTGGGCAAGACAACTTCTCTTCACGTGGAGGCTGGACCCGCAAACCGAGTGCGTAGGGCTTGTGACCAGGTCTCCGACGCTCCGGGGCCCATAACTTTTGATCTGTAAGGAGTTACGAGGCGCACAGCATACCGTTGGAAAGCTCTCCAAGAGCTCTACGACGGGGGCAGCTAGCTAGTTTGCTGTGGCCTTTTCGGAGCTCAAAATTGAACATTTTCATCAGTTTCGGGCCACTTCTCTTCTTTTTCTCTGTTTTTCCGTCCCGGATCGTACGTCGTGAGCTGTTAAAAGGACGACAACCTTACTCGCGGTACATTAGAGGACCGTACAATGCGTCGATATCACGTCTTTCAAGGATGTTGCTTTGTTGAAGCGGATGGGTTGTCGTTAAGCCCATTGGGCCTTTTGAATGGGCCATATCTCTAGGCTGGGACTGTGAACCGTTAACACATAAAGGAATTGTGCCCCCAACATGACGGGTGCGATCATACCAGCAATAATGCACTGGATCCCATCAGAACTCCGAAGTTAAGCGTGCTTGGGCGAGAGTAGTACTAGGATGGGTGACACCCTGGGAAGTCCTCGTGTTGCACCCCCTTTTGCACCCCCTTTTTCAATTTTTTTTGCTCCGGTTAGGGTTGCCAAGATACTTTACCCACCACATTTCTATTATCGAATCCCACGGCACCTTGGGCAAGACAACTTCTCTTCACGTGGAGGTTGGGCCCGCAAACCGAGGTCGTAGGGCTTGTGACCAGGTATCGGTCGCTCCGGTGCCCATAACTTTTGATCGGTAAGGAGTTACGCGGCGCACAGCATACCGTTGGAAAGCTCTCCGAGAGTTCTACTACGGGGGCAGCTAGCAAGCTCGTCGTGCCCTTTTTGGAGCTCAAAATCGAACGTTTTCATCAGTTTCGTGCCACTTTTCTTCTTCTGCTCTTTTTTTCCGTCCCGGATCATACGTCGTGAGCTGTTAAAAGGACGACAACCTTACTCGCGGCACATTAGAGGACCCTAGAATGCGTCGATATCACGTCTTGCGAGGATGCTACGTTGTTGAAGCGGATGGGTTGTCGTTAAGCCCATTGGGCCTTTTGAATGGGCCATATCTCTAGGCTGGGACTGTGAACCGTTAACACAAAAAGGAATTGTGCCCTCAACATGACGGGTGCGATCATACCAGCACTAATGCACCGGATCCCATCAGAACTCCGAAGTTAAGCGTGCTTGGGCGAGAGTAGTACTAGGATGGGTGACCCCCTGGGAAGTCCTCGTGTTGCACCTTCCTTTTCAATTTTTTTTGCTCCGGTTAGGGTTACCAAGATACTTTACCCACCACATTTCTATTATCGAATCCCACGGCACCTTGGGCAAGACAACTTCTCTTCACGTGGAGGCTGGGCCCGCAAACCGAGGGCGTAGGGCTTGTGACCAGGTCTCCGTCGCTCCGGTGCCCATAACTTTTGATCCGTAAGGAGTTACGCGGCGCACAGCATACCGTTGGAAAGCTCTCCGAGAGCTCTACAACGGGGGCAGCTAGCTAGCTCGCCGTGCCCTTTTCGGAGCTCAAAATTGAACGTTTTCATCAGTTTCGGGCCACTTTTCTACTTTTTCTCTATTTTTCCGTCCCGGATCGTACGTCGTGAGCTCTTAAAAGGACGACAACCTTACTCGCGGCACATTAGAGGACCCTACAATCCGTCGATATCACGTCTTGCGAGTATGCTGCGTTGTTGAAGCGGATGGGTTGTCGTTAAGCCCATTGGGCCTTTTGAATGGGCCATATCTCTAGGATGGGACAGTGAACCGTTAACACATAAAGGAATTGTGCCCTCAACATGACGGGTGCGATCATACCAGCACTAATGCACCGGATCCCATCAAAACTCCGAAGTTAAGCGTGCTTGGGCGAGAGTAGTACTAGGATAGGTGACCCCCTGGGAAGTCCTCGTGTTGCACCCCCCTTTTCAATTTTTTTTGCTCCGGTTAGCGTTGCCAAGATACTTTACCCACCACATTTCTATTATCGAATCCCACAGCACCATGGGCAAGACAACTTCTCTTCACGTGGAGGCTGGGCCCGCAAAGCGAGGGTGTAGGGCTTGTGACTAGGTCTCTGTCGCTCCGGTGCCCATAACTTTTGATCCGTAAGGAGTTACAAGGCGCACAGCATACCGTTGGAAAGCTCTCTGAGAGCGCTACGACGGGGGCAGCTAGCTAGCTTGCTTTGCCCTTTTCGACGCTCAAAATTGAACATTTTCATCAGTTTCGGGCAACTTTTCTTCTTTTGCTCTGTTTTTCCGTCCCGGATCGTACGTCGTGAGCTGTTAAAAGGACGACAACCTTACTCGCGGTAGATTAGAGGACCCTACAATGCGTCGATATCACGTCTTGCGAGGATGCTGCTTTGTTGAAGCGGATGGGTTGTCGTTAAGCCCATTGGGCCTTTTGAATGGGACATATCTCTAGGCTGGGACTGTGAACCGTTAACACATAAAGGAATTGTGCCCTCAACATGACGGGTGCGATCATACCAGCACTAATGCACCGGATCCCATCAGAACTCCGAAGTTAAGCGTGCTTGGGCGAGAGTAGTACTAGAATGGGTGACCCCCTGGGAAGTCCTCGTGTTGCACCCCCTTTTGCACCCCCTTTTTCAATTTTTTTTTCTCCGGTTAGCGTTGCCAAGATACTTTACCCACCACATTTCTATTATCGAATCCCACGGCACCATGGGCAAGACAACTTTGCTTCACGTGGACGCTGGGCCAGCAAACCGAGGGCGTAGGGCTTGTGACCAGGTCTCCGTCGCTCCGGTGCCCATAACTTTTGATCCGTAAAGAGTTACGCGGAGTACAGCATACCGTTCCAAATCTCTCTAAGAGCTCTACGACGGGGGCAGGTAGCTTGCTCGCTGTGCCCTTTTTGGTGCCCAAAATTGAACGTTTTCATTAGTTTCGGGCCACTTTTCTTCTTTTGCTCCGTTTTTCCATCCCGGATCGTACGTCGTGAGCTGTTAAAAGGACAACTACCTTCCTCGCGGCACATTTGAGGACCCTCCAATGCGTCGATATCACGTCTTGCGAGGATGCTGCGTTGTTGAAGCGGATGGGTTGTCGTTAAGCCCATTGGGCCTTTTGAATGGGCCATATCTCTAGGCTGGGACTGTGAACCGTTAACACATAAAGGAATTGTGCCCTCAACATGACGGGTGCGATCATACCAGCACTAATGCACCGGATCCCATCAGAACTCCGAAGTTAAGCGTGCTTGGGCGAGAGTAGTACTAGGATGGGTGACCCCCTGGGAAGTCCTCGTGTTGCACCCTCCTTTTCAATTTTTTTTGATCCGGTTAGGGTTGCCAAGATACTTTACCCACCACATTTCTATTATCGAATCCCACGGCACCTTGGGCAAGACAACTTCTCTTCACGTGGAGGCTGGGCCCGCAAACCGAGGGCGTAGGGCTTGTGACCAGGTCTCCGTCGCTCCGGTGCCCATAACTTTTGATCCGTAAGGAGTTACGCGGCGCACAGCATACCGTTGGAAAGCTCTCCGAGAGCTCTACGACGGGGGCAGGTAGCTAGCTCGCCGTGCCCTTTTCAGAGCTCAAAATCGAACGTTTTCATCAGCTTCGGGCTACTTTTCTTCTTTGGCTCTATTTTTCCGTCCCGGATCGTACGTCGTGAGCTGTTAAAAAGACGACAACCTTACTCGCGGCACATTAGAGGACCCTACAATGCGTCGATATCACGTCTTGCGAGGATGCTGCGTAGTTGAAGCGGATGGTTTCTCGTTAAGCCCATTGGGCTTTTTGAATGGGCCATATCTCTAGGCTGGGACTGTGAACCGTTAACACATAAAGGAATTGTACCCTCAACATGACGGGTGCGATCATACCTGTACTAATGCACCGGATCCCATCAGAACTCCGAAGTTAAGCGTGCTTGGGCGAGAGTAGTACTAGGATGGGTGACCCCCTGGGAAGTCCTCGTGTTGCACCCCCCTTTTCAATTTTTTTTGCTCCGGTTAGGGTTGCCAAGATACTTTACCCACCACATTTCTATTATCGAATCCCACGGCACCTTGGGCAAGACAACTTCTCTTCACGTGGAGGCTGGGCCCGCAAACCGAGGGCGTAGGGCTTGTGACCAGGTCTCCGTCGCTCCGGTGCCCATAACTTTTGATCCGTAAGGAGTTACGTGGCGCACAGCATACCATTGGAAAGCTCTCCGAGAGCTCTACGACGGGGGCAGGTAGCTAGCTCGCCGTGCCCTTTTCGGAGCTCAAAATCGAACGTTTTCATCAGTTTCGGGCCACTTTTCTTCTTTTGCTCTGTTTTTCCGTCCCGGATCGTACGTCGTGAGCTGTTAAAAGGGCGACAACCTTACTCGCGGCACATTAGACGGCACTACCATGCGTCGATATCATGTATTGCGAAGCTGCTGCATTGTAGAAGGGGATGGGTTGTCGTTAAGCCCATTGGGCCTTTTGAATGGGCCATATCTCTAGGCTGGGACTGTGAACCGTTAACACAAAAGGAACTGTGCCCTCAACATGACGGGTGCGATCATACCAGCACTAATGCACTGGATCCCATCAGAACTCCGAAGTTAATCGTGCTTGGGTGAGAGTAGTACTAGGATGGGTGACCCCCTGGGAAGTCCTCGTGTTGCTCCCCCCTTTTCAATTTTTTTTCCTCCAGTTAGGGTTGCCAAGATACTTTATCCACCACATTTCTATTATCGAATCCCACGGCACCTTGGGCAAGACAACTTCTCTTCACGTGGAGGCTGGTCCCGCAAACCGAGGTCGTAGGGCTTGTGACCCCATCTTCGTCGCTCCGGTGCCCATAACTTTTGATCCGTAAGGAATTACGCGGCGCACAGCATACTGTTGGAAAGCTCTCCGAGAGCTCTACGACGGGGGCAGGTAGCTAGCTCGCCGTGCCCTTTTTGGAACTCAAAATCGAACGTTTTCATCAGAACTCCGAAGTTAAGCGTGCTTGGGCGAGAGTAGTACTACGATAGGTGACCCCCTGGGAAGTCCTCGTGTTGCACCCCCCTTTTCAATTTTTTTTGCTCCGGTTAGCATTGCCAAGATACTTTACCCACCACATTTCTATTATCGAATCCCACAGCACCTTGGGCAATACAACATCTCTTCACGTGGAGGCTGGGCCAGCAAACCGAGGGCGTAGGGCATGTGACCAGGTCTCCGTCGCTCCGGTGCCCATAACTTTTGATCCGTAAAGAGTTACGCGGCGCACAGCATACCGCTGGAAAGCTCTCCGAGAGCTCTACGACGGGGGCAAGTAGCTAGCTTCCCGTGCCCATTTCGGAGCTCAAAATCGAACGTTTTCATCAGTTTCGGGCCACTTTTCTCCTTTTGCTCTGTTTTTCCGTCCCGGATCGTACGTCGTGAGCTGTTAAAAAGACGACAACCTTACACGCGGCACGTTAGAGGACCCTACAATGCGTCGATATCACGTCTTGCGAGGATGCTGCGTTGTTGAAGCGGATGTGTTCTCGTTAAGCCCATTGGGCCTTTTGAATGGGCCATATCTCTAGGCTGGGACTGTGAACCGTTAACACATAAAGGAATTGTGCCCTCAACATGACGGGTGCGATCATACCAGCACTAATGCACCGGATCCCATCAGAACTCCGAAGTTAAGCGTGCTTGGGCGAGAGTAGTACTAGGATGGGTGACCCCCTGGGAAGTCCTCGTGTTGCACCCACTTTTGCACCCCCTTTTTGAATTATTTTTGCTCCGGTTAGGGTTGCCAGGATACTTTACCCACCACATTTCTATTATCGAATCCCACGGCACCTTGGGCAAGACAACTTCTCTTCACGTGGAGGCTGGGCCCACAAACCGAGGGCGTAGGGCTTGTGACCAGGTCTCCGTCGCTCCGGTGCCCATAACTTTTGATCCGTAAGGAGTTACGCGGCGCAAAGCATATCGTTGGAAAGCTCTCCGAGAGCTCTACGACGGGGGCTGCTAGCTAGCTCACCGTGCCATTTTCGGAGCTCAAAATTGAACGTTTTCATCAGTTTCGGGCCACTTTTCTTCATTTGCTCTCTTTTTTCGTCCCTGATCGTACGTCGTGAGCTGTTAAAAGGACGACAACCTTACTCGCGGCACATTAGAGGACACTACAAAGCGTCGATATCACGTCTTGCGAGGATGCTGCGTTGTTGAAGCGGATGGGTTGTCGTTAAGCCCACTGGGCCTTTTGAATGGGCCATATCTCTAGGCTGGGACTGTTAACCGTTAACACATAAAGGAATTGTGCCCTCAACATGACGGGTGCGATCATACCAGCACTAATGCACCGGATCCCATTAGAACTCCGAAGTTAAGCGTGCTTGGGCGAGAGTAGTACTAGGATGGGTGACCCCCTGGGAAGTCCTCGTGTTGCACCCCCTTTTGCACCCCCTTTTTCAATTTTTTTTGCTCCGGTTAGGGTTGCCAAGATACTTTACCCACCACATTTCTATTATCGAATCCCCCGGCACCTTGGGCAAGACAACTTCTCTTCACGTGGAGGCTGGGCCTGCAAACCGAGGGCGTAGGGCTTGTGACCAGGTCTCCGTCGCTCCGGTGCCCATAACTTTTGATCCGTTAGGAGTTAAGCGGCGCACAGCATACCGTTGGAAACCTCTCCGAATGCTCTACGACGGGGGCAGCTAGCTAGCTTGCCGTGCCCTTTTCGGAGCTCAAAATCGAACGTTTTCATCAGTTTCAGGCCACTTTTCTTCTTCTGCTCTGTTTTTCCGTCCCGGATCGTACGTCGTGAGCTGTTAAAAGGACGACTACCTTACTCGCGGCACATTAGAGGAGCCTACAATGCGTCGATATCACGTCTTGCAAGGATGCTGCGTTGTTGAAGCGGATTGGTTGTCGTTAAGCCCATTGGGCCTTTTGAATAGGCCATATCTCTAGGCTGGGACTGTGAACCGTTAACACATATAGGAATTGTGCCCACAACATGACGGGTGTGATCATACCAGCACTAATGTACCGGATCACACCAGAACTCCGAAGTTAAGCGTGCTTGGGCGAGAGTAGTACTACGATAGGTGACCCCCTGGGAAGTCCTCGTGTTGCACCCCCCTTTTCAATTTTTGTTGCTCCGGTTAGCATTGCCAAGATACTTTACCCACCACATTTCTATTATCGAATCCCACGGCACCTTGGGCAATACAACATCTCTTCACGTGGAGGCTGGGCCCGCAAACCGAAGCCGTAGGGCATGTGACCAGGTCTCCGTCGCTCCGGTGCCCATAACTTTTGATCCGTAAAGAGTTACGCGGCGCACAGCATACCATTGCAAAGCTCTCTGAGAACTCTACGACGGGGGCAAGTAGCTAGCTTCCCGTGCCCATTTCGGAGCTCAAAATCGAACGTTTTCATCAGTTTCGGGCCACTTTTCTCCTTTTGCTCTGTTTTTCCGTCCCGGATCGTACGTCGTGAGCTGTTAAAAAGACGACAACCTTACTCGCGGCACGTTAGAGGACCCTACAATGCGTCGATATCACGTCTTGCGAGGATGCTGCGTTGTTAAAGCGGATGAGTTCTCGTTAAGCCCATTGGGCCTTTTGAATGGTCCATCTCTCTAGGCTGAGACTGTGAACCGTTATCACATAAAGGAATTGTTCCCTCAACATGATGGGTGCGATCATACCAGCACTAATGCACCGGATCCTACCAGAACTCCGAAGTTAAGCGTGCTTGGGCGAGAGTAGTACTAGGATGGGTGACCCCCTGGGAAGTCCTCATGTTTCACCCCCCTTTTCAATTTTTTTTGCTCTGGTTAGGGTTGCCAAGATACTTTATCCACCACATTTCTATTATCGAATCCCACGGCACCTTGGGCAAGACAACTTCTCTTCACGTGGAGGCTGGGCCCGCAAACCGAGGGCGTAGGGCTTGTGACCAGGTCTTCGTCGCTCCGGTGCCCATAACTTTTGATCCGTAAGGAGTTACGCGGCGCACAGCATACCGTTGGAAAGCTCTCCGAGAGCTCTACGACGGGGGCAGGTAGCTAGCTCGCCGTGCCCTTTTCGGAGCTCAAAATTGAACATTTTCATCAGTTTCGGGCCACTTTTCTTCTTTTGCTCTGTTTTTCCGTCCCGGATCGTACGTCGTGAGCTGTTAAAAGGACGACAACCTTACTCGCGGCACATTAGAGGACCCTACAATGCGTCGATATCACGTCTTGCGAGGATGCTGCGTTGTTGAAGCGGATGGGTTGTCGTTAAGCCCATTGGGCCTTTTGAATGGGCCATATCTCTAGGCTGGGACTGTGAACCGTTAACACATAAAGGAATTATGCCCTCAACATGACGGGTGCGATCATACCAGCACTAATGCACCGGATCCCATCAGAACTCCGAAGTTAAGCGTGCTTGGGCGAGAGTAGTACTAGGATGGGTGACCCCCTGGGAAGTCCTCGTGTTGCACCCCCCTTTTCAATTTTTTTTCCTCCGGTTAGCGTTGCCAAGATACTTTCCCCACCACATTTCTATTATCGAATCCCACGGCACCTTGGGCAAGACAACTTCTCTTCACGTGGAGGCTGGGCCCGCAAACCGAGGGCGTAGGGCTTGTGACCAGGTCTCCGTCGCTCCGGTGCCCATAACTTTTGATCCGTACGGAGTTACGCGGCGCACAGCATACCGTTCGAAAGCTCTCCGAGTGCTCTACGATGGGGGCTGGTAGCTTGCTCGCCGTGCCCTTTTCGGAGCTCAAAATCAAACGTTTTCATCAGTGTCGGGCCACTTTTCTTCTTTTGCTCTGTTTTTCCGTCCCGGATCGTACGTCGTGAGCTGGTAAAAAGACGACAACCTTACTCGTGGCACATTAGAGGACCCCACAATTCGTCGATATCACGTCTTGCGAGGATGCTGCGTTGTTGAAGCGGATGGGTTGTCGTTAAGCCCATTGGGCCTTTTGAATGGGCCATATCTCTAGGCTGGGACTGTGAACCGTTAACACATAAAGGAATTGTGCCCTCAACATGACGGGTGCGATCATACCAGCACTAATGCACCGGATCCCATCAGAACTCCGAAGTTAAGCGTGCTTGGGCGAGAGTAGTACTAGGATAGGTGACCCCCTGGGAAGTCCTCGTGTTGCACCCCCCTTTTCAATTTTTTTTGCTCCGGTTAGCGTTGCCAAGATACTTTACCTACCACATTTCTATTATCGAATCCCACGGCTCCTTGGGCAAGACAACTCCTCTTCACGTGGAGGCTGGGCCCGTAAACCGGGGGCGTAGGGCTTGTGACCAGGTCTCCGTCGCTCCGGTGCCCATAACTTTTGATCCGTAAGGAGTTACGCGGTGCACAACATACCGTTGGAAAGCTCTCCGAGAGCTCTAAGACGGGGGCGGGTAGCTAGCTCGCCGTGCCCTTTTCGGAGTTCAAAATCGAACATTTTTATCAGTTTCGGGCCACTTTTCTTCTTTCGCTATGTTTTTCCGTCCCGGATCGTACGTCGTGAGCTGTTAAAAGGACGACAGCCTTACTCGCGGCACATTAGAGGACCCTACAATGCGTCGATATCACGTCTTGCGAGGATGCTGCGTTGTTGAAGCGGATGGGTTGTCGTTAAGCCCAATGGGCCTTTTGAATGGGCCATATCTCTTGGCTGGGAATGTGAACCGTTAACACATAAAGGAATTGTGCCCTCAACATGACGGGTGCGATCATACCAGCACTAATGCATCGGATCCCATTAGAACTCCAAAGTTAAACGTGCTTGGGCGAGAGTAGTACTAGGATGGGTGACCCCCTGGGAAGTCCTCGTGTTGTACCCCCCTTTTCAATTTTATTTGCTCCGGTTAGGGTTGCCAAGATACTTTACCCACCACATTTCTATTATCGAATCCCACGGCACCTTGGGCAAGACAACTTCTCTTCACGTGGAGGCTGGGCCCGCAAACCGAGGGCGTAGGGCTTGTGACCAGGTGTCCGTCGCTCCGGTGCCCATAACTTTTGATCCGTAAGGAGTTACGCGGCGCACAGCATACCGTTGGAAAGCTCTCCGAGAGCTCTACGACGGGGGCTGGTAGCTAGCTCGCCGTGCCCTTTTCGGAGTTCAAAATCTAACATTTTCATCAGTTTCGGGCTACTTTTCTTCTTTTGCTCTGTTTTTCCGTCCCGGATCGTACGTCGTGGGCTGTTAAAAGGACGACAACCTTACTCGCGGCACATTAGAGGACCCTACAATGCGTCGATATCACGTCTTGCGAGGATGCTGCGTTGTTGAAGCGGATGGGTTGTCGTTAAGCCCATTGGGCCTTTTGAATGGGCCATATCTCTAGGCTGGGACTGTGAACCGTTAACACATAAAGGAATTGTGCCCTCAACATGACGGGTGTGATCATACCAGCACTAATGCACCGGATCCCATCAGAACTCCGAAGTTAAGCGTGCTTGGGCGAGAGTAGTACTAGGATGGGTGACCCCCTGGGAAGTCCTCGTGTTGCACCCCCCTTTTCAATTTTTTTTGGTCCGGTTAGGGTTGCCAAGATACTTTACCGACCATATTTCTATTATCGAATCCCATGTCACCTTGGGCAATAAGACTTCGCTTCACGTGGAGGCTGGGCCTGCAAACCGAGGGCGTAGGGCTTGTGACCAAGTCTCCGTCGCTCCGGTGCCCATAGCTTTTGATCCGTAAGGAGTTACGAGGCGCACAGCATACCGTTGTAAAGCGCTCCGAGAGCTCTACGACGGGGGCTGGTAGCTAGCTCGCCGTGCCCTTTTCGGAGTTCAAAATCGAACATTTTCATCAGTTTCGGGCTACTTTTCTTCGTTTGTTCTTTTTTCTGTCCCGGATCGTACGTCGTGAGCTGTTAAAAGGACGACAACCTTACTCGCGGCACATTAGAGGACCCTACAATGCGTCGATATAACGTCTTGCGAGGATGCTGCGTTCTTGAAGCGGATGGGTTGTCGTTAAGCCCATTGGGCCTTTTGAATGGGCCATATCTCTAGGCTGGGACTGTGAACCGTTAACACATAAAGGAATTGTGCCCTCAACATGACGGGTGCGATCATACCAGCACTAATGCACCGGATCCCACCAGAACTCCGAAGTTAAGCGTGCTTGGGCGAGAGTAGTACTAGGATGGGTGACCCCCTGGGAAGTCCTCGTGTTGCACCCTCCTTTTCAATTTTTTTTGCTCCGGTTAGGGTTGCCAAGATACTTTACCCACCACATTTCTATTATCGAATCCCACGGCACCTTGGGCAAGACAACTTCGCTTCACGTGGAGGTTGGGCCCGCAAACCGAGGGCGTAGGGCTTGTGACCAAGTCTCCGTCGCTCCGGTGCCCATAACTTTTGATCCGTAAGGAGTTACGAGGCGCACAGCATACCGTTGGAAAGCTCTCTGAGAGCTCTACGACGAGGGCAGCTAGCTAGCTCGCTTTGCCCTTTTCAGAGCTCAAAATCGAACGTTTTCATCAGTTTCTGGCCACTTTTCTTCTTTTGCTCTGTTTTTCCGTCCCGTATCGTACGTCGTGGGCTATTAAAAGGACCACACCCTTACTCACGGAACATTAGAGGACCCTACAATGCGTCGATATCACGTCTTGCGAGGATGCTGCGTTGTTGAAGCTGATGGGTTGTCGTTAAGCCCATTGGGCCTTTTGAATGGGCCATATCTCTAGGCTGGGACTGTGAACCGTTAACACATAAAGGAATTGTGCCCTCAACATGACGGGTGCGATCATACCAGCACTAATGCATCGGATCCCATCAGAACTCCGAAGTTAAGCGTGCTTGGGCGAGAGTAGTACTAGGATGGGTGACCCCCTGGGAAGTCCTCGTGTTGCACCCCCCTTTTCAATTTTTTTTGCTCCAGTTAGGGTTGCCAAGATACTTTACCCACCACATTTCTATTATCGAATCCCACGGCACCTTGGGCAAGACAACTTCTCTTCACGTGGAGGCTGGGCCCGCAAACCGAGGGCGTAGGGCTTGTGACCCGGTCTCCGTCGCTCCGGTGCCCATAACTTTTGATCCGTAAGGAGTTACGAGGCGCACAGCATACCGTTGGAAAGCTCTCCGAGAGCTCTACGACAGGGGCAGCGATCAAGCTTGCTTTTCCCTTTTCGGAGCTCAAAATCGAACGTTTTCATCAGTTTCGGGCCACTTTTTTTCTTTTGCTCTGTTTTTCCGTCCCGGATCATACGTCGTGAGCTGTTAAAAGGACGACAGCCTTACTTGCGGCACATTAGAGGACCCTACAATGCGTCGATATCACGTCTTGCGAGGATGCTGCGTTGTTGAAGCGGATGGGTTGTCGTTAAGCCCATTGGGCCTTTTGAATGGGCCATATCTCTAGGCTGCGACTGTGAACCGTTAACACATAAAGGAATTGTGCCCTCAACATGACGGGGGCGATCATACCAGCACTAATGCACCGGATCCCATCAGAACTCCGAAGTTAATCGTGCTTCGGCGAGAGTAGTACTAGGATGGGTGACCCCCTGGGAAGTCCTTGTGTTGCACCCCCTTTTGCACCCCCATTTTCAATTTTTTTGCTCCGGTTAGGGTTGCCAAGATACTTTACCCACCACATTTCTATTATCGAATCCCACGGCACCTTGGGCAAGACAACTTCTCTTCACGTGGAGGCTGGGCCCGCAAACCCGGGGCGTAGGGCGTGTGACCAGGTCTCCGTCGCTCCGGTGCCCATAACTTTTGATCCGTAAGGAGTTACGAGGCGTACAGCATACCGTTGGAAAGCTCACAGAGAGCTCTACGACGGGGGCAGCTAGCTAGATCGCTATGCCCTTTTCGGAGCTCAAAATCGAATGTTTTCATCAGTTTCGGGCCACTTTTCTTCTTTTGCTCTGTTTTTCCGTCCCGGATCGTACGTCTTGAGCTATTAAAAGGACGACAACCTTACTCGCGGCACATTAGAGGACCCTACAATGCGTTGATATCACGTCTTGTGAGGATGCTGCGTTGTTGAAGCGGATGGGTTGTCGTTAAGCCCATTGGGCCTTTTGAATGGGCCATATCTCTAGGCTGGGACTGTGAACCGTTAACACATAAAGGAATTGTGCCCTCAACATGACGGGGGCGATCATACCAGCACTAATGCATCGAATCCCATCAGAACTCCGAAGTTAAGCGTGCTTGGGCGAGCGTAGTACTAAGATGGGTGACCCCCGGGGAAGTCCTCGTGTTGCACCCCCCCTTTTCAACTTTTTTTTGGTCCAGTTAGGGTTGCCAAGATACTTTACCCACCACATTTCTATTATCGAATCCCACGGCACCTTGGGCAAGACAACTTCTCTTCACGTGGAGGTTGGGCCCGCAAACCGTGGGCGTAGGGCTTGTGACCAGGTCTCCGTCGCTCCGGTGCCCATAAATTTTGATCCGAAAGGAGTTATGAGGCGCACAGCATACCGTTGGAAAGCTCACTGAGAGCTCTACGACGGGGGCAGCTAGCTAGATCGCTATTCCCTTTTCGGAGCTCAAAATCGAACGTTTTCATCAATTTCGGGCCACTTTTCTTCTTTTGCTCTGTTTTTCCGTCCCGAATTGTACGTCGTGAGCTGTTAAAAGGACGACAACCTTACTCGCGGCACATTAGAGGACCCTACAATGCGTCGATATCACGTCTTGCGAGGATGCTGCGTTGTTGAAGCGGATGGGTTGTCGTTACGCCCATTGGGCCTTTTGAATGGGCCATATCTCTAGGCTGGGACTGTGAACCGTTAACACATAAAGGAATTGTGCCCTCAACATGACGGGTGCGATCAAACCAGCACTAATGTACCGGATCCCATCAGAACACCGAAGCTAAGCGTACTTGGGCGAGAGTAGTACTAGGATGGGTGACCCCCTAGGAAGTCCTCGTCTTGCACCACCCTTTTCAATTTTTTTTGCTCCGGTTAGGGTTGCCAAGATACTTTACCCACCACATTTCTATTATCGAATCCCACGGCACCTTGGGCAAGACAACTTCTCTTCACGTGGAGGTTGGGCCCCAAACCGAGGGCGTAGGGCTTGTGACCTGGTCTCCGTCGCTCCGGTGCCCATAACTTTTGATCCGTAAGGAGTTACGAGGCGCACAGCATACCGTTGGAAAGCTCACTGAGTGCTCTACGACGGGGGCAGCAAGCTAGATCGCTATGCCCCTTTTTGGAGCTCAAAATCGAACGTTTTCATCAGTTTCGGGCCACTTTTCTTCTTTTGCTCTGTTTTTCCGTCCCGGATCGTACGTCGTGAGCTGTTAAAAGGACGACAACCTTACTCGCGGCACATTAGAGGACCCTACAATGCGTCGATATCACGTCTTGCGAGGATGCTGCGTTGTTGAAGTGGATGGGTTGTCATTAAGCCCATTGGGCCTTTTGAATGGGCCATATCTCTAGGCTGGGACTATGAACCGTTAACACATAAAGGAATTGTGCCCTCAACATGACGGGTGTGATCATACCAGCACTAATGCATCGGATCCCATCAGAACTCCGAAGTTAAGCGTGCTTGGGCGAGAGTAGTACTAGGATGGGTGACCCCCTGGGAAGTCCTCGTGTTGCACCCCCCTTTTCAATTTTTTTTGCTCCGGTTAGCGTTGCCAAGATACTTTACCCACCACATTTCTATTTTCGAATCCCACGGCACCTTGGGCAAGACAACTTCTCTTCACGTGGAGGCTGGGCTCGCAAACCGATGGCGCAGGGCTTGTGACCAGGTCTCCGTCGCTCAGGTGCCCATAACTTTTGATTCGTAAGGAGTTACGCGGCGAACAGCATATCGTTGGAAAGCACTCCGAGAGCTCTACGACGGGGGCAGGTAGCTAACTCGACGTGCCCTTTTTGGAGCCCAAAATCGAACGTTTTCATCATTTTCGGGCCTCCGAAGTTAAGCGTGCTTGGGTGAGAGTAGTACTAGGATGGGTAACCCCTTGGGAAGTCCTCGTGTTGCACTCCCCTTTTCAATTTTTTTTGCTCCTGTTAGCGTTGCCAAGATACTTTACCCACCACATTCCTATTATCGAATCCCACGGAACCTTGGGTAAGACAACTTCACTTCACGTTGAGGCTGGGCCAGCAAACTGGGGTCGTAGGGCTTGTGACCAGGTCTCCGTCGCTCTGTTGCCCATAACTTTAGATCCGTAAGGAGTTACGCGGAGCACAGCACACCGTTGGAAAGCTCTCCGAGAGCTCTAAGACAAAGGCAACGAGCTAGCTCGCCATGCCCTTTTCGGAGCTCAAAATCGAACGTTTTCATCAGTTTCGGGCTACTTTTCTTCTGTTGCTCTATTTGTTCGTCCCGGATCGTACGTCGTGAGCTGTTAAAAGGACGACAACCTTACTCGCGGCACATTAGAGGACCGTACAATGCGTCGATATCACGTCTTGCGAGGATGCTGCGTTGTTGAAGTGGATGGGTTGTCGTTAAGCCCATTGGGCCTTTTGAATGGGCCATATCTCTAGGCTGGGACTGTGAACCGTTAACACATAAAGGAATTGTGCCCTCAACATGACGGGTGCGATCATACCAGCACTAATGCACCGGATCCCATCAGAACTCCGAAGTTAAGCGTGCTTGGGCGAGAGTAGTACTAGGATGGGTGACCCCCTGGGAAGTCCTCGTGTTGCATCCCCCTTTTCAATTTTTTTTGCTCCGGTTATGGTTGCCAAGATACTTTATCCACCACATTTCTATTATCGAATCCCACAGCACCTTGGGCAAGACAACTTCTCTTCACGTGGAGGCTGGGCCCGCAAACCGAGGGCGTAGGGCTTGTGACCAGGTCTCCGTCGCTCCGGTGCCCATAACTTTTGATCCGTAAGGAGTTACGCGGCGCACAGCATACCGTTGGAAAGACCTCCGAGAGCTCTACGACGGGGGAAGCTAGCTTGCTCGCTGTGCCCATTTTCGGAGCCCAAAATCGAACGTTTTCATCAGTTTCGGGCCACTTTTCTTCTTTTGCTCTGTTTTTCCATCCCGGATCGTTCGTCGCGAGCTGTTAAAAGGACGACAACCTTACTCGCGGCACATTAGAGGACCCTACAATGCGTCGATATCACGTCTTGCGAGAATGCTGCGTTGTTGAAGCGGATGGGTTGTGGTTAAGCCCATTGGGCCTTTTGAACGGGCCATATCTCTAGGCTGGGACTGTGAACCATTAACACATAAAGGAATTGTGCCCACAACATGACGGGTGCGATCATACCAGCACTAATGCACCGGATCCCATCAGAACTCCGAAGTTAAGCGTGCTTGGGCGAGCGTAGTACTACGATGGGTGACCCCCTGGGAAGTCCTCGTGTTGCACCCCTCTTTTCAATTTTTTTTGCTCCGGTTAGCGTTGCCAAGATACTTTACCCACCACATTTCTATTATCGAATCCCACGGCACCTTGGGCAAGACAACTTCTCTTCACGTGGAGGCTGGGCCCGCAAACCGTGGGTGTAGGGCTTGGGACCAGGTCTCCGTCGCTCCGGTGCCCATAACTTTTGATCCGTAAGGAGTTACGCGATGCACAGTATACCGTTGGAAAGCTCTCCGAGAGCTCTACGACGGGGGTAGCCAGCTTGCTCGGCTGCACACATTTTTTGGAGCCCAAAATCGAACGTTTTCATCAGTTTCGGTCTACTTTTATGGTTTTGCTCTGTTATTCCTTCCCGGATCATACGTCGTGAGCTGTTAAACGGACGACAACCTAACTCGCAGGACATTAGATGGCCTTACAATGCGTCGATATCACGTCTTGCGAGGATGCCGCGTTGTTAAAGTGGATGGGTTGTCGTTAAGCGCTTTGGGCCATTTGAATGGGCCATCTCTCTGGGCTGGGACTGTGAACCGTCAACACATAAAGGATTTGTACCTACAACATGACGGGTGCGATCATACCAGCACTAATGCACCGGATCCCATCAGAACTCCGAAGTTAAGCGTGCTTGGGCGAGAGTAGTACTAGGATGGGTCCCCCTGGAAAGTCCTCGTGTAGCACCCCCCTTTTCAATTTTTTTTGCTCCGGTTAGCGTTTCCAAGATACTTTACCCAGCACATTTCTATTATCGAATCCCATGGCACCTTGGCCAAGACAACTTCTCTTCTGGTGGAGGCTGGGCCGGCACAGCGAGGGCGTAGGGCTTGTGACGAGGTCTCCGCCGCTCCGGTGCCCATACCTTTTGATCCGTAAGGAGTTACGAGGCGCACAGCATACCGTTGGAAAGCTCTCTGAGAGCTCTACGACGGGGGCAGCTAGCTAGCCCACTCTGCCCTTTTCAGAGCTCAAAAACGAACGTTATCATCAGTTTCGGGCCACTTTTCTTCTTTTGCTCTGTTTTTCTGTCCCAGATCGTACGTCATGAGTTGTTAAAAGGAATACAACCTTACTCGCGGCACATTAGAGGACCCTAAATTGCGTCGATATCACGTCTTGCGAGGATGCTGCGTTGTTTAAGCGGATGGGTTGTCGTTAAGCCCATTGGGCCTTTTGAATAGGCCATATCTCTAGGCTGGGACTGTGAACCGTTAACACATAAAGGAATTGTGCCCTCAACATGACGGGTGCATCATACCAGCACTAATGCATCGGCTCCCATCAGAACTCTGAAGTTAATCGTGCTTGGGCGAGAGTAGTACTAGGATGGGTGACCCCCTGGGAAGTCCTCGTGTTGCACCCCCCTTTTCAATTTTTTTTGCTCCGGTTAGGGTTGCCAAGATACTTTACCCACCACATTTCTATTATCGAATCCCACGGCACCTTGGGCAAGACAACTTCTCTTCACGTGGAGGCTGGGCCCGCAAGCCGAGGGCGTAGGGCTTGTGACCAGGTCTCCGTCGCTCCGGTGCCCATAACTTTTGATCCGTAAGGAGTTACGAGGCGCACAGCAAACCGTTGGAAAGCTCTCTGAGAGCTCTACGACGGGGGCTACTAGCTAGCTTGCTGTGCCCTCTTCAGAGCTCAAAATCGAACGTTTTCATCAGTTTTGGGCCATTTTTCTTTTTTTACTCAGTTTTTCCGTCCCGGAACGTACGTCGTGAGCTGTTAAAAGGACGACAACCTTACTCGTGGCACATTAGAGGACCCTACAATGCGTCGATATCATGTCTTGCGAGGATGCTCCGTTGTTGAAGCGGATGGGTTGTCGTTAAGCCCATTGGGCCTTTTGAATGGGCCATATCTCTAGGCTGGGACTGTGAACCGTTAACACATAAAGGAATTGTGCCCTCAACATGACGGGTGCGATCATACCAGCACTAATGCACCTGATCCCATCAGAACTCCGATGTTAAGCGTGCTTGGGCGAGAGTAGTACTAGGATGGGTGACCCGCTGGTAAGTCCTCGTGTTGCACCCCCTTTTGCACCCCCTTTTCCAATTTTTTTTGCTCCGGTTAGGGTTGCCAAGATACTTTACCCACCACATTTCTATTATCGAATCCCACGGCACCTTGGGCAAGACAACTTCTCTTCACGTGGAGGCTGGGCCCGCAAACCGAGGGCGTAGGGCTTGTCACTAGGTCTCCGTCCCTCCGGTGCCCATAACTTTTGATCCGTAAGGAGTTACGCGAAGCACAACATACCGTTGGAAAGCTCTCCGAGAGCTCTAAGATGGGGGAAGGTAGCTAGCTCGCCGTGCCCTTTTCGGAGCTCAAAATCGAACGTTTTCATCAATTTCGTGCCACTTTTCTTCTTTTGCTTTGTTTTTCCGTCCCGGATCGTACGACATGAGCTGTTAAAAGGACGACAACCTTACTCATGGCACATTAGAGGACCCTACAATGCGTCGATATCACGTCTTGCGAGGATGCTGCGTTGTTGAAGCGGATGGGTTGTCGTTAAGCCCATTGGGCCTTTTGAATGGGCCATATCTCTAGGCTGTGACTGTGAACCGTTAACACATAAAGGAATTGTGCCCTCAACGTGATGGGTGCGATCATACCAGCACTAATGCACCGGATCCCATCAGAACTCCGAAGTTAAGCGTGCTTGGGCGAGAGTAGTACTAGGATGGGTGACCCCCTGGGAAGTCCACGTATTGCACCCCCCATTTCAATTTTTTTTGCTCCGGTTAGCGTTGCCTAGATACTTTACCCACCACATTTCTATTATCGAATCCCACGGCACCTTGGGCAAGACAACTTCTCTTCACGTGGAGGCTGGGCCCGCAAACCGAGGGCGTAGGGCTTGTGACCAGGTCTCCGTCGCTCCGGTGCCCATAACTTTTGATCCGGAAGGAGTTACGCGGCGCACAGCATGCCGTTGGAAAGCTCTCCGAGAGCTCTACGACGAGGGTAGGTAGCTAGCTCGCCTTGCGCTTTTTGGAGCTCAAAATCGAACGTTTTCATCAGTTTCGGGCCACTTTTCAACTTTTGCTCTGTTTTTCCATCACGGATCGCACGTCGTGAGCTGTTAAAAGGATGACAACCTTACTCGTGACACATTAGAGGACCCAACAATGCGTCAATATCACGTCTTACGAGGATGCTGCGTTGTTGAAGCGGATCGGTTGTCGTTAAGCCCATTGGGCCTTTTGAGTGGGCCATATGTCTAGGATGGGACTGTGAACCGTTAACACATAAAGGAATTGTGCCCTCAATATGACGGGTGCGATCATACCAGCACTAATGCACCGGATCCCATCAGAACTCCGAAGTTAAGCGTGCATGGGCGAGAGTAGTACTAGGATGGGTGACCCCCTGGGAAGTCCTCGTGTTGCACCCCCCTTTTCAATTTTTTTTGCTCCGGTTAGGGTTGCCAGGATACTTTACCCACCACATTTCAATTATCGAATCCCATGGCACCTTGGGCAAGACAACTTCTCTTCACGTGGAGGCAGGGCCCGCAAACCGAGGGCGTAGGGCTTGTGACCAGGTCTCCGTCGCTCCGGTGCCCATAACTTTTGATCCGTAAGGAGTTACGCGGCGCACAGCATACCGTTGGAAAGCTCTCCGAGAGCTCTACGACGGGGACAGCTAGCTAGCTTGCCGTACCCTTTTCAGAGCTTAAAATTGAACGTTTACATCAGTTTCGGGCCGCTTTTCTTCTTTTGCTCTGTTTTTCCGTCCCGGGTCGTACGTCGTGAGCTGTTAAAAGGACGACTACCTTACTCGCGGCACATTAGTGGACCCTACAATGCGTCGATATCACGTCTTGTTAGGATGCTGCGTTGTTGAAGCGGATGGGTTGTCGTTAAGCCCATTGGGCCTTTTGAATGGGCCATCTCTCCAGGCTGGGACTGTGAACAGTTAACACATAAAGGAATTGTGCCCTCAACATGACGGGTGTGATCATACCAGTACTAATGCACCGGATCCCATCAGAACTCCGAACTTAAGCGTGCTTGGGCACGAGTAGTACTAGGATGGGTGACCCCCTGGGAAGTCCTCGTGTTGCACCCCACTTTTCAATTTTTTTTGGTCCGGTTAGGGCTGCCAAGATACTTTATCAAACACATTTCTTTTATCAAATCCAACGGCGACTTGGGCAAGACAACTTCGCTTCACGTGGAGGCTGGGCCAACAAACCGAGGGCATAGGGCTTGTGACCAGGTCTCCATTGCTCCGGTGCCCATAAGTTTTGATCTGTAAGGACTTACGCGGCGCACAGCATACCGTTGGAAAGCTCTCCGAGAGCTCAACGACGGGGGCAGGTAGCTAGTTCACCGTGCCCTTTTCGGAGCTCAAAATCGAACGTTTTCATCAGTTTCAGGCCACTTTTCTTCTTTTGCTCTGTTTTTTCGTCCCGGATCCTACGTCGTGCGCTGTTAAAAGGACGACAACCTTACTCGCGGCACATTAGAGGACCATACAATGCGTCGATATCACGTCTTGCGAGGATGCTGCGTTGTTGAAGCGGATGGGTTGTCGTTAAGCCCATTGGGCCTTTTGAATGGGCCATATCTCTAGGCTGGGACTGTGAACAGTTAACACATAAACGAATTGTGCACTCAACATGACGGGTGCAATCATACCAGCACGAATGCACCGTGTCCCATCAGAACTCCGAAGTTAAGCGTGCTTGGGCGAGAGTAGTACTAGGATGGCTGACCCCCTGGGATGTCCTCGTGTTGCACCTCCCTTTTCAAATTTTTTTGCTCTGGTTAGGGTTGCCAAGATACTTTATCCACCATATTTCTATTATCGAATCCCACGGCACCTTGGGCAAGACAACTTCTCTTCGCGTGGAGGCCGGGCCCGCAAACCGAGGGCGTAGGGCTTGTGAGCAAGTCTCTGTCGCTCCGGTGTCCATAACTTTTGATTCGTAAGGAGTTACGCGGCACAGCATACCGTTTGAAAGCTCTCCGAGAGCTCTACGACGGGGACAGCTAGCTTGCTCGCCGTCCCCTTTTCAGAGCTCAAAATCGAATGTTTTCATCAGTTTCGGGCCACTTTTCTTCTTTAGCTCTGTTTTTCCGTCCCGGATCGTACGTCGCGAGCTGTTAAAAGGAAGACAACCATACTCGCGGCACATTAGAGGACCCTACAATGCGTCGATATCACGTCTTGCGAGGATGCTGCGTTGTTGAAGCGGATGGGTTGTCGTTAAGCCCATTGGGCCTTTTGAACGGGCCATATCTCTAGGCTGGGACTGTGAACCATTAACACATAAAGGAATTGTGCCCACAACATGACGGGTGCGATCATACCAGCAGTAATGCATCGAATCCCATCAGAACTCCGAAGTTAAGCGTGCTTGGGCGAGCGTAGTACTAAGATGGGTGACCCCCGGGGAAGTCCTCGTGTTGCACCCCTCTTTTCAATTTTTTTTGCTCCGGTTAGCGTTGCCAAGATACTTTACCCACCACATTTCTATTATCAAATCCCACGGCACCTTGGGCAAGACAACTTCGCTTCACGTGGAGGCTGGGCCCGCAAACCGAGGGCGTAGGGCTTGTGACCAGGTCTCCGTCGCTCCGGTGCCCATAACTTTTGATCCGTAAGGAGTTACGCGGTGCACAGTATACCGTTGGAAAGCTCACCGAGAGCTCTACGACAGGGGTAGCTAGCTAGCTCGGCGTGCCCTTTTCGGAGCTCACAATCGAACGTTTTCATCAGTTTCGGGCCACTTTTCTTCTTTTGCTCTATTTTTCAGTCCCGGATCGTACATCGTGAGCTGTTAAAAGGACGACAACCTTACTCGCGGCACATTAGAGGACTTTACAATGCGTCGATATCCCGTCTTGCGAGGATGCTGCGTTGTTGAAGTGGATGGGTTGTCGTTAAGCCCATTGGGCCTTTTGAATGGGCCATTTCTCTAGGCTAGGACTGTGAACAGTTAACACATAAAGGAATTGTGCCCTCAACATGACGGGTGCGATCATACCAGCACTAATGCACCGGATCCCATCAGAACTCCGAAGTTAAGCGTGCTTGGGCGAGAGTAGGACTAGGAGTGGTGACCCCCTGGGAAGTCCTCGTGTTGCACCCCCATTTTCAATTTTTTTTGCTCCGGTTAGGGTTGCCAAGATACTTTACCCACCACATTTCTATTATCGAATCCCACGGCACATTGGGCAAGACAACTTCTCTTCATGTGGAGGCTGGGCCCGCAAACCGAGGGCGTAGGGCTTGTGACTAGGTCTCCGTCGCTCCGGTGCCCATAACTTTTGATCCGTAAGGAGTTACGAGGCGCAGAGCATACCGTTGGAAAGCTCTCCGAGAGCTCTACGACAGGGGCGGCAAGCTAGCCCACTCTGCCCTTTTCAGAGCTCAAAAACGAACGTTATCATCAGTTTCGGGCCACTTTTCTTCTTTTGCTCTGTTTTTCCGTCCCAGATCGCACGTCATGACCTGTTAAAAGGAATACAACCTTACTCGCTGCACATTAGAGGACCCTAAATTGCGTCGATATCACGTCTTGCGAGGATGCTGCGTTGTTTAAGCGGATGGGTTGTCGTTAAGCCCATTGGGCCTTTTGAATAGGCCATATCTCTAGGCTGGGACTGTGAACCGTTAACACATAAAGAAATTGTGCCTTCAACATGACGGGTGCGATCATACCGGCAC
The DNA here is from genome assembly GCA_037974665.1 of Ehretia macrophylla. Taxonomy (NCBI): domain Eukaryota; kingdom Viridiplantae; phylum Streptophyta; class Magnoliopsida; order Boraginales; family Ehretiaceae; genus Ehretia; species Ehretia macrophylla. Next base: position 3,016,407 of record CM075773.1, read on the forward strand.
TAATGCATCGGATCCCATCAGAACTCTGAAGTTAAGCGTGCTTGGGCGAGAGTAGTACTAGGATGGGTGACCCCCTGGGAAGTCCTCGTGTTGCACCCCCCTTTTCAATTTTTTTTGCTCCGGTTAGGGTTGCCAAGATACTTTACCCACCACATTTCTATTATCGAATCCCACGGCACCTTGGGCAAGACAACTTCTCTTCACGTGGAGGCTGGGCCCGCAAGCCGAGGGCGTAGGGCTTGTGACCAGGTCTCCGTCGCTCCGGTGCCCATAACTTTTGATCCGTAAGGAGTTACGAGGCGCACAGCATACCGTTGGAAAGCTCTCTGAGAGCTCTACGACGGGGGCTGCAAGCTAGCTTGCTGTGCCATTTTCGGAGCTCAAAATAGTACGTTTTCATCAGTTTTGGGCCACTTTTCTTCATTTACTCTGTTTTTCCGTCCGGGATCGTACGTCGTGAGCTGTTAAAAGGACGACAACCTTACTCGCGGCACATTAGAGGACCCTACAATGCGTCGATATCACGTCTTGCGAGGATGCTGCGTTGTTGAAGCGGATGGGTTGTCGTTAAGCCCATTGGGCCTTTTGAATGGGCCATATCTCTAGGCTGGGACTGTGAACCGTTAACACATAAAGGAATTGTGCCCTCAACATGATGGGTGCCATCATACTAGCACTAATGCACCGGATCCCATCAGAACTCCGAAGTTAAGCGTGCTTTGGCAAGAGTAGTACTAGGATGGGTGACCCCCTGGGAAGTCCTCGTGTTGCACCCCCTTTTGCACCCACTTTTTCAATTTTTTTTGCTCCGATTAGGGTTGCCAAGATACTTTACCCACCACATTTCTATTATCGAATCCCACGGCACCTTGGGCAAGACAACTTCTCTTCACGTGGAGGCTGGGCCCGTAAACCGAGGGCGTAGGGCTTGTGACCAGGTCTCCGTCGCTCCGGTGCCCATAACTTTTGATCCGTAAGGAGTTACGCGGCGCACTACATACCATTGGAAATCTCTCCGAGAGCTCTACGATGGGGGCAGGTAGTTAGCTAGCGTTGCCCTTTTCGGAGCTCAAAATCGAACTTTTTCATCAGTTTCGGGCCACTTTTCTTCTTTTGCTCTGTTTTTCCATCCCGGATTGTACGTCGTGAGCTGTTAAAAGGACGACAACCTTACTCGTGGAACATTAGAGGACCCTACAATGCGTCGATATCACGTCTTGCGAGGATGCTGCGTTGTTGAAGCGGATGGGTTGTCGTTAAGCCCATTGGGCCTTTTGAATGGGCCATATCTCTAGGCTGGGACTGTGAACCGTTAACAAATAAAGGAATTGTGCCCTCAACATGACGGGTGCGATCATACCAGCACTAATGCACCGGATCCCATCAGAACTCCAAAGTTGAGCGTGCTTGGGCGAGAGTAGTACTAGGATGGGTGACCCCCTGGGAAGTCCTCGTGTAGCACCCCCCTTTTCAATTTTTTTTGCTCCAGTTAGCGTTGCCAGGATACTTTACCCACCACATTTCTATTATCGAATCCCACGGCACCTTGGGCAAGACAACTTCTCTTCACGTGGAGGCTGGGCCCGCAAACCGAGGGTGTAGGGCTTGTGACCAGGTCTCCGTCGCTCCGGTGCCCATTACTTTTGATCCGTAAGGAATTAAGAGGCGCACAGCATACCGTTGGAAAGCTCTCCGAGAGCTCTACGATGGGGGCAGCTAGGTAGCTTGCTGTGCCCTTTTCGGAGCTCAAAATCGAACGTTTTCATCAGTTTTGGGCCACTTTTCTTCTTTTGCTCTGTTTTTCCGTCCCGGATCGTACGTCGTGAGCTGTTAAAAGGACGACAACCTTACTCGCGTTACATTAGAGGACCCTACAATGCGTCGATATCACGTCTTGCGAGGATGCTGCGTTGTTGAAGCGGATGGGTTGTCGTTAAGCCCATTGGGCCTTTTGAATGGGCCATATCTCTAGGCTGGGACTGTGAACCGTTAAGACATAAAGGAATTGTGCCCTCAACATGATGGGTGCGATCATACCAGCACTAATGCATCGGATCCCATCAGAACTCCGAAGTTAAGCGTGCTTGGGCGAGAGTAGTACTAGGATGGGTGACCCCCTGGGAAGTCCTTCTATTGCACCCCCCTTTTCAATTTTTTTTGCTCCGGTTAGCGTTGCCAAGATACTTTACCCACCACATTTCTATTATCGAATCCCACGGCACCTTGGGCAAAACAACTTCGTTTCACGTGGAGGCTAGGCCCGCAACCGAGGGCGTAGGGCTTGTGACCAGGTCTCCGTCGCTCCGGTGCTCATAACTTTTGATCCGGAAGGAGTTACGCGGTGCACAGCATACCATTGGAAAGCTCTCCGAGAGCTCTACAACGAGGGTAGGTAGCTAGCTCGCCTTGCCCTTTTTGGAGCTCAAAATCGAACGTTTTCATCAGTTTCGGGCCACTTTTCAATTTTTGCTCTGTTTTTCCATCCCGGATCGTACGTCATGAGCTGTTAAAAGGATGACAACCTTACTCGTGACACATTAGAGGACCCAACAATGCGTCAATATCACGTCTTACGAGGATGCTGCGTTGTTGAAGCGGATCGGTTGTCGTTAAGCCCATTGGGCCTTTTGAATGGGCCATATCTCTAGGATGGGACTGTGAACCGTTAACACATAAAGGAATTGTGCCCTCAAATTGACGGGTGCGATCATACCAGCACTAATGCACCGGATCCCATCAGAACTCCGAACTTAAGCGTGCTTGGGCGAGGAGAGTACTAGGATGGGTGACCCCCTGGGAAGTCCTCTTGTTGCACGCCCCTTGTCAACCTTTTTTGCTCCGGTTAGGGTTGCCAAGATACTTTACCCACCACATTTCTATTATCGAATCCCACGGCACCTTGGGCAAGACAAGTTCGCTTCACGTGGAGGCTGGGCTCGCAAACCGAGGGCGTAGGGCTTGTGACCAAGTCTCCGTCGCTCCGGTACCCATAACTTTTGATCCGTAATGAGTTACGCGGGGCACAGCATACCGTTGGAAAGCTCTCCGAGAGCTCTACGACGGGGACAGCTAGCTTGCTCGCCGTCCCCTTTTCAGAGCTCAAAATCGAACGTTTTCATCAGTTTCGGGCCACTTTTCTTCTTTTGCTCTGTTTTTCCCTCCCGGATAGTACGTCGTGAGCTGTTAAAAGGACGACTACCTTACTCGCGGCACATTAGTGGACCCTACAATGCGTCGATATCACGTCTTGCGAGGATGCTGCGATATTGAACCGGATGGGTTGTCGTTAAACCCATTGGGCCTTTTGAATGGGCCATATCTCTAGGCTGGGACTGTGAACAGTTAACACATAAAGGAATTGTGGCCTCAACATGATGGGTGCAATCATACCAGCACTAATGCACCGGATCCCATCAGAACTCCGAAGTTAAGCGTGCTTGGACGAGAGTAGTACTAGGATGGGTGACCCCCTGGGAAGTCCTCGTGTTGCACCCCACTTTTCAATTTTTTTTGCTCCGGTTAGGGTTGCCAAGATACTTTTCCAACCACATTTCTATTATCGAATCGAACGGCACCTTGGGCAAGACAACTTCTCTTCACGTGGAGGCTGGGCCCGCAAACCGAGGGCGTAGGGCTTGTGACCAGGTCTCCATTGCTCCGGTGCCCATAAGTTTTGATCTGTAAGGACTTACGCGGCGCACAGCATACCGTTGGAAAGCTCTCCGAGAGCTCTACGACGGGGGCAGGTAGCTAGTTCACCGTGCCCTTTTCGGAGCTCAAAATCGACCGTTTTCATTAGTTTCAGGCCACTTTTCTTCTTTTGCTCTGTTTTTTCGTCGCGGATCCTATGTCGTGAGCTGGTAAAAGGACAACAACCTTACTCGCGGCACATTAGAGGACCGTACAATGCGTCGATATCACGTCTTGCGAGGGTGCTGCGTGGTTGAAGGGGATGGGCTATCGTTAAGCCCATTGGGCGTTTTGAATGGGCCATATCTCTAGGCTGGGCCTGTGAACCGTTAACACATAAATGAATTGTGCCCTCAACATGACGGGTGCGATCATACCAGCACTAATGCACCGGATCCCATCAGAACTCCGAAGTTAAGCGTGCTTGGGCGAGAGTAGTACTAGGATGGGTGACCCCCAGGGAAGTCCTCGTGTTGCACCCCCCTTTTCAAATTTTTTTGCTCTGGTTAGGGTTGCCAAGATACTTTACCCACCACATTTCTATTATCGAATCCCACGGCACCTTGGGCAAGACAACTTCTCTTCACGTGGAGGCTGGGCCCGTAAACCGAGGGCGTAGGGCTTGTGACCAGGTCTCCGTCGCTCCGGTGCCCATAAGTTTTGATCCGTAAAGAGTTACGCGGAGCACAGCATACCGTTGGAAAGCTCTCCGAGAGCTCTACGACGGGGACAGCTAGCTTGCTCGCCGTCCCCTTTTTAGAGCTCAAAATCGAACGTTTTCATCAGTTTCGTGCTCTTTTCTTCTTTTGCTCTATTTTTCCGTCCCGGATCGTACGAGATGAGCTGTTAAAAGGACGACAACCTTACTCGCGGCACATTAGAGGACCCTACAATGCGTCGATGTCACGTCTTGCGAGGATGCTGCGTTGTTGAAGCAGATGGGTTGTTGTTAAGCCCATTGGGCCTTTTCAATGGGCCATATCTCTAGGCTGGGATTATGAACCGTTAACACAGAAAGGAATTGTGCCCTCAACATGACGGGTGCGATCATACCAGCACTAATGCACCGGATCCCATCAGAACTCCGAAGTTAAGCTTGCTTGGGCGAGAGTAGTACTAGGATGGGTGCCCCCCTGGGAAGTCCTAGTGTTGCACCCCCCTTCTCAATTTGTTTTGCTCCGGTTAGGGTTGCCAAGATAATTTACCCACCACATTTCTATTATCGAATCCCACGGCACCTTGGGCATGACAACTTCACTTCACGTGGAGGCTAGGCCCGCAAACCGAGGGCGTAGGGCTTGTGACCAGGTCTCCGTCGCTCCGGTGCCCATAACTTTTGATCCGTAAGGAGTTACGCGGCGCATAGTATACCATTGGAAAGCTCTCTGAGAGCTCTACAATGGGGGCAGCTAGGTAGCTCGCCATGCCCTTTTTGGAGCTCAAAATTGAACGTTTTCATCAGTTTCGGGCCACTTTTCTTCATTTGCTCTATTTTTCCGTCCCGGATCGTACGTTGCGAGCTGTTAAAAGGACGACAACCTTACTCGCGGCACATTAGAGGACCCTACAATGCGTCGATATCATGTCTTGCGAGGATGCTGCGTTGTTGAAGCGGATTGGTTGTCGTTAAGCCCATTGGGCCTTTTGAACGGGCCATATCTCTAGGCTGGGAGTGTGAACCATTAACACATAAAGGAATTGTGCCCACAACATGACGGGTGCGATCATACCAGCACTAATGTACCGGATCCCTTCAGAACTCCGAAGTTAAGCGTGCTTGGGCGAGAGTAGTACTAGGATGGGCGACCCTCTTGGAAGTCCTCGTGTTGCACCCCTCTTTTCAATTTTTTTTGCTCCGGTTAGCGTTGCCAAGATACTTTACCCACCACATTTCTATTATCAAATCCCACGGCATCTTGGGCAAGACAACTTCTCTTCACGTAGAGGCTGGGCCGGCAAACCGATGGCGTAGGGCTTGTGACCAGGTCTCCGTCGCTCCGGTGCCCATAACTTTTGATCCGTAAGGAGTTACGCGGCGCACAGCATACCGTTGGAAAGCTCTCCGAGAACTCTACAACGGGGCAGCTAGCTAGCTCGCCGTGCCCTTTTCGGAGCTCAAAATCGAACGTTTTCATATGTTTCGGGCCACTTTTCTTCTTTTGCTCTATTTTTCAGTCCCGGATCGTACGTCGTGAGCTGTTAAAAGGACGACAACCTTACTCGCGGCACATTAGAGAACTTTACAATGCGTCAATATCACGTCTTGCCAGGATGCTGCGTTGTTGAAGCGGATGGGTTGTCGTTAAGCCCATTGGGCCTTTTGAATGGGCCATATCTCTCGGCTGGGACTGTGAACAGTTAACACATAAAGGAATTGTTCCCTCTACATGACGGCTGCGATCATACCAGCACTAATGCACCGGATCCCATCAGAACTCCGAAGTTAAGCGTGCTTGGGCGAGAGTAGTACTAGGATGGGTGACCCCCTTGGAAGTCCTCGTGTAGCACCCCCCTTTTAAATTTTTTTTGCTCCGGTTAGCGTTGCCAAGATACTTTACCCACCACATTTCTATTATCGAATCCCACGGCACCTTGGGCAAGACAACGTCTCTTTACGTGGAGGCTGGGCCCGCAAACCGAGGGCGTAGGGCTTGTGACCAGGTCTCCGTCGCTCCGGTGCCCATAACTTTTGATCCGTAAGGAGTTACGAGGTGCACAGCATACCGTTGGAAAGCTCTCTGAGAGCTCTATGACTGGGGCAGCAAGCTTGCTCGCTGTGCCCTTTTCGGAGTTCAAAATTGAACGTTATCATCAGTTTCGGGCCACTTTTCTTCTTTTGCTCTGTTTTTCCATCCCGGATCGTACGTCGTGAGCTATAAAAAGGACGACAACCTTACTCGCGGCACATTAGAGGACCCTACAATGCGTCGATATCATGTCCTGCGAGGATGCTGCGTTGTTGAAGCGGATGGGTTGTCGTTAAGCCCATTGGGCCTTTTGAATAGGCCATATCTCTAGGCTGGGACTGTGAACCGTTAACACATAAAGGAATTGTGCCCTCAACATGACGGGTGCGATCATACCAGCACTAATGCACCGGATCCCATCAAAACTCCGAAGTTAAGCGTGCTTGGGTGAGAGTAGTACTAGGATGGGTGACCCCCTGGGAAGTCCTCGTGTTGCACCCCCCTTTTCAATTTTTTTTGCTCCGGTTAGGGTTGCCAAGATACTTTACCCACCACATTTCTATTATCGAATCCCACGGCACCTTGGGCAAGACAACTTCTTTTCACGTGGAGGCTGGGCCCGCAAACTGAGGGCGTAGGGCTACTGACCAGGTCTCCTTCGCTCCGGGTCCCATAACTTTTGATCCGTAAGGAGTTACCAGGCGCACAACATACCGTCGGAAAGCTCTCTGAGAGCTCTACGGCGGGGGCAGCTAGCTACCATGATGTGCCCTCTTCAGAGCTCAAAATCGAACGTTTTCATCAGTTTCGGGCCAGTTTTCTTCTTTTGCTCTATTTTTCCGTCCCGGATCGTACGTCGTGAGCTGTTAAAAGGACGACAACCTTACTCGCGGCACATTAGAGGACCCTACAATGCGTCGATATCACGTCTTGCGAGGATGCTGCGTTGTTGAAGCGGATGGGTTGTCGTTAAGCCCATTGGGCCTTTTGAATGGGCCATCCCTCTAGGTTTGGACTGTGAACCGTTAACATATAAAGGAATTGTGCCCTCAACATCACAGGTGCAATCATACCAGCACTAATGCACCGGATCCCATCAGAACTCTGAAGTTAAGCGTGCTTGGGCGAGAGTAGTATTGGGATGGGTGACCCCATTGGAAGTCCTTGTGTGGCACCCCCCTTTTCAATTTTTTTTGCTCATGTTTGGGTTGCCAAGATACTTTATCTACCACATTTCTATTATCGAATGCCATGGCACTTTAGGCAAGACAACTTCGCTTCACGTGGAGGCTGGGCCCGCAAACCGAGTGCTTAGCGCTTATGACCAGGTCTCCGTCGCTCTGGTGCCCATAACTTTTGATCCGTAAGGAGGTATACGGCGCACAGCATACCATTGGAAAGCTCTCCGAGAGCTCTATGACGGGGGCAGGTAGATATCTTGCCGTGCCCTTTTTGGAGCTCAAAATCGAACGTTTTCATCAATTTCGGGCTCCTTTTCTTCTTTTGCTCTGGTTTTCCGTCCCGGATCGTACGACGTGAGCTGTTAAAAGGACGACAACCTTACTCATGGCACATTAGAGGACCCTACAATGCGTCGATATCACGTCTTGCGAGGATGCTGCGTTGTTGAAGCGGATGGGTTGTCGTTAAGCCCATTGGGCCTTTTGAATGGGCCATATCTCTAGGTTGGGACTGTGAACCGTTAACACATAAAGGAATTGTGCCCTCAACATGACGGGTGCGATCATACCAGCACTAATGCACCGGATCCCATCAGAACTCCGAAGTTAAGCGTGCTTGGGCGAGAGTAGTACTAGGATGGGTGACCCCCTGGGAAGTCCTCGTGTAGCACCCCCCTTTTCAATTTTTTTTGCTCCGGTTAGCGTTGCCAAGATACTTTACCCACCACATTTCTATTATCGAATCCCACGGCACCTTGGGCAAGACAACTTCTCTTCACGTGGAGGCTGGGCCCGTAAACCGAGGGCGTAGGGCTTGTGACCAGGTCTCCGTCGCTCCGGTGCCCATAACTTTTGATCCGTAAGGAGTTACGAGGCGCACAGCATACCGTTGGAAAGCTCTCCGAGAGCTCTACGACGTGGGCAGCTAGCTAGCATGCTGTACCCTTTTCGGAGCTCAAAATCGAACGTTTTCATCAGTTTCGGGCCACTTTTCTTCTTTTGCTCTGTTTTTCCGTCCCGGATCATACGTCGTGAGCTGTTAAAAGGACGACAACCTTACTCACGGCACATTAGAGGACCCTAGAATGGGTCGATATCACATCTTGCGGGGATGCTGCGTTGTTGAAGCGGATGGGTTGTCGTTAAGCCCATTGGGCCTTTTGAATGGGCCATATCTCTAGGCTGGGACTGTGAACCGTTAACATATAAAGGAATTGTGCCCTCAACATGACGGGTGCGATCATACCAGCACTAATGCACCGGATCCCATCAGAACTCCGAAGTTAAGCGTGCTTCGGCGAGAGCAGTACTAGGCTGGGTGACCCCCTGGGAAGTCCTCGTGTTGCACCGCCCTTCTCAATTTGTTTTGCTCCGGTTAGGGTTGCCAAGATACTTTACCCACCACATTTCTATTATTGAATCCCACGACACCTTGGGCAAGACAACTTCTCTTCACGTGGAGGCTCGCCCCGCAAACCGGGGCCGTAGGGCTTGTGACCAGGTATCCGTCGCTCCAATGCCCATAACTTTTAATCCGTAAGGAGTTACGAGGCGCACATCATACCATTGGAAAGCTCTCTGAGAGCTCTACGACGGGGGCAGATAGCTAGCTCGCTGTGCCTTTTTTGGAGATCAAGATCGAACGTTTTCATCAGTTTCGGGCCACTTTTCTTCTTTTGCTCTGTTTTTCCGTCCCGGATCGTACGTCGTGAGCTGTTAAAAGGACGACAACCTTACTCGCGGCACATTAGAGGACCCTACAATGCGTCGATATCACGTCTTGCGAGGATGCTGCGTTGTTGAAGCGGATGGGTTGTCGTTATGCCCATTGGGCCTTTTGAATGGGCCATATCTCTAGGCTGGGACTGTGAACCGTTAACACATAGAGGAAATGTGCCCTCAACATGACGGGTGTGATCATACCCGCACTAATGCACCGGATCCCATCAGAACTCCGAAGTTAAGAGTGCTTGGGCGAGAGTAGTAGTAGGATGGGTGACCTCTTGGGAAGTCCTCGTGTTGCACCCCCTTTTCAATTTTTTTTGCCCTGGTTAGGGTTGCCAAGATACTTTACCCACCACATTTCTATTATCGAATCCCACGGCACCTTGGGCAAGACAACTTTTCTTCACGTAGAGGCTGGGCCCGCAAACCGAGGGCGTAGGGCTTGTGACCAGGTCTCCGTCGCTCCGGTGCCCATAACTTTTGATCCGTAAGGAGTTACGTTGCGCACAGCAAACCATTGGAAAGCTCTCCGAGAGCTCTACGACGCGGGTAGGTAGCTTGCTCGCCGTGCCCTTTTCGGAGCTCAAAATCGAACGTTTTCATCAATTTCAGGCCACTTTTCATCTTTTGCTCTGTTTTTCCATCCCGGATCGTACGTCATGAGCTGTTAAAAGGATGACAACCTTACTCATGGCACATTAGAGGACCCTACAATGCGTCGATATCACGTCTTGCGAGGATGCTGCGTTGTTGAAGCGGATGGGTTGTCGTTAAGCCCCTTGGGCCTTTTGAATGGGCCATATCCCTAGGCTGGGACTGTGAACCGTTAACAAATAAAGGAATTGTGCCCTCAACATGACGGGTGCGATCATACTAGCACTAATGTACCGGATCCCATCAGAACTCCGAAGTTAAGCGTGCTTGGGCGAGAGTAGTACTAGGATGGGTGACCCCCTGGAATGTCCTCTTGTTGCATCCCCCTTTTCAATTTTTTTTGCTCCGGTTAGCGTTGCCAAGATACTTTACCCACCACATTTCTATTATCGAATCCCACGGCACCTTGGGCAAGACAACTTCTCTTCACTTGGAGGCTGGGCCCGCAAACCGAGGGCGTAGGGCTTGTGACTAGGTCTCCGTCGCCCCGGTGCCCATAACTTTTGATCCGTAAGGAGTTACGAGGCGCACAGCATACCGTTGGAAAGCTCTCTGAGAGCTCTACGACGGGGGAAGCCAGCTAGCTCGGTGTACCCTTTTCGGAGCTCAAAATCGAACGTTTTCATCAGTTTCGGGCCACTTTTCTTCTTTTGCTCTGTTTTTTCGTCCCGGATCGTACGTCGTGAGCTGTTAAAAGGACGACAACCTTACTCGCGGCACATTAGAGGACCCTACAATGCGTCGATATCACGTCTTGCGAGGATGCTGCGTTGTTGAAGCGGATGGGTTGTCGTTAAGCCCATTGGGCCTTTTGAATGGGCCATATCTCTAGGCTGGGACTGTGAACCGTTAACACAAAAAGGAATTGTGCCCTCAACATGACGGGTGCGATCATACCAGCACTAATGCACCGGATCCCATCAGAACTCCGATGTTAAGCGTGCTTGGGCGAGAGTAGTACTAGGATGGGTGACCCCCTGGGAAGTCCTCGTGTTGCACCCCCCTTTTCAATTTTTTTTGCTCCGGTTAGCGTTGCCAAGATACTTTACCCACCACATTTCTATTATCGAATCCCACGGCACCTTGGGCAAGACAACTTCTCTTCACGTGGAGGCTGGGCCCGAAAACCGAGGGCGTAGGGCTTGTGACCAGGTCTCCGTCGCTCCGGTGCCCATAACTTTTGATCCGTAAGGAGTTACGAGGCGCACAGCATACCGTTGGAAAGCTCTCTGAGAGCTCTACGATGGGGGCAGCTAGCTAGCTCGCTGTGCCCTTTTTCGAGCTCAAAATCGAACGATTTCATCAGTTTCGGGCCACTTTTGTTCTTTTGCTCTGTTTTTCCATCCCGGATCGTACGTCGTGAGCTGGTAAAAGGATGACAACCTTCCTCGCGGCACATTACAGGACCCCACAATGCGTCGATATAACGTTTTGCGAGGATGCTGCGTTGTTGAAGCGGATGGGTTGTCGTTAAGCCCTTTGGGCCTTTTGAATGGGCCATATCTCTAGGCTGGGACTGTGAACCGTTAACACATAAAGGAATTGTGCCCTCAACATGACGGGTGCGATCATACCAGCACTAATGCACCGGATCCCATCAGAACTCCGAAGTTAAGCGTGCTTGGGCGATAGTAGTACTAGGATGGGTGACCCCCTGGGAAGTCCTCGTGTTGCACCCCCCTTTTCAATTTTTTTTGCTCCGGTTAGGGTTGCCAAGATACTTTACCCACCAAATTTCTATTATCGAATCCCACGGCACCTTGGGCAAGACAACTTCTCTTCACGTGGAGGTTGGGCCCGCAAACCGGTGCCCATAACTTTTGATCCGTAAGGAGTTACGAGGCACACAACATACCGTTGGAAATATCTCTAAGAGCTCTACGACGGGGGCAGCAAGCTAGCTCGCTTTGCCCTTTTCGGAGCTCAAAATCGAACGTTTTCATCAGTTTCGGGGCACTTTTCTTCTTTTGCTCTGTTTTTCCGTCCCGGATCATACGTTGTGAGCTGTTAAAAGGACGACAACCTTATTCGCGGCACATTAAAGGACCCTACATTGCGTCGATATCACGTCTTGCGAGGTTGCTGCGTTGTTGAAGAGGATGGGTTATCGTTAAGCCCATTGGGCCTTTTGAATGGGCCATATCTCTAGGCTGGGACTGTGAACTGTTAACACATAAAGGAATTGTGCCCTCAACATGACGGGTGCCATCATACCAGCACTAATGCACCGGATCCCATCAGAACTCCGAAGTTAAGCGTGCTTGGGCGAGAGTAGTACTAGGATGGGTGACCCCCTGGGAAGTCCTTGTGTTGCACCCCCCTTTTCAATTTTTTTTGCTCTGGTTAGGGTTGCCAAGATGCTTTACCCACCACATTTCTATTATCGAGTCCCACGGCACCTTGGGCAAGACAACTTCTCTACACGTGGAGGCTGGGCCCGCAAACGGAGGGCATAGGGCTTGTGACCACGTCTCCGTCGCTCCGGTGCCCATAACTTTTGATCCATAAGGAGTTACGAGGCGCACAGAAAAACGTTGGAAAGCTCTCTGAGAGCTCTACGACGGGGGCAGCAAGCTAGCTCGCTGTGCCCTTTTCGGAGCTCAAAATCGAACGTTTTCTTCAGTTTCGGGCCACTTTTCTTCTTTAACTCTGTTTTTCCGTCCCGGATCGTACGTCGGGAGCTGTTAAAAGGATGACAATCTTACTCGCGGCACATTAGAGGACCCTACAATGCGTCGATATCAGGTCTTGCGAGGATGTTGCGTTGTTGAAGCGGATGGGTTGTTGTTAAGCCCATTGGGCCTTTTGAATGGGCCATATCTCTAGGCTGGGACTGTGAACCGTTAACACATAAAGGAATTGTGCCCTCAACATGACGGGTGCGATCATACCAGCACTAATGCATCGGATCCCATCAGAACTCCGAAGTTAAGCGTGCTTGGGCGAGAGTAGTACTAGGATGGGTGACTGCCTGGGAAGTCCTCGTGTTGCACCCCTCTTTTCAATTTTTTTTGCTCCGGTTAGGGTTGCCAATATACTTTACCCACCATATTTCTATTATCGAATCCCACGGCACCTTGGGCAAGACAACTTCTCTTCACGTGGAGGCTGGGCCCGTAAACCGAGGGCGTAGGGCTTGTGACCAGCTCTCCGTCGCTACGGTGCCCATAACTTTTGATCCGTAAGGATTTACGAGGCGCACAGCAAACCGTTGGAAAGCACTCTGAGAGCTCTACGACGGGGGCAGCCAACTAGCTTGCTGTGCCCTTTTCGGAGCTCAAAATCGAACGTTTTCATCAGTTTCGGGCCACGTTTCTTCTTTTGCTATGTTTTTCTGTCCCGGATCGTACGTCGTGAGCTGTTAAATGGACGACAACCTCACTCGCGGCACATTAGAGGACCCTATAATGTGTCGATGTCACGTCTTGCAAGGATGCTGTGTTGTTGAAGCGGATGGGTTGTCGTTAAGCCCATTGGGACTTTTGAATGGGCCACATCTCTAGGCTGGGACTGTGAACCGTTAACACATAAAGGAATTGTGCCGTCAACATGACGGGTGCGATCATACCAGAACTAATGCACTGGATCCCATTAGAACTCCGAACTTAAGCGTGCTTGGGCGAGAGTAGTACTAGGATGGGTGACCCCCTGGGAAGTCCTCGTGTTGCACCCCCCTTTTCAATTTTTTTTGCTCCGGTTAGGGTTGCCAAGATACTTTACCCACAAAATTTCTATTATCGAATCCCACGGCACCTTGGGCAAGACAACTTCTCTTCACGTGGAGGCTGGGCCTGCAAACAGAGGGCGTAGGGCTTGTGACCAGGTCTCCGTCGCTCCGGTGCCCATAACTTTTGATCCGTAAGGAGTTATGAGGCGCACAGCAAACCGTTGGAAAGCTCTATGAGACCTCTACGACGGGGGCAGCCAGCTAGCTCGCTGTGCCCTTTTCGGAGCTCAAAATCAAACGTTTTCATCAGTTTCGGGCCACTTTTCTTCTTTTGCCCTGTTTTTCCGTCCCGGATCGTACGTCGTGAGCTGTTAAAAGGATGACAACCCTACTCGCGGCACATTAGAGGACCCTACAATGCGTCGATATCACGTCTTGCGAGGATGCTGCGTTGTTGAAGCAGATGGGTTGTCGTTAAGCCCATTGGGCCTTTTGAATGGGCCATATCTCTAGGCTGGGACTGTGAACCGTTAACACATAAAGGAATTCTGCCCTCAACATGACGGGTGCGATCATACCAGCACTAATGCACCGGATCCCATCAGAACTCCGAAGTTAAGCGTGCTTGGGCGAGAGTAGTACTAGGATGGGTGACCCCCTGGGAAGTCCTCGTGTTGCACCCCCCTTTTCAATTTTTTTTGCTCCGGTTAGGGTTGCCAAGATACTTTACCCACCACATTTCTATTATCGAATCCCACGGCACCTTGGGCAAGACAACTTCTCTTCACGTGGAGGCTGGGCCCGCAAACCGAAGGCGTAGGGCTTGTGACCAGGTCTCCGTCGCTACGGTGCCCATAACTTTTGATCCGTAAGGAGTTACGAGGCGCACAGGAAACCGTTGGAAAGCTCTCTGAGAGCTCTACGACGGGGGCAGCCAACTAGCTTGCTGTGCCCTTTTCGGAGCTCAATATCGAACGTTTTCATCAGTTTCGGGCCACTTTTCTTCTTTTGCTCTATTTTTCTGTCCCGGATCGTACGTCGTGAGCTGTTAAATGGACGACAACCTCACTCGGGGCACGTTAGAGGACCCTACAATGCGTCGATGTCACGTCTTGCGAGGATGCTGCGTTGTTGAAGCGGATGGGGTGTTGTTAAGCCCATTGGGCCTTTTGAGTGGGCCACATCTCTAGGCTGGGACTGTGAACCTTTAACACATAAAGGAATTGTGCCCCCAACATGACGGGTGCGATCATACCAGAACTAATGCCCCGGACCCCATCAGAACTCTGAACTTAAGCGTGCTTGGGCGAGAGTAGTACTAGGATGGGTGACCCCCTGGGAAGTCCTCGTGTTGCACCCCCCTTTTCAATTTTTTTTGCTCCGATTAGGGTTGCCAAGATACTTTACCCACAAAATTTCTATTATCGAATCCCACGGCACCTTGGGCATGACAACTTCTCTTCACGTGGAGGCTAGGCCCGCAAACTGAGGGCGTAGGGCTTGTGACCAGGTCTCCGTCACTCCGGTGCCCATAACTTTTGATCCGTAAGAAGTTATGAGGCGCACAGCAAACCGTTGGAAAGCCCTCTGAGAGCTCTACGACGGGGGCAGCTAGCTAGCTCGCTGTGCCCTTTTTGGAGCTCAAAATCGAACGTTTTCATCAGTTTCGGGCCACTTTTCTTCTTTTGCACTGTTTTTCCGTCCCGGATCGTACGTCGTGAGCTGTTAAAAGGATGACAACCTTACTCGCGGCACATTAGAGGACCCTACAATGCGTCGATATCACGTCTTGCGAGGATGCTGCGTTGTTGAAGTGGATATGTTGTCGTTAAGCCCATTGGGCCTTTTGAATGGGCCATATCTCTAGGCTGGGACTGTGAACCGTTAACACATAAAGGAATTGTGCCCTCAACATGACGGGTGCGATCATACCAGCACTAATGCATCGGATCCCATCAGAACTCCGAAGTTAAGCGCGCTTGGGCGAGAGTAGTACTAGGATGGGTGACCGCCTGGGAAGTCCTCGTGTTGCACCCCCCTTTTCAATTTTTTTTGCTCCGGTTAGGGTTGCCAATATACTTTACCCACCACATTTCTATTATCGAATCCCACGGCACCTTGGGCAAGACAACTTCTCTTCACGTGGAGGCTGGGCTCGCAAACCGAGGGCGTAGGGCTTGTGACCAGGTCTCCGTCGCTCCGGTGCCCATAACTTTTGAGCCGAAAGGAGTTACGAGGTGCACAGCAAACCGTTGGAAAGCTCTCTGAGAGCTCTACGACGGGGGCAGCAAGCTAGCTCGCTGTGCCCTTTTCGTAGCTCAAAATTGAACGTGTTGTTCAGTTTCGGGCCATTTTTCTACTTTTGCCCTGTTTTTTCATCCCGGATCATACGTCGTGAGCTGTTAAAAGGATGACAATCTTACTCGCGGGATATTTCTAGGCCCTACAATGTGTCGATATCACGTCTTGCGAGGATGTTGCGTTGTTGAAGTGGATGGGTTGTCGTTAAGCCCATTGGGCCTTTTGAATGGGCCATCTCTCTAGGCTGGGACTGTGAACCGTTAACACATAAAGGAATTGTGCCCTCAACATGACGGGTGCGATCATACCAGCACTAATGCATCGGATCCCATCAGAACTCCGAAGTTAAGCGTGCTTGGGCGAGAGTAGTACTAGGATGGGTGACCGCCTGGGAAGTCCTCGTGTTGCACCCCCCTTTTCAATTTTTTTTGCTCCGGTTAGGGTTGCCAATATACTTTACCCACCACATTTCTATTATCGAATCCCACGGCACCTTGGGCAAGACAACTTCTCTTCACGTGGAGGCTGGGCCCGCAAACCGAGGGCGTAGGGCTTGTGACCAGCTCTCCGTCGTTACGGTGCCCATAACTTTTGATCCGTAGGGAGTTACGAGGCGCACAGCAAACCGTTGGAAAGCTCTCTGAGAGCTCTACGACTGGGGCAGTCAGCTAGCTTGCTGTGCCCTTTTCGGAGCTCAAAATCGAACGTTTTCATCAGTTTCGGGCCACTTTTCTTCTTTTGCTCTGTTTTTCTGTCCCGGATCGTACGTCGTGAGCTGTTAAATGGACGACAACCTCACTCGCGGCACATTAGAGGACCCTATAATGTGTCGATGTCACGTCTTGCAAGGATGCTGTGTTGTTGAAGCGGATGGGTTGTCGTTAAGCCCATTGGGACTTTTGAATGGGCCACATCTCTAGGCTGGGACTGTGAACCGTTAACACATAAAGGAATTGTGCCGTCAACATGACAGGTGCGATCATACCAGTACTAATGCACCGAATCCCATGAGATATCCGAACTTAAGCGTGCTTCGGAGAGAGTACTACTAGGATGGGTGACCCCCTGGGAAGTCCTCGTGTTGCACCCCCTTTTTCAATTTTTTTTGCTCCGATTAGGGTTGCCAAGATACTTTATCCACCACATTTCTATTATCGAATCCCACGGCACCTTGGGCAAGACAACTTCTCTTCACGTGGAGGCTGGGCCTGCAAACAGAGGGCGTAGGGCTTGTGACCAGGTCTCCGTCGCTCCGGTGCCCATAACTTTTGATCCGTAAGGAATTATGAGGCGCACAGCATACCGTTGGAAAGCTCTCTGAGAGCTCTCCTACTGGGGCAGCTAGCTAGCTCGCTGTGCCCTTTTCGGAGCTCAAAATCGAACGTTTTCATCAGTTTCGGGCCACTTTTCTTCTTTTGCTCTGTTTTTCCGTCCCGGATCGTACGTCGTGAGCTGTTAAAAGTACGACAACCTTACTCTCGGTAGATTAGAGGACCCTACAATGCGTCGATATGACGTCTTCCGAGGATGCTGCGTTATTAAAGCAGATGGGTTGTCATTAAGCCCATTGGGCCTTTTGAATGGGCCATCTCTCTAGGCTGGGATTGTAAACCGCTAACACATAAAGGAATTGTGCCCTCAATATTCCGGGTGTGATCATACCAGCATTAATGCACCGGATCCCATCAGAACTCCGAAGTTAAGCGTGCTTGGGCGCGAGTAGTACTTGGATGGGTAACCCCCTCGGAAGTCCTTGTATTGCACCCCCCTTTTCAATTTTTTTGGCCAAGGTTATGGTTGGCAAGATACTTTATCCACCACATTTCTATTATTGAATCCCATGACACCTTAGGCAAGATAACTTCACTTCACGTGGAGGTTGGGCTCGCAAACCGAGGTCGTAGGGCTTGTGACCAGGTCTCCGTCGCTACGGTGCCCATAACTTTTGATCCGTAAGGAGTTACGAGGCGCACAGCAAACCGTTGGAAAGCACTCTGAGAGCTCTACGACCGGGGCAGCCAGCTAACTCGCTTTGCCCTTTTTGGAGCCCAAAATCGAATGTTTTCATCAGTTTCAGGCCAGTTTTCTTCTTTTGCTCTTTTTTTCAGTCCCAGATCGTACGTCGTGAGTTGTTAAAGGACGACAACCTTACTCGAAGGACATTAGAGGGACCTACAATGCGTCGATATCACGTCTTACGAGGATGCTGCGTTGTTGAAGCGGATGGGTTGTCGTTAAGCCCATTGGGCCTTTTGAATAGGCCATATCTCTAGGCTGGGACTGTGAACCGTTAACACATAAATGAATTGTGCCCTCAACATGACGGGTGCGATCATACCAGCACTAATGCACCGGATCCCATCAGAACTCCGAAGTTAAGCGTGCTTGGGCGAGAGTAGTACTAGGATGGGTGACCCCTTGGGAAGTCCTCGTGTTGCACCCCCCTTTTCAATTTTTTTTGCTCCGGTTAGGGTTCCCAAGATACTTTACCCACCACATTTCTATTATCGAATCCCACGGCACCTTGGGCAAGACAACTTCTCTTCACGTGGAGGCTGGGCCTGCAAACCGAGGGCGTAGGGCTTGTGACCAGGTCTCCGTCGCTCCGGTGCCCATAACTTTTGATCCGTAAGGAGTTACGAGGCGCACAGCAAACCGTTGGAAAGCACTCTGAGAGCTCTACGATCGGGGCAGCCAGCTAACTCGCTTTGTCCTTTCCGGAGCTCAAAATTGAACGTTTTCATCAGTTTCAGGCCACTTTTCTTATTTTTGCGCTATTTTTTCATCCCGGATCGTACGTCGTGAGCCGCAAAAAGGACAAGAACCTAACTTGCAGGATATTAGAGGACCCTACAATGCGTCGATATCACGTCTTGCGAGGATGCTGCGTTGTTGAAGTAGATGGATTGTCGTTAAGCCCATTGGGCCTTTTGAATGGGCCATCTCTCTAGGCTGGGACTGTGAACCGTTAACACATAAAGGAATTGTGCCCTCAACATGACGGGTGTGATCATACCAGCACTAATGCACCGGATCCCATCAGAACTCCGAAGTTAAGCGTGCTTGGGCGAGAGTAGTACTAGGATGGGTGACCCCCTGAGAAGTCCTCGTGTTGCACCCCCCTTTTCAATTTTTTTTGCTCCGGTTAGGGTTGCCAAGATACTTTACCCACCACATTTCTATTATCGAATTCCACGGCACCTTGGGCAAGACAACTTCTCTTCACGTGGAGGCTGGGCCCGCAAACCGAGGGCGTAGGGCTTGTGACCAGGTCTCCGTCGCTCCGGTGCCCATAACTTTTGATCCGTAAGGAGTTACGAGGCGCACAGCAAACCGTTGGAAAGCACTCTGAGAGGTCTACGACCGGGGCAGCCAGCTAACTCGCTTTGCCCTTTTCGGAGCTCAAAATCGAACGTTTTCATCAATTTCGGGCCACTTTTCTTCTTTTGCTCTGTTTTTCCGTCCCAGATCCTACGTCGTGAGCTGTTAAAAGGACGACAACCTTACTCGCGGCACATTAGAGGACCCTACAATGCGTCGATATCACGTCTTGCGAGGATGCTGCGTTGTTGAAGCGGATGGGTTGTCGTTAAGCCCATTGGGCCTTTTGAATGGGCCATATCTCTAGGCTGGGACTGTGAACCGTTAACACATAAAGGAATTGTGCCCTCAACATGACGGGTGCGATCATACCAGCACTAATGCACCGGACCCCATCAGAACTCCGAAGTTAACCGTGCTTGGGCGAGAGTAGTACTAGGATGGGTGACCCCCTGGGAAGTCCTCGTGTTGCACCCCCCTTTTCAATTTTTTTTGCTCCGGTTAGGGTTGCCAAGATACTTTACCCACCACATTTCTATTATCGAATCCCACGGCACCTTGGGCAAGACAACTTCTCTTCAAGTGGAGGCTGGGCCCGCAAACCGAGGGCGTAGGGCTTGTGACCAGGTCTCCGTCGCTCCGGTGCCCATAACTTTTGATCCGTAAGGAGTTACGAGGCGCACAGCATACCGTTGGAAAGCTCTCTGAGAGCTCTACGACGGGGGCAGCTAGCTAGCTCGCTTTGCCCTTTTTGGAGCTCAAAATCGAACGTTTTCATCAGTTTCGGGCCACTTTTCTTCTTTTGCTCTGTTTTTCCGTCCCGGATCGTACGTCGTGAGCTGTTAAAAAGATGACAACCTTACTCGCGGCACATTAGAGGACCCTACAATGCGTCGATATCACGTCTTGCGAGGATGCTGCGTTGTTGAAGCGGATGGGTTGTCGTTAAGCCCATTGGGCCTTTTGAATGGGCCATATCTCTAGGCTGGGACTGTGAACCGTTAACACATAAAGGAATTGTGCCCTCAACATGACGGGTGCGATCATACCAGCACTAATGCACCGGATCCCATCAGAACTCCGAAGTTAAGCGTGCTTGGGCGAGAATAGTACTAGGATGGGTGACCCCCTGGGAAGTCCTCGTGTTGCACCCCCCTTTTCAATTTTTTTTCCTCCGGTTAGGGTTGCCAATATACTTTACCCACCACATTTCTATTATCGAATCCCACGGCACCTTGGGCAAGACAACGTCTCTTCACGTGGAGGCTGGGCCCGCAAACCGGTGCCCATAACTTTTGATCCGTAAGGAGTAACGAGGCGCACAGCATACCGTTGGAAAGCTCTCTGAGAGCTCTACGACGGGGGCAGCTAGCTAGCTCGCTATGCCCTTTTCGGAGCTCAAAATCGAACCTTTTCATCAGTTTCGGGCCACTTTTCTTCTTTTGCTATGTTTTTCCGTCCCGGATCGTACGTCGTGAACTGTTAAAAGGACGACAACTTTACTCGCGGAACATTAGAGGACCCTACAATGCGTCGATATCACGTCTTGCGAGGATGCTGCGTTGTTGAAGCGAATGGGGTGTCGTTAAGCCCAGTGTGCCTTTTGAATGGGCCATATCTCTAGGCTGGGACTGTGAACCGTTAACACATAAAGGAATTGTGCCCTCAACATGACGGGTGCGAGCATACCAGCACTAATGCACCGGATCCCATAAGAACTCCGAAGTTAAGCGTGCTTGGGCGAGAGTAGTACTAGGATGGGTGACCCCCTGGGAAGTCCTCGTGTTGCACCCCCCTTTTCAATTTTTTTTGCTCCGGTTAGGGTTGCCAAGATACTTTACCCACCACATTTCTATTATCGAATCCCACGGCACCTTGGGCAAGACAACTTCTCTTCACGTGGAGGCTGGGCCCGCAAACCGAGGGCGTAGGGCTTGTGACCAGGTCTCCGTCGCTCCGGTGCCCATAACTTTTGATCCGTAAGGAGTTACGAGGCGCACAGCAAACCGTTGGAAAGCACTCTGAGAGCTCTACGATCGGGGCAGCCAGCTAACTCGCTTTGCCCTTTCCGGAGCTCAAAATTGAACGTTTTCATCAATTTCAGGCCACTTTTCTTCTTTTGCTCTGTTTTTCCGTCCCGGATCGTACGTCGTGAGCTGTTAAAAGGATGACAACCTTACTCGCGGCACATTAGAGGACCCTACAATGCGTCGATATCACGTCTTGCGAGGATGCTGCGTTGTTGAAGCGGATGGGTTGTCGTTAAGCCCATTGGGCATTTTGAATGGGCCATATCTCTAGGCTGGGACTGTGAACCGTTAACACATAAAGGAATTGTGCCCTCAACATGACGGGTGTGATCATACCAGCACTAATGCACCGGATCCCATCAGAACTCCGAAGTTAAGCGTGCTTGGGCGAGAGTAGTACTAGGATGGGTGACCCCCTGGGAAGTCCTCGTGTTGCACCCCCCTTTTCAATTTTTTTTGCTCCGGTTAGGGTTGCCAAGATACTTTACCCACCACATTTCTATTATCGAATCCCACGGCACCTTGGGCAAGACAACTTCTCTTCACGTGGAGGCTGGGCCCGTAAACCGAGGGCGTAGGGCTTGTGACCAGGTCTCCGTCGCTCCGGTGCCCATAACTTTTGATCCGTAAGGAGTTACGAGGCGCACAGCAAACCGTTGGAAAGCACTTTGAGAGCTCTACGTCCGGGGCAGCCAACTAACTCGCTTTGCCCTTTTCGGAGTTCAAAATCGAACGTTTTCATCATTTTCGGGCCACTTTTCTTCTTTTGCTCTGTTTTTCTGTCCCAGATCGTACTTCGTGAGCTGTTAAAAGGACGACAACCTTACTCGCGGCATATTAGAGGACCCTACAATGCGTCGATATCACGTCTTGCGAGGATGCTGCGTTGTTGAAGCGGATGGGTTGTCGTTAAGCCCATTGGGCCTTTTGAATGGGCCATATCTCTAGGCTGGGACTGTGAACCGTTAACACATAAAGGAATTGTGCCCTCAACATGACGGGTGCGATCATACCAGCACTAATGCACCGGATCCCATCAGAACTCCGAAGTTAAGCGTGCTTGGGTGAGAGTAGGACTAGGATGGGTGACCCCCTGGCAAGTCCTCGTGTTGCACCCCCCTTTTCAATTTTTTTTGCTCCGGTTAGGGTTGCCAAGATACTTTACCCACCACATTTCTATTATCGAATCCCACGGCACCTTGGGCAAGCCAACTTCTCTTCACGTGGAGGCTGGGCCCGCAAACCGGTGCCCATAACTTTTGATCCGTAAGGAGTTACGAGGCGCACAGCATACCGTTGGAAGCTCTCTGAGAGCTCTACGACGGTGGCAGCTAGCTAGCTGGCTGTGCCCTTTTCGGAGCTCAAAATCGAACGTTTTCATCAGTTTCGGGCCACTTTTCTTCTTTTGCTCTGTTTTTCCGTCCTGGATCGTACGTCGTGAGCTGTTAAAAGGACGACAACCTTACTCGCGGCACATTAGAGGACCCTACAATGCGTCGATATCACGTCTTGCGAGGATGCTGCGATATTGAAGCGGATGGGTTGTCGTTAAGCCCATTGGGCCTTTTGAATGGGCCATATCTCTAGGCTGGGACTGTGAACCGTTAACACATAAAGGAATTGTGCCCTCAACATGACGGGTGCGATCATACCAGCACTAATGCACCGGATCCCATCAGAACTCCGAAGTTAAGCGTGCTTGGACGAGAGTAGTACTAGGATGGGTGACCCCTTGGGAAGTCCTCGTGTTGTACCCCCCTTTTCAATTTTTTTTGCTCCGGTTAGGGTTGCCAAGATACTTTACCCACCACATTTCTATTATCGAATCCCACGGCACCTTGGGCAAGACAACTTCTCTTCACGTGGAGGCTGGGCCTGCAAACCGGTGCCCATAACTTTTGATCCGTAAGGAGTTACGAGGCACATAGCATACCGTTGGAAAGCACTCTGAGAGCTCTACAACGGGGGCAGCTAGCTAGCTCGCTGTGCCCTTTTCGGAGCTCAAAATTGAACCTTTTCATCAGTTTCGGGCCACTTTTCTTCGTTTTCTCTGTTTTTCCGTCCCGGATCGTACGTCGTGAGCTGTTAAAAGGACGACAACCTTACTCGCGGCACATTAGAGGACCCTACAATGCGTCGATATCACGTCTTGCGAGGATGTTGCGTTGTTGAAGCGGATGGGTTGTCGTTAAGCCCATTGGGCCTTTTGAATGGGCCATATCTCTAGGCTGGGACTGTGAACCGTTAACACATAAAGGAATTGTGCCCTCAACATGACGGGTGCGATCATACCAGCACTAATGCACCGGATCCCATCAGAACTCCGAAGTTAAGCATGCTTGGGCGAGAGTAGTACTAGGATGGGTGACCCCCTGGCAAGTCCTCGTGTTGCCCCCCCCTTTTCAATTTTTTTTGCTCCGGTTAGGGTTGCCAAGATACTTTACCCACCACATTTCTATTATCGAATCCCACGACACCTTGGGCAAGCCAACTTCTCTTCACGGGGAGGCTGGGATCGCAAACCGGTGTCCATAACTTTTGATCCGTAAGGAGTTACGAGGCGCACAGCATACCGTTGGAAAGCTCTCTGAGAGCTCTACGACGGGGGCAGCTTGCTAGCTTGCTGTGCCCTTTTCGGAGCTCAAAATTGAACCTTTTCATCAGTTTCGGGCCACTTTTCTTCTTTCGCTCAATTTTTCCGTCCCGGATCGTACGTCGTGAGCTGTTAAAAGGACGACAACCTTACTCGCGGCACATTAGAGGACCCTACAATGCGTCGATATCACGTCTTGCGAGGATGCTGCGTTGTTGAAGCGGATGGGTTGTCGTTAAGCCCATTGGGCCTTTTGAATGGGCCATATCTCTAGGCTGGGACTGTGAACCGTTAACACATAAAGGAATTGTGCCCTCAACATGACGGGTGCGATCATACCAGCACTAATGCACCGGATCCCATCAGAACTCCGAAGTTAAGCGTGCTTGGGCGAGAGTAGTACAATGATGGGTGACCCCCTGGGAAGTCCTCGTGTTGCACCCCCCTTTTCAATTTTTTTTGCTCCGGTTAGAGTTGCCAAGATACTTACCCACCACATTTCTATTATCGAATCCCACGGCACCTTGGGCAAGACAACTTCTCTTCACGTCGAGACTGGGCCCGTAAACCGGAGCCAATAACTTTTGATCCGTAAGGAGTTACGAAGCGCACAGCATACCGTTGGAAAGCTCTCTGAGAGCTCTACGACGGGGGCAGCTAGCTAGCTTGCTGTGCCCTTTTCGGAGCTCAAAATCGAAAGTTTTCATCAGTTTCGGGACACTTTTCTTCTTTTGCTCTGTTTTTTCATCCCGGATTGTACGTTGTGAGCTGTTAAAAGGACGACAACCTTACTCGCGGGACATTAGAGGGCCGTACAATGTGTCGATTTCACAGCCTACGAGGATGCTGCGTTATTGAAGCGGATGGGTTGTCGTTAAGCCCATTGGGCCTTTTGAATGGGCCATCTCTCTAGGCTGGGACTGTGAACCGTTAACACATAAAGGAATTGTGCCTTCAACATGACGGGTGCGATCATATCAGCATTAATGCACTGGATCCCATCAGAACTCCGAAGTTAAGCGTGCTTGGGCGAGAGTAGTACTAGGATTGGTGACCCCCTGGGAAGTCCTCGTGTTGCACCCCCCTTTTCAATTTTGTTTGCTCCGGTTAGGGTTGCCAAGATACTTTACCCACCACATTTCTATTATCGAATCCCACGGCACCTTGGGCAAGACAACTTCTCTTCACGTGGAGGCTGGGCCCGCAAACCGAGGGCGTAGGGCTTGTGACCAGGTCTCCGTCGCTCCGGTTCCCATAACTTTTGATCTGTAAGGAGTTACGAGGCGCACAGCATACCGTTGGAAAGCTCTCTGAGAGCTCTATGACGGGGGCACCTAGCTAGCTCGCTGTGCCCTTTTCGGAGCTCAAAATTGAACATTTTCATCAGTTTCGGGCAACTTTTCTTCTTTTGCTCTATTTTTCCGTCCCGGATCGTACGTCGTGAGCTGTTAAAAGGACGACAACCTTACTCGCGGCACATTAGAGGACCCTACAATGCGTCGATATCACGTCTTGCGAGGATGCTGCGTTGTTGAAGCGGATGGGTTGTCGTTAAGCCCATTGGGCCTTTTGAATGGGCCATATCTCTAGGCTGGGACTGTGAACCGTTAACACATAAAGGAATTGTGCCCTCAACATGACGGGTTCGATCATACCAGCACTAAAGCACCGGATCCCATCAGAACTCCGAAGTTAATCGTGCTTGAGCGAGAGTAGTACTACGATGGGTGACCCCCTAGGAAGTCCTCGTGTTGCACCCCTATTTTCAATTTTTTTTGCTCAGGTTAGGGTTGCCAAGATACTTTATCCACCACATTTCTACTATCGAATCCCACGGCACCTTGGGTAAGACAACTTCTCTTCACATGGAGGCTGGGCCCGCAAACCGGTGCCCATAACTTTTGATCCGTAAGGAGTTACGAGGCGCATAGCATACCGTTGGAAAGCTCTCTGAGAGCTCTCCGACGGGGGCTGCAAGCAAGCTTGCTATGCCCTTTTCGGAGCTCAAAATTGAACATTTTCATCAGTTTCGGGCCACTTTTCTTCTTTTGCTCTATTTTTCCGTCCCGGATCGTACGTCGTGAGCTGTTAAAAGGACGACAACCTTACTCGCGGCACATTAGAGGACCCTACAATGCGTCGATATCACGTCTTGCGAGGATGCTGCGTTGTTGAAGCGGATGGGTTGTCGTTAAGCCCATTGGGCCTTTTGAATGGGCCATATCTCTAGGCTGGGACTGTGAACCGTTAACACATAAAGGAATTGTGCCCTCAACATGACGGGTGTTATCATACCAGCACTAAAGCACCGGATCCCATCAGAACTCCGAAGTTAAGCGTGCTTGGGCGAGAGTAGTACTAGGATGGGTGACCCCCTGGGAAGTCCTCGTGTTGCACCACCATTTTCAATTTTTTTTGCTCCGGTTAGGGTTGCCAAGATACTTTACCCACCACATTTCTATTATCGAATACCACGGCACCTTGGGTAAGACAACTTCTCTTCACATGGAGGCTGGGCCCGCAAACCGGTGCCCATAACTTTTGATCCGTAAGGAGTTACGAGGCGCATAGCATACCGTTGGAAAGCACTCTGAGAGCTCTACAACGGGGGCAGCTAGCTAGCTCGCTGTGCCCTTTTCAGAGCTCAAAATCGAACATTTTCATCAGTTTCGGTCCACTTTTCTTCGTTTCCTCTGTTTTTCCGTCCCGGATCGTACGTCGTGAGCTGTTAAAAGGACGACATACTTACTCGCGGCACATTAGAGGACCCTACAATGCGTCGATATCACGTCTTGCGAGGATGTTGCGTTGTTGAAGCGGATGGGTTGTCGTTAAGCCCATTGGGCCTTTTGAATGGGCCATATCTCTAGGCTGGGACTGTGAACCGTTAACACATAAAGGAATTGTGCCCCCAACATGACGGGTGCGAACATACCAGCACTAATGCACCGGATCCCATCAGAACTCCGAAGTTAAGCATGCTTGGGCGAGAGTAGTACTAGGATGGGTGACCCCCTGGCAAGTCCTTGTGTTGCACCCCTCTTTTCAAATTTTTTTGCTCCGATTAGGGTTGCCAAGATACTTTACCCACCACATTTCTATTATCGAATCACACGGAACCTTGGGTAAGACAACTTCTCTTCACATGGAGGCTGGGCCCGCAAACCGGTGCCCATAACTTTTGATCCGTAAGGAGTTACGAGTCGCACAGCATACCGTTGGAAAGCTCTCTGAGAGCTCTACGACGGGGGCAGCTAGCTAGCCCGCTGTGCCCTTTTCGGAGCTCAAAATCGAACGTTTTCATCAGTTTCGGGACACTTTTCTTCGTTTTCTCTGTTTTTCCGTCCCGGATCGTACGTCGTGAGCTGTTAAAAGGACGACAACCTTACTCGCGGCACATTAGAGGACCCTACAATGCGTCGATATCACGTCTTGCAAGGATGCTGCGTTGTTGAAGCGGATGGGTTGTCGTTAAGCCCATTGGGCCTTTTGAATGGGCCATATCTCTAGGCTGGGACTGTGAACCGTTAACACATAAAGGAATTGTGCCCTCAACATGACGGGTGCGATCATACCAGCACTAATGCACCGGATCCCCTCAGAACTCCGAAGTTAAGCGTGCTTGGGCGAGAGTAGTACTAGGATGGGTGACCCCCTGGGAAGTCCTCGTGTTGCACCCCTCATTTTCAATTTCTTTTGCTCCGGTTAGGGTTGCCAAGATACTTTACCCACCACATTTCTATTATCGAATCCCACGGCACCTTGGGCAAGACAACTTCTCTTCACGTGGAGGCTGGGCCCGCAAACCGGAGCCCATAACTTTTGATCCGTAAGGAGTTACGAGGCGAACAGCATACCATTGGAAAGCTCTCTGAGAGCTCTACGATGGGGGCAGCTAGCTAGCTCGCTGTGCCCTTTTTGGAGCTCAAAATTGAACGTTTTCATCAGTTTCGGGCCACTTTTCTTCTTTTGCTCCGTTTTTCCGTCCCGGATCGTACGTCGTGAGCTGTTAAAAGGACGACAACCTTACTCGCGGCACATTAGAGGACCCTACAATGCGTCGATATCACGTCTTGCGAGGATGCTGCGTTGTTGAAGTGGATGGGTTGTCGTTAAGCCCATTGGGCATTTTGAATGGGCCATATCTCTAGGCTGGGACTGTGAACCGTTAACACATAAAGGAATTGTGCCCTCAACATGACGGGTGCGATCATACCAGCACTAATGCACCGGATCCCATCAGAACTCCGAAGTTAAGCGTGCTTGGGCGAGAGTAGTACTAGGATGGGTGACCCCCTGGGAAGTCCTCGTGTTGCACCCCCCTTTTCAATTTTTTTTGGTCCGATTAGGGTTTCCGAGGTACTTTACCCACCACATTTCTGTTATCGAATCCCACGGCATCTTGGGCAAGACAACTTCTCTTCACGTGGTGGCTGGGCCCATAAACCGAGGGCGTAGGGCTTGTGACCAGGTCTCTGTCGCTCCGGTGCCCATAACTTTTGATCCGTAAGGAGTTACGAGGCGCACAGCATACCGTTGGAAAGGTTTCTGAGAGCTCTACGACGGGGGCAGCCAGCTAGCTCGCTTTGCACTTTTCTGAGCTCAAAATCGAACGTTTTCATCAGTTTTGGGCCACTTTACTTATTTTGCTCTGTTTTTTCGTCCCGAATCGTACGTCGTGAGCTGTTAAAAGGACGACAACCTTACTCGCGGCACATTAGAGGACCCTACAATGCGTCGATATCACGTCTTGCGAGGATGCTGCGTTGTTGAAGCGGATGGGTTGTCGTTAAGCCCATTGGGCCTTTTGAATGGGCCATATCTCTAGGCTGGGACTGTGAACCGTTAACACATAAAGGAATTGTGCCCTCAACATGACGGGTGCGATCATACCAGCACTAATGCACCGGATCCCATCAGAACTCCGAAGTTAAGCGTG
Source organism: Ehretia macrophylla (assembly GCA_037974665.1). Taxonomy (NCBI): domain Eukaryota; kingdom Viridiplantae; phylum Streptophyta; class Magnoliopsida; order Boraginales; family Ehretiaceae; genus Ehretia; species Ehretia macrophylla. The sequence goes on from CM075773.1 coordinate 3,045,195, forward strand.
CTTGGGCGAGAGTAGTACTAGGATGGGTGACCCCCAAGGAAGTCCTCGTGTTGCACCCCCCTTTTCAATTTTTTTTGCTCCGGTTAGGGTTGCCAAGATACTTTACCCACCACATTTCTATTATCGAATACCACGGCACCTTGGGCAAGACAACTTCTCTTCACATGGAGGCTGGGCCCGTAAATCGGTGCCCATAACTTTTGATCCGTAAGGAGTTACGAGGTGCACAGCATACCGTTGGAAAGCTCTCTGAGAGCTCTACGACGGGGGCAACTAGCTAGCTTGCTTTGCCCTTTTCGGAGCTCAAAATTGAACCTTTTCTTCAGTTTTCGGCCACTTTTCTTCTTTTGCTCTGTTTTTCGGTCCCGGATCGTACGTCGTGAGCTGTTAAAAGGACGACAACCTTACTCGCGGCACATTAGAGGACCCTACAATTCGTCGATATCACGTCTTGCGAGGATGCTGCGTTATTGAAGCGGATGGGTTGTTGTTAAGCCCATTGGGCCTTTTGAATGGGCCATATCTCTAGGCTGGGACTGTGAACCGTTAACACATAAAGGAATTGTGCCCTCAACATGACGTGTGCGATCATACCAGCACTAATGCACCGGATCCCATCAGAACACCGAAGTTAAGCGTGCTTGGGCGAGAGTAGTACTAGGATGGTTGACCCCCTGGGAAGTCCTCGTGTTGTACCCCCCTTTTCAATTTTTTTTGCTCCGGTTAGGGTTGCCAAGATACTTTACCCACCACATTTCTATTATCGAATCCAACGGCACCTTGGGCAAGACAACTTCTCTTCACGTCGAGGCTGGGCCCGCAAACCGAGGGCGTAGGGCTTGTGACCAGGTCTCCGTCGCTCCGGTGCCCATAACTTTTGATCCGTAAGAAGTTAAGCGGCGCACAGCATACCGTTGTAAAGCCCTCCGGGAGCTCTACGACGGAGGCAGGTAGCTAGCTCGCCGTGCCCTTTTCGGAGCTCAAAATCGAACGTTTTCATCAGTTTCAAGCAACTTTTCTCCTTTTGCTCTGTTTTTTCGTCCCGGATCATACGTCGTGAGCTGTTAAAAGGACGACAACCTTACTCGCGGCACATTAGAGGACCCTACAATGCGTCGAGATCACGTCCTGTGAGGATGCTGCGTTGTTGAAGCGGATGGGTTGTCGTTAAGCCCATTGGGCCTTTTGAATGGGCCATATCTCTACGCTGGGACTGTGGAGCGTTAACACATAAAGGAATTGTGTCCTCAACATGACGGGTGCGATCATACCAGCACTAATGCACTGGATCCCATCAGAACTCCGAAGTTAAGCGTGCTTGGGCGAGAGTAGTACTAGGATGGGTGACCCCCTGGGAAGTCCTCGTGTTGCATCCCCCTTTTCAATTTTTTTTGCTCCGGTTAGGGTTGCCAAGATACTTTACCTACCACATTTCTATTATCGAATCCCACGGCACCTTGGGCAAGACAACTTCTCTTCACGTGGAGGCTAGGCCCGCAAACCGGTGCCCATAACTTTTGATCCGTATGGAGTTACGAGGCGCACAGCATACCGTTGGAAAGCTCTCTGATAGCTCTACGATGGGGGCAGCTAGCCAGCTTGCTGTGCCCTTTTCGGAGCTCAAAATCGAACGTTTTCATCAGTTTCGGGACACTTTTCTTCTTTTGCTCTGATTTTCCGCCCCGGATCGTACGTCGTGAGCTGTTAAAAGGGCGACAACCTTACTCGCGGCACATTAGAGGACCCTACAATGCGTCGATATCACGTCTTGCGAGGATGCTGTGTTGTTGAAGCGGATGCGTTGTCGTTAAGCCCCTTGGGCCTTTAGAATGGGCCATATCTCTAGGCTGGGACTGTGAACCGTTAACACATAAATGAATTGTGCCCTCAACATGAAGGGTGCGATCATACCAGCACTAATGCACCGGATCCCATCAAAACTCCGAAGTTAAGCGTGCTTGGGCGAGAGTAATACTAGGATGGGTGACCCCCTGGGAAGTCCTCGTGTTGCACCCCCCTTTTCAATTTTGTTTGGTCCGATTAGGGTTGCCAAGATATTTTACCCACCACATTTCTATTATCGAATCCCACGGCACCTTGGGCAAGACAACTTCTCTTCGCGGGGAGGCTGGGCCCGCAAACCGAGTGCGTAGGGCTTGTGACTAGGTCTCCGTCGCTCCGGTGCCCATAACTTTTGATCCGTAAGGAGTTACGATGCGCACAGCATACCGTTGGAAAGCTCTCTGAGAGCTCTACGGTGGGGGCAGCTAGCTAGCTCGCTGTGCCCTTTTCAGAGCTCAAAATCTAACGTTTTCATCAGTTTCGGGCCACTTTTCTTCTTTTGCTTTGTTTTTTCGTCCCGGATCGTACGTCGTGAGCTGTTAAAAGGACGACAACCTTACTCGAGGCACATTAGAGGACCCTACAATGCGTCGATAGCACCTCTTGTGAGGATGCTGCGTTGTTGAAGTAGATGGGTTGTCATTAAGCCCATTGGGCCTTTTGAATGGGCCATTTCTCTAGGCTGGGACTGTGAACCGTTAACACATAAAGGAATTGTGCCCTCAACATGACGGGTGCGATCATTCCAGCTCTAATGCACCGGATCCCATCAGAACTCCGAAGTTAAGCATGTTTGGGCGAGAGTAGTACTAGGATGGGTGACCCCCTGGGAAGTCCTCGTGTTGCACCCCCCTTTTCAATTTTTTTTGCTCCGGTTAGGGTTGCCAAGATACTTTTCCCACCACATTTCTATTATCGAATCCCACGGCACCTTGGGCAAGACAACTTCTCTTCACGTGGAGGCTGGGGCTGCAAACCGAGGGCGTAAGGCTTGTGACCAGGTCTCCGTCGCTACGGTGCCCATAACTTTTGATCCGTAAGGAGTTACGCGGCGCATATCATACCGTTGTAAAGCTCTCCGAGAGCTCTACGGTAGTGGCAGCCAGCTAGCTCGCTTTGCCCTTTTCGGAGCTCAAAATCGAACGTTTTCATCAGTTTCAGGCGACTTTTCTTCTTTTGCTCTGTTTTTCCTTCCCGGATCTTACGTCGTGAGCTGTTAAAAGGATGACAACCTTACTCGCGGCACATTAGAGGACCCTACAATGCGTCGATATCACGTCTTGCGAGGATGCTGCGTTGTTGAAGCGGATGGGTTGTCATTAAGCCCATTGGGCCTTTTGAATGGGCCATATCACCAGGCTGGGACTGTGAACCGTTAACACATAAAGGAATTGTGCCCTCAACATGAAGGGTGCGATCATACCAGCACTAATGCACCGGATCCCATCAAAACTCCGAAGTTAAGCGTGCTTGTGCGAGAGTAGTACTAGGATGGGTGACCCCTTGCGAAGTCCTCGTGGTGCACCCCCCTTTTCAATTTTTTTTGGTCCGATTAGGGTTGCCAAGATATTTTACCCACCACATTTCTATTATCGAATCCCACGGCACCTTGGGCAAGACAACTTCTCTTCGCGGGGAGGCTGGGCCCGCAAACCGAGGGCGTAGGGCTTGTGACCAGGTCTCCGTCGCTCCGGTGCCCATAACTTTTGATCCGTAAGGAGTTACGCGGCGCACAGCATACCATTGTATAGCACTCCGAGAGCTCTTCGACGGGGGCAGCCAGCTAGATCGCTTTGCCCTTTTCGGAGCTCAAAATCGAACGTTTTCATCAATTTCGGACCAGTTTTCTTCTTTTGCTCTGTTTTTCCTTCCCGGATCGTACGTCGTGAGCTGTTAAAAGGATGACAACCTTACTCGCGGCACATTAGAGGACCCTACAATGCGTCGATATCACGTCTTGCGAGGATGCTGCGTTGTTGAAGCGGATGCGTTGTCGTTAAGCCCATTGGGCCTTTTGAATGGGCCATCTCTCTAGGCTGGGACTGTGAACTGTTAACACATAAAGGTATTGTGCTCTCAACATGAAGGGTGCGATCATACCAGCACTAATGCACCGGATCCCATCAGAACCCCGAAGTTAAGCGTGTTTGGGCGAGAGTAGTACTAGGATGGGTGACCCCCTAGGAAGTCCTCATGTTGCACCCCCCTTTTCAATTTTTTTTGCTTCGGTTAGGGTTGCCAAGATACTTTACCCACCACATTTCTTTTTTCGAATCCCACGACACCTTGGGAAAGACAACTTCTCTTCACGTGGAGGCTAAGCCCGCAAACCGAGGGCGTAGCGATTGTGACCAGGTCTCCGTCGCTCCGGTGCCCATAACTTTTGATCCGTAAGGAGTTACGCGGCGCACAGCATACCGTTGTAAAGCTCTCCGAGAGCTCTACGATGGGGGCAGCCAGCTAGCTTGCTTTGCCCTTTTCGGAGCTCAAAATCGAACGTTTTCATCAGTTTCGGGCCACTTTTCTTCTTTTGCTCTGTTTTTCCGTCCCGGATCGTACGTCGTGAGCTGTTAAAAGGACGACAACCTTACTCGCGGCACATTAGAGGACCCTACAATGCGTCGATATCACGTCTTGCGAGGATGCTGCGTTGTTGAAGCGGATGGGTTGTCGTTAAGCCCATTGGGCCTTTTGAATGGGCCATATCTCTAGGCTGGGACTGTGAACCGTTAACACATAAAGGAATTGTGCCCTCAACATGACGGGTGCGATCATATCAGCAATAATGCACCAGATCCATCAGAACTCCGAAGTTAAGCGTGCTTGGGCGAGAGTAGTACTAGGATGGGTGACCCCCTGGGAAGTCCTCGTGTTGCACCCCCCTTTTCAATTTTTTTTGCTCCGGTTAGGGTTGCCAAGATACTTTACCCACCACATTTCTATTATCGAATCCCACGGCACCTTGGGCAAGACAACTTCTCTTCACGTGGAGACTGGGCCCGCAAACCGAGGGCGTAGGGCTTGTGACCAGGTGTCGGTCGCTCCGGTGCCCATATCTTTTGATCCGTAAGGAGTTACGCGGAGCACAGCATACCGTTGTAAAGCTCTCCGAGAGCTCTACGACGGGGGCAGCCAGCTAGCTTGCTTTGCTCTTTTCGGAGCTCAAAATCGAACGTTTTCATCAGTTTCGGGACACTTTTCTTCTTTTCCTCTGTTTTTCCATCCCGGATCGTACGTCGTGAGCTGTTAAAAGGACGACAACCTTACTCACGGCACATTAGAGGACCCTAAAATGCGTCGATATCACGTCTTGCGAGGATGCTACGTTGTTGAAGCGGATGGGTTGTCGTTAAGCCCATTGGGCCTTTTGAATGGGCCATATCTCTAGGCTGGGACTGTGAACCGTTAACACATAAAGGAATTGTGCCCTCAACATGACGGGTGCGATCATACCAGCGCTAATGCACCGGATCCCATCAGAACTCCGAAGTTAAGCGTGCTTGGGCGAGAGTAGTACTAGGATAGGTGACGCCCTGGGAAGTCCTCGTGTTGCACCCCCCCTTTTCAATTTTTTTTGCTCCAGTTAGGGTTGCCAAGATACTTTACCTACCACATTTCTATTATCGAATCCCACGTCACCTTTGGCAAGGCAACTTCTCTTCACGTGGAGGCTGGGCCCGCAAACCGAGGGCGTAGGGCTTGTGACCAGGTCTCCGTCGCTCCGGTGCCCATAACTTTTGATCCGTATGGAGTTACGCGGTACACAGCATACCGTTGGAAAGCTCTCTGAGAGCTCTACGACGGGGGCAGGTAGCTAACTCGCCATGCCCTTTTTGGAGCTCAAAATCGAACGTTTTCATCAGTTTCGGGCTACTTTTCTTCTTTTGCTCTGTTTTTCCGTCCTGGATCGTACGTCATGAGCTGTTAAAAGGACGACAACCTTACTCGCGGCACATTAGAGGACCCTACAATGCGTTGATATCACGTCTTGCTTGGATGCTGCGTTGTTGAAGCGGATGGGTTGTCGTTAAGCCCAATGGGCCTTTTGAATGGGCCATCTCTCTAGGATGGGACTGTGAACCGTTAACAAATAAAGGAATTGTGCCCTCAACATGACGGGTGCGATGATACTAGTACTAATGCACCAGATCCCATCAGAACTCCAAAGTTAAGCGTGCTTGGGCGAGAGTAGTACTAGGATGGGTGACCACCTGAGAAGTCCTCGTGTTGCACCCCCCTTTTCAATTTTTTTTGCTCCAGTTAGGGTTGCCAAGATACTTTACCCACCACATTTCTATTATCGAATCCCACGGCACCTTGGGCAAGACAACTTCTCTTCACGTGGAGGCTGGGCCCGCAAACCGTGGGCGTAGGGCTTGTGACGAGGTCTCCGTCGCTACGGTGCCCATAACTTTTGATCTGTAAGGAGTTACGCGGTGCACAGCATACCGTTGGAAAGCTCTCCGAGAGCTCTACAACGGGGGCAGGTAGCTTGCTCGCCGTGCCCTTTTCGGAGCTCAAAATCGAACATTTTTATCAGTTTCGGGCTACTTTTCTTCTTTTGCTCTGTTTTTCCGTCCCGGATCGTATGTCGTGAGCTGTTAAAAGGACGACAACCTTACTCGCGGCACATTAGAGGACCCTACAATGCGTCGATATCACGTCTGGTGAGGATGCTGCGTTCTTAAAGAGGATGGATTGTCGTTAAGGCCATGGGTCTTTTGAATGGGCCATCTCTCTAGGTTGGGACTGTGAACCTTTAACACATAAAGGAATTGTGCCCTCAAGATTACGTGTGCGATCATACTAGCACTAATGCACCGGATCGCATCAGAACTCCGAAGTTAAACGTGCTTGGGCGAGAGTAGTACTAGTATGGGTGACCCCTTGGGAAGTCCTCATGTTGCACCCCTCTTTTCATCTTTTTTTCCTCCGGTTAGGGTTGCCAAGATACTTTATCCACCAAATTTCTATTATCGAATCCCACGGCACCTTGGGCAAGACAACCTCTCTTCATGTGGAGACTGGGCCAGCAAACCGAGGGCGTAGGGCTTGTGACCAGGTCTCCGTCGCTCAGGTGCCCATAACTTTTGATCCGTAAAGAGTTACGTGGCGAACAGCATACCGTTGTAAAGCTCTCCGAGTGCTCTACGACGGGGGCAGATAGCTAGCTCGCCGTGCCCTTTTCGGAGCTCAAAATCGAACGTTTTCATCAGTTTCGGGCTACTTTTCTTCTTTTGCTTAGTTTTTCCGTCCCGGATCGTACGTCGTGAGCTATTAAAAGGACGACAACCTTACTCGCGGCACATTAGAGGACCCTACAATGCGTCGATATCACGTCTTGCGAGGATGCTGCGTTGTTGAAGCGGATGGGTTGTCGTTAAGCCCATTGGGCCTTTTGAATGTGCCATATCTCTAGGCTGGGACTGTGAACCGTTAACACATAAAGGAATTGTGCCCTCAACATGACGGGTGCGATCATACCAGCACTAATGCACCGGATCCCATCAGAACTCTGAAGTTAAGCGTGCTTGGGCGAGAGTAGTACTAGGATGGGTGACCCCGTGGGAAGTCCTCGTGTTGCACCCCCCTTTTGAATTTATTTTGCTCCGGTTAGGGTTGCCAAGATACTTTACCCACCACATTTCTATTATCGATTCCCACGGCACCTTGGGCAAGACAACTTCTCTTCACGTGGAGGTTGGGCCCGCAAACCGAGGGCGTAAGGCTTGGGACCAGGTCTCCGTCGCTCCGGTGCCTATAACTTTTGATCCGTAAGGAGTTACGCTGCGCACAGCATACCGTTGTAAAGCTCTCGGAGAGCGCTACGACGGCGGCAGCCAGCTAGCTTGCTTTGCCCTTTTCGGAGCTCAAAATCAAATGTTTTCATCAGTTTCGGGCTACTTTTCTTCTTTTGCTCTGTTTTTCTTCCCGGATCGTACGTCGTGAGCTGTTAAAAGGACGACAACCTTACTCGCGGCACATTAGAGGACCCTACAATGCGTCGATATCACGTCTTGCGAGGATGCTGCGTTGTTGAAGAGGATGGGTTGTCGTTAAGCCCATTGGGCCTTTTGAATGGGCCATCTCTCTAGGCTGGGACTGTGAAGCGTTAACACATAAAGGAATTGTGCCCTCAACAAGACAGGTGCGATCATTCCCGCACTAATGCACCGGATCCCATCAGAACTCCGAAGTTAAGCGTGCTTGGGCGAGAGTAGTACTAGGATGGGTGACCCCCTGGGGAGTCCTCGTGTTGCACCCACATTTTCAATTTTTTTGCTCCGGTTAGGGTTGCCAATATACTTTACCCACCACATTTCTATTATCGAATCCCACGGCACCTTGGGCAAGACAACTTCTCTTCACGTGGAGGCTGGGCCCGCAAACCGAGGGCGTTGGGCTTGTGACCAGGTCTCCGTCGCTCCGGTGCCCATAACTTTTGATCCGTAAGGAGTTACGCGGCGCACAGCATACCGTTGGAAAGCTCTCCGAGAGCTCTACGACGGTGGCAGGTAGCTAGCTCGCCATGCCCTTTTCGGAGCTCAAAATCGAAGGTTTTCATCAGTTTCGGGCCTACTTTTCTTCTTTTGCTCTGTTTTTCCGTCCCGGATCGTACGTCGTGAGCTGTTAAAAGGACGACAACCTTACTCGCGGCACATTAGAGGACCCTACAATGCGTCGATATCACGTTCTGCGAGGATGCTGCGTTGTTGAAGCGGATGGGATGTCGTTAAGCCCATAGGGCCTTTTAAATGGGCCATATCTCTAGGCTGAGACTGTGAACCGTTAACACATTAAGGAATTGTGCCCTCAACATGACGGGTGCGATCATACCAGCATTAATGCACCGGATCCCATCAGAACTCTGAAGTTAGGTGTGCTTGGGCGAGAGTAGTACTAGGATGGTTTACCCCCTGGGAAGTCCTCGTGTTGCACCCCCCTTTTCAATTTTTTTTTGCTCCGGTTAGGGTTGCCAAGATACTTTACCCACCACATTTCTATTATCGAATCCCACGGCACCTTGGGCAAGACAACTTCTCTTCACGTGGAGGCTGGGCCCGCAAACCGAGGGCGTAGGGCTAGTGACCAGGTCTCCGTCGCTCCGGTGCCCATAACTTTTGATCCGTAAGGAGTTACGCGGCGCACAGCATACCGTTGGAAAGCTCTCCGAGAGCTCTACGACGGTGGCAGGTAGCTAGCTTGCCATGCCCTTTTCGGAGCTCAAAATCGAAGGTTTTCATCAGTTTCGGGCCTACTTTTCTTCTTTTGCTCTGTTTTTCCGTCCCGGATCGTACGTCGTGAGCTGTTAAAAGGACGACAACCTTACTCGCGGCACATTAGAGGACCCTACAATGCGTCGATATCACGTTCTGCGAGGATGCTGCGTTGTTGAAGCGGATGGGATGTCGTTAAGCCCATTGGGCCTTTTAAATGGGCCATATCTCTAGGCTGAGACTGTGAACCGTTAACACATAAAGGAATTGTGCCCTCAACATGACGGGTGCGATCATACCAGCACTAATGCACCGGATCCCATAAGAACTCCGAAGTTAAGCGTGCTTGGGCGAGAGTAGTTCTAAGATGGGTGACCCCCTGGGAAGTCCTCGTGTTGCACCCCGCTTTTCAATTTTTTTTGCACCGGTTTGGGTTGCCAAGATACTTTACCCAGCACATTTCTATTATCGAATACCACGGCACCGTGGGCAAGACAACTACTCTTCACGTGGAGGCTGGGCCCGCAAACAGAGGGCGTTGGGCTTGTGACCAGGTCTCCGTCGCTCCGGTGCCCATAACTTTTGATCCGTCAGGCGTTACGCAGCGCACAGCATACCGTTCGAAAGCTCTCCGAGAGCTATACGACGGCGGCAGGTAGATAGCTCGCCGTGCCCTTTTCGGAGCTCAAAATCGAACATTTTCATCAGTTTCGGGCTACTTTTCTTCTTTTGCTCTGGTTTTTCGTCCCGGATTGTACGTCGTGAGCTGTTAAAAAGACGACAACCTTACTCGCGCCACATTAGAGGACCCTACAATGCGTCGATCTCACGTGTTGCGAGGATGCTGCGTTGTTGAAGCGGATGGGTTGTCGTTAAGCCCATTGGGCCTTTTGAATGGGCCATATCTCTAGGCTGGGACTGTGAACCGTTAACACATAAATGAATTGTGCCCTCAACATGACGGGTGCGATCATACCAGCACTAATGCACCGGATCCCATCAAAACTCCGAAGTTAAGCATGCTTGGGAGAGAGTAGTACTAGGATAGGTGACCCCCTGGGAAGTCCTCGTGTTGCACCCCCCTTTTCAATTTTTTTTGCTTCGGTTAGGGTTGCCAAGTTACTTTATCCACCACATTTCTATTATCGAATCCCACGGCACCTTGGGCAAGACAATTTCTCTTCACGTGGAGGCTGGGCCTGCAAACCGAGGGCGTATGGCTTGTGACCAGGTCTCCGTCGCTACGGTGCCCATAACTTTTGATCCGTAAGGAGTTACGCGGCGCACAGCATACTGTTGTAAAGCTCTCCGAGAGCTCTACGGTAGTGGCAGCCAGCTAGCTCGCTCCGCCCTTTTCGGAGCTAAAAATCGAACGTTTTCATCAGTTTCCGCCTACTTTTCTTCTTTTGCTCTGTTTTTCCGTCCTGGATCGTACGTCGTGAGCTGTTAAAAGGATGACAACCTTACTCGCGGCACATTAGAGGACCCTACAATGCGTCGATATCACGTCTTGTGAGGATGCTGCGTTGTTGAAGCGGATGGGTTGTCGTTAAGCCCATTGGGCCTTTTGAATGGGCCATATCACCGGCTGGGACTGTGAACCGTTAACACATAAAGGAATTGTGCCCTCAACATGACGGGTGCGATCATACCAGCACTAATGCACCGGATCCCATCAGAACTCCGAAGTTAAGCGTGCTTGGGCGAGAGTAGTACTAGGATGGGTGACCCCCTGGGAAGTCCTCGTGTTGCACCCCCCTTTTCAATTTTTTTTGCTCCGGTTAGGGTTGCCAAGATACTTTACCCACCACATTTCTATTATCGAATCCCACGGCACCTTGGGCAAGACAACTTCTCTTCAAGTGGAGGCTGGGCCCGCAAACCGAGGGCGTAGGGCTTGTGACCAGGTCTCCGTCGCTCCGGTGCCCATAACTTTTGATCCGTAAGGAGTTACGCGGCGCACAGCATACCGTTAGAAAGCTCTCCGAGAGCTCTACGATGGGGGCAAATAGCTAGCTCGCCGTGCCCTTTTCGGAGCTCAAAATCGAAAGTTTTCATCAGTTCTGGCCTACCTTTCTTGTTTTGCTCTGTTTTTCCATCCCGGATCGTACGTCGTGAGCTGTTAAAAGGACGACAACCTTACTCGCGGCACATTAGAGGACCCTACAATGCGTCGATATCACGTCTTGCGAGGATGCTGCGTTGTTGAAGCGGATGGGTTGTCGTTAAGCCCATTGGGCCTTTTGAATGGGCCATATCTCTAGGCTGGGACTGTGAACCGTTAACACATAAAGGAATTGTGCCCTCAACATGACGGGTGCGATCATACCAGCACTAATGCACCGGATCCCATCAGAACTCCGAAGTTAAGCGTGCTTGGGTGAGAGTAGTACTAGGATGGGTGACCCCCTGGGAAGTCCTCGTGTTGCACCCCCCATTTCAATTTTTTTTGCACCGGTTAGGGTTGCCAAGATACTTTACCCACCACATTTCTATTATCGAATCCCACGGCACCTTGGGCAAGACAACTTCTCTTCACGTGGAGGCTGGGCCCGCAAATCGAGGGCATAGGGCTTGTGACCAGGTCTCCGTCGCTCCGGTGCCCATAACTTTTGATCCGTAAGGAGTTACGCGGCGCACAGCATACCGTTGGAAAGCTCTCCGAGAGCTCTACGACGGTGGCAGGTAGCTAGCTCGCCGTGCCCTTTTCGGGGGTCAAAATCGAACGTTTTCATCAGTTTCGGGCCTACTTTTCTTCTTTTGCTCTGTTTTTCCGTCCCGGATCGTACGTCGTGAGCTGTTAAAAGGACGACAACCTTACTCGCGACACATTAGAGGACCCTACAATGCGTCGATATCACGTTCTGCGAGGATGCTGCGTTGTTGAAGCGGATGGGTTGTCGTTAAGCCCATTGGGCCTTTTGAATGGGCCATATCTCTAAGCTGGGACTATAAACCGTTAACACATAAAGGAATTGTGCCCTCAACATGATGGGTGCGATCATACCAGCACTTATTCACTAGATCCCATCAGAACTCCGAAGTTAAGCGTGCTTGGCCGAGAGTAGTACTTGAATGTGTGACCCCCTGGGAAATCCTCGTGTTGCACCCCCCTTTTCAATTTTTTTTGCTATGGTTTGGGTTGCCAAGATACTTTATCCACCACATTTCTATTATCGAATCCCACGGCACCTTGGGCAAGACAACTTCTCTTCACGTGGAGGCTGGGCCTGCAAACCGAGGGCGTAGGGCTTGTGACCAGGTCTCCGTCGCTCCGGTGCCCATAACTTTTGATCCGTAAGGAGTTAAGCGGCGCACAGCATACCGTTGGAAAGCTCTCCGAGAGCTCTACGACGGGGGCAGCTAGCTAGCTCGCCGTGCCCTTTTCGGAACATAAAATCGAACGTTTTCATTAGTTTCGGGCCACTTTTCTTCTTTTGCTCTGTTTTTCCGTCCCGGATCGTACGTCGTGAGCTGTTAAAAGGACGACAACCTTACTCGCGGCACATTAGAGGACCCTACAATGCGTCGATATCACGTCTTGCGAGGATGCTGCGTTGTTGAAGCGGATGGGTTGTTGTTAAGCCCATTGGGTCTTTTGAATGGGGCATAACTCTCGGCTGGGACTGTGAACCGTTAACACATAAAGGAATTGTGCCCTCAACATGACGGGTGCGATCATACCAGCACTAATGCACCGGATCCCATCAGAACTCCGAAGTTAAGCGTGCTTGGGTGAGAGTAGTACTAGGATGGGTGACCCCCTGGGAAGTCCTCGTGTTGCACCCCCATTTTCCATTTTTTTTGCTTCGGTTAGGGTTGCCAAGATACTTTACACACCATATTTCTATTATCGAATCCCACGGCACCTTGGGCAAGACAACATCTGTTCACGTGGAGGCTGGGCCCGCAAACGGAGGGCGGAGGGCTTGTGACCAGGTCTCCGTCGCACCCGTGCTCATAAGCTTTCATCCCTAAGGACTAACGCGGCGCACAGCATACCGTTGGAAAGCTCTCTGAGAGCTCTACGACGGGGATAGGTAGCTAGCGCATCGTGCCCTTTTCGGAGCTCAAAATCGAACGTTTTCATTAGTTTCGGGCCACTTTTCTTCTTTAGCGCTGTTTTTCCGTCCCGGATCGTACGTCGTGAGCTGTTAAAGGGACGAAAACCTTACTCGCGGCACATTAGAGGACCCTACAATGCGTCGATATCACGTCCTGCGAGGATGCTGCGTTGTTGAAGCGGATGGGTTGTCGTTAAGCCCATTGGGCCTTTTGAATGGGCCATAACTTTAGGCTGGGTCTGTGAACCGTTAACATATAAAGGAATTGTGCCCTCAACATGCCGGGTGCGATCATACCAGCACTAATGAACCGGATCCTATAAGAACTCCGAAGTTAAGCGTGCTTGGGCGAGAGTAGTACTAGGATGGGTGACCCACTGGGAAATCCTCGTGTTGCACCCCCCTTTTCAATTTTTTTTGCTCCGGTTAGGGATGCCAAGATACTTTACCCACCACATTTCTACTATCGAATCCCACGGCACCTTGGGCAAGACAACTTCTCTTCACGTGGAGGCTGGGCCCGTAAACTGGGGGCGTAGGGCTTATGACCAGGTCTCCATCGCTCCGGTGCCCATAACTTTTGATCCGTAAGGAGTTACGCGGCGCACAGCATACCGTTGTAAAGCTCTGCGAGAGCTCTACGACGGGGACAGCCAGCTAGCTCGCTTTGCCCTTTTTGGAGCTCAAAATTGAAGGTTTTCATAAGTTTCGGGCCACTTTTCTTCTTTTGCTCTATTTTTCCGTCCCAGATCGTACGTCGTGAGCTGTTAAAAGGACGACAACCTTACTCGCGGCACATTAGAGGACCCTACAATGCGTCGATATCACGTCTTGCGAAGATGCAGCGTTGTTGAAGCGGATGGGTTGTCGTTAAGCCCATTGGGCCTTTTGAATGGGCCATATCTCTAGGCTGGGACTGTGAACCGTTAACACAAAAAGGAATTGTGCCCTCAACATGACGGGTGCGATCATACCTGCATTAATGCATCGGATCCCATCAGAACTCTGAAGTTAAGTGTGCTTGGGCGAGAGTAGTATTAGGATGGGTGACCCCCTGGGAAGTCCTCGTGTTACACCCCCATTTTCAATTTTTTTTTGCTCCGGTTAGGGTTGCCAAGATACTTTACCCACCACATTTCTATTATCGAATCCCACGGCACCTTGGGCAAGACAACTTCTCTTCACGTGGAGGCTGGGCCGGCAAACCGAGGGCGTAGGGCTTGTGACCAGGTCTCCGTCGTTCCGGTGCCCATAACTTTTGATCTGTAAGGAGTTACGCGATGCACAGCATACCGTTGGAAAGCTCTCCGAGAGCTCTACGACGGGGTCAGGTAGCTAGCTCGCCGTGCCCTTTTCGGAGCTCAAAATCGAACATTTTCATCAGTTTCAGGCTAATTTTCTTCTTTTGCTCTGTTTTTCCATCCCGGATCGTACGTCGTGAGTTGTTAAAAGGACGACAACCTTACTCGCGGCACATTAGAGGACCTTACAATGCGTCGATATCACGTCTTGCGAGGATGCTGCGTTGTTAAAGCGGATGGGTTGTCGTTAAGCCATTGGACCTTCTGAATGGGCCATCTCTCTAGGCTGGGACTGTGAACCGTCAACGCATAAAGGATTTGTGCCCTCAACATGATGGTTGCGATCATACCAGCACTAATGCACCGGATCCCATCAGAACTCCGAATTTAAGCGTGCTTGGGTGAGAGTAGTTCTAAGATAGGTGACCCCTTGGGAAGTCCTCGTGTTGCACCCCCCTTTTCAATTTTTTTTGCCCCGGTTAGGGTTGCCAAGATACTTTATCCACCACATTTCTATTATCGAATACCACGGCACCGTGGGCAAGACAACTACTCTTCACGTAGAGGCTGGGCCCGCAAACCGAGGGTGTTGGGCTTGTGACCAGGTCTCCGTCGCTCCGGTGCCCATAACTTTTGATCCGTAAAGGGTTACGCGGCGCAAAGCATACCGTTGGAAAGCTCTCCGAGAGCTATACGGCGGCGGGAGGTAGCTAGCTCGCCGTGCCCTTTTCGGAGCTCAAAATCGAACATTTTCATCAGTTTTGGGCTACTTTTCTTCTTTTGCTCTGTTTTTCCGTCCCTGATCGTACGTCGTGAGCTGTTAAAAGGACGACAACCTTACTCGCATTACATTAGAGGACCCTACAATGCGTCGATATCACGTCTTGCGAGGATGCTGCGTTGTTGAAGCGGATGGGTTGTCGTTAAGCCCATTGGGCCTTTTGAATGGGCCATATCTCTAGGCTGGGACTGTGAACCGTTAACACATAAATGAATTGTGCCCTCAACATGACGGGTGCGATCATACCAGCACTAATGCACCGGATCCCATCAGAACTCCGAAGTTAAGCGTGCTTGGGCGAGAGTAGTACTAGGATGGGTGACCCCGTGGGAAGTCCTCGTGTTGCACCCCCCTTTTCAATTTTTTTTGCTCCGGTTAGGGTTGCCAAGATACTTTACCCACCACATTTCTATTATTGAATCCCACGGCACCTTGGGCAAGACAACTTCTTTTCACGTGGAGGCTGGGCCCGCAAACCGAGGGCGTAGGGCTTGGGACCAGGCCTCCCTCGCTCTGGTCCCCATACCTTTTGATTCGTAAGGAGTTACGCGGCACACAGCATACCGTTGTAAAGCTTTCCGAGAGCTCTACGACAGAGGCATCCATCTAGCCCGCTTTTCCCTTTTCGGGGCTCAAAATTGAACGTTTTTATCAATTTCGGGCCACTTTTCTTCTTTTGCTCTATTTTTCCTTCCCGGATCGTACGTCGTGAGCTGTTAAAAGGATGTCAACCTTATCGTGGACATTAGAGGGCCCTAAAATGCGTCAATATCACGTCTTGCGAGGATGCTGCGTTGTTGAAGCGCATGGGTTGTCGTTAAGCCCACTGGGCCTTTTTAATGGGCCTTATCTCTTGGCTGGGACTGTGAACCGTTAACACATAAAGGAATTGTGCCCTCAACATGACGGGTGCGATCATACCAGCACTAATGCACCGGATCCCATCAGAACTCCGAAGTTAAGCGTGCTTGGGCGAGAGTAGTACTAGGATGGGTGATCCCCTGGGAAGTCCTCGTGTTGCACCCCATTTTCAATTTTTTTTGCTCCGGTTAGGGTTACCAAGATACTTTATGCACCACATTTCTATTATCGAATCCCACGGCACCTTGGGCAAGACAACTTCGCTTCACGTGGAGGCTCGGTCCGCAAACCGAGGGCGTAGGGCTTGTGACCAGGTCTCCGTCGCTACGGTGCCCATAACTTTTGATCCGTAAGGAGTTACGAGGCGCACAGCATACCGTTGGAAAGCTCTCTGAGGGCTCTACGACGGTGGCAGCGAGCTAGCCCGCTTTGCCCTTTTCAGAGCTCAAAATCAAACATTTTCATCAGTTTCGGGCCCCTTTTCTTCTTTTACTCTGTTTTTTCGTCCCGGATCGTACGTCGTGAGCTATTAAAAGGACGACAACCTTACTCGCGGCACATTAGAGGACCCTACAATGCGTCGATATCACGTCTTGCGAGGATGCTGCGTTGTTGAAGCGGATGGGTTGTCGTTAAGCCCATTGGGCCTTTTGAATGGGCCATATCTCTAGGCTGGGACTATGAACCGTTAACACATAAAGGAATTGTGCCCTCAACATGACGGGTGCGATCATACCAGCACTAATGCACCGGATCCCATCAGAACTCCGAAGTTAAGCGTGCTTGGGCTAGAGTAGTACTAGGATGGGTGACCCCCTGGGAAGTCCTCGTGTTGCACCCCCCTTTTCAATTTTTTTTGCTCCGGTTAGGGTTGCCAAGATACTTTACCCACCACATTTCTATTATCGAATTCCACGGCACCTTGGGCAAGACAACTTCTGTTCATGTGGAGGCTGGGCCCGCAAACCCAGGGCGTAGGGCTTGTGACCAGGTCTCCGTCGCTCCGGTGCCCATAACTTTTTATCCGTAACGAGTTACGCGACGCACAGGATACCGTTGGAAAGCTCTCCGACAGCTCTACGCAGGGGGCAGGTAGATAGCTCGCTGTGCCCTTTTCGGAGCTCAAAATCGAACGTTTTCATTAATTTCGGTCTACTTTTCTTCTTTTGCTCTATTTTTCCGTCCCGGATCGTACGTCGTTTGCTGTTAAAAGGACGACAACCCTACTCGCGGCACATTAGAGGACCCTACAATGCATCGATATCACGTCTTGCGAGGATGCTGCGTTGTTGAAGCGGATGGGTTGTCGTTAAGCCCATTGGGCCTTTTGAATGGGCCATATCTCTAGGCTGGGATTGTGAACCGTTAACACATAAAGGAATTGTGCCCTCAACATGACGGGTGCGATCATACCAGAACTAATGCACCGGATCCCATCAGAACTCTGAAGTTAAGCGTGCTTGGGCGAGAGTAGTACTTAGATGGGTGACCCCCTGGGAAGTCCTCGTGTTGCACCCCCCTTTTCAATTTTATTTGCTCCGGTTAGGGTTGCCAAGATACTTTACCCACCACATTTCTATTATCGAATCCCACGGCACCTTGGGCAAAACAACTTCGCTTCACGTGGAGGCTGGGCCCGCAAACCTAGGGGAAGGGCCTGTGACCTGGTCTCCGTCGCTTCGGTGCCCATAACTTTCGATCCGTAAGGAGTTACGCGACGCACAGCATACCGTTGGAAAGCACTCCGAGAGCTCTAAGGCGGGGGCAGCTAGCATGCTCTGTTTGCGCTTTTTTGAAGCACAAAATTGAACGTTTTCATTAGTTTCGGGCCACTTTTCTTATTTAGCTCTGTTTTTCCGTCCCGGATCGTACGTCATGAGCTGTTAAAACGACGACAACCTTACTCGCGGCACATTAGAGGACCCTACAATGCGTCGATATCACGTCTTGCGAGGATGCTGCGTTGTTGAAGCGGATGGGTTGTCGTTAAGCCCATTGGGCCTTTTGAATGGGCCATATCTCTAGGCTGGGACTGTGAACCGTTAACACATAAAGGAATTGTGCCCTCAACATGACGGGTGCGATCATACCAGCACTAATGCACCGGATCCCATCAGAACTCCAAAGTTAAGTGTGCTTGGGCGAGAGTAGTACTAGGATGGGTGACCCCCGGGGAAGTCCTCGTGTTGCACCCCCCTTTTCAATTTTTTTTGCTCCGGTTGGGGTTGCCAAGATACTTTACCCACCACATTTCTATTATCGAATCCCACGGCACCTTGGGCAAGACAACTTCTCTTCACGTGGAGGCTGGGCCCGCAAACGAGGGCGTAGGGCTTGTGACAAGGTCTCCGTCGCTACAGTGCCCATAACTTTTGATCCGTAAGGAGTTACGAGACGCACAGCACACCGTTGGAAAGCTCTCTGAGAGCTCTACGACGATACAGCGAGCTAGCGTGCCGTACCCTTTTTGGAGCTCAAAATTGAATGTTTTCATCAGTTTCGGGCCACTTTTCTTCTTTTGCTATGTTTTTCCGTCCCGGATCGTACGTCGTGAGCTGTTAAAAGGACGACAACCTTACTCGCGGCACATTAGAGGACTCTACAATGCGTCGATATTACGTCTTGCGAGGATGCTGCGTTGTTGAAGCGGATGGGTTTTCGTTAAGCCCATTGGGCCTTTTGAATGGGCCATATCTCTAGGCTGGGACTGTGAACCGTTAACACATAAAGGAATTGTGCCCTCAACATGACAGGTGCTATCATACCAGCACTAATACACCAGATCCCATCAGATCTCCGAAGTTAAGTGTGCTTGGGCGAGAGTAGTACTAGAATGGGTGACCCCCTTGGAAGTCCTCGTGTTGCACCCTTCTTTTTAATTTTTTTTGCTCCGGTTAGGGTTGCCAAGATAATTTACCCACCACATTTCTATTATCGAATTCCACGGCACCTTGGGCAAGACAACTTCTCTTCACGTTGAGGCTGGGCCCGCAAACCGAGGGCGTAGGGCTTGTGACCATGTCTCCGTCGCTACGGTGCCCATAACTTTTGATCCGTAAGGAGTTACGCGACGCACAGCATACCGTTGGAATGCACTCCGAGAGCTCTACGACGGGGGCAGGTAGCTAGCTCGCTGTTCCCTTTTCGGAGCTCAAAATTGAACGTTTTCATCAGTTTCGGGCCACTTTTCTTCTTTTGCTCTATTTTTCTGTCCCGGACGTACGTCGTGAGCTGTTAAAAGGACGACATCCTTACTCACGGCACATTAGAGGACCCTACAATGCGTCGATATCACGTCTTGCGAGGATGCTGCGTTGTTGAAGCGGATGGGTTGTCGTTAAGCCCATTGGGCCTTTTGAATGGGCCATATCTCTAGGCTGGGATTGTGAACCGTTAACACATAATGGAATTGTGCCCACAACATGACGGGTGCGATCATACCAGCTCTAATGCACCGGATCCCTTCAGAACTCCGGAGTTAAGCGTGCTTGATCGAGAGTAGTACTAGGATTGGTGACCCCCTGGGAGGTCCTCGTGTTGCACCCCCCTTTTCAATTTTTTTTGCTCCGGTTAGGGTTGCCAAGATACTTTATCCACCACATTTCTATTATCAAATCCCACGGCACCTTGGGCAAGACAACTTCGCGTCACGTGGAGGATGAGCCCACAAACCGAGGGCGTAGAGCTTGGGACCAGGGCTCCGCCGCTACGGTGCCCATAACTGTTGATCCGTAAGGAGGTACGAGGCGCCTAGCATACCGTTGGAAAGCACTCCGAGAGCTCTACGACGGGTGCAGCGAGCTTGCTTGCTGTGCCCTTTTCGGAGCTCAAAATCGAACGTTTTCCTCTGTTTCGGGCCACTTTTCTTCTTTTAGTATGTTTTTCCGTCCCGGATCGTACGTCGTGAGCTGTTAAAAGGATGACAACCTTACTTGCGGCACATTAGAGGACCCTATAATGCGTCGATATCACGTCCTGCGAGGATGCTACGTTGTTGAAGCGGATGGGTTGTCGTTAAGCTCATTGGGCCTTTTGAATGGGCCATATCTCTAGGCTGGGACTGTGTACCGTTAACACATAAAGGAATTGTGCCCTCAACATGACGGGTGCGATCATACCAGCACTAATGCACCGGATCCCATCAGAAATCCGAAGCTAAGCGTGCTTGGGCCAGAGTAGTACTAGGATGGGTCACCCCCTGGGAAGTCCTCATGTTGCACCCCCCTTTTCAATTTTTTTTGCTCCGGTTAGGGTTGCCAAGATACTTTACCCACTACATTTCTATTATAGAATCCCACGGCACCTTGGGCAAGACAACTTCTCTTCACGTGGAGGCTGGGCCCGCAAACCGAGGGCGTAGGGCTTGTGACCAGGTCTCCGTCGCTTCGGTGCCCATACCTTTTGATCCGTAAGGAGTTACGAGGCGCACAGCATACTGTTGGAAAGCTCTCTGAGAGCTCTACGAAGGGGGCAGCGAGCTAGCTTGCTGTGCCCTATTCGGAGCTCAAAATCGCACGTTTTCATCAGTTTCGGGCCACTTTTCTTCATTTGCTCTGTTTTTCCGTCCCAGATCGTACGTCGTGAGGTGTTAAAAGGACGACAACCTTACTCGCGGCACATTAGAGGACCCTACAATGCGTTGATATCACGTCTTGCGAGGATGCTGCGTTGTTGAAGCGGATGGGATGACGTTAAGCCCAATGGGGCTTTTGAATGGGCCATATCTCTAGGCTGGGACTTTGATCCGTTATCACATAAAGGAATTGTGCCCTCAACATGACGGGTGCGATCATACCAGCACTAATGCACCGGATCCCATCAGAACTCCGAAGTTAAGCGTGCTTGGGCGAGAGTAGTACTAGGATGGGTGACCCCCTGGGAAGTCCTCGTGTTGCACCCCCCTTTTCAATTTTTTTTGCTCCGGTTAGGGTTGCCAAGATACTTTACCCACCACATTTCTATTATCGAATCCCACGGCCCCTTGGGCAAGACAACTTCTCTTCACGTGGAGGCTGGGCCCGCAAACCGAGGGCGTAGGGCTTGTGACCAGGTCTCCTTCGCTACGGTGCCTATAACTTTTGATCCGTAAGGAGTTACGAGGCGCACAGCATACCGTGGGAAAGCTCTCTGAGAGCTCTACGACGGGGGCATCAAGCTAGCTTGCTGTGCCCTTTTCGGAGGTCAAAATCGAACGTTTTCATCAGTTTCGGGCCACTTTTCTTCTATTCCTCTGTTTTTCCGTCCCGGATCGTACGTCGTGAGCTGTTAAAAGAACGACAACCTTACTCGAGGCACATTAGAGGACCCTACAATGCGTCGATATCACGTCTTGCGAGGATGCTGCGTTGTTGAAGCGGATGGGTTGTCGTTAAGCCCATTGGGCCTTTTGAATAGGCCATATCTCTAGGCTTAGACTGTGAACCGTTAACACATAAAGGAATTGTGCCCTCAACATGACGGGTGCGATCATACCAGCACTAATGCACCGGATCCCATCAAAACTCCGATTTTAAGCGTGCTTGGGCGAGAGTAGTTCTAGGATGGGTGACCCCCTAGGAAGTCCTCGTGTTGCACCCCCCTTTTCAATTTTTTTTGCTCCGGTTAGGGTTGCCAAGATACTTTACCCACCACATTTCTATTATCGAATCCCACGGCACCTTGGGCAAGACAACTTCTCTTCACGTGGAGGCTGGGCCCGCAAACCGAGGGCGTAGGGCTTGTGACCAGGTCTCCGTCGCTGCGGTGCCCATAACTTTTGATCCGTAAGGAGTTACGAGGCACACAGCATACCGTTGGAAAGCTCTCTGAGAGCTCTACGACGGGGGCAGGTAGCTAGCTCGCCGTGCCCTTTTCGGAGCTCAAAATCGAACGTTTTCATCAGTTTCGGGCTACTTTTCTTCATTTGCTCTGTTTTTCCGTCCCGGATCGTACGTCGTGAGCTGTTAAAAGGACGACAACCTTACTCGCGGCACATTAGAGGACCCTACAATGCGTCGATATCACGTCTTGCGAGGATGCTGCGTTGTTGAAGCGGATGGGTTGTCGTTAAGCCCATTGGGCCTTTTGAATGGGCCATATCTCTAGGCTGGGACTGTGAACCGTTAACACATAAAGGAATTGTGCCCTCAACATGACAGGTGCGATCATACCAGCACTAATGCACCGGATCCCATCAGAACTCCGAAGTTAAGCGTGCTTGGGTGAGAGTAGTACTAGGATGGGTGACCCCTCGGAAGTCCTCGTGTTGCACCCCCCTTTACAATTTTTTTTGCTCCGGTTTTGGTTGCCAAGATACTTTACCCACTCCATTTCTATTATCGCACCCCACGGCACCTTGGGCAAGACAACTTCTCTTCACGTGGAGGCTGGGCCCGCAACCCGAGGGCGTAGGCCTTGTGACCAGGTCTCCGTCGCTCCGGTGCCCATAACTTTTGATCCGTAAGGAGTTACGCGGCGCACAGCATACCGTTGGAAAGCTCTTCGAGAGCTCTACGACGGGGGCAGGTAGCTAGCTCGCCGTGCCCTTATCGGAGCACAAAATCAAACGTTTGCATCATTTTCGGGCCACTTTTCTTCTTTTCCGCTGTTTTTCTATCACGAATAGTACGTCGTGAGCTGTTAAAAGGACGACAACCTTACTCGTGGCACATTAGAGGACCCTACAATGCGTCGATATCACGTCTTGGCAGGAGGCTGCGGTGTTGAAGCTGATGGGTTGTCGTTAAAACCATTGGGCCTTTTGAATGGGCCATATCTCTAGGCTGGGACTGTGAACCGTTAACACATAAAGGAATTGTTCCCTCAACTTGACGGGTGCGATCATACCAGCACTAATGCACCGGATCCCATCGGAACTCCGATGTTAAGCGTGCTTGGGCGAGAGTAGTACTAGGATGGGTGACCCCCTGGGAAGTCCTCGTGTTGCACCCCCCTTTTCAATTTTTTTTGCTCCGGTTAGGGTTGCCAAGATACTTTACCCACCACATTTCTATTATCGAATCCCACGGCACCTTAGGCAAGACAACTTCTCTTCACGTGGAGGCTGGGCCCGCAAACCAAGGGCGTAGGGCTTGTAACCAGGTCTCCGTCGCTCCGGTACCCATAACTTTTGATCCGTAAGGAGTTACGAGGCGCACAGCATACCGATGGAAAGCTCTCTGAGAGCTCTACGATGGGGGCAGCTAGCTAGCTCGTTGAGCTCAAAATCGAACGTTTTCATCAGTTTCGGGCCACTTTTCTTCTTTTGCTCTGTTTTTCCGTCCTGAATCGTACGTCGTGAGCTGTTAAAAGGACGACAACCTTACTCGTGGCACATTAGAGGACCCTACAATGCGTCGATATCACGTCTTGCGAGGATGCTGCGTTGTTGAAGCGGATGGGTTGTCGTTAAGCCCATTGGGCCTTTTGAATGGGCCATATCTCTAGGCTGGGACTATGAACCGTTAACACATGAAGGAATTATGCCCTCAACATGACGGGTGTGATCATACCAGCACTAATGCACCGGATCCCATCAGAACTCCGAAGTTAAGCGTGCCTGGGCGAGAGTAGTACTAGGATTGGTAACCCCCTGGGAAGTCCTCGTGTTGCACCCCCCTTTTCAATTTTTTTTGCTCCGGTTAGGGTTGCCAAGATACTTTACCCACCATATTTCTATTATCGAATCCCACGGCACCTTGGGCAAGACAACTTCTCTTCACGTGGAGGCTGGGCCCGCAAACCGAGGGCGTAGGGCTTGTGACCAGGTCTCCGTCGCTCCGGTGCCCATAACTTTTGATCCGTAAAGAGTTACGCGGCGCACAGCATTCCGTTGGAAATCTCTCCGAGAGCTCTACAATGGGGGTAGGTAGCTATCTCGCCGTGCCCTTTTCGGAGCTCAAAATCGAACGTTTTCATCAGTTTCGGGCCACTTTTCTTCTTTTGCTCTGTTTTTCCGTCCTGGATCGTACGTCGTGAGCTGTTAAAAGGATGACAACCTTACTCGCGGCACATTAGAGGACCCTACAATGCGTCGATATCACGTCTTGCGAGGATGCTGCGATATTGAAGCGGATGGGTTGTCGTTAAGCCCATTGGGCCTTTTGAATGGGCCATATCTCTAGGCTGGGACTGTGAACCGTTAACACATAAAGGAATTGTGCCCTCAACATGACGGGTGCGATCATACCAGTACTAATGCACCGGATCCCATCAGAACTCCGAAGTTAAACATGCTTGGGCGAGAGTAGTACTAGGATGGGTGACGCCCTGGGAAGTGCTGGTGTTGCACCCCGCTTTTCAATTTTTTTTGCTCCGGTTAGGGTTGCCAAGATACTTTACCCACCACATTTCTATTATCGAATCCCACGGCACCTTGGGCAAGACAACTTCCCTTCACGTCGAGGCTGGACCCGCAAACCGAGGGCGTAGGGCTTGTGACCAGGTCTCCGTCGCTACGGTGCCCATAACTTTTGATCTGTAAGGAGTTACGAGGCACACAGCATACCGTTGGAAAGCTCTCTGAGAGCTCTACGATGGGGGCAGGTAGCTAGCCTGCCGCGCCCTTTTCGGAGCTCAAAATCGAACATTTTCATCAGTTTCGGGTCACTTTTCTTCCTTTGCTCTGTTTTTCTGTCCCGGATCCTACGTCGTGAGCTGTTAAAAGCACGACAACCTTACTCGTGGCACATTAGAGGACCCTACAATGCGTCGATATCACGTCTTGCGAGGATGCTGCGTTGTTGAAGCGGATGGGTTGTCGTTAAGCCCATTGGGCGTTTTGAATGGTCCATATCTCTAGGCTGGGACTGTGAACCGTTAACACATAAAGGAATTGTGCCCTCAACATGACGGGTGCGATCATACCAGCACTAATGCACCGGATCCCATCAGAACTCCAAAGTTAAGCGTGCTTTGGCGAGCGTAGTACTAGGATGGGTGACCCCCTGGGAAGTCCTCGTGTTCCGCCCCCCTTTTCAATTTTTTTTGCTCCGGTTAGGGTTGCCAAGATACTTTACCACCACATTTCTATTATCGAATCCCACGGCACCTTGGGCAAGACAACTTCTCTTCACGTGGAGGCTGGGCACGCAAACCGAGGGCGTAGGGCTTCTGACCAGGTCTCCGTCGCTCCGGTGCCCATAAGTTTTGATCCGTAAGGAGTTACGAGGCCCACAGCATACCGTTGGAAAGCTCTCTGAGAGGTCTACAACGGGGGCAGGTAGCTAGCTCGCCGCTCCCTTTTCAGTGATCAAAATCGAACGTTTTCATCAGTTTCTGGCCACTTTTCTTCTTTTGCCCTGTTTTTCCATCCCGGATCGTACGTCGTGAGCTGTTAAAAGGACGACAAAGTTACTCGCGGCACATTAGAGGACCCTACAATGCGTCGATATCACGTCTTGCGAGGATGCTTCGTTGTTGAAGCGGATGGGTTGTCGTTAAGCCCATTGGGCCTTTTGAATGGGCCATATCTCTAGGTTGGGACTGTGAACCGTTAACACATAAAGGAATTGTGCCCTCAACATGACGGGTGCGATCATACCAGCACTAATGCACTGGATCCCATCAGATGTCCGAAGTTAAGCGTGCTTGGGCGAGAGTAGTACTAGGATGGATGACCTCCTTGGAAGTCCGCGTGTTGCACCCCCCTTTTCTTCTTTTGCTCTGTTTTTCCGTCCCGGATAGTACGTCGTGAGCTGTTAAAAGGACGACAACCTTACTCGCGGCACATTAGAGGACCCTACAATGCGTCGATAGCACGTCTTGCGAGGATGCTGCATTTTTTAAGCGGATGGGTTGTTGTTAAGCCCATTGGGCCTTTTGAATGGGCCATAGCTCTAGGCTGGGACAGTGAACCGTTAACACATAAAGGAATTGTGCCCTCAACATGACGGTTGCGATCATACCAGCACTAATGCACCGGATCCCATCAGAACTCCGAAGTTAAGCGTCCTTGGGCGAGAGTAGTACTAGGATGGGTGACCCCCTGGGAAGTCTCGTGTTGCATCCCCCTTTTCAATTTTTTTTGCTCCGGTTAGGGTTGCCAAGATACTTTACCCACCACATTTCTATTTTCGAATCCCACGGCACCTTGGGCAAGACAACTTCTCTTCACGTGGAGGCTGGGCCCGCAAACCGAGGGCGTAGGGCTTGTGACCAGGTCTCCGTAGCTCCGGTGGCCATAACTTTTGATCCATAAGGAGTTACGAGGCGCACAGCATACCGTTGGAAAGCACTCTGAGAGCTCTACGACGGGGGCAGCTAGCTTGCTGTGCCCTTTTCGGAGCTCAAAATCGAACGTTTTCATCAGTTTCGGGCCACTTTTCTTCTTTTGCTCTATTTTTCTGTCCCGGATCGTACGTCGTGAGCTGTTAAAAGGACGACAACCTTACTCGCGGCATATTAGAGGACCCTACAATGCGTCGATATCACGTCTTGCGAGGATGCAGCGTTGTTGATGTGGATGGGTTGTCATTAAGCCCATTGGGCCTTTTGAATGGGCCATATCTCTAGGCTGGGACTGTGAACCGTTAACACATAAAGGAATTGTGCCCTCAACATGACGGGTGCGATCATACCAGCACTAATGCACCGGATCCCTTCAGAACTCCGAAGTTAAGCGTGCTTGGACGAGAGTAGTACTAGGATGGGTGAACCCCTGGGAAGTCCTCGTGTTGCACCCCCTTTTTCAATTTTTTTTGCTCCGGTTAGGGTTGCCAAGATACTTTACCCACCACATTTCTATTATCGAAACCCACGACACTTTGGGCAAGACAACTTCTCTTCACGTGGAGGCTGGGCCCGCAAACCGAGGGCGTAGGGCTTGTGACCAGGTCTCCGTCGCTACGGTGCCCATAACTTTTGATCCGTAAGGAGTTACGAGGCGCACAGCATACCGTTGGAAAGCTCTCTGAGTGCTCTACGACGGGGGCAGCGGGCAAGCTCACTGTGCCCTTTTCGGAGCTCAAAATCGAACGTTTTCATCAGTTTTGGGCCACTTTTCTTCTTTTGCTATGTTTTTCCATCCTGGATCGTACGTCGTGTGCTGTTAAAAGGACGACAACCTTACTCGCGGCACATTAGAGGACCCTACAATGCGTCGATATCACGTCTTGCGAGGATGCTGCGTTGTTGAAGCGGATGGGTTGTCGTTAAGCCCATTGGGCCTTTTGAATGGGCCATATCTCTAGGCTGGGACTGTGAACCGTTAACACATAAAGGAATTGTGCCCTCAACATGACTTGTGCGATCATACCAGAACTAATGCATTGGATCCCATCACAACTCCGAAGTTAAGCGTGCTTGGGCGAGAGTAGTACTAGGATGGGTGACCCCCTGGGAAGTCCTCGTGTTGCACCCGCCTTTTCAATTTTTTTTGCTCCGGTTAGGGTTGCCAAGATACTTTACCCACCACATTTCTATTATCAAATCCCACGGCACCTTGGGCAACACAACTTCTCTTCACGTGGAGGCTGGGCCCGTAAACCGAGGGCGTAGGGCTTGTGACCAGGTCTCCGTCGCTCTGGTGCCCATAACTTTTGATCCATAAGGAGTTACGAGGCGCACAGCATACCGTTGGAAAGCTCTCTGAGAGCTCTACGACGGGGGCAGCAAGCTAGCTCGCTTTACCCTTTTCGGAGCTGGGTGCAACACGAGGAATTCCCAAGGGGTCACCCATCCTAGTACTACTCTCGCCCAAGCACGCTTAACTTCGCAGTTCTTATGGGATCCGGTGCATTAGTGCTGGTATGATCGCACCAGTCATGTTGAGGGCACAAATCCTTTATGTGCTAACGGTTCACAGTCACAGCCTAGAGAGATGGCCTATTCAGAAGTCCCAATGGGCTTAACGACAACCCATCCGCTTCAACAACGCAGCATCCTCGGAAGACGTGATATCGACGCATTGTAGGGCCATCTAATGTCCCGCAAGTAAGGTTGTCATCCTTCTAACAGCTCACGACGTACGATACGGGATGGAAAAACAGAGAAAACGGAGAAAAGTGGCCCGAAACTGATGAAAACGTTCGATTTTGAGCTCCGAAAAGGGCACAGCGAGTTAGCTAGCTGCCCCTGTCGTAGAGCTCTCAGAGAGCTTTCCAACGGAACGCTTTACACCTTGTAACTCCTTACGAATCAAAAGTTATGGGCACCGGAGCGACGGAGACCTGGTCAAAAGCCCTACGCCCTCGGTTTGCGGGCCCAGCCTCCACGGGAAGAGAAGTTGTCTTGCCCAAGGTGCCGTGGGATTTGATAATAGAAATGTGGTGGGTAAAGTATCTTGGCAACGCTAACCGGAGCAAAAAAAATTGAAAAGGGGGGTGCAACACGAGGACTTCCCAGGGGGTCACCCATCCTAGTACTACTCTCGCCCAAGCACGCTTAACTTTGGAGTTCTGATGGGATCCGGTGCATTAGTGTTGGTATGATCGCACCCGTCATGTTGAGGGCACAATTCCTTAATGTGTTAACGGTTCATAGTCCCAGCCTAGAGAGATGGCCCATTCAGAAGGCCCAATGGGCATAAGGATAACCCATCAGCTTCAACAACGAAGCATCCTCGAAAGGCGTGATATCGACGCAATGTAGGGCCCTCTAATATCCCGCGAGTAAGGTTGTCATCCTTTTAACAGTTCACGACGTACGATCAGGGACAGAAAAATAGAGCAAACGAAGAAAAGTTGCCCGAAACTGATGAAAACATTCGATTTTGGGCTCAAAAAAGGGCACAGCAAGCAAGATAGCTGCCCCCGTCGTAGAGCTCTTGAAGAGCTTTCCAACGGTATGCTGTGCGCCGCGTAACACCTTACGGATCAAAAGTTTTGGGCACCGGAACGACGGAGACCTGGTCACAAGCCCGACGCCCCTGGTTTGCTGGCCCAACCTCCAAGTGAAGCGAAGTTGTCTTGCCCAAGGTGCTGTGGGATTCGATAATAGAATTGTGGTGGATAAAGTATCTTGGCAACCCTAACCGAAGGAAAAAAAATTGAAAAGGGGGGTGCAACACGAGGACTTCCCAGGGGGTCACCCATCCTAGTATTACTCTCGCCCAAGCATGCTTAACTACGGAGTTCTGATGGGATCCGGTGCATTAGTACTGGTATGATCGCATCCGTCATGTTGATGCCACAATTCTTTTATGTGTTAACGGTTCACTGTCGCAGCCTAGAGAGATGGCCCATTCAAAAGGCCCAATGGGCTTAACGACAACCCATCCGCTTCAACAACGCAGCATCCTCTCAAGACGTGATGTCGATGCATTGTAGGGTCCTCTAATGTGCCGCGAGTAAGGTTGTCGTCCTTTTAACAGCTCACAACGTACGATCCGGGACGGAAAAACAAGCAAAAGAAGAAAAGTGGCCCGAAACTGATGAACACGTTCGATTTTGAGCTCCGAAAAGGCCACAGCGAGCTAGCTTGCTGCCCCCGTCATAGAGCTCTAAGAGAGCTTTCCAATGGTATGATGTGCGCCTCGTAACTCCTTATGGATCAAAAGTTATGGGAACCGGAGCGACGGAGACCTGGTCATAAACCCTACGCCCTCGGTTTGCGTGCCCAGCCTCCACGTGAAGAGAAGTTGTCTTGCCCAAGGTGCCGTGGGATTCGATAATAGAAATGTGGTGGATAAAGCAACTTGGCAAGCCTAATCGGGGCAAAAAAAATTGAAAAGGGGGGTACAACACGAGGACTTCCCAGGGGTTACCATTCTTAGTACTACTCTCGCCCAAGCACGCTTAACTTCGGAGTTGTAATGGGATACGGTGCATTAGTGGTGGTATGATCGCACCCATCATGTTGAGGGCACAAATCCCTTATGTGTTGACAGTTCATAGTCCTAACCGAGAAAGATGGCTCATTCAAAAGGCCCAATGGGCTTAACGACAACCCATCTGCTTCAACAACGCAGCATCCTCGCAAGACGTGATATCGATGCATTGTAGGGTCCTCTAATGTACCGCGAGTAAGGTTGTCGTCCTTTTAATAGCTCACCACGTACGATCCGGGAAGGAAAAACAGAGCAAAAGAAGAAAATTGGCCCGAAACTAATGAAAACGTTCGATTTTGAGCTCCGACAAGGCCATAGCGTGCTAGCTTGCTGCCCCCGTCATAGAGCTCTAAGAGAACTTTCCAACGGTATGATGTGCGCCTCGTAACTTCTTACTGATCAAAAGTTATGGGAACCGGAGCGACGGAGACCTGGTCATAAACCCTATGCCCTCGGTTTGCGTGCCCAGCCTCCACGTGAAGAGAAGTTGTCTAGCCCAAGGGGCCGTGGGATTCGATAATAGAAATGTGGTGGGTAAAGTATCTTGGGAACCCTAACCGCAGCAAAAAAAATTGAAAGGGGGGGGTGCAACCCGAGTACTTCCCAGGGGGTCACTAGTCCTAGTATTACTCTCGCCCAAGCAGGCTTAACTTCAGAGTTCTGATGGGATCCAGTGCATTAGTGCTGGTATGATCCCACCCGTCATGTTGAGGGCACAATTCCTTTATGTGTTAACGGTTCACAGTCCCAGCCTAGAGATATGGTCCATTAAAAAGGCCCAATGGGCTTAACGACAACCCATCCGCTTCAACAACGTAGCATCCTCGCAAGATGTGATATCGACGCATTGTAGGGTCCTCTAATGTGCCGCGAGTGAGGTTGTCGTCCTTTTAACAGCTCGCGACGTACGATCCGGGACGAAAAAACAGAGCAAAAGAAGAAAAGTAGCCCGAAACTGATGAAAACGTTCGATTTTGAGCTCCGAAGAGGGTATAGCAAGCTAGCTAGCTACCCCCGTCGTAGAGCTCTCAGAGAGCTTTCCAACGGTATGTTGTGCGCCTCGAAACTCCTTACGGATCAAAAGTTACGGGCACCAGAGCGACGGAGACCTGGTCACAAGCCCTACGCCCTCGGTTTGCGGGCCCAGCGTCCACGTGAAGAGAAGTTGTCTTGCCCAAGGTGCCGTGGGATTCGATAATAGTAATGTGGTGGGTAAAGTATCTTGGCAACGCTAACCGGAGCAAAAAAAATTGAAAAAGGGGGTGCAAAAGGGGGTGCAACACGAGGACTTTCCCAGGGGGTCACCCATCCTAGTACTACTCTCGCCCAAGCACGCTTAACTTCGGAGTACTGATGGGATCCAGTGCATTAGTGCAGGTATGATCGCACCCGTCATGTTGAGGACACAATTCCTTTATGTGTTAACGGTTCACAGTCCCAGCCTAGAGATATGGCCCATTCAAAAGGCCCAATGGGCTTAACAACAACCCATCCTTTTCAACAACGCAGCATACACACAAGACGTGATATCGACGCATTGTAGGTTCCTCTAATGTGTCGCGAGTAAGGTTGTGGTCCTTTTAACATCTCACGACGTACGATCCGGGACGAAAAAACATTGCAAAAGAAGAAAAGTAGCCCGAAATTGATGAAAATGTTCGATTTTGGCCTCCAAAAAGGGCACAGCGAGCAAGCTAGCTGCCCCCGTCGTAGAGCTCTCGAAGTGCTTTCCAACGGTATGCTGTGCGTTGCGTAACTCCTTACGGATCAAAAGGTGTGGGCACTAGAGCAATAGAGACCTGGTCACAAGCCCTACGCCCTCGGTTTGCGGGCCCAGCCTCCACGTGAAGAGAAGTTGTCTTGCCCAAGGTGCCGTGGGATTCGATAATAGAAATGTGGTGGGTAAAGTATCTTGGCAACCCTAACCGGAGCAAAAAAAATTGAAAAGGGGGGTGCAACACGAGGACTTCCCAGGGGGTCACCCATCCTAGTACTACTCTCGCCCAAGCACGCTTAACTTCAAAGTTCTGATGGGATCCGGTGCATTAGTGCTGGTATGATCGCACCCATCATGTTAAGGGCACAATTCCTTTATGTGTTAACGGTTCACAGTCCCAGCCTAGAGATATGGCCCATTCAAAAGGCCCAATGGGCTTAACGACAACCCATCCGCTTCAACAACGCAGCATCCTCGAAAGACGTGATATCGACGCATTATAGGGTCCTCTGATGTGCCGCGAGTAAGGTTCTCGTCCTTTTACCAGCTCAAAATGTACGATCCGGGACGGAAAAACAGAGAAAAAAAAGAAAAGTGGCCCGAAACTGATGAAAACGTTCGATATTGAGCTCCGAAAAGGGCACAGCAAGCTAGCTTGCTGCCCCCGTCGTAGAGCTCTCAGAGAGCTTTCCAACGTTATGCTGTGCGCCTCGTAACTCCTTACAGATCAAAAGTTATGGGCACCGGAGCGACGGAGACCTGGTCACAAGCCCTACGCCCTCGGTTTGCGGTCCCAGCCTCCACGTGAAGCGAAGTTGTCTTGCCCAAGGTGCCTTGGGATTCGATAATAGAAATGTGGTGGATAAAGTATCTTGGCAACCCGAACCGAAGGAAAAAAAATTGAAAAGGGGGGTGCAACACGAGGACTTCCCACGGGGTCACCCATTCTAGTACTACTCTCGCCTAAGCACGCTTAACTTCGGAGTTCTGATGGGATCCGGTGCATTAGTGCTGGTATGATCGCACCCGTCATGTTGAGGGCACAATTCCTTTATGTGTTAACAGTTCACAGTCCCAGCCTAGAGATATGGCCCATTCAAAAGGCCCAATGGGCTTAACGACAACCCATCCATTTCAACAACGCAGCATCCTCGCAAGACGTGATATCGACGCATTGTAGGGTCCTCTAATGTGCCGCGAGTAAGGTTGTCGTCCTTTTAACAGCTCACGACGTACGATCCGGGACGGAAAAATAGAGCAAAAGAAGAAAAGTGGCCCGAAACTAATGAAAACGTTCGATTTTGAGCTCCGAAAAGGGCACAGCAAGCTAGCTAGCTGCCCCCGTCGTAGAGCTCTCAGAGAGCTTTCCAACGGTATGCTGTGCGCCTCGTAACTCCTTACGGATCAAAAGTTATGGGCACCGGAGCGACGGAGACCTGGTCACAAGCCCTACGCCTTCGGTTTGCTGGCCCAGCCTCCACGTGAAGGGAAGTTGTCTTGCCCAAGGTGCCGTGGGATTCGATAATAGAAATGTGGTGGGTAAAGTATCTTGGCAACGCTAAGCGGAGCAAAAAAAATTGAAAAGGGGGGTGCAACACGAGGACTTCCCAGGGGGTCACCCATCCTAGTACTACTCTCGCCCAAGCACGCTTAACTTCGGAGTTCTGATGGGATCCGGTGCATTAGTGCTGGTATGATCGCACCCGTCATGTTGAGGGCACAATTCCTTTATGTGTTAACGGTTCACAGTCCCAGCCTAGAGATATGGCCCATTCAAAAGGACCAATGGGCCTAACGACAACCCACCCGCCTCAACAACGCAGCATCCTCGCAAGACGTGATATCGACGCATTGTAGGGTCCTCTAATGTGCCGCGAGTAAGGTTGTCGTCCTTTTAACAGCTCACGACGTACGATCCGGGACGGAAAAACAGAGCAAATGAAGAAAAGTGGCCCGAAACTGATGAAAATGTTCGATTTTGAGCTCTAAAAAGGGTACGGCAAGCTAGCTAGCTGCAGCCGTCGTAGAGCTCTCAGAGAGCTTTCCAACGGTATGCTGTGCGCCTCGTAACTCCTTACGGATCAAAAGTTATGGGCACCGGAGCGACAGAGACCTGGTCACAAGCCCTACACCTTCGGTTTGCTGGCCCAGCCTCCACGTGAAGAGAAGTTATCTTGCCCAAGGTGCCGTGGGATTCGATAATAGAAATGTGGTTGGTAAAGTATCTTGGAAACCCTAACCGGAGCAAAAAAAATTGAAAAGGGGGGGGCAACACGAGGACTTCCCAGGGGGTCACCCATCCTAGTACTACTCTCGCCCAAGCACGCTTAACTTCGGAGTTCTGATGGGCTCCGATGCATTAGTGCTGGTATGATCGCACCCATCATGTTGAGGGCACAATTCCTTTATGTGTTAACGGTTCATAGTCCCAGCCTAGAGATATGGCCCATTCAAAAGGCCCAATGGGCTTAACGACAACCCATCCGCTTCAACAACGCAGCATCCTCGCAAGACGTGATATCGACGCATTGTAGGGTCCTCTAATGTGGGGGGAGTAAGGTTGGCGTCCTTTGAACAGCTCACGACGTACGATCCGGGACGAAAAAATAGACCAAAAGAAGAAAAGTGGCCCAAAACTGATGAAAATGTTCGATTTTGAGCTCCGAAAAGGGCACGTCGAGCTAGCTAGCTGCCCCCGTCGTAGAGCTCTCGGAGAGCTTTCCAACGGTATGCTGTGCGCCGTGTAAGTCCTTACGGATCAAAAGTTATGGGCACCGGAGCGACGGGGACGTGGTCACAAGCCCTACGCCATCGGTTTGCGGGCCCAGCCTCCACGTGAAGAGAAGTTGTCTTGCCCAAGGTGCCGTGGGATTCGATAATAGAAATGTGGTGGGTAAAGTATCTTGGCAACGCTAAGCGGAGCAAAAAAAATTGAAAAGAGGGGTGCAACACGAGGACTTCCCAGGGGGTCACCCATCCTAGTACTACTCTCGTCCAAGCACGCTTAACTTCGGAGTTCTGATGTGATCCGGTGCATTAGTGCTGGTATGATCACCCATCATGTTGAGGGCACAATTCCTTTATGTGTTAACGGTTCACAGTCCCAGCCTAGAGATCTGGCCCATTCAAAAGGCCCAATGGGCTTAACGACAACCCATCCGCTTCAACAATGCAGCCTCCTCGCAAGACGTGATATCGACGCATTGTAGGGTCCTCTAATGTGCCGCGAGTAAGGTTGTCGTCCTTTTAACAGCTCATGACGTACGATCCGGGACGAAAAAACAGAGCAAAAGAAGAAAAGTGGCCCGAAATTGATGATAACGTTCGATTTTGAGCTCTGAAAAGGGCAAGGCGAGCAAGCTCGCTTCCCCTGTCGTAGAGCTCTCAGGGAGCTTTCCAACGGTATGCTGTGCGCCGCGTAACTCCTTACGGATCCAAAGTTATGGGCACCGGAGCGACGGAGACCTGGTCACAAGCCCTACGCCCTCGGTTTGCGGGCCCAGCCTCCACGTCAAGAGAAGTTGTCTTACCCAAGGTGCCGTGCGATTCGATATTAGAAATGTGGTGGGTAAAAGTATCTTGGCAACGCTAACCGGAGCAAAAAAAATTTACAAGGGGGATGCAACATGAGGACTTCCCAGGGGGTCACCCCTCCTAGTACTCCTCTCGCCCAAGCACGCTTAACTTCGGAGTTCCGATGGGATCCGGTGCATTAGTGCTGGTATGATCGCACCCGTCATGTTGTGGACACAATTCCTTTATGTGTTAATGGTTCACAGTCCCAGTCTAGAGATATGTCCCATTCAAAAGGCCCAATGGGCTTAACGACAACCCATCCGCTTCAACAACGTAGCATCCTCGCAAGACGTGATATCGACGAATTGTAGGGTCCTCTAATGTGCCGCGAGTAAGGTTGTCATCCTTTTAACAGCTCATGACGTACGATCCGGACGGAAAAACAGAGAGAAAGAAGAAAAGTGGCCCGAAACTGATGAAAACGTTCGATTTTGAGCTCCGAAAAGGGTACGGTAAGCTAGCTAGATGCCCCTGTCGTAGAGCACTCGGAGAGCTTTCCAACGGTATGCTGTGCGCCTCGTAACTCCTTACGGATCAATAGTTATGGGCACCGGAGCGACGGAGACCTGGTCACAAGCCCTACGCCCTCGGTTTGCGGGCCCGGCCTCCACGTGAAGAGAAGTTGTCTTGCCCAAGGTGCCGTGGGATTCGATAATAGAAATGTGGTGGGTAAAGTATCTTGGCAACCCTAACCGGAGCAAAAAAAATTGAAAAGGGGGGTGCAACACGAGGACTTCGCAGGGGGTCACCCATCCTAGTACTACTCTCGCCCAAGCACGCTTAACTTCGGAGTTCTGAAGGGATCCGGTGCATTAGTGCTGGTATGATCGCACCCGTCATGTTGAGGGCACAATTCCTTTATGTGTTAACGGTTCACAGTCCCAGCCTAGAGATATGGCCCATTCAAAAGGCCCAATGGGCTTAACGACAACCCATCCGCTTCAACAACGCTGCATCCTCGTAAGACGTGATATCAACGCATTGTACGGTCCTCTAATGTGCCGCGAGTAAGGTTGTCGTCCTTTTAATAGCTCACGACGTACGATCCGGGCCAAAAAAACAGAGCAAAAGAAGAAAAGTGGCCCGAAACTGATGAAAACGTTCGATTTTGAGCTCTGAAAAGGGAACAGCAAGCTACCTAGCTGCCCCTGTCGTAGAGCTCTCAGAGTGCCTTCCAACGGTATGCTGTGCGCCTCGTAACTCCTTACGGATCAAAAGTTATGGGCACCAGAGCGACGGAGACCTGGTCACAAGCCCTACGCCCTCGGTTTGCGGGCCCAACCTCCACGTGAAGAGAAGTTGTCTTGCCCAAGGTGCCGTGGGATTCGATAATAGAAATGTGGTGGGTAAAGTATCTTGGCAACCCTAACCGGAGCAAAAAAAATTGAAAAGGGGGGTGCAACACGAGGACTTCCCAGGGGGTCACCCATCCTAGTACTACTCTCGCCCAAGCACGCTTAACTTCGGAGTTCTGATGGGATCCGGTGCATTAGTGCTGGTATGATCGCACCCGTAATGTTGAGGGCACAATTCCTTTATGTGTTAACGGTTCACAGTCCCAGACTAGAGATATGGCCCTTGCAAAAGGCCCAATGGGCTTAACGACAACCCTTCCGCTACAACAACGCAGCATCCTCGCAAGACGTCATATTGACGCATTGTAGGGTCCTCTAATGTGCCGCGAGTAAGGTTGTCGTCCTTTTAACAGCTCACGACGTACGATCCGGGATGAAAAAACAGAGCAAAAGAAGAAAAGTGGCCCAAAACAGATGAAAACGTTCGATTTTGAGCTCCGAAAACGGCATGGCGAGCTAGCTACATGCCCCCGTCGTAGAGCTCTCGGAGAGCTTTCCGACGGTATGCTATGCGCCACGTAACTCTTTACGGATCAAAAGTTACGGGCACCGGAGCGATAGATTCCTGGGCACAAGCCCTACGCCCTCGGTTTGCGGGCCCAGACTCTACGTGAAATGAAGTTGTCTTGCCCAAGGTGCCATGGGATTCGATAATAGGAATGTGGTGGGTAAAGTATCTTGGCAACCCTAACCGGAGCAAGAAAAATTGAAAAAGGGGGTGCAAAAGGGGGTGCAACAGGTGGACTTCCCAGGGGGTCACCCATCCTAGTACTACTCTCGCCCAAGCACGCCTAACTTCGGAGTTCTGATGGGATCCGGTGCATTAGTTCTGGTATGATCGCACCCGTCATGTTGAGGGCACAATTCCTTTATGTGTTAACGGTTCATAGTCCCAACCTAGAGATATGGCCCATTCAAAAGGCCCAATGGGCTTAACGACAACCCATCCGCTTCAACAACGCAGCATCCTCGCAAGACGTGATATCGACGCATTGTAGGGTCCTCTAATGTGCCGCGAGTAAGGTTGTCGTCCTTTTAACAGCTCACGACGTACGATTCGGGACGGAAAAACAGAGCAAAAGAAGAAAAGTGGCCCAAAACTGATGAAAACGTTCGATTTTGAGCTCCGAAAAGGGCAAGGAGAGCTAGCTTGCTGCCCCCGTCGTAGAGCTCTCGGAGAGCTTTCCAACGGTATGCTATGCACTGCGTAACTCCTTACAGATCAAAAGTTATGGGCACCGTAGCGACGGAGACCTGGTCACAAGCCCTACGCCCTCGGTTTGCGGGCCCAGCCTCCACGTGAAGAGAAGTTGTCTTGCCCAAGGTGCCATGGGATTCGATAATAGAAATATGATGGGTAAAGTATCTTGGCAAACCTAACCGGAGCAAAAAAAATTGAAAAGGGGGGTGCAACACGAGGACTTCCCAGGGGGTCACCCATCCTAGTACTACTCTCGCCCAAGCACGCTTAACTTCGGAGTTCTGATGGGATCCGGTGCATTAGTGCTGGAATGATCGCACCCGTCATGTTGAGGGCACAATTCCTTTATGTGTTAACGGTTCACAGTCCCAGCCTAAAGATATGTCCCATTCAAATGGCCCAATGGGCTAAACGACAACCCATCCGCTTCAACAACGCATCATCCTCGCAAGACGTGATATCGACGCATTGTAGGGTCCTCTAATGTGCCGCGAGTAAGGTTGTCGTCCTTTTAACAGCTCACGACGTACAATCCGGGACGGAAAAACAGAGCAAAAGAAGAAAAGTGGCCCGAAACTGATGAAAACGTTCGATTTTGAGCTCCGAAAAGGGCACAGGGAGCTAGCTTGCTGCCCCCGTCATAGAGCTCTAAGAGAGCTTTCCAATGGTATGATGTGCGCCTCGTAACTCCTTATGGATCAAAAGTTATGGGCACCGGAGCGACGGAGACCTGGTCACAAGCCCTACGCCCTCGGTTTGCGGGCCCAGCCTCCACGTGAAGAGAAGTTGTCTTGCCCAAGGTGCCGTGGGATTCGATAATAGAAATGTGGTGGGTAAAGTATCTTGGCAACGCTAACCGGAGCAAAAAAAAATTGAAAAAGGGGGTGCAAAAGGGGGTGCAACACGAGGACTTTCCCAGGGGGTCACCCATCCTAGTACTACTCTCGCCCAAGCACGCTTAACTTCGGAGTTCTGATGGGATCCGGTGCATTAGTGCTGGTATGATCGCACCCGTCATATTGAGGGCACAATTCCTTTATGTGTTAACGGTTCACAGTCCCAGCCTAGAGATATGGCCCATTCAAAAGGCCCAATGGGCTTAACGATAACCCATCCGCTTCAACAACGCAGCATCCACGCAAGACGTGATATCGACGCATTGTAGGTTCCTCTAATGTGTCGCGAGTAAGGTTGTCGTCCTTTTAAAAGCTCACGACGTACGATCCGGAACGGAAAAACATAGCAAAAGAAGAAAAGTAGCCCGAAACTGATGAAAACGTTCAATTTTGAGCTACGAAAAGGGCACGGCGAGCTAGCTACCTGCCCCTGTTGTAGAGCTCTCGGAGAGCTTTCCAACGGTATGCTGTGCGTCGCGTAACTCCTTACGGATCAAAAGTTATGGGCACCGGAGCGACGGAGACCTGGTCATAAGCCCTACGCCCTCGGTTTGCGGGCCCAGCCTCCACGTGAAGAGAAGTTGTCTTGCCCAAGGTGCCGTGGGATTCGATAATAGAAATGTGGTGGGTAAAGTATCTTGGCAACCCTAACCGGAGCAAAAAAAATTGAAAAGGGGGGTGCAACACGAGGACTTCCCAGGGGGTCACCCATCCTAGTACTACTCTCGCCCAAGCACGCTTAACTTCGGAGTTGTGATGGGATCCGGTGCATTAGTGCTGGTATGATCGCACCCGTCATGTTGAGGGCACAATTCCTTTATGTGTTAACGGTTCACAGTCCCAGCCTAGAGATATGGCCCATTCAAAAGGCCCAATGGGCTTAACGACAACCCATCCGCTTCAACAACGCAGCATCCTCGCAAGACGTGATATCGACGCATTGTAGGGTCATCTAATGTGCCGCGAGTAAGGTTCTCGTCCTTTTAACAGCTCACGACGTACGTTCTGGGACGAAAAAACAGAGAAATGGTAGAAAAGTGGCCCGAAACTGATGAAAACGTTCGATTTTGAGCTCCGA
Source organism: Ehretia macrophylla (assembly GCA_037974665.1). Lineage (NCBI taxonomy): Eukaryota > Viridiplantae > Streptophyta > Magnoliopsida > Boraginales > Ehretiaceae > Ehretia > Ehretia macrophylla. The sequence continues at coordinate 3,084,828 of CM075773.1, forward strand.
AAAGGGCACAACGTGCTAGCTAGTTGCTCCCGTCGTAGAGCTCTCAGAGAGCTTTCCAACGGTATGCTGTGCGCCTCGTAACTCCTTACGGATCAAAAGTTATGGGCACCGGACAGACGGAGACCTGGTCACAAGCCCTACGCCCTCGGTTTGCTGGCCCAGCCTCCACGTGAAGAGAAGTTGTCTGGCCCAAGGTGCCGTGGGATTCGATAATAGAAATGTGGTGGGTAAAGTATCTTGGCAACGCTAACCGGAGCAAAAAAAATTGAAAAGGGGGGTGCAACATGAGGACTTCCCTGGGGGTCACCCATCCTAGTACTACTCTCGCCCAAGCACGCTTAACTTCGGAGTTCTGATAGGATCTGGTGCATTAGTGCTGGTATGGTTGCACCCATCATCTTGAGGGCACAATTCCTTTATGTGTTAACGGTTTACAGTCCCAGCCTCGAGAGATGGCCCATTCAGAAGGCCCAATTGGCTTAACGACAACCCATCCTTTTCAACAACGCTGCATCCTCGAAAGACGTGATATCGACGCATTATAGGGTCCTCTAATGTGCCGCGAGTAAGGTTGTCGTCCTTTTAACAGCTCACGACGTACGATCCGGGACGGAAAAACAGAGCAAACGAAGAAAAGTGGCCAGAAACTGATAAAAACGTTCGATTTTGAGCTTCGAAAAGGGCACGGCATGCTAGCTAGCTGCCCCCGTCATAGATCACCCGGAGAGCTTCGCAACGGTTTGCTGTGCGCTGCGTAACTCCTTACGAATCAAAAGTTATGGGCACCGGAACGACGGAGACCTGGACACAAGCTCTACGCCATCGGTTTGCGGGCCCAGCCTCCACGTGAAGCGAAGTTGTCTTGCCCAAGGTACCGTGGGATTTGATAATAGAAATGTGGATGATAAAGTATCTTGGCAACACTAACTGGAGCAACAAAAATTGAAAAGGGGGGTGCAACACAAGGGCTTCCCAGGGGGTCACCCATCCTAGTACTACTCTCGCCCAAGCACACTTAACTTCGGAGTTCTGATGGGATCCGATGCATTAGTGCTGGTATGATCGCACCCGTCATGTTGAGGGCACAATTCCTTTATGTGTTAACGGTTCACAGTCCCAGCCTAGAGATATGGCCCATTCAAAAGGCCCAATGGGCTTAACGGCAACACATCCGCTTCAACAACGCAGCATCCTCGCAAGACGTGATATCGACGCATAGTAGGGTCCTCTAATGTGCCGCGAGTAAGGTTGTCTTCCTTTTAACAGCTCACGACGTACGATCCGGGACGGAAAAACAGAGCAAAAGAAGAAAAGTGGCCCGAAACTGATGAAAACGTTCGATTTTGAGCTCCGAAAAGGACACAGCGAGCAAGCTCACTGCCCCCGTCGTAGAGCTCTCAGAGAGTTTTCCAACGGTATGCTGTGCGCCTCGTAACTCCTTACGGATCAAAAGTTATGGGCACCGTAGCGACGGAGACCTGGTCACAAGCCCTACGCCCATGGTTTGCGGGCCCAGCCTCCACGTGAAGAGAAGTTGTATTGCCCAAGATGCCGTGGGATTCGATAATAGAAATGTGGTGGGTAAAGTATCTTGGCAACCCTAACTGGAGCAAAAAAAATTGAAAAGGGAGGTGCAACCCGAGGACTTCCCAGGGGGTCACCCATCCTAGTACTACTCTCGCCCAAGCACGCTTAACTTCGGAGTTCTGATGGGATCCGGTGCGTTAGTGCTGGTATGATCGCACCCGTCATGTTGATGGCACAATTCCATTATGTGTTAACGGTTCACAGTCCCAGCCTAGAGATATGGCCCATTCAAAAGGCCCAATGGGCTTAACGACAACCCATCTGCTTCAACAACGCAGCATCCTCGCAAGACCTGCTATCGACACATTGTAGGGTCCTCTAACTTGCCGCGAGAAAGGGTGTCGCCCTTTTAACACCTCACGACGTACGATCCGGGACAGAACAACAGAGAAAAAGAAGAAAAGTGGCCCGAAACTGAAGAAAACGTAAGATTTTGAGCTCCGAAAAGGGCATTGCAAGCTAGCTAGCTGGCCCCGTCATAGAGCTCTCAGAGAGCTTTCCAACGGTATGCTGTGCGCCACGTAACTCCTTACGGATCAACAGTTATGGGCACCGGAGCGACGGAGACCTGGTCACAAGCCCTACGCCCCGGGTTTGCGGGCCCAGCCTCCACGTGAAGCGAAGTTGTCTTGCCCAAGGTGTCGTGGGATTCGATAATAGAAATGTGGTGGGTAAAGTATCTTGGCAACGCTAACCGGAGCAAAAAAAATTGAAAAAGGGGGTGCAAAAGGGGGTGCAACACGAGGACTTTCCCAGGGTGTCACCCATCCTAGTACTACTCTCGCCCAAGCACGCTTAACTTTGGAGTTCTAATGGGATCCGATGCATTAGTGCTGGTATGATTGCACCCGTCATGTTGAAGGCACAATTCCTTTATGTGTTAACGGTTCACAGTCCCAGCCTAGAGATATGGCCCATTCAAAAGGCCCAATGGGCTTAACGGCAACCCATCCGTTTCAACAACGCAGCATCCACGCAAGACGTGATTTCGACGCATTGTAGGGTCCTCTAATGTGCCACGAGTAAGGTTGTCGTACTTTTAACAGCACACGACGTACGATCTGGGACGGAAAAACATAGCAAAAGAAGAAAAGTAGCCCGAAACTGATGAAAACGTTCGAATTTGAGCTCCAAAAAGGGCACGGCAAGCTAGCTACCGGCCCCCATCGTAGAGCTCTCGGAGTGCTTTGCAACGGTATGTTGTGCATTGCGTAACTCCTTACGGATCAAAAGTTATGGGCACCGGAGCGACGGAGACCTGGTCACAAGCCCTACGCACTAGGTTTGCGGGCCCAGCCTCCACGTGAAGCGAAGTTGTCTTGCCCAATGTGCCGTGGGATTCGATAATAGAAATGTGGTGGGTAAAGTATCTTGGCAACCGTAACCGGAGCAAAAAAAATTGAAAAGGGGGGTGCAACACGAGGACTTCCCAGGGCGTCACCCATCCTAGTACTACTCTCGCCCAAGCACGCTTAACTTCAGAGTTCTGATGGGATCCGGTGCATTAGTGCTGGTATGATCGCACCCGTCATGTTGAGGGCACAATTCCTTTATGTGTTAACGGTTCACAGTCCCAGCCTAGAGATATGGCCCATTCAAAAGGCCCAATGGGCTTAACGACAACCCATCCGCTTCAACAACGCAGCATCCTTGCAAGACGTGATATCGACGCATTGTAGGGTCCTCTAATGTGCCGCGAGTAAGGTTGTCATCCTTTTAACAACTCACGACGTACGATCCGGGATGGAAAAACAGAGATAAAGAAGAAAAGTGGCCCGAAACTGATGAAAACGTTCGATATTGAGCTCGGAAAAGGGTACAGCGAGCTAGCAAGTTGCCCCCGTCGTAGAGCTCTCAGAGAGCTTTCCAACGGTATGCTGTGCGCCTCGTAACTCCTTACGGATCAAAAGTTATGGGCACCGGAGCGACGGAGACCTGGTCACAAGCCCTACGCCCTCGGTTTGCGGGCCCAGCCTCCACGTGAAGAGAAGTTGTCTTGCCCAAGGTGCCGTGGGATTCGATAATAGAAATATGGTGGGTAAAGTATCTTGGCAACCCTAACCGGAGCAAAAAAAATTGAAAAGGGGGGTGCAACACGAGGACTTCCCAGGGGGTCACCCATCCTAGTACTACTCTCGCCCAAGCACGCTTAACTTCGGAGTTCTGATGGGATCCGGTGCATTAGTGCTGGTATGATCGCACCCGTCATGTTGAGGGCACAATTCCTTTATGTGTTAACAGTTCACAGTCCCAGCCTAGAGATATGGCCCATTCAAAAGGCCCAATGGGCTTAACGACAACCCATCCGTTTCAACAACGCAGCATCCTCGCAAGACGTGATATCGACGCATTGTAGGGTCCTCTAATGTGCCGCGAGTAAGGTTGTCGTCCTTTTAACAGCTCACGACGTACGATCCGGGACGGAAAAATAGAGAAAAAGAAGAAAAGTGGCCCGAAACTGATGAAAACGTTCGATTTTGAGCTCCGAAAAGGGCACAGCAAGCTAGCTTGCTGCCCCCGTCGTAGAGCTCTCAGAGAGCTTTCCAACGGTATGCTGTGCGCCTCGTAACTCCTTACGGATCAAAAGTTATGGGCACCGGAGCGACGGAGACCTGGTCACAAGCCCTACGCCCTCGGTTTGCGGGCCCAGCCTCCACGTGAAGAGAAGTTGTCTTGCCCAAGGTGCCGTGGGATTCGATAGTAGAAATGTGGTGGGTAAATTAACTTGGCAACCCAAATCGAAGCAAAAAAAATTGAAAAGGGGGGTACAACACGAGGACTTCCCAGGGGGTCACCCATCCTAGTACTACTCTCGCCCAAGCACGCTTAACTTCGGAGTTCTGATGGGATCCGGTGCATTAGTGCTGGTATGATCGCACCCGTCATGTTGAGGGCACAATTCCTTTATGTGTTAACGGTTCACAGTCCCAGCCTAGAGATATGGCCCATTCAAAAGGCCCAATGGGCTTAACGACAACCCATCCGCTTCAACAACGCAGCATCCTCGCAAGACGTGATATCGACGCATTGTAGGGTCCTCTAATGTGCCGGGAGTAAGGTTTTCGTCCTTTTAACAGCTCACGACGTACGATCCGGGACGGAAAAACAGAGCAAAAGAAGAAAAGTAGCCCGACACTGATGAAAACGTGAGATCCGAAAAGGACACAGCGGGCTAGCTAGCTACCCCCGTCGTAGAGCTCTCAGAGAGCTTTCCAACGGATCAAAAGTTATGGGCACCAGAGCGACGGAGACCTGGTCACAAGCCCTACGCCCTCGGTTTGCGGGCCCAGCCTCCACGTAAAGAGAAATTGTCTTGCCCAAGGTGCCGTGGGATTCGATAATAGAAATGTGGTGGGTAAAGTATCATGGCAACCCTTACCGGAGCAAAAAAAATTGAAAAGGGGGGTGCTACACGAGGACTTCCTAGGGGGTCACCCATCCTAGTACTACTATTTCCCAAGCACGCTTAACTTCGGAGTTCTGATGGGATCGGTGCATTAGTGCTGGTATGATTGCACCCGTCATGTTGAGAGCACAATTCCTTTATGTGTTAACGGTTCACAGTCCCAGCCTAGAGATATGGCCCATTGAAAAGGCCCAATGGGCTTAACGACAACCCATCCGCTTCAACAACGTAGCATCCTCGAAAGACGTGATATCGACGCATTGTAGGGTCCTCTAATGTGACGCGAGTAAGGTTGTCGTCCTTTTAACAGCTCACGACGTACGATCCGGGACGGAAAAATAGAGAAAACGAAGAAAAGTGGCCCAAAACTTATGAAAACGTTCGATTTTGAGCTCCGAAAAGGGCAAAGCAAGCTAGCTAGCTGCCCCTGTCGTAGAGCTCTCAGAGAGCTTTCGAACGGTTTGCTGTGCGCCTTGTAACTCCTTACGGATCAAAAGTTATGGGCACCGGAGCGACGGAGACCTGGTGACAAGCCCTACGCCCTCGGTTTGCGGGCCCAGCCTCCACGTGAAGAGAAGTTGTCTTGCCCAAGGTGCCGTGGGATTCGATAATAGAAATATGGTGGGTAAAGTATCTTGGCAACGCTAACCGGAGCAAAAAAAATTGAAAAACGGGGTGCAAAAGGGGGTGCAACACGAGGACTTTCCCAGGGGGTTACCCATCCTAGTACTACTCTCGCCCAAGCACGCTTAACTTCGGAGTTCTGATGGGATCCGGTGCATTAGTGCTGGTATAATCGAACCCGTCATGTTGAGCGCACAATTCCTTTATGTGTTAACGGTTCACAGTCCCAGCCTAGAGATGTGGCCCATTCAAAAGGGCGAATGGGCGTAGCGGCAACCCATCCGCTTCAACAACGCAGCATCCACGCAAGACGTGATATCGACGCATTGTAGGGTCCTCTAATGTGTCGCGAGTAAGGTTGTCGTCCTTTTAACAGCTCACGACGTACGATCCGGGACGGAAAAACATAGCAAAAGAAGAAAAGTAGCCCGAAACTGATGAAAACATTCGATTTTGAGCTCCGAAAAGGGCACGGCGAGCTAGCTACCTGCCCCCGTCGTAGAGCTCTCGGAGTGCTTTCCAACGGTATGCTGTGCGTCGCGTAACTCCTTACGGATCAAAAGTTATGGGCACCGGAGCGACGGAGACCTGGTCACAAGCCCTACGCCCTCGGTTTGCGGGCCCAGCCTCCACGTGAAGAGAAGTTGTCTTGCCCAAGGTGCCGTGGGATTCGATAATAGAAATGTGGTGGGTAAAGTATCTTGGCAACCCTAACCGGAGCAAAAAAAATTGAAAAGGGGGGTGCAACACGAGGACTTCCCAGGGCGTCACCCATCCTAGTACTACTCTCGCCCAAGCACGCTTAACTTCAGAGTTCTGATGGGATCCGGTGCATTAGTGCTGGTATGATCGCACCCATCATGTTGAGGGCACAATTCCTTTATGTGTTAACGGTTCACAGTCCCAGCCTAGAGATATGGCCCATTCAAAAGGCCCAATGGGCTTAACGACAACCCATCCGCTTCAACAACGCAGCATCCTCGCAAGACGTGATATCGACGCATTGTAGGGGCCTCTAATGTGCCGCGAGTAAGGTTGTCGTCCTTTTAACAGCTCACGACGTACGATCCGGGACGGAAAAATAGAGCAAAAGAAGAAAAGTGGCACGAAACTGATGAAAACATTCGATTTTGAGCTCCGAAAAGGGCACAGCAAGCTAGCTTGCTGCCCCCGTCGTAGAGCTCTCAGAGAGCTTTCCAACGGTATGCTGTGCGCCTCGTAACTCCTTACGGATCAAAAGTTATGGGCACCGGAGCGACGGAGACCTGGTCACAAGCCCTACGCCCTCGGTTTGCGGGCCCAGCCTCCAGGCGAAGAGAAGTTGTCTAGCCCAAGGTGCCGTGGGATTCGATAATAGAAATGTGGTGGGTAAAGTATCTTGGCAACCCTAACCGGAGCAAAAAAAATTGAAAAGGGGGGTGCAACACGAGGACTTCCCAGGGGGTCACCCATCCTAGTACTACTCTCGCCCAAGCACGCTTAACTTCGGAGTTCTGATGGGATCTGGTGCATTAGTGCTGGTATGATCGCACCCGTCATGTTGAGGGCACAATTCCTTTATGTGTTAACAGTTCACAGTCCCAGCCTAGAGATATGGCCCATTCAAAAGGCCCAATGGGCTTAACGACAACCCATCCGTTTCAACAACGCAGCATCCTCGCAAGACGTGATATCGACGCATTGTAGGGTCCTCTAATGTGCCGCGAGTAAGGTTGTCGTCCTTTTAACATCTCACGACGTACGATCCGGGACGGAAAAATAGAGAAAAAGAAGAAAAGTGGCCCAAAACTTGATGAAAACGTTCGATTTTGAGCTCCGAAAAGGGCACAGCAAGCTAGCTAGCTGCCCCCGTCGTAGAGCTCTCACAGAGGTTTCTAACGGTATGCTGTGCCCCTCGTAAATCCTTACGGATCAAAAGTTATGGGCACCGGAGCGAAGGAGACCTGGTCACAAGCCCTACGCCTTCAATTTGCTGGCCCAGCCTCCAGGTCAAGCGAAGTTGTTTTGCCCAAGGTGCCGTGGGATTCGATAATAGAAATGTGGTGGGTAAAGTATCTTGGCAACGCTAACCGGAGCAAAAAAAATTGAAAAGGGGGGTGCAACACGAGGACTTCCCAGGGGGTCACCCATCCTAGTACTACTCTCGCCCAAGCACGCTTAACTTCGGAGTTCTGATGGGATCCAATGCATTAGTGCTGGTACTATCGCACCCTTCATGTTGAGGGCACAATTCCTTTATGTGTTAACGGTTCATAGTCCCAGCCTAGAGAGATGGCCCATTCAAAAGGCCCAATGGGCTTAACGACAACCCATCCGCTTCAACAACGCAGCATCCTCGCAAGACGTGATATCGACGCATTGTAAGGTCCTCTAATGTGCCGCGAGTAAGGTTGTCGTCCTTTTAACAGCTCACGACGTACGATCCGGGACGGAAAAACAAAGCAAAAGAAGAAAAGTGGCCCAAAACTGATGAAAACGTTCGATTTTGAGCTACGAAAAGGGCACAGCGAGCTAGCTAGCTGCCCCCATCGTAGAGCGCTCGGACAGCTTTTTAACGGTAGGCTGGACGGCGCGGAACTCCTTACGGATCAAAAGTTATGGGCACCGGAGCGACGGGGACGTGGTCACAAGCCCTACGCCCTCGGTTTGCGGGCCCAGCCTCCACGTGAAGAGAAGTTGTCTTGCCCAAGGTGCCGTGGGATTCGATAATAGAAATGTGGTGGGTAAGGTATCTTGGCAACGCTAAGCGGAGCAAAAAAAATTGAAAAGAGGGGTGCAACACGAGGACTTCCCAGGGGGTCACCCATCCTAGTACTACTCTCGCCCAAGCACGCTTAACTTCGGAGTTCTGATGGGATCCGGTGCATTAGTGCTGGTATGATCGCACCCGTCATGTTGAGGGCACAATTCCTTTATGTGTTAACAGTTCACAGTCCCAGCCTAGAGATATGGCCCATTCAAAAGGCCCAATGGGCTTAACGACAACCCATCCGCTTCAACAACGCAGCATCCTCGCAAGACGTGATATCGACGCATTGTAGGGTCCTCTAATGTGCCGCGAGTAAGGTTGTCGTCCTTTTAACATCTCACGACGTACGATCCGGGACGGAAAAATAGAGCAAAAGAAGAAAAGTGGCCCGAAACTGATGAAAACGTTTGATTTTGAGCTCCGAAAAGGGCACGGCGAGCTAGCTAGCTGCCCCCGTCGTAGAGCTCTCGGAGAGCTTTCCAACGGTATGCTGTGCGCCGCGTAACTCCTTACGGATCAAAAGTTATGGGCACCGGAGCGACGGAGACCTGGTCACAAGCCCTACGCCCTCGGTTTGCGGGCCCAGCCTCCACGTGAAGAGAAGTTGTCTTGCCCAAGGTGCCGTGGGATTCGATAATAGAAATGTGGTGGGTAAAGTATCTTGGCAACGCTAAGCGGAGCAAAAAAAATTGAAAAGGGGGGTGCAACACGAGGACTTCCCAGGGGGTCACCCATCCTAGTACTACTCTCGCCCAAGCACGCTTAACTTCGGAGTTCTGATGGGATCCGGTGCATTAGTGCTGGTATGATCGCACCCGTCATATTGAGGGCACAATTCCTTTATGTGTTAAAGGTTCACAGTCCCAGCCTAGAGATATGGCCCATTCAAAAGGCCCAATGGGCTTAACGACAACCCATCCGCTTCAACAACGCAGCATCCTCGCAAGACGTGATATCGACACATTGTAGGGTCCTCTAATGTGCCGCGAGTAAGGTTGTCGTCCTTTTAACAGCTCACGACGTACGATCCGGGACGAAAAAACAGAGCAAAAGAAGAAAAGTGGCCCGAAACTGATGAAAACGTTCGATTTTGAGCTCCGAAAAGGGCACGGCGAGGTAGCTCGCTGCCCCCATCGTAGAAATCTCGGAGAGCTTTCCAACGGTATGTTGTGCGCTGCGTAATTCCATATGGATCCAAAGTTATGGCCACCGGAGCGACGGAGACCTGGTCACAAGCCCTCCGCCCTCGGTTTACGAGCCAAGCCTCCACGTGAAGAGAAGTTGTCTTGCCCAAGGTGCCGTGGGATTCGGTAATAGAAATGTGGTGGGTAAAGTATCTTGGCAACGCTAACTGGAGCAAAAAAAATTGAAAAGGGTGGTGCAACACGAGGACTTACCAGGGGGTCACCCATCCTAGTACTACTCTCGCCCAAGCACGCTTAACTTCGGAGTTCTGATGGGATCCGGTGCATTAGTGCTGGTATGATCGCACCCGTCATGTTGAGGGCACATTTCCTTTATGTGTTAACGGTTCACAGTCCCAGCCTAGAGATATGGCCCATTCAAAAGGCCCAATGGGCTTAACGACAACCCATCCGCTTCAACAACGCAGCATCCTCGCAAGACGTGATATCGATGCATTATAGGGTCCTCTAATGTGCCGTGAGTAAGGTTGTCGTCCTTTTAACAGCTCACGACGTACGATCCAGGACGGAAAAACAGAGCAAAAGAAGAAAAGTGGCCCGAAACTGATGAAAACGTTCGATTTTGAGCTCCGAAAAGGGCACGGCGAGCTAGCTAGCTGCCCCCATCGTAGAGCTCTCGGAGAGCTTTCCAACGGTATGCTGTGCGCCGCGTAACTCCTTACGGATCAAAAGTTATGGGCACCGGAGCGACGGAGACCTGGTCACAAGCCCTATGCCCTCGGTTTGCGGGCCCAGCCTCCACGTGAAGAGAAGTTGTCTTGCCCAAGGTGCCGTGGGATTCGATAATAGAAATGTGGTGGGTAAAGTATCTTGGCAACCCTAACCGGAGCAAAAAAAATTGAAAAAGGGGGTGCAACACGAGGACTTCCCAGGGGGTCACCCATCCTAGTACTACTCTCGCCCAAGCACGCTTAACTTCGGAGTTCTGAAGGGATCCGGTGCATTAGTGCTGGTATGATCGCACCCATCATGTTGAGGGCACAATTCCTTTATGTGTTAACGGTTCACAGTCCCAGCCTAGAGATATGGCCCATTCAAAAGGCCCAATGGGCTTAACGACAACCCATCCGCTTGAACAACGCAGCATCCTCGCAAGACGTGATATCGACGCATTGTAGGGTCCTCTAATATGCCGCGAGTAAGGTTGTCGTCCTTTTAACAGCTCACGACATACGATCCGGGACGGAAAAACAGAGCAAAATAAGAAAAGTGGCCCGAAACTGATGAAAACGTTCGATTTTCACGTGGAGGCTGGGCCCGCAAACCGAGGGCGCAGGGCTTGTGACCAGGTCTCCGTCGCTCCGGTTCCCATAACTTTTGATCTGTAAGGAGTTACGCGACGCACAGCATACCGTTGGAAAGCTCTCCGAGAGCTCTACGACGGGGGCAGGTAGCTAGCTCGCCGTGCCCTTTTGGGAGCTCAAAATCGAACGGTTTCATCAGTTTCGGGCTACTTTTCTTCTTTTGCTATATTTTTCTGTCCCGGATCGTACGTCGTGAGCTGTTAAAAGGACGAAAACCTTACTCGCGGCACATTAGAGGACCCTACAATGCGTCGATATCACGTCTTGCGAGGATGCTGCGTTGTTGAAGCGGATGGGTTGTCGTTAAGCCCATTGGGCCTTTTGAATGGGCCATATCTCAAGGCTGGGACTCTGAACCGTTAACACATAAAGGAATTGTGTCCTCAACATGATGGGTGCGATCATACCAACACTAATGCACCGGATCCCATCAGAACTCCGATGTTAAGCATGCTTGGGCGAGAGTAGTACTAGGATGGGTGACCCCCTGGGAAGTCCTCGTGTTGCACCCCCTTTTGCACCCTCTTTTTCAATTTTTTTTTGCTCCGGTTAGGGTTGCCAAGATACTTTACCCACCCATTTCTATTATCGAATCCCACGGCACCTTGGGCAAGACAAGTCCTCTTCACGTGGAGGCTGGGCCCGCAAACCGAGGGCGTAGGGCTTGTGACCAGGTCACCGTCGCTCCGGTGCCCATAACTTTTGATCCGTAAGGAGTTACGCGGCGCACAGCATACCGTTGGAAAGCTCTCCGAGAGCTCTACGACGGGGGCAGCTAGCTAGCTCGCCGTGCCCTTTTCGAAGCTCAAAATCCAACGTTTTCATCAGTTTCGGGCCACTTTTCTTCTTTTGCTCTGTTTTTCCGTCCCGGATCGTACGTCGTGAGCTGTTAAAAGGACGACAACCTTACTCGCGGCACATTAGAGAACCCTACAATGCGTCGATATCACGTCTTGCGAGGATGCTGCGTTGTTGAAGCGGATGGGTTGTCGTTAAGCCCATTGGGCCTTTTGAATGGGCCATATCTCTAGGCTGGGACTGTGAACCGTTAACACATAAAGGAATTGTGCCCTCAACATGACGGGTGCGATCATACCAGCACTAATGCACCGGATCCCATCAGAACTCCGAAGTTAAGCGTGCTTGGGCGAGAGTAGTACTAGGATGGGTGACCCCCTGGGAAGTCCTCGTGTTGCACACCCCTTTTCAATTTTTTTTGCTCCGGTTAGGGTTGCCAAGATACTTTACCCACCACATTTCTATTATCGAATCCCACGGCACCTTGGGCAAGACAACTTCTATTCACGTGGAGGCTGGGCCCGCAAACCGAGGGCGTAGGGCTTGTGACCAGGTCTCCGTCGCTCCGGTGCCCATAACTTTTGATCCGTAAGGAGTTACGAGGCGCACAGCATACCGTTGGAAAGCTCTCCGAGAGCTCTACGACGGGAGCAGCTAACTAGCTCGTCGTGCCCTTTTCGGAGCTCAAAATCGAACGTTTTCATCAGTTTCGGGCCACTTTTCTTCTTTTGCTCTGTTTTTCCGTCCCGGATCGTACGTCGCGAGCTGTTAAAAGGACGACAACCTTACTCGTGACACATTAGAGGACCCTACAATGCGTCGATATCACGTCTTGCGAGGATGCTGCGTTGTTGAAGCGGATGGGTTGTCGTTAAGCCCATTGGGCCTTTTGAATGGGCCATATCTCTAGGCTGGGACTGTGAACCGTTAACACATAAAGGAATTGTGCCCTCAACATGACGGGTGCGATCATACCAGCACTAATGCACCGGATCCCATCAGAACTCCGAAGTTAAGCGTGCTTGGGCGAGAGTAGTACTAGGATGGGTGACCCCCTGGGAAGTCCTCGTGTTGCACCCCATTTTTCAATTTTTTTTGCTCCGGTTAGGGTTGCCAAGATACTTTACCCACCACATTTCTATTATCGAATCCCACGGCACCTTGGGCAAGACAACTTCTCTTCACGTGGAGGCTGGGCCCGCAAACTGCGGGAGTAGGGCTTGTGACCAGGTCTCCATCGCTCCGGTGCCCATAACTTTTGATCCGTAAGGAGTTACGAGGCGCATAGTATACCGTTGGAAAGCTCTCTGAGAGCTCTGCGATGGGGGCAGCTAGTTAGCTCGTCGTGCCCTTTTCGGAGCTCAAAATTGAACATTTTCATCAGTTTCGGGCCACTTTTCTTCTTTTGCTCTGTTTTTCCGTTCCGGATCGTACGTCGTGAGCTGTTAAAAGGACGACAACCTTACTCGCGGCACATTAGAGGACCCTACAATGCGTCGATATCACGTCTTGCGAGGATGCTGCGTTGTTGAAGCGGATGGGTTGTCGTTAAGCCCATTGGGCCTTTTGAATGGGCCATATCTCTAGGCTGGAACTGTGAACCGTTAACACATAAAGGAATTGTGCCCTCAAATGACGGGTGCGATCATACCAGCACTAATTCACCGGATCCCATCAGAACTCCGAAGTTAAGCGTGCTTGGGCGAGAGTAGTACTAGGATGGGTGACCCCCAGGGAAGTCCTCGTGTTGCACCCCCTTTTGCACCCCCTTTTTCAATTTTTTTTGCTCCGGTTAGGGTTGCCAAGATACTTTACCCACCACATTTCTATTATCGAATCCCACGCCACCTTGGGCAAGACAACTTCTCTTCACGTGGGGGATGGGCCCGCAAACCGAGGGCGTAGGGCTTGTGACCCGGTCTCCGTCGCTCCGGTGCCCATAACTTTTGATCCGTAAGGAGTTACGCGGCGCACAGCATTCCGTTGGAAAGCTCTCTGAGAGCTCTACGACGGGGGCAAGCAGCTAGCTCGCCATGCCCTATTCGGAGCTCAAAATCGAACGTTTTCATCAGTTTCGGGCCACTTTTCATCTTTTGCTCTGTTTTTCCGTCCCGAATCGTACGTCGTGAGCTGTTAAAAGGACGACAACCTTACTCACGGCACATTAGAGGACCCTACAATGCGTCGATATCACGTCTTGCGAGGATGCTGCGTTGTCGAAGCGGATGGGTTGTCGTTAAGCCCATTGGGCCTTTTGCATGGGCCATATCTCTAGGCTGGGACTGTGAACCGTTCACACATAAAGGAATTGTGCCCTCTACATTACGGGTGCGATCATACCAGCACTAATTCACCGGATCCCATCAGAACTCCTAAGTTAAGCATGCTTGGGCGAGAGTAGTACTAGGATGGGTGACCCCTTGGGAAGTCGTCGTGTTGCACCCCCCTTTTCAATTTTTTTTGCTCCGGTTAGGGTTGCCAAGATACTTTACCAACCACATTTCAATTATCGAATCCCACGGCACCTTGGGCAAGACAACTTCTCTTCACGTGGAGGCTGGGCCCGCAAACCGAGGGCGTAGGCCTTGTGACCAGGTCTCCGTCGCTCCGGTGCCCATAACTTTTGATCCGTAAGGAGTTACGCGGCGCACAGCATACCGTTGGAAAGCTCTCCGAGAGCTCTACGACGGGGGCAGCTAGTTAGCTCACCGTGCCCTTATCGGAGCTCAAAATCGATCGTTTTCATCAGTTTCGGGACACTTTTCTTCTTTTGCTCTGTTTTTCCGTCCCGGATCGTACGTCGTGAGCTGTTAAAAGGACGACAACCTTACTCGCAGCACATTAGAGGACCCTACAATGCGTCGATATCACGTCTTGCGAGGATGCTGCGTTGTTGAAGCAGATGGGTTGTCATTAAGCCCATTGGGCCTTTTGAATGGGCCATATCTCTAGGCTGGGACTGTGAACCGTTAACACATAAAGGAATTGTGCCCTCAACATGACGGGTGCGATCATACCAGCACTAATGCACCGGATCCCATCAGAACTCCGAAGTTAAGCGTGCTTGGGCGAGAGTAGTACTAGGATGGGTGACCCCCTGGGAAGTCCTCGTTTTGCACCCCCCTTTTCAATTTTTTTTGCTCCGGTTAGGGTTGCCAAGATACTTTACCTACCACATTTCAATTATCGAATCCCACGGCACCTTGGGCAAGACAACTTCTCTTCACGTGGAGGCTGGGCCCGCAAACCGAGGGCGTAGGGCTTGTGACCAGGTCTCCGTCGCTCCGGTGCCCATTACTTTTGATCTGTAAGGAGTTACGCGGCGCACAGCATACCGTTGGAAAGCTCTCCGAGAGCTCTACGACGGGGGCAGCTAGTTAGCTCATCGTGTCCTTTTCGGAGCTCAAAATCGAACGTTTTCAATGGTTTCGGGACACTTTTCTTCTTTTGCTCTGTTTTTCCGTCCCTAATCGTACGTCGCGAGCTGTTAAAAGGACGACAACCTTACTCGCAGAACATTAGAGGACCCTACAATGCGTCGATATCACGTCTTGCGAGGATGCTGCGTTGTTGAAGCAGATGGGTTGTCGTTAAGCCCATTGGGCCTTTTGAATGGGCCATATCTCTAGGCTGGGACTGTGAACCGTTAACACATAAAGGAATTGTGCCCTCAACATGACGGGTGCGATCATACCAGCACTAATGCACCGGATCCCATCAGAACTCCGAAGTTAAGCGTGCTTGGGCGAGAGTAGTACTAGGATGGGTGACCCCCTGGGAAGTCCTCGTTTTGCACCCCCCTTTTTCAATTTTTTTTGCTCCGGTTAGCGTTGCCAAGATACTTTACCCACCACATTTCTATTATCGAATCCCACGGCACCTTGGGCAAGACAACTTCTCTTCACGTGGAGGCTGGGCCCGCAAACCGAGGGCGTAGGGCTTGTGACCAGGTCTCTGTCGCTCCGGTGCCCATAACTCTTGATCCGTAAGGAGTTACAAGGCGCACAGAATACCGTTGGAAAGCTCTCTGAGTGCTCTACGACAGGGGCAGCTGGGTAGCTCGCTGTTCCCTTTTCGGAGCTCAAAATCGAACGTTTTCATCAGTTTCGGGCCACTTTTCTTCTTTTGCCCTGTTTTTTCGTCCCGGATCGTACGTCGTGAGCTGTTAAAAGGACGACAACCTTACTCGTGGCACATTAGAGGACCGTACAATGCGTCGATATCACGTCTTACGAGGATGCTGCGTTGTTGAAGCGGATGGGTTGTCGTTAAGCCCATTGGGCCTTTTGAATGGGCCATATCTCTAGGTTGGGACTGTGAACCGTTAACACATAAAGGAATTGTGCCCTCAACATGACGGGTGCGATCATACCAACACTAATGCGCCGGATCCCATCAGAACTCCGAAGTTAAGCGTGCTTGGGCGAGAGTAGTACTAGGATGGGTGACCCCCTGGGAAGTCCTCGTGTTGCACCCCCCTTTTCAATTTTTTTTGCTCCGGTTAGCGTTGCCAAGATACTTTTACCCACCACATTTCTAATATCGAATCGTACGGCACCTTGGGCAAGACAACTTCTCTTCACGTGGAGGCTGGGCCCGCAAATCGAGGGCGTAGGGCTTGTGACCAGGTCTCTGTCGCTCCGGTGCCCATAACTCTTGATCCGTAAGGAGTTACAAGGCGCACAGAATACCGTTGGAAAGCTCTCTGAGTGCTCTACGACAGGGGCAGCTGGGTAGCTCGCTGTTCCCTTTTCGGAGCTCAAAATCGAACGTTTTCATCAGTTTCGGGCCACTTTTCTTCTTTTGCTCTGTTTTTTCGGCCCGGATCGTACGTCGTGAGCTGTTAAAAGGACGACAACCTTACTCGCGGCACATTAGAGGACCCTACAATGCGTCGATATCACGTCTTGCGAGGATGCTGCGTTGTTGAAGCGGATGGGTTGTCGTTAAGCCCATTGGGCCTTTTGAATGGGCCATATCTCTAGGCTGGGACTGTGAACTGTTAACACATAAAGGAATTGTGCCCTCAACATGACGGGTGCAATCATACCAGCACTAATGCACCGGATCCCATCAGAACTCCGAAGTTAATCGTGCTTGGGCGAGAGTAGTACTAGGATGGGTGACCCCCTGGGAAGTCCTCGTGTTGCACCCCCCTTTTCAATTTTTTTTGCTCCGGATAGGGTTGCCAAGATACTTTACCCACCACATTTCTATTATCGA
The DNA here is from genome assembly GCA_037974665.1 of Ehretia macrophylla. Taxonomy (NCBI): domain Eukaryota; kingdom Viridiplantae; phylum Streptophyta; class Magnoliopsida; order Boraginales; family Ehretiaceae; genus Ehretia; species Ehretia macrophylla. The sequence goes on from CM075773.1 coordinate 3,101,724, forward strand.
ATCCCACGGCACCTTGGGCAAGACAACTTCTCTTCACGTGGAGGCCGGGCCTGCAAACCAAGGGCGTAGGGCTTGTGACCAGGTCTCCGTCGCTCCGGTGCCCATAACTATTGATCCGTAAGGAGTTACGAGGCGCACAGCATACCGTTGGAAAGCTCTCCGAGTGTTCTACGATAAGGGCATCTAGCTAGCTTGCTATGCCCTTTTCGGATCTCAAAATCAAACGTTTTCATCAGTTTCGGGCAACTTTTCTTCTTTTGCTTTGTTTTTCCGTCCCGGATCGTACGTCGTGTCCTGTTAAAAGGACGACAACCTTACTCGCGACACATTAGAGGACCCTACAATGCGTCGATATCACGTCTTGCGAGGATGCTGCGTTGTTGAAGCAGATGGGTTGTCGTTAAGCCCATTGGGCCTTTTGAATGGGCCATATCTCTAGGCTGGGACTGTGAACCATTACCACATAAAGGATTTGTACCTCAACATGACGGGTGCGATCATACCAGCACTAATGCACCGGATCCCATCATAACTCCGAAGTTAAACGTGCTTGGGCGAGAGTAGTACTAGGATGGGTGACCCCCTGGGAAGTCCTCGTGTTGCACCCCCCTTTTCAATTTTTTTTGCTCCGGTTAGCGTAGCCAAGATACTTTACCCACCACATTTCTATTATCGAATCCCACGGCACCTTGGGCAAGACAACTTCTCTTCACGAGGAGGCTGGGCCCACAAACCGAGGGCATAGGGCTTGTGACCAGGTCTCCGTCGCTCCGGTGCCCATAACTTTTGATCCGTAAGGAGTTACGTGGCGCACAGCATACCGTTGGAAAGCTCTTCGAGAGCTCTACGACGGGGGCAGCAAGCTAGCCCGCTTTGCCCTTTTCGGAGCTCAAAATCGAACATTTTCATCAGTTTCGGGATATTTTTCTTCTTTTGCTTTGTTTTTCCGTCCCGAATCGTACATCGTGAGCTATGAAAAGTACGACAACCTTACTCGCGGCACATTAGAGGACCCTACAATGTGTCGATATCACGTCTTGCGAGGATGCTGCGTTGTTGAAGCGGATGGGTTGTCGTTAAGCCCATTGGGCCTTTTGAATGGGCCATATCTCTAGGTTGGGACTGTGAACCGTTAACACATAAAGGAATTGTTCCCTCAACATGACGGGTGCGATCATACCAGCACTAATGCACCGGATCCCATCAGAACTCCGAAGTTAAGCGTGCTTGGGCGAGAGTAGTGCTAAGATGGGTGACCCCCTGGGAAGTCCTCGTGTTGCACCCCCCTTTTCAATTTTTTTTGCTCCGGTTAGGGTTGCCAAGATACTTTACCCACCACATTTCTATTATCGAATCCCACGGCACCTTGGGCAAGACAACTTCTTTTCACGTGGAGGCTGGGCTCGCAAACCGAGGTCGTAGGGCTTGTGACCAGGTCTCCGTCGCTCCGGTGCCAAAAACTTTTGATCCGTAAGGAGTTACGCGGCGCACAGCATACCATTGGAAAGCTCTCCGAGAGTTCTACGATGGGGGCAAGCAGCTAACTCGCCGTGCCCTTTTCGTAGCTCAAAATCGAACGTTTTCATCAGTTTCGGGCCACTTTTCTTCTTTTGCTCTGTTTTTCCGTCCCGGATCGTACGTCGTGAGCTGTTAAAAGGACGATAACCTTACTCGCGGCACATTAGAGGACCCTACAATGCGTCGATATCACGTCTTGCGAGGATGCTGCGTTGTTGAAGCGGATGGGTTGTCGTTAAGCCCATTGGGCCTTTTGAATGGGCCATATCTCTAGGCTGGGACTATGACCCGTTAAAACATAAAGGAATTGTGCCCTCAACATGACAGGTGCGATCATACCAGCACTAATGCACCGGATCCCATCAGAACTCCGAAGTTAAGCGTGCTTGGGCGAGAGTAGTACTAGGATGGGTGACCCCCTGGGAAGTCCTCGTGTTGCACCCCCCTTTTCAATTTTTTTTAATCCGGTTAGGGTTGCCAAGATACTTTACCCACCACATTTCTATTATCGAATCCCACAGCACCTTAGGCAAGACAACTTCTCTTCACGTGGAGGCTGGGCCCACAAACCGAGGGCGTAGGGCTTGTGACCAGGTCTACGTCGCTCCGGTGCCAATAACTTTTGATCCGTAAGGAGTTACGCGGCGCACAGCATACCATTGGAAAGCTCTCCGAGAGATCTACGATGGGGGCAGGTAGCTAGCTAGCCGTGCCCTTTTCGGAGCTCAAAATCAAACGTTTTCATCAGTTTCGGGCCACTTTTCTTCTTTGGCTCTGTTTTTCCGTCCCGGATCGTACGTCGTGAGCTGTTAAAAGGACGATAACCTTACTCGCGGCACATTAGAGGACCCTACAATGCGTCGATATCACGTCTTGCGAGGATGCTGCGTTGTTGAAGCGGATGGGTTGTCGTTAAGCCCATTGGGCCTTTTGAATGGGCCATATCTCTAGGCTGGGACTGTGAACCGTTAACACATAAAGGAATTGTGCCCTCAACATGACGGGTGCGATCATACCAGCACTAATTCACCGGATCCTATCAGAACTCCGGAGTTAAGCGTGCTTGGTCGAGAGTAGTACTAGGATGGGTGACCCCATGGGAAGTTCTCGTGTTGCACCCCCTTTTTCAATTTTTTTTTCTCCGGTTATCGTTGCCAAGATACTTTACCCACCACTTTTCTATTATCGAATCCCACGGCACCTTGGGCAAGACAACTTCTCTTCACGTGGAGGCTGGGCCCGCAAACCGAGGGCGTAGGGCTTGTGACCAGGTTTCGTCGCTCCGGTGACCATAACTTTTGATCCGTAAGGAGTTACGAGGCGCACAGCATACCGTTGGAAAGCACTCTGAGAGCTCTACGACGGGGGTAGCTAGCTAGCTTGCTGTTCCCTTTTTGGAGCTCAAAATCAAACGTTTTCATCAGTTTTGGGCCACTTTTCTTCTTTCGCTCTGTTTTTTCGTCCCGGATCGTACGTCGTGAGCTGTTAAAAGGACGACTACCTTACTCGCGGCACATTAGAGGGCCCTACAATGCGTCGATATCACGTCTTGCGAGGATGCTGTGTTGTTGAAGCAGATGGGTTGTCATTAAGCCCATTGGGCCTTTTGAATGGGCCATATCTCTAGGCTGGGACTGTGAACCGTTAACACATAAAGGAATTGTCCCCTCAACATGACGTGTGCGATCATACCAGCACTAATGTACCGGATCCAATCAGAACTCCGTAGTTAAGCGTGCTTGGGCGAGAGTAGTACTAGGATGGGTGACCCCCTGGGAAGTCCTCGTGTTGCACCCCCCTTTTCAATTTTTTTTCCTCTGGTTAGCGTTGCCAAGATACTTTTACCCACCACATTTCTAATATCGAATCGCACAGCACCTTGGGCAAGACAACTTCTCTTCACATGGAGGCTGGGCCCGCAAACCGAGGGCGTAGGGCTTGTGACCAGGTCTCCGTCGCTCCGGTGCCCATAACTATTGATCCGTAAGGAGTTACAAGGCGCACAGCATACCGTTGGAAAGCTCTCCGAGTGCTCTACGACACCGGCATCTAGCTAGCTCGCCGTGCCCTTTTCGGAGCACAAAATCGAACGTTTTCATCAGTTTCGGGCCACTTTTCCTCTTTTGCTATGTTTTTCCATCCCGGATCGTACGTCGTGAGCTGTTAAAAGGACGACAACCTTACTCGCGACACATTAGAGGACCCTACAATGCGTCGATATCACGTATTGCGAGGATGCTGCGTTGTTGAAGCGGATGGGTTGTCGTTAAGCCCATTGGGCCTTTTGAATGGGCCATCTCTCTACGATGGGACTGTGAACCGTTAACCCAAAAAGGAATTGTGCCCTCAACATGACGGGTATGATCATACCAGCACTAATGCACCGGATCCAACCAGAACTCTGAAGTTAAGAGTGCTTGGGTGAGAGTAGTACTAGGATGGGTGACCCCCAGGGAAGTCCTCGTGTTGCACCGTCATTTTCAATTTTTTTTGCTCCGGTTAGCGTTGCCAAGATACTTTTACCCACCACATTTCGAATATCAAATCGCACGGCACCTTGGGCAAGACAACTTCTCTTCACGTGGAGGCTGGGCCCGCAAACCGAGGGCGTAGGGCTTGTGACAAGGTCTCCGTCGCTCCGGTGCCCATAACTTTTGATCCGTAAGGAGTTACGAGGCGCACAGCATACCGTTGGAAAGCTCTCTGAGAACTCTACGACGGGGGCAGCCAGCTAACTCACTGTACACTTTTCGGAGCTCAAAATCGAACGTTTTCATCAGTTTCGGGCCACTTTTCTTCTTTTGCTCTACTTTTCCGTCCCGGATCGTACGTCGTGAGCTGTTAAAAGGACGAAAACCTTATTCGCGGCACATTAGAGGACCCTACAATGCGTCGATATCACGTTTTGCGAGGATGCTGCGTTGTTGTAGCGGATGGGTTGTCGTTAAGCCCATTGGGCCTATTGAATTGGCCATATCTCTAGGCTGGGACTGTGAACCGTTAACACATAAAGGAATTGTGCCCTCAACATGACGGGTGCGATCATACCAGCACTAATGCACCGGATCCCATCAGAACTCCGAAGTTAAGCGTGCTTGGGCGAGAGTAGTACTAGGATGGGTGACCCCCTGGGAAGTCCTCGTGTTGCACCCCCCTTTTCAATTTTTTTTGCTCCGGTTAGCGTTGCCAAGATACTTTACCCACCACATTTCTATTATCGAATCCCACGGCACCTTGGGCAAGACAACTTCTCTTCACGTGGAGGCTGGGCCCGCAAACCGAGGGCGTAGGGCTTGTGACCAGGTCTTTGTCGCCCCGGTGCCCATAACTTTTGATCCGTAAGGAGTTACGAGGCGCACAGCATACCGTTGGAAAGCTCTCTGAGAGCCCTACGACGGGGGCAGCTAGCTAGCTCGCTGTACCCTTTTCGGAGCTCAAAATTGAACATTTTCATCAGTTTCGGGCCACTTTTCTTCTTTTGCTATGTTCTTCCGTCCCGGATCGTACGTCGTGAGCTGTTAAAAGGACGACAACCTTACTCGCGGCACATTAGAGGACCCTACAATGCGTCAATATCACGTCTTGCAAGGATGCTGCGTTGTTGAAGCGGATGGTTTGTCGTTAAGCCCATTGGGCATTTTGAATGGGCCATATCTCTAGGCTGGGACTGTGAACCGTTAACACATAAAGGAATTGTGCCCTCAACATGACGGGTGGGATCGTACCAGCACTAATGCAGCGGATCCCATCAGAACTCCGAAGTTAAGCGTGCTTGGGCGAGAGTAGTACTAGGATGGGTGACCCCCTGGGAAGTCCTCGTGTTGCACCCCCCTTTTCAATTTTTTTTTCTACAGTTAGCGTTGCCAAGATACTATACCCACCACATTTCTATTACCGAATCCCATGGCACCTTGGGCAAGACAACTTCACTTCAGGTAGATGCTGGGCCCGCAAACCGAGCGCGTGGGGCTTGAGACCAGGTCTCCGTCGCTCCGGTACCCATAACTTTTGATCCGTAAGGCGTTACACGGCGCAAATTATACCGTTGGAATGATCTCTGAGAGTCCTACGACGGGGGCAGCGAGATAGCTTGCTTTGCCCTTTTCGGAGCTCAAAATCGAACATTTTCATCAATTTCGGGCCACTTTTCTTCTTTCACTCTGTTTTCCTGTCCCGGATCGTTCGTCGTGAGCTGTTAAAAGGACGACAACCTTACTCGCGGCACATTAGAGGACCCTACAATGCGTCGATATCACGTCTTGCGAGGATGCTGCGTTGTTGAAGCGGATGGGTTGTCGTTAAGCCCATTGGGCCTTTTGAATGGGCCATATCTCTACGCTGGGACTGTGAACCGTTAACACATAAAGGAATTGTGCCCTCAACATCACGGGGTGGGTCATACCAGCACTAATGCAGCGGATCCCATCAAAACTCCGAAGTTAAGCGTGCTTGGGCGAGAGTAGCACTAGGATGGGTGACCCCCTGGGAAGTCATCGTGTAGCACCCCCCTTTTCAATTTTTTTTGCTCCGATTAGCGATGCCAAGGTACTTTACCCACCACATTTCTATTATCGAATCCCACGGCACCTTGAGCAAGACAACTTCTCTTCACGGGGAGGGTGGGCCCACAAACCGAGGGCGTAGGGCTTGTGACTAGGTCTCCGTCGCTCCGGTGCCCATAACTTTTGATCCGTAAGGCGTTACGAGGTGTACAGCATACCGTTGGAAAGCTCTCTGAGAGCTCTACGATGGGGGCAACTAGCTAGCTTGTTGTGCCCTTTTCGGAACTCAAAATTGAACGTTTTCATCAGTTTCGGGCCACTTTTCTTCTTTTGCTCTGTTTTTCCGTCCTGGATCGTACGTCGTGAGCTGTTAAAAGGACGACAACCTTACTCACGGCACATTAGAGGACCCTACAACGCGTCGATATCACGTCTTGCGAGGATGCTGCGTTGTTGAAGCGGATGGGTTGTCGTTAAGCCCATTGGGCCTTTTGAATGGGCCATATCTTTAGGCTGGGACTGTGAACCGTTAACACATAAAGGAATTGTGCCCTCAACATGACGGGTGCCATCATACCAGCACTAATGCACCGGATCCCATCAGAACTCCGAAGTTAAGCGTGCTTGGGCGAGAGTAGTACTAGGATGGGTGACCCCCTGGGAAGTCCTCGTGTTGCACCCCCTTTCGCACCCCCTTTTTCAATTTTTATTGCTCCGGTTAGGGTTGCCAAGATACTTTACCCACCACATTTCTATTATCGAATCCCACGGCACCTTGGGCAAGACAACTTCTCTTCACGTGGAGGCTGGGCCCGCAAACCGAGGGCGTAGGGCTTGTGACCAGGTCTCCGTCACTCCGGTGCCAATAACTTTTGATCCGTAAGGAGTTACGCGGCGCACAGCATACCGTTGGAAAGCTCTCCGAGAGCTCTACGACGGGGGCAACTAGCTAGCTCGTCGTGCCCTTTTCGGAGCTAAAAAACGAACGTTTTCATCAGTTTCGGGCCACTTTTCCTCTTTTGCTCTGTTTTTCCGTCCTGGATCGTACGTCGTGAGCTTTCAAAAGGACGACAACCTTACTCGCGGCACATTAGAGGACCCTACAATTCGTCGATATCACGTCTTACGAGGATGCTGCGTTGTTGAAGCGGATGGGTTGTCGTTAAGCCCATTGGGCCTTTTGAATGGGCCATATCTCTAGGCTGGGACTGTGAACCGTTAACACATAAAGGAATTGTCCCCTCAACATGACGGGTGCGATCATACCAGCACTAATGCACCGGATCCCATCAGAACTCCGAAGTTAAGCGTGCTTGGTCGAGAGTAGTACTAGGATGGGTGACCCCATGGGAAGTCCTCGTGTTGCATCCCCCTTTTCAATTTTTTTTTGCTCCGGTTAGGGTTGCCAAGATAATTTACTCACCACATTTCTATTATCGAATCCCATGGCACCTTGGGCAAGACAACTTCTCTTCACGTGGAGGCTGGGCCCGCAAACCGAGGGCGTAGGGGTTATGACCAGGTCAGCGTCGCTCCGGTGCCCATAACTTTTGAAACGTAAGGAGTTACGAGGCGCACAACATACCGTTGGAAAGCTCTCTGAGAGCTCTACGACGGAGGTTGCTAGCTAGCTCGCTGTGCCCTTTTTGGAGCTCAAAATCGAACATTTTCATCAGTTTCGGGCCACTTTTCTTCTTTTGCTCTGTTTTTCTGTCCCGGATCGTACGTCGTGAGCTGTTAAAAGGACGACAACCTTACTCGCGGCACATTAGAGGACCCTACAATGCGTCGATATCACGTCTTGCGAGGATGCTGCGTTGTTGAAGCGGATGGGTTGTCGTTAAGCCCATTGGGCCTTTTGAATGGGCCATATCTCTAGGCTGGGACTGTGAACCGTTAACACATAAAGGAATTGTGCCCTCAACATGACGGGTGCGATCATACCAGCACTAATGCACCGGATCCCATCAGAACTCCGAAGTTAAGTGTGCTTGGGCGAGAGTAGTACTAGGATGGGTGACCCCCTGGGAAGTCCTCGTGTTGCACCCCCATTTTCAATTTTTTTTGCTCCGATTAGCGTTGCCAAGTTACTTTACCCACCACATTTCTATTATCGAATCCCACGGCACCTTGGGCAAGACAACTTCTCTTCACGTGGAGGCTGGGCCCGCAAACCGAGGGCGTAGGGCTTGTGACCAGGTCTCCGTCGCTCTGGTGCCCATAACTTTTGATCCGTAAGGAGTTACGCAACGCACAGCATACCGTTGCAAAGCTATCTGAGAGCTCTACGACGGGGGCAGCTAGTTAGCACGTTGTGCCCTTTTCGGAGCTCAAAATCGAACGTTTTCATCAGTTTCGGGCCACTTTTCTTCTTTTGCTCTATTTTTCCGTCCCGGATCGAACGTCGTGAGCTGTTAAAAGGACGACGACCTTACTCGCGGCACATTAGAGGACCCTACAATGCGTCGATATCACGTCTTGCGAGGATGCTGCTTTGTTGAAGAGGATGGGTTGTCGTTAAGCCCATTGGGCCTTTTGAATGGGCCATATCTCTAGGCTGGGATTGTGAACCGTTAACACATAAAGGAATTGTGTCCTCAACATTACGGTTGCGATCATACAAGCATTAATGCACAGGATCCCATCAGAACTCCGAAGTTAAGAGTGCTTGGGCGAGAGTAGTACTAGGATGGGTGACCCCCTGGGAAGTCCTCGTGTTGCACCCCCCTTTTCAATTTTTTTTGCTCCGGTTAGCGTTACCAAGATACTTTACCCACCACATTTCTATTATCGAATCCCATGGCACCTTGGGCAAGATAACTTCTCTTCACGTGGAGGCTGGGCCTGCAAACCGAGGGCGTAGGGCTTGTGACCAGGTCTCCGTCGCTCCGGTGCCCATAACTTTTGATCCGTAAGGAGTTACGAGGCGCACAGCATACCGTTGGAAAGCCCTCTGAGAGCTCTACGATGGGCGCAGCGAGCTGGCTCGGTTTGCCCTTTTCGGAGCTCAAAATCGAATGTTTTCATCAGTTTTGGGCCACTTTTCTTCTCTTGCTCTGTTTTTCCGTCCCGGATCGTACGTCGTGAGCTGTTAAAAGGACGACAACCTTACTCGCGGCACATTAGAGGACCCTACAATGCGTCGATATCACGTCTTGCGAGGATGCTGCGTTGTTGAAGCGGATGGGTTATCGTTAAGCCCATTGGGCCTTTTGAATTGACCATATCTCTAGGCTGGGACTGTGAACCGTTAACACATAAAGGAATTGTGCCCTCAACATGATGGGTGCGATCATACCAGCACTAATGCGCCGGATCTTATCAGAACTCCGAAGTTAAGCGTGCATGGGCGAGAGTAGTACTAGGATGGTTGACCCCCTGGGAAGTCCTCGTGTTGCACCCCCCATTTTCAATTTTTTTTGCTCCGGTTAGGGTTGCCAAGATACTTTACCCACCACATTTCTATTATCGAATCCCACGGCACCTTGGGCAAGAGAACTTCTCTTCACGTGGAGGCTGGGCCCGTAAACTGGTGCCCATAACTTTTGATCCGTAAGGAGTTACGAGGCGCACAACATACCGTTGGAAGGCTCTCTGAGAGCTCTACGACGGGGGCAGCAAGCTCGCTTGCTGTGCCCTTTTCGGAGCTCAAAATCGAACGTTTTCATCAGTTTCGGGCCACTTTTCTACTTTTGCTCTGTTTTTCCGTCCCGGATCGTACGTCGTGAGCTGTTAAAAGGACGACAACCTTACTCGCGGCACATTAGAGGACCCTACAATGCGTCGATATCACGTCTTGCGAGGATGCTGCGTTGTTGAAGCGGATGGGTTGTCGTTAAGCCCATTGGGCCTTTTGAATGGGCCATATCTCTAGGTGGGACTGTGAACCGTTAACACATAAAGGATTTGTGCCCTCAACATGACGGGTGCGATCATACCAGCACTAATGCACCGGATCCCATCAGAACTCCGAAGTTAAGCGTGCTTGGGCGAGAGTAGTACTAGGATGGGTGACCCCCTGGGAAGTCCTCGTGTTGCACCCCCCTTTTCAATTTTTTTTGCTCCGGTTAGGGTTGCCAAGATACTTTACCCACCACATTTCTCTTATCGAATCCCACGGCACCTTGGGCAAGACAACTTCTCTTCACGTGGAGGCTGGGCCCGCAAACCGAGGGCGTAGGGCTTGTGACCAAGTCTCCGTCGCTCCGGTGCCCATAACTTTTGATCCGTAAGGAGTTACGAGGCGCACAGCAAACCGTTGGAAAGCTCTCTAAGAGCTCTACGACGAGGGCAGCTAGCTAGCTCGCTGTGCCCGTTTCGGATCTCAAAATCGAACGTTTTCATCAGTTTCGGGCCACTTTTCTTTTTTGCTATGTTTTTCCGTCCCGGATTGTACATCGTGAGCTGTTAATAGGACGACAACCTAACTCGCGGGATATTAGAGTGCCCTACAATGCGTCGATATCACGTCTTGTAAGGATGTTGCGTTGTTTAAGCGGATGGGTTGTCGTTAAGCCCATGGGGCCTTTCGAATGGGCCTTTTCTCTAGGATGAGACTACTGTAAACACGTATGGGATTTGTGCCCTCAAAATGATGGGTGCGATCATAACAGCACTAATGCACCGGATCCCATCAGAACTCCGAAGTTAAGCGTGCTTGGGCGAGAGTAGTACTAGGATGGGTTACCCCCTGGGAAGTCCTCGTGTTGCACCCCCTTTTCAATTTTTTTTGCTCCGGTTAGGGTTGCCAAGATACTTTACCCACCACTTTTCTATTATCGAATCCCACGGCACCTTGGGCAAGACAACTTCTCTTCACGTGGAGGCTGGGCCTGCAAACCGAGGGCGTAGGGCTTGTGACCAAGTCTCAGTCGCTCCGGTGCCCATAACTTTTGATCTGTAAGGAGTTACGAGCCGCACAACATACCGTTGGAAAGCACTCTAAGAGCTCTACGACGGGGGCAGCTAGCTAGCACGCTGTGCCCGTTTCGGATCTCAAAATCGAACGTTTTCATCAGTTTCGGGCCACTTTTCTTGTTTTGCTCTGTTTTTCCGTCCCGGATCGTACGTCGTGAGCTGTTAAAAGGATGACAACCTTACTCGCGGCACATTAGAGGACCCTACAATGCGTCGATATCATGTCTTGCGAGGATGCTACGTTGTTGAAGTGGATGGGTTGTCGTTAAGCCCATTGGGCCTTCTGAATGGGCCATCTCTCTAGGCTGGGTTTGTGAACCGTTAACACATAAAGGAATTGTGCCCTCAACATTATGGGTGCGATCATACCAGCACTAATGCATCGGATCCCATCAGAACTCCGAAGTTAATCGTGCTTGGGCGAGAGTAGTACTAGGATGGGTGACCCCTAGGGAAGTCCTCGTGTTGCACCCCCCTTTTCAATTTTTTTTGCTCTGGTTAGGGTTACCTAGATACTTTATCCACCACATTTCTATTATCGAATCCCACAGCACCTTGGGCAAGACAACTTCTCTTCACGTGGAGGCTGGGCCCGCAAACTGAGGGCGTAGGGCTTGTGACCAGGTCTCCGTCGCTCCGGTGCCCATAACTTTTGATCCGTAAGGAGTTACGAGGCGCACAGCAAACCGGTGGAAAGCTCTCTGAGAGCTCTACGACGGGGCCCGCTAGCTCGCTCGCTGTGCCCATTTCGGAGCTCAAAATCGAACGTTTTCATCAGTTTCGGGCCCCTTTTCTTCTTTTGCTCTGTTTTTCCGTCCCGGATCATATGTCGTGAGCTGTTAAAAGGACGACAACCTTACTCGCGGCACATTAGAGGCCCCTACAATCCGTCGATATCATGTCTTGCGAGGATGGTGCGTTGTTGAAATGGATGGGTTGTCGTTAAGCCCATTGGGCCTTTTGAATGGGCCATCTCTCAAGGCTGGGACTGTGAACTGTTAACACATAAAGGAATTGTGCCCTCAACATGATGGGTGCGATCATACCAGCACTAATGCAGCGGATCCCATCAGAACTCCGAAGTTAACCGTGCATGGGCGAGAGTAGTACTAGGATGTGTGACCCCCTGGGAAGTCCTTGTGTTGCACCCCCCTTTTCAATTTTTTTTGCTCCGGTTATGGTTGCGAAGGGACTGTACCCACCACATTTCTATTATCAAATCCCACGGCACCTTGGGCAAGACAACTTCTCGTCACGTGGAGGCTGGGGCCGCAAACTGGTGCCCATAACTTTTGATCCGTAAGGAGTTACGAGGCGCACAACATACCGTTGGAAAGCTCTCTGAGAGCTCTACGACGGGGGCAGCAAGCTCGCTTGCTGTGCCCTTTTCGGAGCTCAAAATCGACCGTTTTCATCAGTTTCGGGCCACTTTTCATCTTTTGCTCTGTTTTTCTGTCCCGGATCGTACGTCGTGAGCAGTTAAAAGGACGACAACCTTACTCGCGGCACATTAGAGGACCCTACAATGCGTCGATATCACGTCTTGCGATGCTGCATTGTTGAAGCGGATGGGTTGTCGTGATGCCCATTGGGCCTTTTGAATGGGCCATATCTCTAGGCTGGGACTGTGAACCGTTAACACATAAAGGAATTGTGCCCTCAACATGTCGAATGCGATCATACCAGCACTAATGCACCGGCTCCCATCAGAACTCCGAAGTTAAGTGTGCTTGGGCGAGAGTAGTACTAGGATGGATGACCCCCTGGGAAGTCCTCGTTTTGCACCCCCCTTTTCAATTTTTTTTGCTCCAGTTAGGGTTGCCAAGATACTTTACCCACCACATTTCTATTATCGAATCCCACGGAACCTTGGGCAAGACAACTTCTCTTCACGTGGAGGCTGGGCCCGTAAACCGGTGCCCATAACTTTTGATCCGTAAGGAGTTACGAGGCGCACAGCATACCGTTGGAAAGCTCTCTGAGATCTCCACGACGGGGGCAGCTAGCTAGCTCGCTTTGCCCTTTTCGGTGCTCAAAATCGAACCTTTTTATCAGTTTCGGGCCACTTTTCTTCTTTTGCTCTATTTTTCCGTCCCGGATCGTACGTCATGAGCTGTTAAAAGGACGACAACCTTACTCGCGGCACATTAGAGGACCCTACAATGTGTCGATATCACGTCTTGCGAGGATGCTGCGTTGTTGAAGCTGATGGGTTGTCGTTAAGCCCATTGGGCCTTTTGAATGGGCCATATCTCTAGGCTGGTATTGTGAACCGTTAACACATAAAGGAATTGTGCCCTCAACATGACCGGTGCGATCATACCAGCACTAATGCACCGGATCCCATCAGAACTCCGAAGTTAAGCGTGCTTGGACGAGAGTAGTACTAGGATGGGTGACCAGCTGGCAAGTCCTCGTGTTGCACCCCCCTTTTCAATTTTTTTTGCTCTGGTTAGGGTTGCCAAAATACTTTACCCACCACATTTCTATTATCGAATCGCACGGAACCTTGGGCAAGACAACTTCTCTTCACGTGGAGGCTGGGCCCGCAAACCGGTGCCCATAACTTTTGATCCGTAAGGAGTTACGAGGCGCACAGCATACCGTTGGAAAGCTCTCTGAGAGCTCTACGACGGGGGTAGCCAGGAAGCTTGCTTTGCCCTTTTCCGAGCTCAAAATCGAACCTTTTCATCAGTTTCGGGCCACTTTTCTTCTTTTGCTCTATTTTTCCGTCCCGGATCGTACGTCGTGAGCTGTTAAAAGGACGACAACCTTACTCGCGGCACATTAGAGGACCCTACAATGCGTCGATATCACGTCTTGCGAGGATGCTGCGTTGTTGAAGCGGATGGGTTGTCGTTAAGCCCATTGGGCCTTTTGAATGGGCCATATCTCTAGGCTGGGACTGTGAACCGTTAACACATAAAGGAATTGTGCCCTCAACATGACGGGTGCGATCATATCAGCACTAATGCACCGGATCCCATCAGAACTCCGAAGTTAAGCGTGCTTGGGCGAGAGTAGTACTAGGATGGGTGACCCCCTGGCAAGTCCTCGTGTTGCACCCCCCTTTTCAATTTTTTTTGCTCCGGTTAGGGTTGCCAAGATACTTTACCCACCACATTTCTATTATCGAATCCCACGGCACCTTGGGCAAGACAACTTCTCTTCACGTGGAGGCTGGGCCCGCAAACCGGTGCCCATAACTTTTGATCCGTAAGGAGTTACGAGGCGTACAGCATACCGTTGGAAAACTCTCTGAGAGCTCTACGACGGGAGCAGCTAGCTAGCTCGCTGTGCCCTTTTCGGAACTCAAAATTGAACGTTTTCATCAGTTTCGGGCCACTTTTCTTCTTTTGCTCTGTTTTTCCGTCCCGGATCGTACGTCGTGAGCTGTTAAAAGGACGACAACCTTACTCGTGGCACATTAGAGGACCCTACAATGCGTCGATATCACGTCTTGCGATGATGCTGCGTTGTTGAAGCGGATGGGTTGTCGTTAAGCCCATTAGGCCTTTTGAATGGGCCATATCTCTAGGCTGGGACTGTGAACCGTTAACACATAAAGGAATTGTGCCCTCAACATGACGGGTGCGATCATACCAGCACTAATGCACCGGATCCCATCAGAACTCTGAAGTTAAGCGTGCTTGGGCGAGAGTAGTACTAGGATGGGTGACCCCCTGGGAAGTCCTCGTGTTGCACCCCCCTTTTCAATTTTTTTTGCTCCGGTTAGGGTTGCCAAGATACTTTACCCACCACATTTCTATTATCGAATCCCACGGCACCTTGGGCAAGACAACTTCTCTTTACGTGGAGGCTGGGCTCGCAAACCGGTGCCCATAACTTTTGATCCGTAAGGCGTTACGAGGCGCACAGGATACCGTTGGAAAGCTCTATGAGAGCTCTACGACGGGGGCAGCTAGCTAGCTCGCTGTGCCCTTTTCGGTGGTTAAAATTGAACGTTTTCATCAGTTTCGGGCCACTTTTCTTCTTTTGATCTATTTTTCCGTCCCCGATCGTACGTCGTGAGCTGTTAAAAGGACGACAACCTTACTCGCGGCACATTAGAGGACCCTACAATGCGTCGATATCACGTCTTGCGAGGATGCTGCGTTGTTGAAGCAGATGGGTTGTCGTTAAGCCCATTGGGCCTTTTGAATGGGCCATCTCTCTAGGCTGGGACTGTGAACCGTTAACACATAAAGGAATTGTGCCTTCAACATGACGAGTACGATCATACCAGCCCTAACGCACCGGATCCCATCAGAACTCCGAAGTTAAGTGTGCTTGGGCAAGAGTAGTACTAGGATGGGTGACCCCCTGGCAAGTCCTCGTGTTGCACCCCCCCTTTTCAATTTTTTTTGCTCCGGTTAGGGTTGCAAAGATACTTTACCCACCACATTTCTATTATCGAATCCCACGGCACCTTGGGCAAGATAACTTCTCTTCATGTGTAGGCTGGGCCCGCAAACCAGGGCCCATAACTTTTGATCCGTAAGGAGTTACGACGCGCACAGCATACCGTTGGAAAGCTCTCTAAGAGCTCTACGACGGGGGTAGCTAGCTAGCTTGCTTTGCCCATTTCAGAGCTCAAAATTGAACCTTTTCATCAGTTTCGGGCCACTTTTCTTCTTTTGCTCTGTTTTTCCGTCCCGGATCGTACGTCGTGAGCTGTTAAAAGGACGACAACCTTACTCGCGGCACATTAGAGGACCCTACATTGCGTCGATATCATGTCTTGCGAGGATGCTGCGTTGTTGAAGCGGATGGGTTGTCGTTAAGCCCATTGGGCCTTTTGAATGGGCCATATCTCTAGGCTGGGACTGTGAACCGTTAACACATAAAGGAATTGTGCCCTCAACATGACGGGTGATATCATATCAGCACTAATGCACCGGATCCCATAAGAACTCCGAAGTTAAGCGTGCTTGGGCGAGAGTTGTACTAGGATGGGTGACCCCCTGGCAAGTCCTCGTGTTGCACCCCCCTTTTGAATTTCTTTTGCTCTGGTGAGGGTTGCCAAGATACTTTACCCACCACATTTCTATTATCGAATCCCACGGCACCTTGGGCAAGACAATTTCTCTTCACGTGGAGGCTGGGCCCGCAAACCGGTGCCCATAACTTTTGATCCGTAAGGAGTTACGAGGTGCAGAGCATACCGTTGGAAAGCTCTCTGAGAGCTCTACGACGGGGGCAGCTAGCTAGCTCGCTGTGCCCTTTTCGGAGCTCAAAATCGAACCTTCTTATCAGTTTCGGGCCACTTTTCTTCTTTTGCTCTGTTTTTCCATCCCGGATCGTACGTCGTGAGCTGTTAAAAGGACGACAACCTTATTCGCGGAACATTAGAGGACCCTACAATGCGTCGATATCACGTCTTGCGAGGATGCTGCGTTGTTGAAGCGGATGGGTTGTTGTTAAGCCCATTGGGATTTTTGAATGGGCCATATCTCTAGGCTGGGACTGTGAACCGTTAACACATAAAGGAATTGTGCCCTCAACATGACGGGTGCGATCATACCAGCACTAATGCACCGGATCCCATCAGAACTCCGAAGTTAAGCGTGCTTGGGCGAGAGTAGTACTAGGATGGGTGACCCCCTGGGAAGTCCTCGTGTTGCACCCCCCCTTTTCATTTTTTTTTGCTCCGGTTAGGGTTGCCAAGATACTTTACCCACCACATTTCTATTATCGAATCCCACGGAACCTTGGGCAAGACAACTTCTCTTCACGTGGAGGCTGGGCCCGCAAACCGGTGCCCATAACTTTTGATCCGTAAGGAGTTACGAGGCGCACAGCATACCGTTGGAAAGCTCTCTGAGAGCTCTACGACGGGGGCAGCTAGCTAGCTCGCTTTGCCCTTTTCGGAGCTCAAAATCGAACGTGTTTATCAGTTTCGGGCCACTTTTCTTCTTTTGCTCTATTTTTCTGTCCTGGATCATACGTCGTGAGCTGTTAAAAGGACGACAAGTTTACTCGCGGCACATTAGAGGACCCTACAATGCGTCGATATCACGTCTTGCGAGGATGCTGCGTTGTTGAAGCGGATGGGTTGTCGTTAAGCCCATTGGGCCTTTTGAATGGGCCATATCTCTAGGCTGGGACTGTGAACCGTTAACACATAAAGGAATTGTGCCCTCAACATGGCAGGTGCGATCATATCAGCACTAATGCACCGTATCCCATCAGAACTCCGAAGTTAAGCGTGCTTGGACGAGAGTAGTACTAGGATGGGTGACCCCCTGGCAAGTCCTCGTGTTGCACCCCCCTTTTCAATTTTTTTTGCTCTGGTTAGGGTTGCCAAGATACTTTACCCACCACATTTCTATTATCGAATCCCACGGAACCTTGGGCAAGACAACTTCTCTTCACGTGGAGGCTGGGCCCGCAAGCCGGTGCCCATAACTTTTGATCCGTAAGGAGTTACGAGGCGCACAGCATACCGTTGGAAAGCTCTCTGAGAGCTCTACGACGGGGGTAGCTAGCTTGCTTGCTCTGCCCTTTTCGGAGCTCAAATTTGAACCTTTTTATCAGTTTCGGGCTACTTTTCTTCTTTTGCTCTATTTTTCCGTCCCGGATCGTACGTTGTGAGCTGTTAAAAGGACGACAACCTTACTCGCGGCACATTAGAGGACCCTACAATGCGTCGATATCACGTCTTGCGAGGATGCTGCGTTGTTGAAGCTGATGGGTTGTCGTTAAGCCCATTGGGCCTTTTGAATGGGCCATATCTCTAGGCTGGGACTGTCAACCCTTAACACATAAAGGAATTGTGCCCTCAACATGACGGGTGCGATCATACCAGCACTAATGCACCGGATCCCATCAGAACTCCGAAGTTAAGCGTGCTTGGGCGAGAGTAGTACTAGGATGGGTGACCCCCTGGGAAGTCCTCGTGTTGCACCCCCCTTTTCAATTTTTTTTGCTCCGGTTAGGGTTGCCAAGATACTTTACCCACCACATTTCTATTATCGAATCCCACGGCACCTTGGGCAAGACAACTTCTCTTCACGTTGAGGCTGGGCCCGCAAACCGAGGGCGTAGGGCTTGTGACCAAGTCTCCGTCGCTCCGGTGCCCTTAACTTTTGATCCGTAAGGAGTTACGCGGCGCAAAGAATACCGTTGGAAAGCTCTCTGAGAGCTCTACGACGGGGGCAGCCAGCTAGCTCGCTTTGCCCTTTTTGGAGCTCAAAATCGAATGTTTTCATTAGTTTCGGGCCATTTTTCTTCTTTTGCTCTGTTTTTCCGTCACGGATCGTACGTCGTGAGCTGTTAAAAGGACGACAACCTTACTCGCGGCACATTAGAGGACCCTACAATGCGTCGATATAACGTCTTGCGAGGATGCTGCGTTGTTGAAGCGGATGGGTTGTCGTTAAACCCATTGGGCCTTTTGAATGGGCCATATCTCTAGGCAAGGACTGTGAACCGTTAACACATAAAGGAATTGTGCCCTCAACATGACGGGTGCGATCATACCAGCACTAATGCACCGGATCCCATCAGAACTCCGAAGTTAAGCGTGCTTGGGCGAGAGTAGTACTAGGATGGGTGACCCCTTGGGAAGTCCTCGTGTTGCACCCCCCTTTTCAATTTTTTTTGCTCCGGT
Source organism: Ehretia macrophylla (assembly GCA_037974665.1). Classification (NCBI taxonomy): domain Eukaryota; kingdom Viridiplantae; phylum Streptophyta; class Magnoliopsida; order Boraginales; family Ehretiaceae; genus Ehretia; species Ehretia macrophylla. Next base: position 3,120,273 of record CM075773.1, read on the forward strand.
TAGGGTTGCCAAGATACTTTACCCACCACATTTCTATTATCGAATCCCACGGCACCTTGGGCAAGGCAACTTCTCTTCACGTGGAAGCAGGGCCCACAAACCGGTGCCCATAACTTTTGATCCGTAAGGAGTTACGAGGCGCACAGCATACCGTTGGAAAGCTCTCTGAGAGCTCTACAACGGGGGCAACTAGCTAGCTCGCTGTGCCCTTTTCGGAGCTCAAAATCGAACGTTTTCATTAGTTTCGGTCCACTTTTCTTCTTTTGCACTTTTTTTTCGTCCCGGATCGTACGTCGTGAGCTGTTAAAAGGACGACAACCTTACTCACGGCACATTAGAGGACCCTACAATGCGTCGATATCACGTCTTGCGAGGATGCTGCGTTGTTGAAGGGGATGGGTTGGCGGTAAGCCCTTTGGGCATTGTGAATGGGCCATATCTCTAGGCTGGGGCTGGGAACCCTTAACACATAAAGGAATTGTGCCCTCAACATGACGGGTGCGATCATACCAGCACTAATGCACCGGATCCCATCAGAACTCCGAAGTTAAGCGTGCTTGGGCGAGAGTAGTACTAGGATGGGTGACCCCCTGGGAAGTCCTCGTGTTGCACCCCACCTTTTCAATTTTTTTTACTTCGGTTAGGGTTGCCAAGATACTTTACCCACCACATTTCTATTATCGAATCCCACGGCACCTTGGGCAAGACAACTTCTCTTCACGTGGAGGCTGGGCCCGCAAACCGAGGGCGTAGCGCTTGTGACCAGGTCTCCGTCGCTCCGGTGCCCATAACTTTTGATCCGTAAGGAGTTACGCGGTGCACAGCATACCGTTGGAAAGCTCTTCGAGAGCTCTACAACGGGGGCAGCTAGCTATCACGCTGTGCCCTTTTCGGAGCTCAAAATCGAACCTTTTCATCAGTTTCGGGCCAATTTTCTTCTTTTGCGTTGTTTTTCCATCCTGGATTGTACGTTGTGAGTCGCAAAAAAGACGACAACATTACTTGCAGGACATTAGAGGTCCCTACAATGCGTCGATATCACATCTTGCGAGGATGTTGCGTTGTTGAAGAAGATGGGTTGTCGTTAAGCCCATTGGGGCTTTTGAATGGGCCATCTTTCCGGGCTGGGACTGTGAACCGTTAACACATAAAGGAATTGTGCCCTTAACATGACGGGAGCGATCATACCAGCACTAATGCACCGGATCCCATCAGAACTCCGAAGTTAAGCGTGCTTGGGCGAGAGTAGTACTAGGATGGGTGACCCCCTGGGAAGTCCTCGTGTTGCACCCCCCTTTTCAATTTTTTTTGCTCCGGTTAGGGTTGCCAAGATACTTTACCCACCACATTTCTATTATCGAATCCCACGGCACCTTGGGCAAGACAACTTCTCTTCACGTGGAGGCTGGGCCCGCAAACCGAGGGCGTAGGGCTTGTGACCAGGTCTCCGTCGCTCCGGTGCCCATAACTTTTGATCTGTAAGGAGTTACGAGGTGCACAGCATACCGTTGGAAAGCTCTCTGAGAGCTCTACGACGGGTCCAGCTAGCTAGCTCGCTGTGCCCTTTTCGGAGCTCAAAATCGAACCTTTTCATCAATTTCGGGCCACTTTTCTTCTTTTGCTCTGTTTTTCTGTCCCGGATCGTACGTTGTGAGCTGTTAAAAGGACGACAACCTTACTCGCGGCACATTAGAGGACCCTACAATGCGTCGATATCACATCTTGCGAGGATGTTGCGTTGTTGAAGCAGATGGGTTGTCGTTAAGCCCATTGGGCATTTTGAATGGGCCATATCTCTAGGCTGTGACTGTGAACCGTTAACACATAAAGGAATTATGCCCTCAACATGACGGGTGCGATCATACCAGCACTAATGCACCGGATCCCATCAGAACTCCGAAGTTAAGCGTGCTTGGGCGAGAGTAGTACTAGGATGGGTGACCCCGTGGCAAGTCCTCGTGTTGCACCCCCCTTTTCAATTTTTTTTGCTCCGGTTAGGGTTGCCAAGATACTTTACCCACCACATTTCTATTATCGAATCCCACGGCACCTTGGACAAGACAACTTCTCTTCACGTGGAGGCTGGGCCCGCAAACCGAGGGCATAGGGCTTGTGACCAGGTCTCCGTTGCTCCGGTGCCCATAACTTTTGATCCGTAAGGAGTTACGTGGCGAACGGCATACCGTTGTAAAGCACTCCGAGAGCTCTACGACGGGGGCATGTAGCTAGCTCGTCGTGCCCTTTTCGGAGCTCAAAATAGAACATTTTCATCAGTTACGGGCTACTTTTCTTCTTTTGCTCTGTTTTTTCGTCCCGGATCGTACGTCGTGAGCTGTTAAAAGGACGACAACCTTAATCGCGGCACATTAGAGGACCCTACAATGCATCGATATCACGTCTTGCGAGGATGCTGGATTGTTGAAGCGGATGGGTTGTCGTTAAGCCCATTGGGCCTTTTGAATAGGCCATATCTCTAGGTTGGGACTGTGAACCGTTAACACCAAAAGGAATTGTGCCCTCAACATGACGGGTGTGATCATACCAGTACTAATGCAACGGACCCCATCAGAAGTCCGAAGTTAAGCGTGCCTAGGCGAGAGTTGCCCTAAGATGGGTGACCCCCTGGGAATTCGTCGTGTTGCACCCCCTTTTTCAATTTTTTTTGCTCCGGTTAGGGTAGCCAAGATACTTTATCCACCACATTTCTATTATCGAATCCCACGGCACCTTGGCAAGACAACTTCTCTTCACGTGGAGGCTGGGCCCGCAAACCGAGGGCGTAGGGCTTGTGACCAGGTCTCCGTCGCTCCGGTGCCCATAACTTTTGATCCGTAAGGAGTTACTCGGCGCACAGCATACCGTTGGAAAGCTCTCCGAGAGCTCTACGACGGGGGCAGCGAGCTAGCTCGCTTTGCCCTTTTCAGAGCTCAAAATCGAACGTTTTCATCAGTTTCGGGCCACTTTTCTTCCTTTGCTCTGTTTTTTCGTCCCGGATCGTACGTCGTGAGCTGTTAAAAGGACGACAACCTTACTCGCGGCACATTAGAGGACCCTATAATGCGTCGATATCACGTCTTGCGAGGATGCTGCGTTGTTGAAGCGGATGGGTTGTCGTTAAGCCCATTGGGCCTTTTGAATGGGCCATATGTCTAGGCTGGGACTGTGAACCGTTAACACATAAAGGAATTGTGCCCTCAACATGACGGGTGCGATCATACCAGTACTAATGCACCGGATCCCATCAGAACTCCGAAGTTAAGCGTGCTTGGGCGAGAGTAGTACTAGGATGGGTGACCCCCTGTGAAGTCCTCGTGTTGCACCCCCCTTTTCAATTTTTTTTGCTCCGGTTAGGGTTGCCAAGATACTTTACCCACCACATTTCTATTATCGAATCCCACGGCACCTTGGGCAAGACAACTTCTCTTCACGTGGAGGCTGGGCCCGCAAACCGAGGGCGTAGGGCTTGTGACCAGGTCTCCGTCACTCCGGTGCCCATAACTTTTGATCCGTAAGGAGTTACGCGGCGCACAGCATACCGTTGGAAAGCACTCTGAGAGCTCTACGACGGGGGCAGATAGCTTGCTCGCCGTGCCCTTTTCGGAGCTCAAAATCGAACGTTTTCATCAGTTTCGGGCTACTTTTCTTCTTTTGCTCTGTTTTTCCGTCCCGGATCGTACGTCGTGAGCTATTAAAAGGACGACAACCTTACTCGCGGCACACTAGAGGAGCCTACAATACGTCGATATCACGTCTTGCGAGGTTGCTGCGTTGTTGAAGCAGATGGGTTGTCGTTAAGCCCATTGGGCCTTCTGAATGGGCCATCTCTCTAGGCTGGGTCTGTGAACTGTTAACAAATAAAGGAGTTGTGCCCTCAACATGACGGGTGCGATCATACCTGTACTAATGGACCGGATCCCATCAGAACTCCGAAGTTATGCGTGCTTGGGCGAGAGTAGTACTAGGATGGGTGAACCCCTGGGAAGTCCTCGTGTTGCACCACCCTTTTCAATTCTTTTTGCTCCGGTAAGGGTTGCCAAGATACTTTACCCACTACATTTCTATTATCGAATCCCACGGCACCTTGGGCAAGACAACTTCTCTTCACATGGAGGCTGGGCCCGCAAACCGAGGGCGTAGGGCTTGTGACCAGGTCTCCGTCGCTCTGGTGCCCATAACTTTTGATTCGTAAGGGGTTACGCGGCGCACAGAATACCGTTGGAAAGCTCTCCGAGAGCTCTACGACGGGGGCAGGTAGCTAGCTCACCGTGCCCTTTTCGGAGCTCAAAATCGAACGTTTTCATCAGTTTCGGGCTACTTTTCTTCTTTTGATCTATTTTTTCGTCCCGGATCGTACGTCGTGAGCTGTTAAAAGGACGAAAACCTTACTCGCGGCACATTAGAGGACCCTACAATGCGTCGATGTCACGTCTTGCGAGGATGCTGCGTTGTTGAAGCGGATGGGTTGTCGTTAAGCCCATTGGGCCTTTTGAATGGGCCATATCTCTAGGCTGGGACTGTGTACCGTTAACACATAAAGAAATTGTGCCCTCAACATGACGGGTGCGATCATACCAGCACTAATGGACCGTATCCCATCAGAACCCCGAAGTTAAGCGTGCTTGGGCGAGAGTAGTACAAGGATGGGTGACCCCCTGGGAAGTCCTCGTGTTGCACCCCCCTTTTCAATTTTTTTTGCTTCGGTTAGGGTTGCCAAGATACTTTACCCATCACATTTCTATTATCGAATCCCACGGCACCTTGGGCAAGACAACTTCACTTCACTTGGAGGCTGGGCCCGCAAACCAAGGGCGTAGGGCTTGTGACCAGGTCTGCGTTGCTCCGATGCCCATAACCTTTGATCCGTAAGGATTTACGCGGCGCACAGCATACCGTTGGATAGCTCTTCGAGAGCTTTACGATGGGGGCAGGTAGCTAGCTCGCCGTGCCCTTTTTGGAGCTCAAAATCGAACGTTTTCATCAGTTTCGGGCTACTTTTCTACTTTTGCTCTGTTTTTCCGTCCCGGATCGTACGTCGTGAGCTGTTAAAAGGACGACAACCTTACTCGCGGCACATTAGAGGACCCTACAATGCGTCGATATCACGTCTTGCGAGGATGCTGCGTTGTTGAAGCGGATGGGTTGTCGTTAAGCCCATTGGGCCTTTTGAATGGGCCATATCTCTAGGCTGGGACTGTGAACCGTTAACACATAAAGGAATTGTGCCCTCAACATGACGGGTGCGATCATACCAGCACTAATGCACCGGATCCCATAAGAACTCCGAAGTTAAGAGTGCTTGGGTGAGAGTAGTACTAGGATGGGTGACCCCCTGGGAAGTCCTCGTGTTGCACCCCCCTTTTCAATTTTTTTTGCTCCGGTTAGGGTTGCCAAGATACTTTACCCACCACATTTCTATTATCGAATCCCACGGCACCTTGGGCAAGCCTACTTCTCTTCACGTGGAGGCTGGGCCCGCAAACCGAGGGCATAGGGCTTTTGACCAGGTCTCCGTCGCTCCGGTGCCCATAACTTTTGATCCGTAAGGAGTTAAGCGGCGCACAGCATACCGTTGGAAAGCTCTCCGAGAGCTCTACGACGGGGGCAGGTAGCTAGCTCGCCGATCCCTTTTCAGAGCTCAAAATCGAACGTTTTCATCAATTTCGGGCTACTTTTCTTCTTTTCCTCTGTATTTCCGTCCCGGATCGTACGTCGTGAGCTGTTAAAAGGACGACAACCTTACTCGCGGCACATTAGAGGACCCTATAATGCGTCGATATCACGTCTTGCGAGGATGCTTCGTTGTTGAAGCGGATGGGTTGTCGTTAAGCCCTTTGGGCCTTTTGAATGGGCCATATCTCTAGGCTGGGACTGTGAACCGTTAACACATAAAGGAATTGTGCCCTCAACATGACGGGTGCGATCATACCAGCACTAATGCACCGGATCCCATCAGTACTCCGAAGTTAAGCGTGCTTGGGCGAGAGTAGTACTAGGATGGGTGACCCCCTGTGAAGTCCTCGTGTTGCACCCCCCTTTTCAATTTTTTTTGCTCCGGTTAGGGTTGCCAAGATACTTTACCCACCACATTTCTATTATCGAATCCCACGGCACCTTGGGCAAGACAACTTCTCTTCACGTGGAGGCTGGGCCCGCAAACCGAGGGCGTAGGGCTTGTGAACAGGTCTCCGTCACTCCGGTGCCCATAACTTTTGATCCGTAAGGAGTTACGTGGCGCACGGCATACCGTTGGAAAGCACTCCGAGAGCTCTACGACGGGGGCAGATAGCTTGCTTGCCGTGCCCTTTTCGTAGCTCAAAATCGAACGTTTTCATCAGTTTCGGGCTACTTTTCTTCTTTTGCTCTATTTTTCCGTCCCGGATCGTACGTCGTGAGTTGTTAAAAGGACGACAACCTTACTCGCGGCACACTAGAGGGCCCTATAATGCGTCGATATCACGTCTTGCGAGGATGCTACGTTCTTGAAGCAGATGGGTTGTCGTTAAGCCCATTGGGCCTTTTGAATGGGCCACTTCTCAAGGCTGCGACTGTGAACCGTTAACACATAAAGGAATTGCCCCCTCAACATGACGGGTGCGATCATACCAGCACTAATGCACTGGATCCCATCAGAACTCCGAAGTTAAGCGTGCTTGGACGAGAGTAGTTCTAGGATGGGTGACCCCCTGGGGAGTCCTCGGGTTGCACCCCCTTTTTCAATTTTTTTTGCTCCGGTTAGGGTTGCCAAGATACTTTACCCACCACATTTCTATTATCGAATCCCACGGCTCCTTGGGCAAGACAACTTCTCTTCACATCGAGGCTGGGCCCGCAAACCGAGGGCGTAGGCCTTGTGACCAGGTCTCCGTCGCTCTGGTGCCCATAACTTTTGATCCGTAAGGAGTTACGCGGCGCACAACATACCGTTGGAAAGCTCTCCGGGAGCTCTAGGCCGGGGGCGGGTAGCTAGCTCGCCGTGCCCTTTTCGGAGCTCAAAATCGAACGTTTTCATCAGTTTTGGGCTACTTTTCTTCTTTTGATCTGTTTTTTCGTCCCGGATCGTACGTCGTGAGCTGTTAAAAGGACGAAAACCTCACTCGCGGCACATTAGAGGACCCTACAATGCGCCGATATCACGTCTTGCGAGGATGCTGCGTTGTTGAAGCGGATGGGTTGTCGTTAAGCCCATTGGGCCTTTTGAATGGGCCATATCTCTAGGCTGGGTCTGTGAACCGTTAACACATAAAGGAATTGTGTCCTCAACATGACGGGTGCGATCATACCAGCACTAATGGACCGTATCCCATCAGAACTCCGAAGTTAAGCGTGCTTGGGCGAGAGTAGTACTAGGATGGGTGACCCCCTAGGAAGTCCTCGTGTTGCACCCCCCTTTTCAATTTTTTTTGCTCCGGTTAGGGTTGCCAAGATACTTTACCCACCACATTTCTATTATTGAATCCCACGGTGCCTTGGGCAAGACAACTTCTCTTGACGTGGAGGCTGGGCCAGTAAACCGAGGGCGTAGGGCTTGTGACCAGGTCTCTGTCGCTCCGGTGCTCGTAACTTTTGATCCGTAAGGAGTTACGCGGCGCACAGCATACCATTGGAAAGCTCTCAGAGAGCTCTACAATGGTGGCAGCTAGCTAGCTCGCCGTGCCCTTTTCGGAGCTCAAAATCGAACATTTTCATCAGTTTCGGGCCACTTTTCTTCTTTTGCTCTGTTTTTCCGTCCCGGATCGTACGTCGTGAGATGTTAAAAGGACGACAACCTTACTCGCGGCACATTAAAGGACCCTACAATGCGTAGATATCACGTCTTGTGAGGATGCTGAGTTGTTGAAGCGGATGGGTTGTCGTTAAGCCCATTGGGCCTTTTGAATTGGCCATATCTCTAGGCTGGGACTGTGAACCGTTAACACATAAAGGAATTGTGCCCTCAACATGACGGGCGCGACCATGCCAGCACTAATGCACAGGATCCCATAAGAACTCCGAAGTTAAGCGTGCATGGGCGACAATAGTACTAAGATGGGTGACCCCATGGGAAGTCCTCGTGTTGTACCCCCTTTTTCAATTTTCTTTGCTCCGGTTAGGGTTGCCATGATACTTTACCCACCACATTTCTATTATCGAATCCCACGGCACCTTGGGCAAGACAACTTCTCTTCACGTGGAGGCTGGGCCCGCAAACCGAGGGCATAGGGCTTTTGACCAGGTCTCCGTCGCTCCGGTGCCCATAACTTTTGATCCGTAAGGAGTTACGTGGCGCACGACATACCGTTGTAAAGCTCTCCGAGAGCTCTACGACGGGGGCAGGTAGCTAGCTCGCTGTGCCCTTTTCGGAGCTCAAAATCGAATGTTTTCATCAGTTTCGGGCTACTTTTCTTCTTTTGCTCTGTTTTTCCGTCCCGGATCGTACGTCGTGAGCTCTTAAAAGGACGACAACCTTACTCGCGGCACATTAGAGGACCCTACAATGCATCGATATCACGTCTTGAGAGGATGCTGCGTTGTTGAAGCGGATGGGTTGTCGTTAAGCCCATTGGGCCTTTTGAATGGGCCATATCTCTAGGCTGGGACTGTGAACCGTTAACACATAAAGGAATTGTGCCCTCAACATGACGGGTGCGATCATACCAGCACTAATGCACCGGATTCCATCAGAACTCCGAAGTTAAGCGTGCTTGGGCGAAAGTAGTACTAGAATGGGTGACCCCTTGGGAAGTCCTCGTGTTGCACCCCACTTTTCATTTTTTTTGCTCCGGTTAGGGTTGCCAAGATACTTTACCCACCACATTTCTATTATCAAATCCCACGGCACCTTGGGCAAGACAACTTCTCTTCACGTGGAGGCTGGGCCCGCAAACCGAGGGCGTAGGGCTTGTGACCGGGTCTCTGTCGCTCCGGGGCCCATAACTTTTGATCCGTAAGGAGTTACGCGGCGCACGGCATACCATTGCAAAGCTCTCCGAGAGCTCTACGACGGGGGTAGGTAGCTAGCTCGCCGTGCCCTTTTTGGAGCCCAAAATCAAATGTTTTTCTCAGTTTCAGGCCACTTTTCTTCTTTTGCTCTATTTTTCCGTCCCGTATCATACGTCGTGAGCTGTTAAAAGGACGACAACCTTACTCGCGAGACAATAGAGGGCCCTACAACGCGTCGATATCACGTCTTGCGAGGATGCTGCGTTGTTGAAGCCGATGGGTTGTCGTTAAGCCCATTGGGCCTTTTGAATGTGCCTTCTCTCTAGGTTGGGACTGTGAACCGTTAAAAAATAAAGGAATTGTGCCCACAACATGACGGGTGAGATTATACTAGCACTAATGCACCGGATCCCATCAGAACTCCGAAGTTATGCGTGGTTGGGCGAGAGTAGTACTAGGATGGGTGACCCCCTCGGAAGTTCTCGTCTTGCACCACCCTTTTCAAATTTTTTTGCTCCGGTTAGGGTTGCCAAGATACTTTAGCCACCACATTTCTATTATTGAATCCCACGGCACCCTGGGCCAGACAACTTCTCTTCACGTGGAGGCTGGGCCCGTAAACCTAGGGCGAAGGGCTTGTGACCAGGTCTCCATCGCTCCGGTGCCCATAACTTTTGATCCGTAAGGGGTTACGCGGCGCACAACATACCGTTGGAAAGCTCTCAGAGAGCTCTACGACGGGGGCAGGTAGCTAGCTCGCCGTGCCCGTTTCGGAGCTCAAAATCGAACATTTTCATCAGTTTCGGGCTACTTTTCTTCTTTTGCTCTGTTTTTCCGTCCCGGATCGTACGTCGTGAGCTGTTAAAAGGACGAAAACCTTACTCGCGGCACATTAGAGGACCCTACAATGCGTCGATATCACGTCTTGCGAGGATGCTGCGTTGTTGAAGCGGATGGGTTGTCGTTAAGCCCATTGGGCCTTTTGAATGGGCCATATCTCTAGGCTGGGACTGTGAACCGTTAACACATAAAGAAATTGTGCCCTCAACATGACGGGTGCGATCATACCAGCACTAATGCACCGTATCCCATCAGAACTCCGAAGTTAAGCGTGCTTGGGCGAGAGTAGTACTAGGATGGGTGACCCCCTGGGAAGTCCTCGTGTTGCACCCCCCTTTTCAATTTTTTTTGCTTCGGTTAGGGTTGCCAAGATACTTTACCCACCACATTTCTATTATCGAATCCCATGGTACCTTGGGCAAGACAACTTCTCTTCACGTGGAGGCTGGGCCCGCAAACCGAGGGCGTAGGGCTTGTGACCAGGTCTCCGTCGCTCCGGTGCCCATAACTTTTGATCCGTAAGGAGTTACGCGGCGCACAGCATACCGTTGGAAAGCTCTCCGAGAGCTCTACGACGGGGGCAGGTAGCTAGCTCGCCGTGCCCTTTTTGGAGCTCAAAATCGAACGTTTTCATCGGTTTCGGGCTAGTTTTCTACTTTTGCTCTGTTTTTCGGTCCCGGACCGTACGTCGTGAGCTGTTAAAAGGACGACAACCTGACTCGCTGCACATTAGAGGACCCTACAATGCGTCGATATCACGTCTTGCGAGGATGCTGCGTTGTTGAAGCGGATGGATTGTCGTTAAGCCCATTGGGCCTTTTGAATGGGCCATATCTCTAGGCTGGGACTGTGAACCGTTAACACATAAAGGAATTGTGCCCTCAACATGACGGGTGCGATCAAACCAGCACTAATGCACCGGATCCCATAAGAACTCCGAAGTTAATCGTGCTTGGGCGAGAGTAGTACTAGGATGGGTGACCCCCTGGGAAGTCCTCGTGTTGCACCCCCCTTTTCAATTTTTTTTGTTCCGGTTAGGGTTGCCAAGATACTTTACCCACCACATTTCTATTATCGAATCCCACGGCACCTTGGGCAAGACAACTTCTCTTCACGTGGAGGCTGGGCCCGCAAACCAAGGGCTTAGGGCTTGTGACCAGGTCTCCGTCGCTCCGGTGCCCATCACTTTTGATCCGTAAGGAGTTACGCGGTGTACAGCATACCGTTGTAAAGCTCTCCGAGAGCTCTACGACGGGGGCAGCCAGCTAGCTTGCTTTTCCCTTTTCGGAGCTCAAAATCGAACGTTTTCATCAGTTTTGGGCCACTTTTCTTCTTTTGCTCTGTTTTTCCGTCCCGGATCGTACGTCGTGAGCTGTTAAAAGGACGACAACCTTACTCGCGGCACATTAGAGGACCCTACAATGCGTCGATATCACGTCTTGCGAGTATACTGCGTTGTTGAAGCGGATGGGTTGTCGTTAAGCCCATTGGGCCTTTTGAATGGGCCATATCTCTAGGCTGGGACTGTGAACCGTTAACACATAAAGGAATTGTGCCCTCAACATGACGGGTGCGATCATACCAGCACTAATGCACCGGATCCCATCAGAACTCCGAAGTTAAGCGTGCTTGGGCGAGAGTAGTACTAGGATGGGTGACCCCCTGGGAAGTCCTCGTGTTGCACCCCCCGTTTCAATTTTTTTTGCTCCGGTTAGGGTTGCCAAGATACTTTACCCACCACATTTCTATTATCGAATCCCACGGGGCCTTGGGCAAGACAACTTCTCTTCACGTGGAGGCTGGGCCCGCAAACCGAGGGCATAGTGCTTGTGACCAGGCCTCCGTCGCTCCGGTGCCCATAACTTTTGATCTGTAAGGAGTTACGCGGCGCACAGCATACCGTTGGAATGCACTCCGAGAGCTCTACGACGGGGGCAGGTAGCTAGCTCGCCGTGCCCTTTTCGGAGCTCAAAATCGAACGTTTTCATCAGTTTCGGGCTACTTTTCTTCCTTTGCACTGTTTTTCCGTCCCGGATCATACGTCGTGAGCTGTTAAAAGGACGACAACCCTACTCGTGGCACATTAGAGGACCCTACAATGCGTCGATATCACGTCTTGCGAGGATGCTGCGTTGTAAAAGAGGATGGGTTGTCGTTAAGCCCAATGGGCCTTTTGAATGGGCCATATCTCTAGGCTGGGACTGTGAACCGTTAACACATAAAGGAATTGTGCCCTCAACATGACGGGTGCGATCAAACCAGCACTAATGCACCGGATCCCATAAGAACTCCGCAGTTAATCGTGCTTGGGCGAGAGTAGTACTAGGATGGGTGACCCCCTGGGAAGTCCTCGTGTTGCACCCCCCTTTTCAATTTTTTTTGTTCCGGGTAGGGTTGCCAAGATACTTTTCCCACCACATTTCTATTATCGCATCTCACGGCACCTTGGGCAAGTCAACTTCTCTTCACGTGGAGGCTAGGCCCGCAAACCAAGGGCTTAGGGCTTGTGACCAGGTCTCCGTCGCTCCGGTGCCCATCACTTTTGATCCGTAAGGAGTTACGCGGTGTACAGCATACCATTGTAAAGCTCTCCGAGAGCTCTACGAAAGGGGCAGCAAGCTAGCTTGCTTTACCCTTTTCGGAGCTCAAAATCGAACGTTTTCATCAGTTTCGGGCCACTTTTCTTCTTTTGCTCTGTTTTTCCGTCCCGGATCGTACGTCGTGAGCTGTTAAAAGGACGACAACCTTACTCGCGGCACATTAGAGGACCCTACAATGCGTCAATATCACGTCTTGCGAGGATACTGCGTTGTTGAAGCGGATGGGTTGTCGTTAAGCCCATTGGGCCTTTTGAATGGGCCATATCTCTAGGCTGGGACTGTGAACCGTTAACACATAAAGGAATTGTGCCCTCAACATGACGGGTGCGATCATACCAGCACTAATGCACCGGATCCCATCAGAACTCCGAAGTTAAGCGTGCTTGGGCGAGAGTAGTACTAGGATGGGTGACCCCCTGGGAAGTCCTCGTGTTGCACCCACCTTTTCAATTTTTTTTGCTCCGATTAGGGTTGCCAAGATACTTTACCCACCACAATTCTATTATCGAATCCCACGGTACCTTGGGCAAGACAACTTCTCTTCACGTGGAGGCTGGGCCCGCAAATCGAGGGCATAGTGCTTGTGACCAGGTCTCCGTCGCTCCGGTGCCCATAACTTTTGATCCGTAAGGAGTTACGCAGCACACAGCATACCGTTTGAAAGCACTCCGAGAGCCCTACGACGGGGGCAGGTAGCTAGCTCGCCGTGCCCTTTTCGGAGCTCAAAATCGAACGTTTTCATCAGTTTCGGGCTACTTTTCTTCCTTTGCACTGTTTTTCCGTCCCGGATCATACGTCGTGAGCTGTTAAAAGGACGACAACCTTACTCGTGGCACATTAGAGGACCCTACAATGCGTCGATATCACGTCTTGCGAGGATGCTGCGTTGTAAAAGAGGATGGGTTGTCGTTAAGACCATTGGGCCTTTTGAATGGGCCATATCTCTAGGCTGGGACTGTGAACCGTTAACACATAAAGGAATTGTGCCCTCAACTTGACTGGTGCGATCATACCAGCACTAATGCACCAGATCCCATCAGAACTCCGAAGTTAAGCGTGCCTGGGCGAGAGTAGTACTAGGATGGGTGACCCCCTGGGAAGTGCTCGGGTTGCACCCCCCTTTTCAATTTTTTTTGCTCCCGTTAGGGTGGCCAAGATACTTTACAAACCACATTTCTATTATCGAATCCCACGGCACCTTGGACAAGACAACTTCTCTTCACGTGGAGGCTGGGCCCGCAAACCGAGGGCGTAGGGCTTGTGACCAGGTCTCCGTCGCTCCGGTGCCCATAACTTTTGATCCGTAAGGAGTTACGCGGCGCACAGCATACCGTTGGAAAGCTCTCCGAGAGCTCTACGACGGGGGCAGGTAGCTAGCTTGTCGTGCCCTTTTCGGAGCTCAAAATCGAATGTTTTCAACAGTTTCAGGCTACTTTTCTTCTTTTGCTCTGTTTTTCCGTCCCGGATCGTACGTTGTTAGCCAATAAAAGGACGACAACCTTACTCGCGGCACATTAGAGGACCCTACAATGCGTCGATATCACGTCTTACGAGGATGCTGCGTTGTTGAAAAGGATGGGTTGTCGTTAAGCCCATTGGGCCTTTTAAATGGGCCATATCTCTAGGCTGGGACTATGAACCGTTAACACATATAGGAATTGTGCCCTCAACATGACGGGTGCGATCATACCAGCACTAATGCACCGGATCCTATCAGAACTCCGAAGTTAAGCGTGCTTGGGCGAGAGTAGTACTAGGATGGGGGACCCCCTGGGAAGTCCTCGTGTTGCACCCCCCTTTTCAATTTTTTTTGCTCCGGTTAGGGTTGCCAAGATACTTTACCCACCACATTTCTATTATCGAATCCCACGGCACCTTGGGCAAGACAACTTCTCTTCACGTGGAGGCTGGGCCTGCAAACCGAGGGCGTAGGGTATGTGACCAGGTCTCCGTCGCTTCGGTGCCCATAACTTTTGATCCGTAAGGAGTTACGCGGCGCACAGCATACCGTTGTAACGCTCTCCGAGAGCTCTACGACGAGGGCAGCCAGCGAGCTCGCTTTGCCATTTTCAGAGCTCAAAATCGAACGTTTTCATCAGTTTTGGGCTACTTTTCTTGTTTTGCTCTGTTTTTCTGTCCCGGATCGTACGTCGTGAGCTGTTAAAAGGACGACAACCTTACTCGCGGCACATTAGAGGACCCTACAATGCGTCGATATCACGTCTTGCGAGGATGCTGCGTTGTTGAAGCGGATGGGTTATCGTTAAGCCCATTGGGCCTTTTGAATGGGCCATATCTCTAGGCTGGGACGGTGAACCGTTAACACATAAAGGAATTGTGCCCTCAACATGATGGGTGCGATCATACCAGTACTAATGCACCGGATCCCATCAGAACTCCGAAGTTAAGCGTGCTTGGGCGAGAGTAGTACTAGGATGGGTGACCCCCTGGGAAGTCCTCGTGTTGCACCCCCCTTTTCAATTTTTTTTGCTCCAGTTAGGGTTGCCAAGATACTTTACCCACCACATTTCTATTATCGAATCCCACGGCACCTTGGGCAAGACAACTTCTCTTCACGTGGAGGCTGGGCCCGCAAACCGAGGGCGTAGGGCTTGTGACCAGGTCTCCGTCGGTCCGGTGCCCATAACTTTTGATCCGTAAGGAGTTACGCGGCGCACAGCATACCGTTGGAAAGCACTCCGAGAGCTCTACGACGGGGGCAGATAGCTTGCTCGCCGTGCCCTTTTCGGAGCTCAAAATCGAACGTTTTCATCAGTTTCGGGCTACTTTTCTTCTTTTGCTCTGTTTTTCCGTCCCGGATCGTACGTCGTGAGCTGTTAAAAGGACGACAACCTTACTCGCGGCACACTAGACGACCCTACAATACGTCGATATCACGTCTTGCGAGGATGCTGCGTGGTTGAAGCGGATGGGTTGTCGTTAAGCCCATTGGGCCTTTTGAATGGGCCATCTCTCTAGGCTGGGTCTATGAACCGTTAACACATAAAGGAATTGTGCCCTCAACTTGACGGGTTCGATCATACCAGCACTAATGCACCGGATCCCATCAGAACTCCGAAGTTAAGCGTGCTTGGACGAGAGTAGTACTTGGATGGGTGACCCCCTATGTAGTCCTCCAGTTGCACCCCTCTTTTCAATTTTTTTTTGCTCCGATCAGGGTTGCCAAGATACTTTACCCACTGCATTTCTATTATCGAATCCCACGGCACCTTGGGCAAGACAACTTCGCTTCACATAGAGGTTGGCCCGCAAACCGAGGGCATAGGGCTTGTGAGCAGGTCTCCGTCGCTCCGGTGCCCATAACTTTTGATCCGTAAGGAGTTACGCGGTGCACAGCATACTGTTGGAAAGCTCTCCGAGAGCTCTACGACGGGGGCAGGTAGCTAGCTCACCGTGCCCTTTTCGGAGCTCAAAATCGAACGTTTTCATTAGTTTCGGGCTACTTTTCTTCTTTTGATCTGTTTTTTCGTCCCGGATCGTACGTCGTGAGCTGTTAAAAGGAAAAAAACCTAACTCGCGGCACATTAGAGGGCCCTACAATGCGTCGATGTCACGTCTTGCGAGGATGCTGCGTTGTTAAAGCGGATGGGTTGTCGTTAAGCCCATTGGGCCTTTTGAATGAGCCATATCTCTAGGCTGGGACTGTGAACCGTTAACACATAAAGAAATTGTGCCCTCAACATGACGGGTGCGATCATACCAGCACTAATGCACCATATCCCATCAGAACCCCGAAGTTAAGCGTGCTTGGGCGAGAGTAGTACAAGGATGGGTGACCCCCTGGGAAGTCCTCGTGTTGCACCCCCCTTTTCAATTTTTTTTGCTTCGGTTAGGGTTGCCAAGATACTTTACCCACCACATTTCTATTATCGAATCCCACGGCACCTTGGGCAAGAGAACTTCTCTTCACGTGGAGGCTGGGCCCGCAAACCGAGGGCGTAGGGCTTGTGACCAGGTCTCCGTCGTTCCGGTGCCCATAACTTTTGATCCGTAAGTTGTTACGCGGCGCACAGCATACCGTTGGAAAGCTCTCCGAGAGCTCTACAAAAGGGGTAGGTAGCTAGCTTGCCGTGCCCTTTTTGGAGCTCAAAATCGAACGTTTTCATCAGTTTCGGGCTACTTTTCTTCTTTTGCTCTGTTTTTCCGTCCCGGATCGTACGTCGTGAGCGGTTAAAAGGACGACAACCTTACTCGCGGCACATTAGAGGACCCTACAATGCGTCGATATCACGTCTTGCGAGGATGCTGCGTTGTTGAAGCGGATGGGTTGTCGTTAAGCCCATTGGGCCTTTTGAATGGGCCATATCTCTAGGCTGGGACTGTGAACCGTTAACACATAAAGGAATTGTGCCCTCAACATGATGGGTGCGATCATACCAGCACTAATGCACCGGATCCCATCAGAACTCCGAAGTTAAGCGTGCTTGGGCGAGAGTAGTACTAGGATGGGTGACCCCTTGGGAAGTCCTCGTGTTGCATCCCGTTTTTCAATTTTTTTTGCTCCGGTTAGGGTTGCCAAGATACTTTACCCACCACATTTCTATTATCGAATCCCACGGCACCTTGGGCAAGACAACTTCTCTTCACGTGGATGCTGGGCCCGCAAACCGAGGGCGTAGGGCTTGTGACCAGGTCTCCGTCGCTCCGGTGCCCATAACTTTTGATCCGTAAGGAGTTACGTGGCGCACGGCATACCGTTGTAAAGCTGTCTGAGAGCTCTACGACGGGGGCAGGTAGCTAGCTCGCCGTGCCCTTTTCGGAGCTTAAAATCGAATGTTTTCATCAGTTTCGGGCTACTTTTCTTCTTTAGCTCTGTTTTTCTGTCCCGGATCGTACGTCGTGAGCTGTTAAAAGGACGACAACCTTACTCGCGGCACATTAGTGGGCCCTACAATGCATCGATATCACGTCTTTCGAGGATGCTGCGTTGTTAAAGCGGATGGGTTGTCGTTAAGCCCATTGGGCCTTTTAAATGGGCCATCTCTCTAGGCTGGGACTGTGAACCGTTAACACATAAAAGAATTATGCCCTCAACATGACGGGTGCGATCATACCAGCATTAATGCATCGGATCCCATCAGAACTCCGCAGTTAAGCGTGCTTGGGCGAGAGTAGTACTAGGATAGGTGACCCCCTGGGAAGTCCTCGTGTTGCACCTCCCTTTTCAAATTTTTTTGCTCCGGTTAGGGTTGCCAAGATACTTTACCCACCACATTTCTATTATCAAATCCCACGGCACCTTGGGCAAGACAACTTCTCTTCACGTGGAGGCTGGGCCCGCAAACCGAGGGCGTAGGGCTTGTGACCAGGTCTCCGTCGCTCCGGTGCCCATAACTTTTGATCCGTAAGGAGTTACGCGGTGCACAGCATACCGTTGGAAAGCTCTCCGAGAGCTCTACGACGGGGGCAGGTAGCTAGCTCGCCGTGCCCTTTTCGGAGCTCAAAATTGAACGTTTTCATCAGTTTCGGGCTACTTTTCTTCTTTTGCTCTTTTTTTCGGTCCCGGATCGTACGTCGTGAGCTGTTAAAAGGATGAAAACCTTACTCGCGGCACATTAGAGGACCCTACAATGCGTCGATATCACGTCATGCGAGGATGCTGCATTGTTGAAGCGGATGGGTTGTCGTTAAGCCCATTGGGCCTTTTGAATGGGCCATATCTCTAGGCTGGGACTGTGAACTGTTAACACATAAAGGAATTGTGCCCTCAACATGACGGGTGCGATCATACCAGCACTAATGCACCGGATCCCATCAGAACTCCGAAGTTAAGCGTGCTTGGGTGAGAGTAGTACTAGGATGGGTGACCCCTTGGGAAGTCCTCGTGTTGCACCACCCTTTTCAATTTCTTTTGCTCCGGTTAGGGTTGCCAAGATACTTTAGCCACCACATTTCTATTATTGAATCCCACGGCACCCTGGGCCAGACAACTTCTCTTCACGTGGAGGCTGGGCCCGTAAACCTAGGGCGTAGGGCTTGTGACCAGGTCTCCGTCGCTCCGGTGCCCATAACTTTTGATCCGTAAGGAGTTACGCGGCGCACAGCATACCGTTGGAAAGCTCTCCGAGAGCTCTACGACGGGGGCAAGTAGCTAGCCAGCCGTGCCCTTTTTGGAGTTCAAAATTGAACGTTTTCATCAGTTTCGGGCTACTTTTCTTCTTTTGCTCTGTTTTTCCGTCCCTAATTGTACGTCGTGAGCTGTTAAAAGGACGACAACCTTACTCGCGGCACATTAGAGGACCCTACAATGCGTCGATATCACGTCTTGCGAGGATGCTGCGTTGTTGAAGCGGATGGGTTGTCGTTAAGCCCATTGGGCCTTTTGAATGGGCCATATCTTTAGGCTGGGACTGTGAACCGTTAACACATAAAGAAATTGTGCCCTCAACATGACGGGTGCGATCATACCAGCACTAATGCACCGTATCCCATCAGAACTCCGAAGTTAAGCGTGCTTGGGCGAGAGTAGTACTCGGATGGGTGACCCCCTGGGAAGTCCTCGTGTTGCACCCCCCTTTTCAATTTTTTTTGCTTCGGTTAGGGTTGCCAAGATACTTTACCCACCACATTTCTATTATCGAATCCCACGGCACCTTGGGCAAGACAACTTCGCTTCAGAAGAGGTTGAGCCCGCAAACCGAGGGCGTGGGCCTTGTGACCAGGTCTCCGTCGTTCCGGTGCCCATAACTTTTGATCCGTAAGGAGTTACGCGGCGCACAACATACCGTTGGAAAGCTTTCCGAGAGCTCTACACCGGGGGCAGGTAGCTAGCTCGCCGTGCCCTTTTTGGAGCTTTAAATCGAACGTTTTCATCAGTTTCGGGCTAGTTTTCTACTTTTGCTCTGTTTTTCGGTCCCGGATCGTACGTCGTGAGCTGTTAAAAGGACGACAACCTGACTCGCTGCACATTAGAGGACCCTACAATGCGTCGATATCACGTCTTGCGAGGATGCTGCGTTGTTGAAGCGGATGGGTTGTCGTTAAGCCCATTGGGCCTTTTGAATGGGCCATATCTCTAGGCTGGGACTGTGAACCGTTAACACATAAAGGAATTGTGCCCTCAACATGACGGGTGCGATCATACCAGCACTAATGCACCGGATCCCATAAGAACTCCGAAGTTAAGCGTGCTTGGGCGAGAGTAGTACTAGGATGGGTGACCCCCTGGGAAGTCCTCGTGTTGCACCCCCCTTTTCAATTTTTTTTGTTCCGGTTAGGGTTGCCAAGATACTTTACCCACCACATTTCTATTATTGAATCCCACGGCACCTTGGGCAAGACAACTTCTCTACACGTGGAGACTGGGCCCGCAAACCAAGGGCTTAGGGCTTGTGACCAGGTCTCCGTCGCTCCGGTGCCCATAACTTTTGATCCGTAAGGAGTTACGCGGTGTACAGCATACCGTTGTAAAGCTCTCTGGGAGCTCTACGACGGGGGCAGCCAGCTAGCTCGCTTTGCCCTTTTCGGAGCTCAAAATCGAACGTTTTCATCAGTTTCGGGCCACTTTTCTTCTTTTGCTCTGTTTTTCCGTCCCGGATCGTACGTCGTGAGCTGTTAAAAGGACGACAACCTTACTCGCGGCACATTAGAGGACCCTACAATGCGTCAATATCAAGTCTTGCGAGGATGCTGCGTTGTTGAAGCGGATGGGTTGTCGTTAAGCCCATTGGGCCTTTTGAATGGGCCATATCTCTAGGCTGGGACTGTGAACCGTTAACACATAAAGGAATTGTGCCCTCAACATGACGGGTGCGATCATACCAGCACTAATGCACCGGATCCCATCAGAACTCCGAAGTTAAGCGTGCTTCGGCGAGAGTAGTACTAGGATGGGTGACCCCCTGGGAAGTCTTCGTGTTGCACCCACCGTTTCAATTTTTTTTGCTCCGATTGGGGTTGCCAAGATCCTTTGCCCACCACATTTCTCTTATCGAATCCCCCGGTCCCTTGGGCAAGACAACTTCTCTTCACGTGGAGGCTGGCCCCGCAAACCGAGGGCGTAAGGCTTGTGACCAGGCCTCCGTCCGTCCGGTGCCCGTAACTTTTGACCCGTAAGGAGTTACGGGGCGCACAGCATACCGTTGGAAAGCACTCCGAGAGCACTACGACGGGGGCAGGTAGCTAGCTCGCCGTGACCTTTTCGGAGCTCAAAATCGAACGTTTTCATCAGTTTCGGGCTACTTTTCTTCCTTTGCACTGTTTTTCTGTCCCGGATCATACGTCGTGAGCTGTTAAAAGGACGACAACCTTACTCGTGGCACATTAGAGGACCCTACAATGCGTCGATATCACGTCTTGCGAGGATGCTGCGTTGTAAAAGCGAATGGGTTGTCGTTAAGCCCATTGGGCCTTTTGAATGGGCCATATCTCTAGGCTGGGAGTGTGAACCGTTAACACATAAAGCAATTGTGCCCTCAACATGACTGGTGCGATCATACCAGCACTAATGCACCGGATCCCATCAGAACTCCGAAGTTAAGCGTGCTTGGGCGAGAGTAGTACTAGGATGGGTGACCCCCTGGGAAGTCCTCTCGTTGCACCCCCATTTTCATTTTTTTTTGCCCCGGTTAGGGTTGCCAAGATACTTTATCCACCACATTTCTATTACCGAATCACACGGCACCTTGGGCAAGACAACTTCTCTTCACGTAGAGGCTGGGCTCGCAAACCAAGGGCGTAGGGCTTGTGGCCTGGTATTCGTCGCTCCGGTGCCCATAACTTTTGATCCGTAAGGAGTTACGCGGCGCACAGCATACCGTTGGAAAGCTCTCCGAGAGATCTACGACGGGGGCAGGTAGCTAGCTTGTCGTGCCCTTTTCGGAGCTCAAAATCGAACGTTTTCAACAGTTTCAGGCTACTTTTCTTCTTTTGCTCTGTTTTTCCGTCCCGGATCGTACGTTGTGAGCTAATAAAAGGACGACAACCTTACTCGCGGCACATTAGAGGACCCTACAATGCGTCGATATCACGTCTTACGAGGATGCTGCGTTGTTGAAAAGGATGGGTTGTCGTTAAGCCCATTGGGCCTTTTAAATGGGCCATATCTCTAGGCTGGGACTGTGAACCGTTAACACATATAGGAATTGTGCCCTCAACATGACGGGTGCGATCATACAAGCACTAATGCACCGGATCCCATCAGAACTCCGAAGTTAACCGGGCTTGGGCGAGAGTAGTACTAGGATGGGTAACCCCCTGGGAAGTCCTCGTGTTGCACCCCCCTTTTCAATATTTTTTGCTCCAGTATGGGTTTCCAAGATTCTTTACCCACTACATTTCTATTATCGAATACCACGGCACCTTGGGCAAGACAACTTCGCTTCACGTGGAGGCTGGGCCCGCAAACCGAGGGCGTAGGGCTTGTGACCAAGTCTCCGTCGCTCCGGTGCCCATAACTTTTGATCTGTAAGGAGTTACGCGGCGCACAGCATACCGTTGCAAAGCTCTCCAACAGCTCTACGACGAGGGTAGCCAGCTAGCTCGCTTTATCCTTTTCAGAGCTCAAAATTGAACGTTTTCATCTGTTTCGGTCCACTTTTCTTCTTTTGCTCAATTTTTCCGTCCCAGATCGTACGTCGTGAGCTGTTAAAAGGACGACAATCTTACTCGCGGCACATTAGAGGACCCTACAATGCGTTGATATCACGTCAAGCGAGGATGCTACGTTGTGGAAGCGGATGGGTTGTCGTTAAGCCCATTGGGCCTTTTGAATGGGCCATATCTCTAGGCTGGGACTGTGAACCGTTAACACATAAAAGAATTATGCCCTCCACATGACGGGTGCGATCATACCAGCACTAATGCACCGGATCCCATCAGAACTCCGAAGTTAAACGTGCTTGGGCGAAAGTAGTACTAGGATGGGTGACCCCCTAGTAAGTCCTCGCGTTGCACCCCACTTTTCAATTTTTTTTGCTCCGGTTAGGGAAGCAAGATACTTTACACACCACCTTTCTCTTATCGAATCCCACGGCTCCTTGGGCAAGACACCTTCTCTTCACGTGGAGGCTGGGCCCGCAAACCGAGGGCGTAGGGCTTGTGACCAGGTCTCCGTCGCTCCGGTGCCCATAACTTTTGATTCGTAAGGAGTTACGCGGCGCACAGCATACCGTTGGAAAGCTCTCCGAAAGCTCTACAACGGGGGCAGGTACCTAGTTGCCGTGCCCTTTTCGGAGTTCAAAATCGAACGTTTTCATCAGTTTCGGGCTACTTTTCTTCTTTTGCTATGTTTTTCCGTCCCGGATCGTACATCGTGAGCTCTTAAAAGGACCCTACAATGCGTCGATATCACGTCTTGCGAGGATGCTGCGTTGTTGAAGCGGATGGGTTGTCGTTAAGCCCATTGGGCCTTTTGAATGGGCCATATCTCTAGGCTGGGACTGTGAACCGTTAACACATAAAGGAATTGTGCCCTCAACATGACGGGTGCGATCATACCAGCACTAATGCACCGGATCCCATCAGAACTCCGAAGTTAAGCGTGCTTGGGCGAGAGTAGTACTAGGATGGGTGACCCCTTGGGAAGTCCTCGTGTTGCACCCCCCTTTTCAATTTTTTTTGCTCCGGTTAGGGTTGCCAAGATACTTTACCCACCACATTTCTATTATCGAATCCCACGGCACCTTGGGCAAGACAATTTCTCTTCACGTGGAGGCTGGGCCCGCAAACCGAGGGCGTAGGGCTTGTGACCAGGTCTCCGTCGCTCCGGTACCTATAACTTTTGATCCGTAAGGAGTTACGAGGCGCATAGCATACAGTTGGAATGCTCTCTGAGAGCTCTACGACGGGCGCAGCTAGCTAGCTTGCTCTGCCCTTTTGGGAGCTCAAAATCGAACGTTCTCATCAGTTTCGGGCCACTATTCTTCTTTTGCTCTGTTTTTCCATCCCGGATCGTACGTCGTGAGCCTTTAAAAGGATGACAACCTTACTCGCGGCACATTACAGGACCGTACAATGCGTCGATATCACGTCTTGCGAGGATGCTGCGTTGTTGAAGCGGATGGGTTGTCGTTAAGCCCATTGGGCCTTTTGAATGGGCCATATCTCTAGGCTGGGACTGTGAACCGTTAACACATAAAGGAATTGTGCCCTCAACAAGACAGGTGCGATCATACGAGCACTAATGCACCGGATCCCATCAGAACTCCGATGTTAAGCATGCTTGGGCAAGAGTAGTACTAGGATAGGTGACTCCTTGGGAAGTCCTCGTGTTGCACCCCCCTTTTCAATTTTTTTTGCTCCGGTTAGGGTTGCCAAGATACTTTATCCATTACATTTCTATTATCGAATCCCATGGCACCTTGGGCAAGACAACTTCGCTTGACGTGGAGGCTGGGCCTGCAAACCGAGGGCATAGGGCTTGTGACCAGGTCTCCGTCGCTCCGGTGCCCATAACTTTTGATCCGTAAGGAGTTACGCGGCACACAGCATACCGTTGGAAAGCTCTCCGAGAGCTCTACGACGGGGGCAGGTAGCTAGCTCGCCGTGCCCTTTTCGAAGCTCAAAATCGAACGTTTTCATCAGTTTCTGGCCACTTTTCTTCTTTTGCTCTGTTTTTTCGTCCCGGATCGTACGTCGTGAGCTGTTAAAAGGACGACAACCTTACTCGCGGCACATTAGAGGACCCTACAATGCGTCGATATCACGTCTTGCGAGGATGCTGCGTTGTTGAAGCGGATGGGTTGTCGTTAAGCCCATTGGGCCTTTTGATTGGGCCATATCTCTAGGCTGTGACTGTGAACCGTTAACAAATATAGGAATTGTGTCCCCAACATGACGGGTGCGATTATACCAGCACTAATGCACCGGATCCCATCGGAACTCCGAAGTTAAGCGTGCTTGGGTGAGACTGGTCCTAAGATGGGTGCCCCCCTGGGAAGTCCTCGTGTTGCACCCCCCTTTTCAATTTTTTTTTCTCCGGTTAGGGTTGCCAAGATACTTTACCCACCACATTTCTATTATCGAATCCCATAGCACATTGGGCAAGACAACTTCTCTTCACGTGGAGGCTGGGCCCGCAAACCGAGGGCGTAGGGCTTGTGACCAGGTCTCCGTCGCTCCGGTGCCCATAACTTTTGATCCGTAAGGAGTTACGCGGCGCACAGCATACCGTTGGAGAGCTCTCCGAGAGGTCTACGACGGGGGCAGGTAGTTAGCTCGCCGTGCCCTTTTCGGAGCTCAAAATCGAACGTTTTCATCAGTTTCGGGCTACTTTTCTTCTTTTGCTCTGTTTTTCCGTCCCGGATCGTATGTCGTGAGCTGTTAAAAGGACGACAACCTTACTCGCGGCACATTAGAGGACCCTACAATGCGTCGATATCACGTCTTGCGAGGATGCTGCGTTGTTGAAGCGGATGGGTTGTCGTTAAGCCCATTGGGCCTTTTGAATGGGCCATATCTCTAGGCTGGGACTGTGAACCGTTAACACATAAAGGAATTGTGCCCTCAGCATGACGGGTGCGATCATACCAGCACTAATGCACCGGATCCCATCAGAACTCCGAAGTTAAGCGTGCTTGGGCGAGAGTGGTACTAGGATGGGTGACCCCGTGGGAAGTCCTCGTGTTGCACCCCCATTTTCAATTTTTTTTGCTCCGGTTAGGGTTGCCAAGATACTTTACCCACCACATTTCTATTATCGAATCCCACGGCATCTTGGGCAAGACAACTTCTATTCACGTGGAGGCTGGGCCCGCAAACCGAGGGCGTAGGGCATGTGACCAGGTCTCCGTCGCTCCGGTACCCATAACTTTTGATCCCTAAGGAGTTACGCGGCGCACAGTATACCGTTGGAAAGCTCACCGAGAGTTCTACGACGGGGGCAGGTAGCTAGCTTGTTGTGCCCTTTTCGGAGCTCAAAATCGAACGTTTTCATCAGTTTCGGGCTACTTTTCTTCTTTTGCTCTGTTTTTCCGTCCCGGATCGTACGTCGTGAGCTGTTAAAAGGACGACAACCTTACTCGCGGCACATTAGAGGACCCTACAATGCGTCGATATCACGTCTTGCGAGGATACTGCGTTGTTGAAGCGGATGGGTTGTCGTTAAACCCATTGGGCCTTTTGAATGGGCCATATCTCTAGGCTGGGACTGTGAACCGTTAACACATAAAGGAATTGTGCCCTCAACATGACGGGTGCGATCATACCAGCACTAATGCACCGGATCCCATCAGAACTCCGATGTTAAGCGTGCTTGGGCGAGAGTAGTACTAGGATGGGTGACCCCCTGGGAAGTCCTCGTGTTGCACCCCCCTTTTCAATTTTTTTTGCTCCGGTTAGGGTTGCCAAGATACTTTACCCACCACATTTCTATTATCGAATCCCACGGCACCTTGGGCAAGACAACTTCTCTTCACGTGGAGGCTGGGCCCGCAAACCGAGGGCGTAGGGCTTGTGACCAGGTCTCCGTCGCTACGGTGCCCATAACTTTTGATCCGTAAGGAGTTACGAGGCGCACAACATACCGTTGGAAAGCTCTCCGAGAGCTCTACGACGGGGGCAGGTAGCTAGCTCGCCGTGCCCTTTTCGGAGCTCAAAATCGAACGTTTTCATCAGTTTCGGGCTACTTTTCTTCTTTTGCTCTGTTTTTCCATCCCGGATCGTACGTCGTGAGCTGTTAAAAGGACGACAACCTTACTCGCGGCACATTAGAGGACCCTACAATGCGTCAATATCACGTATTGCGAGGATGCTGCGTTGTTGAAGCTGATGGGTTGTCGTTAAGCCCATTGGGCCTTTTGAATTGGCCATCTCTCTAGGCTGGGACTGTGAACCGTTAACACATAAAGGAATTGTGCCCTCAACATGACGGGTGCGATCATACCAGCAATAATGCACCGGATCCCATCAGAACTCCGAAGTTAAGTGTGCTTGGGCGAGAGTAGTACAAGGACGGGTGACCCCCTGGGATGTCCTCATGTGGCACCCCCCTTTTTAATTTTTTTTGCTCCGGTTCGGGTTGCCAAGATACTTTATCTACCACATTTCTATTATCGAATCCCAAAGCACATTGGGCAAGACAACTTCACTTCACGTAGAGGCTGGGCCCGGAAACCGAGAGAGTAGGGCTTGTGACCAGGTCTCCGTCGCTCCGGTGCCCGTAACTTTGGATCCATAAAGAGTTATGCGGCGTACAGCATACCGTTGGAAAGCTCTCCGAGAGCTCTACGACAGGGGCAGGTAGCTAGCTCGCCGTGCCCTTTTCGAAGTTCAAAATTGAACGTTTTCATCAGTTTCGGGCTACTTTTCTTCTTTTTCTCTGTTTTTCCATCCCGGATCGTACGTCGTGAGCTGTTAAAAGGACGACAACCTTACTCGCGGCACATTAGAGGACCCAACAATGCGTCGATATCACGTCTTGCGAGGATGCTGCATTGTTGAAGCTGATGGGTTGTCGTTAAGCCCATTGGGCCTTTTGAATGGGCCATATCTCTAGGCTGGGACTGTGAACCGTTAACACATAAAGGAATTGTGCCCTCAACATGACGGGTGCGATCATACCAGCACTAATGCACCGGATCCCATCAGAACTCCAAAGTTAAGCGTGAGTGGGCGAGAGTAGTACTAGGATGGGTGACCCCCTGGGAAGTCCTCGTGTTGCACCCCCTTTTTACATTTTTTTTTGCTCCGGTTAGGGTTGCCAAGATACTTTACCTACCACATTTCAATTATCGAATCCCACGGCATCTTGGGCAAGACAACTTCTATTCACGTGGAGGCTGGGCCCGCAAACCGAGGGCGTAGGGCATGTGACCAGGTCTCCGTCGCTCCGGTACCCATAACTTTTGATCCCTAAGGAGTTACGCGGCGCACAGCATACCGTTGGAAAGCTCACCAAGAGTTCTACGACGGGGGCAGGTAGCTAACTCGCCGTGCCCTTTTCGGAGCTCAAAATCGAACGTTTTCATCATTTTCAGGCTAATTTTCTTCTTTTGCTCTGTTTTTCCGTCCCGGATCGTACGTCTAAAGCTGTTAAAAGGACGACAACTTTACTCGCGGCACATTAGAGGACCCTACAATGCGTCGATATCACGTCTTGCTAGGATGCTGCGTTGTTGAAGCGGATGGGTTGTCGTTAGGCCCATTGGGCCTTTTGAATGGGCCATATCTCTAGGTTGGGACTGTGAACCTTTAACACATAAAGGAATTGTGCCCTCAACATCACGGGTGCGATCATACCAGCACTAATGCACCGGATCCCATCAGAACTCCGAAGTTAAGCGTGCTTGGGCGAGAGTAGTACTAGGATGGGTGACCCCGTGGGAAGTCCTCGTGTTGCACCCCCCTTTTCAATTTTTTTTGCTCCGTTAGGGTTGCCAAGATACTTTACCCACCACATTTCTATTATCGAATCCCACGGCAACTTGGGCAAGACAACTTCTCTTCACGTGGAGGCTGGGCCCGCAAACCGGGGGCGTAGGGCTTGTGACCAGGTCTCCGTCGCTGCGGTACACATAACTTTTGATCCGTAAGGAGTTACGAGGCGCACAGCATACCGTTGGAAAGCTCTCTGAGAGCTCTACGACGGGGGCAGCGACCTTGCTCGCTGTGCCCTTTTCGGAGCTCAAAATCAAAGGTTTTCATCAGTTTCGGGCCACTTTTCCTCTTTTGCTCTGTTTTTCTGTCCCGGATCGTACGTCGTGAGCTGTTAAAAGGACGACAACCTTACTCGCGGCATATTAGAGGACCCTACAATGCGTCGATATCATGTCTTGCGAGGATGCTATGTTGTTGAAGTGGATGGGTTTTTGTTAAGCCCATTGGGCCTTTTGAATGGGCCATCTCTCTAGGCTGGGACTGTGAACCGTTAACACATAAAGGAATTGTGCCCTCAACATGACGGGTGTGATCATACCAGCACTAATGCACCGGATCCCATAAGAACTACGAAATTAAGCGTGCTTGGGCGAGAGTAGTACTAGGATGGGTGACCCCTTTGGAAGTCCTCGTGTTGCACCCCCATTTTCAATTTTTTTTGCTCCGGTTAGGGTTGCCAAGATACTTTACCCACCACATTTCTATTATCGAATCCCACGGCACCTTGGGCAAGACAACTTCTCTTCACGTGGAAGCTGGGCCCGCAAACCGAGGGCGTAGGGCTTGTGACCAGGTCTCCGTCGCTCCGGTGCCCATAACTTTTGATTCATAAGTAGTTACGTGGCGCACAGCATACCGTTGGAAAGCTCTCCGAGAGCTCTACGACGGGGGCAGGTAGCTAGCTCGCCGTGCCCTTTTTGGAGCTCAAAATCGAACGTTTTCATCAGTTTCGGGCTACTTTTCTACTTTTGCTCTGTTTTTCCATCCCGGATCGTACGTCGTGAGCTGTTAAAAGGACGACAACCTTACTCGCGGCACATTAGAGGACCCTACAATGCGTCGATATCACGTCTTGCGAGGATGCTGCGTTGTTGAAGCGGATGGGTTGTCGTTAAGCCCATTGGGCCTTTTGAATGGGCCATATCTCTAGGCTGGGACTGTGAACCGTTAACACATAAAGGAATTGTGCCCTCAACATGACGGGTGCGATCATACCTGCACTAATGCACCGGATCCCATCAGAACTCCGAAGTTAAGCGTGCTTGGGCGAGAGTAGTACTAGGATGGGTGACCCCCTTGGAAGTCCTCGTGTTGCACCCCCCTTTTCAATTTTTTTTTCTCCGGTTAGGGTTGCCAAGATAATTTATCCACCGCATTTCAATTATCGAATCCCACGGCACCTTTGGCAAGACAACTTCGCTTCACGTGGAGGCCAGGCCAGCAAACCGATGGCGTAGGGCTTGTGAGCAGGTCTCCGTCGCTCCGGTGCCCATAACTTTTGTTCCGTAAGGAGTTACACGGCACACAGCATACTGTTGGAAAGCACTCTGAGAGCTCTACAACGGGGGCAGCGAGCATGCTCGCTGTGCACTTTTCGGAGCTAAAAATCAAACGTTTTCATCAGTTTCGGGCCACTTTTCTTCTTTTGCTCTGTTTTTCCGTCCCGGATCGTACGTCGTTAGTTGTTAAAAGGACGACAACCTTACTCGCGGCACATTAGAGGACCCTACAATGCGTCGATATCACGTCTTGCGAGGATGCTGCGTTGTTGAAGTGGATGGGTTGTCGTTAAGCCCATTGGGCCTTTTGAATGGGCCATATCTCTAGGCTGGGACTGTGAACCGTTAACACATAAAGGAATTGTGCCCTCAACATGACGGGTGTGATCATACCAGCACTAATGCACCGGATCCCATCAGAACTCCGAAGTTAAGCGTGCTTGGGCGAGAGTAGTACTAGGATGGGTGACCCCCTGGGAAGTCCTCGTGTTGCACCCCCCTTTTCAATTTTTTTTGCTCCGGTTAGGGTTGCCAAGATACTTTACCCACCACATTTCTATTATCGAATCCCACGGCACCTTGGGCAAGACAACTTCTCTTCACGTGGAGGCTGGGCCTGCAAACCGAGGGCGTAGGGCTTGTGACTAGGTCTCCGTCGCTACGGTGCCCATAACTTTTGATCCGTAAGGAGTTACGAGGCGCACAGCATACCGTTGGAAAGCTCTCTGAGAGCTATACAATAGGTGCCCTTTTCGGGGCTCAAAATCGAACGTTTTTATCAGTTTCGGGCAACTTTTTTTCTTTTCCTCTTTTTTTTCGTCCCGGATCGTACGTCGTGAGCTGTTAAAAGGACGACAACCTTACTCACGGCATATTAGAGGGCCCTACAATGCGTCGATATCACGTCTTGGGTGGATGCTGCGTTGTTGAAGCGGATGGGTTGTTGTTAAGACCATTGGGCCTTTTGAATGGGCCATATCTCTAGGCTGGGACTGTGAACCGTTAACACATAAACGAATTGTGCCCTCAACATGACGGGTGCGATCATACCAGCACTAATGCACCGGATCCCATCAGAACTCCGAAGTTAAGCGTGCTTGGGCGAGAGTAGTACTAGGATGGGTGACCCCCTGGGAAGTCCTCGTGTTGCACCCCCCTTTTCAATTTTTTTTGCTCCGGTTCGGGTTGCCAAGATACTTTACCCACCACATTTCTATTATCGAATCCCACGGCACCTTGGGCAAGACAACTTCTCTTCACGTGGAGGCCCGGCCCGCACACCGAGGGCGTAGGGCTTGAGACCAGGTCTCCCTCGCTACGGCGTCCATACGTTATGCTCCGTAAGGAGTTCCGGGGCACTCATCATTCTGTTGGAAAGCTCTCTGAGAGCTCTACCACGGGGGCAGCTAGCTAGCTTGCTTTACCCTTTTCAGGGCTCAAAATCGAACGTTTTCATCAGTTTCGGGCAACTTTTCTGCTTTTGCTCTGTTTTTTCATCCCGGATCGTACGTCGTGAGCTGTTAAAAGGACGACAACCTTACTCGCGGCACATTAGAGGACCCTACAATGCGTCGATATCACGTCTTGCGAGGATGCTGCGTTGTTGAAGCGGATGGGGTGTCGTGAAGCCCATTGGGCCTTTTGAATGGGCCATATCTCTAGGTTGGGACTGTGGACCGTTAACACATAAAGGAATTGTCCCCTCAACATGACGTGTGCGATCATACCAGCACTAATGCACCGGATCCCATCAGAACTCCGAAGTGAAGCGTGCTTGGGCGAGAGTAGTACTAGGATGGGTGACCCCCTGGGAAGTCCTCGTGTTGCACCCCCCTTTTCAATTTTTTTTGCTCCGGTTAGGGTTGCCAAGATACATTACCGACCACATTTCTATTATCGAATCCCACGGCACCTTGGGCAAGACAACTTCTCTTCACGTGCAGGCTGGGCCCGCAAACCGAGGGCGTAGGGCTTGTGACCAGGTCTCCGTCGCTACGGTGCCCATAACTTTTGATCCGTAAGGAGTTACGAGGCGCACAGCATACCGTTGGAAAGCACTCCGAGAGCTCTACGACGGGGGCAGGTAGCTAGCTGGCCGTGCCCTTTTCGGAGATCAAAATCTAACGTTTTCATCAGTTTCGGGCTTCTTGTCTTCTTTTGCTCTGTTTTTCCGTCTCGGATCGTACGTCATGAGTTGTTAAAAGGACGACAACCTTACTCGCGGCACATTAGAGGACCCTACAATGCGTCGATATCACGTCTTGCGAGGATGCTGCGTTGTTCAAGCGGATGGGTTGTCGTTAAGCCCTTTGGGCCTTTTGAATGGGCCATATCTCTAGGCTTGGACTGTGAACCGTTAACACATAAAGGAATTGTGCCCACAACATGACGGGTGCGATCATACCAGCAATAATGCATCGGATCCTATCAGAACTCCGAAGTTAAGCGTGCATGGGCGAGAGTAGTACTAGGATGGGTGACCCCCTGGGAAGTCCTCGTGTTGCAACCCCCTTTTCAATTTTTTTTGCTCCGGTTAGGGTTGCCAAGATACTTTACCCACCACATTTCTATTATCGAATCCCACGGCATCTTGGGCAAGACAACTTCTCTTCACGTGGAGGCTGGGCCCACAAACCGAGTGCGTAGGGCTTGTGACCAGGTTTCCGTCGCTCCGGTACCCATAACTTTTGATCCGTAAGGAGTTACGCGGCGCACAGCATACCGTTGGAAAACGCTCCGAGAGTTCTTCGAGGGGGGCAGGTAGCTAGCTCGCCGTGCCCTTTTCGGAGCTCAAAATCGAACGTTTTCATCAGCTTCGAGCTACTTTTCTTCTTTTGCTCTGTTTTTCCGTCCCGGATCGTACGTCGTGAGCTGTTAAAAGGACGACAACCTTACTCGCGGCACATTAGAGGACCCTACAATGCGTCGATATCACGTCATGCGAGGATGCTGCGTTGTTGAAGCGGATGGGTTGTCATTAAGCCTATTGGGCCTTTTGAATGGGCCATATCTCTAGGCTGGGACTGTGAACCGTTAACACATAAAGGAATTGTGCCCTCAACATGGCGAGTGCGATCATACCAGCACTAATGCACCGGATCCCATCGGAACTCCGAAGTTAAGCGTGCTTGGGCGAGAGTAGTACTAGGATGGGTGACCCCCTGGGAAGTCCTCGTGTTGCACCCCCCTTTTCAATTTTTTTTGCTCCGGTTAGGGTTGCCAAGATACTTTACCCACCACATTTCTATTATCGAATCCCACGGCACCTTGGGCAAGACAACTTCTCTTCACGTGGAGGCTGGGCCCGCAAACCGAGGGCGTAGGGCTTGTGACCAGGTCTCCGTCGCTACGGTGCCCATAACTTTTGATCCGTAAGGAGTTACGAGGCGCACAGCATACCGTTGGAAACCACTCCGAGAGCTCTACGACGGGGGCAAGTAGCTAGCTTGCCGTGCCCTTTTCGGAGATCAAAATCAAACGTTTTTATCAGTTTCGGGCTTCTTGTCTTCTTTTGCTCTGTTTTTCCGTCCCGGATCGTACGTCATGAGCTGTTAAAAGGACGACAACCTTACTCGCGGCACATTAGAGGACCCTACAATGCGTCGATATCACGTCTTGCGAGGATGCTGCGTTGTTGAAGCGGATGGGTTGTCGTTAAGCCCATTGGGCCTTTTGAATGGGCCATATCTCTAGGCTGGGACTGTGAACCGTTAACACATAAAGGAATTGTGCCCTCAACATGACGAGTGCGATCATACCAGCACTAATGCACCGGATCCCATCAGAACTCCGAAGTTAAGCGTGCTTGGGCGAGAGTTGTACTAGGATGGGTGACCCCCTGGGAAGTCCTCGTGTTGCACCCCCCTTTTCAATTTTTTTTGCTCCGGTTAGGGTTGCCAAGATACTTTACCCACCACATTTCTATTATCGAATCCCACGGCACCTTGGGCAAGACAACTTCTCTTCACGTGGAGGCTGGGCCCGCAAACCGATGGCGTAGGGCTTGTGACCAGGTCTCCGTCGCTCCGGTGCCCATAACTTTTGATCCGTAAGGAGTTACGAGGCGCACAGCATATCGTTGGAAAGCTCTTTGAGATCTCTACGACGGGGGTAGCTAGCTAGCTCGTTGTACCCTTTTCGGAGCTCAAAATCGAACGTTTTCATTAGTTTCGGGCCACTTTTCTACTTTTGCTCTATTTTTTCGTCCCGGATCGTACGTCGTGAGCTGTTAAAAGGACGACAACCTTACTCGCTGCACATTAGAGGACCCTACAATGCGTCGATATCACGTCTTGCGAGGATGCTGCGTTGTTGAAGCGGATGGGTTGTCGTTAAGCCCATTGGCCCTTTTGAATGGGCCATATCTCTAGGCTGGGACTGTGAACTGTCAACACATAAGGGATTTGTGCCCATAACATGACGGGTGCGATCATACCACCACTAATGCACCGTATCCCATCGGAACTCCGAAGTTAAGCGTGTTTGGGCGACAAAAGTACTTGGATGGGTGACCCCCTGGGAAGTCCTCATGTTGCACCCCCCTTTTCAATTATTTTTGCTCCGGTTAGTTTTGCCAAGATACTTTACCCACCACATTTCTATTATCGAATCCCACGGCACCTTGGGCAAGACAACTTCTCTTCACGTGGAGGCTGGGCCCGCAAACCGGTGCCCATAACAGTTGATCCGTATGGAGTTACGAGGCGCACAGCATACCGTTGGAAAGCTCTCTGAGAGCTCTACGACGGGGGCAGCTAGCTAGCTCGTTGTGCCCTTTTCGGAGCTCAAAATCAAACGTTTTCATCAGTTTTGGGCCACTTTTCTTCTTTTGCTCTGTTTTTCCGTCTCGGATCGTACATCGTGAGCTGTTAAAAGGAGGACAACCTTACTCGCGGCACATTAGAGGACCCTACAATGCGTCGATATCATGTCTTGCGACAATGCTGCGTTGTTGAAGCGGATGGGTTGTCGTTAAGCCCATTGGCCCTTTTCAATAGGTCATATCTCTAGGCTGGGACTGTGAACCGTTAACACATAAAGGAATTGTGCCCTCAACATGACGGGTGCGATCATACCAGCACTAATGCATAGGATCCCATCAGAACTCCGAAGTTAAGCGTGCTTGGGTGAGAGTAGTACTAGGATTGGGGACCCCCTGGGAAGTCCTCGTGTTGCACCCCCCTTTTCAATTTTTTTTGCCACGGTTAGGGTTGCCAAGATACTTTATCCACCGCATTTCTATTACCGAATCCGACGGCACCTTGGGCAAGACAACTTCTCTTCATGTGGAGGCTGGGCCCGCAAACCGAGGGCGTAGGGCTTGTGACCAGGTCTCCGTCGCTCCGGTGCCCATAAATTTTGATCCGTAAGGAGTTACGCGGCGCACAGCATACCGTTGGAAAGCACTCTGAGAGCTCTACAACGGGGGCAGCTAGCTAGCTCACCGTGCCCTTTTCGGAGCTCAAAATCGAACGTTTTCATCAGTATCGGGCCCCTTTTCTTCTTTTGCTTTGTTTTTCCGTACCGGATCGTACGTCGTGAGCTGTTAAAAGGACGAAAACCTTACTCGCGGCACATTAGAGGACCCTACAATGCGACGATATCACGTCTTGCGAGGATGCTGCGTTGTTGAAGCAGATGGGTTGTCGTTAAGCCCATTGGGCCTTTTCAATGGGCCATATCTCTAGGCTGGGACTGTGAACCCTTAACACATAAAGGAATTCTGTCCTCAACATGACGGGTGCGATCATACCAGCACTAATGCACCGGATCCCATCAGAACTCCGAAGTTAAGCGTGCTTGGGCGAGAGTAGTACTAGGATGGGTGATCCCCTGGGAAGTCCTCGTGTTGCACCCCCCTTTTCAATTTTTTTTGCTCCGGTTAGGGTATCCAACATACTTTACCCACCACATTTCTATTATCGAATCCCACGGCACCTTGGGTAAGAAAACTTCTTTTCACGTGGAGGTTGGGCCCGCAAACCGAGGGCGTAGGGCTTGTGTCCAGGTCTCCGTCGCTCCGGTGCCCATAACTTTTGATCCGTAAGGAGTTACGAGGCGCACAGCATACCGTTGGAAAGCTCTCTGAGAGCTCTACGACGGTGGCAGTTAGCTAGCTCGTTGTGCCCTTTTCGGAGCTCAAAATCGAATGTTTTCATCAGTTTCGGGCCACTTTTCTTCTATTGCTCTGTTTTTCCGTCCCGGATCGTACGTCGTGAGCTATTAAAAGGACGACAACCTTACTCGCGGCACATTAGAGGACCCTACAATGCGTCGATATCACGTCTTGCGAGGATGCTGCGTTGTTGAAGCGGATGGGTTGTCGTTAAGCCCATTGGGCCTTTTGAATGGGCCGTATCTCTAGGCTGGGACTGTGAACCGTTAACAAATAAAGGAATTGTGCCCTCAACATGACGGCTGCGATCATACCAGCACTAATGCACCGGATCCCATAAGAACACCGAGCTTAAGCGTGCTTTGGCGAGAGTAGTACTAGGATGGGTGACCCCCTGGGAAGTCCTCGTGTTGCACCCCCCTTTTCAATTTTTTTTGCCCCGGTTAGGGTTGCCAAGATACTTTACCCACCACATTTCTATTATCGAATCCCACGGCACCTTGGGCAAGACAACTTCTCTTCACGTGGAGGCTATGCCCGCAAATCGGTGCCCATAACTTTGGATCCGTAAGGAGTTACGAGGCGCACAGCATACCGTTGGAAAGCTCTCTGAGAGCTCTACGACAGGGGCAACCAGCTAGCTCGCTTTGCCCTTTTTGGAGCTCAAAATCGAACGTTTTCATCAGTTTCGGGCCAATTTTCTAGTTTTGCTATGTTTTTTCGTCCCGGATCGTACGTCATGAGCTGTTAAAAGGACGACAACCTTACTCGCGGCACATTAGATCATCCTACAATGCGTCGATATCAGGTCTTGCGAGGATTCTGCGTTGTTGAAACGGATGGGTTGTCGTTAAGCCCATTGGGCCTTTTGAATGGGCCATTTCTCTAGGCTGGGACTGTGAACCGTTAACACATAAAGGAATTGTGCCCTCAACATGACGGGTGCGATCATACCAGCACTAATGCACCGGATCCCATCAGAACTCCGAAGTTAAGCGTGCTTGGGCGAGAGTAGTACTAGGATGGGTGACCCCCTGGGAAGTCCTCGTGTTGCACCCCCCTTTTCAATTTTTTTTGCTTCGGTTAGGGTTGCCAAGATACTTTACCCACCACATTTCTATTATCGAATCCCACGGCACCTTGGGCAAGACAACTTCTCTTCACGTGGAGGCTAGGCCTGCAAACCGGTGCCCATAACTTTTGATCCGTAAGGAGTTACGAGGCGCACAGCATACCGTTGGAAAGCTCTCTGAGAGCTCTACGACAGGGGCAGCTAGCTAGCTTACTATGCCCTTTTTGGAGCTCAAAATCGAACGTTTTCATCAGTTTCAAGCCACTTTTCTTTTTTTGCTCTGTTTTTCCGTCCCGGATCGTACGTCGTGGGCTGTTAAAAGGACGACAACCTTACTCGCGGCACATTAGAGGACCCTACAATGCGTCAATATCACGTCTTAGGAGGATGCTGCGTTGTTGAAGCGGATGGGTTGTCGTTAAGCCCATTGGGCCTTTTGACTGGGCCATATCTCTAGGCTGGGACTGTGAACCGTTAACACATAAAGGAATTGTGCCCTCAACATGACGGGTGCGATCATACCAGCACTAATGCACCGGATCCCATCAGAACTCCGAAGTTAAGCGTGCTTGGGCGAGAGTAGTACTAGGATGGGTGCCCCCCTGGGAAGTCCTTGTGTTGCACCCCCCTTTTCAATTTTTTTTGCTCCGGTTAGGGTTGCCAAGTTACTTTACCCACCACATTTCTATTATCGAATCCCACGGCACCTTGGGCAAGACAACTTCTCTTCACGTGGAGGCTGGGCCCGCAAACCGAGGGCGTAGGGCTTGTGACCAGGTCTCCGTCGCTCATGTGCCCATAACTTTTGATCCGTAAGGAGTTACGAGGCGCACAGCATACCGTTGGAAAGCTCTCTGAGAGCTCTACGACAAGGGCAGCAAGCTAGCTCGTCGTGCCCTTTTCGGAGCTCAAAATCGAACGTTTTCATCAGTTTCGGGCCACTTTTCTTCTTTTGCTCTATTTTTCCGTCCCGGATCGTACGTCGTGAGCTGTTAAAAGGAAGACAACCTTACTCGCGGCACATTAGAGGACCCTACAATGCGTCGATATCACGTCTTGCGAGGATGCTGCGTTGTTGAAGCGGATGGGTTGTCGTTAAGCCCATTGGGCCTTTTGAATGGGCCATATCTCTAGGCTGAGACTGTGAACCGTTAACACATAAAGGAATTGTGCCCTCAACATGACGGGTGCGATCATAGCAGCACTAATGCACCGGATCCCATCAGAACTCCGAAATTAAGCGTGCTTGGGCGAGAGTAGTACTAGGATGGGTGACCCCCTGGGAAGTCCTCGTGTTGCACCCCCCTTTTCAATTTTTTTTGCTTCGGTTAGGGTTGCCAAGATACTTTAGCCACCACATTTCTATTATCGAATCCCACGGCACCTTGGGCAAGACAACTTCTCTTCACGTGGAGGCTGGGCCCGCA
Organism: Ehretia macrophylla; assembly: GCA_037974665.1. Classification (NCBI taxonomy): domain Eukaryota; kingdom Viridiplantae; phylum Streptophyta; class Magnoliopsida; order Boraginales; family Ehretiaceae; genus Ehretia; species Ehretia macrophylla. Next base: position 3,158,081 of record CM075773.1, read on the forward strand.
AATCGGTGCCCATGACTTTTGATCCGTAAGGATTTACGAGGCGCACAGCATACCGTTGGAAAGCTCTTTGAGAGCTCTACGATGAGGGCAGCTAGCTAGCTCGCTATGCCCTTTTTGGAGCTCAAAATTGAACGTTTTCATCAGTTTCGGGCCACTTTTCTTCTTTTGCTCTGTTTTTCCGTCCCGGATCGTACGTCGTGAGCTTTTAAAAGGACGACAACTTTACTCGCGGCACATTATAGGACCCTACAATGCGTCGATATCACGTCTTGCGAGGATGCTGCGTTGTTGAAGCGGATGGGTTGTCGTTAAGCCCATTGGGACTTTTGAATGGGCCATATTTCTAGGCTGGAATTGTGAACCGTTAACACATAAATGAATTGTGCCCTCAACATGACGGGTGCGATCATACCAGCCCTAATGCACCGGATCCCATCAGAACTCCGAAGTTAAGCGTGCTTGGGCGAGAGTAGTACTAGGATGGGTGACCCCCTGGGAAGTCCTCGTGTTGCACCCTCCTTTTCAATTTTTTTTGCTCCGGTTAGGGTTGCCAAGATACATTACCCACCACATTTCTATTATCGAATTCCACGGCACCTTGGGCAAGACAACTTCTCTTCACGTGGAGGCTGGGCCCGCAAACCGAGGGCGTAGGGCTTGTGACCAGGTCTCCGTCGCTCCGGTGCCCATAACTTTTGATCCGTAAGGAGTTCCGAGGCGCTCAGCATACCGTTGGAAAGCTCTCTGAGAGCTCTATGACGGGGACAACTCGCTAGCTCGCCGTGCCCTTTTCGGAGCTCAAAATCGAACGTTTTCATCAGTTTCGGGCCACTTTTCTTCTTTTGCTCTGTTTTTCCGTCCCGGATCGTACGTCGTGACCTGTTAAAAAGACGACAACCTTGCTCGCCGCACATTGAAGGAGCCTACAATGTGTCGAAATCAAGTCTTGTGAGGATGGTGCGTTGTTGAAGCGGATGGGTTGTCGTTAAGCCCATTGGGCCTTTTGAATGGGCCATATCTCTAGGCTGGGACTGTGAACCGTTAACACATAAAGGAATTGTGCCCTTAACATGACGGGTGCGATCATACCAGCACTAATGCACCGGATCCCATCAGAACTCCGAAGTTAAGCGTGCTTGGGCAAGAGTAGTACTAGGATAGGTGACCCCCTGGGAAGTCCTCGTGTTGCACCCCCCTTTTCAATTTTTTTTGCTCCGGTTAGGGTTGCCAAGATACTTTACCCACCACATTTCTATTATCGTATCCCACGGCACCTTGGGCAAGACAACTTCTCTTCACGTGGAGGCTGGGCCCGCAAACCGAGGGCGTAGGGCTTGTGACCAGGTCTCCGTCGCTCCGGTGCCCATAACTTTGGATCCGTAAGGAGTTACGAGGCGCACAGCATACCGTTGTAAAGCTCTCTGAGAGCTCTACGATGGGGGCAGCTAGCTTGCTCGCTGTGCCCTTTTCGGAGCTCAAAATCGAACGTTTTCATCAGTTTCGGGCCACTTTTCTTCTTTTGATCTGTTTTTCCTTCACGGAACGTACGTCGTGAGCTGTTAAAAGGACGACAACCTTACTTGCGGCACATTAGAGGACCCTACAATGCGTCGATATCACGTCTTGCGAGGATGCTGCGTTGTTGAAGCGGATGGGTTGTCGTTAAGCCCATTGGGCCTTTTGAATGGGCCGTATCTCTAGGCTGGGACTGTGAACCGTTAACACATAAATGAATTGTGCCCTCAACATGACGGGTGCGATCATACCTGCACTAATGCACCGGATCCCATAAGAACACCGAGGTGAAGCGTGCTTGGGCGAGAGTAGTACTAGGATGGGTGACCCCCTGGGAAGTCCTCGTGTTGCACCCCCCTTTTCAATTTTTTTTTGCTCCGGTTAGGGTTGCCAAGATACTTTACCCACCACATTTCTATTATCGAATCCCACGGCACCTTGGGCAAGATAACTTCTCTTCATGTGGAGGCTGGGCCCGCAAACCAGTGCCCATAACTTTTGATCCGTAAGGAGTTACGCGGTGCACAGTGTACCGTTGCAAAGCTCTCCGAGAGCTCTACGATGGGGGCTGCCAGCTTGCTCGCTGTGCACTTTTTGGAGCCCAAAATCAAACGTTTTCATCAGTTTTGGGCCATTTTTCTATTTTTGCTATGTTTTTCGGACCCGGATCGTACGTCGTGAGATGTTTAAAGGACGACAACCTTACTTGTGGCACAATAGAGGGCCCTACAACGCATCGATATCACGTCTTGCGAGGATGCTACGTTGTTGAAACGGATGGGTTGTCGTTAAGCCCATTGGGCCTTTTGAATAGGCCATTTCTCTAGGCTGGGACTGTGAACCGTTAACACATAAAGGAATTGTGCCCTCAACATGACGGGTGCGATCATACCAGCACTAATGCACCGGATCCCATCAGAACTCCGAAGTTAAGCGTGCTTGGGCGAGAGTAGTACTAGGATGGGTGACCCCCTGGGAAGTCCTCGTGTTGAACCCCCATTTTCAATTTTTTTTGCTCCGGTTAGGGTTGCCAAGATACTTTACCCACCACATTTCTATTATCGAATCCCACGGCACCTTGGGCAAGACAACTTCTCTTCACGTGGAGGCTAGGCCTACAAACCGGTGCCCATATCTTTTGATCCGTAAGGAGTTACGAGGCGCACAGCATACCGTTGGAAAGCTCTCTGAGAGCTCTACGACGGGGGCAGCTAGCTAGCTTGCTATGCCCTCTTCGGAGCTCAAAATCGAACGTTTTCATCAGTTTCAGGCCACTTTTCTTCTTTCGCTCTGTTTTTCCGTCCCGGATCGTACGTCGTGAGCTGTTAAAAGGACGACAACCTTACTCGCGACACATTAAAGGACCCTACAATGCGTCAATATCACGTCTTAGGAGGATGCTGCGTTGTTGAAGCGGATCGGTTGTCGTTAAGCCCATTGGGCCTTTTCAATGGGCCATATCTCTAGGCTGGGACTGTGAACCGTTAACACATAAAGGAATTGTGCCCTCAACATGACGGGTGCGATCATACCAGCACTAATGCACCGGATCCCATCAGAACTCCGAAGTTAAGCGTGCTTGGGCGAGAGTAGTACTAGGATGGGTGCCCCCCTGGGAAGTCCTTGTGTTGCACCCCCCTTTTCAATTTTTTTTGCTCCGGTTAGGGTTGCCAAGATACTTTATCCACCACATTTCTATTATCGAATCCCACGGCACCTTGGGCAAGACAACTTCTCTTCACGTGGAGGCTGGGCCCGCAAACCGGGGCCCATAACTTTTGATCCGTAAGGAGTTACGAGGCGCACAGCATACCGTTGGAAAGCTCTCCGAGAGCTCTACGACGGGGGCAGCCAACTAGCTCGTTGTACCCTTTTCGGAGCTCAAAATCGAACGTTTTCATCAGTTTCGGGCCATTTTTCTTCTTTTGCTCTGTTTTTCTGTCCCGGATCGTACGTCGTGAGCTGTTAAAAGGACGACAACCTTACTCGCGGCACATTAGAGGACCCTACAATGCGTCGATATCACGTCTTGCGACGATGCTGCGTTGTTGAAGCGGATGGGTTGTCGTTAAGCCCATTGGGCCTTTTGAATGGGCCATATCTCTAGGCTGGGACTGTGAACCGTTAACACATAAAGGAATTGTGCCCTCAACATGACGGGTGCGATCATACCAGCACTAATGCACCGGATCCCATCAGAACTCCGAAATTAAGCGTGCTTGGGCGAGAGTAGTACTAGGATGGGTGACCCCCTGGGAAGTCCTCGTGTTGCACCCCTCTTTTCAGTTTTTTTTGCTTCGGTTAGGGTTGCCAAAATACTTTATCCACCACATTTCTATTATCGAATCCCACGGCACCTTGGGCAAGACAACTTCTCTTCACGTGGAGGCTGGGCCCGCAAATCGGTGCCCATGACTTTTGATCCGTAAGGATTTACGAGGCGCACAGCATACCGTTGGAAAGCTCTTTGAGAGCTCTACGATGAGGGCAGCTAGCTAGCTCGCTGTTCCCTTTTCGGAGCTCAAAATTGAACGTTTTCATCAGTTTCGAGCCACTTTTCTTCTTTTGCTCTGTTTTTCCGTCCCGGATCGTACGTCGTGAGCTTTTAAAAGGACGACAACTTTACTCGCGGCACATTATTTGACCCTACAATGCGTCGATATCATGTCTTGCGAGGATGCTGCGTTGTTGAAGCGGATGGGTTGTCGTTAAGCCCATTGGGACTTTTGAATGGGCCATATTTCTAGGCTGGAATTGTGAACCGTTAACACATAAATGAATTGTGCCCTCAACATGACGGGTGCGATCATACCAGCACTAATGCACCGGATCCCATCAGAACTCCGAAGTTAAGCGTGCTTGGGCGAGAGTAGTACTAGGATGGGTGACCCCCAGGGAAGTCCTCGTGTTGCACCCCCCTTTTCAATTTTTTTTGCTCCGGTTAGGGTTGCCAAGATACTTTACCCACCACATTTCTATTATCGAATCCCACGGCACCTTGGGCAAGACAACTTCTCTTCACGTGGAGGCTGGGCCCGCAAACCGAGGGCGTAGGGCTTGTGACCAGGTCTCCGTCGCTCCGGTGCCCATAACTTTTGATCCGTAAGGAGTTACGAGGCGCACAGCATACCGTTGGAAAGCTCTCTGAGAGCTCTACGACGGGAGCAGCTAGCTAGCTCGCTATGCCCTTTTCAGAGCTCAAAATCGAACGTTTTCATCAGTTTCGGGCCACTTTTCTTCTTTTGCTCTGTTTTTCCGTCCCGGATCGTACGTCGTGAGTTGTTAAAAGGATGACAACCTTTCTCGTGGCACATTAGAGGACCCTACAATGTGTCGATATCACGTCTTGCGAGGATGCTGCGTTGTTGAAGCGGATGGGTTGTCGTTAAGCCCATTGGGCCTTTTGAATGGGCCATATCTCTAGGCTGGGACTGTGAACCGTTAACACATAAAGGAATTGTGCCCTCAACATGACGGGTGCGATCATACCAGCACTAATGCACCGGATCCCATCAGAACTCCGAAGTTGAGCGTGCTTGGGCGAGAGTAGTACTAGGATGGGTGACCCCCTGGGAAGTTCTCGTGTTGCACCCCCCTTTTCAATTTTTTTTGCTCCGGTTAGGGTTGCCAATATACTTTACCCACCACATTTCGTTTATCGTATCCCACGGGACCTTGGGCAAGTCAACATCTCTTCACGTGGAGGCGGGGCCCGCAAACCGAGGGCGTAGGGCTTGTGACCAGGTCTCCGTCGCTCCGGTGCCCATAACTTTTTATCCGTAAGGAGTTACGAGGCGCACAGCATACCGTTGGAAAGCTCACTGAGTGCTCTACGATGGGGGCAGCTAGCTAGCTCGCTTTGCCCTTTTCGGAGCTCAAAATCGAACGTTTTCATCAGTTCCGGGCCACTTTTCTTCTTTTGATCTGTTTTTCCGTCCCGGATCGTACGTCGTGAGCTGTTAAAAGGACGACAACCTTACTCGCGGCACATTAGAGGACCCTACAATGCGTCGATATCAAGTCTTGCGAGGATGCTAAGTTGTTGAAGCGGATGGGTTGTCGTTAAGCCCATTGGGCCTTTTGAATGGGCCATATCTCTAGGCTGGGACTGTGAACCGTTAACACATAAAGGAATTGTGCCCTCAACATGACGGGTGCGTTCATACCAGCACTAATGTACCGGATCCGATCAGAACTTCGAAGTTAAGCGTGCTTGGGCGAGAGTAGTACTAGGATGGGTGACCCCCTGGGAAGTCCTCGTGTTGCACCCCACTTTTCAATTTTTTTTGCTCCAGTTAGGGTTGCCAAGATACTTTACCCACCACATTTCTATTATTGAATCCCACCGCACCTTGGGCAAGACAACTTCTCTTCACGTGGAGGCTGGGCCCGCAAACCGAGGGCGTAGGGCTTGTGACCAGGTCTCCGTCACTCCGGTGCCCATAACTTTTGATCCGTAAGGAGTTACGAGGCGCACAGCATACCGTTGGAAAGCTCTTTGAGAGCTCTACGATGGAGTCAGCAAGCTAGCAAGCTATGCCCTTTTCGATGCTCAAAATCGAACATTTTCATCAGTTTCGGGCCACTTTTCTTCTTTTGCTATGTTTTTCGGTCCCGGATCGTACGTCGTGAGCTGTTAAAAGGACGACAACTTTACTCGTGGCACATTAGAGGACCCTACAATGCGTCGATATCACGTCTTGCGAGGATGCTGCGTTGTTGAAGCGGATGGGTTGTCGTTAAGCCCATTGGGCCTTTTGAATGGGCCATATCTCTAGGCTGGGACTGTGAACTGTTAACACATAAAGGAATTGTGCCCTCAACATTACGGGTGCGATCATACCAGCACTAATGCACCGAATCCAATCAGAACTCCGAAGTTAAGCGTGCTTGGGCGAGAGTAGTACTAGGATGGGTGACCCCCTGGGAAGTCCTCGTGTTGCACCCCCCTTTTCAATTTTTTTTGCTCCGGTTAGGGTTGCCAAGATACTTTACCCACCACATTTCTATTATCGAATCCCACGGCACATTGGGCAAGACAACTTCTCTTCACGTGGAGGCTGGGCCCGCAAACCGAGGGCGTAGGGCTTGTGACCAAGTCTCCGTCGCTCCGGTGCCCATAACTTTTGATCCGTAAGGAGTTACGAGGCGCACAACATACCGTTGGAAAGCTCTCTGAGAGCTCTACGACGGGGGCAGCTAGCAAGCTCGCTGTGCCCTTTTTGGAGCTCAAAATCGAACGTTTTCATCAGTTTCGGTCCACTTTTCTTCTTTTGCTCTGTTTTTTCAACCCGAATCGTACGTCGTGAGCTGTTAAAATGACGACAACCTTACTCGTGGCACATTAGAGGACCCTACAATGCGTCGATATCACGTCTTGCGAGGATGGTGCGTTGTTGAAGCGGATGGGTTGTCGTTAAGCCCATTGGGGGTTTTGAAGGGGCCATATCTCTAGGCTGGGACAGTGAACCATTAACACATAAAGGAATTGTGCCCTCAACATGATGGGTGCGATCATACCAGAACTAATGCACCAGATCCCATCAGAACTCTGAATTTAGGCGTGCTTGGGCGAGAGTAGTACTAGGACGGGTAACCCCCAAGGAAGTCCTTGTGTTGCACCCCCTTTTCAATTTTTTTTGCTCCGGTTAGTGTTGCCAATATACTTTACCCTCCACATTTCTATTATCGAATCCCATGGCACCTTGGTCAAGACAACTTCTCTTCACGTGGAGGCTGGGCCCGCAAACCGAGAGCGTAGGGCTTGTGACCAGGTCTCCGTCGCTCCGGTGCCCATAACTTTTGATCCGTAAGGAGTTACAAGGCGCACATCATACCGTTGGAAAGCTGTTTGAGAGCTCTACGACGAGGGCAACTAGCTAGCTTGCTGTGCCATTTTCGGAGCTCAAAATCGAACGTTTTCATCAGTTTCGGGCCACTTTTCTTCTTTTGCTCTGTTTTTCCGTCCCGGATCGTACGTCGTGAGCTGTTAAAAGGACGACAGCCTTACTCGAGGCACATTAGAGGACCCTACAATGCGTCGATATCACGTCTTGCGAGGATGATGCGTTGTTGAAGCGGATGGGTTGTCGGTAAGCCTATTGGGCCTTTTGAATGGGCCATATCTCTAGGCTGGGACTGTGAACCGTTAACACATAAAGGAATTGTGCCCTCAACATGACGGGTGCGATCATACCAGCACTAATGCACCGGATCCCATCAGAACTCCGAAGTTAAGCGTGCCTGGGCGAGAGTAGTACTAGGATGGGTGACCCCCTGGGAAGTCCTCGGGTTGCACCCCGCTTTTCAATTATTTTTGCTCCGGTTAGGGTTGCCAAGATACTTTACCCACCACATTTCTATTATCGAATCCCACGGCACCTTGGGCAAGACAACTTCTCTTCACGTGGAGGCTGGGCCCGCAAACCGAGGGCGTAGGGCTTGTGACCAGGTCTCCGTCGCTCCGGTGCCCATAACTTTTGATCCGTAAGGAGTTACGCGGTGCACAGCATACCGTTGGAAAGCTCTCTGAGAGCTCTACGACGAGGGTAGCTAGCTAGCTGGCCGTGCCCTTTTCGGAGCTCAAAATCGAACGTTTCATCAGTTTCGGGCCACTTTTCTTCTTTTGCTCTGTTTTTCCGTCCAGGATCGTACGTCGTGAGCTGTTAAAAGGACGACAACCTTACTCGCGGCACATTAGAGGACCCTACAATGCGTCGATATCACGTCTTGCGAGGATGCTGCGTTGTTGAAGCGGATGGGTTGTCGTTAAGCCCATTGGGCCTTTTCAATGGGCCATATCTCTAGGCTGGGACTGTGAACCGTTAACACATAAAGGAATTGTGCCCTCAACATGACGGGTGCGATCATACCAATACTAATGCACCGGATCCCATCAGAACTCCGAAGTTAAGCGTGCTTGGGGGAGAGTAGTACTAGGATGGGTGACCCCCTAGGAAGTCCTCGTGTTGCACCCCCCTTTTCAATTTTTTTTGCTCCGGTTAGGGTTGCCAAGATACTTTACCCACCACATTTCTATTATCGAATCCCTCGGCACCTTGGGCAAGACAACTTCTCTTCACGTGGAGGCTGGGCCCGCAAACCGGTGCCCATAACTTTTGATCCGTAAGGAGTTACGAGGCGCACAGCATACCGTTGGAAAGCTCTCTGAGAGCTCTACGACGGGGGCAGCTAGCTAGCTCGCTTTGCCCTTTTCGGAGTTCAAAATCGAATTTTTTCGTCAGTTTCAGGCCACTTTTCTTCTTTTGCTCTGTTTTTCCGTCCCGGATCGTACGTCGTGAGCTGTTAAAAGGACGACAATCTTACTCGCGGCCCATTACAGGACCCTACAATGCGTCGATATCACGTCTTGCGAGGATGCTGCGTTGTTGAATCGGATGGGTTGTCGTTAAGCCCATTGGGCCTTTTGAATGGGCCATATCTCTAGGCTGGGACTGTGAACCGTTAACACACAAAGGAATTGTGCCCTCAACATGACGGGTGCGATCATACCAGCACTAATGCACTGGATCCCATCAGAACTCCGAAGTTAAGCGTGCTTGGGCGAGAGTAGTACTAGGATGGGTGACCCCCTGGGAAGTCCTCGTGCTGCACCCCCCTTTTCAATTTTTTTTGCTCCGGTTAGCGTTGCCAAGATACTTTACCCACCACATTTCTATTATCGAATCCCACGGCACCTTGGGCAAGACAACTTCTCTTCACGTGGAGGCTGGGCCCGCAAACCGATGTAGTAGGGCTGGTGACCAGTTCTCCGTCGCTCCGGTGCCCATAACTTTTGATCCGTAAGGAGTTACGAGGCGCACAGCATACCGTTGGAAAGCTCTCTGAGAGCTCTACGACGGGGGTAGCAAACTAGTAAGCTATGCCCTTTTCGGAGCTCAAAATCGAACGTTTTCATCAGTTTCGGGCCACTTTTCTTCTTTTGCTCTGTTTTTCCTTCACGGATCCTATGTCGTGAGCTGTTAAAAGGACGACAACCATACTCGCGGCACATTAGAGGACCCTACAATGCGTCGATATCACGTCTTGCAAGGATGCTGCGTTGTTGAAGCGGATGGGTTGTCGTTAAGCCCATTGGGCCTTTTGAATGGGCCATATCTCTAGGCTGGGACTGTGAACCGTTAACACAGAAAGGAATTGTGCCCTCAACATGACGGGTGCGATCATACCAGCACTAATGCACTGGATCCCATCAGAACTCCGAAGTTAAGCGTGCTTGGGCGAGAGTAGTACTAGGATGGGTGACCCCCTGGGAAGTCCTCGTGTTGCACCCCCCTTTTCAATTTTTTTTGCTCCGGTTAGGGTTGCCAAGATACTTTACCCACCACATTTCTATTATCGAATCCCACGGCACCTTGGGCAAGACAACTTCTCTTCACGTGGAGGCTGGGCCCGCAAACCGAGGGTGTAGGGCTTGTGACCAGGTCTCCGTCGCTCCGGTGCCCATAACTTTGGATCCGTAAGGAGTTACGAGGTGCACAGCATACCGTTGGAAAGCTCTCTGAGAGCTCTACGACGGGGGTAGCTAGCTAGCTGGCTATGCCCTTTTCGGAGCTCAAAATCGAACGTTTTCATTAGTGTCGGGCCCCTTTTCTTCTTCTGCTCTATTTTTCCTTCACGGATCGTACGTCGTGAGCTGTTAAAAGGACGACAACCATACTCCCGGCACATTAGGGGACCCTACAATGGGTCGATATCACGTCTTGCAAGGATGCTGCGTTGTTGAAGCGGATGGGTTGTCGTTAAGCCCAATGGGCCTTCTAAATGGGCCATATCTCTAGGTTGGGATTGTGAACCGTTAACACATAAAGGAATTGTGCCCTCAACATGACGGGTGCGATCATACCAGCACTAATGCACCGGATCCCATCAGAACTCCGAAGTTAAGCGTGCTTGGGCGAGAGTAGTACTAGGATGGGTGACCCCGTGGGAAGTCCTCGTGTTGCACCCCCCTTTTCAATTTTTTTTGCTCCAGTTAGGGTTGCCAAGATACTTTACCCACCACATTTCTATTATCGAATCCCACTGCACCTTGGGCAAGACAACTTCTCTTCACGTGGAGGCTGGGCTCGCAAACCGAGGGCGTAGGGCTTGTGACCAGGTCTCTGACGCTCCGGTGCCCATAACTTTTGATCCGTAAGGAGTTACGAGGTGCACAGCATACCGTTGGAAAGCACTCTGAGAGCTCTACGACGGGGGCAGCTAGCTAGCTCGCTGTGCCCTTTTCGGAGCTCAAAATCGAACGTTTTCATCAGTTTCGGGCCACTTTTCTTCTTTTGCTCTATTTTTTCGTCCCGGATCATACGTCGTGAGCTGTTAAAAGGACGACAACCTTACTCGCGGCACATTAGAGGACCCTACAATGCGTCGATATCACGTCTTGTGAGCATGCTGCGTTGTTGAAGCGGATGGGTTGTCGTAAAGCCCATTGGGCCTTTTGAATGGGCCATATCTCTAGGCTGGGACTGTGAACCGTTAACACATAAAGGAATTGTGCCCTCAACATGACGGGTGCGATCATACCAGCACTAATGCACCGGATCCCATCTGAACTCCGAAGTTAAGCGTGCTTGGGCGAGAGTAGTACTAGGATGGGTGACCCCCTCGGAAGTCCTCGTGTTGCACCCCCCTTTTCAATTTTTTTTGCATCGGTTAGGGTTACCAAGATACTTTACCCACCACATTTCTATTATCGAATCCCACGGCACCTTGGGCAAGACAACTTCTCTTCACGTGGAGGCTGGGCCCGCAAACCGAGGGCGTAGGGCTTGTGACCAGGTCTCCGTCGCTCCGGTGCCCATAACTTTTGATCCGTAAGGAGTTACGAGGCGCACAGCATACCGTTGGAAAGCACTCTGAGAGCTCTACGACGGGGGCAGCTAGCTAGCTCACTGTGCCCTTTTCGGAGCTCAAAATCGAACGTTTTCATCAATTTCGGGCCACTTTTCTTCTTTTGCTCTGTTTTTCCATCCCGGATCGTACGTCGTGAGCTGTTAAAAGGAAGACAACCTTACTCGCGGCACATTAGAGGACCCTACAATGCATCGATATCACGTCTTGCGAGGATGCTGCGTTGTTGAAGCGGATGGTTTGTCGTTAAGCCCATTGGGCCTTTTGAATGGGCCATATCTCTAGACTGGGACTGTGAACCGTTAACACATAATTGAATTGTGCCCTCAATATGACGGGTGCGATCATACCAGCACTAATGCACCGGATCCCATCAGAACTCCGAAGTTAAGCGTGCTTGGGCGAGAGTAGTACTAGGATGGGAATCCCCTGGGAAGTCCTCGTGTTGCACTCCCCTTTTCAATTATTTTTGCTCTGGTTAGGGTTGCCAAGATACTTTACCCACCACATTTCTATTATCGAATCCCACGGCACCTTGGGCAAGACAACTTCTCTTCACGTGGAGGATGGGCCCGCAAACCGAGGGCGTAGGGCTTTTGACCAGGTCTCCGACGCTCCGGTGCCCATAACTTTTGATCCGTAAGAAGTTACGAGGTGCACAGCATACCGTTGGAAAGCTCTCTGAGAGCTCTACGACGGGGGCAGCTAGCTAGCTCGCTGTGCCCTTTTCGGAGCTCAAAATCGAACGTTTTCATCAGTTTCGGGCCACTTTTCTTCTTTTGCTCTGTTTTTCCGTCCCTGATCGTACGTCGTGAGCTGTTAAAAGGACGATAACCCTACTCGCGGCACATTAGAGGACCCTACAATGCGTCGATATCACGTCTTGCGAGGATGCTGCGTTGTTGAAGCGGATGGGTTGTCGTTAAGCCCATTGGGCCTTTTGAATGGGCCATATCTCTAGGCTGGGACTATGAACCGTTAACACATAAAGGAATTGTGCCCTCAACATGACGGGTGTGATCATACCAGCACTAATGCACCGGATCCCATCAGAACTCCGAAGTTAAGCGTGCTTGGGCGAGAGTAGTACTAGGATGGGTGACCCCCTAGGAAGTCCTCGTGTTGCACCCACCTTTTCAATTTTTTTTGCTCCGGTTAGGGTTGCCAAGATACTTTACCCACCACATTTCTATTATCGAATCCCATGGCACCTTGGGCAAGAACACTTCTCTTCATGTGGAGGCTGGGCCCGAAAATCGGTGCCCATAACTTTTGATCCGTAAGGAGTTACGAGGCGCACAGCATACCGTTGGAAATCTCTCTGAGAGCTCTACGACGGGGGCAGCTAGCTAGCTCGCTTTGCCCTTTTCGGAGCTCAAAATCGAACGTTTTCATCAGTTTTGGGCCACTTTTCTTCTTTTGCTCTGTTTTTTCGTCCCGGATCGTACGTCGTGAGCTGTTAAAAGGACGACAACCTTACTCGCGGCACATTAGAGGACCCTACAATGCGTCAATATCACGTCTTGCGAGGATGCTGCGTTGTTGAAGCGGATGGGTTGTCGTTAAGCCCATTGGGCCTTTTGAATGGGCCATATCTCTAGGCTGGGACTGTGAACCGTTAACACATAAAGGAATTGTGCCCTCAACATGACGGGTGCGATCATACCAGCACTAATGCACCGGATCCCATCAGAACTCCGAAGTTAAGCGTGCTTGGGCGAGAGTAGTACTAGGATGGGTGACCCCCTGGGAAGTCCTCGGGTTGCACCCCGCTTTTCAATTATTTTTGCTCCGGTTAGGGTTGCCAAGATACTTTACCCACCACATTTCTATTATCGAATCCCACGGCACCTTGGGCAAGACAACTTCTCTTCACGTGGAGGCTGGGCCCGCAAACCGAGGGCGTAGGGCTTGTGACCAGGTCTCCGACGCTCCGGTGCCCATAACTTTTGATCCGTAAGGAGTTACGAGGTGCACAGCATACCGTTGGAAAGCTCTCTGAGAGCTCTACGACGGGGGCAGCTAGCTAGCTCACTGTGCCCTTTTCGGAGCTCAAAATCGAACGTTTTCATCAGTTTCGGGCCACTTTTCTTCTTTTGCTCTGTTTTTCCGTCCCGGATCTTACGTCGTGAGCTGTTAAAAGGACGACAACCTTACTCGCGGCACATTAGATGACCCTACAATGCGTCGATATCACGTCTTGCGCGGATGCTCCGTTGTTGAAGCGGATGGGTTGTCGTTAAGCCCATTGGGCCTTTTGAATGGGCCATATCTCTAGGCTGGGACTATGAACCGTTAACACATAAAGGAATTGTGCCCTCAACATGACGGGTGCGATCATACCAGCACTAATGCACCGGATCCCATCAGAACTCCGAAGTTAAGCGTGCTTGGGCGAGAGTAGTACTAGGATGGGTGACCCCCTAGGAAGTCCTCGTGTTGCACCCCCCTTTTCAATTTTTTTTGCTCCGGTTAGGGTTGCCAAGATACTTTACCCACCACATTTCTATTATCGAATCCCACGGCACCTTGGGCAAGACAACTTCTCTTCACGTGGAGGCTGGGCCCGCAAACCGAGGGCGTAGGGCTTGTGACCAGGTCTCCGTCGCTCCGGTGCCCATAACTTTGGATCCGTAAGCAGTTACGAGGCGCACAGCATACCGTTGGAAAGCTCTCTGAGAGCTCTACGACGGGGGTAGCTAGCTAGGTCGCTATGCCCTTTTCAGAGCTCAAACTGGAACGTTTTTATCAGTTTCGGGCAACTTTTCTTCTTTTGCTCTGTTTTTCCGTCCCGGATCGTACGTCGTGAGCTGTTAAAAGGATGACAACCTTAATCGCGGCACATTAGAGGACCCTACAATGCGTCGATATCACGTCTTGCGAGGATGCTGCGTTGTTGAAGCGGATGGGTTGTCGTTAAGCCCATTGGGCCTTTTGAATGGGCCATATCTCTAGGCTGGGACTGTGAACCGTTAACACATAAAGGAATTGTGCCCTCAACATGACGGGTGCGATCATACCAGCACTAATGCACCGGATCCCATCATAACTCCGAAGTTAAGCGTGCTTGGGCGAGAGTAGTACTAGGATGGGTGACCCCCTAGGAAGTCCTCGTGTTGCACCCCCCTTTTCAATTTTTTTTGCTTCGGTTAGGGTTGCCAAGATACTTTACCCACCACATTTCTATTATCGAATCCCACGGCACCTTGGGCAAGACAACTTCTCTTCACGTGGAGGCTGGGCCCGCAAACTGGTGCCCATAACTTTTGATCCGTAAGGAGTTACGAGGCGCACAGCATACCGTTGGAAAGCTCTCTGAGAGCTCTACGACGGGGGCAGCTAGCTAGCTCGCTTTGCCCTTTTTGGAGCTCAAAATCGAACGTTTTCATCAGTTTCGGGCCACTTTTCTTCTTTTGCTCTGTTTTTCCGTCCCGGATCGTACGTCGTGAGCTGTTAAAAGGACGACAACCTTACTCGCGGCACATTAGAGGACCCTACAATGCGTCGATATCACATCTTGCGAGGATGCTGCGTTGTTGAAGCGGATGGGTTGTCGTTAAGCCCATTGGGCCTTTTGAATGGGCCATATCTCTAGGCTGGGACTGTGAACCGTTAACACATAAAGGAATTGTGCCCTCAACATGACGGGTGCGATCATAACAGCACTAATGCACCGGATCCCATCAGAACTCCGAAGTTAAGCGTGCTTGGGCGAGAGTAGTACTAGGATGGGTGACCCCCTGGGAAGTCCTCGTGTTGCACCCCCCTTTTCAATTTTTTTTGCTCCGGTTAGGGTTGCCAAGATACTTTACCCACCACATTTCTATTATCGAATCCCACGGCACCTAGGGCAAGACAACTTCTCCTCACGTGGAGGATGGGCCCGTAAACCGAGGGCGTAGGGCTTGTGACCAGGTCTCCGTCGCTCCGGTGCCCATAACTTTTGATCCGTAAGGAGTTACGAGGTGCACAGCTTACCGTTGGAAACCTCTCTGAGAGCTCTACGATGGGGGTAGCTAGCTAGCTCGCTTTGCCCTTTTCGGAGCTCAAAATCGAATGTTTTCATCAGTTTCGGGCCACTTTTCTTGTTTTGCTCTGTTTTTCCGTCCCGGATCGTACGTCGTGAGCTGTTAAAAGGACGACAACCTTACTCGCGGCACATTAGAGGACCCTACAATGCGTCGATATCACGTCTTGCGAGGATGCTGCGTTGTTGAAGCGGATGGGTTGTCGTTAAGCCCATTGGGCCTTTTCAATGGGCCATATCTCTAGGCTGGGACTGTGAACCGTTAACACATAAAGGAATTGTGACCTCAACATGACGGGTGCGATCATACCAGCACTAATGCACCGGATCCCATCAGAACTCCGAAGTTAAGCGTGCTTGGGCGAGAGTAGTACTAGGATGGGTGACCCCCTGGGAAGTCCTCGTGTTGCACCCCCCTTTTCAATTTTTTTTGCTCCGGTTAGGGTTGCCAAGATACTTTACCCACCATATTTCTATTATCGAATCCCACGGCACCTTGGGCAAGACAACTTCTCCTCACGTGGAGGCTGGGCCCGCAAACCGAGGGCGTAGGGCTTGTGACCAGGTCTCCGTCGCTCCGGTGCCCATAACTTTTGATCTGTAACGAGTTACGAGGCGCACAGCATACCGTTGGAAAGCTCTCTAAGAGCTCTACGACGGGGGCAGCTAGCTAGCTCGCTGTGCCCTTTTCGGAGCTCAAAATCGAACGTTGTCATCAGTTTCGGGCCACTTTTCTTCTTTTGCTCTGTTTTTCCGTCCTGGATCGTACGTCGTGAGCTATTAAAAGGAGGACAACCTTACTCGCGGCACATTAGAGGACCCTACAATGCGTCGATATCACGTCTTGCGAGGATGCTGCGTTGTTGAAGCGGATGGGTTGTCGTTAAGCCCATTGGGCCTTTTGAATGGGCCATATCTCTAGGCTGGGACTGTGAACCGTTAACACATAAAGGAATTGTGACCTCAACATGACGGGTGCGATCATACCAGCACTAATGCACCGGATCCCATCAGAACTCCGAAGTTAAGCGTGCTTGGGCGAGAGTAGTACTAGGATGGGTGGCCCCCGGGGAAGTCCTCGTGTTGCACCCCCCTTTTCAATTTTTTTTGCTCCGGTTAGGGTTGCCAAGATACTTTACCCACCATATTTCTATTATCGAATCCCACGGCACCTTGGGCAAGACAACTTCTCTTCACGTGGAGGCTGGGCCCGCAAACCGAGGGCGTAGGGCTTGTGACCAGGTCTCCGTCGCTCCGGTGCCCATAACTTTTGATCCGTAAGGAGTTACGAGGCGCACATCATACCGTTGGAAAGCTCTCTGAGAGCTCTACGACGGGGGCAGCTAGCTAGCTCGTTGTGCCCTTTTCGGAGCTCAAAATCGAACGTTTTCATCAGTTTCGGGCCACTTTTCTTCTTTTGCTCTGTTTTTCCGTCCCGGATCGTACGTCGTGAGCTGTTAAAAGGATGACAACCCTACTCGCGGCACATTAGAGGACCCTACAATGCGTCGATATCACGTCTTGCGAGGATGCTGCGTTGTTGAAGCGGATGGGTTGTCGTTAAGCCCATTGGGCCTTTTGAATGGGCCATATCTCTAGGCTGGGACTGTGAACCGTTAACACATAAAGGAATTGTGCCCTCAACATGACGGGTGCGATCATACCAGCACTAATGCACCGGATCCCATCAAAACTCCGAAGTTAAGCGTGCTTGGGCGAGAGTAGTACTAGGATGGGTGACCCCCTGGGAAGTCCCCGGGTTGCACCCTGCTTTTCAATTATTTTTGCTCAGGTTAGGGTTGCCAAGATACTTTTCCCACCAAATTTCTATTATCGAATCCCACGGCACCTTGGGCAAGACAACTTCCCTTCACGTGGAGGCTGGGCCCGCAAACCGAGGGCGTAGGGCTTGTGACCAGGTCTCCGTCGCTCCGGCGCCCATAACTTTTGATCCGTAAGGAGTTACGAGGTGCACAGAATACCGTTGGAAAGCTCTCTGAGAGCTCTACGACGGGGGCAGCTAGCTAGCTCGCTATGCCCTTTTCGGAGCTCAAAATCGAACGTTTTCATCAGTTTCGGGCCACTTTTCTTCTTTTGCTCTGTTTTTCCGTCCCGGATCGTACGTCGTGAGCTGTTAAAAGGATGACAACCTTACTCGCGGCACATTAGAGGACCCTACAATGCGTCGATATCACGTCTTGCGAGGATGCTGCGTTGTTGAAGCGGATGGGTTGTCGTTAAGCCCATTGGGCCTTTTGAATGGGCCATATCTCTAGGCTGGGACTGTGAACCGTTAACACATAAAGGAATTGTGCCCTCAACATGCCGGGTGCGATCATACCAGCACTAATGCACCGGATCCCATCAGAACTCCGAAGTTAAGCGTGCTTGGGCGAGAGTAGTACTAGGATGGGTGACCCCCTAGGAAGTCCTCGTGTTGCACCCCCCTTTTCAATTTTTTTTGCTCCGATTAGGGTTGCCAAGATACTTTACCCACCACATTACTATTATCGAATCCCACGGCACCTTGGCCAAGACAACTTCTCTTCACGTGGAGGCTGGGCCCGCAAATCGGTGCCCATAACTTTTGATCCGTAAGGAGTTACGAGGCGCACAACATACCGTTGGAAAGCTCTCTGAGAGCTCTACGACGGGGGCAGCTAGCTAGCTCGTTGTTCCCTTTTCGGAGCTCAAAATCGAACGTTTTCATCAGTTTCGGGCCACTTTTCTTCTTTTGCTCTATTTTTTCGTCTCGGATCGTACGTCGTGAGCTATTAAAACGACGACACCCTTACTCGCGGCACATTAGAGGGCCCTACAATGCGTCGATACCACGTCTTGCGAGGATGCTGCGTTGTTGAAGCGGATGGGTTGTCGTTAAGCCCATTGGGCCTTTTGAATGGGCCATATCTCTAGGCTGGGACTGTGAAAAGTTAACACATAAAGGAATTGTGCCCTCAACATGACGGGTTCGATCATACCAGCACTAATGCACCGGATCCCATCAGAACTCCGAAGTTAAGCGTGCTTGGGCGAGAGTAGTACTAGGATTGGTGAACCCCTGGGAAGTCCTCGTGTTGCACCCCCTTTTCAATTATTTTTGCTCTGGTTAGGGTTGCCAAGATACTTTACCCACCACATTTGTATTATCAAATCCCACGGCACCTTGGGCAAGACAACTTCTCTTCACGTGGAGGCTGGGCCCGCAAACCGAAGGCATAGGGCTTGTGACCAGGTCTCCGTCGTTCCGGTGCCCAAAAATTTTGATCCGTAAGCAGTTACGAGGCGCACAGCATACCGTTGGAAAGCTCTATGAGAGCTCTACGACGTGGGTAGCTAGCTAGTTCGCCGTGCCCTTTTCGGAGCTCAAAATCAAATGTTTTCATCAGTTTCGGGCCACTTTTCTTATTTTGCTCTGTTTTTCCGTCTTGGATCGCACGTCGTGAGCTGTTAAAAGGACGAAAACCTTACTGGCGGCACAGTAGAGGCCCCTACATTGCGTCGATATCACGTCTTGCGAGGATGCTGCGTTGTTGAAGCGGCTGGGTTGTCGTTAAGCCCATTGGGCCTTTTGAATAGGACATATCTCTAGGCTGGGCCTGTGAACCGTTAACACATAAAGGAATTGTGCCCTCATCATGACGGGTGCGATCATACCAGCACTAATGCACAGGATCCCATCAGAACTCCGAAGTTAAGCGTGCTTGGGCGAGAGTAGTACTAGGATGGGTGACCCCCTGGGAAGTCCTCGTGTTGCACCCCCCTTTTCAATTTTTTTTTGCTCTGGTTAGGGTTGCCAAGATACTTTACCCACCACATTTCTATTATCGAATCCCACGGCACCTTGGGCAAGACAACTTCTCTTCACGTGGAGGCTGGGCCCGTAAACCGGTGCCCATAACTTTTGATCCGTAAGGAGTTACGAGGCGCACAGCATACCGTTGGAAAGCTCTCTAGGAGCTCTACGATGGGGGCAGCTAGCTAGCTCGCTTTGCCCTTTTTGGAGCTCAAAATCGAACGTTTTCATCAGTTTCGGGCCACTTTTCTTCGTTTGCTATGTTTTTCCGTCCCGGATCGTACGTTGTGAGCTGTTAAAAGGACGACAACCTTACTCGCGGCACATTAGAGGACCCTACAATGCGTCGATATCCCGTCTTGCGAGGATGCTGTGTTGTTGAAGCGGATGGGTGGTCGTTAAGCCCATTGGGCCTTTTGAATGACCCATATCTCTAGGCTGGGACTGTGAACCGTTAACACATAAAGGAATTGTGCCCTCAACATGACGGGTGCGATCATACCAGCACTAATGCACCGGATCCCATCAGAACTCCGAAGTTAAGCGTGCTTGGGCAGGAGTAGTACTAGGATGGGTGACCCCCCTGGCAAGTCCTCGTGTTGCACCCCCCTTTTCAATTTTTTTTGCTCCGGTTAGGGTTGCCAAGATACTTTACCCACCACATTTCTATTATCGAATCCCACGGCACCTTGGGCAAGACAACTTCTCTTCACGTGGAGGTTGGGCCCGTAAACCGGTGCCCATAACTTTTGATCCGTAAGGAGTTACGAGGCGCACAGCATACCGTTGGAAAGCTCTCTGAGAGCTCTACCACGGGGGCAGCTAGCTAGCTCGCTTTGCCCTTTTTGGAGCTCAAAATCGAACGTTTTCATCAGTTTCGGGCCACTTTTCTTCGTTTGCTATGTTTTTCCGTCCCGGATCGTACGTCGTGAGCTGTTAAAAGTACGACAACCTTACTCGCGGCACATTAGAGGACCCTACAATGCGTCGATATCACGTCTTGCGAGGATGCTGCGTTGTTGAAGCGGATGGGTTGTCGTTAAGCCCATTGGGCCTTTTGAATAGGCCATATCTCTAGGCTGGGACTGTGAACCGTTAACACATAAAGGAATTGTGCCCTCAACATGACGGGTGCCATCATACCAGCACTAATGCACCGGATCCCATCAGAACTCCGAAGTTAAGCGTGCTTGGGAAGAGTAGTAATAGGATGGCTACCCCCCTGGGAAGTCCTCGTGTTGCACCCCCCTTTTCAATTTTTTTTGCTCCGGTTAGGGTTGCCAAGATACTTTACCCACCACATTTCTATTATCGAATCCCACGGCACCTTGGGCAAGACAACTTCTCTTCACGTGGAGGCTGGGCCCGCAAACTGAGGGCGTAGGGCTTGTGACCAGGTCTCCGTCGCTCCCGTTCCCATCACTTTTGATCCGTAAGGAGTTACGAGGCGGACAGCATACCATTGGAAAGCTCTCTGAGAGCTCTACGACGGGGGCAGCTAGCTAGCTCGTTGTGCCCTTTTCGGAGCTCAAAATCTAACGTTTTCATCAGTTTCGGGCCACTTTTCTTCTTTTGCCCTGTTTTCCCGTCCAGGATCGTACGTCGTGAGCTGTTAAAAGGACGAAAACCTTACTCGCGGCACATTAGAGGACCCTACAATGCATCGATATCACGTCTTGCGAGGATGTTGCGTTGTTGAAGCGGATGGGTTGTCGTTAAGCCCATTGGGCCTTTTGAATGGGCCATATCTCTAGGCTGGGACTGTGAACCGTTAACACATAAAGGAATTGTGCCCTCAACATGACGGGTGCGATCATACCAGCACTAATGCACCGGATCCCATCAGAACTCCGAAGTTAAGCGTGCTTGGGCGATAGTAGTACTAGGATGGGTGACCCCCTGGGAAGTCCTCGTGTTGCACCCCCCTTTTCAATTTTTTTTGCTCCGGTTAGGGTTGCCAAGATACTTTACCCACCATATTTCTATTATCGAATCCCACGGCACCTTGGGCAAGACAACTTCTCTTCACGTGGAGGCTGGGCCCGCAAACCGAGGGCGTAGGGCTTGTGACCAGGTCTCCGTCGCTCCGGTGCCCATAACTTTTGATCCGTAAGGAGTTACGAGGCGCACAGCATACCGTTGGAAAGCTCTCTGAGAGCTCTACGACAGGGGCAGCTAGCTGGCTCGCTGTGCCCTTTTCGGAGCTCAAAATCGAACGTTTTCATCAGTTTCGGGCCACTTTTCTTCTTTTGCTCTGTTTTTCCATCCCGGATCGTACGTCGTGAGCTGTTAAAAGGATGACAACCTTACTCGCGGCACATTAGAGGACCCTACAATGCGTCGATATCATGTCTTCCGAGGATGCTGCGTTGTTGAAGCGGATGGGTTGTCGTTAAGCCCATTGGGCCTTTTGAATGGGCCATATCTCTAGGCTGGGACTGTGAACCGTTAACACATAAAGGAATTGTGCCCTCAACATGCCGGGTGCGATCATACCAGCACTAATGCACCGGATCCCATCAGAACTCCGAAGTTAAGCGTGCTTGGGCGAGAGTAGTACTAGGATGGGTGACCCCCTAGGAAGTCCTAGTG
Organism: Ehretia macrophylla; assembly: GCA_037974665.1. Classification (NCBI taxonomy): domain Eukaryota; kingdom Viridiplantae; phylum Streptophyta; class Magnoliopsida; order Boraginales; family Ehretiaceae; genus Ehretia; species Ehretia macrophylla. The sequence goes on from CM075773.1 coordinate 3,179,881, forward strand.
TTGCACCCCCCTTTTCAATTTTTTTTGCTCCGGTTAGGGTTGCCAAGATACTTTACCCACCACATTTCTATTATCGAATCCCACGGCACCTTGGGCAAGACAACTTCTCTTCACGTGGAGGCTGGGCCCGCAAACCGGTGCCCATAACTTTTGATTCGTAAGGAGTTACGAGGCGCACAGCATACCGTTGGAAAGCTCTTTGAGAGCTCTACGACGGGGGCAGCTAGCTAGCTCGCTGTGCCCTTTTCGGAGCTCAAAATCGAACGTTTTCATCAGTTTCGGGCCACTTTTCTTCTTTTGCTCTGTTTTTTCGTCCCGAATCGTACGTCGTGAGCTAATAAAAGGAAGACAACCTTACTCGCGGCACATTAGAGGACCCTACAATGCGTCGATATCACGTCTTGCGAGGATGCTGCGTTGTTGAAGCGGATAGGTTGTCGTTAAGCCCATTGGGCCTTTTGAATGGGCCATATCTCTAGGCTGGGACTGTGAACCGTTAACACATAAAGGAATTGTGCCCTCAACATGACGGGTGCGATTATACCAGCACTAATGCACCGGATCCCATCAGAACTCCGAAGTTAAGCGTGCTTGGGCGAGAGTAGTACTAGGATTGGTGAACCCCTGGGAAGTCCTCGTGTTGCACCCCCTTTTCAATTATTTTTGCTCTGGTTAGGGTTGCCAAGATACTTTACCCACCACATTTGTATTATCGAATCCCACAGCACCTTGGGCAAGACAACTTCTCTTCACGTGGAGGCTGGGCCCGCAAACCGAAGGCGTAGGGCTTGTGACCAGGTCTCCGTCGCTCCGGTGCCCAAAACTTTTGATCCGTAAGGAGTTACGAGGTGCACAGCATACCGTTGGAAAGCTCTCTGAGAGCTCTACGACGGGGGCAGCTAGCTTGCTCGCTGTACCCTTTTCGGAGCTCAAAATCGAATGTTTTCATCAGTTTCGGGCCACTTTTCTTCTTTTGCTCTATTTTTCCGTCCTGGATCGTACGTCGTGAGCTGTTAAAAGGACGAAAACCTTACTGGCGGCACATTAGAGGACCCTACAATGCGTCGATATCACGTCTTGCGAGGATGCTGCGTTGTTGAAGCGGATGGGTTGTCGTTAAGCCCATTGGGCCTTTTGAATGGGCCATATCTCTAGGCTGGGACTGTGAACCGTTAACACATAAAGGAATTGTGCCCTCATCATGACGGGTGCGATCATACCAGCACTAATGCACAGGATCCCATCAGAACTCCGAAGTTAAGCGTGCTTGGGCGAGAGTAGTACTAGGATGGGTGACCCCCTGGGAAGTCCTCGTGTTGCACCCCCCTTTTCAATTTTTTTTTGCTCTGGTTAGGGTTGCCAAGATACTTTACCCACCACATTTCTATTATCGAATCCCACGGCACCTTGGGCAAGACAACTTCTCTTCACGTGGAGGCTGGGCCCGCAAACCGGTGCCCATAACTTTTGATCCGTAAGGAGTTACGAGGCGCACAGCATACCGTTGGAAAGCTCTTTGAGAGCTCTACGACGGGGGCAGCTAGCTAGCTCGTTGTGCCCTTTTCGGAGCTCAAAATCCAACGTTTTCATCAGTTTCGGGCCACTTTTCTTCTATTGCTCTGTTTTTCCATCCCGGATGGTACGACGTGAGCTGTTAAAAGGACGAAAACCTTACTCGCGGCACATTAGAGGACCCTACAATGCATCGATATCACGTCTTGCGAGGATGCTGCGTTGTTGAAGCGGATGGGTTGTCGTTAAGCCCATTGGGCCTTTTGAATGGGCCATATCTCTAGGCTGGGACTGTGAACCGTTAACACATAAAGGAATTGTGCCCTCAACATGACGGGTGCGATCATACCAGCACTAATGCACCGGATCCCATCAGAACTCCGAAGTTAAGCGTGCTTGGGCGATGGTAGTACTAGGATGGGTGACCCCCAGGGAAGTCCTCGTGTTGCACCCCCCTTTTCAATTTTTTTTTGCTCCGGTTAGGGTTGCCAAGATACTTTACCCACCACATTTCTATTATCGAATCCCACCGCACCTTGGGCAGGAAAACTTCTCTTCACGTGGAGGCTGGGCCCGCAAACCGGTGCCCATAACTTTTGATCCGTAAGGAATTACGAGGCGCACAGCATACCGTTGGAAAGCTCTCTGAGAGCTCTGCGACGGGGGCAGCTAGCTAGTTCGCTGTACCCTTTTCGGAGCTCAAAATCGAACGTTTTCATCAGATTTGGGCCACTTTTCTTCTTTTGCTCTGTTTTTTCGTCCCGGATCGTACGTCGTGAGCTGTTAAAAGGACGAAAACCTTACTCGCGGCACATTAGAGGACCCTAAAATGCGTCGATATCACGTCTTGCGAGGTTGCTGCGTTGTTGATGCGGATGGGTTGTCGTTAAGCCCATTGGGCCTTTTGAATGGGCCATATCTCTAGGCTGGGACTGTGAACCGTTAACACATAAAGGAATTGTGCCCTCAACATGACGGGTGCGATCATACCAGCACTAATGCACCGGATCCCATCAGAACTCCGAAGTTAAGCGTGCTTGGAAGATAGTAGAACTAGGATTGGTGAACCCCTGGGAAGTCCTCGTGTTGCACCCCCCTTTTAAATTATTTTTGCTCTGGTTAGGGTTGCCTAGATACTTTACCCACCACATTTCTATTATCGAATCCCACGGCACCTTGGGCAAGACAACTTCTCTTCACGTGGAGGCTGGGCCCGCAAACCGAGGGCGTAGGGCTTTTGACCAGGTCTTCGTCGCTCCGGTGCCCATAACTTTTGATCCGTAAGGAGTTACGAGGCGCACAGCATACCGTTGGAAAGCTCTCTGAGAGCTCTACGACGGGGGCAGCTAGGTAGTTTGCTGTGCCCTTTTCGGAGCTCAAAATCGAACGTTTTCATCAGTTTCGGGCCACTTTTCTTCTTTTGCTCTGTTTTTTCGTCCTGAATCGTACGTTGTGAGCTGTTAAAAGGACGAAAACTTTACTGCCGGCACATTAGAGGACCCTACAATGCGTTGATATTACATCTTGCGAGGATGCTGCGTTGTTGAAGCGGATGGGTTGTCGTTAAGCCCATTGGGCCTTTTGAATGGGCCATATCTCTAGGCTGGGACTGTGAACCGTTAACACATAAAGGAATTGTGCCCTCAACATTACGGGTGCGATCATACCAGCACTAATGCACCGGATCCCATCAGAACTCCGAAGTTAAGCGTGCTTGGGCGAGAGTAGTACTAGGATGGGTGACCCCCTGGGAAGTCCTCGTGTTGCACCCCCCTTTTCAATTTTTTTTGCTCCGGTTAGGGTTGCCAAGATACTTTACCCCCCACATTTCTATTATCGAATCCCACGGCACCTTGGGCAAGACAACTTCTCTTCACGTGGAGGCTGGGCCGGCAAACCGGTGCCCATAACTTTTGATCCGTAAGGAGTTACGAGGCGCACAGCATACCGTTGGAAAGCTCTCTGAGAGCACTACGACGAGGGTAGCTAGCTAGCTCGCTGTGCCCTTTTCGGTGCTCAAAATAGAACATTTTCATCAGTTTCGGGCCACTTTTCTACTTTTGCTCTATTTTTCCGTCTCGGATCGTACGTCGTGAGCTGTTAAAAGGACGACAACCTTACTCACAGCACATTGGAGGACCCTACAATGCGTCGATATCACGTCTTGCGAGGATGCTACGTTGTTGAAGCGGATGGGTTGTCGTTAAGCCCATTGGGCCTTTTAAATGGGCCATATCTCTAGGCTGGGACTGTGAACCGTTAACACATAAAGGAATTGTGCCCTCAACATGACGGGTGGGATCATACCAGAGCTAATGCACCGGATCCCATCAGAACTCCGAAGTTAAGGGTGCTTGGGCGAGAGTAGTACTAGGAAGGCTGTCGCGCTGGGAGGTCCTCGTGTTGCACCCCCCTTTTCAATTTTTTTTGCTCCGGTTAGGGTTGCCAAGATACTTTACCCACCACATTTCTATTATCGAATCCCACGGCACCTTGGGCAAGACAACTTCTCTACACGTGGAGGCTGGGCCCGCAAACCGAGGGCGTAGGGCTTGTGACCAGGACTCCGTCGCTCCGGTGCCCATAACTTTTGATCCGTAAGGAGTTACGAGGCGCACAGCATACCGTTGGAAAGCACTCTGAGAGCTCTACGACGGGGGCAGCGAGCTAGCTCGCTGTGCCCTTTTCAGAGCTCAAAATCGAACGTTTTTATCAGTTTCGGGCCACTTTTCTTCTTTTGCTCTGTTTTTCCGTCTAGGATTGTACGTCGTGAGCTGTTAAAAGGACGACAACCTTACTCGCGGGACATTAGAGGACCCTACAATGCGTCGATATCACGTCTTGTGAGGATGCTGTGTTGTTGAGGCGGATGGGTTATCATTAAGCCCATTGGGCCTTTTGAATGGGCCATATCTCTAGGCTGGGACTGTGAACCGTTAACACAGAAAGGAATTGTGCCCTCAACATGACGGGTGCGATCATACCAGCACTAATGCACTGGATCCCATCAGAACTCCGAAGTTAAGCGTGCTTGGGCAAGAGTAGTACTAGGATGGATGACCCCCTGGGAAGTCCTCGTGTTGCACCCCCCTTTTCAATTTTTTTTGCTCCAGTTAGGGTTGCCAAGATACTTTACCCACCACATTTCTATTATCGAATCCCACGGCACCTTGGTCAAGAAAACTTCTCTTCACGTGGAGGCTGGGCCCGCAAACCGAGGGTGTAGGGCTTGTGACCAGGTCTCCATCGCTCCGGTGCCCATAACTTTTGATCCGTAAGGAGTTACGAGGCACACAGCATACCGTTTGAAAGCTCTCTGAGAGCTCTACGACGGGGGCAGCTAGCTAGCTCGCTCTGCCCTTTTCGGAGCTCAAAATTGAACGTTTTCATCAGTTTCGGGCCACTTTTCTTCTTTTGCTCTGTTTTTCCGTCCCGGATCGTACATCGTGAGCTGTTAAAAGGTCGACAACCTTACTCGCGGCATATTAGAGGACCCTACAATGCGTATATATCACGTCTTGCGAGGATGCTGCGTTGTTGAAGTGGATGGGTTGTAGTTAAGCCCATTGGGCCTTTTGAATGGGCCATATCTCTAGGCTGGGACTGTGAACCGTTAACACTTAAAGGAATTGTGCCCTCAACATGATGGGTGCGATCATACCAGCACTAATGCACCGGATCCCATCAGAACTCCGAAGTTAAGCGTGCTTGGGCGAGAGTAGTACTAGGATGGGTGACCCCCTAGGAAGTCCTCGTGTTGCACCCCCCTTTTCAATTTTTTTTGCTCCGGTTAGGGTTGCCAAGATACTTTACCCACCCCATTTCTATTATCGAATCCCACGGCACCTTGGGCAAGACAACTTCTCTTCACGTGGAGGCTGGGCCCGCAAACCGAGGGCGTAGGGCTTGTGACCAGGTCTCCGTCGCTCCGGTGCCCATAACTTTGGATCCGTAAGCAGTTACGAGGCGCACAGCATACCGTTGGAAAGCTCTCTGAGAGCTCTACGACGGGGGCAGCTAGCTAGCTCGCTATGCCCTTTTCAGAGCTCAAAATCGAACGTTTTTATCAGTTTCGGGCAACTTTTCTTCTTTTGCTCTGTTTTTCCGTCCCGGATCGTACGTCGTGAGCTGTTAAAAGGATGACAACCTTAATCGCGGCACATTAGAGGACCCTACAATGCGTCGATATCACGTCTTGCGAGGATGCTGCGTTGTTGAAGCGGATGGGTTGTCGTTAAGCCCATTGGGCCTTTAGAATGGGCCATATCTCTAGGCTGGGACTGTGAACCGTTAAAACATAAAGGAATTGTGCCCTCAACATGACGGGTGCGATCATACCAGCACTAATGCACTGGATCCCATCAGAAGTCCGAAGTTAAGCGTGCTTGGGCGAGAGTAGTACTAGGATGGGTGACCCCTTAGGAAGTCCTCGTGTTGCACCCCCCTTTTCAATTTTTTTTGCTCCGGTTAGGGTTGCCACGATACTTTACCCACCACATTTCTATTATCGAATCCCACGGCACCTTGGGCAAGACAACTTCTCTTCACGTGGAGGCTAGGCCCGCAAACCGGTGCCCATAACTTTTGATCCGTAAGGAGTTACGAGGTGCACAGCATACCGTTGGAAAGCTCTCTGAGAGCTCTACGACGGTGGCAGCTAGCTAGCTGGCTGTGCCCTTTTCGGAGCTAAAAATCGAACGTTTTCATCAGTTTCGGGCTACTTTTCTTCTTTTGCTCTGTTTTTCCGTCCTGGATCGTACGTCGTGAGCTGTTAAAAGGACGAAAACCTTACTCGCGGCACATTAGAGGACCCTACAATGCGTCGATATCACGTCTTAAGAGGATGCTGCGTTGTTGAAGCGGATGGGTTGTCGTTAAGCCCATTGGGCCTTTTGAATGGGCCATATCTCTAGGCTGGGACTGTGAACCGTTAACACATAAAGGAATTGTGCCCTCAACATGACGGGTGCGATCATACCAGCACTAATGCACCGGATCCCATCAGAACTCCGAAGTTAAGCGTGCTTGGGCGAGAGTAGTACTAGGATGGGTGACCCCCTGGGAAGTCCTCTGGTTGCACCCCCCTTTTCAATTTGTTTTGCTCCGGTTACGGTTGCCAAGATACTTTACCCACCACATTTCTATTATCGAATCCCACGGCACCTTGGGCAAGACAACTTCTCTTCACGTGGAGGCTGGGCCCGTAAATCGAGGGCGTAGGGCTTGTGACCTGGTCTCCGTCGCTCCGGTGCCCATAACTTTTGATCCGTAAGGAGTTACGAGGGGCACTGCATACCGTTGGAAAGATCTCTAAGAGCTCTACGACGGGGGCAGCTAGCTAGCTCCTTGTGCCCTTTTCGGAGCTCAAAATCGAACGTTTTCATCAGTTTCGGGCCACTTTTCTTCTTTTGCTCTGTTTTTCCGTCCCGGATCGTACGTCGTGAGCTGTTAAAAGGACGAAAACCTTACTCGCGGCACATTAGAGGACCCTACAATGCGTCGATATCACATCTTGCGAGGATGCTGCGTTGTTGAAGCGGATGGGTTGTCGTTAAGCCCATTGGGCCTTTTGAATGGGCCATATCTCTAGGCTGGGACTGTGAACCGTTAACACATAAAGGAATTGTGCCCTCAACATGACGGGTGCGATCATACCAGCACTAATGCACCGGATCCCATCAGAACTCCGAAGTTAAGCGTGATTGGGCGAGAGTAGTACTAGGATGGGTGACCCCCTGGGAAGTCCTCGTGTTGCACCCCCCTTTTCAATTTTTTTTGCTCCGGTTAGGGTTGCCAAGATACTTTACCCACCACATTTCTATTATCGAATCCCACGGCACCTTGGGCAGGACAACTTCTCTTCACGTGGAGGCTGGGCCCGCAAACCGGTGCCCATAAATTTTGATCCGTAAGGAGTTACGAGGCGCACAGCATACCATTGGAAAGCTCTCTGAGAGCTCTGCGACGGTGGCAGCTAGCTAGCTCGTTGTGCCCTTTTCGGAGCTCAAAATTGAACGTTTTCATCAGTTTCGGGCCACTTTTCTTCTTTTGCTCTGTTTTTCCGTCCCGGATCGTACGTCGTGAGCTGTTAAAAGGACGAAAACCTTACTGGCGGCACATTAGAGGACCCTACAATGCGTCAATATCACGTCTTGCGAGGATGCTGCGTTGTTGAAGCGGATGGGTTGTCGTTAAGCCCATTGGGACTTTTGAATGAGCCATATCTCTAGGCCGGGACTGTGAACCGTTAACACATAAAGAAATTGTGCCCTCAACATGACGGGTGCGATCATTCTAGCACTAATGCACCGGATCCCATCAGAACTCCGAAGTTAAGCGTGCTTGGGCGAGAGTAGTACTAGGATGGGTGACCCCTTGGGAAGTCCTCGTGTTGCACCCCCCTTTTCAATTTTTTTTGCTCCGGTTAGGGTTGCCAAGATACTTTACCCACCACATTTCTATTATCGAATCCCACGGCACCTTGGGCAGGACAACTTCTCTTCACGTGGAGGCTGGGCCCGCAAACCGGTGCCCATAACTTTTGATCCGTAAGGAGTTATGAGGCACACAGCATACCGTTGGAAAGCTCTCTGAGAGCTCTGCGACGGGGGCAGCTAGCTAGCTCGCTGTGCCCTTTTCGGAGCTCAAAATCGAACGTTTTCATCAGTTTCGGGCCACTTTTCTTCTTTTGCTCTGTTTTTCCGTCCCGGATCGTACGTCGTGAGCTATTAAAAGGACGACAACCTTACTCGCGGCACATTAGAGGACCCTACAATGCGTCGATATCAAGTCTTGCGAGGATGCTGCGTTGTTAAAGCGGATGGGTTGTCGTTAAGCCCATTGGGTTTTTTGAATGGGCCATATCTCTAGGCTGGGACTGTGAACCGTTAACACATAAAGGAATTGTGCCCTCAACATGACGGGTGCGATCATACCAGCACTAATGCACCGGATCCCATCAGAACTCCGAAGTTAAGCGTGCTTGGGCGAGAGTAGTACTAGGATGGGTGACCCCCTGGGAAGTCCTCGTGTTGCACCCCCCTTTTCAATTTTTTTTGCTCCGGTTAGGGTTGCCAAGATACTTTACCCACCACATTTCTATTATCGAATCCCACGGCACCTTGGGCAAGACAACTTCTCTTCACGTGGAGGCTGGGCCCGCAAACCGAGGGCGTAGGGCTTGTGACCTGGTCTCCGTCGCTCCGGTGCCCATAACTTTTGATCCGTAAGGAGTTACGAGGCACACAGCATACCGTTGGAAAGCTCTCTGAGAGCTCTACGACGGGGGCTGCTAGCAAGCTCTCTTTGCCCTTTTTGGAGCTCAAAATCGAACATTTTCATCAGTTTCGGGCCACTTTTCTTCTTTTGCTCTGTTTTTGTGTCCCGGATCGTTCGTCGTGAGCTGTTAAAAGAACGAAAACCTTACTCGCGGCACATTAGAGGACCCTACAATGCGTCGATATCACGTCTTGCGAGGATGCTGCGTTGTTGAAGCGGATTGGTTGTCGTTAAGCCCATTAGGCCTTTTGAATGGGCCATATCTCTAGGCTGGGACTGTGAACTGTTAACACATAAAGGAATTGTGCCCTCAACATGACGGGTGCGATCATACCAGCACTAATGCACCGGATCCCATAAGAACTCCGAAGTTAAGCGTGCTTGGGCGAGAGTAGTACTAGGATGGGTGACCCCCTGGGAAGTCCTCGTGTTGCACCCCCCTTTTCAATTTTTTTTGCTCCGGTTAGCGTTGCCAAGATACTTTACCCACCACATTTCTATTATCGAATCCCACGGCACCTTGGGCAAGACAACTTCTCTTCACGTGGAGGCTGGGCCCGCAAACCGAGGGCGTAGGGCTTGTGACCAGGTCTCCGTCGCTCCGGTGCCCATAACTTTTGATCCGTATGGAGTTACGAGGCGCACAACATACCGTTGGAAAGCTCTCTGAGAGCTCTACGACGGGGGCAGCTAGCTAGCTCGCTGTGCCCTTTTTGGAGCTCAAAATCGAACGTTTTCATCAGTTTCGGGCCACTTTTCTTCTTTTGCTCTGTTTTTCCGTCCTGGATCGTACGTCGTGAGCTGTTAAAAGGACGAAAACCTTACTGGCGGCACATTAGAGGACCCTACAATGCGTCGATATCACGTCTTGCGAGGATGCTGCGTTGTTTAAGCGGATTGGTTGTTGTTAAGCCCATTGGGCCTTTTAAATGGGCCATCTCTCTAGGTTGGGACTATGAACAGTTAACACATAAAGGAATTATGCCCTCAACATGACGGGTGCGATCATACCAGAACTAATGCACCAGATCCCATCAAAACTCCGAAGTTAAGCGTGCTTGGGCGAGAGTAGTACTAGGATGGGTGACCCCCTGGGAAGTCCTCGTGTTGCACCCCCCTTTTCAATTATTTTTGCTCCGGTTAGGGTTGCCAAGATACTTTACCCACCACATTTCTATTATCGAATCCCACGGCACCTTGGGCAAGACAACTTCTCTTCACGTGGAGGCTGGGCCCGCAAACCGAGGGCGTAGGGCTTGTGACCAGGTCTCCGTCGCTCCGGTGCCCATAACTTTTGATCCGTAAGGAGTTACGAGGCGCACAGCATACCGTTGGAAAGCTCTCTGAGAGCTCTACGATGGGGGCAGCTAGCTAGCTTGCTCTGCCCTTTTTGGAGCTCAAAATCGAACGTTTTCATCAGTTTCGGGCCACTTTTCTTCTTTTGCACTATTTTTCCATCCCAGATCGTACATCGTGAGCTGTTAAAAGGACGACAACCTTACTCGCGGCACATTATAGGACCCTACAATGCGTCGATATCACGTCTTGCGAGGATGCTGCATTGTTGAAGTGGATGGGTTGTCGTTAAGCCCATTGGGCCTTTTGAATGGGCCATATCTCTAGGCTGGGACTGTGAACCGTTAACACATAAAGGAATTGTGCCCTCAACATGACGGGTGCGATCATACCAGCACTAATGCACCGGATCCCATCAGAACTCCGAAGTTAAGCGTGCTTGGGCGACAGTAGTACTAGGATGGGTGACCCCCTGGGAAGTCCTCGTGTTGCACCCCCCTTTTCAATTTTTTTTGCTCCGGTTAGGGTTGCCAAGATACTTTACCCACCACATTTCTATTATCGAATCCCACGGCACCTTGGGCAAGACAACTTCTCTTCACGTGGAGGCTGGGCCCGCAAACCGGTGCCCATAACTTTTGATCCGTAAGAAGTTACGAGGCGCACAGCATACCGTTGGAAAGCTCTCTGAGATCTCTACGACGGGGGCAGCTAGGTAGCTCGCGGTGCCCTTTTCGAAGCTCAAAATCGAACGTTTTCATCAGTTTCCGGCCACTTTTCTTCTTTTGCTCTGTTTTTCCGTCCCGGATCGTACGTCGTGAGCTGTTAAAAGGACGACAACCTTACTCGCGGCACATTAGAGGACCCTACAATGCGTCGATATCACGTCTTGCGAGGATGCTGCGTTGTTGAAGCGGATGGGTTGTCGTTAAGCCCATTGGGCCTTTTGAATGGGCCATATCTCTAGGCTGGGACTGTGAACCGTTAACACATAAAGGAATTGTGCCCTCAACATGACGGGTGCGATCATACCAGCACTAATGCACCGGATCCCATCAGAACTCCGAAGTTAAGCGTGCTTGGGCGAGAGTAGTACTAGGATGGGTGATCCCCTGGGAAGTCCTCGTGTTGCACCCCCCATTTCAATTTTTTTTGCTTTGGTTTGCGTTGCCAAGATACTTTATCCACCACATTTCTATTATTGAATCCCACGGCAACTTGGGCAAGACAACTTCGCTTCATGTGGAGGCTGGGCCCGCAAACCGAGCGCGTAAAGCATGTGACCAGGTCTCCGTCGCTCCGGTGCCCATAACTTTTGATCCGTAAGGAGTTACGAGGCGCACAGCATACCGTTGGAAAGCTCTCTGAGAGCTCTACGACGGGGGCAGCAAGCAAGCTTGCTGTTCCCTTTTCAGAGCTCAAAATCGAAAGTTTTCATCAGTTTCGGGCCACTTTTCTTCTTTTGCTCTGTTTTTCCGTCCCGGATCGTACGTCGTGAGCTGTTAAAAGGACGACAACCTTACTCGCGGCACATTAGAGGACCCTACAATGCGTCGATATCACGTCTTGCGAGGATGCTGCGTTGTTGAAGCGGATGGGTTGTCGTTAAGCACATTGGGCCTTTTGAATGGGCCATATCTCTAGGCTGGGACTGTGAACCGTTAATACATAAAGGAATTGTGCCCTCAACATGACGAGTGTGATCATACCAGCACTAATGCACCGGATCCCATCATAACTCCGAAGTTAAGCGTGCTTGGGCGAGAGTAGTACTAGGATGGGTGACCCCCTGGGAAGTCCTCGTGTTGCACCCCCCTTTTCAATTTTTTTTGCTCCGGTTAGGGTTGCCAAGATACTTTTCCCACCACATTTCTATTATCGAATCCCACGGCACCTTGGGCAAGGCAACTTCTCTTCACTGGGAGGCTGGGGCCGCCAACCGATGGCGTAGGGCTTGTGACCAGGTCTCCGTCGCTCCGGTGCCCATAACTTTTGATCCGTAAGGAGTTACGAGGTGCACAACATACCGTTGGAAAGCTCTCTGAGAGCTCTACGACGGGGGCAGCCAGCTAGCTTGCTGTGCCCTTTTCGGAGCTCAAAATCGAACGTTTTCATCAGTTTCGGGCCACTTTTCTTCTTTTGCTCTGTTTTTCCATCCCGGATCATACGTCGTGAGCTGTTAAAAGGACGACAACCTTACTTGCGGCACATTAGAGGACCCTACAATGCGTCGATATCACCTCTTGCGAGGATGCTGCGTTGTTGAATAGGATGGGATGTCGTTAAGCCCATTGGGCCTTTTGAATGGGCCATATCTCTAGGCTGGGACTGTGAACCGTTAACACATAAAAGAATTGTGCCCTCAACATGACGGGTGCGATCATACCAGCACTAATGCACCGGATCACATCAGAACTCCGAAGTTAAGCGTGCTTGGCCGAGAGTAGTACTAGGATGGGTGACCCCCTGGGAAGTCCTAGTGTTGCACCCCCCTTTTCAATTTTTTTTGCTCCGGTTAGCGTTGCCAAGATACTTTACCCACCACATTTCTATTATCGAATCCCACCACACCTTGGGCAAGACAACTTCTCTTCACGTGGAGGCTGGGCCCGCAAACCGAGGGCGTAGGGCTTGTGACCAGGTCTCCGTCGCTCCGGTGCCCATAACTTTGGATCCGTATGGAGTTACGAGGCGCACAGCATACCGTTGGAAAGCTCTCTGGGAGCTCTACGACGGGGGCATCTAGCTAGCTCGCTGTGCCCTATTTGGAGCTCAAAATCGAACGTTTTCATCAGTTTCGGGCCACTTTTCTTCTTTTGCCCTGTTTTTCCGTCCCGAATCATACGTCGTGAGCTGTTAAAAGGATGACAACCTTACTCGCGGCACATTAGAGGACCCTACAATGCGTCGATTTCACGTCTTGCGAGGATGCTGCGTTGTTGAAGCGGATGGGTTATCGTTAAGCCCATTGGGCCTTTTGAATGGGCCATATCTCAAGGTTGGGACTGTAAACCGTTAACACATAAAGGAATTGTGCCCTCAACATGACGAGTGCGATCATACCAGCACTAATGCACCGGATCCCATCAGAACTCCGAAGTTAAGCGTGCTTGGGCGGGAGTAGTACTAGGATGGGTGACCCCCTGGGAAGTCCTCGTGTTGCACCCCCCTTTTCAATTTTTTTTGCTCCGGTTAGGGTTACCAAGATACTTTACCCACCACATTTCTATTATCGAATCCCATGGCACCTTGGGCAAGACAACTTCTCTTCACGTGGAGGCTGGGCCCGCAAACCGAGGGCGTAGGGCTTGGGACCAGGTCAACGTCGCTTCGGTGCTCATAACTTTTGATCCGTAAGGAGTTACGAGGCGTACAGCATACCGTTCGGAAGCTCTCCAAGAGCTCTACGACGGAGGCAACTAGCTAGCTTGCTGTGCCCTTTTCGAAGCTCAAAATCGAACATTTTCATCAATTTCGGGCCACTTTTCTTCTTTTGCTTTGTTTTTCCGTCCCGGATCGTACGTCGTGAGCTGTTAAAAGGACGACAACCTTACTCGCGGCACATTAGAGGACCCTACAATGCGTCGATATCACGTCTTGCGAGGATGCTGCGTTGTTGAAGCGGATGGGTTGTCGTTAAGCCCATTGGGCCTTTTGAATGGGCCATATCTCTAGGCTGGGACTGTGAACCGTTAACACATAAAGGAATTGTGTCCTCAACATGACGGGTGCGATCATACCAGCACTAATGCACCGGATCCCATCAGAACTCCGAAGTAAAGCGTGCTTGGGCGAGAGTAGTACTAGGATGGGTGACCCCCTGGGAAGTCCTCGTGTTGCACCCCCCTTTTCAATTTTTTTTGCTCCGGTTAGGGTTGCCAAGATACTTTACCCACCACATTTCTATTATCGAATCCCATGGCACCTTGGGCAAGACAACTTCTCTTCACGTGGAGGCTGGGCCCGCAAACCGAGGGCGTAGGGCTTGTGACCAGGTCACCGTCGCTCCGGTGCCCATAACTTTTGATCCGTAAGGAGTTACGAGGCGCACAGCATACCGTTGGAAAGCTTTCTGAGAGCTCTACGACGGAGGCAACTAGCTAGCTCGCCGTGCCCTTTTCGAAGCTCAAAATCGAACGTTTTCATCAATTTCGGGCCACTTTTCTTCTTTTGCTTTGTTTTTCCGTCCCGGATCGTACGTCATGAGCTGTTAAAAGGACGACAACCTTACTCGCGGGACATTAAAGGGCCTTACAATGCGTCGATATCACGTCTTGCGAGGATGCTGCGTTGTTGAAGCGGATGGGTTGTCATTAAGCCCATTGGGCCTTTTGAATGGGCCATCTCTCTAGGATGGGACTGTGAACCGTTAACAAATAAAGGAATTGTGCCCTCAACATGACGACTGCCATCATACCAGCACTATTGCACCGGATCCCATCAGAACTCCGAAGTTAAGCGTGCTTGGGTGAGAGTAGTACTAGTATGGGTGACCCCCTGGGATGTCCTCGTGTTGCACCCCCTTTTTCAATTTTTTTTGCTCCAGTTAGCGTTGCCAAGATACTTTACCCACCACATTTCTATTATCGAATCGCACGGCACCTTGGGCAAGACAACTTCTCTTCACGTGGAGGCTGGGCCCGCAAACCGAGGGCGTAGGGCTTGTGACCAGGTTTCCGTCGCTCCGGTGCCCATAATTTTTGATCCGTAAGGAGTTACGAGGTGCACAGCATACCGTTGGAAAGCTCTCTGAGAGCTCTACGACGGGGGCAACAAGCTAGCTCGCTATGCCCTTTTCGGAGCTCAAAATCGAACGTTTTCATCAGTTTTGAGCCACTTTTCTTCTTTTGCCCTGTTTTTCCGTCCCGGATCGTACGTCGTCAGCTGTTAAAAGGACGACAACCTTACTCGCGGCACATTAGAGGACCATACAATGCATCGATATCACGTCTTGCGAGGATGCTGCGTTGTTGAAGCGGATGGGTTGTCGTTAAGCCCATTGGGCCTTTTGAATGGGCCATATCTCTAGGCTGGGACTGTGAACCGTTAACACATAAAGGAATTGTGTCCTCAACATGACGGGTGCGATCATACCAGCACTAATGCACCGGATCCCATCAGAACTCCGAAGTTAAGCGTGCTTGGGCGAGAGTAGTACTAGGATGGGTGACCCCCTGGGAAGTCCTCGTGTTGCACCCCCCTTTTCAATTTTTTTTGCTCCGGTTAGGGTTGCCAAGATACTTTACCCACCACATTTCTATTATCGAATCCCACGGCACCTTGGGCAAGACAACTTCTCTTCACGTGGAGGCTGGGCCCGCAAACCGGTGCCCATAACTTTTGATCCGTAAGGAGTTACGAGGCGCACAGCATACCGTTGGAAAGCACTCTGAGAGCTCTACGATGGGGGCAGCTAGCTAGCTCGCTGTTCCCTTTTCGGAGCTCAAAATCGAACGTTTTCATCAGTTTCGGGCCACTTTTCTTCTTTTGCTCTATTTTTTCATCCCGAATCGTACGTCGTGAGCTGTTAAAAGGACGACAACCTTACTCGCGGCACATTAGAGGACCCTACAATGCGTCGATATCACGTCTTGTGAGGATGCTGCGTTGTTGAAGCGGATGGGTTGTCGTTAAGCCCATTGGGCCTTTTGAATAGGCCATATCTCTAGGCTGGGACTGTGAACCGTTAACACATAAAGGAATTGTGCCCTCAACATGACGGGTGCAATCATACCAGCACTAATGCACCGGATCCCATCAGAACTCCGAAGTCAAGCGTGCTTGGGCGAGAGTAGTACTAGGATGGGTGACCCCCTGGGAAGTCCTCGTGTTGTACCCCCGTTTTCAATTTTTTTATCTCCGGTTAGGGTTGCCAAGATACTTTACCCACCACATTTCTATTATCGAATCCCACGGCACCTTGGGCAAGATAACAACTCTTCACGTGGAGGCTGGGCCCGCAAACCGAGGGCGTAAGGCTTATGACCAGGTCTCCGTCGCTCCGGTGCCCATAACTTTTGATCCGTAAGGAGTTACGAGGCGCACAGCATACCGTTGGAAAGCACTTTTAGAGCTCTACGACGGGGGCAGCTAGCTAGCTCGCTTTGCCCTTTTCGGAGCTCAAAATCGAACGTTTTCATCAGTTTCGGGCCACTTTTCTTCTTTTGCTCTGTTTTTCCGTCCTGGATCGTACGTCGTGAGCTGTTAAAAGGACGACAACCTTACTCGCGGCACATTAGAGGACCCTACAATGCGTCGATATCACGTCTTGCGAGGATGCTGCGTTGTTGAAGCGGATGGGTTGTCGTTAAGCCCATTGGGCCTTTTGAATGGGCCATATCTCTAGGCTGGGACTGTGAACCGTTAACACATAAAGGAATTGTGCCCTCAACATGACGGGTGCGATCATACCATCACTAATGCACCGGATCCCATAAGAACTCCGAAGTTAAGCGTGCTTGGGCGAGAGTAGTACTAGGATTGGTGACCCCATGGGAAGTCCTTGTGTTGCACTACCCTTTTCAATTTTTTTTTCTCCGGTTATGGTTGCCAAGATACTTTACCCACCACATTTCTATTATCGAATCCCACGGCACCTTGGGCAAGACAACTTCTCTTCACGTGGAGGCTGGGCCCGCAAACCGAGGGCGTAGGGCTTGTGACCAGGTCTCCGTCGCTCCGGTGCCCATAACTTTTGATCCGTAAGGAGTTACGAGGCGCACAGCATACCGTTGGAAAGCTTTCTGAGAGCTCTACGACGGAGGCAGCTAGCTAGCTCGCTGTGCCCTTTTAGGAGCTCAAAATCGAACGTTTTCATCAGTTTCGGGCCACTTTTCTTCTTTTGCTCTGTTTTTCCATCCCGGATCGTACGTCGTGAGCAGTTAAAAGGACGACAGCCTTACTCACGGCACATTAAAGGACCCTACAATGCGTCGATATCACGTCTTGCGAGGATGCTGCGTTGTTGAAGCGGATGGGTTGTCGTTAAGCCCATTGGGCCTTTTGAATGGGCCATATCTCTAGGCTGGGACTGTGAACCGTTAACACATAAAGGAATTGTGCCCTCAACATGACGGGTGCGATCATACCAGCACTAATGCACCGGATCCCATCAGAACTCCGAAGTTAAGCATGCTTGGGCGAGAGTAGTACTAGGATGGGTGACCCCCTGAGAAGTCCTCGTGTTGCACCCCCTTTTCAATTTTTTTTGCTCCAGTTAGGGTTGCCAAGATCCTTTACCCACCACATTTCTATTATCGAATCCCACGGCACCTTGGGCAAGACAACTTCTCTTCACGTGGAGGCTGGGCCCGCAAACCGAGGGCGTAGGGCTTGTGACCAGGTCTCCGTCGCTCCGGTGCCCATAACTTTTGATCCGTAAGGAGTTACGAGGCGCACAGCAAACCGTTGGAAACTTCTCTGAGAGCTCTACGACGGGGGCAGCAAGCTAGCTTGCTGTGCCCTTTTCGGAGCTCAAAATCGAACGTTTTCATCAGTTTCGGGCCACTTTTCTTCTTTTGCTCTGTTTTTTAGTCCCGGATCGTACTTCGTGAGCTGTTAAAAGAACGACAACCTTACTCGCGGCACATTAGAGGACCCTACAATGCGTCGATATCACGTCTTGCGAGGTTGCTACGTTGTTGAACAGGATGGGTTGTCGTTAAGCCCATTGGGCCTTTTGAATGGGCCATATCTCTAGGTTGGGACTGTGAACCGTTAACACATAAAGGAATTGTGCCCTCAACATGATGGGTGCGATCATACCAGCACTAATGCACCGGATCCCATCAGAACTCCGAAGTTAAGCGTGCTTGGGCGAGAGTAGTACTAGGATGGGTGACCCCCTGGGAAGTCCTCGTGTTGCACCCCCCTTTTCAATTTTTTTTGCTCCGGTTAGGTTTGCCAAGATACTTTACCCACCACATTTCTATTATCGAATCCCACGGCACCTTGGGCAAGACAACTTCTCTTCACGTGGAGGCTGGGCCCGCAAACCGAGGGCGTAGGGCTTGTGACCAGGTCTCCGTCGCTCCGGTGCCCATAACTTTTGATCCGTAAGGAGTTACGAGGCGCACAGCATACCGTTGGAAAGCTCTCTGAGAGCTCTACGACGGGCGCAGCTAGCTAGCTCGCTTTGCCCTTTTCGGAGCTCAAAATCGAACATTTTCGTCAATTTCGGGCCACTTTTCTTCTTTTGCTCTGTTTTTCCATCCCGGATCGTACGTCGTGAGCTGTTAAAAGGACGACAACCTTACTCACGGCACATTAGAGGACCCTACAATGCGTCGATATCACGTCTTGCGAGGATGCTGTGTTGTTGAAGCGGATGGGTTGTCGTTAAGCCCTTTGGGCCTTTTGAATGGGCCATATCTCTAGGCTGGGACTGTGAACCGTTAACACATAAAGGAATTGTGCCCTCAACATGACGGGTGTGATCATACCAGCACTAATGCACCGGATCCCATAAGAACTCCGAAGTTAAGCATGCTTGGGCGAGAGTAGTACTAGGATGGGTGACCCCCTGGGAAGTCCTCGTGTTGCACCCACCTTTTCAATTTTTTTTGCTCCGGTTAGGGTTGCCAAGATACTTTACCCACCACATTTCTATTATCGAATCCCACGGCACCTTGGGCAAGACAACTTCTCTTCACGTGGAGGCTGGGCCCGCAAACCGGTGCCCATAACTTTTGATCTGTAAGGAGTTACGAGGTGCACAGCTTACCGTTGGTAAGCTCTGTGAGAGCCCTACGATGGGGGCAGCTAGCTAGCTCACTGTTCCCTTTTTGGAGCTCAAAATCGAACGTTTTCATCAGTTTCGGGCCACTTTTCTTCTTTTGCACTGTTTTTCCGTCCCGGATCGTACGTCGTGAGCTGTTTAAAGGACGACAACCTTACTCGCGGCACATTAGAGGACCCTACAATGCGTCGATATCACGTCTTGCGAGGATGCTGCGTTGTTGAAGCGGATGGGTTGTCGTTAAGCCCATTGGGCCTTTTGAATGGGCCATATCTCTAGGCTAGGACTGTAAACCGTTAACACATAAAGGAATTGTGCCCTCCACATGACAGGTGCGATCAAACCAGCACTAATGCACCGGATCCCATCAGAACTCCGAAGTTAAGCGTGCTTGGGCGAGAGTAGTACTAGGATGGGTGACCCCCTGGAAAGTCCTCGTGTTGCACCCCCCTTTTCAATTTTTTTTGCTTCGGTTAGGGTTGCCAAGATACTTTACCCACCACATTTCTATTATCGAATCCCATGGCACCTTGGGCAAGACAACTTCTCTTCACGTGGAGGCTGGGCCCGCAAACCGAGGGCGTAGGGCTTGTGACCAAGTCTCCGTCACTCCGGTGCCCATAACTTTTGATCCGTAAGGAGTTACGAGGCGCACAGCATACCGTTGGAAAGCTCTCTGAGAGCTCTACGACGGGGGCAGCTAGCTAGCTCGCTGTGCCCTTTTCGGAGCTCAAAATCGAACATTTTCATCAGTTTCGGGCCACTTTTCTTCTTTGGCTCTGTTTTTCCGTCCCGGATCGTACGTCGTGAGCTGTTAAAAGGACGACAACCTTACTCGCAGCACATTAGAGTACCCTACAATGCGTCGATATCACGTCTTGCGAGGATGCTGCGTTGTTGATGCGGATGGTTTGTCGTTAAGCCCATTGGGCCTTTTGAATGGGCCATATATCTAGGCTGGGACTGTGAACCGTTAACACATAAAGGAATTGTGCCCTCAACATGACGGGTGCGATCATACCAGCACTAATGCACCGGATCCCATCAGAACTCCGAAGTTAAGCGTGCTTGGGCGAGAGTAGTACTAGGATGGGTGACCCCCTGGGAAGTCCTCGTGTTGCACTCCCCTTTTCAATTTTTTTTGCTCCGGTTAGGGTTGCCAAGATACTTTACCCACCACATTTCTATTATCGAATCCCACGGCACCTTGGGCAAGACAACTTCTCTTCACGTGGAGGCTGGGCCCGCAAACCAGTGCCCATAACTTTTGATCCGTAAGGAGTTACGAGGCGCACAGCATACCGTTGGAAAGCTCTCTGAGAGCTCTACGATGGGGGCAGCTAGCTAGCTTGCTGTTCCCTTTTCGGAGCTCAAAATCGAACGTTTTCATCAGTTTCGGGCTACTTTTCTTCTTTTGCTCTGTTTTTCCGTCCTGGATCGCATGTCGTGAGCTGTTAAAAGGGCGACAACCTTACTCGCGGCACATTAGAGGACCCTACAATGCGTCGATATCACGTCTTGCGAGTATGCTGCGTTGTTGAAGTGGATGGGTTGTCGTTAAGCCGATTGGGCCTTTTGAATGGGCCATATCTCTAGGCTGGGACAGTGAACCGTTAACACATAAAGGAATTGTGCCCTCAACTTGACGGGTGCGATCATACCAGCACTAATGCACCGGATCCCATCAGAACTCCGAAGTTAAGCGTGCTTGGGCGAGAGTAGTGCTAGGATGGGTGACCCCCTGGGAAGTCCTCGTGTTGCACTCCACTTTTCAATTTTTTTTGCTCCGGTTAGAGTTGCCAAGATACTTTACCAACCACATTTCTATTATCGAATCCCACGGCACCTTGGGCAAGACAACTTCTCTTCACGTGGAGGCTGGGCCCACAAACCGAGGGCGTAGGGCTTGTGACCAGGTCTCCGTCGCTCCGGTGCCCATAACTTTTGATCCGTAAGGAGTTACGAGGCGCACAGCATACCGTTGGAAAGCTCTCTGAGAGCTCTACGACGGGGGCAGCAAGCTGGCTAGCTTTGCCCTTTTCGGAGCTCAAAATCGAACGTTTTCATCAGTTTCGGGCCACTTTTCTTCTTTTTCTCTGTTGTTCTGTCCCGGATCGTACGTCGTGAGTTGTTAAAAGGATGACAACCTTACTCGCGGCACATTAGAGGACCATACAATGCGTCGATATCACGTCTTGCGAGGATGCTGCGTTGTTGAAGCGGATGGGTTGTCGTTAAGGCCATTGGGCCTTTTCAATGGGCCATATCTCTAGGTTGGGACTGTGAACCGTTAACATATAAAGGAATTGTGCCCTCAACATGACGGGTGCGATCATAGCAGCACTAATGCACCGGATCCCATCAGAACTCCAAAGTTAAGCGTGCTTGGGCGAGAGTAGTACTAGGATGGGTTACCCCCTGGGAAGTCCTCGTGTTGCACCCCCCTTTTCAATTTTTTTTGCTCCAGTTAGGGTTGCCAAGATACTTTACCCACCACATTTCTATTATCGAATCCCACGGCACCTTGGGCAAGACAACTTCTCTTCCCGTGGAGGCTGGGCCCGTAAACCGAGGGCGTAGGGCTTGTGACCAGGTCTCCGTCGCTTCGGTGCCCATAACTTTTAATCCGTAAGGAGTTACGAGGTGCACAGCATACCGTTGGAAAGCTCTCTGAGAGCTCTACGATGGGGGCAGCAAGCTAGCTTGCTGTACCCTTTTTGGATCTCAAAATCAAACATTTTCATCAGTTTCGGGCCACTTTTCTTCTTTTGCTCAGTTTTTCCTTCCCGGATCGTACGTCATGAGCTGTTAAAAGGACGACAACCTTACTCGCGGCACATTAGAGGACCCTACAATGCGTCGATATCACGTCTTCCGAGGTTGCTGCGTTGTTGAAGCGGATGGGTTGTCGTTAAACCCATTGGGCCTTTTGAATGGGCCATATCTCTAGGTTGGGACTGTGAACCGTTAACACATAAAGGAATTGTGCCCTCAACATGACGGGTGCGATCATACCAGCACTAATGCACCGGATCCCATCAGAACTCCGAAGTTAAGCGTGCTTGGGCGAGAGTAGTACTAGGATGGGTGACCCCCTGGGAAGTCCTCGTGTTGCACTCCACTTTTCAATTTTTTTTGCTCCGGTTAGAGTTGCCAAGATACTTTACCAACCACATTTCTATTATCGAATCCCACGGCACCTTGGGCAAGACAACTTCGATTCACGTTGAGGCTAGGCCCGCAACCCGAGGGCGTAGGGCTTGTGCCCAGGTCTCCGTCGCTCCGGTGCCCATAACTTTTGATCTGTAAGGAGTTACGAGGCGCACAGCATACCGTTGGAAAGCTCTCTGAGAGCTCTACGACGGGGGCAGCTTGCTAGCTCGCTCTTCCCTTTTCGGAGCTCAAAATCGAACGTTCTCATCAGTTTCGGGCCACTTTTCTACTTTTGCTCTGCTTTTCCGTCTCGGATCGTACGTCGTGAGCTGTTAAAAGGACGACAACCTTACTCGCGGCACATTAGAGGACCCTACAATGCGTCGATATCACGTCTTGCGAGGATGCTGCGTTGTTGAAGCGGATGGGTTGTCGTTAAGCCCATTGGGCCTTTTGAATGGGCCATATCTCTAGGTTGGGACTGTGAACCGTTAACATATAAAGGAATTGTGCCCTCAACATGACGGGTGCGATCATACCAGCACTAATGCACCGGATCCCATCAGAACTCCGAAGTTAAGCGTGCTTGGACGAGAGTAGTACTAGGATGGGTGACCCCCTGGGAAGTCCTCGTGTTGCACCCCACTTTTCAATTTTTTTTGCTCCGGTTAGGGTTGCCAAGATACTTTACCTCCCACATTTCTATTATCGAATCCCACGGCATCTTGGGCAAGACAACTTCTCTTCACGTGGAGGCTGGGCCCGCAAACCGAGGGCGTAGGGGTTGTGACCAGGTCTCCGTCGCTCCGGTGCCCATAACTTTTGATCCGTAAGGAGTTACGAGGCGCACAACAAACTGTTGGAAAGCTCTCTGAGAGCTCTACGACGGGGGCAGCTTGCTAGCTCGCTCTGCCCTTTTTGGAGCTCAAAATCGAACGGTTTCATCAGTTTCGGGCCACTTTTCTCCTTGTGCTCTGTTTTTCCGTCCCAGATCGTACGTCGTGAGCTGTTAAAAGGACGACAACCTTAATCCCGGCACATTAGAGGACCCTACAATGTGTCGATATCACGTCTTGCGAGGATGCTGCGTTGTTGAAGCGGATGGGTTGTCGTTAAGCCCATTGGGCCTTTTGAATGGGCCATATCTCTAGGCTGGGACTGTGAACCGTTAACACATAAAGGAATTGTGCCCTCAACATGACGGGTGCGATCATACCAGCACTAATGCACTGGATCCCATCAGAACTCCGAAGTTAAGCGTGCTTGGGCGAGAGTAGTACTAGGATGGGTGACCCCCTGGGAAGTCCTCGTGTTGCACCCCACTTTTCAATTTTTTTTGCTCCGGTTAGGGTTGCCAAGATACTTTACCCACCACATTTCTATTATCGAATCCCACGGCACCTTGGGCAAGACAACTTCTCTTCACGTTGAGGCTGGGCCCGCAAACCGAGGGCGTAGGGCATGTGACCAGGTCTCCGTCGCTCCGGTGCCCATAACTTTTGATCCGTAAAGAGTTACGAGGCGCACAGCATACCGTTGGAAAGCTCTCTAAGAGCTCTACGACTGTGGCAGCTAGCTGGCTGGCTGTGCCATTTTCGGAGCTCAAAATCGAACGTTTTCATCAGTTTCGGGCCACTTTTCTTCTTTTGCACTATTTTTCCGTCCCGAATCGTACGTCGTGAGCTCTTAAGAGGACGACACCCTTACTCGCGGCACATTAGAGGACCCTACAATGCGTCGATATCACGTCTTGCGAGGATGCTGCGTTGTTGAACCGGATGGGTTGTCGTTAAGCCCATTGGGCCTTTTGAATGGGCCATATCTCTAGGCTGGGACTGTGAACCGTTAACACATAAAGGAATTGTGCTCTCAACATGACGGGTGCGATCATACCAGCACTAATGCACCGGATCCTATCAGAACTCCGAAGTTAAGCGTGCTTGGGCGAGGGTAGTACTAGGATGGGTGACCCCCTGGGAAGTCCACGTGTTGCACCCCACTTTTCAATTTTTTTTGCTCCGGTTAGGGTTGCCAAGATACTTTACCCACCACATTTCTATTATCGAATCCCAAGGCACCTTGGGCAAGACAACTTCTCTTCACGTGGAGGCTGGGCCCGTAAACCGAGGGCGTAGGGCTTTTGACCAGGTCTCCGTCGCTCCGGTGCCCATAACTTTTGATCCGTAAGGAGTTACGAGGCGCACAGCATAACGTTGGAAAGCTCTGTGAGAGCTCTACGATGGGGGCAGCAAGGTAGGTCACTGTGCCCTTTTTGGATGTCAAAATCAAACGTTTTCATGAGTTTGGGGCGACTTTTGTTGTTTTGCTCAGTTTTTGGTTCTCGCATGGTAGGTCGTGAGCTGTTAAAAGGATGACAACCTTACTCGCGGCACATTACACGACCCTACAATCCGTCGATATCACGTCTTGCGAGGTTGCTCCGTTGTTGAAGTGGATGCGTTCTCGTTAACCCCATTGGGCCTTTTGAATGGGCCATATCTCTAGGTTGGTACTGTGAACCGTTAACACATAAAGGAATTGTGCCCTCAACATGACGGGTGCAATCATACCAGCACTAATGCACCGGGTCCCAGCAGAACTCCGAAGTTAAGCGTGCTTGGGCGAGGGTGGGACTAGGATGGGTGACCCCTTGGGAAGTCCTCGTGTTGCACTCCACTTTTCAATTTGTTTTGCTCCGGTTAGGGTTGCCAAGATAATTTACCCACCACATTTCTATTATCGAATCCCACGGCACCTTGGGCAAGACAACTTCCCTTCACGTTGAGGCTGGGCCAGCAAACCGAGGGCGTAGGGCTTGTGACCAGGTCTCCTTCGCTCCGGTGCCCATAACTTTTGATCCGTAAGGAGTTACGAGGCGCACAGCATACCGTTGAAAAGCTCTCTGAGAGCTCTACGATGGGGGCAGCTAGCTAGCTCACAGTGCCCTTTTCGGAGCTCAAAATCGAACGTTTTCATAAGTTTCGGGCCACTTTTCTTATTTTGCTCTGTTTTTCCGTCCCAGATCGTACGTCGTGAGCTGTTAAAAGGACGACAACCTTACTCGCGGCACATTAGAGGACCCTACAATGCGTCGATATCACGTCTTGCGAGGATGCTGCGTTGTTGAAGCGGATGGATTGTCGTTAAGCCCATTGGGCCTTTTGAATGGGCCATATCTCTAGGCTGGGACTGTGAACCGTTAACACATAAAGGAATTGTGCCCTCAACATGACGGGGGCAATCATACCAGCACTAATGCACCGGATCCCATCAGAACTCCGAAGTTAAGCATGCTTGGGCGAGAGTAGTACTAGGATGGGTGACCCCCTGGGAAGTCCTCGTGTTGCACCCCCCTGTTCAATTTTTTTGCTCCAGTTAGGGTTGCGAAGATACTTTACCCACCACATTTCTATTATCGAATCCCACGGCACCTTAGGCAAGACAACTTCTCTTCACGTGGAGGCTGGGCCCGCAAACCGAGGGCGTAGGGCTTGTGACCAGGTCTCCGTCGCTCCGGTGCACATAACTTTTGATCCGTAAGGCGTTACGAGGCGCACAGCATACCGTTGGAAAGCTCTCTGAGAGCTCTACGATGGGGGCAGCAAGCAAGCACGCTTTGCCCTTTTTGGAGCTCAAAATCGAACGTTTTCATCGGTTTCGGGCCACTTTTCTTCTTTTGCTCTGTTTTTCCGTCCCGGATCGTACGTCGTGAGCTGTTAAAAGGAGGACAACCTTACTCGCGGCACAATAGAGGACCCTACAATACGTCGATATCACGTCTTGCGAGGATGCTACGTTGTTGAAGCGGATGGGTTGTCGTTAAGCCCATTGGGCCTTTTCAATGGGCCATATCTCTAGGCTGGGACTGTGAACCGTTAACACATAAAGGAATTGCGCCCTCAACATTACGGGTGCGATCATACCCGCACTAATGCACCGGATCCCATCAGAACTCCGAAGTTAAGCGTGCTTGGGCGAGAGTAGTACTAGGATGGGTGACCCCCTGCGAAGTCCTCGTGTTGCACCCCTCTTTTCAATTTTTTTTGCTCCGGTTAGGGTTTCCAAGATACTTTACCCGCCACATTTCTATTATCGATTCCCACGGCACCTTGGGCAAGACAACTTCTCTTCACGTGGAGGCTGGGCCCGCAAACCGAGGGCGTAGGGCTTGTGACCAGGTCTCCGTCGCTACGGTGCCCATAAATTTTTATCCGTAAGGAGTTACGAGGCGCACAGCATACCGTTGGAAAGCTCTCTGAGAGCTCTACGACGGAGGCAGCTTGCTAGCTCGCTGTGCCCTTTTCGGAGCACAAAATCGAACATTTTCATCAGTTTCGGGCCACTTTTCTTCTTTTGCTCAATTTTTCCATCCCGGATCTTACGTCGTGAGCTGTTAAAAGGACGACAACCTTACTCGCAGCATGTTAGAGAACCCTACAATGCGTCGATATCACGTCTTGCGAGGATGCTGCGTTGTTGAAGCGGATGGGTTGTCGTTAAACCCATTGGGCCATATCTCTAGGCTGGGACTGTGAACCGTTAACACATAAAAGAATTGTGCCATCAACATGACGGGTGCGATCATACCAGCACTAATGCACCGGATCCCATCAGAACTCCGAAGTTAAGCGTGCTTGGGCGAGAGTAGTACTAGGATGGGTGACCCCCTGGGAAGTCCTCGTGTTGCACCCTACTTTTCAATTTTTTTTGCTCCGGTTACAGTTTCCAAGATACTTTACCCACCACATTTCTATTATCGAATCCCACGGCACCTTGGGCAAGACAACTTCTCTTCACGTGGAGGCTGGGCCCGCAAACCGAGGGCGTAGGGCTTGTGACCAGGTCTCCGTCGCTCCGGTGCCCATAACTTTAGATCCGTAAGGAGTTACGAGGCGCACAGCATACCGTTGGAATGCTCTTTGAGAGCTCTACGACGTGGGCAGCTAGCTAGCTCACTGTTCCCTTTTTGGAGCTCAAAATCGAACGTTTTCATCAGTTTTGGGCCACTTTTCTTCTGTTTCTCTATTTTTCCGTCCCGGATCGTACATCGTGAGCTGTTAAAAGGACGACAACCTTACTCGCGGCACATTAGAGGACCTTACAATGCGTCGATATCACGTCTTGCGAGGATGCTGCGTTGTTGAAGCGGATGGGTTGTCGTTAAGCCCATTGGGCCTTTTGAATGGGCTATATCTCTAGGCTGGGACTGTGAACCGTTAACACATAAAGGAATTGTGCCCTCAACATGACGGGTGCGATCATACCAGTACTAATGCACCGGATCCCATCAGAACTCCTAAGTTAAGCGTGCTTGGACGAGAATAGTACTAGGATGGGTGACCCCCTGGGAAGTCCTCGTGTTCCACCCCCCTTTTCAAATTTTTTGGCTCCGGTTAGGGTTGCCAAGATACTTTACCCACCACATTTCTATTATCGAATCCCACATCACCTTGGGCAAGACAACTTCTCTTCACGTGGAGGCTGGGCCCGCAAACCGAGGGCGTATGGCTTGTGACCAGGTCTCCGTCGCTCCGGTGCCCATAACTTTTGATCCGTAAGGAGTTACGAGGCGCACAGCATACCGTTGGAAAGCTCTCTGAGAGCTCTACGACGGGGGCAGCTAGCTAGCTCGCTATGCCCTTTTCGGAGCTCAAAATCGAACATTTTCATCAGTTTCGGGCCACTTTTCTTCTTTTGCTCTGTTTTTCCGTCCCGGATCGTACGTCGTGAGCTGTTAAAAGGACGACAACCTTACTCGCGGCACATTAGAGGACCCTACAATGCGTCGATATCACGTCTTGCGATGATGCTGCGTTGTTGAAGCGGATGGGTTGTCGTTAAGCCCATTGGGCCTTTTGAATGGGCCATATCTCTAGGCTGGGACTGTGAACCGTTAACACATAAAGGAATTGTGCCCTCAACATGACGGGTGCGATCATACCAGCACTAATGCACCGGATCCCATCAGAACTCCGAAGTTAAGCGTGCTTGGGCGAGAGTAGTACTAGGATGGGTGACCCCCTGGGAAGTCCTCGTGTTGCACCCCCCTTTTCTATTTTTTTTGCTCCGGTTAGTTTTGCCAAGATACTTTACCCACCACATTTCTATTATCGAATCCCACGGCACCTTGGGCAAGACAACTTCTCTTCACGTGGAGGCTGGGTCCGCAAACCGGTGCCTATAACTTTTGATCTGTAAGGAGTTACGAGGCGCACAGCATACCATTGGAAAGCTCTCTGAGAGCTCTACGACGGGGCAGCAAGCCAGCTTCCTGTGCCCTTTTCGGAGCTCACAATCGAACATTTTCATTAGTTTCGGGCCACTTTTCTTCTTTTGCTCTGTTTTTCCGTCCCGGATCGTACGTCGTGAGCTGTTAAAATGACGACAACCTTACTCGCAGCACATTAGAGGACCCTACAATGCGTCGATATCACGTCTTGCGAGGATGCTGCGTTGTTGAAGTGGATGGGTTGTCGTTAAGCCCATTGGGCCTTTTGAATGGGCCATATCTCTAGGCCGGGACTGTGAACTATTAACACATAAAGGAATTGTGTCCTCAACATGACGGGTGCGATCATACCAGCACTAATGCACCGGATCCCATTAGAACTCCGAAGTTAAGCGTGCTTGGGCGAGACTAGTACTAGGATGGGTGACCCCCTGGGAAGTCCTCGTGTTGCACCCTCCTTTTCAATTTTTTTTTTGCTCCGAGTAGGGTTGCCAAGATACTTTACCCACCACATTTCTATTATCGAATCCCACGGCACCTTGGGCAAGACAACTTCTCTTCACGTGGAGGCTGGGCCGGCAAACCGAGGGCGTAGCGCTTGTGACCAGGTCTCCGTCGCTCCGGTGCCCATAACTTTTGATCCGTAAGGAGTTACGAGGCGCACAGCATACCGTTGGAAAGCTCTCTGAGAGCTCTACGACGGGGGCAGCTAGCTAGCTCGCTGTGCCCTTTCCGGAGCTCAAAATCGAACGTTTTCTTCAGTTTTGGGCCACTTTTCTTCTTTTGCTCTGTTTTTCCGTCCCGGATCGTACGTCGTAAGCTGTTAAAAGGATGACAACCTTACTCGCGGCACATTAGAGGACCCTACAATGCGTCGATATCACGTCTTGCGAGGATGCTTGGTTGTTGAAGCGGATGGGTTGTCGTTAAGCCCATTGGGCCTTCTGAATGGGCCATCTCTCTAGGCTCGGTCTGTGAACCGTTAACACATAAAGCAATTGTGCCCTCAACATGACGGGTGCGATCATAGCAGCACTAATGCACTGGATCCCATTAGAACTCTGAAGTTAAGCGTGCTAGGGCGAGAGTAGTACTAGGATGGGTGACCCCCTGGGAAGTCCTCGTGTTGCACCCCCTTTTCAATTTTTTTTGCTCCAGTTAGGGTAGCCAAGATACTTTATCCACCACATTTCTATTATCGAATCCCACGGCACCTTGGAAAAGACAACTTCTCTTCACGTGGAGGCTGGGCCCGCAAACTGAGGGCGTAGGGCTTGTAACCAGGTCTCCGTCGCTCCGGTGCCCATAACCTTTGATCCGTAAGGAGTTACGAGGCATACAGCATACCGTTGGAAAGCTCTCTGAGAGCTCTACGACGGGGGCAGCTAGCTAGCATGCTGTGCCCTTTCCAGGGCTCAAAATCGAACGTTTTCTTCAGTTTCGGGCCACTTTTCTTCTTTTGCTCTGTTTTTCTGTCCCGTATCGTACGTCGTGAGTTGTTAAAAAGATGACAACCTTACTCGCGGCACATTAGAGGACCCTACAATGCGTCGATATCACGTCTTGTGAGGATGCTACGTTGTTGAAGCGGATGGGTTGTCGTTAAGCCCATTCGGCCTTTTGAATGGGCCATATCTCTAGGCTGGGACTGTCAACCGTTAACACATAAAGGAATTGTGCCCTCAACATGACGGGTGCTATCATACCAGCACTAATGCACCGGATCCCATCAGAACTCCGAAGTTAAGTGTGCTTGGTCGAGAGTAGTACTAGGATGGGTGACCCCATAGGAATTTCTCGTGTTGCACCCCCGTTTTCAATTTTTTTTGCTCCGGTTGGGGTTCCCAAGATACTTTACCCACCGCATTTCTATTATCGAATCCCACGGCACCTTGAGCAAGACAACTTCTCTTCACGTGGAGGCTGGGCCCGCAAACCGAAGGCGTAGGGCTTGTCACCAGGTCTCCGTCGCTCCGGTGCCCATAACTTTTGATCCGTAAGGAGTTACAAGGCGCACAGCATACCATTGGAAAGCTCTCTGAGAGCTTTACGACGGGGGCGGATAACTAACTCGCTGTGCCCTTTTTGGAGCCCAAAATCGAACATTTTCATCAGTCTCGGGCCACTTTTCTTCTTTTGTTATGTTTTTCCATCCCGGATCGTACGTCGTGAGCTGTTAAAAGGACGACAAACTTACTCGCAGGATATTAGAGGGCCCTACAACGCGTCGATATCACGTCTTGCCAGGATGCCGCGTTGTTAAAGCGGATGGGTTGTCGTTAAGCCCATTGGGCCTTTTGAATGGGCCATATCCCTAGGCTGGGACTGTGAACCGTTAACACATAAAGGAATTCTGCCCTCAACATGACGTGTGCGATAATACCAGCACTAATGCACTGGATCCCATCAGAACTCCGAAGTTAAGCGTGCTTGGGCGAGAGTAGTACTAGGATAGGTGACCCCCTGGGAAGTCTTCGTGTTGCACCCCTCCATTTTGAATTTTTTTTGCCCCGGTTAGGGTTGTGAAGATACTTTACCCACCACATTTCTATTATCGAATCCCACGGCACCTTGGGCAAGACAACTTCTCTTCACGTGGAGGCTGGGCCCGCAAACCGAGGGCGTAGGGCTTGTGACCAGGTCTCCGTCGCTCCGGTGCCCATAACTTTTGATCCGTAAGGAGTTACGAGGCGCACAGCAGACCGATGGGAAGCTCTCTGAGAGCTCTACGATGGGGGCAGTAAGCAAGCTTCCTTTGCCCTCTTCGGAGCTCAACATCGAACATTTTCATTAGTTTCGGGCCACTTTTCTTCTTTTGCTCTGTTTTTCCGTCCCGGATCGTCCTTCGTGAGCTGTTAAAATGACGACAACCTTACTCGCGGCACATTAGAGGACCCTACAATGCGTCGATATCACGTCTTGCGAGGATGCTGCGTTGTTGAAGCGGATGGGTTGTCGTTAAGCCCATTGGGCCTTTTGAATGGGCCATATCTCTAGGCCGGGACTGTGAACCGTTAACACATAAAGGAATTGTGCCCTCAACATGACGGGTGCGATCATACCAGCACTAATGCACCGGATCCCATCAGAACTCCGAAGTTAAGCGTGCTTGGGTGAGAGTAGTACTAGGATGGGTGACCCCCTGGGAAGTCCTCGTGTTGCACCCCACTTTTTAATTCTTTTTTCTCCGCTTAGGGTTGCCAACATACTTTACCCACCACATTTCTATTATCGAATCCCACGGCACCTTGGGCAAGACAACTTCTATTCACGTGGAGGCTGGGCCCGCAAACCGAGGGCGTAGGGCTGGTGACCAGGTCTCCGTCGCTCCGGTGCCCATAATTTTTGATCTGTAAGGAGTTACGAGGCGCACAGCATACCATTGGAAAGCTCTCTGAGAGCTCTACGACGGGGCAGCAAGCCAGCTTCCTGTGCCCTTTTCGGAGCTCACAATCGAACATTTTCATTAGTTTCGGGCCACTTTTCTTCTTTTGCTCTGTTTTTCCGTCCCGGATCGTACGTCGTGAGCTGTTAAAATGACGACAACCTTACTCGCGGCACATTAGAGGACCCTACAATGCGTCGATATCACGTCTTGCGAGGATGCTGCGTTGTTGAAGCGGATGGGTTGTCGTTAAGCCCATTGGGCCTTTTGAATGGGCCATATCTCTAGGCCGGGACTGTGAACCGTTAACACATAAAGGAATTGTGCCCTCAACATGACGGGTGCGATCATACCAGCACTAATGCACCGGATCCCATCAGAACTCCGAAGTTAAGCGTGCTTGGGCGAGAGTAGTACTAGGATGGGTGACCCCCTGGGAAGTCCTCGTGTTGCACCCCACTTTTCAATTTTTTTTGCTCCGAGTAGGGTTGCCAAGATACTTTACCCACCACATTTCTATTATCGAATCCCACGGCACCTTGGGCAACACAACTTCTCTTCACGGGGAGGCTGGGCCCGCAAACCGAGGGCGTAGGGCTTGTGACCAGGTCTCCGTCGCTCCGGTGCCCATAACTTTTGATCCGTAAGGAGTTACGAGGCATACAGCATATCGTTGGAAAGCTCTCTGAGAGCTCTACGACGGGGGCAGCTAGCTAGCTTGCTGTGCCCTTTCTAGGGCTCAAAATCGAACGTTTTCATCAGTTTCGGGCCACTTTTCTTCTTTTACTCTGTTTTTCGGTCCCGGATCGTACGTCGTGAGCTGTGAAAAGGACGACAACCTTACTCGCGGCACATTAGAGGACCCTACAATGCGTCGATATCACGTCTTGCGAGGATGCTACGTTGTTGAAGCGGATGGGTTGTCGTTAAGCCCATTCGGCCTTTTGAATGGGCCATATCTCTAGGCTGGGACTGTGAACCGTTGACACATAAAGGAATTGTGCCCTCAACATGACGGGTGCGATCATACCAGCACTAATGCACCGGATCCCATCAGAACTCCGAAGTTAAGCGTGCTTGGGCGAGAGTAGTACTAGGATGGGTGACCCCCTGGGAAGTCCTCGTGTTGCACCCCCCTTTTCAATTTTTTTGCTCCGGTTTGGGTTCCCAAGATACTTTATCCATCACATTTCTATTATCGAATCCCACGGAACGTTGCGCAAGAAAACTTCACTTCCCGTGGAGGCCGGGCCCGCAAACCGAAGGCGTAGGGCTTGTGACCAGGTCTCCGTCGCTCCGGTGACTATTACTTTTGATCCGTAAGGAGTTACACGGCGCACAGCATACCGTTGGAAAGCTCTCCGAGAGCTCTACGACGTGGGCAGGTAGCTAGCTCGCCGTTCCCTTTTCGGAGCTCAAAATCGAACGTTTTCATCAGTTTCGGGCCACTTTTCTTCTTTTGCTCTGTTTTTCCGTCCCGGATCGTACGTCGTGAGCTGTTAAAAGGACGACAAACTTACTCGCAGCACATTAGAGGACCCTACAATGCGTCGATATCACGTCTTGCGAGGATGCCGCGTTGTTAAAGCGGATGGGTTGTCGTTAAGCCCATTGGGCCTTTTGAATGGGCCATATCCCTAGGCTGGGACTGTGAACCGTTAACACATAAAGGAATTGTGCCCTCAACATGACGGGTGCGATAATACCAGCACTAATGCACCGGATCCCATAAGAACTCCGAAGTTAAGCGTGCTTGGGCGAGAGTTGTACTAGTATGGGTGACCCCGTGTGAAGTCCTCGTGTTGCACTCCCCTTTTCAATTTTTTTTGCTCCGGTTTGGGTTACCAAGATACTTTATCCACCACATTTTTATTATCGAATCCCATGGCACCTTGGGCAAGACAACTTCTATTCACGTGGAGGCTGGGCCCGCAAACCGAGGGCGTAGGGCAGGTGACCAGGTCTCCGTCGCTCCGGTGCCCATAACTTTTGATCCGTAAGGAGTTACGAGGCGCACAGCATACCGTTGGAAAGCTCTCTGAGAGCTCTACGACGGGGGCAGCTAGCTAGCTCGCTATGCCCTTTTTGGAGCTCAAAATCGAACGATTTCATCAGTTTCGGGCCACTTTTCTTCTTTTGCTCTGTTTTTTCGTCCCGGATCGTACGTCGTGAGCTATTAAAAGGATGACAACCCTACTCGCGGCACATTAGAGGACCCTACAATGCGTCGATATCACGTCTTGCGAGGATGCTGCATTGTTGAAGCTGATGGGTTGTCGTTAAGCCCATTGAGTATTTTGAATGGGCCATATCTCTAGGCTGGGACTGTGAGCCGATAACACATAAAGGAATTGTGCCCTCAACATGACGTGTGCGATCGTACCAGCACTAATGCACCGGATCCCATCAGAACTCCGAAGTTAAGCGTGCTTGGGCGAGAGTAGTACTAGGATGGGTGACCCCATGGGAAGTCCTCGTGTTGCACCCCCCTTTTAAATTTTTTTGCTCCGGTTAGGGTTGTGAAGATACTTTACCCACCACATTTCTATTATCGAATCCCACGGCACCTTGGGCAAGACAACTTCTCTTCACGTGGAGGCTGGGCCCGCAAACCGAGGGCGTAGGGCTTGTGACCAGGTGTCCGTCGCTCCGGTACCCATAACTTTTGATCCGTAAGGAGTTACGAGGCGCACGGCATACCGTTGGAAAGCTCTCTGAGAGCTCTACGACGGGGGCAGCTAGCTAGAACGCTGTGCCCTTTTCGGACCTCAAAATCCAACGTTTTCATCAGTTTCGGGTCACTTTTCTTCTTTTGCTCTGTTTTTCTGTCCCGGATCGTACGTCGTGAGCTGTTAAAAGGATGACAACCTTACTCACGGGACATTAGAGGACCCTACAAAGCGTCGATATCATGTCTTGCGAGGATGCTGCGTTGTTGAAGCAGATGGGTTGTCGTTAAGCCCATTGGGCCTTTTGAATGGGCCATATCTCTAGGCTGGGACTGTGAACCGTTAACACATAAAGGAATTGTGCCCTCAACATGACGGGTGCGATCATACCAGCACTAATGCACCGGATCCCATTAGAACTCCGAATTTAAGCGTGCTTGGGCGAGAGTAGTACTAGGATGGGTGACCCCCTGGGAAGTCCTCGTGTTGCACCCCCCTTTTCAATTTTTTTTGCTCCGGTTAGGGTTGCCAAGATACTTTACCCACCACATTTCTATTATCGAATCCCACGGCACCTTGGGCAGGACAACTTCTCTTCACGTGGAGGCTGGGCCCGCAAACCGAGGGCGTAGGGCTTGTGACCAGGTCTCCGTCGCTCCGGTGCCCATAACTTTTGATCCGTAAGGAGTTACGAGGCGCACAGCATACCGTTGGAAAGCTCTCTGAGAGCTCTACGACGGGGGCAGCAAGCTAGCTTGCTCTGCCCTTTTCGGAGCTCAAAATCGAACGTTTTCATCAGTTTTGGGCCACTTTTCTTCTTTTGCTCTGTTTTTCCGTCCCGGATCGTACGTCGTGAGCTGTTAAAAGGACGACAACCTTACTCGCGGCACATTAGAGGACCCTACAATGCGTCGATATCACGTCTTGCGAGGATGCTGCGTTGTTGAAGCGGATGGATTGTCGTTAAGCCCATTGGGCCTTTTGAATGGGCCATATCTCTAGGCTGGGACTGTGAACCGTTAACACATAAAGGAATTGTGCCCTCAACATGACGGGTGCGATCATACCAGCACTAATGCACCGGATCCCATCAGAACACCGAAGTTAAGCGTGCTTGGGCGAGAGTAGTACTAGGATGGGTGACCCCCTGGGAAGTCCTCGTGTTGCACCCCCCTTTTCAATTTTTTTTGCTCCGGTTAGGGTTGCCAAGATACTTTACCCACCACATTTCTATTATCGAATCCCACGGCACCTTGGGCAAGACAACTTCTCTTCACGTGGAGGCTGGGCCCGCAAACCGAGGGCGTAGGGCTTATGACCAGGTTTTCGTCGCTCCGGTGCCCATAACTTTTGATCCGTAAGGAGTTACGAGGCGCACAGCAAACCGTTGGAAATCTCTCTGAGAGCTCTACGACGAGGGCAGCTAGCTAGCTCGCTTTGCCCTTTTCGGAGCTCAAAATCGAACGTTTGCATAAGTGTCGGGCCACTTTTCTTCTTTTGCTCTGTTTTTCGGTCCTCGATCGTACGTCGTGAGCTGTTAAAAGGATGACAACCTTACTCGTGGCACATTAGAGGACCCTACAATGCGTCGATATCACGTCTTGCGAGGATGCTGCGTTGTTGAAGCGGATGGGTTGTCGTTAAGCCCATTGGGCCTTTTGAATGGGCCATATCTCTAGGCTGGGACTGTGAACCGTTAACACATAAAGGAATTGTGCCCTCAACATGACGGGTGCGATCATACCAGCACTAATGCACCGGATCCCATCAGAACTCCGAAGTTAAGCGTGCTTGGGCGAGAGTAGTAATAGGATGGGTGACCCCCTGGGAAGTCCTCGTGTTGCACCCCTCTTTTCTATTTTTTTTGCTCCGGTTAGTTTTGCCAAGATACTTTACCCACCACATTTCTATTATCGAATCCCACGGCACCTTGGGCAAGACAACTTCTCTTCACGTGGAAGCTGGGCCCGCAAACCGGTGCCCATAACTTTTGATCCGTAAGGAGTTTCGAGGCGCACAGCATACCATTGGAAAGCACTCTGAGAGCTCTACGACGGGGGCAGCTAGCTAGCTCGCTTTGCCCTTTTCGGAGCCCAAAATCGAACGTTTTCATCAGTTTCAGGCCACTTTTTTTCTTTTGCGCTGTTTTTCAGTCCCGGATCGTACGTCGTGAGCTGTTAAAAGGACGACAACCTTACTCGCGGCACATTAGAGGACCCTACAATGCGTCGATATCACGTCTTGCGAGGATGCTATGTTGTTGAAGCGGATGGGTTGTCGTTAAGCCCATTGGGCCTTTTGAATGGGCCATATCTCTAGGCTGGGACTGTGAACCGTTAACACAGAAAGGAATTCTGCCCTCAACATGACGGGTGCGATCATACCAGCACTAATGCACCGGATCCCATCAGAACTCCGAAGTTAAGCATGCTTGGGCGAGAGTAGTACTAGGATGGGTGACCCCCTAGGAAGTCCTCGTGTTGCACCCCCCCTTTCAATTTTTTTTGCTCCGGTTAGGGTTGCCAAGAAACTTTACCTACCACATTTCTATTACCGAATCCCACGGCACCTTGAGCAAGACAACTTCTCTTCACGTGGAGGCTGGGCCCGCAATCCGAAGGCGTAGGGCTTGTGACCAGGTCTCCGTCGCTCCGGTGCCCATAACTTTTGATCCGTAAGGAGTTACGAGGCGCACAGCATACCGTTGGAAAGCTCTCTGAGAGCTTTA
Organism: Ehretia macrophylla; assembly: GCA_037974665.1. Classification (NCBI taxonomy): domain Eukaryota; kingdom Viridiplantae; phylum Streptophyta; class Magnoliopsida; order Boraginales; family Ehretiaceae; genus Ehretia; species Ehretia macrophylla. The sequence continues at coordinate 3,216,868 of CM075773.1, forward strand.
CGACGGGGGCGGCTAGCTAACTTGCTTTGCCCTTTTCGGAGCTCAAAATCGAACGTTTTCATCAGTTTCGGGCCTATTTTCTTCTTTTGCTCTGTTTTTCCGTCCCGGATCGTACATCGTGAGCTGTTAAAAGGATGACAACCTTACTCGCGGCACATTAGAGGACCCTACAATGCGTCGATATCACGTCTTGCGAGGATGCTGCGTTGTTGAAGCGGATGGGTTGTCGTTAAGCCCATTGGGCCTTTTGAATGGGCCATATCTCTAGGCTGGGACTGTGAACCGTTAACACATAAAGGAATTGTGCCCTCAACATGACGGGTGCGATCATACCAGCACTAATGCACCGGATCCCATTAGAACTCCGAAGTTAAGCGTGCTTGGGCGAGAGTAGTACTAGGATGGGTGACCCCCTGGGAAGTCCTCCTGTTGTACCCCCCTTTTCAATTTTTTTTGCTCCGGTTAGGGTTGCCAAGATACTTTACCCACCACATTTCTATTATCGAATCCCACGGCACCTTGGGCAAGACAACTTCTATTCACGTGGAGGCTGGGCCCGCAAACCGAGGGCGTAGGGCTTGTGACCAGGTCTCCGTCGCTCCGGTGCCCATAACTTTTGATCCGTAAGGAGTTACGAGGCGCACAGCATACCGTTGGAAAGCTCTCTGAGAGCTCTACGACGGGGGCAGCTAGCTAGCCCGCTGTGCCCTTTTCGGAGCTCAAAATCGAACGATTTCATCAGTTTCGGGCCACTTTTCTTCTATTGCTCTGTTTTTCCGTCCTAGATCGTACGTCGTGAGCTGTTAAAAGGATGACAACCCTACTCGCGGCACATTAGAGGACCATACAATGCGTCGATATCACGTCTTGCGAGGATGCTGCATTGTTAAAGCTGATAGGTTGTCGTTAAGCCCATTGGGTCTTTTGAATGGGCCATATCTCTAGGCTGGGCTGTGAACCGTTAACACATAAAGGAATTGTGCCCTCAACATGACGGGTGCGATCATACCAGCACTAATGCACCGGATCCCATAAGAACTCCGAAGTTAAGCGTGCTTGGGCGAGAGTAGTACTAGGATGGGTGACCCCCTGGGAAGTCCTCGTGTTGCACCCCCCTTTTCAATTTTTTTTGCTCCGGTTAGGGTTGCCAAGATACTTTACCCACCACATTTCTATTATCGAATCCCACGGCACCTTGGGCAAGACAACTTCTCTTCACGTGGAGGCTGGGCCCGCAAACCGAGGGCGTAGGGCTTGTGACCAGGTCTCCGTCGCTCCGGTACCCATAACTTTTGATCCGTAAGGAGTTACGAGGCGCACAGCATACCGTTGGAAAGCTCTCTGAGAGCTCTACGACGGGGGTAGCTAGCTAGCACGCTGTGCCCTTTTCGGAGCTCAAAATCCAACGTTTTCATCAGTTTCGGGCCACTTTTCTTCTTTTGCTCTATTTTTCTGTCCCGGATCATACGTCGTGAGTTGTTAAAAGGACGACAACCTTACTCGCGGTACATTAGAGGACCCTACAATGCGTCGATATCACGTCTTGCGAGGATGCTGCGTTGTTGAAGCGGATGGGTTGTCGTTAAGCCCATTGGGCCTTTTGAATGGGCCATATCTCTAGGCTGGGACTGTGAACCGTTAACACATAAAGGAATTGTGCCCTCAACATGACGGGTGCGATAATACCAGTACTGATGCACCGGATCCCATCAGAACTCCGAAGTTAAGCGTGCTTGGGCAAGAGTAGTACTAGGATGGGTGACCCCCTGGGAAGTCCTCGTGTTGCACCCCCCTTTTCAATTTTTTTTGCTCCGGTTAGGGTTGCCAAGATACTTTACCCACCACATTTCTATTATCGAATCCCACGGCACCTTGGGCAAGACAACTTCTCTTCACGTGGAGGCTGGGCCCGCAAACCGAGGGCGTAGGGCTTGTGACCAGGTCTCCGTCGCTCCGGTGCCCATAACTTTTGATCCGTAAGGAGTTACAAGGCGCACAGAATACCGTTGGAAAGCTATCTGAGAGCTCTACAACGGGGGCAGCTAGCTAGCTCGCTGTTCCCTTTTCGGAGCTCAAAATCGAACGTTTTCATCAGTTTCGGGGCACTTTTCTTCTTTTGCTCTGTTTTTCCGTCCCGGATCGTACGTCGTGAGCTGTTAAAAGGATGACAACCTTACTCGTGGCACATTAGAGGACCCTACAATGCGTCGATATCACGTCTTGCGAGGATGCTACGTTGTTGAAGCGGATGGGTTGTCGTTAAGCCCATTGGGCCTTTTGAATGGGCCATATCTCTAGGCTGGGACTGTGAACCGTTAACACAAAAAGGAATTGTGCCCTCAACATGACGGGTGCGATCATACCAGCACTAATGCACCGGATCCCATCAGAACTCTGAAGTTAAGCGTGCTTGGGCGAGAGTAGTACTAGGATGGGTGACCCCCTAGGAAGTCCTCGTGTTGCACCCCCCTTTTCAATTTTTTTTGCTCCGGTTAGGGTTGCCAAGATACTTTACCCACCACATTTCTATTATCGAATCCCACGGCACCTTGGGCAAGACAACTTCTCTTCTCGTGGAGGCTGGGCCTGCAAACCGAGGGCGTAGGGCTTGTGACCAGGTCTCCGTCGCTCCGGTGCCCATAACTTTTGATCCGTAAGGAGTTACGAGGCGCACAGCATACCGTTGGAAAGCTCTCTGAGAGCTCTACGACGGGGGCAGCAAGCCAGCATGCTGTGCCCTTTTCGGAGCTCAAAATCGAACGTTTTCATCAGTTTCGCGACACTTTTCTTCTTTTGCTCTGTTTTTCCGTCCCGGATCGTACGTCGTGAGCTGTTAAAAGGACGACAACCTTACTCGTGGCACAATAGAGGACCCTACAATGCGTCGATATCACGTCTTGCGAGGATGCTGCGTTGTTGAAGCGGATGGGTTGTCGTTAAGCCCATTGGGCCTTTTGAATAGGCCATCTCTCAAGGCTGGAACTGTGAACTGTTAACACATAAAGGAATTGTGCCCTCAACATGACGGGTGCGATTGTACCAGCACTAATGCGCCGGATCCCATCAGAACTCCGAAGTTAAGCGTGCTTGGGCGAGAGTAGTACAAGGATGGGTGACCCCCTAAGAAGTCCTCGTGTTGCACCCCCTTTTTCAATTTTTTTTGCTCCGATTATGGTTGCCAAAATACTTTATCCACCACATTTCTATTATCAGATCCCACGGCACCTTGGGCAGGACAACTTCTCTTCAAGTGGAGGCTGGGCCCGCAAACCGAGGGCGTAGGGCTTGTGACCAGGTCTCCGTCGCTCCGGTGCCCATAACTTTTGATTCGTAAGGAGTTACGAGGCGCACAGCATACCGTTGGAAAGCCCTCTGAGAGCTCTACGACGGGGGCAGCTAGCCAGCATGCTGTGCCCTTTTCGGAGCTCAAAATCTAACGTTTTCATCAGTTTCAGGCCACTTTTCTTCTTTTGCTCTGCTTTTCCGTCCCGGATCGTACGTCGTGAGCTGTTAAAAGGACGACAACCTTACTCGCTGCACATTAGAGGACCCTACAATGCGTCGATATCACGTCTTACGAGGATGCTGCGTTGTTGAAGCGGATGGGTTGTCGTTAAGCCCATTGGGCCTTTTGAATGGGCCATATCTCTAGGCTGGGACTGTGAACTGTTAACACATAAAGGAATTGGGCCCTCAACATGACGGGTGCGATCATACCAGCACTAATGCACCGGATCCCATCAGAACTCCGAAGTTAAGCGTGCTTGGGCGAGAGTAGTACTAGGATGGGTGACCCCCTGGGAAGTCCTCGTGTTGCACCCCCCTTTTCAATTTTTTTTGCTCCGGTTAGGATTGCCAAGATACTTTACCCACCACATTTCTATTATCGAATCCCACGGCACCTTGGGCAATAGAACTTCACTTCACGTAGAGGCTGGGCCCGCAAACCTAGGACATGGGGCTTGTGACCAGGTATCCGTCGCTCCGTTGCCCATAACTTTTGATCTGTAAGGAGTTACGAGGTGCGCAGCATACCGTTGGAAAGCTCTCAGAGAGCTCTACGACGGGGGCAGCTAGAAAACTCGCTGTGCCCTTTTTGGAGCTCAAAATCGAACGTTTTCATCAGTTTCGGGCCATTTTTCTTCTTTTGCTCTGTGTTTCCGTCCCGGATCGTACGTCGTGAGCTGTTAAAAGGACGACAACCTTACTCGCGGCACATTAGAGGACCCTACAATGCGTCGATATCACGTCTTGCGAGGATGCTGCGTTGTTGAAGCGGATGGGTTGTCATTAAGCCCATTGGGCCTTTTGAATGGGCCATATCTCTAGGCTGGGACTGTGAACCGTTAACACATAAAGGAATTGTGCCCTCAACATGACGGGTGCGATCATACCAGCACTAATGCACCGGATCCCATCAGAACACCGAAGTTAAGCGTGCTTGGGCGAGAGTAGTACTAGGATGGGTGACCCCCTGGGAAGTCCTCGTGTTGCACCCCCCTTTTCAATTTTTTTTGCTCCGGTTAGGGTTGCCAAGATACTTTACCCACCACATTTCTATTATCGAATCCCACGACACCTTGGGCAAGACAACTTCTCTTCACGTGGAGGCTGGGCCCGCAAACCGAGGGCATAGGGCTTGTGACCAGGTCTCCGTCGCTCCGGTGCCCATATCTTTTGATCCGTAAGAAGTTACGAGGCGCACAGCATACCGTTGGAAAGCTCTCTGAGAGCTCTACGACGGGGGCAGCAAACCAGCTTGCTGTGCCCTTTTTAGAGCTCAAAATCGAACGGTTTCATCAGTTTCGGGCCACTTTTCTTCTTTTACTCTGTTTTTCCGTCCCGGATCGTACGTCGTGAGCTGTTAAAAGGACGAAAACCTTACTCGCGGCACATTAGAGGACCCTACAATGCGTCGATATCACATCTTGAGAGGATGCTGCGTTGTTGAAGCGGATGGGTTGTTGTAATGCCCATTGGGCCTTATGAATGGGCCATCTTTCTAGGCTGGGACTGTGAACCGTTAACACATAAAGGAATTGTGCCCTCAACATGACGGGTGTGATCATACCAGCACTAATGCACCGGATCCCATCAGAACTCCGAAGTTAAACGTGCTTGGGCGAGAGTAGTACTAGGATGGGTGACCCCCTGGGAAGTCCTCGTGTTGCACCCCCCTTTTCAATTTTTTTTGCTCCGGTTAGGGTTGCCAAGATAATTTACCCACCATATTTCTATTATCGAATCCCACGGAACCTTGGGCAAGACAACTTCTCTTCACGTGGAGGCTGGGCCCGAAAACCGAGGGCGTAGGGCTTGTGACCAGGTCTCCGTCGCTCCGGTGCCCATAACTTTTAATCCGTAAGGAGTTACGAGGCGCACAGCATACCGTTGGAAAGCTCTCTGAGAGCTCTACGACGGTGGCAGCTAGCTAGCTCGCTGTACCCTTTTCGGAGCTCAAAATCGAACGTTTTCATCAGTTTCGGGCCACTTTTCTTCTTTTGCTCTGTTTTGCCGTCCCGGATCGTACGTCGTGAGCTGTTAAAAGGACGACAACCTTACTCGCGGCACATTAGAGGACCCTACAATGCGTCGATATCACGTCTTGCAAAGATGCTGCGTTGTTGAAGCGGATGGGTTGTCGTTAAGCCCATTGGGCCGTTTGCATGGGCCATATCTCTAGGCTGGGACTGTGAACCGTTAACACATATAGGAATTGTGCCCTCAACATGACGGGTGCGATCATACCAGCACTAATGCACCGGATCCCATCAGAACTCCGATGTTAAGAGTGCTTGGGCGAGAGTAGTACTAGGATGGGTGACACCTTGGGAAGTCCTCGTGTTGCACCTCCATTTTCATTTTTTTTTGCTCTGGTTAGGGTTGCCATGATACTTTACCCACCACATTTCTATTATCGAATCCCACGGCACCTTGGGCAAGACAACTTCTCTTCACGTGGAGGCTAGGCCCGCAAACCGAGGGCGTAGAGCTTGTGACCAAGTCTCCGTCGCTCCGGTGCCCATAACTTTTGATCCGTAAGGAGTTACGCGGCGCACAGCATATCGTTGTCAAGCACTCGGAGAGCTCCACGACGGTGGCAGCTAGCTAGCTTGCTATACCCTTTTCGGAGCTCAAAATCGAACGTTTTCATCAGTTTTGGGCCACATTTCTTCTTTTGCTCTGTTTTTCCGTCCCGGATCGTATGTCGTGAGCTGTTAAAAGGACGACAACCTTACTCGCGGCACATTAGAGGACCCTACAATGCGTCGATATCACGTCTTGCGAGGATGCTACGTTGTTGAAGCGTATGGGTTGTCGTTAAGCCCATTGGGCCTTTTGAATGGGCCATATCTCTAGGATGGGACTGTGAACCGTTAACACATAAAGGAATTGTGCCCTCAACATGACGGGTGCGATCATACCAGCACTAATGCACCGGATCCCATCAGAACTCCGAAGTTAAGCGTGCTTGGGCGAGAGTAGTACTAGGATGGGTGACCCCCTGGGAAGTCCTATGTTGCACCCCCCTTTTCAATTTTTTTTGCTCCGGTTAGGGTTGCCAAGATACTTTACGCACCACATTTCTATTATCGAATCCCACGGTACCTTGAGCAAGACAACTTCTCTTCACGTGGAGGCTGGGCCCGCAAACCGAGGGCGTAGGGCTTGTGACCAGGTCTCCGTCGCTCCGGTGCCCATAACTTTTGATCCGTAAGGAGTTACGAGGTGCACAGCATACCGTTGGAAAGCTCTCTGAGAGCTCTATGACGGGGGCAGCTAGCTAGCCTGCAATGCCCTTTTCGGAGCTCAAAATCGAACATTTTAATCAGTTTCGGGCCACTTTTCTTCTTTTGCTCTGTTTTTCCGTCCCGGATCATACGTCGTGAGCTGTTAAAAGGACGACAACCTTACTCGCGGCACATTAGAGGACCCTACAATGCGTCGATATCACGTCTTGCGAGGATGCTGCGTTGTTGAAGCGGATGGGTTGTCGTTAAGCCCATTGGGCCTTTTGAATGGGCCATATATCTAGGCTGGGACTGTGAACCGTTAACACATAAAGGAATTGTGCCCTCAACATGACGGGTGCGATCATACTAGCACTAATGCATCGGATCGTATCAGAACTCCGAAGTTAAGCGTGCTTGGGCGAGAGTAGTACTAGGATGGGTGACCCACTGGGAAGTCCTCGTGTTGCACCCTGATTTTCAATTTTTTTTGCCCCGGTTAGCCTTGCCAAGATGCTTTATCCATCACAATTCTATTACCGAATCCCACGGCACCTTGGGCAAGACAACTTCCCTTCACGTGGAGGCTGGGCCAGCAAACCGGGGGCTTAGGGCTTGTGACCAGGTCTTCGTCGCTCCGGTGCCATTAACTTTTGATCTGTAAGGAGTTACGAGGCGCACAGCATACCGTTGGAAAGCTCCCTGGGAGGTCAATGACGGGGGCAGCAAGCTAGCTGGCTGTGCCCTTTTCGGAGCACAAAATCGAACGATTTCATTAGTTTCACGCCACTCTTCTTCTTTTGCACTGTTTTTCCGTCCCAGATCGTACGTCGTGAGCTGTTAAAATGACGACAACCTTACTCGCGGCACATTAGAGGACCCTACAATGCGTCGATATCACGTCTTGCGACGATGCTGCGTTGTTGAAGCGGATGGGTTGTCGTTAAGCCCATTGGGCCGTTTGAATGGGCCATATCTCTAGGCTGAGACTGTGAACCGTTAACACATAAAGGAATTATGCCCTCAACATGACGGGTGCGATCATACCAGCACTAATGCACCGGATCCCATCAGAACTCCGAAGTTAAGCGTGCTTGGGCGAGAGTAGTTCTAGGATGGGTGAACCCCTGGGAAGTCCTCGTGTTGCACCCCCCTTTTCAATTTTTTTTGCTCCGGTTAGGGTTGCCAAGATACTTTACCCACCACATTTCTATTATCGAATCCCACGGCACCTTGGGCAAGACAACTTCTATTCACTGGAGGCTGGGCCCGCAAACCGAGGGCGTAGGGCTTCTGACCAGGTCTCCGACGCTCCGGTGCCTATAACTTTTGATCCGTAAGGAGTTACGAGGTGCACAGCATACCGTTGGAAAGCACTCTGAGAGCTCTACGACGGGGGCAGCTAGCTAGCTTGCTGTACCCTTTTCGGGGCTCAAAATTGAACGTTTTCATCAGTTTCGGGCCACATTTCTTCTTTTGCTCTGTTTTTCCGTCCCGGATCGTACGTCGTGAGCTGTTAAAGGGACGACAACCTTACTCGCGGCACATTAGAGGACCCTTCAATGCGTCAATATCACGTCTTGCGAGGATGCTGCGTTGTTGAAGTGGATGGGTTGTCGTTAAGCCCTTTGAGCCTTTTGAATGGGACATATCTCTAGGTTGGGACTGTGAAACGTTAACACATAAAGGAATTGTGCCCTCAACATGACGGGTGCGATCATACCAGCATTAATGCACCGGATCCCATCAGAACTCCGAAGTTAAGCGGGCTTGGGCGAGAGTAGTTCTAGGATGGGTGAACCCCTGGGAAGTCCTCGTGTTGCACCCCCCTTTTCAACTTTTTTTGCTCCGGTTAGGGTTGCCAAAATACTTTACCCACAACATTTCTATTATCGAATCCCACGGCACCTTGGGCAAGACAACTACTATTCATGTAGAGGCTGGGCCCGCAAACCTTGGGCGTAGGGCTTATGACCAGGTCTCCGTCGCTCCGGTGCCCATAACTTTCGATCCGTAAGGAGTTACGAGGCGCACAGCATACCGTTGGAAAGCTCTCTAAGAGCTCTACGACGGGGGCAGCTAGCTAGCTTGCTGTACCCTTTTCGGAGCTCAAAATTGAACGTTTTCATCAGTTTCGGGCCACATTTCTTCTTTTGCTCTGTTTTTCCGTCCCGGATCGTACGTCGTGAGCTGTTAAAGGGACGACAACCTTACTCGCGGCACATTAGAGGACCCTTCAATGCGTCAATATCACGTCTTGCGAGGATGCTGCGTTGTTGAAGCAGATGGGTTGTCGTTAAGCCCTTTGGGCCGTTTGAATGGGCCATATCTCTAGGCTGGGACTGTGAACCATTAACACATAAAGGAATTGTGCCCTTAACATGACGGGTGCGATCATACCAGCACTAATGCACCGGATCCCATCAGAACTCCGAAGTTCAGCGTGCTAGGGCGAGAGTAGTACTAGGATGAGTGACCCCTTGGGAAGTCCTCGTGTTGCACCCCCCTTTTCAATTTTTTTTGCTCCAGTTAGGGTTGCCAAGATACTTTATCCACCACATTTCTATTATCGAATCCCGCGGCACCTTGGGCAAGACAACTTCGCTTCATGTGGAGGCTAGGCCGGCAAACTAAGGGCGTAGCGCTTGTGACCAGGTCTCCGTCGCTCCGGTGCCCATAACTTTTGATCCGTAAGGAGTTACGAGGCGCACAGCATACCGTTGGAAAGCTCTCTGAGAGCTCTACGACAGGGGCAGCTAGCTTGCTCGCTGTACCCTTTTCGGAGTTCAAAATCGAACGTTTTCATCAGTTTTGGGCCACTTTTCTTCTTTTGCTCTATTTTTCTGTCCCGGATCGTACGTCGTGAGCTGTTAAAAGGACGACTACCTTACTCGCGGCACATTAGAGGACCCTACAATACGTCGATATCACGTCTTGCGAGGATGCTGCGTTGTTGAAGCGGATGGGTTGTCGTTAAGCCCATTGGGCCTTTTGAATGGGCCATATCTCTAGGCTGGGACTCTGAACCGTTAACACATAAAGGAATTGTGCCCTCAACATGACGGGTGCGATCATACCAGCACTAATGCACTGGATCCCATTAGAACTCTGAAGTTAAGCGTGCTAGGGCGAGAGTAGTACTAGGATGGGTGACCCCCTGGGAAGTCCTCGTGTTGCACCCCCCATTTCAATTTTTTTTGCTCCGGTTAGGGTTGCCAAGATTCTTTACCCACCACATTTCTATTATCGAATCCCACGGCACCTTGGGCAAGACAACTTCTCTTCACGTGGAGGCTGGGCCCGCAAACCGAGGGCGTAGGGCTTGTGACCAGGTCTCCGTCGCTCCGGTGCCCATAACTTTTGATCCGTAAGGAGTTACGAGGCGCACAGCATACCGTTGTAAAGCTCTCTGAGAGCTCTACGACGGGGGCACCTAGCTAGCTCGCTGTGCCCTTTTCGGAGCTCAAAATCGAACGTTTTCATCAGTTTTGGGCCACTTTTCTTCTTTTGCTCTGTTTTTCCGTCCCGGATCGTATGTCGTGAGCTGTTAAAAGGTTGACAACCTTACTCGCGGCACATTAGAGGACCCTACAATGCGTCGATATCACGTCTTGCGAGGATGCTGCGTTATTGAAGCGGATGGGTTGTCGTTAAGCCCATTGGGCGTTTTGAATGGGCCATATCTCTAGGCTGGGACTGTGAACCGTTAACACATAAAGGAATTGTGCCCTCAACATGACGGGTGCGATCATACCAGCACTAATGCACCGGATCCCATCAGAACTCCGAAGTTAAGCGTGCTTGGGCGAGAGTAGTACTAGGATGGGTGAACCCCTGGGAAGTCCTCGTGTTGTACCCCCCTTTTCAATTTTTTTTGCTCCGGTTGGGGTTGCCAAGATACTTTACCCACCACATTTCTGTAATCGAATCCCACGGCATCTTGGGCAAGACAACTTCTCTTCACGTGGAGGCTGGGCCGGCAAACCGAGGGCGTAGCACTTGTGACCAGGTCTCCGTCGCTCCGGTGCCCATAACTTTTGATCCGCAAGGAGTTACGAGGTGCACAGCATACCGTTGGAAAGGTCTCTGAGAGCTCTACGACGGGGGCAGCAAGCTAGCGCGCTCTGCCCTTTTCGGAGCTCAAAATCGAACGTTTTCATTAGTTTCGGGCCACTTTTCTTCTTTTGCTCTGTTTTTCCGTCCCAGATCGTACGTCGTGACCTGTTAAAAGGATGACAACCTAACTCGCAGGACATTAGAGGGCCCTCCAATGCGTCGATATCATGTCTTGCGAGGATGCTGCGTTGTTGAAGCGGATGGGTTGTCGTTAAGCCAATTGGGCCTTTTGAATGGGCCATATCTCTGGGCTGGGACTGTGAACCGTTAACACATAAAGGAATTTTGCCCTCAACATGACGGGTGTGATCATACCAGCACTAATGCACCGGATCCCATCAGAACTCCGAAGTTAAGCGTGCTTGGGCGAGAGTAGTACTAGGATGGGTGACCCCCTGGGAAGTCCTCGTGTTGCACCCCCCTTTTCAATTTTTTTTGCTCCAGTTAGGGTTCCCAAGATACTTTACCCACCACATTTCTATTATCGAATCCCACGGCACCTTGGGCAAGACAACTTCTCTTCACGTGGAGGCTGGGCCCGCAAACCGAGGGCGTAGGGCTTGTGACCAGGTCTCCGTCGCTCCGGTGCCCATAACTTTTGATCCGTAAGGAGTTACGAGGCGCACAGCATACCGTTGGAAAGCTCTCTGAGAGCTCTACGACGGGGGCAGCTAGCTAGCTCACTATGCCCTTTTCGGAGCTCAAAATCGAACGTTTTCATCAGTTTCGGGCCACTTTTCTTCTTTTGCTCTGTTTTTCCGTCCCGGATCGTACGTCGTGAGCTGTTAAAAGGACGACAACCTTACTCGCGGCACATTAGAGGACCCTACAATGCGTCGATATCACGTCTTGCGAGGATGCTGCGTTGTTGAAGCGGATGGGTTACCGTTAAGCCCATTGGGCCGTTTGAATGGGCCATATATCTAGGCTGCGACTGTGCACCGTTAACACATAAAGGAATTGTGCCCTCAACATGACGGGTGCGATCATACCAGCACTAATGCACCGGATCCCATCAGAACTCCGAAGTTAAGCGTGCTTGGGCGAGAGTAGTACTAGGATGGGTGACCCCCTGGGAAGTCCTCGTGTTGCACCCCCCTTTTCAATTTTTTTTGCTCCGGTTAGGGTTGCCAAGATACTTTACGCACCACATTTCTATTATCGAATCCCACTGCACCTTGAGCAAGACAACTTCTCTTCACGTGGAGGCTGGGCCCGCAAACCGAGGGCGTAGGGCTTGTGACATGGTCTCCCTCGCTCCGGTGCCCATAACTTTTGATCCGTAAGGAGTTACGAGGCGCACAGCATACCGTTGGAAAGTTCTCTGAGAGCTCTACGACGGGTGCAGCTAGCTAGCCCGCTATGCCCTTTTCGGAGCTCAAAATCGAACGTTTTGATCAGTTTCGGGCCACCTTTCTTCTTTTCCTCTCTTTTTCCGTCCGGGCTCGTACGTCGTGAGCTGTTAAAAGGACGACAACCTTACTCGCGGCACATTAGAGGACCTTACAATGCGTCGATATCACGTCTTGCGAGGATGCTGCGTTGTTGAAGCGGATGGGTTGTCGTTAAGCCCATTGGGCCGTTTGAATGGGCCATATCTCTAGGCTGGGACTGTGAACCGTTAACACATAAAGGAATTGTGCCCTCAACATGACGGGTGCGATCATACCAGCACTAATGCACCGGATCCCATCAGAACTCCGAAGTTAAGCGTGCTTGGGCGAGAGTAGTACTAGGATGGGTGACCCCCTGGGAAGTCCTCGTGTTGCACCCCCCTTTTCAATTTTTTTTGCTCCGGTTAGGGTTGCCAAGATACTTTACGCACCACATTTCTATTATCGAATCCCACTGCACCTTGAGCAAGACAACTTCTCTTCACGTGGAGGCTGGGCCCGCAAACCGAGGGCGTAGGGCTTGTGACATGGTCTCCCTCGCTCCGGTGCCCATAACTTTTGATCCGTAAGGAGTTACGAGGCGCACAGCATACCGTTGGAAAGTTCTCTGAGAGCTCTACGACGGGGGCAGCTAGCTAGCCCGCTATGCCCTTTTCGGAGCTCAAAATCGAACGTTTTCATCAGTTTCGGGCCACTTTTCTTCTTTTGCTCTGTTTTTCCGTCCCGGATCGTACGTCGTGAGCTGTTAAAAGGACGACAACCTTACTCGCGGCACATTAGAGGACCTTACAATGCGTCGATATCACGTCTTGCGAGGATGCTGCGTTGTTGAAGCGGATGGGTTGTCGTTAAGCCCATTGGGCCGTTTGAATGGGCCATATCTCTAGGCTGGGACTGTGAACCGTTAACACATAAAGGAATTGTGCCCTCAACATGACGGTGTGATCATATCAGCACCAATGCACCGGATCCCATCAGAACTCTGAAGTTAAGCGTGCTAGGGCGAGAGTAGTACTAGGATGGATGACCCCCTGGGAAGTCCTCGTGTTGCACCCCCCTTTTCAATTTTTTTTGCTCCGGTTAGGGTTGCCAAGATACTTTACCCACCACATTTCTATTATCGAATCCCACGCCACCTTGGGCAAGACAACTTCTCTTCACGTGGAGGCTGGGCCCTCAAACCGAGGGCGTAGCGCTTGTGACCAGGTCTCCGTCGCTCCGGTGCCCATAACTTTTGATCCGTAAGGAGTTACGAGGCGCACAGCATACCGTTGGAAAGCTCTCTGAGAGCTCTACGACGGGGGCAGCTAGCTAGCTCGCTGTGCCCTTTCCGGAGCTCAAAATCGAACGTTTTCTTCAGTTTTGGGCCACTTTTCTTCTTTTGCTCTGTTTTTCCGTCCCGGATCGTACGTCGTAAGCTGTTAAAAGGATGACAACCTTACTCACGGCACATTAGAGGACCCTACAATGCGTCGATATCACGTCTTGCGAGGATGCTGCGTTGTTGAAGCGGATGGGTTGTCGTTAAGCCCATTGGGCCTTTTGAATGGGCCATATCTCTAGGCTGGGACTGTGAACCGTTAACACATAAAGGAATTTTGCCCTCAACATGATGGGTGCGATCATACCAGCACTAATGCACCGGATCCCATCAGAACTCCGAAGTTAAGCGTGCTTGGGCGAGAGTAGTACTAGGATGGGTGACCCCCTGGGAAGTCCTCGTGTTGCACCCCCCTTTTCAATTTTTTTTGCTCCAGTTAGGGTTGCCAAGATACTTTACCCACCACATTTCTATTATCGAATCCCACGGCACCTTGGGCAAGACAACTTCTCTTCACGTGGAGGCTGGGCCCGCAAACCGAGGGCGTAGGGCTTGTGACCAGGTCTCCGTCGCTCCGGTGCCCATAACTTTTGATCCGTAAGGAGTTACAAGGCGCACAGCATACCGTTGGAAAGCTCTCTGAGAGCTATACGACGGGGGCAGCTAGCTAGATCGCTGTGCCCTTTTCGGAGCTTAAAATCGAACGTTTTCATCAGTTTCGGGCCACTTTTCTTCTTTTGCTCTGTTTTTCCGTCCCGGATCGTACGTCGTGAGCTGTTAAAATGACGACAACATTACTCGCAGCACATTAGAGGACCCTACAATGCGTTGATATCACGTCTTGCGAGGATGCTGCGTTGTTGAAGCGGATGGGTTGTCGTTAAGCCCATTGGGCCGTTTGAATGGGCCATATCTCTAGGCTGGGACTGTGAACCGTTAACACATAAAGGAATTGTGCCCTCAACATGACGGGTGCGATCATACCAGCACTAATGCACCGGATCCATCAGAACTCCGAAGTTAAGCATGCTTGGGCGAGAGGAGTTCCAGGATGGGGGACCCTCTGGGGAGTCTTCGTGTTGTCCCCCCTTTTCAATTTTTTTGGCTCCGGTTAGGGTTGCCAAGATACTTTACCCACCATATTTCTATTATCGAATCCCACGGAACCTTGGGCAAGACAACTTCTCTTCACGTGGAGGCTGGGCCCGCAAACCGAGGGCGTAGGGCTTGTGACCAGGTCTCCGACGCTCCTGTGCCTATAACTTTTGATCCGTAAGGAGTTACGAGGCGCACAGCATACCGTTGGAAAGCACTCTGAGAGCTCTACGACGGGGGCAGCTATCTAGCTCGCTGTACCCTTTTCGGAGCTCAAAATTGAACGTTTTCTTCAGTTTCGGGCCACATTTCTTCTTTTGCTCTGTTTTTCCGTCCCGGATCGTACGTCGTGAGCTGTTAAAAGGACGACAACCTTACTCGCGGAACATTAGAGGACCCTTCAATGCGTCGATATCACGTCTTGCGAGGATGCTGCGTTGTTGAACCGGATGGGTTGTCGTTAAGCCCTTTGGGCCGTTTGAATGGGCCATATCTCTAGGCTTGGACTGTGAACCGTTAACACATAAAGGAATTGTGCCCTCAACATGACGGGTGCGATCATACCAGCACTAATGCACCGGATCCCATCAGAACTCCGAAGTTAAGCGTGCTTGGGCGAGAGTAGTACTAGGATGGGTGACCCCCTGGGAAGTCCTCGTGTTGCACCCCCCTTTTCAATTTTTTTTGCTCCGGTTAGGGTTGCCAAGATACTTTACGCTCCACATTTCTATTATCGAATCCCACTGCACCTTGAGCAAGACAACTTCTCTTCAAGTGGAGGCTGGGCCCGGAAACCGAGGGCGTAGGGCTTGTGACATGGTCTCCGTCGCTCCGGTGCCCATAAATTTTGATCCGTAAGGAGTTACGAGGCGCACAGCATACCGTTGGAAAGCTTTCTGAGAGCTCTACGACGGGGGCAGCTACCTAGCCTGCTATGCCCTTTTCGGAGCTCAAAATCGAACGTTTTCATCAGTTTCGGGCCACTTTTCTTCTTTTGCTCTGTTTTTTCGTCCAGGATCGTACGTCGTGAGCTGTTAAAAGGACGACAACCTTACTCGCGGCACATTAGAGGACCCTACAATGCGTCGATATCACGTCTTGCGAGGATGCTGCGTTGTTGAAGCGGATGGGTTGTCGTTAAGCCCATTGGGCCGTTTGAATGGGCCATATCTCTAGGCTGGGACTGTGAACCGTTAAAACATAGAGGAATTGTGCCCTCAACATGACGGGTGCGATCATACCAGCACTAATGCACCGGATCCCATCAGAACTCCGAAGTTAAGCGTGCTTGGGCGAGAGTAGTACTAGGATGGGTGACCCCCTGGGAAGTCCTCGTGTTGCACCCCCCTTTTCAATTTTTTTTGCTCCGGTTAGGGTTGCCAAGATACTTTACCCACCACATTTCTATTATCGAATCCCACGGCACCTTGGGCAAGACAACTTCTCTTCACGTGGAGGCTGGGCTCGCAAACCGAGGGCGTAACGCTTGTGACCAGGCCTCCGTCGCTCCGGTGCCCATAACTTTTGATCCGTAAGGAGTTACGAGGCGCACAGCATACCGTTGGAAAGCTCTCTGAGAGCTCTACGATGGGGGCAGCTAGCTAGCTCGTTGTGCCCTTTTCGGAGCTCAAAATCGAACGTTTTCATCAGTTTCGGGCCACTTTTCTTCTTTTGCTCTGTTTTTCCGTCCCGGATCGTACGTCGTGAGCTGTTAAAAGGACGACAACCTTACTCGCGGCACATTAGAGGGCGCTACAATGCGTCGATATCACGTCTTGCAACGATACTGCGTTGTTGAAGCGGATGGGTTGTCGTTAAGCCCATTGGGCCTTTTGAATGGGCCATATCTCTAGGCTGGGACTGTGAACCGTTAACACATAAAGGAATTGTGCCCTCAACATGACGGGTGCGATCATACCAGCACTAATGCACCGGATCCCATCAGAACTCCGAAGTTAAGCGTGCTTGGGCGAGAGTAGTACTAGGATGGGTGTCCCCCTGGGAAGTCCGCGTGTTGCACCCCCATTTTTAAATTTTTTTTTTGCTCCGGTTAGTTTTGCCAAGATACTTTAACCACCACATTTCTATTATCGAATCCCACGGCACCTTGTGCAAGACAACTTCTCTTCACGTGGAGGCTGGGCCCGCAAACCGGTGCCCATAACTTTTGATCCGTAAGGAGTTACGAGGCGCACATCATACCGTTGGAAAGCTCTCTGAGAGCTCTACGATGGGGCAGCAAGCCAGCTTCCTGTGCCCTTTTCGGAGCTCAAAATCGAACGTTTTCATCAGTTTCGGGCCACTTTTCTTCTTATGCTATGTTTTTCGGTCCCGGATCGTACGTCGTGAGCTGTTAAAAGGACGACAACCTTACTCGCGGCACATTAGAGGACCCTACAATGCGTCGATATCACGTCTTGCGAGGATGCTGCGTTGTTGAAGCGGATGGGTTGTCGTTAAGCCCATTGGGCCGTTTGAATGGGCCATATCTCTAGGCTGGGACTGTGAACCGTTAAAACATAGAGGAATTGTGCCCTCAACATGACGGGTGCGATCATACCAGCACTAATGCACCGGATCCCATCAGAACTCCGAAGTTAAGCGTGCTAGGGCGAGAGTAGTACTAGGATGGGTGACCCCCTGGGAAGTCCCCGTGTTGCACCCCCCTTTTCAATTTTTTTTGCTCCGGTTAGGGTTGCCAAGATACTTTACCCACCACATTTCTATTATCGAATCCCACGGCACCTTGGGCAAGACAACTTCTCTTCACGTGGAGGCTGGGCTCGCAAACCGAGGGCGTAACGCTTGTGACCAGGCCTCCGTCGCTCCGGTGCCCATAACTTTTGATCCGTAAGGAGTTACGAGGCGCACAGCATACCGTTGGAAAGCTCTCTGAGAGCTTTACGACGGGGGCGGCTAGCTAGCTTTCTGTGCATTTTTCGGAGCTCAAAATCGAACATTTTCATCAGTTTCGGGCCACTTTTCTTCTTTTGCTCTGTTTTTCTGTCCCGGATCGTACGTCGTGAGCTGTTAAAAGGACGACAACCTTACTCGCGGCACATTAGAGGACCCTATATTGCATCGATATCACTTCTTGCGAGGATGCTACGTTGTTGAAGCGGATGGGTTGTTGTTAAGCCCATTGGGCCTTTTGAATGGGCCATATCTCTAGGCTGGGACTGTGAACCGTTAACACATAAAGGAATTGTGCCCTCAACATGACGGGTGCGATCATACCAGCACTAATGCACTTGATCCCATAAGAACTCCGAAGTTAAGCATGCTTGGGCGAGAGTAGTACTAGGATGGGTGACCCCCTGGGAAGTCCTCGTGTTGCACCCCCCTTTTCAATTTTTTTTGCTCCGGTTAGGGTTGCCAAGATACTTTACCCACCACATTTCTATTATCGAATCCCACAGCACCTTGGGCAAGACAACTTCTCTTCACGTGGAGGCTGGGCCCGCAAACCGAGGGCGTAGGGCTTGTGACCAGGTCTCCGTCGCTCCGGTGCCCATAACTTTTGATCCGCAAGGAGTTACGAGGTGCACAGCATACCGTTGGAAAGCTCTCTGAGAGCTCTACGACGGGGGTAGCAAGCTAGCTTGCTCTGCCTTTTTTGGAGCTCAAAATCGAACGTTTTCATCAGTTTCGGGCCACTTTTCTTCTTTTGCTCTATTTTTCCGTCCCGGATCGTACGTCGTGAGCTGTTAAAAGGACGACAACCTTACTTGCGGCACATTAGAGGACCCTACAATGCGTCGATATCACGTCTTGCGAGGATGCTGCGTTGTTGAAGCGGATGGGTTGTCGTTAAGCCCATTGGGCCTTTTGAATGGGCCATATCTCTAGGCTGGGACTGTGAACCGTTAACACATAAAGGAATTGTGCCCTCAACATGACGGGTGCGATCATACCAGCACTAATGCACCGGATCCCATCAGAACTCCGAAGTTAAGCGTGCTTGGGCGAGAGTAGTACTAGGATGGGTGACCCCGTGGGAAGTCCCCGTGTTGCACCCCCCTTTTCAATTTTTTTTGCTCCGGTTAGGGTTGCCAAGATACTTTACCCACCACATTTCCATTATCGAATCCCATGGCACCTTGGGCAAGACAACTTCTCTTCACGTGGAGGCTGGGCCCGCAAACCGAGGGCGTAGGGCTTGTGACCAGGTGTCCGTCGCTCCGGTGCCCATAACTTTTGATCCATAAGGAGTTACATGGCGCACAACATACAGTTGGAAAACTCTCTGAGAGCTCTACGACGAGGGCAGCAGGCTAGCTCGTTGTGCCCTTTTCAGAGCTCAAAATTGAACGTTTTCATCAGTTTCGGGCCACATTTCTTCTTTTGCTCTGTTTTTCCGTCCCGGATCGTACGTCGTGAGCTGTTAAAAGGACGACAACCTTACTCGCGGCACATTAGAGGACCCTATATTTCGTCGTGTTGGACCCCCCTTTTCAATTTTTTTTGCTCCGGTTAGGGTTACCCGGATACTTTACCCACCACATTTCTATTATCGAATCCCACGGCACCTTGGGCAAGACAACTTCTTTTCACGTGGAGGCCGGGCCCGCAAACCGAGGGCGTAGGGCTTGTGACCAGGTCTCCGTCGCTCCGGTGCCCATAACTTTTGATCCGTAAGGAGTTACGAGGTGCACAGCATACCGTTGGAAAGCTCTCTGAGAGCTCTACGACTGGGGCAGCTAACTAGCTCGCTATGCCCTTTCCGGAGCTCAAAATTGAACATTTTCATCAGTTTCGGGCCACTTTTCTTCTTTTGCTCTGTTTTTCCGTCCCGGATCGTACGTCGTGAGCTGTTAAAAGGACGACAACCTTACTCGCGGCACATTAGAGGACACTACAATGCGTTGATATCACGTCTTACGAGGATGATGTGTTGTTGAAGCAGATGGGTTGTCGTTAAGCCTATTGGTCCTTTCAATGGGCCATATCTCTGGGCTGGGACTGTGAACCGTCAGCACATAAGGGATTTGTGCACTCAACATGACGGGTGCGATCATACCAGTACTAATGCATCGGATCCCATCAGAACTCCGAAGTTAAGCGTGCTTGGGCGAGAGAAGTACTAGGATGGGTGACCCCTTAGGAAGTCCTCGTGTTGCACCCCCCTTTTCAATTTTTTTTGCTCCGGTTAGGGTTGCCAAGATACTTTACCCACCACATTTCTATTATCGAATCCCACGGCACCTTGGGCAAGACAACTTCTCTTCACGTCGAGGCTGGGCCCGCAAACCGAGGGCTTAGGGCTTGTGACCAGGTCTTCGTCGCTCCGGTGCCCATAACTTTTGATCCGTAACGAGTTACGATGCGCACAGCATACCGTTGGAAAGCTCTCTAAGAACTTTACGATGGGGATGGCTAGCTAGCTCGCTGTGCCCTTTTCGGAGCTCAAAATCGAACGATTTCATCAGTTTCGGGCCACTTTTCTTCTTTTCCTCTGTTTTTCCGTACCGGATCGTACGTCGTGAGCTGTTAAAAGGACGACCACCATACTCGCGGAACATTAGAGGACCCTACAATGCGTCGATATCACGTCTTGCGAGGATGCTGCGTTGTTGAAGCTTATGGGTTGTCGTTAAGCCCATTGGGTCTTTTGAATGGGCCATATCTCTAGGCTGGGACTGTGAACCGTTAACACATAAAGGAATTGTGCCCTCAACATGACGGGTGCGATCATACCAGTACTAATGCACCGGATCCCATCAGAACTCCGAAGTTAAGCGTGCTTGGGCGAGAGTAGTACTAGGATGGGTGATCCCCTGGGAAGTCCTCGTGTTGCACCCCCCTTTTCAATTTTTTTTGCTCCGGTTAGGGTTGCCAAGATACTTTACCCACCACATTTCTATTATCGAATCCCACGGCACCTTGGGCAAGACAACTTCTATTCACGTGGAGGCTGGGCCCGCAAACCGAGGGCGTAGGGCTTGTGGCCAGGTCTCCGTCGCTCCGGTGCCCATAACTTTTGATCCGTAAGGAGTTACGAGGCGCACAGCATACCGTTGGAAAGCTCTCTGAGAGCTCTAGGACGGGGGCAGCTAGCTAGCACGCTTTGCCCTTTTCGGAGCTCAAATTCAAAAGTTTTCATTAGTTTCGGGCCACTTTTCTTCTTTTGCTCTGTTTTTCCGTCCCGGATCGTACGTCGTGAGCTGTTAAAAGGACGACAACCTTACTCGCGGCACATTAGAGGACCCTACAATGCATCGATATCACGTCTTGCGAGGATGCTTCGTTGTTGAAGCGGATGGGTTGTCGTTAAGCCCATTGGGCCTTTTGAATGGGCCATATCTCTAGGCTGGGACTGTGAACTATTAACACATAAAGGAATTGTGCCCTCAACATGACGGGTGCGATCATACCAGCACTAATGCACCGGATCCCATTAGAACTCCGAAGTTAAGCGTGCTTGGGCGAGAGTAGTACTAGGATGGGTGACCCCCTGGGAAGTCCTCGTGTTGCACCCCCCTTTTCAATTTTTTTTGCTTCGGTTAGGGTTGCCAAGATACTTTACCCACCACATTTCTATTATCGAATCCCACGGCACCTTGGGCAAGACAACTTCTCTTCACGTGGAGGCTGGGCCCGCAAACCGAGGGCGTAGGGCTTGTGACCAGGTCACCGTCGCTCCGGTGCCCATAACTTTTGATCCGTAAGGAGTTACGAGGCGCACAGCATACCGTTGGAAAGCACTCTGAGAGCCTTACGACGGGGGCGGCTAGCTAGCATGCTGTGCCCTTTTCGGAGCACAAAATCGAACGTTTTCATCAGTTTCGGGCCACTTTTCTTCTTTTGCTCTGTTTTTTCGTCCCGGATCGTACGTCGTGAGCTGTTAAAAGGACGACAACCTTACTCGCGGCACATTAGAGGACCCTATATTGCGTCGATATCACGTCTTGCGAGGATGCTGCGTTGTTGAAGCGGATGGGTTGTTGTTAAGCCCATTGGGCCTTTTGAATGGGCCATATCTCTAGGCTGGGACTGTGAACCGTTAACACATAAAGGAATTGTGCCCTCAACATGACGGGTGCGATCATACCAGCACTAATGCACCGGATCCCATCAGAACTCCGAAGTTAAGCGTGCTTGGGCGAGAGTAGTACTAGGATGGGTGACCCCCTGGGAAGTCCTCGTGTTGCACCCCCCTTTTCAATTTTTTTTGCTCCGGTTAGGGTTGCCAAGATACTTTACCCACCACATTTCTATTATCGAATCCCACGGCACCTTGGGCAAGACAACTTTTCCTTACGAGGAGGCTGGGCCCGCAAAACGAGGGCGTAGGGCTTGTGACTAGGTCTCCGTCACTCCGGTGCCCATAAATTTTGATCCGTAAGGAGTTACGAGGCGCACAGCATACCGTTTGAAAGCTCTCTGGGAGCTCTACGACGGGGGCAGCTAGCTAGCTCGCTTTGCCCTTTTCGGAGCTCAAAATCGAACGTTTTCATTATTTTTGGGCCACTTTTCTTCTTTTCCTCTGTTTTTCCGTCCCAGATCGTACGTCGTGAGCTATTAAAAGGATGACAACCTTACTCGCAGCACATTAGAGGACCCTACAATGCGTCAATATCACGTCTTGCGAGGATGCTGCGTTGTTGAAGCGGATGGGTTGTCGTTAAGCCCATTGGGCCTTTTGAATGGGCCATATCTCTAGGCTGGGACTGTGAACTGTTAACACATAGAGGAATTGTGCCCTCAACATGACGGGTGCGATCATACCAGCACTAATGCACCGGATCCCATTAGAACTCCGAAGTTAAGCGTGCTTGGGCGAGAGTAGTACTAGGATGGGTGACCCCGTGGGAAGTCCTCGTGTTGCACCCCCCTTTTCAATTTTTTTTTCTCCGGTTAGGGTTGCCAAGATACTTTACCCACCACATTTCTATTATCGAATCCCACGGCACCTTGGGCAAGACAACTTCTCTTCACGTGTAGGCTGGGCCCGCAAACCGAGGGCGTAGGGCTTGTGACCAGGTCTACGTCGCTCCGGTGCCCATAACTTTTGATCCGTAAGGAGTTACGAGGCGCACAGCATACCGTTGGAAAGCTCTCTGAGAGCTCTACGACGGGGGCAGCAAGCTCGCTCGCTGTGCCCTTTTCGGAGCTCAAAATCGAATGTTTCATCAGTTTCGGGCCACTTTTCTTCTTTTGCTCTGTTTTTTCCGTCCCGGATCGTACGTCATGAGCTGTTAAAAGGACGACAACCTTACTTGCGGCACATTAGAGGACCCTACAATGCGTCGATATCACGTCTTGCGAGGATGCTGCGTTGTTGAAGCGGATGGGTTGTCGTTAAGCCCATTGGGCCTTTTGAATGGGCCATATCTCTAGGCTGGGACTGTGAACCGTTAACACATAAAGAAATTGTGCACTCAACATTACGGGTGCGATCATACCAGCACTAATGCACCGGATCCCATCAGAACTCCGAAGTTAAGCGTGCTTGGGCGAGAATAGTACTAGGATGGGTGACCCCGTGGGAAGTCCCCGTGTTGCACCCCCCTTTTCAATTTATTTTGCTCCGGTTAGGGTTGCCAAGATACTTTACCCACCACATTTCCATTATCGAATCCCACGGCACCTTGGGCAAGACAACTTCTATTCACGTGGAGGTTGGGCCCGCAAACCGAGGGCGTAGGGCTTGTGACCAGGTGTCTGTCGCTCCGGTGCCCATAACTTTTGATCCATAAGGAGTTACGAGGCGCACAGCATACCGTTGGAAAGCTCTCTGAGAGCTCTACGACGGGGGCAGCAGGCTAGCTTGCTGTGCCCTTTTCAGAGCTCAAAATTGAACGTTTTCATCAGTTTCGGGCCACTTTTCTTCTTTTGCTCTGTTTTTCTGTCCCGGATCGTACGTCGTGAGCTGTTAAAAGGACGACAACCTTACTCGCGGCACATTAGAGGACCGTACAATGCGTCGATATCACGTCTTGTGAGGATGCTCCGTTGTTGAAGCGGATGGGCTGTCGTTAAGCCCATTGGGCCTTTACAATGGGCCATATCTCTAGGCTGGGACTGTGAACCGTTAACACATAAAGGAATTGTGCCCTCAACATGACGGGTGCGATCATACCAGCACTAATGCACCGGATCCCATCAGAACTCCGAAGTTAAGCGTGCTTGGGCGAGAGTAGTACTAGGATGGGTGACCCCATGGGAAGTCCTCGTGTTGGACCCCCCTTTTCAATTTTTTTTGCTCCGGTTAGGGTTGCCCAGATACTTTACCCACCACATTTCTATTATCGAATCCCACGGCACCTTGGGCAAGACAACTTCTTTTCACGTGGAGGCCGGGCCCGCAAACCGAGGGCGTAGGGCTTGTGACCAGGTCTCCTTCGCTCCGGTGCCCATAACTTTTGATCCGTAAGGAGTTACGAGGCGCACAGCATACCGTTGGAAAGCTCTCTGAGAGCTCTACGACGGGGGAAGCTAACTAGCTCGCTATGCCCTTTCCGGAGCTCAAAATCGAACATTTTCATCAGTTTCGGGCCACTTTTCTTCTTTTGCTCTGTTTTTCCGTCCCGGATCGTACGTCGTGAGCTGTTAAAAGGACGACAACCTTACTCGCGGCACATTAGAGGACCCTACAATGCGTCGATATCACGTCTTGCGAGGATGCTGCGTTGTTGAAGCGGATGGGTTGTCGTTAAGCCCATTGGGCCTTTTGAATGGGCCATATCTCTAGGCTGGGACTGTGAACCGTTAACACATAAAGGAATTGTGCCCTCAACATGACGGGTGCGATCATACCAGCACTAATGCACCGGATCCCATCAGAACTCCGAAGTTAAGCGTGCTTGGGCGAGAGTAGTACTAGGATGGGTGACCCCTTGGGAAGTCCTCGTGTTGCACCCCCCTTTTCAATTTTTTTCCTCCGGTTAGGGTTGCCAAGATACTTTACCCACCACATTTCTATTATCGAATCCCACGGCACCTTGGCAAGACAACTTCTGTTCACGTCGAGGCTGGGACCGCAAACCGAGGGCGTAGGGCTTGTGACCAGGTCTCCATCGCTCCGGTGCACATAACTTTTGATCCGTAAGGAGTTACGAGGCGCACAGCATACCGTTGGAAAGCTCTCTGAGAGCTTTACGACGGGAATGGCTAGCAAGCTCGTTGTGCACTTTTTGGAGCCCAGAATCGAACATTTTCATCAGTTTCGGGTAATTTTTTTGGTTTTGCTCTGTTTTTCCGTCCCAGATCATACGTCGTGAGCTGTTAAAAGGACGACAACCTTACTCCCGGCACATTAGAGGACCCTACATTGCGTCGATATCACGTCTTGCGAGGGTGCTGCGTTGTTGAAGCGGATGGGTTGTCGTTAAGCCCATTGGGCCTTTTGAATGGGTCATATCTCTAGGCTGGGACTGTGAACCGTTAACACATAAAGGAATTGTGCCCTCAACATGACGGGTGCGATCATACCAGTACTAATGTACCGAATCCCATTGGAACTCTGAAGTTAAGTGTGCTTGAGCGAGAGTAGTACTAGGATGGGGGACCCCCTGGGAAGTCCTCGTGTAGCACCCCCCTTTTCAATTTTTTTTGCTCCGGTTAGGGTTGCCAAGATACTTTACCCACCACATTTCTTTTATCGAATCCCACGGCACCTTGGGCAAGACAACTTCTATTCACGTGGAGGCTGGGCCCGCAAACCGAGGGCGTAGGGCTTGTGACCAGGTCTCCGTCGCTCCGTTGCCCATAACTTTTGATCCGTAAGGAGTTACGAGGCGCACAGCATACCGTTGGAAAGCTCTCTGAGAGCTCTACAATGGGGGCAGCTAGCTAGCTCGCTGTGCCCTTTTCGGAGCTCAAAATCGAACGATTTCATCAGTTTCGGGCCACTTTTCTTCTTTTGCTCTGTTTTTCCGTCCCGGATCGTACGTCGTGAGCTGTTAAAAGGACGACAACCTTACTCGCGGCACATTAGAGGACCCTACAATGCGTCGATATCACGTCTTGCGAGGGTGCTGCGTTGTTGAAGCTTATGGGTTGTCGTTAAGCCCATTGGGTCTTTTGAATGGGCCATATCTCTAGGCTGGGACTGTGAACCGTTAACACATAAAGGAATTGTGCCCTCAACATGACGGGTGCGATCATACCAGTACTAATGCACCGGATCCCATCAGAACTCTGAAGTTAAGCGTGCTTGGGCGAGAGTAGTACTAGGATGGGTGACCCCCTGGGAAGTCCTCGTGTTGCACCCCACTTTTCAATTTTTTTTGCTCCGGTTAGGGTTGCCAAGATACTTTACCCACCACATTTCTATTATCGAATCCCACGGCACCTTGGGCAAGACAACTTCTCTTCACGTGGAGGCTGGGCCTGCAAACCGAGGGCGTAGGGCTTGTGACCAGGTCTCCGTCGCTCCGGTGCCCATAAATTTTGATCCGTAAGGAGTTACGAGGCGCACATCATACCGTTGGAAAGCTCTCTGAGAGCTGTATGACGGGGGCAGCTAGCTAGCTCGCTTTGCCCTTTTTGGAGCTCAAAATCGAACGTTTTCATTAGTTTCGGGCCACTTTTCTTTTTTTGCTATGTTTTTCCGTCCCGTATCGTACGTCGTGAGCTGTTAAAAGGACAAAAACCTTACTCGCGGCACATTAGAGGACCCTACAATGCGTCGATATCACGTCTTGCGAGGATGCTGCGTTGTTGAAGCGGATGGGTTATCGTTAAGCCCATTCGGCCTTTTGAATGGGCCATATCTCTAGGCTGGGACTGTGAACCGTTAAC
Source organism: Ehretia macrophylla (assembly GCA_037974665.1). Lineage (NCBI taxonomy): Eukaryota > Viridiplantae > Streptophyta > Magnoliopsida > Boraginales > Ehretiaceae > Ehretia > Ehretia macrophylla. Next base: position 3,243,270 of record CM075773.1, read on the forward strand.
ACATAAAGGAATTGTGCCCTCAACATGACGGGTACGATCATACCAGCACTAATGCACCGGATCCCATCAGAACTCCGAAGTTAAGCGTGCTTGGGCGAGAGTAGTAGTAGGATGGGTGACCCCCTGGGAAGTCCTCGTGTTGCACCCCCCTTTTCAATTTTTTTTGCTCCGGTTAGGGTTGCCAAGATACTTTACCCACCACATTTCTATTATCGAATCCCACGGCACCTTGGGCAAGACAACTTCTCTTCACGTGGAGGCTGGGCCCGCAAACCGAGGGCGTAGGGCTTGTGACCAGGTCTCCGTCGCTCCGGTGCCCATAACTTTTGATCCGTAAGGAGTTACGAGGTGCACAACATACCGTTGGAAAGCTCTCTGAGAGCTCTACGACGGGGGCAGCTAGCTAGCTCGTCGTGCCCTTTTCGGAGCTCAAAATCGAACGTTTTCATCAGTTTCGGGCCACTTTTCTTCTTTTGCTCTGTTTTTCCGTCCCGGATCGTACGTCGTGAGCTGTTAAAAGGACGACAACCTTACTCGCGCCACATTAGAGGACCCTACAATGCGTCGATATCACGTCTTGCGAGGATACTGCGTTGTTGAAGCGGATGGGTTGTCGTTAATTCCATTGGGCCTTTTGAATGGGCCATATCTCTAGGCTGGGACTGTGAACTGTTAACACATAAAGGAATTGTGCCATCAACATGACGGGTACGATCATACCAGCACTAATGCACCGGATCCCATCAGAACTCCGAAGTTAAGCGTGCTTGGGCGAGAGTAGTAGTAGGATGGGTGACCCCCTGGGAAGTCCTCGTGTTGCACCCCCCTTTTCAATTTTTTTTGCTCCGGTTAGGTTTGCCAAGACACTTTACCCACCACATTTCTATTATCGAATCCCACGGCACCTTGGGCAAGACAACTTCTATTCACGTGGAGGCTGGGACCGCAAATTGAGGGCGTAGGGCTTGTGACCAGGTCACCGTCATTCCGGTGCCCATAACTTTTGATCCGTAAGGAGTTAAGCGGTGCACAGCATACTGTTGGAAAGCTCTCTAAGAGCTCTAGGACGGGGGCAGCAAGCTAGCATGCTTTGCCCTTTTTAGAGCTCAAAATCGAATGTTTTTATCAATTTCGGGCCACTTTTCTTCTTTCGCTCTGTTTTTCCGTCTCGGATCGTACGTCGTGAGCTGTTAAAAGGACGACCACCCTACTCGCGGAACATTAGAGGACCCTACAATGCGTCGATATCACGTCTTGCGAGGATGCTGCGTTGTTGAAGCTAATGGTTTGTCGTTAAGCCCATTGGGCCGTCTGACTGGGCCATCTCTCTAGGCTGGACTGTGAACCGTTAACACTTAAAAGAATTGTGCCATCAACATGACGGGTGCGATCATACAAGTACTAATGCATTGGATCCCATCAGAACTCGGAAGTTAAGCGTGCTTGGGCGAGAGTAGTACTAGGATAGGTGACCCCCTGGGAAGTCCTCATGTTACACCTCCCATTTCAATTTTTTTCCTTCAGTTAGGGTTGCCAAGATACTTTATCCACCACAATTCTATTATCGAATCCCACGGCACCTTGGGCAAGACAATTTCACTTCACTTGGAGGCTGGGCCCGTAAACCGAGGGCGTAGGGCTTGTGACCAGGTCTCCGTCGCTCCGGTGCCCATAACTTTTGATCCGTAAGGAGTTACGAGGCGCACAACATACCGTTGGAAAGCTCTCTGAGAGCTCTAGGACGGGGGCAGCTAGCTAGCATGCTTTGCCCTTTTTGGAGCTCAAAATCGAACGTTTTCATTAGTTTCGGGCCACTTTTCTTCTTTTGCTCTGTTTTTTCGTCTCGGATCGTACGTCTTGAGCTGTTAAAAGGACGACAACCTTACTCGCGGCACATTAGAGGACCCTAGAATGCGTCGATATCACGTCCTGCAAGGATGCTGCGTTGTTGAAGCGGATGGGTTGTCGTTAAGCCCATTGGGCCTTTTGAATGGGCCATATCTCTAGGCTGTGACTGTGAACCGTTAACACATAAAGGAATTGTGCCCTCAACATGACGGGTACGATCATACCAGCACTAATGCACCGGATCCCATCAGAACTCCGAAGTTAAGCGTGATTAGGAGAGAGTAGTACTAGGATGGGTGACCCCCTGGGAAGTCCTCGTGTTGCACCCCCCTTTTCAATTTTTTTTGCTCCGGTTAGGGTTGCCAAGATACTTTACCCACCACATTTCTATTATCGAATCCCACGGCACCTTGGGCAAGACAACTTCTCTTCACGTGGAGGCTGGGCCAGCAAACCGAGGGCGTAGGGCTTGTGACCAGGTCTCCGTCGCTCCGGTGCCCATAACTTTTGATCCGTAAGGAGTTACGAGGCGCACAACATACCGTTGGAAAGCTCTCTGAGAGCTCTACGACGGTGGCAGCTAGCTAGCTGGCTGTGCCCTTTTCGGAGCTCAAAATCGAACGTTTTCATCAGTTTCGGGCCACTTTTCTTCTTTTGCTCTGTTTTTCCGTCCTGGATCGTACGTCGTGAGCTGTTAAAAGGACGACAACCTTACTCGCGGCACATTAGAGGACCCTACAATGCATCGATATCACGTCTTGCGAGGATGCTGCGTTGTTGAAGCGGATGGGTTGTCGTTAAGCCCATTGGGCCTTTTGAATGGGCCATATCTCTAGGCTGGGACTGTGAACTGTTAACACATAAAGGAATTGTGCCCTCAACATGACGGGTGCGATCATACCAGCACTAATGCACCGGATCCCATTAGAACTCCGAAGTTAAGCGTGCTTGGGCGAGAGTAGTACTAGGATGGGTGACCCCTTGGGAAGCCCTCGTGTTGCACCCCCCTTTTCAATTTTTTTTGCTCCGGTTAGGGTTGCCAAGATACTTTACCCACCACATTTCTATTATCGAATCCCACGGCACCTTGGGCAAGACAACTTCTCTTCACGTGGAGGCTGGGCCCGCAAACCGAGGGCGTAGGGCTTGTGACCAGGTCTCCGTCGCTCCGGTGCCCATAACTTTTGATCTGTAAGAAGTTACGAGGCGCACATCATACCGTTGGAAAGCTCTATGAGAGCTCTACCACGGGGGCAGCTAGCTAGCTCGCTGTGCGCTTTTCGGAGCTCAAAATCGAACGTTTTATTTAGTTTCGGGCCACTTTTCTTCTTTTCCTCTGTTTTTTCGTCCCGGATCGTACGTCATAAGCTTTTAAAAGGACGACAACCGAACTCGCGGGATATTACAGGACCCTACAATGAGCCGATATCAAGTCTTACGAGGATGCTGCATTGTTGAAGCAGATGGGTTGTCCTTAAGCCCATTGGGCCTTTTGAATGGGCCATCTCTCTGGGCTGGGACTGTGAACCATTAACACATAAAGGAATTGTGCCGTCAACATGACGGGTGCTATCATACCGGCACTAATGCACCGGATCCCATTACAACTCCGAAGTTAAGCGTGCTTGGGCGAGAGTAGTACTAGGATGGGTGACCCTCTGGGAAGTCCTCGTGTTGCACACCCTTTTCGATTTTTTATGCTCCGGTTAGGGTTTCCAAGATACTTTACCCCCCACATTTCTATTATTGAATCCCACGGCACCTTGGGCAAGACAACTTCTCTTCACGTGGAGGCTGGGCCCGCAAACCGAGGGCGTAGGGCTTGGGGCCAGGTCTCCATCGCTCTGGTGCCCATAACTTTTGATCCGTAAGGAGTTACGCGGCGCACAGCATACCGTTGGAAAGCTCTCTGAGAGCTCTACGACGGGGGCAGCAGGCTAGCTTGCTGTGCCCCTTTCGGAGCTCAAAATCGAACGTTTTCATCAGTTTCGGGCTACTTTTCTTCTTTTGCTCTGTTTTTCCGTCCCGGATCGTACGTCGTGAGCTGTTAAAAGGACGACAACCTTACTTGCGGCACATTAGAGGACCCTACAATGCGTTGATATCACGTCTTGCGAGGATGCCGCGTTGTTGAAGCGGATGGGTTGTCGTTAAGCCCATTGGGCCTTTTGAATGGGCCATATCTCTAGGCTGGGACTGTGAACCGTTAACACATAAAGGAATTGTGCCCTCAACATGACGGGTGCGATCATACCAGCACTAAAGCACCGTATCCCATCAGAACTCCGAAGATAAGCGTGCTTGGGCGAGAGTAGTACTAGGATGGGTGACCCCCTGGGAAGTCCTCGTGTTGAACCCCCCTTTTCAATTTTTTTTGCTCCGATTAGGGTTGCCAAGATACTTTACCCACCAGATTTCTATTATCGATTCCCACGGCACCTTGGGCAAGACAACTTCTCTTCACATGGAGGCTGGGCCCGCAAACCGAGGGCGTAGGGCTTGTGACCAGGTATTCGTCGCTCCAGTACCCGTAACTTTTGATCTGTAAGGAGTTACTCGGCGCACAGCATACCGTTGGAAGCTCTCTGAGAGCTCTACGACGGGGGCAGCTAGCTAGCACGCTGTACCCTTTCCGGAGCTCAAAATCGAATGTTTTCATCAGTTTCGGGCCACTTTTCTTCTTTTGCTCTGTTTTTCCGTCCCGGATCATACGTCGTGAGATGTTAAAATGACGACAACCTTACTCGCGGCACATTGGAGGACCCTACAATGCGTCGATATCACGTCTTGCGAGGATGCTGCGTTGTTGAAGCGGATGGGTTGTCGTTAAGCCTATTGGGCCTTTTGAATTGGCCATATCTCTAGGCTGGGACTGTGAACCGTTAACACATAAAGGAATTGTGCCCTCAACATGACGGGTGCGATCATACCAGCACTAATCCACCGGATCCCATCAGAACTCCGAAGTTAAGCGTGCTTGGGCGAGAGTAGTACTAGGATGGGTGACCCCCTGGGAAGTTCTCGTGTTGCACCCCCCTTTTCAATTTTTTTTGCTCCGGTTAGGGATGCCAAGATACTTTACCCACCACATTTCTATTATCGAATCCCACGGCACCTTGGGCAAGACAACTTCTCTTCACGTGGAGGCTGGGCCCGCAAACTGAGGGTGTAGGGCTTGTGACCAGGTCTCCGTTCCTTCAGTGCGCATAACTTTTGATCCGTAAGGAGTTACGAGGCGCAAAGCATACCATTGGAAAGCTCTCTGAGAGCTCTATGTCGGGTGCTGCTAGCTAGCTCGCTGTGCCCTTTTCGGAGCTCAAAATCGAACATTTTCATCAGATTCGGGCCACTTTTCTTCTTTTGCTCTGTTTTTCATTCCCGAATCGTACGTCGTGAGCTATTAAAAGGATGACAACCTTACTCGCGGCACATTAGAGGACCTTACAATGCGTCGATATCACGTCTTACGAGGATACTGCGTTGTTGAAGCGGATGGGTTATCGTTAAGCCCATTGGGCCTTTTGAATGGGCCATATCTCTAGGCTGGGACTGTGAACCGTTAACACATAAAGGAATTGTGCCCTCAACATGACGGGTGCGATCATACCAGAACTAATGCACCGGATCCCATCAGAACTCCGAAGTTAAGCGTGCTTGGGCGAGAGTAGTACTAGGATGGGTGACCCCCTGGGAAGTCCTCGTGTTGCACCCCCCTTTTCAATTTTTTTTGCTCCGGTTAGGGTTGCCAAGATACTTTACCCACCACATTTCTATTATCGAATCCCACGGCACCTTGGGCAAGACAACTTCTCTTCACGTGGAGGCTGGGCCTACAAACCGGTGCCCATAACTTTTGATCCGTAAGGAGTTACGAGGCGCACAGCATACCGTTGGAAAGTTCTCTGAGAGCTATACTACCGGTGCAGTAAGCTAGCTTGCTGTGCCCTTTTCGGAGCTCAAAATCGAACGTTTTCATCAGTTTCGGGCCACTTTTCTTCTTTTGCTCTGTTTTTCCGTCCCGGATCGTACGTCGTGAGCTGTTAAAAGGATGACAACCTTACTCGTGGCACATTAGAGGAGCCTACAATGCATCGATATCACGTCTTGCGAGGATGCTGCGTTGTTGAAGCGGATGGGTTGTCGTTAAGCCCATTGGGCCTTTTGAATGGGCCATACCTCTAGGCTGGGACTATGAACCGTTAACACATAAAGGAATTGTACCCTCAACATGACGGGTGCGATCATACTAGCACTAATGCACCGGATCCCATCAGAACTCCGAAGTTAAGCGTGCTTGGGCGAGAGTAGTACTAGGATGGGTGACCCCCTGGGAAGTCCTCGTGTTGCACCCCCCTTTTCAATTTTTTTTGCTCCGGTTAGGGTTGCCAAGATACTTTACCCACCACATTTCTATTATCGAATCCCACGGCACCTTGGGCAAGACAACTTCTCTTCACGTGGAGGCTGGGCCCGCAAACCGAGGGCATAGGGCTTGTGACCAGGTCTCCGTCGCTCCGGTGCCCATAACTTTTGATCCGTAAGGAGTTACGAGGCGCACAGCATACCGTTTGAAAGCTCTCTGAGAGCTCTACGACGGGGGCAACTAGCTAGCTCGCTGTACCATTTTCGGAGCTCAAAACCGAACGTTTTCATCAGTTTCGGGTCTCTTTTCTACTTTTGCTCTGTTTTTCCGTCCCGGATCGTACGTCGTGAGCTGTTAAAAGGACGACAACCTTACTCGCGGCACATTAGAGGACCCTACAATGCGTCGGTATCACGTCTTGCGAGGATGCTGCGTTGTTGAAGTGGATGGGTTGTCGTTAAGCCCATTGGGCCTTTTGAATGGGCCATATCTCTAGGCTGGGATTGTGAACCGTTAACACATAAAGGAATTATGCCCTCAACATGACGGGTGCGATCATACCAGCACTAATGCACCGGATCCCATCAGAACTCCGAAGTTAAGCGTGCTTGGGCGAGAGTAGTACTAGGATGGGTGACCCCCTGTGAAGTCCTCGTGTTGCACCCCCCTTTTCAATTTTTTTTGCTCCGGTTAGGGTTGCCAAGATACTTTACCGACCAAATCTCTATTATCGAATCCCACGGCACCTTGGGCAAGACAACTTCTCTTCACGTGGAAGCTTGGCCCCCAAACCGAGGGCGTAGGGCTTGTGACCAGGTCTCCGTCGCTCCGGTGCCCATAACTTTTGATCTGTAAGGAGTTACGAGGCGCACAGCATACCGTTCGAAAGATCTTTGAGAGCTCTACGACGTGGGGAGCTAGCTAGCTCGTGGTGCCCTTTTCGGAGCTCAAAATCGAATGTTTTCATCAGTTTCGGGCCACTTTTCTTCTTTTGCTCTGTTTTTCCGTCCCGGATCGTACGTCGTGAGCTGTTAAAAGGATGATAACCTTACTCGCGGCACTTTAGAGGACCCTACAATGCGTCGATATCACGTATTGCGAGGATGCTGCGTTGTTGAAGCGGATGGGTTGTCGTTAAGCCCATTGGGCCTTTTGAATGGGCCATATCTCTAGGCTGGGACTGTGAACCGTTAACACATAAAGGAATTGTGCCCTCAACATGACGGGTGCGATCATACCTGCACTAATGCACCGGATCCCATCAGAACTCCGAAGTTAAGCGTGCTTGGGCGAGAGTAGTACTAAGATGGGTGACCCCCTGGGAAGTCCTCGTGTTGCACCCCCCTTTTCAATTTTTTTTGCTCCGGTTAGGGTTGCCAAGATACTTTACCTACCACATTTCTATTATCGAATCCCACGGCACCTTGGGCAAGACAACTTCTATTCACGTGGAGGCTGGGCCAGCAAACCGAGGGCGTAGGGCTTGTGACCAAGTCTCCGTCGCTCCGCTGCCCATTACTTTTGATCCGTAAGGAGTTACGAGGCGCACAGCAAACCGTTGGAAAGCTCTCTGAGAGCTCTACAACGGGGGCAGCTAGTTAGTTCGTGGTGCCCTTTTCGGAGCTCAAAATCGAACGTTTTCATCAGTTTCGGGCCACTTTTCTTCTTTTGCTCTATTTTTCCGTCCCGGATCGTACGTTGTGAGCTGTTAAAAGGACGACAACCATACTCGCGGCACATTAGAGGACCCTACAATGCGTCGATATCACGTCTTGCGAGGATACTGTGTTGTTGAAGCGGATGGGTTGTCGTTAAGCCCATTGGGCCGTTTGAATGGGCCATATCTCTAGGCTGGGACTGTGATTCGTTAACACAAAAAGGAATTCTGCCCTCAACATGACGGGTGCGATCATACCAGCACTAATGCACCGGATCCCATCAGAACTCCGAAGTTAAGCGTGCTTGGGCGAGAGTAGTACTAGGATGGGTGACCCTCTAGGAAGTCCTCGTGTTGCACCTCCCTTTTCAATTTTTTTTGCTCCGGTTAGGGTTGCCAAGATACTTTACCCACCACATTTCTATTATCGAATCCCACGGCACCTTGGGCAAGACAACTTCTCTTCACGTGGAGGCTGGGCCTGGAAACCGAGGGCGTAGGGCTTATGACCAAGTCTCGTCGCTCCGGTGCCCATAACTTTTGATCCGTAAGGAGTTACGAGGCGCACAGCATACCGTTGGAAATCTCTCTGAGAGCTCTACGACTGGGGAAGCTAGCTAGCTCGCTTTGCCCTTTTCGGAGCTCAAAATCGAACGTTTTCATTAGTTTCGGGCCACTTTTCTTCTTTTGCTCTGTTTTTCCGTCCCGGATTGTACGTCGTGAGCTGTTAAAAGGACGACAACCTTACTCGCGGCACATTAGAGGACCCTACAATGCCACGATCTCTGGTCTTGAGAGGATGCTGGGTTGTTGAAGCAGATGCGTTGTCATTAAGCCCATTGGGCCTTTTGAATGGACCGTATCTCTAGGCTGGGACTGTGAACCGTTAACACATAAAGGAATTGTGCCCTCCACATGACGGGTGCGATCATACCAGCACTAATGCACCGGATCCCATCAGAACTCCGAAGTTAAGCGTGCTTGGGCGAGAGTAGTACTAGGATGGGTGACCCCTTGGGTAGTCCTCGTGTTGCACCCCCCTTTTCAATATTTTTTTCTCCGGTTAGGGTTGCCAAGATACTTTACCCACCACATTTCTATTATCGAATCCCACGGCACCTTGGGCAATACAACTTCTCTTCACGTGGAGGCTGGACCCGCAAATCGGTGCCCATAACTTTTGATCCGTAAGGAGTTACGAGGCGCACAGCATACCGTTGGAAAGCTCTCTGAGAGCTCTACGACGGGGGCAGCTAGCTAGCTCGCTGTGCCCTTTTCGGAGCTCCAAATCGAACATTTTTATCAGTTTCGGGCCACTTTTCTTGTTTTGCTCTGTTTTTCCGTCCCGGATCGTACGTCGTTAGCTGTTAAAAGGACGACAACCTTACTCGCGGCACATTAGAGGACCTTACAATGCGTCGATATCACGTCTTACGGGGATGCTGCGTTGTTGAAGTGGATGTGTTGTCGTTAAGCCCATTGGGCCGTTTGAATGGGCCATATCTCTAGGCTGGGACTGTGAACTGTTAACACATAAAGGAATTGTGCCCTCAACATGACGGGTGCGATCATACCAGCACTAATGCACCGGATCCCATTAGAACTCCGAAGTTAAGCGTGCTTGGGCGAGAGTAGTACTAGGATGGGTGACCCCTTGGGAAGTCCTCATGTTGCACCCCCCTTTTCAATTTTTTTTGCTCCGGTTAGGGTTGCCAAGATACTTTACCCACCACATTTCTATTATCGAATCCCACGGAACCTTGGGCAAGACAACTTCTCTTCACGTGGAGGCTGGGCCCGCAAACCGAGGGCGTAGGGCTTGTGACCAGGTGTCCGTAGCTCCAGTGCCCATAACTTTTGATCCGTAAGGAGTTACGAGGCGCACAGCATACCGTTGGAAAGCTCTCTGAGAGCTCTACGACGGGGGCAGCAAGCTAGTTCGCTGTGCCCTTTTAGGAGCTCAAAATCGAACGTTTTCATCAGTTTTGGGACACTTTTCTTCTTTTGCTCTGTTTTTCCGTCCAGGATCGTACGTCGTGTGCTGTTAAAAGGACGACAACCTTACTCGCGGCACATTAGAGGACCCTACAATGCGTCGATATCACGTCTTGCGAGGATGCTGCGTTGTTGAAGCGGATGGGTTGTCGTTAAGCCCATTGGGCCTTTTGAATGGGCCATATCTCTAGGCTGGGACTGTGAACCGTTAACACAGAAAGAAATTGTGCCCTCAACATGACGGTTGCGATCATACCAGTACTAATGCACCGGATCCCATTAGAACTCCGAAGTTAAGCGTGCTTGGGCGAGAGTAGTGCTAGGATGGGTGACCCCTTGGGAGGTCCTCGTGTTGTACCCCACTTTTCAATTTTTTTTGTTCCGGTTAGGGTTGCCAAGATACTTTACCCACCACATTTCTATTATCGAATCCCACGGCACCTTGGGCAAGACAACTTCTCTTCACGTGGAGGCTGGGCCCGTAAACCGAGGGCGTAGGGCTTGTGACCAGGTCTCCGTCGCTCCGGTGCCCATAACTTTTGATCCGTAAGGAGTTACGAGGCGCACAACATACCGTTGGAAAGCTCTCTGAGAGCTCTACGACAGGGGCAGCTAGCTGGCTCGCTGTGCCCTTTCCGGAGCTCAAAATCGAACATTTTAATTAGTTTCAGGCCACTTTTCTTCTTTTGCTCTGTTTTTCCGACCCGGATCGTACGTCGTGAGGTGTTAAAAGGACGACACCCTTACTCGTGGCACATTAGAGGACCCTACAATGCGTCGATATCACTTCTTGCGAGGATACTGCGTTGTTGAAGCGGATGGGTTGTCGTTAAGCCCATTAGGCCTTATAAATGGGCCATCTCTCTAGGTTGGGACTGTGAACCGTTAACACATAAAATAATTGTGCCCTCAACATGACGGGTGCGATCGTACCCGCATTAATGCACTAGATCCCATCAGAATTCAGAAATTAAGCGTGCTTGGGCGAGAGTAGTACTAGGATGGGCGACTCCCTGGGAAGTCCTAGTGTTGCATCCCCCTTTTAAATTTTTTTTGCTCCGGTTAGGGTTGCCAAGGTACTTTACCCACCACATTTCTATTATCGAATCCCACGGCACCTTGGGCAAGACAACTTCTATTCACGTGGAGGCTGGGCCCGCAAACCGAGGGCGTAGGGCTTGTGACCAGGTCTCCGTCGCTCCGGTGCCCATAACTTTTGATCCGTAAGGAGTTACGAGGCGCACAGCATACCGTTGGAAAGCTCTCTGAGAGCTCTACGACGGGGGCAGCAAGCTAGCTCGCTGTGCCCTTTTAGCAGCTCAAAATCGAACGTTTTCATCAGTTTTGGGCCACTTTTCTTCTTTTGCACTGTTTTTCCGGCCCGGATCGTACGTCGTGAGCTGTTAAAAGGACGACAACCTTACTCGCGGCACATTAGAGGGCCCTACAATGCGTCGATATCACGTCTTGCGAGGATGCTGCGTTGTTGAAGCTGATGGGTTGTCGTTAAGCCATTGGGCCTTTTGAATGGGCCATATCTCTAGGCTGGGACTGTGAACCGTTAACACATAAAGGAATTGTGCCCTCAACATGGCGGGTGCGATCATACCAGCACTAATGCACCGGATCCCATCAGAACTCCGAAGTTAAGCGTGCTTGGGCGAGAGTAGTACTAGGATGGGTGACCCCCTGGGAAGTCCTCGTGTTGCACCCCCCTTTTCAATTTTTTTTGCTCCGGTTAGGGTTGCCAAGATACTTTACCCACCACATTTCTATTATCGAATCCCACGGCACCTTGGGCAAGACAACTTCTCTTCACGTGGAGGCAGGGCCCGCAAACCGAGGGCGTAGGGCTTGTGACCAGGTCTCCGTCGCTCCGGTGCCCATAACTTTTGATCCGTAAGGAGTTACGAGGCGCACAGCATACCGTTGGAAAGCTCTCTGAGAGCTCTACGACGGGGGCAGCTATCTAACTTGCTTTGCCCTTTTCGGAGCTCAAAATCGAACGTTTTCCTCAGTTTTGGGCCACTTTCCTTCTTTTGCGCTGTTTTTTCGTCCCGGATCGTACGTCGTGAGCGGTTAAAAGGACGACAACCTTATGCGCGGGACATTAGAGGACCCTACAACATGTCATTATCATGTCTTGCGAGGATGCTGCGTTGTTGAAGCGGATGGGTTGTCGTTAAGCCCATTGGGCCTTTTGAATGGGCCATATCTCAAGGCTGGGACTGTGAACCGTTAACACATAAAGGAATTGTGCCCTCAACATGACGGGTGCGATCATACCAGCACTAATGCACCGGATCCCATCAGAACTCCGAAGTTAAGCGTGCTTGGGCGAGAATAGTACTAGGATAGGTGACCCCCGGGGTAGTCCTCGTGTTGCACCCCCCTTTTCAATTTTTTTTGCTCCGGTTAGGGTTGCCAAGATACTTTACCCACCACATTTCTATTATCGAATCCCACGGTACCTTGGGCAAGACAACTTCTCTTCACGTGGAGGCTGGGCCCGCAAACCGATGTCGTAGGGCTTGTGACCAGGTCTCCGTCGCCCCGGTGCCCATAACTTTTGATCCGTAAGGAGTTACGAGGCGCACAGCATACCGTTGGAAAGCTCTCTGAGAGCTCTACGACGGGGGCAGCTATCTAGCTCGCTTTGCATTTTTTGGAGCTCAAAATCGAACGTTTTCATCAGTTTCGGGCCACTTTTCTTCTTTTGCTCTGTTTTTCCGTCCCGGATCGTACGTCGTGAGCTGTTAAAAGGACGACAACCTTACTCGCAGCACATTAGAGGACCCTACAATGCGTCGATATCACGTCTTGCGAGGATGCTGCGTTGTTGAAGCGGATGGGTAGTCGTTAAGCCCATTGGGCCTTTTGAATGGGCCATATCTCAAGGCTGGGACTGTGAACCGTTAACACATAAAGGAATTGTGCCCTCAACATGACGGGTGCGATCATACCTGCACTAATGCACCGGATCCCATCAGAACCTCGAAGTTAAGCGTGGTTGGGCGAGAGTAGTACTAGGATGGGTGACCCCCTGGGTAGTCCTCGTGTTGCACCCCCATTTTCAATTTTTTTTGCTCCGGTTAGGGTTGCCAAGATACTTTACCCACCACATTTCTATTATCGAATCCCACGGCACCTTGGGCAAGACAACTTCTCTTCACGTGGAGGCTGGGCCCGCAAACCGGTGCCCATTACTTTTGGTCCGTAAGGAGTTACGAGGCGCACAGCATACCGTTGGAAAGCTCTCTGAGAGCTCTACGACGGGGGTAGCAAGCTAGATCGCTATGCCCTTATCGGAGCTCAAAATCGAACGTTTTCATAAGTTTCGGCCCACTTTTCTTCTTTTGCTCTGTTTTTCTGTCCCGGATCGTACGTCGTGAGCTGTTAAAAGGACGACAACCTTACTCGCGGCACATTAGAGGACCCTACAATGCGTCGATATCACGTCTTACGAGGATGCTGCGTTGTTGAAGCGGATGGGTTGTCGTTAAGCCCATTGGGCCTTTTGAATGGGCCATATCTCTAGGCTGGGACTGTGAACCGTTGACACATTAAGGAATTGTGCCCTCAACATGACGGGTGCGATCATACCAGCACTAATGCACCGGATCCCCTCAACACTCCGAAGTTAAGGGTGCTTGTGCGAGAGTAGTACTAGGATGGGTGACTCCCTGGGAACTCCTCGTGTTGCACCCCCCTTTTCAATTTTTTTTGCTCCGGTTAGGGTTGCCAAGATACTATACCCACCACATTTCTATTATCGAATCCCAAGGCACCTTGGGTAAGACAACTTCTCTTCACGTGGAGGCTGGGCCCAAAACCGAGGGCGTAGGGCTTGTGTGACCAGGTCTCCGTCGCTACGGTGCCCATAATTTTTGATCCGTAAGGAGTTACGAGGCGCACAACATACCCTTGGAAAGCTCTCTGAGAGCTCTACGACGGGGGCAGCTATCTAGCTTGATTTGCCCTTTTCGGAGCTCAAAATCGAACGTTTTCATCTTTTTCGGGCCACTTTTCTTCTTTTGCTCTGTTTTTCCGTCCCGGATCGTACGTCGTGAGCTGTTAAAAGGACGACAACCTTACTCGCGGCACATTAGAGGACCCTACAATGCGTCGATATCACGTCTTGCCAGGATGCTGCGTTGTTGAAGCGGATGGGTAGTCGTTAAGCCCATTGGGCCTTTTGAATGGGCCATATCTCAAGGCTGGGACTGTGAACCGTTAACACATAAAGGAATTGTGCCATCAACATGACGGGTGCGATCATACCAGCACTAATGCACCGGATCCCATCAGAACCCCGAAGTTAAGCGGTCTTCGGGGAGAGTAGGACTAGGATGGGTGACCCCCTGGGTAGTCGTCGTGTTGCACCCCCCTTTTCAATTTTTTTTGCTCCGGTTAGGGTTGCCAAGATACTTTACCCACCACATTTCTATTATCGAATCTCCCGGCACCTTGGGCAAGACTACCTCTCTTCACGTGGAGGCTGGGCCCGCAAACCGGTGCCCATAACTTTTGATCCGTAAGGAGTTACGAGGCACAGAGCATACCGTTGGAAAGCTCTCTGAGAGCTCTACGACGAGGGCAGCAAGCTAGCTCGCTATGCCCTTTTTGGAGCTCAAAATCGAACGTTTTCATCAGTTTCGGGCTACTTTTCTTCTTTTACTCTGTTTTTCCGTCCCGGATCGTACGTAGTGTGCTGTTAAAAGGACTACAACCTTACTCGCGGCACATTAGAGGACCCTACAATGCGTCGATATCACGTCTTGCGAGGATGCTGCGTTGTTGAAGGTGATGGGTTGTCGTTTAGCCCATTGGGCCTTTTGAATGGGCCATCTCTCTAGGCTGGGACTGTGAATCGTTAACACAAAGAAATTGTGCACTCAACATGACGGGTGCGATCATACCAGCACTAATGCACCGGATCCCATCAGAACTCCGAAGTTAAGCGTGCTTGGGCGAGAGTAGTACTAGGATGGGTGACCCCCTGGGAAGTCCTCGTGTTGCACCCCCCTTTTCAATTTTTTTTTGCTCCGGTTAGGGTTGCCAAGATACTTTATCCACCACATTTCTATTATCGAATCCCACGGCACCCTTGGCAAGACAACTTCACATCACATGGAGGCTGGGCCCGCAAACCGAGGGCGTAGGGCTTGTGACAGGGTCTCCGTCGCTCCGGTGCCCATAACTTTTGATCCGTAAGGAGTTACGAGGCGCACAGCATACCTTTGGAAAGCTCTCTGAGAGCTCTACGACGGGGGCCGTTAGCTAGCTT
This sequence comes from Ehretia macrophylla, assembly GCA_037974665.1. NCBI lineage: Eukaryota > Viridiplantae > Streptophyta > Magnoliopsida > Boraginales > Ehretiaceae > Ehretia > Ehretia macrophylla. The sequence goes on from CM075773.1 coordinate 3,258,420, forward strand.
GCTGTGCCCTTTTCGGAGCTCAAAATCGAACGTTTTCATCAATTTCGGGCGACTTTTCTTCTTTTGCTCTTTTTTTCCGTCCCGGATCGTACGTTGTGAGCTGTTAAAAGGATGACAACCCTACTCGCGGCACATTAGAGGACCCTACAATGCGTCGATATCACGTCTTGCGAGGATGCTGCGTTGTTGAAGCGGATGGGTTGTCGTTAAGCTCATTGGGCCTTTTGAATGGGCCATATATCAAGGCTGGGACTATGAACCGTTAACACATAAAGGAATTGTGCCCTCAACCTGACGGGTGCGATCATACCAGCACTAATGCACCGGATCCCATCAGAACTCCGAAGTTAAGCGTGCTTGGGCGAGAGTAGTACTAGGATGGGTGACCCCCTAGGAAGTCCTCGTGTTGCACCCCCTTTTTCAATTTTTTTTGCTCCGGTTAGGGTTCTCAAGATACTTTCCCCCCCACACTTCTACTCTCGACTCCCACGGCACCTTGGGCCAGACTACTTCTCTTCACGTGGAGGCTGGGCCCGCAAACCGAGGGCGTAGGGCTTGTGACCAGGTCTCCGTCGCTCCGGTGCCCATAACTTTTGATCCGTAAGGAGTTACGAGGCGCACAGCATAACGGTGGAAAGCTCTCTGAGAGCTCTACACTGGGGGCAGCCTGCTCCCTCGCTATCCCCTTTTCGGAGCTCAAAATCGAACGTTTTCATCAGTTTCGGGCCACTTTTCTTCTTTTGCTCTGTTTTTCCGTCCCGGATCGTACGTCGTGAGCTGTTAAAAGGACGACAACCCTACTCACGGCACATTAGAGGACCCTACAATGTGTCAATATCACGTCTTGCGAGGATGCTTCGTTGTTGAAGCGGATGTGTTGCCGTTAAGCTCATTGGGCCTTTTGAATGGGCCATATATCAAGGCTGGGACTATGAACCGTTAACACATAAAGGAATTGTGCCCTCAACATGACGGGTGCGATCATAGCAGCACTAATGCACAGGATCCCATCAGAACTCCGAAGTTAAGCGTGCATGGGCGAGAGTAGTACTAGGATGGGTGACGCCCTAGGAAGTCCTCGTGTTGCACCCCCCTTTTCAATTTTTTTTGCTCCGGTTAGGGTTGCCAAGATACTTTACCCACCACATTTCTATTATCGAATCCCACGGCACCTTGGGCAAGACTACTTCTATTCATGTGGAGGCTGGGCTCGCAAACCGAGGGCGTAGGGCTTGTGACCAGGTCTCCGTCGCTCCGGTGCCCATAACTTTTGATCCGTAATGAGTTACGAGGCGCACAGCATACCGTTGGAAAGCTCTCTGAGAGCTCTACGATGGGGGCAGCTAGCTAGCTCGCTGTGCCCTTTTTGGAGCTCAAAATTGAACGTTTTCATCAGTTTTGGGCCACTTTTCTTCTTTTGCTCTGTTTTTCCGTCCCGGATCGTACGTCGTGAGCTGTTAAAAGGACGACAACCCTACTGGCCGCACATTAGAGGACCCTACAATGCGTCGATATCACATCTTGCGAGGATGCTGCGTTGTTGAAGCGGATGGGTTGTCGTTAAACCCTTTGGGCCTTTTGAATGGGCCATATATCAAGGCTGGGACTATGAACTGTTAACACATAAAGGAATTGTGCCCTCAGCATGACGGGTGCGATCATACCAGCACTAATGCACCGGATCCCATCAGAACTCCGAAGTTAAGCGTGCTTGGGCGAGAGTAGTACTAGGATTAAGCGTGCTTGGGCGAGAGTAGTACTAGGATGGGTGACCCCCTAGGAAGTCCTCGTGTTGCACCCCCTTTTTCAATTTTTTTTGCTCCGGTTAGGGTTGCCAAGATACTTTACCCACCACTTTTTTATTATCGAATCCCACGGCACCTTGGGCAAGACAACTTCTCTTCACGTGGAGGCTGGGCCCGCAAATCGGTGCCCATGACTATTGATCCGTAAGGAGTTACGAGGCGCACAGCATACTGTTGGAAAGCTCTCTGAGAGCTCTACGACGGGGGGCAGCAAGCTAGCTCGCTGTGCCCTTTTCGGAGCTCAAAATCGAACGTTTTCATCAGTTTCGGGCCACTTTTCTTCTTTTCCTCTGTTTTTCCATCCCGGATCGTACGACGTGAGCTATTAAAAGAGCGACAACCTTACTTGCGGCACATTAGAGGACGCTACAATGCGTCGATATCACGTCTTGCGAGGTTGCTGCGTTGTTGAAGCGGATGGGTTGTCGTTAAGCCCATTGGGCCTTTTGAATGGGCCATATCTCTAGGCTAAGACTGTGAACCGTTAACACATAAAGAAATTGTGCCCTCAACATGACGGGTGCGTTCATACCAGCACTAATGCACCGGATCGCATCAGAACTCCGAAGTTAAGCGTGCTTCGGCGAGAGTAGTACTAGGATGGGTGACCCCGTGGGTAGTCCTTGTGTTGCACCACCCTTTTCAATTTTTTTTGCTCCAGTTACGGTTGCCAAGATACTTTACCCACCACATTTCTATTATCGAATCCCACGGCACCTTGGGCAAGACAACTTCTCTTCACGAGGAGGCTGGGCCCGTAAACCGATGCCCATTACTTTTGATCCGTAAGGAGTTACGAGACGCACAGCATACCGTTGGAAAGCTCTTTGAGAGCTCTACAACGGGGGCATCGAGCTTGCTTGCTGTGCCCTTTTCGGAGCTCAAAATCGAACGTTTTCATCAGTTTCGGGCCACTTTTCTTCTTTTGCTCTGTTTTTCCGTCCCGGATCGTACGTCGTGAGCTGTTAAAAGGACGACAACCTTACTCGCGGCACATTAGAGGACCCTACAATGCGTCGATATCACGTCTTGCGAGGATGCTGCGTTGTTGAAGCGGATGGGTTGTCGTTAAGCCCATTTGGCCTTTTGAATGGGCCATATCTCTAGGCTGGGACTGTGAACCGTTAACACATAAAGGAATTGTGCCCTCAACATGACGGGTGCGATCATACCAGCACTAATGCACCAGATCCCATCAGAACTCCGAAGTTAAGCGTGCTTGGGCGAGAGTAGTACTAGGATGGGTGACCCCCTAGGAAGTCCACGTGTTGCACCCCCATTTTCAATTTTTTTTTCTCCGGTTAGGGTTGCCAAGATACTTTACCCACCACATTTCTATTATCGAACCCCACGGCACCTTGGGCCAGACAACTTCTCTTCACATGGAGGCTGGGCCCGCAAACCGAGGGCGTAGGGCTTGTGACCACGTCTCCGTCGCTCCGGTGCCCATAACTTTTGTTCCGTAAGGAGTTACGAGGCGCACAGCATACCGTTGGAAAGCTCTCTGAGAGCTCTACGACGAGGGCAGCTAGCTAGCTCCCGTTGCCCTTTTCGGAGCTCAAAATCGAACGTTTTCATCAGTTTCAGGCCACTTTTCTTCTTTTGCTCTGTTTTTCAATCCCAGATCGTACGTCGTGAGCTGTTAAAAGGACGACAACCTTACTCGCGGCACATTAGAGGACCCTACAATGCGTCGATATCACGTCTTGCGAGGATGCTGCGTTGTTGAAGCGGATGGGTGGTCGTTAAGCCCATTGGGCCTTTTGAATGGGCCATATCTCTAGGCTGGGACTGTGAACCGTTAACACATAAAGGAATTATGCCCTCAACATGACGGGTGCGATCATACCAGCACTAATGCACCGGATCCCATTAGAACTCCGAAGTTAAGCGTGCTTGGGCGAGAGTAGTACTAGGATGGGTGACCCCCTGGGAAGTCCTCGTGTTGCACCCCCCTTTTCAATTTTTTTTGCTCCGGTTAGGGTTGCCAAGATACTTTACCCACCACATTTCTATTATCGAATCCCACGGCACCTTGGGCAAGACAACTTCTCTTCACGTGGAGGCTGGGCCCGCAAACCGAGGGCGTAGGGCTTGTGACCAGGTCTCCGTCGCTCCGGTGCCCATAACTTTTGATCCATAAGGAGTTACGAGGCGCACAGCATACCGTTGGAAAGCTCTCTTAGAGCTCTACGACGGGGGCAGCAAGCTAGCTCCCTTTGCCCTTTTAGGAGCTCAAAATCGAACGTTTTCATCAGTTTCGGGCCACTTTTCTTCTTTTGCTCTGTTTTTCCGTCCCAAATCGTACGTCGTGAGCTGTTAAAAGGACGACAACCTTACTCGCCGCACATTAGAGGACCCTACAATGCGTCGATATCACGTCTTGCGAGGATGCTGCTTTGTTGAAGCGGATGGGTGGTCGTTAAGCCCATTGGGCCTTTTGAATGGGCCATATCTATAGGCTGGGACTGTGAACCGTTAACACATAAAGGAATTATGCCCTCAACATGATGGGTTCGATCATACCAGCACTAATGCACCGGATCCCATCAGAACTCCGAAGTTATGCGTGCTTTGGCGAGAGTAGTACTAGGATGGGTGACCCCCTGGGAAGTCCTCGTGTTGCACCCCGCTTTTCAAATTTTTTTGCTCCGGTTAGGCTTGCCAAGATACTTTACCCACCACATTTCTATTATCGAATCCCACGGCACCTTGGGCAAGACAACTTCTCTTCACGTGGAGGCTGGGCCCGCAAACCGGTGCCCATAACTTTTGATCCATAAGGAGTTACGAGGCGCACAGGATACCGTTGGAAAGCTCTCTGAGAGCTCTACGACGGGGGCAGCAGCTAGCTCGCTGTGCCCTTTTCGGAGCTCAAAATCGAACGTTTTCATCAGTTTCGGGCCACTTTTCTTCTTTTGCTATGTTTTTCCGTCCCGGATCGTACGTCGTGAGCTGTTAAAAGGACGACAACCTTACTCGCGTTACATTAGAGGACCCTACAATGCGTCGATATCACGTCTTGCGAGGATGCTACGTTGTTGAAGCGGATGGGTTGTCGTTAAGCCCATTGGGCCTTTTGAATGGGCCATATCTCTAGGCTGGGACTGTGAACCGTTAACACATAAAGGAATTGTGCCCTCAACATGACGGGTGCGATCATACCAGCACTAATGCACCGGATCCCATCAGAACTCCGAAGTTAAGCGTGCTTGGGCGAGAGTAGTACTAGGATGGGTGACCCCCTGGGAAGTCCTCGTGTTGCACCCCCCTTTTCAATTTTTTTTGCTCCGGTTAGGGTTGCCAAGATACTTTACCCACCACATTTCTATTATCGAACCCCACGGCACCTTGGGCAAGACAACTTCTCTTCACGTGGAGGCTGGGCCCGCAAACCGGTGCCCATAACTTTTGATCCGTAAGAAGTTACGAGGCGCACAGCATACCGTTGGAAAGCTCTCTGAGAGCTCTACGACGGGGGCAGCAATCTAGCTTGCTGTGCCTTTTTCGGAGCTCAAAATCGAACGTTTTCATCAGTTTCGGGCCACTTTTCTTCTTTTGCTATGTTTTTCCGTCCCGGATCGTACGTCGTGAGCTGTTAAAAGGACGACAACCTTACTCACGGCACATTAGAGGACCCTACAATGCGTCGATATCTCGTCTTGCGAGGATGCTGCGTTGTTGAAGCGGATGGGTTGTCGTTAAGCCCATTGGGCCTTTTGAATGGGCCATATCTCTAGGCTGGGGCCGTGAACCGTTAACACATAAAGGAATTGTGCCCTAAACATGACGGGTGCGATCATACCAGCACTAATGCACCGGATCCCATCAGAACTCCGAAGTTAAGCGTGCTTGGGCGAGAGTAGTACTAGGATGGGTGACCCCCCGGGAAGTCCTCGTGTTGCACCCCCCTTTTCAATTTTTTTTGCTCCGGTTAGGGTTGCCAAGATACTTTACCCACCACATTTCTATTATCGAACCCCACGGCACCTTGGGCAAGACAACTTCTCTTCACGTGGAGGCTGGGCCAGCAAACCGGTGCCCATAACTTTTAATTCGTAAGGAGTTACGAGGCGCACAACATACCGTTGGAAGGCTCTCTGAGAGCTCTACGACGGGGGCAGCAAGCTCGCTTGCTGTGCCCTTTTCGGAGCTCAAAATCGAACGTTTTCATCAATTTCGGGCCACTTTTCTACATTTCCTCTGTTTTTCCGTCCCGGATCGTACGTCGTGAGCTGTTAAAAGGACGACAACCTTACTCGCGGCCCATTAGAGGACCCTACAATGCGTCGATATCACATCTTGCGAGGATGCTGCGTTGTTGAAGCGGATGGGTTGTCGTTAAGCCCATTGGGCCTTTTGAATGGGCCATATCTCTAGGCTGAGACTGTGAACCGTTAACACATAAAGGAATTATGCCCTCAATATGACGGGTGCGATCATACCAGCACTAATGCATCGGATCCCATCAGAACTCCGAAGTTAAGCGTGCTTGGGCGAGAGTAGTACTAGGATGGGTGACCCCCTGGGGAGTCCTCATGGTGCAAGCCCCTTTTCAAATTTTTTCGCCCCCGTTAGGGTTGCCAAGATACTTTACCCACCACATTTCTATTATCGAATCCCACGGCACCTTGGGCAAGACAACTTCGCTTCACGTGGAGGCTGGGCCCGTAAACCAGTGCCCATAAATTTTGATCCGTAAGGAGTTACGAGGCGCACAACATACCGTTAGAAAGCTCTCTGAGAGCTCTACGACGGGGGCAGCAATCTAGCACGCTGTGCCCTTTTCGGAGGTCAAAATCGAACGTTTTCATCAGTTTCGGGCCACTTTTCTTCTTTTGCTATGTTTTTCCGTCCCGGATCGTACGTCGTGAGCTGTTAAAAGGACGACAACCTTACTCGCGGCACATTAGAGGACCCTACAATGCGTCGATATCACGTCTTGCGAGGATGCTGCGTTGTTGAAGCGGATGGGTTGTCGTTAAGCCAATTGGGCCTTTTAAATGGGCCATATCTCTAGGCTGGGACTGTGAACCGTTAACACATAAAGGAATTATGCCCTCAACATGACGGGCGCGATCATACCAGCACTAATGCACCGGATCCCATCAGAACTCCGAAGTTAAGCGTGCTTGGGCGAGAGTAGTACTAGGATGGGTGACCCCCTGGGAAGTCCTTGTGTTGCACCCCCCTTTTCAATTTTTTTTGCTCCGGTTAGGGTTGCCAAGATACTTTACCCACCACATTTCTATTATCGAATCCCACGGCACCTTGGGCAAAACAACTTCTCTTCACGTGGAGGCTGGGCCCGCAAACCAGTGCCCATAACTTTTGATCCGTAAGGAGTTACGAGGCGCACAGCATACCGTTGGAAGGCTCTCTGAGAGCTCTACGACAAGGGCAGCAAGCCAGCTTGCTATACCCTTTTCGGAGCTCAAAATAGAACGTTTTCATCAGTTTCGGGCCACTTTTCTTCTTTTCCTCTGTTTTTCCGTCCCGGATCGTACGTCGTGAGTTGTTAAAAGGACGACAACCTTACTCGCGTCACATTAGAGGACCCTACAATGCGTCGATATCACGTCTTGCGAGGATGCTGCGTTGTCGAAGCGGATGGGTTGTCGTTAAGCCCATTGGGCCTTTTGAATGGGCCATATCTCTAGGCTGGGACTGTGAACCGTTAACACATAAAGGAATTGTGCCCTCAACATGACGGGTGCGATCATACCAGCACTAATGCACCGGATCCCATCAGAACTCCGAAGTTAAGCGTGCTTGGGCGAGAGTAGTACTAGGATGGGTGACCCCCTGGGAAGTCTTTGTGTTGCACCCCCCTTTTCAATTTTTTTTGCTCCGGTTAGCGTTGCCAAGATACTTTACCCACCACATTTCTATTATCGAATCCCATGGCACCTTGGGCAAGACAATTTCGCTTCACGGGGAGGCTGGGCCCGCAAACCGAGGGCGTAGGGCTTGTGACTAGGTCTCCATCGCTCCGGTGCCCATAACTTTTGATCCGTAAGGAGTTACGAGGCGCACAGCATACCGTTGGAAAGCTCTCTAAGAGCTCTACGACGGGGGCAGCTAGCTGGCTGGCTTTGCCCTTTTCGGAGCTCAAAATCGAACGTTTTCATCAGTTTTGGGCCACTTTTCTTCTTTTGCTCTATTTTTTCGTCCCGGATCGTACGTCGTGAGCTGTTAAAAGGATGTTAGCCTTACTCGCGGCACATTAGAAGCCCCTACAATGCGTCGATCTCCCGTCTTGCGAGTATGCTGCGCTGTTGAAGCGGATGGGTTGTCGTTAAGCCCATTGGGCCTTTTGAATGGGCCATATCTCTAGGCTGGGACTGTGAATCGTTAACACATAAAGGAATTGTGCCCTCAACATGACGGGTGCGATCATACCAACACTAACGCACCGGATCCCATCAGAACTCTGAAGTTAAGCGTGGTTGGGCGAGAGTAGTACTAGGATGGGTGACCCCCTGGGAAGTCCTCGTGTTGCACTCCCCTTTTCAATTTTTTTTTGTTCTGGTTAGGGTTGCCAAGATACTTTACCCACCACATTTCTATTATCGAATCCTACGGCACCTTGGGCAAGACAACTTCTCTTCACGTGGAGGATGGGCCAGCAAACCGAGGGCGTAGGGCTTGTGACCAGGTCTCCGTCGCTCCGGTGCCCATAACTTTTGATCCGTAAGGAGTTACGAGGCGCACAGCAGACCGTTGGAAAGCTCTCCGAGAGCTCTACGACGTTGGCAGCAAGCTAGCTGGCTGTGCCCTTTTCAGAGCTCAAAATCGAACGTTTTCATCAATTTCGGGCCACTTTTCTTCTTTTGCTCTATTTTTCCGTCCTGGATCGTACGTCGTGAGCTGTTAAAAGGACGACAACCCTGCTCGCGGCACATTAGAGGACCCTACTATGCGTCGATATCACGCCTTGCGAGGATGCTGCGTTGTTGAAGCGGATGGGTTGTCGTTAAGCTCATTGGGCCTTTTGAATGGGCCATATATCAAGGCTGGGACTATGAACCGTTAACACATAAAGGAATTGTGCCCTCAACATGACGGGTGCGATCATACCAGCACTAATGCACCGGATCCCATCAGAACTCCGAAGTTAAGCGTGCTTGGGCGAGAGTAGTACTAGGATGGGTGACCCCTTGGGAAGTCCTCGTGTTGCACCCCCCTTTTCAATTTTTTTTTGCTCCGGTTAGGGTTGCCAAGATACTTTACCCACCACATTTCTATTATCGAATCCCACGGCACCTTGGGCAAGACAACTTCTCTTCACGTGGAGGCTGGGCCCGCAAACCGAGGGCGTAGGGCTTGTGACCAGGTCTCCGTCGCTTCGGTGCCCATAACTTTTGATCCGTAAGGAGTTACGAGGCGCACAGCATACCGTTGGAAAGCTCTCTGAGAGCTCTACGACGAGGGTAGCTAGCTAGCTCGCTGTGCCCTTTTCGGAGCTCAAAATCGAACGTTTTCATCAGTTTTGGGCCGCTTTTCTTCTTTTGCTCTATTTTTCCGTCCCGGATCGTACGTCGTGAGCTGTTAAAAGGACGACAACCCTACTCGCGACACATTAGAGGACCCTACAATGCGTCGATATCACGTCTTGCGAGGATGCTGCGTTGTTGAAGCGGATGGGTTGTCGTTAAGGCCATTGGGCCTTTTGAATGGGCCATATCTCTAGGCTGGGACTGTGAACCGTTAACACATAAAGGAATTTTGCCCTCAACATGACGGGTGCGATCATTCCAGCACTAATGCATCGGATCCCATCAGAACTCCGAAGTTAAGCGTGCTTGGGCGAGAGTAGTACTAGGATGGGTGACCCCCTGGGAAGTCCTCGTGTTGCACCCCCTTTTTCAATTTTTTTTGCTCCGGTTAGGGTTGCCAAGATACTTTACCCACCACATTTCTATTATCGAATCCCACGGCACCTTGGGCAAGACAACTTCTCTTCAGGTGGAGGCTGGGCCCGCAAACCGGTGCCCATTACTTTTGATCCGTAAGGAGTTACGAGGCGCACAGCATACCGTTGGAAGCTCTCTGAGAGCTCTACGACGGGGGCAGCAAGCTAGCTCGCTGTGCCCTTTTCGGAGCTCAAAATCGAACGTTTTCATCAGTTTCGGGCCACTTTTCTTCTTTTCCTCTGTTTTTCCGTCCCGGATCGTACGTCGTGAGCTGTTAAAAGGATGACAACCTTACTTCCGGCACATTAGAGGACCCTACAATGCGTCGATATCACGTCTTGCGAGGATGCTGCGTTGTTGAAGCGGATGGGTTGTCGTTAAGCCCATTGGGCATTTTGAATGGGCCATATCTCTAGGCTAAGACTGTGAACCGTTAACACATAAAGAAATTGTGCCCTCTGCATGACGGGTGCGATCATACCAGCACTAATGCACCGGATCCCATCAGAACTCCGAAGTTAAGCGTGCTTGGGCGAGAGTAGTACTAGGATGGGGGACCCCCTGGGAAGTCCTCGTGTTGCACCCCCCTTTTCAATTTTTTTTGCTCCGGTTAGGGTTGCCAAGATACTTTACCCACCACATTTCTATTATCGAATCCCACGGCACCTTGGGCAAGACAACTTCTCTTCACGTGGAAGATGGGCCCGCATATCGGTGCACATATCTTTTCACACGTAAGGTGTTACGAGGCGCACAGCATACGGTTGGAAAGTCCTCTGAGAGCTCTACGACGGGGGCAGCAAGCTAGCTCGCTTTGCCCTTTTTGGAGATCAAAATCGAACATTTTCATCAGTTTCGGGCCACTTTTCTTCTTTTGCTCTGTTTGTCCGTCCCGGATCGTACGTCGTGAGCTGTTAAAAGGACGACAACCTTACTCGCGGCACATTAGAGGACCCTACAATGAGTCGATATCACTTCTTGCGAGGATGCTGCGTTGTTGAAGCGGATGGGTTGTCGTTAAGCCCATTGGGCCTTTTGAATGGGCCATATCTCAAGGCTGGGACTGTGAACCGTTAACACATAAAGGAATTGTGCCCTCAACATGACGGGTGCGTTCATACCAGCACTAATGCACCGGATCCCATCAGAACTCCGAAGTTAAGTGTACTTGGGCGAGAGTAGTACCAGGATGGGTGACCCCCTGGGTAGTCCTCGTGTTGCACCACCCTTTTCAATCTTTTTTGCTCCAGTTAGGGTTGCCAAGATACTTTACCCACCATATTTCTATTATCGAATCCCACGGCACCTTGGGCAAGACAACTTCTCTTCACGTGGAGGCTGGGCCCGCAAACCGGTGCCCATTACTTTTGATCCGTAAGGAGTTACGAGGCGCACAGCATACCGTTGGAAAGCTCTCAGAGAGCTCTACGACGGGGGCAGCGATCGTGCTTGCTATGCCCTTTTCGGAGCTCAAAATCGAACGTTTTCATCAGTTTCGGGCCACTTTTCTTCTTTTGCTCTATTTTTTCGTCCCGGATAGTACGTCGTGAGCTTTTAACAGCACGACAACCTTCCTCGCGGCACATTAGAGGACCCTAAAATGCGTCGATATCACGTCTTGCGAGGATGCTGCGTTGTTGAAGCGGATGGGTTGTCGTTAAGCCCATTGGGCCTTTTGAATGGGCCATCTCTCTAGGCTGGGACTGTGAACCGTTAACACATAAAGGAATTGTGCCCTCAACATGACGGGTGCGATCATACCAGCACTAATGCACCGGATCCCATCAGCACTCCAAAGTTAAGCGTGCTTGGGCGAGAGTAGTACTAGGATGGGTGACCCCCTGGGAAGTGCTCGTGTTGCACTCCCCTTTTCAATTTTTTTTGCTCCGGTTAGGGTTGCCAAGAAACTTTATCCACCACATTTCTATTATCGAAACCCACGGCACCTTGGGCAAGACAAGATCGCTTCACGTGGAGGATGGGCCAGCAAACCGAGGGCGTAGGGCTTGTGACCAGGTCTCCGTCGCTCCAGTGCCCATAACTGTTGATCCGTAAGGAGTTATGCGGAGCAAAGCATACCGTTGCAAAGCTCTCCGAGAGCTCTACGATGTGGGCATCTAGCTAGCTCGCTGTGCCCTTTTTGGAGCTCAAAATCGAACGTTTTCATCAGTTTCGGACTACATTTCTTCTTTTGCTCTGTTTTTCCGTCCCGGATCGTACGTCGTGAGCTGTTAAAAGGACGGCAACCTTACTCGCGGCTCATTAGAGGACCCTACAATGCGTCGACATCACGTTTTGCGAGGATGCTGCGTTGTTGAAGCGGATGGGTTGTCGTTAAGCTCATTGGGCCTCTTGAATGGCCCATCTCTCTAGGTTGGGTCTGTGAACCGTTAACACATAAAGGAATTATGCCCTCAACATGACGGGTGCGATCATACCAGCACTAATGCACCGGATCCCATCAGAACTCCGAAGTTAAGCGTGCTTGGGCGAGAGTAGTACTAGGATGGGTGACCCCCTGGGAAGTCCTTCTGTTGCACCCTCCTTTTCAATTTTTTTTGCTCCGGTTAGGGTTGCCAAGATACTTTACCCACCACATTTCTATTATCGAATCCCACGGCACCTTGGGCAAAATAACTTCTCTTCACGTGGCGGCTGGGCCCGTAAACCAGTGCCCATAACTTTTGATCCGTAAGGAGTTACGAGGCGCACAGCATACTGTTGGAAAGCTCTCTGAGAGCTCTACGACAAGGGCAGCAAGCTCACTCGCTTTCCCTTTTTCGGAGCTCAAAATTGAATGTTTTCATCAGTTTTGGGCCACTTTTCTTCTTTTGCTCTGTTTTTCCGTCCCGGATCGTACGTCGTGAGCTGTTAAAAGGACGACAACCTTACTCGCGGCACATTAGAGGACCCTACAATGCGTCGATATCACGTCTTGCGAGGATGCTGCGTTGTTGAAGCGGATGGGTTGTCGTTAAGCCCATTGGGCCTTTTGAATGGGCCATATCTCTAGGCTGGGACTGTGAACCATTAACACATAAAGGAATTGTGCCCTCAACATGACGGGTGCGATCATACCAGCACTAATGCACCGGATCCCATCAGAACTCCGAAGTTAAGCGTGCTTGGGCGAGAGTAGTACTAGGATGGGTGACCCCCTGGGAAGTCCTCGTGTTGCATCCCCCTTTTCAATTTTTTTTGCTCCGGTTAGGGTTGCCAAGATACTTTACCCACCACATTTCTATTATCGAATCCCACGGCACCTTGGGCAAGACAACTTCTCTTCACGTGGAGGCTGGGCCCGCAAACCGGTGCCCAAAACTTTTGATCCGTAAGGAGTTACGAGACGCACAGCATACCGTTGGAAAGCTCTCTGAGAGCTCTACGACGGGGGCAGCAAGCTAGCTTGCTATACCCTTTTCGGAGCTCAAAATCGAACGTTATCAATTGTTTCGGGCCACTTTTCTTCTTTTCCTCTGTTTTTCCATCCCGGATCGTTCGTCGTGAGCTATTAAAAGGACGACAACCTTACTCGCGTCACATTAGAGGACCCTACAATGCGTCGATATCACGTCTTGCGAGGATGCTGCGTTGTTGAAGCGGATGGGTTGTCGTTAAGCCCATTGGGCCTTTTGAATGGGCCATATCTATAGGCTGGGACTGTGAACCGTTAACACATAAAGGAATTATGCCCTCAACCTGACGGGTGCGATCATACCAGCACTAATGCACCGGATCCCATCAGAACTCCGAAGTTAAGCGTGCTTGGGCGAGAGTAGTACTAGGATGGGTGACCCCTTGGGAAGTCTTCGTGTTGCACCCCGCTTTTCAATTTTTTTTGCTCCGGTTAGGGTTGCCAAGATACTTTACCCACCACATTTCTATTATCGAATCCCACGGCACCTTGGGCAAGACAGGTTCTCTTCACGGGGAGGCTGGGCCCGCAAACCGAGGGCGTTGGGCTAGCGACTAGGTCTCCATCGCTCCGCCGCGCATAAATTTTGATCCGGAAGGAGTTACGAGGCGCACAGCATACCGTTGGAAAGATCTCTCAGAGCTCTACGACGGGGGCAGCAAGCTTGCTTGCTATGCCCTTTTCGGAGCTCAAAATCGAACGTTTTCATCAGTTTTGGGCCACTTTTCTTCTTTTGCTCTGTTTTTCCGTCCCGGATCGTACGTCGTGAGCTGTTAAAAGGACGACAACCTTACTCGCGGCACATTAGAGGACCCTACAATGCGTCGATATCACGTCTTGCGAGGATGCTGCGTTGTTGAAGCGGATGGGTTGTCGTTAAGCCCATTGGGCCTTTTGAATGGGCCATATCTCTAGGCTGGGACTGTGAACCGTTAACACATAAAGGAATTGTGCTCTCAACATGACGGGTGCGATCATACCAGCACTAATGCACCGGATCCCATCAGAACTCCGAAGTTAAGCGTGCTTGGGCGAGAGTAGTACTAGGATGGGTGACCCCCTGGGAAGTCCTCGTGTTGCACCCCCCTTTTCAATTTTTTTTGCTCCGGTTAGGGTTGCCAAGATACTTTACCCACCACATTTCTATTATCGAATCCCACGGCACCTTGGGCAAGACAACTTCTCTTCACGTGGATGCTGGGCCTGCAAACCGAGGGCGTAGGGCTTGTGACCAGGTCTCCGTCGCTCCGGTGCCCATAACTTTTGATCCGTAAGGAGTTACGAGGCGCACAGCATACCGTTGGAAAGCTCTCTGAGAGCTCTACGACGAGGGCTGCCAGCTAGCTTGCTTTGACCTTTTCAGAGCTCAAAATCGAACGTTTTCATTAGTTTCGGGCCACTTTTCTTCTTTTTCTCTGTTTTTCCGTCCCGAATCGTACGTCGTGAGCTGTTAAAAGGATGACAACCTTACTCGCGGCACATTAGAGGACCCTACAATGCGTCGATATCATGTCTTGCGAGGATGCTGCGTTGTTGAAGCGGATGGGTTGTCGTTAAGCCCATTGGGCCTTTTGAATGGGCCATATCTCTAGGCTGGGACTGTGAACCGTTAACACATAAAGGAATTGTGCCCACAACATGACGGGTGCGATCATACCAGCACTAATGCACCGGATCCCATCAGAACTCCGAAGTTAAGCGTGCTTGGGCGAGAGTAGTACTAGGATGGGTGACCCCCTGGGAAGTCCTCGTGTTGCACCCCCCTTTTCAATTTTTTTTGCTCCGGTTCGGGTTGCCAAGATACTTTACCCACCACATTTCTATTATCGAATCCGACGGCACCTTGGACAAGACAACTTCCCTTCAAGTGGAGGCTGGGCCCGCAAACCGGTGCCCATAACTTTTGATCCGTAAGGAGTTACAAGGCGCACAGCATACCATTGGAAAGCTCTCTGAGAGCTCTATGACGGGGGCATCAAGCTAGCTTGCTCTGCCCTTTTTGGAGCTCAAAATCGAACGTTTTCATCAGTTTCGGGCCACTTTTCTTCTTTTGCTATGTTTTTCCATCCCGGATCGTACGTCGTGAGCTGTTAAAAGGACGACAACCTTACTCGAGGCACATTAGAGGACCCTACAATGCGTCGATATCACGTCTTGCGAGGGTGCTGCGTTGTTGAAGCGGATGGGTTGTCGTTAAGCCCATTGGGCCTTTTGAATGGGCCATATCTCTAGGCTGGGACTGTGAACTGTTAACACATAGAGGAATTGTGCCGTCAACATGATGGGTGCGATCATACCAGCACTAATGCACCGGATCCCATCAGAACTCCGAAGTTAAGCGTGCTTGGGCGAGAGTAGTACTAGGATGGGTGACCCCCTGGGAAGTCCTCGTGTTGCACCCCCCTTTTCAATTTTTTTTTGCTCCGGTTAGGGTTACCAAGATACTTTTCCCACCACATTTCTATTATCGAATCCCACAGCACCTTGGGCAAGAGAACTTCTCTTCACGTGGAGGCTGGGCCCGCAAACCGAGGGCGTAGGGCTTGTGACCAGGTCTCGGTCGCTCCGGTGCCCATAAGTTTTGATCCGTAAGGAGTTACGAGGCACACAGCATACCGTTGGAAAGCTCTCTGAGAGCTCTACGATGGGGGCCGCAAGCTAGCTTGCTATGCCCTTTTCGGAGCTCAAAATCGAACGTTTTCATCAGTTTTGGGCCACTTTTCTTCTTTTGCTCTGTTTTTCCGTCCCGGATCGTACGTCGTGAGTTGTTAAAAGGACGACAATCTTACTCGAGGCACATTAGAGGACCCTACAATGCGTCGATATCACGTCTTGCGAGGATGCTGCGTTGTTGAAGCGGATGGGTTGTCGTTAAGCCCATTGGGCCTTTTGAATGGGCCATATCTCTAGGCTGGGACTGTGAACTGTTAACACATAAAGGAATTGTGCCCTCAACATGACGGGTGCGATCATACTAGTACTAATGCACCGGATCCCATTAGAACTCCGAAGTTAAGCGTGCTTGGGCGAGAGTAGTACTAGGATGGTTGACCCCCTGGGAACTCCTCGTGTTGCACCCCCCTTTTCAATTTTTTTTGCTCCGGTTAGGGTTGCCAAGATACTTTACCCACCACATTTCTATTATCGAATCCCACGACACCTTGGGCAAGACAACTTCTCTTCACGTGGTGGCTGGGCCCGCAAACCGAGGGCGTAGGGCTTGTGACCAGGTCTCCGTCGCTCCGGTGCCCATAACTTTTGATCCGTAAGGAGTTACTCGGCGTACAGCATACCGTTGGAAAGCTCTCTGAGAGCTCTATGACGGGCACAGCTAGCTAGCATGCTGTGCCCTTTTCGGAGCTCAAAATCGAACGTTTTCATCAGTTTCGGGCCACTTTCTTCCTTTCCTCTGTTTTTCCCTCCCGGATCGTACGTCGGGAGCTGTTAAAAGGATGACAACCTAACTCGCGGCACATTAGAGGACCCTACAAAGCGTCGATATCACGTTTTGCGAGGATGCTGCGTTGTTGAAGCGGATGGGTTGTCGTTAAACACATTGGGCCTTTTGAAAGGGCCATATCTCTAGGCTGGGACTGTGAACTGTTAACACATAAAGGAATTGTGCCCTCAATATGACGGGTGCGATCATACCAGCACTAATGCACCGGATCCCATTAGAACTCCGAAGTTAAGCGTGCTTGGGCGAGAGTAGTACTAGGATGGGTGACCCCCTGGGAAGTCTTCGTGTTGCACCTCACTTTTCAATTTTTTTTGCTCCGGTTAGGGTTGCCAAGATACTTTACCCACCACATTTCTATTATCGAATCCCACGGCACCTTGGGCAAGACAACTTCTCTTCACGGGGAGGCTGGGCCCGCAAACCGAGGACGTAGGGCTTGTGACTAGGTCTCCGTCGCTCCGGTGCCCATAACTTTTGATCTGTAAAGAGTTACGTGGTGCATAACATACAGTGGGAAAGCTCTCCGAGAGCTCTACGACAGGGGCAGCAAGCCTGCTCCGCTACGCCTGCTTTCGGAGCTCAAAATTGAACGTTTTCATCAGTTTTGGGCCACTTTTCTTATTTTGCTCTGTTTTCCCGTCCTGGATCGTACGTCGTGAACTGTGAAAAGGACAACATCCTTACTCGTGGCACATTAGAGGACCCTACAATGCGTCGATATCACGTCTTGCGAGGATGCTGCGTCGTTGAAGAGGATGGGTTGTCGATAAGCCCATTGGGCCTTTTGAATGGGCCATATCTCTAGGCTGGGACTGTGAACTGTTAACACATAAAGGAATTGTGCCCTCAACATGACGGGTGCGATCATACCAGCACTAATGCACCGGATCCCATTAGAACTCCGAAGTTAAGCGTGCTTGGGCGAGAGTAGTACTAGGATGGGTCACCCGCTGGGAAGTCCTCGGGTTGCACCCCCCTTTTCAATTTTTTTTGCTCCGGTTAGGGTTGCCAAGATACTTTACCCACCACATTTCTATTATCGAATCCCACGGCACCTTGGGCAAGACAACTTCTCTTCACGTGGAGGCTGGGCCCGCAAACCGAGGGCGTAGGGCTTGTGACCAGGTCTCCGTCGCTCCGGTGCCCATAACTTTTGATCCGTAAGGAGTTACGAGGCGCACAGCATACCGTTGGAAAGCACTCTGAGAGCTCTACGACGGGGACAGCTAGCTAGCTCGCCGGGCCACTTTTCTTCTTTTGCTCTATTTTTCCGTCCCGGATCGTACGTCGTGGGGTGTTAAAAGAACGACAACCTTACTCGCGGCACATTAGAGGACCCGACAATGCGTCGATATCACGTCTTGCGACGATGCTGCGTTGTTGAAGCGGATGGGTTGTCGTTAAGCCCATTGGGCCTTTTGAATGGGCCATATCTCTAGGCTGGGACTGTGAACTGTTAACACATAAAGGACTTGTGCCCTCAACATGACGGGTGCGATCATACAATCATTAGTGCACCGTATCCCATTAGAATTCCGAAGTTAAGCGTGCTTAGATGAAAGTAGTACTAGGATGTGTGACCCCCTGGGAAGCCCTCGTGTTGCACCCCGCTTTTAAATTTTTTTTGCTCCGGTTGGGGTTGCCAAGATACTTTAGCCACCACGTTTCTATTATCGAATCCAACGGCACCTTGGGCAAAACAACTTCTGTTCACGTGGAGGCTGGGCCCGCAAACCGAGGGCGTAGGGCTTGTGACCAGGTCTCCGTCGCTCCGGTGCCCATAACTTTTGATCCGTAAAGAGTTACGAGGCGCACAACATACCGTTGGAAAGCACTCTGAGAGCTCTACGACTAGGGCAGCAAGCTGGCTTGCTCTGCCGTTTTCGGAGCTCAAAATCGAATGTTTTCATCAGTTTCGGGCCACTTTTCTTCTTTTGCTCTGTTTTTCTGTCCCGAATCTTACGTCGTGAGCTGTTAAAAGGACGACAACCTTACTCGCGGCACATTAGAGGACCCTACAATGCGTCGATATCACGTCTTGCGAGGATGCTGCGTTGTTGAAGCGGATGGGTTGCCGTTGAGCCCATTGGGCCTTTTGAATGGGCCATATCTCTAGGCTGGGACTGTGAACTGTTAACACATAAAGGAATTGTGCCCTCAACATGACGGGTGCGATCATACCAGCACTAATGCACCGGATCCCATTAGAACTCCGAAGTTAAGCGTGCTTGGGCGAGAGTAGTACTAGGATGGGTGACCCCCTGGGAAGTCCTCGTGTTGCACCCCCCTTTTCAATTTTTTTTGCTCCGGTTAGGGTTGCCAAGATACTTTACCCACCACATTTCTATTATCGAATCCCACGGCACCTTGGGCAAGACAACTTCTCTTCACGTGGAGGCTGGGCCCGCAAACCGAGGGCGTAGGGCTTGTGACCAGGTCTCCGTCGCTCCGATGCCCATAACTTTTGATCCGTAAGGAGTTACGAGGCGCACAGCATACCGTTGGAAAGTTCTTTGAGAGCTTTACGAGGGGGGGAGCAAGCTACCTCGCTGTGCCCTTTTCGGAGCTCAAAATCGAACGTTTTCATCAGTTTCGGGCCACTTTTCTTCTTTTGCTCTGTTTTTCCGTCCCGGATCGTACGTCGTGAGCTGTTAAAAGGACGACAACCTTACTCGCGGCACATTAGAGGACCCTACAATGCGTCGATATCCCATGTTGCAAGGTTGCTGCGTTGTTGAAGCGGATCGGTTGCCATTAAGCCCATTGGGCCTTTTGAATGGGCCATATCTCTAGGCTGGGACTGTGAACTGTTAACACATAAAGGAATTGTGCCCTCAACATGACGGGTGCGATCATACCAGCACTAATGCACCGGATCCCATTAGAACTCCGAAGTTAAGCGTGCTTGGGCGAGAGTAGTACTAGGATGGGTGACCCCCTGGGAAGTCCTCGTGTTGCACCTCCCTTTTCAATTTTTTTTGCTCCGGTTAGGGTTGCCAAGATACTTTACCCACCACATTTCTATTATCGAATCCCACGGCACCATGGGCAAGATAACTTCTCTTCACGTGGAGGCTGGGCCCGTAAACCGAGGGCGTAGGGCTTGTGACCAGGTCTCCGTCGCTCCGGTGCCCATAACTTTTGATCCATAAGGCGTTACGAGGCGCACAGCATACCGTTGGAAAGCTCTTTGAGAGCTCTACGACGGGGGAAGCAAGCTAGCTTGCTGTGCCCTTTTCGGAGCTCAAAATCGAACGTTTTCATCAGTTTCGGGCCACTTTTCTTCTTTTGCTCTGTTTTTCCGTCCCGGATCGTACGTCGTGAGCTGTTAAAAGGACGACAACCTTACTCGCGGCACATTAGAGGACCCTACAATGTGTCGATATCACGTCTTGCGGCGATGCTGCGTTGTTGAAGTGGATGGGTTGTCGTTAAACCCATTGGGCCTTTTGAATGGGCCATATCTCTAGGCTGGGACTGTGAACCGTTAACACATAAAGGAATTGTGCCCTCAACATGACGGGTACGATCATACCAGCACTAATGCACAGGATCCCATCAAAACTCCGAAGTTAAGAGTGCTTGGGCGAGAGTAGTACTACGATGGGTGACCCCCTGGGAAGTCCTCGTGTTGCACCCACCTTTTCAATTTTTTTTGCTCCGGTTAGGTTTGCCAAGATACTTTACCCACCACATTTCTATTATTGAATCCCACGGCACCTTGGGCAAGAAAACTTCTTTTCAGGTGGAGGTTGGGCCCGCAAACCGAGGGCTTAGGGCTTGTGACCAGGTCTCCGTCGCTCCGGTGCCCATAACTTTTGATCCGTAAGGAGTTACAAGATGCACAGCATACCGTTGTAAAGCTCTCTGAGAGCTCTACGACGTGGGCAGCAAGGTAGCTCGCTTTGCCCTTTTCGGAGCTCAAAATCTAACGTTTTCATCAGTTTTGGGCCACTTTTCTTCTTTTGCTCTGTTTTTCCGTCCCGGATCGTACGTCGTGAGCAGTTAAAAGGACGACAATCTTATTCGCGGCACATTAGAGGACCCTACAATGCGTCGATATCACGTCTTGCGAGGATGCTGCGTTGTTGAAGCGGATGGGTTGTCGTTAAGCCCATTGGGCCTTTTGAATGGGCCATATCTCTAGGCTGGGACTGTGGACTATTAACATATAAAGGATTTGTGCCCTCAACATGACGGGTGCGATCATACCAGCACTAATGCACCGGATCCCATTAGAACTCCGAAGTTAAGCGTGCTTGGGCGAGAGTAGTACTAGGATGGGTGACCCCCTGGGAAGTCCTCGTGTTGCACACCCCTTTTCAATTTTTTTTGCTCCGGTTAGGGTTGCCAAGACACTTTACCCACCAAATTTCTATTATCGAATCCCACGGCACCTTGGGCAAGACAACTTCTCTTCACGTGGAGGCTGGGCCCGCAAACCGAGGGCGTAGGGCTTGTGACCAAGTCTCCGTCGCTCCGGTACCCATAACTTTTGATCCGTAAGGAGTTACGAGGCGCACAGCATACCGTTGGAAAGCTCTCTGAGAGCTCTACGACGGGGGCAGCAAGTTAGCTCGCTGTGCCCTTTTCAGAGCTCAAAATCGAACATTTTCATCATTTTCGGGCCACTTTTCTTCTTTTGCTCTGTTTTTCCGTCCCGGATCGTACGTCGTGAGCTGTTAAAAGGACGACAACCTTACTCGCGGCACATTAGAGGACCCTACAATGCGTCGATATCACGTCTTGCGAGGATGCTGCGTTGTTGAAGTGGATGGGTTGTCGTTAAGCCCATTGGGCCTTTTGAATGGGCCATCTCTCTAGGCTGGGACTGTGAACCGTTAACACATAAAGGACTTGTGCCCTCAACATGACGGGTGCGATCATACCAGCACTAATGCACCGGATCCCATCAGAACTCCGAAGTTAAGCGTGCTTGGGCGAGAGTAGTACTAGGATGGGTGACCCCCTGGGAAGTCCTCGTGTTGCACCCCCCTTTTCAATTTTTTTTGCTCCGGTTAGGGTTGCCAAGATACTTTACCCACCACATTTCTATTATCGAATCCCACGGCACCTTGGGCAAGACAACTTCTCTTCACGTGGAGGCTGGGCCCGCAAACTGGTGCCCATAACTTTTGATCCGTAAGGAGTTACGAGGCGCACAGCATACCGTTGGAAAGCTCTCTGAGAGCTCTACGACGGGGGCAGCAAGCTTGCTTGCTGTGCCCTTTTCGGATCTCAAAATCGAACGTTTTCATCAGTTTCGGGCCACTTTTCTTCTTTTGCTCTGTTTTTCCGTCCCGGATCGTACGTCGTGAGCTGTTAAAAGGACGACAACCTTACTCGCGGCACATTAGAGGACCCTACAATGCGTCGATATCACGTCTTGCGAGGATGATGCATTGTTGAAGCGGATGGGTTATCGTTAAGCCCATTGGGCCTTTTGAATGGGCCATATCTCTAGGCTGGGACTGTGAACCGTTAACACATAAAGGAATTGTGCCCTCAACATGACGGGTGCGATCATACCAGCACTAATGCACCGGATCCCATCAGAACTCCGAAGTTAAGCGTGCTTGGGCGAGAGTAGTACTAGGATGGGTGACCCCCTGGGAAGTCCTCGTGTTGCACCCACCTTTTTAATTTTTTTTGCTCCGGTTAGGGTTGCCAAGATACTTTACCCACCACATTTCTATTATCGAATCCCACGGCACCTTGGGCAAGACAACTTCTCTTCACGTGGAGGCTGGGCCCGCAAACCGAGGGCGTAGGGCTTGTGACCAAGTCTCCGTCGCTCCGGTGCCCATAACTTTTGATCCGTAAGGAGTTACGAGGCGCACAGCATACCGTTGGAAAGCTCTCTGAGAGCTCTACGACGGGGGCAGCAAGTTAGCTCGCTGTGCCCTTTTCAGAGCTCAAAATCGAACATTTTCATCATTTTCGGGCCACTTTTCTTCTTTTGCTCTGTTTTTCCGTCCCGGATCGTACGTCGTGAGCTGTTAAAAGGACGACAACCTTACTCTCGGCACATTAGAGGACCCTACAATGCGTCGATATCACGTCTTGCGAGGATGCTGCGTTGTTGAAGCGGATGGGTTGTCGTTAAGCCCATTGGGCCTTTTGAATGGGCCATATCTCTAGGCTGGGACTGTGAACCGTTAACACATAAAGGAATTGTGCCCTCAACATGACGGGTGCGATCATACCAGCACTAATGCACCGGATCCCATCAGAACTCCGAAGTTAAGCGTGCTTGGGCGAGAGTAGTACTAGGATGGGTGACCCCCTGGGAAGTCCTCGTGTTGCACCCACCTTTTTAATTTTTTTTGCTCCGGTTAGGGTTGCCAAGATACTTTACCCGCCACATTTCTATTATCGAATGCCACGGCACCTTGGGCAAGACAACTTCTCTTCACGTGGAGGCTGAGCCCGGAAACCGGTGCCCATAACTTTTGATCCGTAAGGAGTTACGAGGTGCACAGCATACCGTTGGAAAGCTCTCTGAGAGCTCTACGATGGGGGCAGCAAGCTTGCTTGCTGTGCCCTTTTCGGAGCTCAAAATCAAACGTTTTCATCAGTTTCGGGCCACTTTTCTTCTGTTGCTCTGTTTTTCCGTCCCGGATCGTACGTCGTGAGCTGTTAAAAGGATGACAAACTTACTCGCGGCACATTAGAGGACCCTACAATGCGGCCATATCACGTCTTGTGAAGATGCTGCGTTGTTGAAGCGAATGGGTTGTCGTTAAGCCCATTGGGCCTTTTGAATGGGCCATATCTCTAGGCTGGGACTGTGAACCGTTAACACATAAAGGAATTGTGCCCTCAACATGACGGGTGCGATCATACCAGCACTAATGCACCGGATCCCATCAGAACTCCGAAGTTAAGCGTGCTTGGGCGAGAGTAGTACTAGGATGGGTGACCCCCTGGGAAGTCCTCGTGTTGCACCCCCCTTTTCAATTTTTTTTGCTCCGGTTAGGTTTGCCAAGATACTTTACCCACCACATTTCTATTATCGAATCCCACGGCACCTTGGGCAAGACAACTTCTCTTCACGGGGAGGCTGGGCCCGCAAACCGAGGGCGTAGGGCTTGTGACTAGGTCTCCGTCGCTCCGGTGCCTATAACTTATGATCAGTAAGGAGTTACGAGGCGCACAGCATACCGTTGGAAAGCTCTTTGAGAGCTCTACGACGGGGGCAGCAACCTTGCTTGTTGTGCCCTTTTCGGAGCTCAAAATCGAACGTTTTCATCAGTTTCGGGCCACTTTTCTTCTTTTGCTCTGGTTTTCCGTCCCGGATCGTACGTCGTGAGCTGTTAAAAGGACGACAACCTTACTCGCGGCACATTAGAGGACCCTACAATGCGTCGATATCACGTCTTGCGAGGATGCTGCGTTGTTGAAGCGGATGGGTTGTCGTTAAGCCCATTGGGCCTTTTGAATGGGCCATATCTCTAGGCTGGGACTGTGAACCGTTAACACATAAAGGAATTGTGCCCTCAACATGACGGGTGCGATCATACCGGCACTAATGCACCGGATCCCATCAGAACTCCGAAGTTAAGCGTGCTTGGGCGAGAGTAGTACTAGGATGGGTGACCCCCTGGGAAGTCCTCGTGTTGCACCCCACTTTTCAATTTTTTTTGCTCCGGTTAGGGTTGCCAAGATACTTTACCCACCATATTTCTATTATCGAATCCCACGGCACCTTGGGCAAGACAACTTCTCTTCACGTGGAGGCTGGGCCCGCAAACCGGTGCCCATAACTTTTGATCCGTAAGGAGTTACGAGGCGCACAGCATACCGTTGGAAAGCTCTCCGAGAGCTCTACGACGGGGGCAGCGAGCTAGCTCCCTTTGCACTTTTCGGAGCTCAGAATCGAACGCTTTCATCAGTTTTGGGCCACTTTTCTTCTTTTGCTCTGTTTTTCCCTCCCGGATCGTACGTCGTGAGCTGTTAAAAGGACGACAACCTTACTCGCGGCACATTAGAGGACCCTACAATGCGTCGATATCACGTCTTGCGAGGATGCTGCGTTGTTGAAGAGGATGGGTTGTCGTTAATCCTATTGGGCCTTTTGAATAGGCCATATCTCTAGGCTGGGACTGTGAACCGTTAACACATAAAGGAATTGAGCCCTCAACATGACGGGTGCGATCATACCAGCACTAATGCACCGGATCCCATCAGAACTCCGAAGTTAAGCGTGCTTGGGCGAGAGTAGTACTAGGATGGGTGACCCCCTGGGAAGTCCTCGTGTTGCACCCCCCTTTTCAATTTTTTTTGCTCCGGTTAGGGTTGCCAAGATACTTTACCAACCACATTTCTATTATCGAATCCCACGGCACCTTGGGCAAGACAACTTCTCTTCACGTGGAGGCTGGGCCCGCAAACCGAGGGGGTAGGGCTTGTGACCAGGTCTCCGTCGCTCCGGTGCCCATAACTTTTGATCCGTAAGGAGTTACGAGGCGCACAGCATACCGTTGGAAAGCACTCTGAGAGCTCTACGACGGGGGCAGCAAGCTTGCTTGCTATGCCCTTTTCGGAGCTCAAAATCGAAAGTTTTCATAAGTTTCGGGCCACTTTTCTTCTATTGCTCTGTTTTTCCGTCCCGGATCGTACGTCGTGAGCTGTTCAAAGGACGACAACCTTACTCGCGGCACATTAGAGGACCCTACAATGCGTCGATATCACGTCTTGCGAGGATGCTGCATTGTTGAAGCGGATGGGTTGTCGTTAAGCCCATTGGGCCTTTTGAATAGGCCATATCTCTAGGCTGGGACTGTGAACCGTTAACACATAAAGGAATTGTGCCCTCAACATGACGGGTGCGATCATACCCGCACTAATGCACCGGATCCCATCAGAACTCCAAAGCTAAGCGTGCTTGGGCGAGAGTAGTACTAGGATGGGTGACCCCCTGGGAAGTCCTCGTGTTGCACCCCCCTTTTCAATTATTTTTGCTCCGGTTAGGGTTGCCAAGATACTTTACCCACCACATTTCTATTATCGAATCCCATGGTACCTTGGGCAAGAAAACTTCGCTTCACGTGGAGGCTGGGCCCGCAAGCCGGTGGCCATAACTTTTGATCCGTAAGGAGTTACGAGGCGCACAGCATACCGTTGGAAATCTCTCTGAGAGCTCTACGACGGGGGCAGCAAGCCAGCTTGCTTTGCCCTTTTCGGAGCCCAAAATCGCTCATTTTCATCAGTTTCGGGCCACTTTTCTTCTTTTGCTCTGTTTTTCCATCCCGGATCGCACGTCTTGAGCTGTTAAAAGGACGACAACCTAACTCGCGGGACATTAGAGGGCCCTACAACGCGTCGATATCACGTCTTGCGAGGATGCTGCGTTGTTGAAGCGGATGGGTTGTCGTTAAGCCCATTGGGCCTCTTGAATGGGCCATACCCCTAGGCTGGAGCTGTGACCCCTCAACACATAAAGGAATTGTGCCCTCAACGTGACGGGTGCGATCATACCAGCACTAACGCACCGGACCCCATCAGCACTCCGAAGTTAAGCGTGCTTGGGCGAGAGTAGTACTAGGATAGGTGACACCCTGGGAAGTCCTCGTGTTGCACCCCCCTTTTCAATTTTTTTTGCTCCGGTTAGGGTTGCCAAGATACTTTACCCACCACATTTCAATTATCGAATCCCACGGCACCTTGGGCAAGACAACTTCTCTTCACGTGGAGGCTGGGCCCGCAAACCGAGGGCGTAGGGCGTGGGACCAGGTCTCCGTCGCTCCGGTGCCCATAACTTTTGATCCGTAAGGA
The DNA here is from genome assembly GCA_037974665.1 of Ehretia macrophylla. Taxonomy (NCBI): domain Eukaryota; kingdom Viridiplantae; phylum Streptophyta; class Magnoliopsida; order Boraginales; family Ehretiaceae; genus Ehretia; species Ehretia macrophylla. Next base: position 3,284,793 of record CM075773.1, read on the forward strand.
GTTACGAGGCGCACAGCATACCGTTGGAAAGCTCTCTGAGAGCTCTACGACGGAGGCAGCTAGCTAGCTTGCTTTGCCCTTTTCGGAGCTCAAAATCGAACGTTTTCATCAGTTTCGGGCCACTTTTCTTGTTTTGCTCTGTTTTTCTGTCCCGGATCGTACGTCGTGAGCTGTAAAAAGGACGACAACCTTACTCGCGGCACATTAGAGGACCCTACAATGCGTCGATATCACGTCTTGCGAGGATGCTACGTTGTTGAAGCGGATGGGTTATCGTTAAGCCCATTGGGCCTTTTGAATGGGCCATATCTCTAGGCTGGGACTGTGAACCGTTAACACATAAAGGAATTGTGCCCTCAACATGACGGGTGCGATCATACCAGCACTAATGCACCGGATCCCATCAGAACTCCGAAGTTAAGCGTGCTTGGGCGAGAGTAGTACTAGGATGGGTGACCCCCTGGGAAGTCCTCGTGTTGCACCCCCCTTTTCAATTTTTTTTGCTCCGGTTAGGGTTGCCAAGATACTTTACCCACCACATTTCTATTATCGAATCCCACGGCACCTTGGGCAAGACAACTTCTCTTCACGTGGAGGCTGGGCCCGCAAACCGAGGGCGTAGGGCTTGTGACCAGGTCTCCGTCGCTCCGGTGCCCATAACTTTTGATCCGTAAGGAGTTACGAGGCGCACAGCATACCGTTGGAAAGCTCTCTGAGAGCACTACGACGGGGGCAGCTAGCTAGCTTGCTGTGCCCTTTTCGGAGCTCAAAATCGAACGTTTTCATCAGTTTCGGGCCACTTTTCTTCTTTTGCTCTGTTTTTCCGTCGCGGATCGTACGTCGTGAGTTGTTAAAAGGACGACAACCTTACTCGCGGCACATTAGAGGACCCTACAATGCGTCGATATCACGTCTTGCGAGGATGCTGCGTTGTTGAAGCGGATGGGTTGTCGTTAAGCCCATTGGGCCTTTTGAATGGGCCATATCTCTAGGCTGGGACTGTGAACCGTTAACACATAAAGGAATTGTGCCCTCAACATGACGGGTGCGATCATACCAGCACTAACGCACCCGATCCCATCAGAACTCCGAAGTTAAGCGTGCTTGGGCGAGAGTAGTACTAGGATGGGTAACACCCTGGGAAGTCCTCGTGTTGCACCCCCCTTTTCAATTTTTTTTGCTCCGGTTAGGGTTGCCAAGATACTTTACCCACCACATTTCAATTATCGAATCCCACGGCACCTTGGGCAAGACAACTTCTCTTCACGTGGAGGCTGGGACCGCAAACCGAGGGCGTAGGGCTTGTGACCAGGTCTCCGTCGCTCCGGTGCCCATAACTTTTGATCCGTAAGGAGTTACAAGGCGCACAGCATACCGTTGGAAAGCTCTCTGAGAGCTCTACGACGGAGGCAACTAGCTAGCTTGCTTTGCCCTTTTCGGAGCTCAAAATCGAACGTTTTCATCAGTTTCGGCCCACTTTTCTTCTTTTGCTCTGTTTTTTCATCCCGGATCGTACGTCGTGAGCTGTTAAAAGGACGACAACCTTACTCGCGGCACATTAGAGGACCCTACAATGCGTCGATATCACGTCTTGCGAGGATGCTGCGTTGTTGAAGCGGATGGGTTATCGTTAAGCCCATTGGGCCTTTTGAATGGGCCATATCTCTAGGCTGGGACTGTGAACCGTTAACACATAAAGGAATTGTGCCCTCAACATGACGGGTGCGATCATACCAGCACTAATGCACCGGATCCCATCAGAACTCCGAAGTTAAGCGTGCTTGGGCGAGAGTAGTACTAGGATGGGTGACCCCCTGGGAAGTCCTCGTGTTGCACCCCCCTTTTCAATTTTTTTTGCTCCGGTTAGGGTTGCCAAGATACTTTACCCACCACATTTCTATTATCGAATCCCACGGCACCTTGGGGAAGACACCTTCTCTTCACGTGGAGGCTGGGCCCGCAAACCGAGGGCGTAGGGCTTGTGACCAGGTCTCCGTCGCTCCGGTACCCATAACTTTTGATCCGTAAGGAGTTAAGAGGCGCACAGCATACCATTGGAAAGCTCTCTGAGAGCTCTACGACGGGGGCAGCTAGCTAGCGTGCTATGCCCTTTTCGGAGCTCAAAATCGAACGTTTTCATCAGTTTCGGGCCACTTTTCTTCTTTTGCTCTGTTTTTCCGTCCCGGATCGTACGTCGTGAGCTGTTAAAAGGACGACAACCTTACTCGCGGCACATTAGAGGACCCCACAATGCGTCGATATCACGTCTTGCGAGGATGCTGCGTTGTTGAAGCGGATGGGTTGTCGTTAAGCCCATTGGGCCTTTTGAATGGGCCATATCTCTAGGCTGGGACTGTGAACCGTTAACACATAAAGGAATTGTGCCCTCAACATGACGGGTACGATCATACCAGCACTAATGCACCGGATCCCATCAGAACTCCGAAGTTAAGCATGCTTGGGCGAGAGTAGTACTAGGATGGGTGACCCCCTGGGAAGTCCTCGTGTTGCACCCCCCTTTTCGATTTTTTTTGCTCCGGTTAGGGTTGCCAAGATACTTTACCCACCACATTTCTATTATCGAATCCCACGGCACCTTGGGCAAGACAACTTCTCTTCACGTGGAGGCTGGGCCCGCAAACCGAGGGCGTAGGGCTTGTGACCAGGTCTCCGTCGCTCCGGTGCCCATAACTTTTGATCCGTAAGGAGTTACGAGGCGCACAGCATACCGTTGGAAAGCTCTCTGAGAGCACTACGACGGGGGCAGCTAGCTAGCTTGCTGTGCCCTTTTCGGAGCTCAAAATCGAACGTTTTCATCAGTTTCGGGCCACTTTTCTTCTTTTTCTCTATTTTTCCGTCGCGGATCGTACGTCGTGAGCTGTTAAAAGGACGACAACCTTACTCGCGACACATTAGAGGACCCTACAATCCGTCGATATCACGTCTTGCGAGGATGCTGCGTTGTTGAAGCGGATGGGTTGTCGTTAAGCCCATTGGGCCTTTTGAATGGGCTATATCTCTAGGCTGGGACTGTGAACTGTAAACACATAAAGGAATTGTGCCCTCAACATGATGGGTGCGATCATACCAACACTAATGCTCCGGATCCCATTAGAACTCCGAAGTTAAGCGTGCTTGGGCGAGAGTAGTACTAGGATGGGTGACACCCTGGGAAGTCCTCGTGTTGCACCCCCCTTTTCAATTTTTTTTGCTCCGGTTAGGGTTGCCAAGATACTTTACCCACCACATTTCAATTATCGAATCCCACGGCACCTTGGGCAAGACAACTTCTCTTCACGTGGAGGCTGGGACCGCAAACCGAGGGCGTAGGGCTTGTGACCAGGTCTCCGTCGCTCCGGTGCCCATAACTTTTGATCCGTAAGGAGTTACGAGGCGCACAGCATACCGTTGGAAAGCTCTCTGAGAGCTCTATAACGGAGGCAGCTAGCTAGCTTGCTGTGCCCTTTTCGGAGCTCAAAATCGAATGTTTTCATCAGTTTCGGGCCACTTTTCTTCTTTTGCTCTGTTTTTTCGTCCCGGATCGTACGTCGTGAGTTGTTAAAAGGACGACAACCTTCCTCGTGACACTTTATAGGACCCTACAATGCGTCGATATCACGTCTTGGGAGGATGCTGTGTTGTTCAAGCGGATGGGTTATCGTTAAGCCCATTGGGCCTTTTGATTGGGCCATATCTCTAGGCTGGGACTGTGAACCGTAAACACATAAAGGAATTATGCCCGCAACATGATGGGTAGGATCATACCAGTACTAATGCACCGGATCCCATGAGAACTCCGAAGTTAAGCGTGCTTGGGCGAGAGTAGTACTAGGATGGGTGACCCCGTGGGAAGTCCTCGTGTTGCACCCCCCTTTTCAATTTTTTTTGCTCCGGTTAGGGTTGCCAAGATACTTTACCCACCACATTTCTATTATCAAATCCCACGGCACCTTGGGCAAGACAACTTCTCTTCACGTGGAGGCTGGGCCCGCAAACCGAGGGCGTAGGGCTTGTGACCAGGTCTCCGTCGCTCCGGTACCCATAACTTTTGATTCGTAAGGAGTTAAGAGGCGCACAGCATCTCGTTGGAAAGCTCTCTGAGAGCTCTCCGACGGGGGCAGCTAGCTAGCTTGCTATGCCCTTTTCGGAGCTCAAAATCGAACGTTTTCATCAGTTTCGGGCCACTTTTCTTCTTTTGCTCTGTTTTTCCGTCCCGGATCGTATGTCGTGAGCTGTTAAAAGGACGACAACCTTACTCGCGGCACATTAGAGGACCCTACAATGCGTCGATATCACGTCTTGCGAGGATGCTGCGTTGTTGAAGCGGATGGGTTGTCGTTAAGCCCATTGGGCCTTTTGAATGGGCCATATCTCTAGGCTGGGACTGTGAACCGTTAACACATAAAGGAATTGTGCCCTCAACATGACGGGTACGATCATACCAGCACTAATGCACCGGATCCCATCAGAACTCCGAAGTTAAGCATGCTTGGGCGAGAGTAGTACTAGGATGGGTGACCCCCTGGGAAGTCCTCGTGTTGCACCCCCCTTTTCAATTTTTTTTGCTCCGGTTAGGTTTGCCAAGATACTTTACCCACCACATTTCTATTATCGAATCCAAGGGCACCTTGGGCAAGACAACTTCTCTTCACGTGGAGGCTGGGCCGGCAAACCGAGGGCGTAGGGCTTGTGACCAGGTCTCCGTCGCTCAGGTTCACATAACTTTTGATCCGTAAGGAGTTAAGAGGCGCACAGCATACCGTTGGAAAGCTCTTTGAGAGCTCTACGACGGGGGCATCAAGCAAGCTTGCTGTGCCATTTTCGGAGCTCAAAATCAAACGTTTTCATCAGTTTCGGGCCACTTTTCTTCTTTTGCTCTGTTTTTCCATCCCGGATCGTACGTCGTGAGCTGTTAAAAGGACGATAACCTTACTCGCGGGACATTAGAGGACCCTACAATGCGTCGATATCACGTCTTGCAAGGATGCTGCATTGTTGAAGCAGATGGGTTGTCGTTAAGCCCATTGGGCCTTTTGAATGGGCCATATCTCTAGGCTGGGACTGTGAACTGTTAACACATAAAGGAATTGTGCCCTTAACATGACGGGTGCGATCATACCAGCATTAATGCACCGGATCGCATCAGAACTCCGAAGTTAAGCGTGCTTGGGAGAGAGTAGTACTAGGATGGGTGACCCCCTGGGAAGTCCTCGTGTTGCACCCCCCTTTTCAATTTTTTTTGCTCCGCTTAGGGTTGCCAAGATACTTTACCCACCACATTTCTATTATCGAATCCCACGGCACCTTGGGCAAGAAAACTTCTCTTCACGTGGAGGCTGGGCCCACAAACCGATGGAGTAGTGCTTGTGACCAGGTCTCCGTCGCTCCGGTGCCCATAACTTTTAATCCGTAAGGAGTTATGAGGCGCACAGCATACCGTTGGAAAGCTCTATGAGAGCTCTACGACGTGGGCAGCAAGCTGGCTTGCTGTGCCCTTTTCGGAGCTCAAAATCGAACGTTTTCATCAGTTTCGGGCCACTTTTCTTCTTTTGCTCTGTTTTTCTGTCCCGGATCGTACGTCGTGAGCTGTTAAAAGGACGACAACCTTACTCGCGGCACATTAGAGGACCCTACAATGCGTCGATATCATGTCTTGCGAGGATGCTGCGTTGTTGAAGCGGATGGGTTGTCGTTAAGCCCATTGGGCCTTTTGAATGGGCCATATCTCTAGGCTGGGACTGTGAACCGTTAACACATAAAGGAATTGTGCCCTCAACATGACGGGTGCCATCATACCCGCACTTATGCACAGGATCCCATCAGAACTCCGAAGTTAAGCGTGCTTGGGCGAGAGTAGTACTAGGATGGTTGACCCCCTGGGAAGTCCTCGTGTTGCACCCCACTTTTCAATTTTTTTTGCTCCGGTTAGGGTTGCCAAGATACTTTACCCACCACATTTCTATTATCGAATCCCACGGCACCTTGGGAAAGACAACTTCTCTTCACGTGGAGGCTGGGCCCGCAAACCGAGGGCGTAGGGCTTGTGACCAGGTCTCCGTCGCTCCGGTGCCCATAACTTTTGATCCGTAAGGAGTTACGAGGCGCAGAGCATACCGTTGGAAAGCTCTTTGAGAGCTCTACGACTGGGGCAGCTAGCTAGCTTGCTGTGCCCTTTTCGGAGCTCAAAATCGAACGTTTTCATCAGTTTCGGCCCACTTTTCTTCCTTTGCTCAGTTTTTCCGTCCCGGATCGTACGTCGTGAGCTGTTAAAAGGACGACAACCTTACTCGCGTCACATTAGAGGACCCTACAATGCATCGATATTACGTCTTGCGAGGATGCTGCGTTGTTGAAGCGGATGGGTTGTCGTTAAGCCCATTGGGCCTTTTGAATGGGCCATATCTCTAGGCTGGGACTGTGAACTGTTAACACATAAAGGAATTGTGCCCTCAACATGACGGGTGCGATCATACCAGCACTAATGCACCGGATCCCATTAGAACTCCGAAGTTAAGCGTGCTTGGGCGAGAGTAGTACTAGGATGGGTGACCCCCTGGGAAGTCCTCGTGTTGCACCCCGCTTTTCAATTTTTTTTGCTCCGGTTAGGGTTGCCAAGATACTTTACCCACCACATTTCTATTATCGAATCCCACGGCACCTTGGGCAAGACAACTTCTCTTCACGTGGAGGCTGGGCCCGCAAACCGAGGGCGTAGGGCTTGTGACCAGGTCCCCGTCGCTCCGGTGCCCATAACTTTTGATCCGTAAGGAGTTACGAGGTGCACAGCATACCGTTGGAAAGCTCTCTGAGAGCGCTACTGTAACGCACCCGCCACGGTTTATCACGGGCACGAGTCACGTCACTACCACAATATTGTCCGCTTTGAGCAAGCCCCGAAGGGAACCAATACTCTCACGGTTTTGTTCCTCACGTGGTCTCCCACGTGTAAACGCGTTGTGGCTAATACAAGGAGTCGCCCCCTTATATTCAGCTATATCACTTCCTAATTTTTCGATGTGGGAGCGCCACACTCCACCCCCCTTAAGAGGCACGCGCCCTCGCAAGCTAACGTCACAACGCCGGGTCGCCCCGGTAGGCTCTGATACCATTTGTAATGGACCCGCCACGGTTTATCACGGGCACGAGTCACGTCACTACCACAATATTGTCCGCTTTGAGCAAGCCCCGAAGGGAACCAATACTCTCACGGTTTTGTTCCTCACGTGGTCTCCCACGTGAAAATGCGTTGTGGCTAATACAAGGAGTCGCCCCCTTATATTCAGCTATATCACTTCCTAATTTTTCGATGTGGGAGCACCACAGCTACGACGGGGGCAGCACTAATGCACCGGATCCCAACAGAACTCCGAAGATAAGCGTGCTTGGGCGAGAGTAGTATTAGGATGGGTGATCCCCTGGGAAGTCATCGTGTTGCACCCCCCTTTTCAATTTTTTTTGCTCCGGTTAGGGTTGCCAAGATACTTTACCCACCACATTTCTATTATCGAATCCCACGGCACCTTGGGTAGGACAACATCTCTTCACGTGGAGGCTGGGCCCGCAAACCGAGGGCGTAGGGCTTGTGACCAAGTCTCCATCGCTCCGGTGCCCATTACTTTTGATCCGTAAGGCGTTACGAGGCGCACAACATACCGTTGGAAAGCTCTCAGAGAGCTCTACGACATGGGCAGCAAGCTCGCTCGCTGTGCCCTTTTCGGGGCTCAAAATTGAACGTTTTCATCAGTTTCGGGCCACTTTTCTTCTTTTGCTCTGTTTTTTTGTCCCGGATCGTACGTCGTGACCTGTTAAAAGGACGATAACCTTAATCGCGGCACATTAGAGGACCCTACAATGCGTCGATATCACGTCTTGCGAGGATGCTGCGTTGTTGAAGCGGATGGGTTGTCGTTAAGCCCATTGGGCCTTTTCAATGGGCCATATCTCTAGGCTGGGACTGTGAACCGTTAACACATAAAGGACTTATGCCCTCAACATGACGGGTGCGATCATACCAGCACTAATGCACCGGATCCCATCAGAACTCCGAAGTTAAGCGTGCTTGGGCGAGAGTAGTACTAGGATGGGTGACCCCCTGGGAAGTCCTCGTGTTGCACCCCACTCTCCAAGTTTTTTTGCTCCGGTCAGGGTTGCCAAGAAACTTTACCCACCACATTTCTATTATTGAATCCCACGGCACCTTGGGAAAGACAACTTCTCTTCACGTGGAGGCCGGGCCCGCAAACCGGTGCCTATAACTTTTGATCCGTAAGGAGTTACGAGGCGCACAGCATACCGTTGGAAAGCTCTCTGAGAGCTCTACGACGGGGGCAGCAAGCCAGCTTGCTGTGCCCTTTTCTGAGCTCAAAATCGAACGTTTTCATTAGTTTCGACCCACTTTTCTTCTTTTGCTCGGTTTTTCCGTCCCGGATCGTACGTCGTGAGCTGTTAAAAAGACGACAACCTTACTCGCGGTACATTAGAGGACCCTACAATGCGTCGATATCACGTCTTGCAAGGATGCTGCGTTGTTGAAGCGGATGGGTTGTCGTTAAGCCTATTGGGCCTTTTGAATGGCTATATTTCTAGGCTGGGACTGTGAACCGTTAACACATAAAGGAATTGTGCCCTCAACATGATGGGTGCGATCATACCAGCACTAATGCACCGGATCCCATCAGAACTCCGAAGTTAAGCGTGCTTGGGCGAGAGTAGTACTAGGATGGGTGACCCCCTGGGAAGTCCTCGTGTTACACTCCCTTTTCAATTTTTTTTGCTCCAGTTAGGGTTGCCAAGATACTTTACCCACCACATTTCTATTATCGAATCCCACAACACCTTGGGCAAGACAACTTCTCTTCACGTGGAGGCTGGGCCCGCAAACCGAGGGCGTAGTGCTTGTGACCAGGTCTCCGTCGCTCCGGTGCCCATAACTTTTGATCCGTAAGGAGTTACGAGGCGCACAGCATACCGTAGGAAAGCTCTCTGAGAGCTCTACGACGGGGGCAGCTAGCTAGCTCGCTGTGCCCTTTTCGGAGCTAAAAATCTAACATTTTCATCAGTTTCGGGCCACTTTTCTTCTTTTGCTCTGTTTTTCCATCCCGGATCGTACGTCGTGAGCTGTTAAAAGGATGACAACCTTACTCGCGGCACATTAGAGGACCCTACAATGCGTCGATATCACGTCTTGCGAGGATGCTGCGTTGTTGAAGCGGATGCGTTGTCGTTAAGCCCATTGAGCCTTTTGAATGGGCCATATCTCTAGGCTGGGACTGTGAACCATTAACACATAAAGGAATTGTGCCCTCGACATGACGGGTGCGATCATACCAGCACTAATGCACCGGATCCCATCAAAACTCTGAAGTTAAGCGTGCTTGGGCAAGAGTAGTACTAGGATGGGTGACCCCCTGGGAAGTCCTCGTGTTGCACCCCCCTTTTCAATTTTTTTTGCTCCGGTTAGGGTTGCCAAGATACTTTACCCACCACATTTCTATTATCGAATCCCACGGCACCTTGGGGAAGACAACTTCTCTTCACGTGGAGGCTAGGCCCGCAAACTGAGGGCGTAGGGCTTGTGACCAGGTCTCCGTCGCTCCGGTGCCCATAACTTTTCATCCGTAAGGAGTTACAAGGCACACAGCATACCGTTGGAAAGCTCTCTGAGAGATCTACGTCGGGGGCAGCAAGCTAGCTCGCTGTACCCTTTTCGGAGCTCAAAATCGAACGTTTTCATCAGTTTCGGGCCACTTTTATTCTTTTGCTCTGTTTTTCTGTCCCGGATCGTACGCCGTGAGCTGTTAAAAGGACGACAACCTTACTCGCGGCACATTAGAGGACCCTACAATGCGTCGATATCACGTCTTGCGAGGATGCTGCGTTGTTGAAGCTGATGGGTTGTCGTTAAGCCCATTGGGCCTTTTGAATGGGCCATATCTCTAGGCTGGGACTGTGAACCGTTAACACATAAAGGAATTGTGCCCTCAACATGACGGGTGCGATCATACCAGCACTAATGCACCGGATCCCAATAGAACTCCGAAGTTAAGCGTGCTTGGGCGAGAGTAGTACTAGGATGGGTGACCCCCTCGGAAGTCCTCGTGTTGCACCCCCCTTTTCAATTTTTTTTGCTCCGGTTAGGGTTGCCAAAATACTTTACACACCACATTTCTATTATCGAATCCCACGGCACCTTGGGCAAGACAACTTCTCTTCACGTGGAGGTTGGGCCCGCAAACCGAGGGCGTAGGGCTTGTGACCAGGTCTCCGTCGCTCCGGTGCCCATAACTTTTGATCCGTAAGGAGTTACGAGGCGCACAGCATACCGTTGGAAAGCTCTCTGAGAGCTCTACGACGGGGGCAGCTAGCTAGCTCACTGTGCCCTTTTCGAAGCTTAAAATCGAATGTTTTCATCAGTTTCGGGCCACTTTTATTCTTTTGCTCTGTTTTTTCGTCCCGGATCGTATGTCGGGAGCTGTTAAAACGATGACAACCTTACTCGCGGCACATTAGAGGACCCTACAATGCGTCGATATCACGTCTGGCGAGGATGCTGCGTTGTTGATGCGGATGGGTTGTCGTTAAGCCCATTGGGCCTTTTGAATGGGCCATATCTCTAGGCTGGGACTGTGAACCGTTAACACATAAAGGAATTGTGCCCTCAACATGATAGGTGCGATCATACCAGCACTAATGCACCGGATCACAACAGAACTCCGAAGATAAGCGTTCTTGGGCGAGAGTAGTACTAGGATGGGTGACCCCCTCGGAAGTCCTCGTGTTGCACCCCCCTTTTCAATTTTTTTTGCTCCGGTTAGGGTTGCCAAGATACTTTACCCACCACATTTCTATTATCGAATCCCACGGCACCTTGGGCAAGACAACTTCTCTTCACGTGGAGGCTGGGCCCGCAAACCGAGGGCGTAGGGCTTGTGACCAGGTCTCCGTCGCTCCGGTGCCCATAACTTTTCATCCGTAAGGAGTTACGCGGCGCACAGCATACCGTTGGAAAGCTCTCTAAGAGCTCTACGACGGGGGCAATTAGCTAGCTCGCTGGGCCCTTTTCGGAGCTCAAAATCGAACGTTTTCATCAGTTTTGGGCCACTTTTCTTATTTTGCTCTATTTTTTCGTCCCGGATCGTACGTCGTGAGCTGTTAAAAGGACGACAACCTTACTCGCGGCACATTAGAGGACCCTATAATGCGTCGATATCACGTCTTGCGAGGATGCTGCGTTGTTGAAGCGGATGGGTTGTCGTTAAGCCTATTGGGCCTTTTGAATGGCTATATTTCTAGGCTGGGACTGTGAACCGTTAACACATAAAGGAATTGTGCCCTCAACATGACGGGTGCGATCATACCAGCACTAATGCACCGGATCCCATCAGAACTCCGAAGTTAAGCGTGCTTGGGCGAGAGTAGTACTAGGATGGGTGACCCCCTGGGAAGTCCTCGTGTTACACTCCCTTTTCAATTTTTTTTGCTCCAGTTAGGGTTGCCAAGATACTTTACCCACCACATTTCTATTATCGAATCCCACAACACCTTGGGCAAGACAACTTCTCTTCACGTGGAGGCTGGGCCCGCAAACCGAGGGCGTAGTGCTTGTGACCAGGTCTCCGTCGCTCCGGTGCCCATAACTTTTGATCCGTAAGGAGTTACGAGGCGCACAGCATACCGTAGGAAAGCTCTCTGAGAGCTCTACGACGGGGGCAGCTAGCTAGCTCGCTGTGCCCTTTTCGGAGCTAAAAATCTAACATTTTCATCAGTTTCGGGGCACTTTTCTTCTTTTGCTCTGTTTTACCGTCCCGGATCGTACGTCGTGAGCTGTTAAAAGGATGACAACCTTACTCGCGGCACATTAGAGGACCCTACAATGCGTCGATATCACGTCTTGCGAGGATGCTGCGTTGTTGAAGCGGATGCGTTGTCGTTAAGCCCATTGAGCCTTTTGAATGGGCCATATCTCTAGGCTGGGACTGTGAACCCTTAACAAATAAAGGAATTGTGCCCTCAACATGACGGGTGCAATCATACCAGCACTAATGCACCGGATCCCATCAGAACTCTGAAGTTAAGCGTGCTTGGGCAAGAGTAGTACTAGGATGGGTGACCCTCTAGGAAATCCTCGTGTTGCACCCCCTTTTAAATTTTTTTTGCTCCTGTTAGGGTTGCCAAGATTCTTTATCCCCCACCTTTCTATTATCGAATCCCACGGCACCTTGGGCAAGACAACTTCTCTTCACGTGGAGGCTGGGCCCGCAAACCGAGGGCGTAGGGCTTGTGACCAGGTCTCCGTCGCTCCGGTGCCCATAACTTTTCATCCGTAAGGAGTTACAAGGCACACGGCATACCGTTGGAAAGCTCTCTGAGAGCACTACTACAGAGGCAGCTAGTTAGCTCGCTGTGCCCTTTTCGGGGCTCAAAATCGAACGTTTTCATCAGTTTCGGGCCACTTTTATTCTTTTGCTCTGTTTTTCTGTCCCGGATCGTACGTCGTGAGCTGTTAAAAGGACGACAACCTTACTCGCGGCACATTTGAGGACCCTAAAATGCGTCGATATCACGTCTTGCGAGGATGCTGCGTTGTTGAAGCGGATGGGTTGTCGTTAAGCCCATTGGGCCTTTTGAATGGGCCATATCTCTAGGCTGGGACTGTGAACCGTTAACACATAAAGGAATTGTGCCCTCAACATGACGGGTGCGATCATACCAGCACTAATGCACCGGATCCCAATAGAACTCCAAAGGTAAGCGAGCTTAGACGAGAGTAGAACTGGGATGGGTGACCCCCTACGAAGTCCTCATGTTGAACCCCCCTTTTCAATTTTTTTTTGCTCCGGTTAGGGTTGCCAAGATACTTTACCCACCACATTTCTATTATCGAATCCCACGGCACCTTGGGCAAGACAACGTCTCTTCACGTGGAGGCTGGGCCCGCAAACCGAGGGCGTAGGGCTTGTGACCAGGTCTCCGTCGCTCCGGTGCCCATAACTTTTGATCCGTAAGGAGTTACGAGGCGCACAGCATACCGTTGGAAAGCTCTCTGAGAGCTCTACGACGGGGGCAGCTAGATTGCTCGCTGTGCCCTTTTCAGAACTCAAAATCGAACGTTTTCATCAGTTTCGGGCCACTTTTATTCTTTTGCTCTGTTTTTTCGTCCCGGATCGTACGTCGTGAGCTGTTAAAAGGATGACAACCTTAATCGTGGCACATTAGAGGACCCTACAATGCGTCGATATCACGTCTTGCGAGGATGCTGCGTTGTTGAAGCGGATGGGTTGTCGTTAAGCCCATTGGGCCTTTTGAATGGGCCATATCTCTAGGCTGGGACTGTGAACCGTTAACACATAAAGGAATTGTGCCCTCAACATGATAGGTGCGATCATACCAGCACTAATGCACCGGATCACAACAGAACTCCGAAGATAAGCGTTCTTGGGCGAGAGTAGTACTAGGATGGGTGACCCCCTCGGAAGTCCTCGTGTTGCACCCCCCTTTTCAATTTTTTTTGCTCCGGTTAGGGTTGCCAAGATACTTTACCCACCACATTTCTATTATTGAATCCCACGGCACCTTGGGCAAGACAACTTCTCTTCACGTGGAGGCTAGGCCCGCAAACCGAGGGCGGAGGGCTTGTGACCAGGTCTCCGTCGCTCCGGTGCCCATAACTTTTCATCCGTAAGGAGTTACGAGGCACACAGCATACCGTTGGAAAGCTCTCTGAGAGCTCTACGACGGGGGCAACAAGCTAGCTCGCTTTGCCCTTTTCGGAGCTCAAAATCGAACGTTTTCATCAGTTTTGGGCCACTTTTCTTCTTTTGCTCTGTTTTTCTGTCCCGGATCGTACGTCGTGAGCTATTAAAAGGACGACAACCTTACTCGCGGCACATTAGAGGACCCAACAATGCATCGATATCACGTCTTGCGAGGATGCTGCGTTGTTGAAGCGGATGGGTTGTCGTTAAGCCCATTGGGCCTTTTGAATGGGCCATATCTCTAGGCTGGGACTGTGAACTGTTAACACATAAAGGAGTTGTGCCCTCAACATGACGGGTGCGATCATACCAGCACTAATGCACTGGATCCCATCAGAACTCCGAAGTTAAGCGTGCTTGGGCGAGAGTAGTACTAGGATGGGTGACCCCGTGGGAAATCCTCGTGTTGCATCCCCCTTTTCAATTTTTTTTGCTCCGGTTAGGGGGTCCAAGATACTTTACCCACCACATTTCTATTATCGAATCCCACGGCACCTTGGGCAAGACAACTTCTCTTCACGTGGAGGCTGGGCCCGCAAACCGGTGCCCATAACTTTTGATCCGTAATGAGTTACGAGGCGCACAGCATACCGTTGGAAAGCTCTCTGAGAGCTCTACGATGGGGGCAGCAAGATAGCTCGCTTTGCCATTTTGGAGCTCAGAATCGAACGTTTTCATCAGTTTCGGGCCACTTTTCTTCTTTTGCTATGTTTTTCCGTCCCGGATCGTACGTCGTGAGCTGTTAAAAGGACGACAAGCTTACTCACGACACATTAGAGGACCCTACAATGCGTCGATATCACGTCTTGCGAGGATGCTACGTTGTTGAAGCGGATGGGTTGTCGTTAAGCCCATTGGGCCTTTTGAATGGGCCATATCTCTAGGCTGGGACTGTGAACCGTTAACACATAAAGGAATTGTGCCCTCAACATGACGGGTGCGATCATACCAGCACTAATGCACCGGATCCCATCAGAACTCCGAAGTTAAGCATGCTTGGGCGAGAGTGGTACTAGGATGGGTGACCCCCTGGGAAGTCCTCGTGTTGTACCCCCCTTTTCAATTTTTTTTTACTCCGGCTAGGGTTGCCAAGATACTTTACCCACCACATTTCTATTATCGAATCCCACGGCACCTTGGTCAAGACAACTTCTCTTCACGTGGAGGCTGGGCCCGCAAACTGAAGGCGTTGGGCTTGTGACCAGGTCTCCGTCGCACCGGTGCCCATAACTTTTCATCCATAAGGAGTTACGAGGCGCACAGCATACCGTTGGAAAGCTCTCTGAGAGCTCTACGACGGGGGCAGCAAGCTAGCTCGCTATACCCTTTTCGGAGCTCAAAATCGAACGTTTTCATCTGTTTCGGGCCACTATTCTACTTTTGTTCTGTTTTTTCGTCCCGGATCGTACGTCGTGAGCTGTTAAAAGGACGACAACCTTACTCGCGGCACATTAGAGGACCCTACAATGCGTCGATATCACGTCTTGCGAGGATGCTGCGTTGTTGAAGCGGATTGGTTGTCATTAAGCCCATTGGGCCTTTTGAATGGGCCATATCTCTAGGCTGGGACTGTGAACCGTTAACACATAAAGGAATTGTGCCCTCAACATGACGGGTGCGATCATACCAGCACTAATGCACCAGATCCCATCAGAACTCCGAAGTTAAGCGTGCTTCGGCGAGAGTAGTACTAGGATGGGTGACTCCCTGGGAAGTCCTCGTGTTGCACCCCCCTTTTCAATTTTTTTTACTCCGGCTAGGGTTGCCAAGATACTTTATCTACCACATTTCTATTATCGAATCCCACGGCACCTTGGGCAAGACAACTTCGCTTCACGTGGAGGCTGGGCTCGCAAACCAAGGGCGTAGGGCTTGTGACCAGGTCTCCGTCGCTCCGGTGCCCATAACTTTTCATCCGTAAGGAGTTACGAGGCGCACAGCATACCGTTGGAAAGCTCTCTGAGAGCTCTACGACGGGGGCGGCAAGCCTGCGTGGTGTGGCCTTTTCGGAGCTCAAAATCAAACGTTTTCATCATTTTCGGGCCACTTTTCTTCTTTTGCTCTGTTTTTCCGTCCCGGATCGTACGTCGTGAGCTGTTAAAAGGACGACAACCTTACTCGCGGCACATTAGAGGACCCTACAATGCGTCGATATCACGTTTTGCGAGGATGCTGTGTTGTTGAAGCGGATGGGTTGTCGTTAAGCCCATTGGGCCTTTTGAATGGGCTATATCTCTAGGCTGGGACTGTGAACTGTTAACACATAAAGGAATTGTGCCCTCAACATGACGGGTGCGATCATACTAGCACTAATGCACCGGATCCCATCAGAACTCCGAAGTTAAGCGTGCTTGGGCGAGAGTAGTACTAGGATGGGTGACCCCTTGGGAAGTCCTCGTGTTGCACCCCCTTTTCAATTTTTTTTGCTCCGGTTAGGGTTGCCGAGATACTTTACCCACCACATTTCTATTATCGAATCCCACGGCACCTTGGGCAAGACAACTTCTCTTCACGTGGAGGCTGGGCCTGCAAACCGAGGGCGTAGGGCTTGTGACCAGGTCTCTGTCGCTCCGGTGCCCATAACTTTTGATCCGTAAGGAGTTACGAGGCGCACAGCATACCGTTGGAAAGCTCTCTGAGAGCTTTACGACGTGGGCAGCAAGCTAGCTCGTTGTGCCCTTTTCGGAGCTCAAAATCGAACGTTTTCATTAGTTTCGGGCCATTTTTCTTCTTTTGCTCTGTTTTTCCGTCCCGGATCGTACGTCGTGAGCTGTTAAAAGGACGACAACCTTACTCGCGGCACATTAGAGGACTCTACAATGCGTTGATATCACGTCTTGCAAGGATGCTGCGTTGTTGAAGCAGATAGGTTGTCGTTAAGCCCATTCGGCCTTTTGAATGGGCCATATCTCTAGGCTGGGACTGTGAACTGTTAACACATAAAGGAATTGTGCCCTCAACATGACGGGTGCGATCATACAAGCACTAATGCACCGGATCCCATCAGAACTCCGAAGTTAAGCGTGCTTGGGCGAGAGTAGTACTAGGATGGGTGACCCCCTGGGAAGTCCTCGTGTAGCACCCCCCTTTTCAATTTTTTTTGCTCCGGTTAGGGTTCCCGAGATACTTACCCACCACATTTCTATTATCGAATCCCACGGCACCTTGGGCAAGACAATTTCTCTTCACGTGGAGGCTGGGCCCGCAAACCGAGGGCGGAGAGCTTGTGACCAGGTCTCCGTCGCTCCGGTGCCCATAACTTTTGATCCGTAAGGAGTAACGAGGCGCACAGCATACCGTCGAAAGCTCTCTGAGAGCTCTACGACGGGGGCAGCAAGCTAGCTTGCTATGCCCTTTTCGGAGCTCAAAATCGAACGTTTTCATTAGTTTCGGGCCACTTTTCTTCTTTTGCTCTGTTTTTCCATCCCGGATCGTACGTCGTGAGCTGTTAAAAGGACGACAACCTTACTCGCGGCACATTAGAGGACCCTACAATGCATCGATATCACGTCTTGCGAGTATGCTGCGTTGTTGAAGCGGATGGGTTGTCGTTAAGCCCATTGGGCCTTTTGAATGGGCCATATCTCTAGGCTGGGACTGTGAACCGTTAACACATAAAGGAATTGTGCCCTCAACATGACGGGTGCGATCATACCAGCACTAATGCACCGGATCCCATCAGAACTCCGAAGTTAAGCGTGCTTGGGCGAGAGTAGTACTAGGATGGGTGACCCCCTGGGAAGTCCTCGTGTTGCTCCCCCCTTTTCAATTTTTTTTGCTCCGATTAGGGTTGCCAAGATACTTCACCCACCACATTTCTATTATCGAATCCCACGGCACCTTGGGCAAGACAACTTCTCTTCACGTGGAGGCTGGGCCCGCAAATCGGTGCCCATAACTTTTGATCCGTAAGGAGTTACGAGGTGCACAGCATACCGCTGGAAAGCTCTCTGAGAGCTCTACGACAGGGGTAGCTAGCTAGCTCGCGGTGCCCTTTTCGGAGCTCAAAATCGAACGTTTTCATCAGTTTTGGGACACTTTTCTTCTTTTGCTCTGTTTTTCCGTACCAGATCGTACGTCGTGAGCTGTTAAAAGGACGACAACCTTACTCGCTGCACATTAGAGGACCCTACAATGCGTCGATATCACGTCTTGCGAGGATGCTGCGTTGTTGAAGCGGATGGGTTGTCGTTAAGCCCATTGGGCCGTTTGAATGGGTCATATCTCTAGGCTGGGACTGTGAACCGCTAACACATAAAAGGAATTGTGCCCTCAACATAACGGGTGCGATCATACCAGCACTAAAGTACCGGATCCCATCAGAACTCCGAAGTTAAGCGTGCTTGGGCGAGAGTAGTACTAGGATGGGTGACCCCGTGGGAACTCCTTGTGTTGCCCCCCCCCTTTTCAATTTTTTTTGCTCCGGTTAGGGTTGCCAAGATACTTTACCCACCACATTTCTATTATCGAATCCCACGGCACCTTGGGCAATACAACTTCTCTTCACGTCGATGCTGGGCACGCAAACCGAGGGCGTAGGGCTTGTGACCAGGTCTCCGGCGCTCCGATGACCATAACTTTTGATCCGTAATGAGTTACGAGGCGCACAGCAGACAGTTGGGAAGCTCACTGAGAGCTCTGCGACGCGCGCAGCTAGTTAGCTCGCTTTGCCCTTTTCGGAGCTCGAACTCGAACGTTTTCATCAGTTTTTGGCCACTTTTCTTCTTTTGCTTTGTTTTTCCGTCCCGGATCATACGTCGTGAGCTGTTAAAAGGACGACAACCTTACTCGCGGCACATTAGAGGACCCTACAATGCGTCGATATCACGTCTTGCGAGGATGCTGCGTTGTTGAAGCGGATGGGTTGTCGTTAAGCCCATTGGGCCGTTTGAATGGGTCATATCTCTAGGCTGGGACTGTGAACCGTTAACACATAAAGGAATTGTGCCCTCAACATGACGGGTGCGATCATACCAGCACTAATGCACCGGATCCCATCAGAACTCCGAAGTTAAGCGTGCTTGGGCGAGAGTAGTACTAGGATGGGTGACCCCCTGGGAAGTCCTCGTGTTGCACCCCCCCTTTTCAATTTTTTTTGCTCCGGTTAGGGTTGCCAAGATACTTTACCCACCACATTTCTATTATCGAATCCCACTGCACCTTGGGCAAGACAACTTCTCTTCACGTGGAGGCTGGGCCCGCAAACCGGTGCCCATAACTTTTGATCCGTAAGGAGTTACGAGGCGCACAGCATACCGTTGGAAAGCTCTCTGAGAGCTCTACGACGGGGGCAGCTAGCTAGCTCGCTGTGCCCTTTTCGGAGCTCAAAATCGAACGTTTTCATCAGTTTTGGGCCACTTTTCTTCTTTTGCTCTGTTTTTCCGTCCCGGATCGTACGTTGTGAGCTATTAAAAGGACGACAACCTTACTCGCTGCACATTAGAGGAGCCTACAATGCGTCGATATCACGTCTTGCGAGGATGCTGCGTTGTTGAAGCGGATGGGTTGTCGTTAAGCCCATTGGGCCTTTTGAATGGGCCATATCTCTAGGCTGGGACTGTGAACCGTTAACACATAAAGGAATTGTGCCCTCAACATGACGGGTGCGATCATACCAGCACTAATGCACCGGATCCCATCAGAACTCCGAAGTTAAGCGTGCTTGGGCGAGAGTAGTACTAGGATGGGTGACCCCCTGGGAAGTCCTCGTGTTGAACCCCACTTTTCAATTTTCTTTCCTCCGGTTAGGGTTGCCAAGATACTTTACCCACCACATTTCTATTATCGAATCCCACGGCACCTTGGGCAAGACAACTTCTCTTCACGTGGAGGCTGGGCCCGCAAACCGGTGCCCATAACTTTTGATCCGTAAGGAGTTACGAGGCGCACAGCATACCGTTGGAAAGCTCTCTGAGAGCTCTACGACGGGGGCAGCTAGCTAGCTCGTTGTGCCCTTTTCGGAGCTCAAAATCGAACGTTTTCATTAGTTTCGGGCCACTTTTCTTCTTTTGCTCTGTTTTTCCGTCCCGGATCGTACGTCGTGAGCTGTTAAAAGGACGACAACCTTACTCGCGGCACATTAGAGGACTCTACAATGCGTTGATATCACGTCTTGCAAGGATGCTGCGTTGTTGAAGCAGATGGGTTGTCGTTAAGCCCATTGGGCCTTTTGAATGGGCCATAACTCTAGGCTGGGACTGTGAACTGTTAACACATAAAGGAATTGTGCCCTCAACATGACGGGTGCGATCATACCAGCACTAATGCACCGGATCCCATCAGAACTCCGAAGTTAAGCGTGCTTGGGCGAGAGTAGTACTAGGATGGGTGACCCCCTGGGAAGTCCTCGTGTTGCACCCCCCTTTTCAATTTTTTTTGCTCCGGTTAGGGTTGCCGAGATACTTACCCACCACATTTCTATTATCGAATCCCACGGCACCTTGGGCAAGACAATTTCTCTTCACGTGGAGGTTGGGCCCGCAAACCGAGGCGTAGAGCTTGTGACCAGGTCTCCGTCGCTCCGGTGCCCATAACTTTTGATCCGTAAGGAGTAACGAGGCGCACAGCATACCGTCGAAAGCTCTCTGAGAGCTCTACGACGGGGGCAGCAAGCTAGCTTGCTATGCCCTTTTCAGAGCTCAAAATCGAACGTTTTCATTAGTTTCGGGCCACTTTTCTTCTTTTGCTCTGTTTTTCCATCCCGGATCGTACGTCGTGAGCTGTTAAAAGGATGACAACCTTACTCGCGGCACATTAGAGGACCCTACAACGCATCGATATCACGTCTTGCGAGTATGCTGCATTGTTGAAGCGGATGGGTTGTCGTTAAGCCCATTGGGCCTTTTGAATGGGCCATATCTCTAGGCTGGGACTGTGAACCGTTAACACATAAAGGAATTGTGCCCTCAACATGACGGGTGCGATCATACCAGCACTAATGCACCGGATCCCATCAGAACTCCGAAGTTAAGCGTGCTTGGGCGAGAGTAGTACTAGGATGGGTGACCCCCTGGGAAGTCCTCGTGTTGCTCCCCCCTTTTCAATTTTTTTTGCTCCGGTTAGGGTTGCCAAGATACTTTACCCACCACATTTCTATTATCGAATCCCACGGTACGTTGGGCAAGACAACTTCTCTTCACGTGGAGGCTGGGCCCGCAAACCGGTGCCCATAACTTTTGATCCATAAGGAGTTACGAGGCGCACAGCATACCGCTGGAAAGCTCTCTGAGAGCTCTACGACAGGGGTAGCTAGCTAGCTCGCGGTGCCCTTTTCAGAGCTCAAAATCGAACGTTTTCATCAATTTTGGGACACTTTTCTTCTTTTGCTCTGTTTTTCCGTTCCAGATCGTACGTCGTGAGCTGTTAAAAGGACGACAACCTTACTCGCTGCACATTAGAGTACCCTACAATGTGTCGATATCACGTCTTGCGAGGATGCTGCGTTGGTGAAGCGGATGGGCTGTGGTTAAGCCCATTGGGCCTTTTGAATGGGTCATATCTCTAGGCTGGGACTGTGAACCGTTAACACATAAAAGGAATTGTGCCCTCAACATGACGGGTGCGATCATACCAGCACTAATGCACCGGATCCCATCAGAACTCCGAAGTTACGCGTGCTTGGGCGGGAGTAGTACTAGGATGGGTGACCCCCTGGGAAGTACTTGTGTTGCCCCCCCCTTTTCAATTTTTTTTGCTCCGGTTAGGGTTGCCAAGATACTTTACCCACCACATTTCTATTATCGAATCCCACGGCACCTTGGGCAATACAACTTCTCTTCACGTCGATGCTGGGCCAGCAAACCGAGGGCGGAGGGCTTGTGACCAGGTCTCCGTCGCTCTGGTGCCCATAACTTTTGATCCGTAAGGAGTTACGAGGTGCACAGCATACCGTTGGAAAGCTCTCTGAGAGCTCTACGACGGGGGCAGCTAGTTAGCTCGCTTTGCCCTTTTTGGAGCTCGAACTCGAACGTTTTCATCAGTTTCGGGCCACTTTTCTTCTTTTGCTTTGTTTTTCCGTCCTGGATCATACGTCGTGAGCTGTTAAAAGGACGACAACCTTACTCGTGGCACATTAGAGGACCCTACAATGCGTCGATATCACGTCTTGCGAGGATGCTGCGTTGTTGAAGCGGATGGGTTGTCGTTAAGCCCATTGGGCCGTTTGAATGGGTCATATCTCTAGGCTGGGACTGTGAACCGTTAACACATAAAGGAATTGTGCCCTCAACATGACGGGTGCGATCATACCAGCACTAATGCACCGGATCCCATCAGAACTCCGAAGTTAAGCGTGCTTGGGCGAGAGTAGTACTAGGATGGGTGACCCCCTGGGAAGTCCTCGTGTTGAACCCCACTTTTCATTTTTTTTTCCTCCGGTTAGGGTTGCCAAGATACTTTACCCACCACATTTCTATTATCGAATCCCACGGCACCTTGGGCAAGACAACTTCTCTTCACGTGGAGGCTGGGCCCGCAAACCGGTGCCCATAACTTTTGATCCGTAAGGAGTTACGAGGCGCACAGCATACCGTTGGAAAGCTCTCTGAGAGCTCTACGACGGGGGCAGCTAGCTAGCTAGTTGTGCCCTTTTCGGAGCTCAAAATCGAACGTTTTCATTAGTTTCGGGCCATTTTTCTTCTTTTGCTATGTTTTTTCGTCCCGGATCGTACGTCGTGAGCTGTTAAAAGGACGACAACCTTACTCGCGGCACATTAGAGGACCCTACAATGCGTTGATATCACGTCTTGCGAGGATGCTGCGTTGTTGAAGCAGATGGGTTGTCGTTAAGCCCATTGGGCCTTTTGAATGGGCCATATCTCTAGGCTGGGACTGTGAACTGTTAACACATAAAGGAATTGTGCCCTCAACATGACGGGTGCGATCATACCAGCACTAATGCACCGGATCCCATCAGAACTCCGAAGTTAAGCGTGCTTGGGCGAGAGTAGTACTAGGATGGGTGACCCCCTGGGAAGTCCTCGTGTTGCACCCCCCTTTTCAATTTTTTTTGCTCCGGTTAGGGTTGCCAAGATACTTTATTCACCACATTTCTATTATCGAATCCCACGGCACCTTGGGCAAGACAATTTTGCTTCACGTGGAGGCTGGGCCCCCAAACCGAGGGCGTAGAGCTTGTGACCAGGTCTCCGTCGCTCCGGTGCCCATAACTTTTGATCAGTAAGGAGTAACGCGGTGCACAGCATACCGTTGGAAAGCTCTCTGAGAGTTCTACGACAAGGGCAGCAAGCTAGCTTGCTATGCCCTTTTCAGAGCTCAAAATCGAACGTTTTCATCAGTTTCGGTCCACTTTTCTTCTTTTGCTCTGTTTTTCAGTCCCGGATCGTACGTCGTGAGCTGTTAAAAGGACGACAACCTTACTCGCAGAACATTAGAGGACCCTACAATGCGTCGATATCACGTCTTGCGAGGATGCTGCATTGTTGAAGCGGATGGGTTGTCGTTAAGCCCATTGGGCCTTTTGAATGGGCCATATCTCTAGGCTGGGACTGTGAACCGTTAACACATAAAGGAATTGTGCCCTCAACATGACGGGTGCGATCATACCAGCACTAATGCACCGGATCCCATCAGAACTCCGAAGTTAAGCGTGCTTGGGCGAGAGTAGTACTAGGATGGGTGACCCCCTGGGAAGTCCTCGTGTTGCTCCCCCCTTTTCAATTTTTTTTGCTCCGATTAGGGTTGCCAAGATACTTTACCCACCACATTTCTATTATCGAATCCCACGGCACCTTGGGCAAGACAACTTCTCTTCACGTGGAGGCTGGGCCCGCAAACCGGTGCCCATAACTTTTGATCCGTAAGGAGTTACAAGGAGAACAGCATACCGTTGGAAAGCACTCTGAGAGCTCTACGACAGGGGTAGCTAGCTAGCTCGCGGTGCCCTTTTCGGAGCTCAAAATCGAACGTTTTCATTAGTTTCGGGCCACTTTTCTTCTTTTGCTCTGTTTTTTCGTCCCGGATCGTACGTCGTGAGCTGTTAAAAGGACGACAACCTTACTCGCGGCACATTAGAGGACCCTACAATGCTTCGATATCACGTCTTGCGAGTATGCTGCGTTGTTGAAGCGGATGGGTTGTCGTTAAGCCCATTGGGCCTTTTGAATGGGTCATATCTCTAGGCTGGGACTGTGAACCGTTAACACATAAAAGGAATTGTGCCCTCAACATGACGGGTGCGATCATACCAGCACTAATGCACCGGATCCCATCAGAACTCCGAAGTTACGCGTGCTTGGGCGGGAGTAGTACTAGGATGGGTGACCCCCTGGGAAGTACTTGTGTTGCCCCCCCCTTTTCAATTTTTTTTGCTCCGGTTAGGGTTGCCAAGATACTTTACCCACCACATTTCTATTATCGAATCCCACGGCACCTTGGGCAATACAACTTCTCTTCACGTCGATGCTGGGCCCGCAAACCGAAGGCGTAGGGCTTGGGCCCAGGTCTCCGTCGCTCCGGTGCCCATAACTTTTGATCCGTAAGGAGTTACGAGGCGCACAGCATACCATTGGAAAGCTCTCTGAGAGCTCTACGACGGGGGCAGCTAGTTAGCTCGCTGTGCCATTTTTGTAGCTCGAACTCGAACGTTTTCATCAGTTTCGGGCCACTTTTCTTCTTTTGCTTTGTTTTTCCGTCCCGGATCATACGTCGTGAGCTGTTAAAAGTACGACAACCTTACTCGCGGCACATTAGAGGACCCTACAATGCGTCGATATCACGTCTTGCGAGGATGCTGCGTTGTTGAAGCGGATGGGTTGTCGTTAAGCCCATTGGGCCGTTTGAATGGGTCATATCTCTAGGCTGGGACTGTGAACCGTTAACACATAAAGAAATTGTGCCCTCAACGTGACAGGTGCGATCATACCAGCACTAATGCACCGGATCCCATCAGAACTCTAATGTTAAGCGTGCTTGGGCGAGAGTAGTACTAGGATGGGTAACCCCCTGGGAAGTCCTCGTGTTGCACCCCCCCATTTCAATTTTTTTTCCTCCGGTTAGGGTTACCAAGAGACTTTAACAACCACATTTATATTATCGAATCCCACGGCACCTTGGGCAAGATAACTTCTCTTCTCGTCGATGCTGGGCCTGCGAACCAAGGGCGTAGGGCTTGTGACCAGGTCTCCGTCGCTCCGGTGGCCATAACTTTTGATCCGTAAGGAGTTACGAGGCGCATAGCATACCGTTGGAAAGCTCTCTGAGATCTCTACGACGGCGGCAGCAAGCAAGCTCGCTGTGCCCTTTTCGTAGCTCAAAATCGAACATTTTCATTAGTTTCGGGTCACTTTTCTTCTTTTGCTCTATTTTTCCGTCACGGATCGTACGTCGTGAGCTGTTAGAAGGACGACAACCGTACTCGCAGCACATTAGAGGTCCCTACAATGCGTCGATATCACGTCTTGCGAGGATGCTGCGTTGTTGAAGCGGATGGGTTGTCGTTAAGCCCAATGGGCCTTTTGAATGGGCCATATCTCTAGTCTGGGACTGTGAACCGTTAACACATAAAGGAATTGTGCCCTCAACATGACGGGTGCGATCATACCAGCACTAATGCACCGGATCCCATCAGAACTCCGAAGTGAAGCGTGCTTGGGCGAGAGTAGTACTAGTATGAGTGACCCCCTGGGAAGTCCTCGTGTTGCACCCCCCTTTTCAATTTTTTTTGCTCCGGTTAGGGTTGCCAAGATACTTTACCCACCACATTTCTATTATCGAATCCCACGGCACCTTGGGCAAGACAACTTCTCTTCACGTGGAGGTTGGGCACGCAAACCGGTGTCCATAACTTTTGATCCGTAAGGAGTTACGAGGCGCACATCATACCGTTGGAAAGCTCTCTGAGAGCTCTACGACGGGGGCAGCTAGCTAGCTCGTTGTGCCCTTTTCGGAGCTCAAAATCGAACGTTTTCATCAGTTTCGGGCCACTTTTTTTCTTTTGCTCTGTTTTTTCGTCCCGGATCGTACGTCGTGAGCTGTTAAAAGAACGACAACCTTACTCGCGACACATTAGAGGACCCTACAATGCGTCGATATCACGTCTTGCGAGGATGTTGCGTTGTTGAAGCGGATGGGTTGTCGTTAAGCCCATTGGGCCTTTTGAATGGGCCATATCTCTAGTTTGGGACTGTGAACCATTAACACATAAAGGAATTGTGCCCTCAACATGACGGGTGCGATCATACCAGCACTAATGCACCGGATCCCATCAGAACTCCGAAGTTAAGCGTGCTTTGGCGAGAGTAGTACTAGGATGGGTGACCCCCTGGGAAGTCCTCGTGTTGCACCCCCCTTTTCAATTTTTTTTGCCCCGGTTAGGGTTGCGAATATACTTTACCCACCACATTTCTATTATCGAATCCCACGGCACCTTGGGCAAGACAACTTCTCTTCACGTGGAGGCTGGGCCCGCAAACCGAGGGCGTAGGGCTTGTGACCTGGTCTCCGTCGCTCCGGTGCCCATAACTTTTGATCCGTAAGGAGTTACGAGGCGCACAGCATACCGTTGGAAAGCTCTCTGAGAGATCTACGACGGGGGCAGCAAGCTAGCTTGCTGTGCCCTTTTCAGAGCACAAAATCGAACGTTTTCATTAGTTTCGGGCCACTTTTCTTCTTTTGCTCTGTTTTTTCGTCCCGGATCGTACGTCGTTAGCTGTTAAAAGGACGACAACCTTACTCGCGACACATTAGAGGACCCTACAATGCGTCGATATCACGTCATGCGAGGATGCTGCGTTGTTGAAGCGGATGGGTTGTCGTTATGCCCATTGGGCCTTTTAAGTGGGTCATATCTCTAGGCTGGGACTGTGAACCGTTAACACATAAAGTAATTGTGCCCTCAACATGAAGGGTGCGATCTTACCAGCACTAATGCACCGGATCCCATCAGAACTCCGAAGTTAAGCGTGCTTGGGCGAGAGTAGTACTAGGACGGGTGACCCCCTGGGAAGTCCTCGTGTTGCACCCCCCTTTTCAATTTTTTTTGCTCCGGTTAGGGTTGCCAAGATACTTTACCCACCACATTTCTATTATCGAATCCCATGGAACCTTGGGCAAGACAACTTCTCTTCACGTCGATGCTGGGCCCGCAAACCAAGGGCGTAGGGCTTGTGACCAGGTCTCCGTCGCTCCGGTGCCCAAAACTTTTGATCCGTAAGGAGTTACGAGGCGCACAGCATACCGTTGAAAAGCTCTCTGAGAGCTCTATGACGGGGGCAGCAAGCAAGCTCGCTGTGCCCTTTTCGGAGCTCAAAATCGAACGTTTTCATTAGTTTCGGGTCACTTTTCTTCTTTTGCTCTATTTTTCCGTCCCGGATCGTACGTCGTGAGCTGTTAAAAGGATGACAACCTTACTCGCGGCACATTAGAGGACCCTACAATGCGTCGATATCACGTCTTGCGAGGATGCTGCGTTGTTGAAGCGGATGGGTTGTCGTTAAGCCCATTGGGCCTTTTGAATGGGCCATATCTCTAGTCTGGGACTGTGAACCGTTAACACATAAAGGAATTCTGCCCTCAACATGACGGATGCGATCATACCTGCACTAATGCACCGGATCCCATCAGAACTCCGAAGTTAAGCGTGCTTGGGCGAGAGTAGTTCTAGGATGAGTGACCCCCTGGGAAGTCGTAGTGTTGCACCCCCCTTTTCAATTTTTTTTGCTCTGGTTAGGGTTGCCAAGATACTTTACCCACCACATTTCTATTATCGAATCCCACGGCACCTTGGGCAAGACAACTTCTCTTGACGTGGAGGCTGGGCCCGCAAATCGAGGGCGTAGGGCTTGTGACCAGGTCTCCGTCGCTCCGGTGCCCATAACTTTTGATCCATAAGAAGTTACGAGGCGCACAGCATACCGTTGGAAAGCTCTCTGAGAACTCTACGACGGGGGCAGCTAGCTAGCTCGCTGTGCCCTTTTCGGAGCTTAAAATTGAACGTTTTTATCAGTTTCGGGCCACTTTTCTTCTTTTGCTCTGTTTTTTCGTCGCGGATCGTACGTCGTGAGCTGTTAAAAGGACGACAACCTTACTCGCGGCACATTAGAGGACCCTACAATGCATCGATATCATGTCTTGCGAGGATGCTGCGTTGTTGAAGCGGATGGGTTGTCGTTAAGCCCATTGGGCCTTTTGAATGGGCCATATCTCTCGGCTGGGATTGTGAACTGTTAACACATAAAGGAATTCTGCCCTCAACATGACGGGTGCGATCATACCAACACTAATGCTCCGGATCCCATTAGAACTCCGAAGTTAAGCGTGCTTGGGCGAGAGTAGTACTAGGATGGGTGACACCCTAGGAAGTCCTCGTGTTGCACCCCCCTTTTCAATTTTTTTTTTCTCCGGTTAGGGTTGCCAAGATACTTTACCCACCACATTTCAATTATCGAATCCCACGGCACCTTGGGCAAGACAACTTCTCTTCACGTGGAGGCTGGGCCCGCAAACCGAGGGCGTAGGGCTTGTGACCAGGTCTCCGTCGCTCCGGTGCCCATAACTTTTGATCCGTAAGGAGTTATGAGGCGCACAGCATACCGTTGGAAAGCTCTCTGAGAGCTCTACGACGGAGGCAGCTAGCTAGCTTGCTTTGCCCTTTTCGGAGCTCAAAATCTAACGTTTTCATCAGTTTCGGGACACTTTTCTTCTTTTGCTCTGTTTTTTCATCCCGGATCGTACGTCGTGAGCTGTTAAAAGGACGACAACCTTACTCGCGGCACATTAGAGGACCCTACAATGCGTCGATATCACGTCTTGCGAGGATGCTACGTTGTTGAAGCGGATGGGTTATCGTTAAGCCCATTGGGCCTTTTGAATGGGCCATATCTCTAGGCTGGGACTGTGAACCGTTAACACATAAAGGAATTGTGCCCTCAACATGACGGGTGCGATCATACCAGCACTAATGCACCGGATCCCATCACAACTCCGAAGTTAAGCGTGCTTGGGCGAGAGTAGTACTAGGATGGGTGACCCCCTGGGAAGTCCTCGTGTTGCACCCCCCTTTTCAATTTTTTTTGCTCCGGTTAGGGTTGCCAAGATACTTTACCCACCACATTTCTATTATCGAATCCCACGGCACCTTGGGCAAGACAACTTCTCTTCACGTGGAGGCTGGGCCCGCAAACCGAGGGTGTAGGGCTTGTGACCAGGTCTCCGTCGCTCCGGTGCCCATAACTTTTGATCCGTAAGGAGTTACGAGGCGCACAGCATACCGTTGCAAAGCTCTCTGAGAGCTCTAAGACGGGGGTAGCTAGCTAGCTCGCTGTGCCCTTTTCGAAGCTCAAAATCGAACGTTTTCATCAGTTTCGGGCCACTTTTCTTCTTTTGCTCTGTTTTTCTGTCGCGGATCGTACGTCGTGAGCTGTTAAAAGGACGACAACCTTACTCGCGGCACATTAGAGGACCCTACAATGCGTCGATATCACGTCTTGCGAGGATGCTGCGTTGTTGAAGCGGATGGGTTGTCGTTAAGCCCATTGGGCCTTTTGAATGGGCCATATCTCTAGGCTGGGACTGTGAACTGTTAACACATAAACGAATTGTGCCCTCAACATGACGGGTGCGATCATACCAACACTAATGCTCCGGATCCCATTAGAACTCCGAAGTTAAGCGTGCTTGGGCGAGAGTAGTACTAGGATGGGTGACCCCCTGGGAAGTCCTCGTGTTGCACCCCCCTTTTCAATTTTTTTTGCTCCGGTTAGGGTTGCCAAGATACTTTACCCACCACATTTCTATTATCGAATCCCACGGCACCTTGGGCAAGACAACTTCTCTTCACGTGGAGGCTGGGCCCGCAAACCGAGGGCGTAGGGCTTGTGACCAGGTCTCCGTCACTCCGGTGCCCATAACTTTTGATCCGTAAGGAGTTACGAGGCGCACAGCATACCGTTGGAAAGCTCTCTGAGAGCTCTACGATGGGGGCAGCTAGCTAGCTTGCTTTGCCTTTTTCGGAGCTCAAAATCGAACGTTTTCATCAGTTTTGGGCCTCTTTTCTTCTTTTGCTCTGTTTTTCCGTCCCGGATCGTACGTCGTGAGCTGTTAAAAGGACGACAACCTTACTCGCGGCACATTAGAGGACCCTACAATGCGTCGATATCACGTCTTGCAAGGATGCTGCGTTGTTGAAGCGGATGGGTTATCGTTAAGCCCATTGGGCCTTTTGAATGGGCCATATCTCTAGGATGAGACTGTGAACCGTTAACACATAAAGGAATTGTGCCCTCAACATGACGGGTGTGATCATACCAGCACTAATGCACCGGATCCCATCAGAACTCCGAAGTTAAGCGTGCTTGGGCGAGAGTAGTACTAGGATGGGTGACCCCCTGGGAAGTCCTCGTGTTGCACCCCCCTTTTCAATTTTTTTTGCTCCGGTTAGGGTTGCCAAGATACTTTACCCACCACATTTCTATTATCGAATCCCACGGCACGTTGGGCAAGACAACTTCTCTTCACGTGGAGGCTGGGCCCGCAAACCGAGGGTGTAGGGCTTGTGACCAGGTCTCCGTCGCTCCGGTGCCCATAACTTTTTATCCGTAAGGAGTTAAGAGATTCACAGCATACCGTTGGAAAGCTCTCTGAGAGCTCTACGACGGGGGCAGCTAGCTAGCGTGCTATGCCCTTTTCGGAGATCAAAATCGAACGTTTCCATCTGTTTCGGGCCACTTTTCTTCTTTTGCTCTGTTTTTTCGTCCCGGAGCGTACGTCGTGGGCTGTTAAAAGGAGGAAAACCTTACTCGCGGCACATTAGAGGACCCTACAATGCGTCGATATCACGTCTTGCGAGGATGCTGCGTTGTTGAAGCGAATGGGTTGTCGTTAAGCCCATTGGGCCTTTTGAATGGGCCATATCTCTAGGCTGGGACTGTGAACCGTTAACACATAAAGGAATTGTGCCCTCAACATGACGGGTACGATCATACCAGCACTAATGCACCGGATCCCATCAGAACTCTGAAGTTAAGCGTGCTTGTGCGAGAGTAGTACTAGGATGGGTGACCCCCTGGGAAGTCCTCGTGTTGCACCCCCCTTTTCAATTTTTTTTACTCCAGTTAGGGTTGCCAAGTTGCTTTACCTACCACATTTCTATTATCGAATCCCACGGCACCTTGGGCAAGACAACTTCTCTTCACGTGGAGGCTGGGCCCGTAAACCGAGGGCTCAGGGCTTGTGACCAGGTCTCCGTCGCTCCGGTGCCCATAACTTTTGATCCGTAAGGAGTTACGAGGCGCACAGCATACCGTTGGAAAGCACTTTGAGAGCTCTACGACGGGGGCATCAAGCAGG
Source organism: Ehretia macrophylla (assembly GCA_037974665.1). Classification (NCBI taxonomy): domain Eukaryota; kingdom Viridiplantae; phylum Streptophyta; class Magnoliopsida; order Boraginales; family Ehretiaceae; genus Ehretia; species Ehretia macrophylla. Next base: position 3,315,851 of record CM075773.1, read on the forward strand.
CTTGCTTTGCCATTTTCGGAGCTCAAAATCGAACGTTTTCATCAGTTTCGGGCCACTTTTCTTCTTTTGCTCTGTTTTTCCATCCTGGATCGTACGTCGTGAGCTGTTAAAAGGACGACAACCTTACTCGCGGCACATTAAAGGACCCTACAATGCGTCGATATCACGTCTTGCAAGGAAGCTGCGTTGTTGAAGCAGATGGGTTGTCGTTAAGCCAATTGGGCCTTTTGAATTGGCCATATCTCTAGGCTGGGACTGTGAACTGTTAACACATAAAGGAATTGTGCCCTCAACATGACGGGTGCGATCATACCAGCACTAATGCACCGGATCGCATCAGAACTCCGAAGTTAAGCGTGCTTGGGCGAGAGTAGTACTAGGATGAGTGACCCCCTGGGAAGTCCTCGTGTTGCACCCCCCCTTTTCAATATTTTTTGCTCCACTTAGTGTTGCCAAGATACTTTACCCACCACATTTCTATTATCGAATCCCACGGCACCTTGGGCAAGAAAACTTCTCTTCACGTGGAGGCTGGGCCCGCAAACCGATGGAGTAGGGCTTGTGACCAGGTCTCCGTCGCTCCGGTGCCCATAACTTTTAATCCGTAAGGAGTTACGAGGCGCACAGCATACCGTTGGAAAGCTCTCTGAGAGCTCTACGACGTGGGCAGCAAGCTGGCTAGCTGTGCCCTTTTCGGAGCTCAAAATCGAACGTTTTCATCAGTTTCGGGCCACTTCTCTTCTTTTGCTCTGTTTTTCCGTCCCGGATCGTACGTCGTGAGCTGTTAAAAGGACGACAACCTGACTCGCGGTACATTAGAGGACCCTACAATGCGTCGATATCATGTCTTGCGAGGATGCTGCGTTGTTGAAGCGGATGGGTTGCCGTTAAGCCCATTGGGCCTTTTGAATGGGCAATATCTCTTGGCTGGGACTGTGAACCGTTAACACATAAAGGAATTGTGCCCTCAACATGACGGGTGCCATCACACCCGTACTAATGCACCAGATCCCATCAGAACTCCGAAGTTAAGCGTGCTTGGGCGAGAGTAGTACTAGGATGGTTGACCCCCTGGGAAGTCCTCGTGTTGCACCCCCTTTTCAATTTTTTTTGCTCCGGTTAGGGTTGCCAAGATACTTTACCCACCACATTTCTATTATCGAATCCCACGGCACCTTGGGCAAGACAACTTCTCATCACGTGGAGGCTTGGCCCGCAAACCGAGGGCGTAGGGCTTGTGACCAGGTCTCCGTCGCTCCGGTGCCCTTAACTTTTGATCCGTAAGGAGTTACGAGGCGCACAGCATACCGTTGGAAAGCTCTTTGAGAGCTCTACGACGGGGGCTGCTAGCTAGCTCGCTGTGCTGTTTTCGGAGCTCGAAATCGAACGTTTTCATCAGTTTCGGCCTACTTTTCTTCCTTTGCTCTGTTTTTCCGTCCCGGATCGTACGTCGTGAGCTGTTAAAAGGACCACAACCTTACTCGCGTCACATTAGAGGACCCTACAATGCGTCGATATCACGTCTTGCGAGGATGCTGCGTTGTTGAAGCGGATGGGTTGTCGTTAAGCCCATTGGGCCTTTTGAATGGGCCACATCTCTAGGCTGGGACTGTGAACTGTTAACACATAAACGAATTGTGCCCTCAACATGACGGGTGCGATCATACCAACACTAATGCTCCGGATCCCATTAGAACACCGAAGTTAAGCGTGCTTGGGCGAGAGTAGTACTAGGATGGGTGACACCCTGGGAAGTCCTCGTGTTGCACCCCCCTTTTCAATTTTTTTTGCTCCGGTTAGGGTTGCCAAGATACTTTACCCACCACATTTCTATTATCGAATCCCACGGCACCTTGGGCAAGACAACTTCTCTTCACGTGGAGGCTGGGCCCGCAAACCGATGGAGGAGGGCTTGTGACCAGGCCCCCGTCGCTCCGGTGCCCATAACTTTTGATCCGTAAGGAGTTTCGAGGCGCACAGCATAGCCTTGGAAAGCTCTCTGAGAGCTCTACGACGTTGGCAGGAAGCTAGCTGGCTGTGCCCTATTCGGAGCTCAAAATCGAACGTTTTCATCAGTTTCGGGCCACTTTTCTTCTTTTGCTATGTTTTTCCGTCCCGGATCGTACGTCGTGAGCTGTTAAAAGGACGACAACCTTACTCGCGGTACATTAGAGGACCCTACAATGCGTCGATATCATGTCTTGCGAGGATGCTGCGTTGTTGAAGCGGATGGGTTGTCGTTAAGCCCATTGGGCCTTTTGAATGGGCAATATCTCTAGGCTGGGACTGTGAACCGTTAACACAAAAAGGAATTGTGCCCTCAACATGACGGGTGCCATCACACCCGCACTAATCGACCGGATCACATCAGAACTCCGAAGTTAAGCGTGCTTGGGCGAGAGTAGTACTAGGATGGTTGACTCCCTGGGAAGTCCTCGTGTTGCACCCCCTTTTCAATTTTTTTTGCTCCGGTTAGGGTTGCCAAGATACTTTACCCATCACATTTCTATTATCGAATCCCACGGCACCTTGGGCAAGACAACTTCTCTTCACGTGGAGGCTTGGCCCGCAAACCGAGAGCGTAGGGCTTGTGACCAGGTCTCCGTCGCTCCGGTGCCCATAACTTTTCATCCGTAAGGAGTTACGAGGCGCACAGCATACCGTTGGAATGCTCTCTGAGAGCTCTACGACGGGGGCAGCTAGCTATCTCGTTGTGCCCTTTTCGGAGCTCAAAATCGAACGTTTTTATCAGTTTCGGGCCACTTTTCTTCTTTTGCTCTATTTTTCCGTCTCGGATCGTACGTCGTGAGCTGTTAAAAGGACGACAACCTTACTCGCGTCACATTAGAGGACCCAACAATGCGTCGATATCACGTCTTGCGAGGATGCTGCGTTGTTGAAGCGGATGGGTTGTCGTTAAGCCCATTGGGCCTTTTGAATGGGCCATATCTCTAGGCTGGGACTGTGAACTGTTAACGCATAAAGGAATTGTGCCCTCAACATGGCGGGTGCGATCATACCAGTACTAATGCACCAGATCCCATTAGAACTCCGAAGTTAAGCGTGCTTGGGCGAGAGTAGTACTAGGATGGGTGACCCCCTGGGAAGTCCTCGTGTTGCATCCCCCTTTTCAATTTTTTTTGCTCCGGTTAGGGTTGCCAAGATACTTTACCCACCACATTTCTATTATCGAATCCCACGGCACCTTGGGCAAGACAACTTCTCTTCACGTGGAGGCTGGGCCCGCAAACCGAGGGCGTAGGGCTTGTGACCAGGTCTCCGTCGCTCCGGTGCCCATAACTTTTGATCCGAAAGGAGTTACGAGGCGCACAGCATAACGTTGGAAAGCTCTCTGAGAGCGCTACGACGGGGGCAGCAAGCTAGCTCGCTGTGCCATTTCGGAGCTCAAAATCGAACGTTTTCATCAGTTTCGGCCTACTTTTCTTCCTTTGCTCTGTTTTTCCGTCCCGGATCGTACGTCGTGAGCTGTTAAAAGGACGACAACCTTACTCGCGTCACATTAGAGGACCCAACAATGCGTCGATATCACGTCTTGCGAGGATGCTGCGATGTTGAAGCGGATGGGTTGTCGTTAAGCCCATTGGGCCTTTTGAATGGGCCATATCTCTAGGCTGGGACTGTGAACTGCTAACGCATAAAGGAATTGTGCCCTCATCATGGCGGGTGCGATCATACCAGAACTAATGCACCAGATCCCATTAGAAATCCGAAGTTAAGCGTGCTTGGGCGAGAGTAGTACTAGGATGGGTGACCCCCTGGGAAGTCCTCGTGTTGCATCCCCCTTTTCAATTTTTTTTGCTCCGGTTAGGGTTGCCAAGATACTTTACCCACCACATTTCTATTATCGAATCCCACGGCACCTTGGGCAAGACAACTTCTCTTCACGTGGAGGCTGGGCCCGCAAACCGAGGGCGTAGGGCTTGTGACCAGGTCTCCGTCGCTCCGGTGCCCATAACTTTTGATCCGAAAGGAGTAACGCGGCGCACAGCATAACGTTGGAAAGCTCTCTGAGAGCGCTACGACGGGGGCAGCAAGCTAGCATGCTGTGGCCTTTTCGGAGCTCAAAATCAAACGTTTTCATCAGTTTAGGGCCACTTTTCTTCTTTTCCTCTCTTTTTCCGTCCCGGATCGTACGTCGTGAGCTGTTAAAAGGACGACAACCTTACTCGCGGCACATTAGAGGACCCTACAATGCGTCGATATCACGTCTTGCGAGGATGCTGCGTTGTTGAAGCGGATGGGTTGTCATTAAGCCTATTGGGCCTTTTGAATGGGCCATTTCTCTAAGCTGGGACTGTGAACTGTTAACACATAAACAAATTGTGCCCCAACATGCCGGGTGCGATCATACCCACACTAATGCTCCGGATCCCATCAGAACTCCGAAGTTAAGCGTGCTTGGGCGAGAGTAGTACTAGGATGGTTGACCCCCTGGGAAGTGCTCGGGTTGCACCCCCCTTTTCAATTTTTTTTCCTCCGGTTAGGGTTGCCAAGATACTTTACCCACCACATTTCTATTATCGAATCCCACGGTACCTTGGGCAAGACAACTTCTCTTCACGTGGAGGCTGGGCCCGCAAACCGAGGGCTCAGGGCTTGTGACCAGGTCTCCGTCGCTCCGGTGCCCATAACTTTTAATCCGTAAGGAGTTACGAGGCGCACAGCATACCGTTGGAAAGCTCTCTGAGAGCTCTACGACGTGGGCAACAAGCTGGCTCGCTGTACCCTTTTCGGAGCTCAAAATTGAACATTTTCATTAGTTTCGGACCACTTTTCTTCTTTTGCTCCGTTTTTCTGTCCCGGATCGTACGTCGTGAGCTGTTAAAAGGACGACAACCTGACTGGCGGTACATTAGAGAGCCCTACAACATGTCTATACCACGTCTTGCGAGGATGCTGCGTTGTTGAAGCGGATGGGATGTCGTTAAGCCCATTGGGCCTTTTGAATGGGCCATCTCCCTAGGCTGGCACTGTGAACCGTTAACACATAAAGGAATTGTGCCCTCAACATGACGGGTGCCATCACACCCGCACTAATGCATCGGATCCGATCAGAACTCCGATGTTAAGCGTGCTTGGGCGAGAGTAGTACTAGGATGGTTGACCCCCTGGGAAGTCCTCGTGTTGCACCCCCTTTTCAATTTTTTTTGCTCCGGTTAGGGTAGCCAAGATACTTTACCCACCACATTTCTATTATCGAATCCCACGGCACCTTGCGCAAGACAACTTCTCTTCACTTGTAGGCTTGGCTTGCAAACCGAGGGCGTAGGGCTTGTGACCAGATCTCCGTCGCTCCGGTGCCCATAACTTTTGATCCGTAAGGAGTTACGAGGCACACAGCATACCGTTGGAAAGCTCTCTGAGAGCTCTACGACCGAAGCAGCTAGCTAGCTTGCTTTGCCCTTTTCGGAGCTCAAAATCGAACGTTTTCATCAGTTTTGGGCCACTTTTCTTCTTTTGCTCTGTTTTTCCGTCCCGGATCGTACGTCGTGAGCTGTTAAAAGGACGACAACCTTACTCGCGGCACATTAGAGGACCCTACAATGCGTCGATATCACGTCTTGCGAGGATGCTGCGTTGTTGAAGCGGATGGGTTATCGTTAAGCCCATTGGGCCTTTTGAATGGGCCATATCTCTAGGCTGGGACTGTGAACCGTTAACACATAAAGGAATTGTGCCCTCAACATGACGGGTGTGATCATACCAGCACTAATGCACCGGATCCCATCAGAACTCCGAAGTTAAGCGTGCTTGGGCGAGAGTAGTACTAGGATGGGTGAGCCCCTGGGAAGTGCTCGTGTTGCACCCCCCTTTTCAATTTTTTTTGCTCCGGTTAGGGTTGCCAAGATACTTTACCCACCACATTTCTATTATCGAATCCCACGGCACGTTGGGCAAGACAACTTCTCTTCACGTGGAGGCTGGGCCCGCAAACCGAGGGCGTAGGGCTTGTGACCAGGTCTTCGTCGCTCCGGTACCCATAACTTTTGATCCGTAAGGAGTTAAGAGATTCACAGCATACCGTTGGAAAGCTCTCTGAGAGCTCTACGACGGGGGCAGCTAGCTAGCGTGCTATGCCCTTTTCGGAGATCAAAATTGAACGTTTTCATCCGTTTCGGGCCACTTTTTTTCTTTTGCTCTGTTTTTCCGTCCCGGATCGTACGTCGTGAGCTGAAAAAAGGACGACAACCTTACTCGCGGCACATTAGAGGACCCCACAATGCGTAGATATCACGTCTTGCGAGGATGCTGCGTTGTTGAAGCGGATGGGTTGTCGTTAAGCCCATTGGGCCTTTTGAATGGGCCATATCTCTAGGCTGGGACTGTGAACCGTTAACACATAAAGGAATTATGCCCTCAACATAACGGGTGCGATCATACCAGCACTAATGCACCGCATCCCATAAGAACTCCGAAGTTAAGCGTGCTTGGGCGAGAGTAGTACTAGGATGGGTGACCCCCAGGGAAGTCCACGTGTTGCACCCCCCCCTTTCAATTTTTTTTGTTCCGGTTAGTGTTTCCAAGATACTTTATCCACCACATTTCTATTATCGAATCCCACGGCACCTTAGGCAAGACAACTTCGCTTCACGTGGAGGGCGGGCCCGCAAACCGAGGGCGTAGGGCTTGTGACCAGGTCTCCGTCGCTCCGGTGCCCATAACATTTGATCCGTAAGGATTTACGAGGCGCACAACATACCGTTGGAAAGCTCTCTGAGAGCTCTACGACGGGGGCAGCTAGCTTGCTCGCTATGCCCTTTTCGGAGCTCAAAATTGAACGCTTTCATCAATTTCGGGCCACTTTTCTTCTTTCGCTCTGTTTTTCAGTCCCGGATCGTACGTCGTGAGCTGTTAAAAGGACGACAACCTGACTCGCGGTACATTAGAGGACCCTACAATGCGTCGATATCACGTCTTGCGAGGATGCTGCATTGTTGAAGCGGATGGGTTGTCGTTAAGCCCATTGGGCCTTTTGAATGGGCCATATCTCTAGGCTGGGACTGTGATCCGTTAACACATAAAGGAATTGTGCCCTCAACATGACGGGTGCGATCATACCAGCACTAATGCCCCAGATCCCATCAGAACTCCGATGTTAAGCGTGCTTGGGCGAGAGTAGTACTAGGATGGTTGACCCCCTGGGAAGTCCTCGTGTTGCACCCCCTTTTCAATTTTTTTTGCTCCGGTTAGGGTAGCCAAGATACTTTACCCACCACATTTCTATTATCGAATCCCACGGCACCTTGGGCACGACAACTTCTCTTCACGTGGAGGCTGGGCCCGCAAACCGAGGGCGTAGGGCTTGTGACCAGGTCTCCGTCGCTCCGGTGCCCATAACTTTTGATCCGTAAGGAGTTACGAGGCGCACAGCATACCGTTGGAAATCTCTTTGAGAGCTCTACGACGGGGGCAGCTAGCGAGCTCGCTGAGCCCTTTTCAGAGCTCAAAATCGAACGTTTTCATCAGTTTCGGCCTACTTTTCTTCATTTGCTCTGTTTTTCCTCCCCGGATCGTACGTCGTGAGCTGTTAAAAGGACGACAACCTTACTCGCGGCACATTAGAGGACCCCTACAATGCGTCGATATCACGTCTTGCGAGGATGCTGCGTTGTTGAAGCGGATGGGTTGTCGTTAAGCCCATTGGGCCTTTTGAATGGGCCATATCTCTAGGCTGGGACTGTGAACTGTTAACACATAAAGGAATTGTGCCCTCAACATGACGGGTGCGATCATACCAGTACTAATGCACCAGATCCCATTAGAACTCCGAAGTTAAGCGTGCTTGGATGAGAGTAGTACTAGGATGGGTGACCCCCTGGGAAGTCCTCGTGTTGCATCCCCCTTTTCAATTTTTTTTGCTCCGGTTAGGGTTGCCAAGATACTTTACCCACCACATTTCTATTATCGAATCCCACGGCACCTTGGGCAAGACAACTTCTCTTCACGTGGAGGCTGGGCCCGCAAACCGAGGGCGTAGGGCTTGTGACCAGGTGTCCATCGCTCCGGTGCCCATAACTTTTGATCCGTAAGGAGTTACGAGGCGCACAGCATAACGTTGGAAAGCTCTCTGAGAGCGCTACGACGGGGGCAGCAAGCTAGCATGCTGTGGCCTTTTCGGAGCTCAAAATCAAACGTTTTCATCAGTTTAGGGCCACTTTTCTTCTTTTGCTCTATTTTTCCGTCCCGGATCGTACGTCGTCAGCTGTTGACAGGACCACACCCCTACTCGCGGCACATTAGAGGACCCTACAATGAGTCGATATACGTCTTGCGAGGATGGTGCGTTGTTGAAGCGGATGGGTTGTCGTTAAGCCCATTGGGCCTTTTGAATGGGCCATATCTCTAAGCTGGGACTGTGAACTGTTAACACATAAAGGAATTGTGCCCTCAACATGACGTGTGCGACCATACCAGCACTAATGCACCGGATCCCATCAGAACGTCGAAGTTAAGCGTGCTTGGGCGAGGGTAGTACTAGGATGGGTGACCCCGTGGGAAGTCCTCGTGTTGCACCCCCTTTTCAATTTTTTTTGCTGCGGTTAGGGTTGCCAAGATACTTTGTCCACCACATTTCTATTATCGAATCCCACGGCACCTTGGCCGAGACAACTTCTCCTCATGTGGAGGCTGGGCCCGCAAACCGAGGGCGTAGGGCTTGTGACCAGGTCTCCGTCGCTCTGGACCCATAACTTTTGATCCGTAAGGAGTTACGAGGCGCACAGCATACCGTTGGAAAGCTCTCTGAGAGCTCTACGACGGGGGCATCAAGCTAGCTCGCTGTGCCCTTTTCGGAACTCAAAATCGAACGTTTTCATCAGTTTTGGGCCACTTTTCTTCTTTTGCTCTGTTTTTCCGTCTCGGATCGTACGTCGTGAGCTGTTAAAAGGACGACAACCTTACTCGCGGCACATTAGAGGACCCTACAATGCGTCGATATCATGTCTTGCGAGGATGCTGCGTTGTTGAAGCGGATGGGTTGTCGTTAAGCCCATTGGGCCTTTTGAATGGGCCATATCTCTAGGCTGGGACTGTGAACCGTTAACACATAAAGGAATTGTGCCCTCAACATGACGGGTGCGATCATACCAGCACTAATGCACCGGATCCCATCAGAACTCCGAAGTTAAGCGTGCTTGGGCCAGAGTAGTACTAGGATGGGTGAGCCCCTGGGAAGTGCTCGTGTTGCACCCCCCTTTTCAATTTTTTTTGCTCAGGTTAGGGTTGCCAAGATACTTTACCCACCACATTTCTATTATCGAATCCCACGGCACCTTGGGCAAGACAACTTCTCTTCACGTGGAGGCTGGGCCCGCAAACCGAGGGCGTAGGGCTTGTGACCAGGTCTCCGTCGTTCCGGTGCCCATAACTTTTGATCCGTAAGTAGTTACGCGGCGCACACCATACCGTTGGAAAGCTCTCTGAGAGCTCTACGACGGGGGTAGCCAGCTAGCTCGCTTTGCCCTTTTTGGAGCTCAAAATCGAACATTTTCATAAGTTTCGGGCCACTTTTCTTCTTTTGCTCTGTTTTTCCGTCCCGGATCGTACATCGTGAACTGTTAAAAGGACGACAACCATACTCGCGGCACATTAGAGGACCCTACAATGCATCGATATCACGTCTTGCGAGGATGCTGCGTTGTTGAAGAGGATGGGTTGTCGTTAAGCCCATTGGGCCTTTTGAATGGGTCATATCTCTAGGCTGGGACTGTGAACCGTTAACACATAAAGGAATTGTGCCCTCAACATGACGGGTGCGATCATACCAGCACTAATGCACCGGATCCCATCAGAACTCCGAAGTTAAGCGTGCATGGGCGAGAGTAGTACTACGATGGGTGACCCCCTGGGAAGTCCTCGTTTTGCATCCCCCTTTTCAATTTTTTTTTCTCCGGTTAGGGTTGCCAAGATACTTTACCCACCACATTTCTATTATCGAATCCCACGGCACCTTGGGCAAGACAACTTCTCTTCACGTGGAGGCTGGGCCCGCAAACCGGTGCCCATAACTTTTGATCAGTAAGGAGTTACGAGGCCCACAGCATACCGTTGGAAAGCTCTCTGAGAGCTCTACGACGGGGGCAGCAAGCGGGCTTGCTCTGCCCTTTTCGGAGCTCAAAATCGAACGTTTTCATCAGTTTCGGGCCACTTTTCTTCTTTTGCTCTGTTTTTCCGTCCCGGATCGTACTTCGTGAGCTGTTAAAAGGATGACAACCTTACTCGCGGCACATTAGAGGACCCTACAATGCGTCGATATCACGTCTTGCGAGGATGCTACGTTGTTGAAGCGGATGGGTTGTCGTTAAGCCCATTGGGCCTTTTCAATGGGCCATATCTCTAGGCTGGGACTGTGAACCGTTAACACATAAAGGAATTGTGCCCTCAACATGACTGGTGCGATCATACCAGCACTAATGCACCGGATCCCATCAGAACTACGAAGTTAAGCGTGCTTGGGCGAGAGTAGTACTAGGATGGGTGACCCCCTGGGAAGTCCTCGTGTTGCACCCCCCTTTTCAATTTTTTTTGCTCCGGTTAGGGTTTCCAAGATACTTTACCCACCACATTTCTATTATCGAATTCCACGGCACCTTGGGCAAGACAACTTCTCATCACGGGGAGGCTGGTCCCTCAAACAGAGGGCGTAGGGCTTGTGACTAGGTCTCCATCGCTCCGGTGCCCATAACTTTTGATCCGTAAGGAGTTACGAGGCGCACAGCATACCGTTGGAAAGCTCTCCGAGAGCTCTACGACAAGGGAATCGAGCTAGCACGCTCTGCCCTTTTCTGAGCTCAAAATCGAACGTTTTCATCAGTTTCGGGCCACTTTTCTTCTTTTGCTCTATTTTTCCGTCCCGCATCGTACGGCGTGAGCTGTTAAAAGGATGACAACCTTACTTGCGACACATTAGAGGACCCTACAATGCGTCGATATCACGTCTTGCGAGGATGATACGTTGTTGAAGCGGATGGGTTGTCGTTAAGCCAATTGGGCCTTTCCAATGGGCCATATCTCTAGGCTGCGACTGTGAACCGTTAACACATAAAGGAATTGTGCCCTCAACATGACGGGTGCGATCATACCAGCACTAATGCACCGGATCCCAACAGAACTCTGAAGATAAGCGTGCTTGGGCGAGAGTAGTACTAGGATGGGTGACCCCCTGGGAAGTCATCGTGTTGCACCCCTCTTTTCAATTTTTTTTGCTCCGGTTAGGGTTGCCAAGATACTTTACCCACCACATTTCTATTATCGAATCCCACGGCACCTTGGGCAAGACAACATCTCTTCACGTGGAGGCTGGGCCCGCAAACCGAGGGCGTAGGGCCTGTGCCCAGGCCTCCGTCGCTCCGGTGCCCATAAGTTTTGATCCGTAAGGAGTTACGAGGCACACAGCATACCGTTGGAAAGCTCTTTGAGAGCTCTACGACGGGGGCAGCAAGCTCGCTCGCTGTGCCCTTTTCGGGGCTCAAAATTGAACGTTTTCATCAGTTTCGGGCCACTTTTCTTCTTTTGCTCTGTTTTTTCTTCCCGGATCGTACTTCGTGAGCTGTTAAAAGGATGACAACCTTACTCGCGGCACATTAGAGGACCCTACAATGCGTCGATATCACGTCTTGCGAGGATGCTGCGTTGTTGAAATGGATGGGTTGTCGTTAAGCCCATTGGGCCTTTTGAATGGGCCATATCTATAGGCTGGGACTGTGAACCGTTAACACATAAAGGAATTGTGCCCTCAACATGACGGGTGCGATCATACCAGCACTAATGCACCGGATCCCATCAGAACTCCGAAGTTAAGCGTGCATGGGCGAGAGTAGTACTTGGATGGGTGACCCCCTGGGAAGTCCTCGTGTTGCACCCCCCTTTTCAATTTTTTTTGCACCGGTTAGGGTTGCCAAGATACTTTACCCACCACATTTCTATTATCGAATCCCACGGCACCTTGGGCAAGACAACTTCTCTTCACGTGGAGGCTGGGCCCGCAAACCGGTGCCCATAACTTTGGATCCGTAAGGAGTTACGAGGCGCACAGCATACCGTTGGAAAGATCTCTGAGAGCTCTACGACGGGGGCAGCAAGCTAGCTTGCTGTGCCCTTTTCTGAGGTCAAAATCGAACGTTTTCATCAGTTTCGGGCCACTTTTCTTCTTTTGCTCTGTTTTTCCGTCCCGGATCGTACGTCGTGAGCTGTTAAAAAGATGACAACCTTACTCGCGGCACATTAGAGGACCCTACAATGCATCGATATCATGTCTTGGGAGGATGCTGCGTTGTTGAAGCGGATGGGTTCTCGTTAAGCCCATTGGGCCTTTTGAATGGGCCATATTTCTAGGCTGGGACTGTCAACCGTTAACACATAAAGGAATTGTGCCCTCAACATGACGGGTGCGATCATACCATCACTAATGCACCGGATCCCATCAGAACTCCGAAGTTAAGCGTGCTTGGGCGAGAGTAGTACTAGGTTGGGTGACCCCCTGGGAAGTCCTCGTGTTGCACTCCCTTTTCAATTTTTTTTGCTCCCGTTAGGGTTGCCAAGATACTTTACCCACCACATTTCTATTATCGAATCCCATGGCACCTTGGGCAAGACAACTTCTCTTCACGGGGAGGCTGGGCCCGCAAACCGAGGGCGTAGGGCTTGTGACCAGGTCTCCGTCGCTCCGGTGCCCATAACTTTTGATCCGTAAGGAGTTACGAGGCGCACAGCATACCGTTGGAAAGCTCTCTGAGACCTCTACGACGGGGGCAGCAAGCTAGCTCGCTTTGCCCTTTTCGGAGCTCAAAATCGAACGTTTTCATCAGTTTCGGGCCACTTTTATTCTTTTGCTCTATTTTTCCGTCCCGGATCGTACGTCGTGAGATGTTAAAAGGACGACAACCTTACTCGCGGCACATTAGAGGACCCTACAATGCGTCGATATCACGTCTTGCGAGGATGCTGCGTTGTTGAAGCGGATGGGTTGTCGTTAAGCCCATTGGGCCTTTTGAATGGGCCATATCTCTAGGCTGGGACTGTGAACCGTTAACACATAAAGGAATTGTGCCCTCAACATGACGGGTGCGATCATACCAGCACTAATGCACCGGATCCCAACAGAACTCCGAAGATAAGCGTGCTTGGGCGAGAGTAGTATTAGGATGGGTGACCCCCTGGGAAGTCCTCGTGTTGCACCCCCCTTTTCAATTTGTTTTGCTCCGGTTAGTGTTGCCAAGATACTTTACCCACCACATTTCTATTATCGAATCCCACGGCACCTTGGGCAAGACAACTTCTTTTCACGTGGTGGATGGGCCCGCAAACCGAGGGCGTAGGTCTTGTGACCAGGTCTCCATCGCTCCGGTACCCATAACTTTTGATCCGTAAGAAGTTATGAGGCGCACAGCATACCGTTGGAAAGCTCTCTGAGACCTCTACGACAGGGGGCAGCAAGCTAGCTCGCTTTGCCCTTTTCGGAGCTCAAAATCGAACGTTTTCATCAGTTTCGGGCCACTTTTATTCTTTTGCTCTATTTTTCCGTCCCGGATCGTACGTCGTGAGCTGTTAAAAAGACGACAACCTTACTCGCGGCACATTAGAGGACCCTACAATGCGTCAATATCACTTCTTGCCAGGATGTTGCGTTGTTGAAGCGGATGGGTTTTCGTTAAGTCCATTGGCCTTTTGAATGGGCCATATTTCTAGGTTGGGACTGTTAACCGTTAACACATAAAGGAATTGTGCCCTCAACATGACGGGTGCGATCATACCAGTACTAATGCACCGGATCCCATCAGAACTCGGAAGTTAAGCGTGATTGGGCGAGAGTAGTACTAGGATGGGTGACCCCCTGGGAAGTCCTCGTGTTGCACCCCCCTTTTCAATTTTTTTTGCTCCGGTTAGGGTTGCCAAGATACTTTACCCACCACATTTCTATTATCGAATCCCACGGCACCTTGGGCAAGACAACTTCTCTTCACGTGGAGGCTGGGCCCGCAAACCGAGGGTGTAGGGCTTGTGACCAGGTCTCCGTCGCTCCGGTGCCCATAACTTTTGATCCGTAAGAAGTTACGAGGCGCACAGCATACTGTTGGAAAGCACTCTGAGAGCTCTACGACGAGGGTAGCTAGCTAGCACGCTTTGCCCTTTTCGGAGCTCAAAATCGAACATTTTCATCAGTTTCGGGCCACTTTTCTTCTTTTGCTCTGTTTTTCCGTCCCGGATCGTACGTCGTGAGTTGTTAAAAGGACGACAACCTTACTCGCGGCACTTTAGAGGACCCTACAATGCGTCGATATCTCGTCTTGCGAGGATGCTGCGTTATTGAAGCGGATGGGTTGTCGTTAAGCCCATTGGGCCTTTTGAATGGGCCATATCTCTAGGCTGGGACTGTGAACCGTTAACACATAAAGGAATTGTGCCCTCAACATGACAGGTGCGATCATACCAGCACTAATGCTCCGGATCCCAACAGAATTCCGAAGATAAGCGTGCTTGGGCGAGAGTAGTACTAGGATGGGTGACCCCCTGGGAAGTCATCGTGTTGCACCCCTCTTTTCAATTTTTTTTGCTCCGGTTAGGGTTGCCAAGACACTTTACCCACCACATTTCTATTATCGAATCCCACGGCACCTTGGGCAAGACAACATCTCTTCACGTGGAGGCTGGGCCCGCAAACCGAGGGTGTAGGGCTTGTGACCAGGTCTCCGTCGCTCCGGTGCCCATAACTTTTGATCCGTAAGGAGTTACGAGGCGCACAGCATACCGTTGGAAAGCCCTTTGAGAGCTCTACGACGGGGGCAGCAAGCTCGCTCGCTGTGCCCTTTTCGGGGCTCAAAATTGAATGTTTTCATCAGTGTCGGGCCACTTTTCTAGTTTTGCTCTGTTTTTCCGTCCCGGATCGTACGTCGTGACCTGTTAAAAGGACGGCAACCTTAATCGTGGGACATTAGACGACCCTACAACGCGTCGATATCACGTCCCGCGAGGATGCTGCGTTGTTGAAGCGGATGGGTTGTCGTTAAGCCAATTGGGCCTTTCCAATGGGCCATATCTCTAGGCTGGGACTGTGAACCGTTAACACATAAAGGAATTGTGCCCTCAACATGACGGGTGCGATCATACCAGCACTAATGCACCGGATCCCATCAGAACTCCGAAGTTAAATGTGCTTGGGCGAGAGTAGTACTAGAATGGGTGACCCCTTGGGAAGTCCTCGTGTTGCACCCCCCTTTTCAATTTTTTTTACTCCGGTTAGGGTTGCCAAGAAACTTTACCCACCAAATTTCTATTATTGAATCCCACGGCACCTTGGGCAAGACAACTTCTCTTCACGTGGAGGCTGGGCCCGCAAACCGGTCCCCATAACTTTTGATCCGTAAAGAGTTACCAGGCGCACAGCATACCGTTGGAAATCTCTCTGAGAGCTCTACGACGGGGCAGCAAGCTAGCAAGCTGTGCCCTTTTCGGAGCTCAAAATCGAACGTTTTCAACACTTTCGGGCCACTTTTCTTCATTTGCTCCGTTTTTCCGTCCCAGATCGTACGTCGTGAGCTGTTAAAAGGATGACAACCTTACTTGCGGGACATTAGAGGGCCCCACAATGCGTTGATATCACGTTTTGCGAGGATGCTGCATTGTTGAAGCGGATGGGTTGTCGTTAAGCCCATTGGGTCTTTTGAATGGGCCATATTTCTAGGCTGGGACTGTGAACCGTTAACACATAAAGGAATTGTGCCCTCAACAAGACGGGTGCGATCATACCAGCACTAATGCACCAGATCCCATCAGAACTCCGAAGTTAAGCGTGCTTGGGCGAGAGTAGTACTAGGAGGGATGACCCCTTGGGAAGTCCTCGTGTTGCACCCCCCTATTCAATTTTTTTTGCTCCGGTTAGTGTTGCCAAGATACTTTACCAACCACATTTCTATTATCGAATCCCACGGCACCTTGGGCAAGACAACTTCTCTTCACGTGGAGGCTGGGCCCGCAAACCGACGGCGTAGGGCTTGTGACCAGGTCTCCGTCGCTCCGGTACCCATAACTTTTGATCCGTAAGGAGTTACGAGGCGCACAGCATACCGTTTGAAAACTCTCCGAGAGCTCTACGACGGGGGCAGCTAGCTAGCTCGCTGGGCCCTTTTCGGAGCTCAAAATCAAACGTTTTCATCAGTTTCGGGCCACTTTTCTTCTTTTGCTCTGTTTTTCCGTCCCGGATAGTACGTCGTGAGTTGTTAAAAGGATGACACCCTTCCTCGCGGCACTTGAGACGACCCTCCAATGCGTCGATATCATCTCTTGCGAGGATGTTGCGTTGTTGAAGCGGATGCGTTGTCGTTAAGCCCATTGAGCCTTTTGAATGGGCCATATCTCTAGGCTGGGACTGTGAACCGTTAACACATAAAGGAATTGTGCCCTCAACATGACGGGTGCGATCAGACCAGCACTAATGCACCGGATCCCATTAGAACTCCGAAGTTAAGCGTGCTTGGGCAAGAGTAGTACTAGGATGGGTGGCCCCCTCGGAAGTCCTCGTGTTGCACCCCCCTTTTCAATTCTTTTTGCTCCGGTTAGTGTTTCCAAGATACTTTACCCACCACATTTCTATTATCGAATCCCACGGCACCTTGGGCAAGACAACTTCTCTTGACGTGGAGGCGGGGCCAGCAAACCGAGGTCGTAGGGCTTGTGACCAGGTCTCCGTCGCTCCGGTGCCCATAACTTTTGATCCGTAAGGAGTTACGAGGTGCACAGCATACCGTTGGAAAGCTCTCTGAGAGCTCTACGACGGGGGCAGCAAGCTAGCTTGCTATGCCCTTTTCGGAGCTCAAAATCGAACGTTTTCATCAGTTTCGGGCCACTTTTATTCTTTTGCTCTGTTTTTCCGTCCCGGATCGTACGTCGTGAGCTGTTAAAAGGACGACAACCTTACTCGCGGCACATTAGAGGACCCTACAATGCGTCGATATCACGTCTTGCGAGGATGTTTCGTTGTTGAAGCGGATGGGTTGTCGTTAAGCCCATTGGGCCATTTGAATGGGCTATATCTCTAGGCTGGGACTGTGAACGGTTAACACATAAAGGAATTGTGCCCTCAACATGACGGGTAGGATCATACCAGCCCTAATGCACCGGATCCCATCAGAACACCGAAGTTAAGCGTGCTTGGGCGAGAGTAGTACTAGGATGGGTGACCCCCTGGGAAGTCCTCGTGTTGCACCCCCCTTTTCAATTTTTTTTGCTCCGGTTAGGGTTGCCAAGATACTTTACCCACCACATTTCTATTATCGAATCCCACGGCACCTTGGGCAAGACAACTTCCCTTCATGTGGAGGCTGGGCCAGCAAACCGAGGGCGTAGGGCTTGTGACCAGGTCTCCGTCGCTCCGGTGCCCATAACTTTTGATCCGTAAGGAGTTAAGAGGCGCACAGCGTACCGTTGGAAAGCTCTCTGAGAGCTCTACGACGTTGGCAACAAGCTAGCTAGCTGTGCCCTTTTCGGAGCTCAAAATCAAACGTTTTCATCAGTTTCGGGCCACTTTTCTTCTTTTGCTCTGTTTTTCCGTCCTGGATCGTACGTCGTGAGCTGTTAAAAGGATGACAACCTTACTCGCGGCACATTAGAGGACCCTACAATCCGTCGATATCATGTCTTGCGAGGATGCTGCGTTGTTGAAGCGGATGGGTTGTCGTTAAGCCCATTGGGCCTTTTGAATGGGCCATATCTCTAGGCTGGGACTGTGAACCGTTAACACATAAAGGAATTGTGCCCTCAACATGACGGGTGCGATCATACCAGCACTAATGCACCGGATCCCATCAGAACTCCGAAGTTAAGCGTGCTTGGGCGAGAGTAGTACTAGGATGGGTGACCCCCTGGGAAGTCCTCGTGTTGCACCCCCCTTTTCAATTTTTTTTACTCCGGTTAGGGTTGCCAAGATACTTTACCCACCACATTTCTATTATCGAATCCCACGGCACCTTGGGCAAGACAACTTCTCTTCACGTGGAGGCTGGGCCGGCAAACCGAGGGCGTAGGGCTTGTGACCAGGTCTCCGTCGCTCCGGTGCCCATAACTTTTGATCCGTAAGGAGTTACGAGGCGCACAGCATACCGTTGGAAAGCTCTCTGAGAGCTCTACGACGGGGGCAGCAAGCTAGCTTGCTATGCCCTTTTCGGAGCTCAAAATCGAACGTTTTCATCAGTTTCGGGCCACTTTTCTTCTTTTGCTCTGTTTTTCTATCTCGGATCGTACGTCGTGAGCTGTTAAAAGGACAACAACCTTACTCACGGCACATTAGAGGACCCTACAATGCGTCGATATCACGTCTTGCGAGGATGCTGCGTTGTTGAAGCGAATGGGTTGTCTTTAAGACCATTAGGCCTTCTAAATAGGCCATCTCTTTAGGTTGGGTCTGTGAACCGTTAACACATAAAGGAATTGGGAACTTAACATGACGGGTGCGATCATACCAGCACTAATGCACCGGATCCCATCAGAACTCCGAAGTTAAGCGTGCTTGGGCGAGAGTAGTACTAGGATGGGTGACCCCCTGGGAAGTCCTCGTGTTGCACCCCCCTTTTCAATTTTTTTTTCTCTGGTTAGGGGTGCCGAGATAGTTTACCCACCACATTTCTATTATCGAATCCCACTGCACCTTGGGCAAGACAACTTCTCTCACGTGGAGGCTAGGCCCGCAAACCGAGGGCGTAGGGCTTGTGACCAGGTCGCCGTCGCTCCGGTGCCCATAACTTTTCATCCGTAAGGAGTTACGAGGCACACAGCATACCGTTGGAAAGCTCTCTGAGAGCTCTACGATGGGGGCAGCTAGCTAGCTTGCTATACCCTTTTCAGAGCTCAAAATCGAACGTTTTCATCAATTTCGGGCCACTTTTCTTCTTTTGCTCTATTTTTCCGTCCCGGATCGTACGTCGTGAGCTGTTAAAAGGACGACAACCTTACTCGCGGCACATTAGAGGACCCTACAATGCGTCGATATCATGTCTTGCGAGGATGCTGCGTTGTTGAAGCGGATGGGTTGTCGTTAAGCCCATTGGGCCTTTTGAATGGGCCATATGTCTAGGCTGGGACTGTGAACCGTTAACACATAAAGGAATTGTGCCCTCAACATGACGGGTGCGATCATACCAGCACTAATGCACCGGATCCCATCAGAACTCCGAAGTTAAGCGTGCTTGGGCGAGAGTAGTAATAGGATGGGTGACCCCTTGGGAAGTCCTCGTGTTGCACCCCCCTTTTCAATTTTTTTTGCTCCGGTTAGGGTTGCCAAGATACTTTACCCACCACATTTCTATTATCGAATCCCACGGAACCTTGGGCAAGACAACTTCTCTTCACGTGGTGGCTGGGCCCGCAAACCGAGGGCGTAGAGCTTGTGACCAAGTCTCCGTCGCTCCGGTGCCCATAACTTTTGATCTGTAAGGAGTTACGAGGCGCACAGCATACCGTTGGAAAGCTCTATGAGAGCTCTACGATGGGGGCAGCAAGCTAGCTTGCAGGGCCCTTTTCGGAGCTCAAAATCAAACGTTTTCATCAGTTTCGGGCCACTTTTCTTCTTTTGCTCTGTTTTTCCGTCCCGGATCGTACGTCGTGAGCTGTTAAAAGGACGACAACCTTACTCGCGGCACATTAGAGGACCCTACAATCCATCGATATCATGACTTGCGAGGATGCTGCGTTGTTGAAGCGGATGGGTTGTCGTTAAGCCCATTGGGCCTTTTGAATGGGCCATATCTCTAGGCTGGGACTGTGAACCGTTAACACATAAAGGAATTGTGCCCTCAACATGACGGGTGCGATCATACCAGCACTAATGCACCGGATCCCATCAGAACTCCGAAGTTGAGCGTGCTTGGGCGAGAGTAGTACTAGGATGGGTGACCCCCTGGGAAGTCCTCGTGTTGCACCCCCCTTTTCAATTTTTTTTACTCCGGTTAGGGTAGCCAAGATACTTTACCGACCACATTTCTATTATCGAATCCCATGGCACCTTGGGCAAGACAACTTCTCTTCACGTGGAGGCTGGGCCGGCAAACCGAGGGCGTAGGGCTTGTGACCAGGTCTCCGTCGCTCCGGTGCCCATAACTTTTGATCCGTAAGGAGTTACGAGGCGCACAGCATACCGTTGGAAAGCTCTCTGAGAGCTCTACGACGGGGCAGCAAGCTAGCTTGCTGTGCCCTTTTCGGAGCTCAAAATCGAACGTTTTTATCAGTTTCGGGCCACTTTTCTTCTTTTGCTCTGTTTTTCTATCTCGGATCGTACGTCGTGAGCTGTTAAAAGGACGACAACCTTACTCGCGGCACATTAGAGGACCCTACAATGCGTCGATATCACGTCTTGCAAGGATGCTGCGTTGTTGAAGCGAATGGGTTGTCGTGAAGCCCATTGGGCCTTTTGAATGGGCCATATCTCTAGGCTGGGACTGTGAACCGTTAACACATAAAGGAATTGTGCCCTCAACATGACGGGTGCGATCATACCAGCACTAATGCACCGGATCCCATCAGAACTCCGAAGTTAAGCGTGCTTGGGCGAGAGTAGTACTAGGATGGGTGACCCCCTGGGAAGTCCTCGTGTTGCACCCCACTTTTCAATTTTTTTTGCTCTGGTTAGGGTTGCCAAGATACTTTACCCACCACAATTCTATTATCGAATCCCACTGCACCTTGGGCAAGACAACTTCTCTTCACGTGGAGGCTAGGCCCGCAAACCGAGGGCGTAGGGCTTGTGACCAGGTCGCCGTCGCTCCGGTGCCCATAACTTTTCATCCGTAAGGAGTTACGAGGCACACAGCATACCGTTGGAAAGCTCTCTGAGAGCTCTACGACGGGGGCAACAAGCTAGCTCGCTGTGCCCTTTTCTGAGCTCAAAATCGAACGTTTTCATCAATTTCGGGCCACTTTTCTTCTTTTGCTCTGTTTTTCCGTCCCGGATCGTACGTCGTGAGCTGTTAAAAGGACGACAACCTTACTCGCGGCACATTAGAGGACCCTACAATGCGTCGATATCATGTCTTGCGAGGATGCTGCGTTGTTGAAGCGGATGGGTTGTCGTTAAGCCCATTGGGCCTTTTGAATGGGCCATATTTCTAGGCTGGGACTGTGAACCGTTAACACATAAAGGAATTGTGCCCTCAACATGATGGGTGCGATCATACCAGCACTAATGCACCGGATCCCATCAGAACTCCGAAGTTAAGCGTGCTTGGGCGATAGTAGTAATAGGATGGGTGACCCCCTGGGAAGTCCTCGTGTTGCACCCCCCATTTCTATTTTTTTTGCTCCGGTTAGGTTGCCAAAATACTTTATCCACTACATTTCTATTATCGAATCCCACGGCACCTTGCGCAAGACAACATCACATCACGTGGAGGCTGGGCCCGCAAACCGAGGGCATAGAGCTTGTGACCAGGTCTCCGTCGCTCCGGTGCCCATAACTTTTGATCCATAAGGAGTTACGCAGCGCACAGCATACCGTTGGAAAGCTCTCTGAGAGCTCTACGACGGGGGCAGCAAGCTAGCTTGCAGGGCCCTTTTCGGAGCTCAAAATCGAACGTTTTCATCAGTTTCGGGCCACATTTCTTGTTTTGCTCTGTTTTTTCGTCCCCGATCGCATGTCCTTGGCTGTTATAAGAATGACAAGCTCACTCGCGGCACATTAGAGGACCCTACAATCCGTCGACATCATGACTTGCGAGGATGCTGCGTTGTTGAAGCGAATGGGTTGTCGTTAAGCCCATTGGGCCTTTTGAATGGGCCATATCTCTAGGCTGGGACTGTGAACCGTTAACACATAAAGGAATTGTGCCCTCAACATGACGGGTACGATCATACCAGCACTAATGCACCGGATCCCATCAGAACTCCTAAGTTAAGCGTGCTTGGGCGAGACTAGTACTAAGATGGGTGACCCCCTGGGAAGTCCTCGTGTTGCACCCCCCTTTTCAATTTTTTTTACTCCGGTTAGGGTTGCCAAGTTGCTTTACCAACCACATTTCTATTATCGAATCCCACGGCACCTTGGGCAAGACAACTTCTCTTCACGTGGAGGCTGGACCCGCAAACCGAGGGCGTAGGGCTTGTGACCAGGTTTCCGGCGCTCCGGTGCCCATAACTTTTGATCCCTAAGGAGTTACGAGGCGCACAGCATACCGTTGGAAAGCTCTCTGAGAGCTCTACGACAGGGCAGCAAGCTTGCTTGCTGTGCCCTTTTCGGAGCTTAAAATTGAACGTTTTCATCAGTTTCGGGCCACTTTTCTTCTTTTGCTCTGTTTTTCCGTCCTGGATCGTAAGTCGTGAGCTGTTAAAAGGACGACAAACTTACTCGCGGAACATTAGAGGACCCTACAATACGTCGATATCACGTCTTGCGAGGATGCTGCGTTGTTGAAGCGAATGGGTTGTGTTTAAGCCCATTGGGCCTTTTGAATGGGCCATATCTCTAGGCTGGGATTGTGAACCGTTAACACATAAAGGAATTGTGCCCTCAACATGACGGGTGCGATCATACCAGCACTAATGCACCGGATCCCATCAGAACTCCGAAGTTAAGCGTGCTTGGGCGAGAGTAGTACTAGGATGGGTGACCCCTTGGGAAGTCCTCGTGTTGCACCCCCCTTTTCAATTTTTTTTGCTCCAGTTAGGGTTGCCAAGATACTTTACCCACCACATTTCTATTATCGAATCCCACGGCACCTTGGGCAAGACAACTTCTCTTCACGTGGAGGCTGGGCCCGTAAACCGAGGGCGTAGGGCTTGTGACCAGGTCTCCGTCGCTCCGGTGCCCATTACTTTTGATCCGTAAGGAGTTACGAGGTGCACAGCATACCGTTGGTAAGCTCTCTGAGAGCTCTATGACGGGGGCAGCAAGCTAGCTCACTGTACCCTTTTCGGAGCTCAAAATCGAACGTTTTCATTAGTTTCGGGCCACTTTTCTTCTTTTGCTCTGTTTTTCCGTCCCGGATCGTATGTCGTGAGCTGTTAAAAGGACGACAACCTTACTCGCGGCACATTAGAGGACCCTACAATGCGTCGATATCACGTCTTGCGAGGATGCTGCGTTGTTGAAGCGGATGGGTTGTCGTTAAGCCCATTGCGCCTTTTGAATGGGCTACATCTCTAGGCTGGGACTGTCAACCATTAAAACATAAAGGAATTGTGCCCTCAACATGACGGGTGCGATCATACCAGCACTAATGCACCAGATCCCATCAGAACTCCGAAGTTAAGCGTGCTTGGGCGAGAGTTGTACTAGGATGGGTGACCCGCTGGGAAGTCCTCGTGTTGCACCCCCCTTTTCAATTTTTTTTGCTCAGGTTAGGGTTGCCAAGATACTTTACCCACCACATTTCTATTATCGAATCCCATGGCACCTTGGGCAAGACAACTTCTCTTCACGGGGAGGCTGGGCCCGCAAACCGAGGGCGTAGGGCTTGTGACTAGGTCTCCGTCGCTCCGGTGTCCATAACTTTTGATCCGTAAGGAGTTACGAGGTGCACAGCATACAGTTGGAAAGCTCTCTGAGAGCTCTACGACTGGGGCAGCAAGCTGGCTTGCTGTGCCCTTTTCGGAGCTCAACATCGAACGTTTTCATCAGTTTCGGGCCACTTTTCTTCTTTTGCTCTGTTTTTTCATCCCGGATCGTACGTCGTGAGTTGTTAAAAGGACGACAACCTTACTCGCGGCACATTAGAGGACCCTACAATGCGTCGATATCACGTCTTGCGAGGATGCTGCGTTGTTGAAGCGGATGGGTTGTCGTTAAGCCCATTGGGCCTTTTGAATGGGCCATATCTCTAGGCTGGGACTGTGGACTGTGAACCGTTAACACATAAAGGAATTGTGCCCTCAACATGACGGGTGCGATCATACCAGCACTAATTCACCGGATCCCATCAGAACTCCGAAGTTAAGCGTGCTTGGAGGAGGGTAGTACTAGGATGGGTGACCCCCTGGGAAGTCCTCGTGTTGCACCCCCTTTTTCAATTTTTTTTTGCTCCGGTTAGGGTTGCCAAGATACTTTACCCACCACATTTCTATTATCGAATCCCACGGCACCTTGGGCAGGACAACTTCTCTTCACGTGGAGGCTGGGCCCGCAAACCGAGGGCGTAGGGCTTGTGACCAGGTCTCTGTCGCTCCGGTGCCCATAACTTTTGATCCGTAAGGAGTTACGAGGCGCACAGCATACCGTTGGAAAGCTCTCTGAGAGCTCTACGACTGGGGCAGCAAGTTAGCTTGCTGTGCCCTTTTCGGAGCTCAAAATCGAACGTGTTCATCAGTTTCGGGCCACTTTTCTTCTTTTGCTCGATTTTTCCGTCCCGGATCGTACGTCGTTTGCTGTTAAAAGGACGACAACCCTACTCGCGGCACATTAGAGGACCCTACAATGCATCGATATCACGTCTTGCGAGGATGCTGCGTTGTTGAAGCGGATGGGTTGTCGTTAAGCCCATTGGGCCTTTTGAATGGGTCATATCTCTAGACTGGGACTGTGAACCGTTAACACATAAAGAAATTGTGCCCTCAACATGACGGGTGCGATCATACCAGCACTAATGCACCGGATCCCATCAGAACTCCGAAGTTAAGCGTGCTTGGGCGAGAGTAGTACTAGGATGGGTGACCCCCTGGGAAGTCCTCGTGTTGCACCCCCCCTTTCAATTTTTTTTGCTCCGGTTAGGGTTGCCAAGATACTTTACCCACCACATTTCTATTATCGAATCCCATGGCACCTTGGGCAAGACAACTTCTCTTCACGTCGATGCTGGGCCCGCAAACCGAGGGCGTAGGGCTTGGGACCAGGTCTCCGTCGCTCCGGTGCCCATAACTTTTGATCCATAAGGAGTTACGAGGCGCACAGCGTACCGTTGGAAAGCTCTCTGAGAGCTCTTCGACGGGGGCAGCAAGCTAGCTTGCTGTGCCCTTTTCAGAGCTCAAAATCGAACGTTTTCATTAGTTTCGAGCCACTTTTCTTCTTTTGCTCTGTTTTTTCGTCCCGGATCGTACGTCGTAAGCTGTTAAAAGGACGACAACCTTACTCGCGGCACATTAGAGGACCCTACAATGCGTCGATATCACGTCTTGCGAGGATGCTGCGTTGTTGAAGCGGATGGGTTGTCGTTAAGCCCATTGGGCCTTTTGAATGGGCCATATCTCTAGGCTGGGACTGTGAACCGTTAACACATAAAGGAATTGTGCCCTCAACATGACGGGTGCGATCATACCAGCACTAATGCACCGGATCCCATCAGAACTCCGAAGTTAAGCATGCTTGGGCGAGAGTAGTACTAGGATGGGTGACCCCCTGGGAAGTCCTAGTGTTGCACCCCCCTTTTAAATTTTTTTTGCTCCGGTTAGGGTTGCCAAGATACTTTACCCACCACATTTCTATTATCGAATCCCACGGCACTTTGGGCAAGACAACTTCTCTTCACGTGGAGGCTGGGCCCGCAAACCAAGGGCGTAGGGCTTGTGACCAGGTCTCCGTCGCTCCGGTGCCCATAACTTTTGATCCGTAAGGAGTTATGAGGCGCACAGCATACCGTTGGAAAGCTCTCTGAGAGCTCTACGACGGGGGCAGCAAGCAAGCTCCCTGTGCCATTTTCGGAGCCCAAAATGGAACATTTTCGTCAGTTTTGGGCCACTTTTCTGATTTTTGCTATGTTTTTCTATATCGGATCGTAAGTCGTGAGCTGTGAAGAGGACGACGACCTTACTCGCGCAAAATTAGAGGGCCATACAATGCGTCAATATCTCGTCTTGCCAGGATGCTACGTTGTTGAAGCGGATGGGTTGTCGTTAAGCCCATTGGGCCTTTTGAATGGGCCATATCTCTAGGCTGGGACTGTGAACCATTAAAACATAAAGGAATTATGCCCTCAACACGACGGGTGCGATCATACCAGCACAAATGCATCAGATCCCATCAGAACGCCGAAGTTAAGCATGCTTGGGCGAGAGTCGTACTAGGATGGGTGACCCCCTCGGATGTCCTCGTGTTGCACCCCCCTTTTCAATTTTTTTTGCTCCGGTTAGGGTTGCCAAGATACTTTACCCACCACATTTCTATTATCGAATCCCACAGCACCTTGGGCAAGACAACTTCTCTTCACGTGGAGGCTGGGCCCGCAAACCGAGGTCGTAGGGCTTGTGACCAGGTCTCCGTCGCTCCAGTGCCCATAACTTTTGTTCCGTAAGGAGTTACGAGGCGCACAGCATACCGTTGGATAGCTCTCTGAGAGCTCTCCGTCGCGGGCAGCAAGCTAGCTTGCTTTGCCCTTTTCGGAGCTCAAAATCGAACGTTTTCATTAGTTTTGGGCCACTTTTCTTCTTTTGCTCTGTTTTTCCGTCCCGGATCGTACGTCGTGAGCTGTTAAAAGGACGACAACCTTACTCACGGCACATTAGAGGACCCTACAATGCGTCGATATCACGTCTTGCGAGGATGCTGCGTTGTTGAAGCGGATGGGTTGTCGTTAAGCCCATTGGGCCTTTTGAATGGGCCATATCTCTAGGCTGGGACTGTGAACCGTTAACACATAAAGGAATTGTGCCCTCAACATGACAGGTGTGATTATACCAGCACTAATGCACCAGATCCCATCAGAACTCCGAAGTTAAGCATGCTTGGACGAGAGTAGCTCTAGGATGAGTGACCCCCTGGGAAGTCCTCGTGTTGCACCCCCCTTTTAAATTTTTTTTGCTCCGGTTAGGGTTGCCATGAAACTTTATCCGCCACATTTCTATTATCGAATTCCACAGCATCTTGGGCAAGACAACTTCGATTCACGTCGATGCTGGGCCCGCAAACCGAGGGCGTAGGGCTTGTGACCAGGTCTCCGTCGCTCCGGTGCCCATAACTTTTGATCCGTAAGGAGTTACGAGGCGCACAGCATACCGTTGGAAAGCTCTCTGAGAGCTCTACGACGGGGGCAGCAAGCAAGCTCGCTGTGCCCTTTTCGGAACTCAAAATCGAACGTGTTCATTAGTTTCGGGCCACTTTTCTTCTTTTGCTATTTTTTTGTCCCGGATCATAAGTCGTGAGTTGTTAAAAGGACGACAACCATACTCGCAGCACATTAGAGGACCCTACAATGCGTCGATATCACGTCTTGCGAGGATGCTGCGTTGTTGAAGCGGATGGGTTGTCGTTAAGCCCATTGGGCATTTTGAATGGGCCATATCTCTAGTCTGGGACTGTGAACCGTTAACACATAAAGGAATTGTGCCCTCAACATGACGGGTGCGATCATACCAGCACTAATGCACCGGATCCCATCAGAACTCCGAAGTTAAGCGTGCTTGGGCGAGAGTAGTACTAGGATGAGTGACCCCCTGGGAAGTCCTTGTGTTGCACCCCCCTTTTCAATTTTTTTTGCTCCGGTTAGGGTTGCCAAGATACTTTACCCACCACATTTCTATTATCGAATCCCACGGCACCTTGGGCAAGACAACTTCTCTTCACGTGGAGGCTGGGCCCGCAAACCGGTGCCCATAACTTTTGATCCGTAAGGAGTTACCCGGCGCACAGCATACCGTTGGAAAGCTCTCTGAGAGCTCTACGACGGGGGCAGCTAGCTAGCTCGCTCTGCCCTTTCCGGAGCACAAAATCGAATGTTTTCATTAGTTTCGGGGCACTTTTCTTCTTTTGCTCTGTTTTTCTGTCCCGGATCGTACGTCGTTGGCTGTTAAAAGGATGACAACCTTACTCGCGGCACATTAGAGGGCCCTATAATGTGTCGATATCACGTCTTGCGAGGATGCTGCGTTTTTTAAGCGGATGGGTTGCCGTTAAGCCCATTGGGCCTTTTGAATGAGACATCTCTCTGGGCTGGGACTGTGAACCGTCAACACATAAGGGATTTGTGCCCTCAACATGACGGGTGCGATCATACCAGCACTAATGCACCGGATCCCATCAGAACTCCGAAGTTAAGCGTGCTTCGGCTAGAGTAGTACTAGGATTAGTGACCCCTTGGGAAGTCCTCGTGTTGCACCCCCCTTTTCAATTTTTTTTGCTCCGGTTAGGGTTGCCAAGATACTTCATCCACCCCATTTCCATTATCGAATCCCACGACACTTTGGGCAAGGCAGCTTCGCTTCACGTGGAGGCTGGGCCCGCAAACCGAGGGCGTTGGGGTTGTGACCAGGTCTCCGTCGCTCCGGTGCCCATAACTTTTGATCCGTAAGGAGTTACGAGGCGCACAACATACCGTTGGAAAGCTCTCTGAGAGCTCTACGACGGGGGCAGCAAGCTAGCTTGCTGTGCCCTTTTCGGAGCTCAAAATCGAACGTTTTAATTAGTTTCGGGCCACTTTTCTTCTTTTGCTCTGTTTTTTCGTCCCGGATCGTACGTCGTGAGCTGTTAAAAGGACGACAACCTTACTCGCGGCACATTAGAGGACCCTACAATGCGTCGATATCACGTCTTGTGAGGATGCTGCGTTGTTGAAGCGGATGGGTTGTCGTTAAGCCCATTGGGCCTTTTGAATAGGCCATATCTCTAGGCTGGGACTGTGAACCGTTAACACATAAAGGAATTGTGCCCTCAACATGACGGGTGCGATCATACCAGCACTAATGCACCGGATCCCATCAGAACTCCGAAGTTAAGCGTGCTTGGGCGAGAGTAGTACTAGGATGGGTGACCCCTTGGGAAGTCCTCGTGTTGCACCCCCCTTTTCAAATTTTTTTGCTCCGGTTAGGGTTGCCAAGATACTTTACCCACCACATTTCTATTATCGAATCCCACGGCACCTTGGGCAAGACAACTTCTCTTCACGGGGAGGCTGTGCCCGCAAATCGGTGCCCATAACTTTTGATCCATAAGGAGTTACGAGGCGCACAACATATCGTTAGACAGCTCTCCGAGTGCTCTACGACGAGGGCAGCTAGCTAGCTCGTTGTGCCCTTTTCAGAGCTCAAAATTGAACGTTGTCATCAGTTTCGGGTCACTTTTCTTCTTTTGCTCTATTTGTCCGTCCCGGATCGGACGGCGGGAGCTGTTAAAAGGACGGCAACCTGACTCGCGGCACATTAGAGGACCCTACAATGCGACGATATCACGTCTTGCGAGGATGATGCGTTGTTGAAGTGTATTGGTTGTCGTTAAGCCCATTGGGCCTTTTGAATGGGCCATATCTCTAGGCTGGGCCTGTGAACCGTTAACACATAAAGGAATTGTGCCCTCAACATGAAGGGTGCGATCATACCAGCACTAATGCACCGGATCCCATCAGAACTCCGAAGTTAAGCGTGCTTGGGCGAGAGTAGTACTAGGATGGGTGACCCCCTGGGAAGTCCTCGTGTTGCACCGCCCTTTTCAATTTTTTTTGCTCCGGTTAGGGTTGCCAAGATACTTTACCCACCACATTTCTATTATCGAATCCCACGGCACCTTGGGCAAGACAACTTCCCTTCACGTGGAGGCTGGGCCCGCAAACCGAGGGCGTAGGGCTTGTGACCAGGTCTCCGTCGCTCCGGTGCCCATAACTTTTGATCCCTAAGAATTACGAGTCGCACAGCATACCGTTGGAAAGCACTCTGAGAGCTCTACGACGGGGCAGCAAGCTAGCTCGCTGTGCCCTTTTCAGAGCTCAAAATCGAACGTTTTCATTAGTTTCGAGCGACTTTTCTTCTTTGGCTCTGTATTTCCGTCCCGGATCGTACGTCGTGAGCTGTTAAAAGGATGACAACCTTACTCGCGGCACATTAGAGGACCCTACAATGCGTCAATATAACGTCTTGCGAGGATGCTGTGTTGTTAAAGCGAATGGGTTGTCGTTAAGCCCATTGGGCTTTTTGAATGGGTCATATCTCTAGGCTGGGACTGTGAACCGTTAACACATAAAGGAATTGTGCCTTCAACATGACGGGTGCGATCATACCAGCACGAATGCACCGGATCCCATGAGAACTGCGAAGTTAAGCGTGCTTGGGCGAGAGTAGTACTAGGATGGGTGACCCCCTGGGAAGTCCTCGTGTTGCACCCCCCTTTTCAATTTTTTTTGCTCCGGTTAGGGTTGCCATGATACTTTACCCACCACATTTCTATTATCGAATCCCACGGCACCTTGGGCAAGACAACTTCTCTTCACGTGGAGGCTGGGCCCGCAAACCGGTGCCCATAACTTTTGATCCGTAAGGAGTTACGAGCTGCACAACATACCGTTGGAAAGCTCTCTGAGAGCTCTACGACGGGGGCAGCTAGCTAGCTCACTGTCCCCTTTTCGGAGCTCAAAATAGAACGTTTTCATTAGTTTCGGGCCATTTTTCTTCTTTTGCTCTATTTTTCCATCCCGGATCGTACGTCGCGAGCGGTTAAAAGGACGACAACCTTACTCGCGGCACATTAGAGGACCCTACAATGCGTCGATATCACATCTTGCGACGATACTGCGTTGTTGAAGCGGATGGGTTGTCGTTAAGCCCATTGGGCCTTTTGAATGGGCCATATCTCTAGGCTGGGACTGTGAACCGTTAACACATAAAGTAATTGTGCCCTCAACATGATGGGTGCGATCATACCAGCACTAATGCACCGGATCCCATCAGTACTCCGAAGTTAAGCGTGCTTGGGCGAGAGTAGTACTAGGATGGGTGACCCCATGGGAAGTCCTCGTGTTGCACCCCCCTTTTCAATTTTTTTTGCTCCGGTTAAGGTTGCCAAGATACTTTACCCACCACATTTCTATTATCAAATCCCACGGCACCTTGGGCAAGACAACTTGTCTTCACGCGGAGGCTGGGCCCGCAAACCAGTGCCAATAACTTTTGATCCGTAAGGAGTTACGAGGCGCACATCATACCGTTGGAAAGCTCTCTGAGAGCTCTACGACGGGGGCAGCTAACTAGATCGCTGTGCCCATTTCGGAGCTCAAAATCGAACGTTTTCATCAGTTTCGGGCCACTTTTCTTCTATTGCTCTGTTTTTCCGTCCCGGATCGTACGTCGTGAGCTGTTAAAAGGACGACAACCTTACTCGCGGCACATTGGAGGACCCTACAATGCGTCGATATCACGTCTTGCGAGGATGCTGCGTTGTTGAAGCAGATGGGTTGTCGTTAAGCCCATTGGGCCTTTTGAATGGACCATATCTCTAGGCTGGGACTGTGAACCGTTAACACATAAAGGAATTGTGCCCTCAACATGACGGGTGCGATCATTCCAGCACTAATGCACCGGATCCCATCAGAACTCCGAAGTTAAGCATGTTTGGGCGAGAGTAGTACTAGGATGGGTGACCCCCTGGGAAGTCCTCGTGTTGCACCCCCCTTTTCAATTTTTTTTGCTCCGGTTAGAGTTGCCAAGATACTTTACCCACCACATTACTATTATTGAATCCCACGGCACCTTGGGCAAGACAACTTCTCTTCACGTGGAGGCTGGGCCCGCAAACCGAGGGCGTAGGGCTTGTGACCAAGTCTCCGTCGCTCCGGTGCCCACAACTTTTGATCCGTAAAGAGTTACGAGGCGCACAGCATACCGTTGGAAAGCTCTCTGAGAGCTCTACGACGGGGGTAGCGAGCTAGCTCGCCGTGCCTTTTTCGGAGCTCAAAATCGAACGTTTTCATCAATTTCGGGCTACTTTTCTTCTTTTGCTCTGTTTTTCCGTCCCGGATCGTACGTTGTTAGCTGTTAAAAGGACGACAACCTTACTCGCAGTACATTAGAGGACCCTACAATGCGTCAATATCACGTCTTGCGAGGATGCTGCGTTGTTGAAGCGGATGGGTTGTCATTAAGCCTATTGGGCCTTTTGAATGGGCCATATCTCTAGGCTGGGACTGTGAACCGTTAACACATAAAGGAATTGTGCCCTCAACATGACGGGTGAGATCATACCAGCACTAATGCACCGGATCCCATCAGAACTCCGAAGTTATGCGTGCTTGGGCGAGAGTAGTACTAGGATGGGTGACCCCCGGGGAAGTCCTCGTGTTGCACCCCCCTTTTCAATTTTTTTTTCTCCGGTTGGGGTTACCAAGATACTTTACCCACCACATTTCTATTATCGAATCCCACGGCACCTTGGGCAAGACAACTTCTCTTCACGTGGAGGCTGGGCCCGTAAACCGGTGCCCATAACTTTTGATTCGTAAGGAGTTACGAGGCGCACAACATACCGTTGGAAAGCTCTCTGAGTGCTCTACAACGGGGGCAGCTAGCTAGCTCGTTGTGCCCTTTTCGGAGCTCAAAATCGAACGTTTTCATCAGTTTCGGGCCACTTTTCTTCTTTTGCTCTGTTTTTCCGTCCCGGATCGTACGGCGTGAGCTGGTAAAAGGACGACAACCTTACTCGCAGCACATTGGAGGACCCTACAATGCGTCGATATCACGTCTTGCGAGGATGCTGCATTGTTGAAGCGGATAGGTTGTCGTTAAGCCCATTGGGCCTTTTGAATGGGCCATATCTTTAGGCTGGGACTGTGAACCGTTAACACATAAAGGAATTGTGCACTCAACATGACGGGTGAGATCATACCAACACTAATGCACCGGATCCCATCAGAACTCCGAAGTTAAGCGTGCTTGGGCGAGAGTAGTACTAGGATGGGTGACCCCCAAGGAAGTCCTCGTGTTGCACCCCCCTTTTCAATTTTTTTTGCTCCAGTTAGGGTTGCCAAGATACTTTACCCACCACATTTCTATTATCGAATCCCACGGCACCTCGGGGAAGACAACTTCTCTTCACGTCGATGCTGGG
Organism: Ehretia macrophylla; assembly: GCA_037974665.1. Taxonomy (NCBI): domain Eukaryota; kingdom Viridiplantae; phylum Streptophyta; class Magnoliopsida; order Boraginales; family Ehretiaceae; genus Ehretia; species Ehretia macrophylla. The sequence continues at coordinate 3,348,579 of CM075773.1, forward strand.
CCCGGAAACCGAAGGCGTAGGGCTTGTGACCAGGTCTCCGTCGCTCCGGTGCCCATAACTTTTGATCCGTAAGGAGTTACGAGGCGCACAGCATACCGTTGGAAAGCACTCTCAGTGGTCTACGACGGGGGCAGCGAGCTAGCTCGCTGTGCCCATTTCAGAGCTCAAAATCGAACGTTTTCATTAGTTTCGGGCCACTTTTCTTCTTTGGCTATGTTTTTCCGTCCCGGATCGTATGACGTTAGCTGTTAAAAGGACGCCAACCTTCCTCGCGGCACATTAGAGGACCCTACAATGCGTCGATATCACGTCTTGCGAGGATGCTGCGTTGTTGAAGCGGATGGGTTGTCGTTAAGCCCATTGGGCCTTTTGAATAGGCCATATCTCTAGGCTGGGATTGTGAACCGTTAACACATAAAGGAATTGTGCCCTCAACTTGACGGGTGCGATCATACCTGCACTAATGCACCGGATCCCATCAGAACTTCGAAGTTAAGCGTGCTTGGGCGAGAGTAGTACTAGGATGGGTGACCCCCTGGGAAGTCCTCGTGTTGCACCCCCCTTTTCAATTTTTTTGCTCCGGTTATGGTTGCCAAGATACTTTACCAACCACATTTCTATTATACAATCCCACGGCACCTTGGGCAAGACAACTTCTCTTCACGTCGATGCTGGGCCCGCAAACCGAGGGCGTAGGGCTTGTAACCAGGTCTCCGTCGCTCCGGTGCCCATAACTTTTGATCCGTAAGGATTTACGAGGCGCACAGCATACCGTTGGAAAGCTCTCTGAGAGCTCTACGACGGGGGCAGCAAGCTAGCTCTCTCGGCCTTTTTCGGAGCTCAAAATCGAACGTTTTCATTAATTTCGGTCTACTTTTCTTCTTTTGCTCTATTTTTCCGTCCCGGATCGTACGTCGTTTGCTGTTAAAAGGACGACAACCCTACTCGCGGCACATTAGAGGACCCTACAATGCATCGATATCACGTCTTGCGAGGATGCTGCGTTTTTTAAGCGGATGGGTTGTCGTTAAGCCCATTGGGCCTTTTGAATGGGTCATATCTCAAGGCGGGGACTGTGAACCGTTAACACATAAAGGAATTGTGCCCTCAACATGACGGGTGCGAGCATACCAGCACTAATGCACCGGATCCAACCAAAACTCCGAAGTCAAGCGTGAGTGGGCCAGAGGAGGACTAGGGTGAGTGACCCCCTGGGGAGGCCTCGTGTTGCACCCCTCTTTTCAATTTTTTTTGCTCCGGTTAGGGTTGCCAAGATATTTAACCAACCACATTTCTATTATCGAATCCCACGGCACCTTGGGCAAGACAACTTCTCTTCACGTCGATGCTGGGCCCGCAAACCGAGGGCGTAGGGCTTGTAACCAGGTCTCCGTCGCTCCGGTGCCCATAACTTTTGATCCGTAAGGATTTACGAGGCGCACAGCATACCGTTGGAAAGCTCTCTGAGAGCTCTACGACGGGGGCAGCAAGCTAGCTCTCTCGGCCTTTTTCGGAGCTCAAAATCGAACGTTTTCATTAGTTTCGGGCCATTTTTCTTCTTTTACTCTATTTGTCCGTCTCAGATCGTACGTCGTTGGCTGTTAAAAGGAAGACAACCTTACTCGCGGGACAGTAGAGGACCCTACAATGCATCGATATCACGTCTTGCTAGGATGCTGCGTTTTTTAAGCGGATGGGTTGTCGTTAAGCCCATTGGGCCTTTTGAATGGGTCATATCTCAAGGCGGGGACTGTGAACCGTTAACACATAAAGGAATTGTGCCCTCAACATGACGGGTGCGAGCATACCAGCACTAATGCACCGGATCCCATCAGAACTCCGAAGTTAAGCGTGATTGGGCTAGAGTAGTACTAGGATGGGTGACCCCCTGGGAAGTCCTCGTGTTGCACCCCTCTTTTCAATTTTTTTTGCTCCGGTTAGGGTTGCCAAGATACTTAACCAACCACATTTCTATTATCGAATCCCACGGCACCTTGGGCAACACAACTTCTCTTCACGTCGATGCTGGGCCCGCAAACCGAGGGCGTAGGGCTTGTGACTAGGTCTCCGTCGCTCCGGTGCCCATAACTTTTGATCCGTAAGGAGTTACGAGGCGCACAGCATACCGTTGGAAAGCTCTCCGAGAGCTCTACGACGGGGTCAGCAAGCTAGCTTGCTTTGCCCTTTTCGGAGCTCAAAATCGAACGTTTTAATTAGTTTCGGGACACTTTTCTTCTTTTGCTCTGTTTTTTCGTCCCGGATCGTACGTCGTGAGCTATTAAAAGGACGACAACCTTACTCGCGGCACATTACAGGACCCTACAATGCGTCGATATCAAGTCTTGCGAGGATGCTGCGTTGTTGAAGCGGATGGGTTGTCGTTAAGCCCATTTGGCCTTTTGAAAGGCCATATCTCTAGGCTGGGACTGTGAACCGTTAACGCATAAAGGAATTGTGCCCTCAACATGAGGGATGCGATCATACCAGCACTAATGCACTGGATCCCATCAGAACTCCGAAGTTAAGCGTGCTTGGGTGAGAGTAGTACTAGGATGTGTGACCCCTTCGGAAGTCCTCGTGCTGCACCCCCCTTTTCAATTTTTTTTGCTCCGGTTAGGGTTGCCAAGATACTTTACCCACCACATTTCTATTATCGAATCCCACGGCACCTTGGGCAAGACAACTTCTCTTCACGTGGAGGCTAGGCCCGCAAACCAGAGCCCATAACTTTTGATCCGCAAGGAGTTACGAGGCGCACAACATACCGTTGGAAAGCTCTCTGAGAGCTCTACGACGAGGGCAGCTAGCTAGCTCGTTGTGCCCTTTTCGGTTTCGGGCCACTTTTCTTCTTTTGCTATGTTTTTCCATCCCGGATCGTACGTCGTGAGCTGTTAAAAGGACGACAACCTTACTCGCGGCACATTAGAGGACCCTACAATGCGTCGATATCACGTCTTGCGAGGATGCTGCGTTGTTGAAGCGGATGAGTAGTCGTTAAGCCCATTGGGCCTTTTGAATGGGCCATATCTCTAGGCTGGGACTGTGAACCGTTAACACATAAAGGAATTGTGCCCTCAACATGAAGGGTGCGATCATACCAGCACTAATGCGCCAGATCCCATCAGAACTCCGAAGTTAAGCGTGGTTGGGCGAGAGTAGTACTAGGATGGGTGACCCCCTGGGAAGTCATGGTGTTGCACCCCCATTTTCAATTTTTTTTGTTCCGGTTAGGGTTGCCAAGATACTTTATCTACCACATTTCTATTATCGAATCCCACGGCACCTTGGGCAAGACAACTTCGCTTCACGTGGTGGCTGGGCCCGCAAACCAAGCGCGTAGGGCTTGTGACCAGGTCTCCGTCGCTCCGGTGCCCATAACTTTTGATCCCTAAGGATTTACGAGTCGCACAGCAAACCGTTGGAAAGCTCTCTGAGAGCTCTACGACGGGGGCAGCCAGCTAGCTCGCTGTGCCCCTTTCAGAGCTCAAAATCGAACGTTTTCATTAGTTTCGGGCGACTTTTCTTCTTTGGCTCTGTTTTTCCTTCCCGGATCGTACGTCGTGAGCTGCTAAAAGCACGACAGCCTAACTCGCGAGATATTAGAGGGCCCTACAATGCGTCAATATCACGTCTTGCGAGGATGCTGTGTTGTTGAAGCGGATGGGTTGTCGTTAAGCCCATTGGGCCTTTTGAATGGGTCATATCTCTAGGCTGGGACTGTGAACCGTTAACACATAAAGGAATTGTGCCTTCAACATGACGGGTGCGATCATACCAGCACTAATGCACCGGATCCCATCAGAACTCCGAAGTGAAGCGTGCTTGGGCGAGAGTAGTTCTAGGATGGGTGACCCCCTGGGAAGTCCTCGTGTTGCACCCCCCCTTTCAATTTTTTTTGCTCCAGTTAGGGTAGCCAAGATACTTTACCCACCACATTTCTATTATCGAATCCCACGACACCTTGGGCAAGACAACTTCTCTTCACGTGGAGGCTGGGCCCGCAAACCGGTGCCCATAACTTTTGATCCGTAAGGAGTTACGAGGCGCACAGCATACCGTTGGAAAGCTCTCTGAGAGCTCTACGACGGGGGCAGCTTGCTAGCTTGCTGTGCCCTTTTCGGAGCTCAAAATCGAACGTTTTCATTAGTTTCGGGCCACTTTTCTTCTTTTGCTCTGTTTTTCTGTCCTGGATCGTACGTCGTGAGCTGTTAAAAGGACGACAACCTTACTCGTGGCATATTAGAGGACCCTACAATGCGTCGATATCACGTCTTGCGAGGATACTGCGTTGTTGAAGCGGATGGGTTGTCGTTAAGCCCAATGGGCCTTTTGAATGGGCCATATCTCTAGGCTGGGACTGTGAACCGTTAACACATAAAGGAATTGTGCCCTCAACATGACGGGTGTGATCATACCAGCACTAATGCACCGGATCTCATCAGAACTCCGAAGTTAAGCGTGCTTGGGCGAGAGTAGTACTAGGATGGGTGACCCCATGGGAAGTCCTCGGGTTGCACCCCCCTTTTCAATTTTTTTTGCTCCGGTTAGGGTTGCCAAGATACTTTACCCCCCACATTTCTATTATCGAATCCCACGGCACCTTGGGCAAGACAACTTCTCTTCACGTGGAGGCTGGGCCCGCAAACCAATGCCCATAAATTTTGATTCGTAAGGAGTTACGAGGCCCACAGCATACCGTTGGAAAGCTCTCTCAGAGCTCTACGACGGGGGCAGCTAACTAGCTCGTTGTGCCCTTTTCGGAGCTCAAAATCGAACGTTTTCATCAGTTTCGGGCCACTTTTCTTCTTTTGCTCTGTTTTTCCGTCCCAGATCGTACGTCGTGAGCTGTTAATAGGACGACAACCTTACTCGCGGCACATTAGAGGACCCTACAATGCGTCGATATCACGTCTTGCGAGGATCCTGCATTGTTGAAGCGGATGGGTTGTCGTTAAGCCCATTGGGCCTTTTGAATGGGCCAGATCTCTGGGCTGGGACTGTGAACCGTTAACACATAAATGAATTGTGCCCTCAACATGACTGGTGCGATCATACCAGCACTAATGCACCGGATCCCATCAGAACTCCGAAGTTAAGCGTGCTTGGGCGAGAGTAGTACTAGGATAGGTGACCCCCTGGGAAGTCCTCGTGTTGCACCCCCCTTTTCAATTTTTTTTGCTCCGGTTAGGGTTGCCAAGGTACTTTACCCACCACATTTCTATTATCGAATCCCACGGCACCTTGGGCAAGACAACTTCTCTTCACGTGAAGGCTGGGCACGCAAACCGAGGGCGTAGGGCTTGTGACCAGGTCTGCGTCGCTCCAGTGCCGATAACTTTTGATCCGTAAGGAGTTACGAGGCGCACAGCATACCGTTGGAAAGCTCTCTGAGAGCTCTACGACAAGGGCAGCAAGCAAGCTTGCTATGCCCTTTTCGGAGCTCAAAATCGAACATTTTCATTACTTTCGGGCCACTTTTCTTCTTTTGCTCTGTTTTTCCGTCCCGGATCGTACGTCGTGAGCTGTTAAAAGGACGACAACCTTACTCGCGGCACATTAGAGGACCCTACAATGCGTCGATATCACGTCTTGCGAGGATGCTGCGTTGTTGAAGCGGATGGGTTGTCGTTAAGCCCATTGGGCCTTTTGAATGGGCCATATCTCTAGGCTGGGACTGTGAACCGTTAACACATAAAGGAATTGTGCCTTCAACATGACGGGTGCGATCATACCAGCACTAATGCACCGGATCCCATCAGAACTCCGAAGTTAAGCGTGCTTGGGCGAGAGTAGTACTAGGATGGGTGACCCCCTGGGAAGTCCTCGTGTTGTACCCCCCTTTTCAATTTTTTTTGCTCCGGTTAGGGTTGCCAAGATACTTTCCCCACCACATTTCTATTATCGAATCCCACGGCACCTTGGGCAAGACAACTTCTCTTCACGTGGAGGCTGGGCCCGCAAACCGGTGCCCATAACTTTTGATCCGTAAGGAGTTACGAGGCGCACAGCATACCGTTGGAAAGCTCTCTGAGAGCTCTACGACGGGGGCAGCCAGCTAGCTCGCTGTGCCCTTTTCGGAGCTCAAAATCGAACGTTTTCATTAGTTTCGGGCCACTTTTCTTCTTTTGCTCTGTTTTTTCGTCCCGGATCGTATGTCGTGAGCTGTTAAAAGGACGACAACCTTACTCGCGGCACATTAGAGGACCCTTCAATGCGCTGATATCACGTCTTGCGAGGATGCTTCATTTTTGAAGCGGATGGGTTGTCGTTAAGCCCATTGGGCCTTTTGAATGGGTTATATCTCTAGGCTGGAACTGTGAACCGTTAACACATAAAGGAATTGTGCCCTCAACATGACGGGTGCGATCATACCAGCACTAATGCACCGGATCCCGTCAGAACTCCGAAATTAAGCGTGCTTGGGCGAGAGTAGTACTAGGATGGGTGACCCTCTGAGAAGTCTTCGTGTTGTACCCCCCTTTTCAATTTTTTTTGCTCCGGTTAGGGTTGCCAAGATACTTTACCAACCACATTTCTATTATCGAATCCCTCGGCACCTTTGGCAAGACAACTTCTCTTCACGTCGATGCTGGGCCCGCAAACCGAGGGCGTAGGGCTTTTGACCAGGTCTCCGTCGCTCCGGTGCCCATAACTTTTGATCCGTTAGGAGTTACGAGGCGCACAACATACCGTTGGAAAGCTCTCTGAGAGCTCTACGACGGGGGCAGCAAGCTAGCTCGCTGTGCCCTTTTTGGAGCTCAAAATCGAACGTTTTCATTAGTTTCGGGCTATTTTTCTTCTTTTGCTGTGTTTTTCCGTCCCGGATCGTACGTCGTGAGCTGTTAAAAGGGCGACAACCTTACTCGCGGCACATTAGAGGACCCTGCAATGCGTCGATATCACGTCTTGCGAGGATGCTGCGTTTTTTAAGCGGATGGGTTGTCGTTAAGCCCATTGGGCCTTTTGAATGCGTCATATCTCTAGGCTGGGACTGTGAACCGTTAACACATAAAGGAATTGTGCCCTCAACATGACGGGTACGATCATACCAGCACTAATGAACTGGATCCCATCATAACTCCGAAGTTAAGCGTGCTTGGACGAGAGTAGTACTAGGATGGGTGACCCTCTGGGAAGTCCTCGTGTTGCACCCCCCTTTTCAATTTTTTTTGCTCCGGTTAGGTTTGCCAAGATAGTTTACCCACCACATTTCTATTATCGAATCCCACGGCACCTTGGGCAATACAACTTCTCTTCACGTGGAGGCTGGGCCCGCAAACCGAGGGCGTAGGGCTTATGACCAGGTCTCCGTCGCTCCGGTGCCCATAACTTTTGATCCGTAAGGAGTTACGAGGCGCACAGCATACGGTTGGAAAGCTCTCTGAGAGCTCTACGACGGGGGCAGCCAGCTAGCTTGCTGTGCCCTTTTCGGAGCTCAAAATCGAACGTTTTCATTAGTTTCGGACCACTTTTCTTCTTTTGCACTGTTTTTCCGTCCCGGATCGTACGTCTTGAGCTGTTAAAAGGACGACAACCTTACTCGCGGCACATTAGAGGACCCTTCAATGCGTCGATATCACGTCTTGCGAGGATGCTGCGTTTTTTAAGCAGATGGGTTGTCGTTAAGTCCATTGGGCCTTTTGAATGGGTCATATCTCTAGGCTGGGACTGTGAACCGTTAACACATAAAGGAATTGTGCCCTCAACATGACGGGCGCGATCATACCAGCACTAATGAACCGGATCCCATCAGAACTCCGAAGTTAAGCGTGCTTGGGCGAGAGTAGTACTAGGATGGGTGACCCTCTGGGAAGTCCTCGTGTTGCACACCCCTTTTCAATTTTTTTTGCTCCGGTTAGGGTTGCCAAGATACTTTACCAACCACATTTCTATTATCGAATCCCACGGCACCTTGGGCAAGACAACTTCTCTTCACGTCGATGCTGGGCCCGCAAACCGAGGGCGTAGGGCTTGTGACCAAGTCTCCGTCGCTCCGGTGCCCATAACTTTTGATCCGTAAGGATTTACGAGGCACACAGCATACCGTTGGAATGCTCTCTGAGAGCTCTACGACGGGGGCAGCAAGCTAGCTCGCTTTGCTCATTTTGGGGCTCAAAATCGAACGTTTTCATTAGTTTCGGTCCACTTTTCTTCTTTTGCTCTGTTTTTCCGTCCCGGATCGTACGTCGTGAGCTGTTAAAAGGACGACAACGTTACTCGCGGCACATTAGAGGACCCTTCAATGCGTCGATATCACGTCTGGCGAGGATGCTGCGTTGTTGAAGCGGATGGGTTGTCGTTAAGCCCATTGGGCCTTTTGAATAGGCCATATCTCTAGGCTGGGACTGTGAACCGTTGACACATAAAGGAATTGTGCCCTCAACATGACGAGTGCGATCATACCAGCACTAATGCACCGGATCCCATCAGAACTCCGAAGTTAAGCGTGCTTGGGCGAGAGTAGTACTAGGATGGGTGACCCTCTGGGAAGTCCTCGTGTTGCACCCCCCTTTTCAATTTTTTTTTCTCCGGTTAGGTTTGCCAAGATATTTTCCCCACCACATTTCTATTATCGAACCCCACGGTACCTTGGGCAACACAACTTCTCTTCACGTGGAGGCTGGGCCCGCAAACCGAGGGCGTAGGGCTTGTGACCAGGTCTCCGTCGCTCCGGTGCCCATACCTTTTGATCCGTAAGGAGTTACGAGGCGCACAGCATACCGTTGGAAAGCTCTCTGAGAGCTCTACGAAGTGGGCAGCAAGCCAGCTTGCTCTGCCCTTTTCGGATCTCAAAATCGAACGTTTTCATTAGTTTCGGGCCACTTTTCTTCTTTTGCTCTGTTTTTCCGTCCCGGATCGTACGTCGTGAGTTGTTAAAAGGACGACAACCTTACTCGCGGCACATTAGAGGACCCTACAATGCGTCGATATCACGTCTTGCGAGGATGCTGCGTTGTTGAAGCGGATGGGTTGTTGTTAAGCCCATTGGGCCTTTTGAATGGGCCATATCTCTAGGCTGGGACTGTGAACCGTTAACACATAAAGGAATTGTGCCTTCAACATGACGGGTGCGATCATACCAGCACTAATGCACCGGATCCCATCAGAACTCCGAAGTTAAGCGTGCTTGGGCGAGAGTAGTACTAGGATGGGTGACCCCCTGGGAAGTCCTCGTGTTGCACCCCCCTTTTCAATTTTTTTTGCTCCGGTTAGGGTTGCCAAGATACTTTACCCACCACATTTCTATTATCGAATCCCACGGCACCTTGGGCAAGACAACTTCTCTTCACGTGGAGGTTGGGCCCGCAAACCGGTGCCCATAACTTTTGATCCGTAAGGAGTTACGAGGCGCACAGCATACCGTTGGAAAGCTCTCTGAGAGCTCTACGACGGGGGCAGCTAGCTAGCTTGCTCTGCCCTTTTCGGAGCTTAAAATCGAACGTTTTCATCAGTTTCGGTCCACTTTTCTTCATTTGCTCTATTTTTCCGTCCCGGATCGTACGTCGTGAGCTGTTAAAAGGACGACAACCTTACTCGCGGCACATTAGAGGACCCTACAATGCATCGATATCACGTCTTGCGAGGATTCTGCGTTGTTGAAGCGGATGGGTTGTCGTTTAGCCCATTGGGCCTTTTGAATGGGCCATATCTTTAGGCTGGGACTGTGCACCGTTAACACATAAAGGAATTGTGCCCTCAACATGACGGGTGCGATCATACCAGCACTAATGAACCGGATCCCATCAGAACTCTGAAGTTAAGCGTGCTTGGGCGAGAGTAGTACTAGGATGGGTGACCCTCTGGGAAGTCCTCGTGTTGCACCCCCCTTTTCAATTTTTTTTTGCTCCGGTTAGGGTTGCCAAGATACTTTACCCACCACATTTCTATTATCGAATCCCACGGCACCTTGGGCAATACAACTTCTCTTCAAGTGGAGGCTGGGCCCGCAAATCGAGGGCGTAGGGCTTGTGACCAGGTCTCCGTCGCTCCGGTGCCCATAACTTTTGATCCGTAAGGAGTTACTAGGCGCACAGCATGCCGTTGGAAAGCTCTCTGAGAGCTCTACGACGGGGGCAGCAAGCTAGCACGCTGTGCCCTATTCAGAGCTCAAAATCGAACGTTTTCATTAGTTTCGGGCGACTTTTCTTCTTTTGCTCTGTTTTTCCGTCCCGGATCGTACGTCGTGAGCTGTTAAAAGGACGACAACCTTACTCGCGGCACATTAGAGGACCCTACAATGCGTCGATATCACGTCTTGCGAGGATTCTGCGTTGTTGAAGCGGATGGGTTGTCGTTAAGCCCATTGGGCCTTTTGAATGGGCCATATCTCTAGGCTGCGACTGTGAACCGTTAACACATAAAGGAATTGTGCCCTCAACATGACGGGTGCGATCATACCAGCACTAATGCACCGGATCCCATCAGAACTCCGAAGTTAAGCGTGCTTGGGCGAGAGTAGTACTAGGATGGGTGACCCCCTGGGAAGTCCTCGTGTTACACCCCCCTTTTCAATTTTTTTTGATCCGGTTTGGGTTGCCAAGATACTCTACCAACCACATTTCTATGATCGAATCCCACGGCCCCTTGGGCAAGACAACTTCTCTTCACAGGGAGGCTGGTCCCGCAAACCGAGGGCGTAGTGCTAGTGACTAGGTCTCCGTCGCTCCGGTGCCCATAACTTTTGATCCGTAAGGAGTTACGAGGCGCACAGCATACCGTTGGAAAGCTCTCTGAGAGCTCTACGACGGGGGCAGCTAGCTAGCTCGTTGTGCCCTTTTCGGAGCTCAAAATCGAACGTTTTCATCAGTTTTGGGCCACTATTCTTCTTTTGCTCTGTTTTTCCGTCCCGGATCGTACGTCGTGAGCTGTTAAAAGGATGAGAACCTTACTAGCGGCACATTAGAGGACCCTACAATGCGTCGATATCACGTCTTGCGAGGATGCTGCGTTGTTGAAGCGGATGGGTTGTCGTTAAGACCGTTGGGCCTTTTGAATGGGTCATATCTCTAAGCTGGGACTGTGACCCGTTAACACATAAAGGAATTGTGCCCTCAACATGACGGGTGCGATCATACAAGCAGTAATGCACCGGATCCCATCAGAACTCCGAAGTTAAGCGTGGTTGGGCGAGAGTAGTACTAGGATGGGTGACCCCCTGGGAAGTCCTCGTGTTACACCCCCCTTTTCAATTTTTTTTGCTCCGGTTAGGGTTGCCAAGATACTTTACCCACCACATTTCTAAGATCGAATCCCATGGCACCTTGGGCAAGACAACTTCTCTTCACAGGGAGGCTGGTCCCGCAAACCGAGGGCGTAGTGCTAGTGACTAGGGCTCCGTGGCTCCGGTGCCCATAACTTTTGATCCGTAAGGAGTTACGAGGCGCACAGCATACCGTTGGAAAGCTCTCTGAGAGCTCTACGACGGGGGCAGCAAGCTAGCTCGCCATGCCCTTTTCGGACATCAAATTCGAACGTTTTCATTAGTTTCGGGCCACTTTTCTTCTTTTGCTCTATTTTTTCGTGCCGGATCGTACGTAGTGAGCTGTTAAAAGGATGACAACCTTACTCGCAGGACATTAGAGGGCCCTACAATGTGTCGATATCACGTTTTGCGAGGATGCTGCGTTGTTGAAGCGGATGGGTTGTCGTTAAGCCCATTGGGTCTTTTGAATGGGCCATATCACTAGGCTGGGACTATGAACCGTTAACACATAAAGGAATTGTGCCCTCAACATGACGGGTGCGATCATACCAGCAGTAATGCACCGGATCCCTTCAAAATTCCGAAATTAAGCGTGCTTGGGCGAGAGTAGTACTAGGATGGGTGACCCCCTAGGAAGTCCTCGTGTTGCACCCCCCTTTTCAATTTTTTTTGCTCCGATTAGGGTTGCCAAGATACTTTACCCACCACATTTCTATTATCGAATCCCACGGCACCTTGGGCAAGACAACTTCTCTTCACGTCGAGGCTGGTCCCGCAAACCGAGGGCGTAGGTCTAGTGACTAGGTCTCCGTCGCTCCGGTTCCCATAACTTTTGATCCGTAAGGAGTTACGAGGCGCACAGCATACCGTTGGAAAGCTCTCTGAGAGCTCTACGACGGGGGCAGCTAGCTAGCTCGTTGTGCCCTTTTCGGAGCTCAAAATCGAACGTTTTCATCAGTTTCGGGCCACTTTTCTTCTTTTGCTCTGTTTTTCCGTCCCGGATCGTAGGTCGTGAGTTGTTAAAAGGATGACAACTTTACTCGCGCCACATTAGAGGACCCTACAATGCGTCGACATCACGTCCTGCGAGGATGCTGCGTTGTTTAAGCGGATGGGTTGTCGTTAACACCATTGGGCCTTTTGAATAGGTCATATCTCTAGGCTGGGACTGTGAACCGTTAACACATAAAGGAATTGTGCCCTCAACATGACGGGTGCGATCATACCAGCACTTATGCACCGGATCCCATCAGAACTCTGAAGTTAAGCGTGCTTGGGTGAGAGTAGTACTAGGATGGGTGACCCCCTGGGAAGTCCTCGTGTTACACCCCCCTTTTCAATTTTTTTTGCTCCGGTTAGGGTTGCCAAGATACTTTACCAACCACATTTCTAAGATCCAATCCCACGGCACCTTGGGCAAGACAACTTCTCTTCACAGGGAGGCTGGTCCCGCAAACCGAGGGCGTAGTGCTAGTGACTAGGTCTCCGTCGCTCCGGTGCCCATAACTTTTGATCCGTAAGGAGTTACGAGGCGCACAGCATACCGTTGGAAAGCTCTCTGAGAGCTCTACGATGCGGGCAGCGAGTTAGCTCGTCATGCCCTTTTCGGAGCTCAAAATCGAACGTTTTCATCAGTTTCGGTTCACTGTTCTTCTTTTGCTCTGTTTTTCCGTCCCGGATCGTACGTCGTGAGCTGTTAAAAGGATGACAACCTTACTCGCGGCACATTAGCGGACCCTACAATGCGTCGATATCACGTCTTGCGATGATTCTGCGTTGTTGAAGCGGATGGGTTGTCGTTAAGCCCATTGGGCCTTTTGAATGGGTCATATCTCTAGGCTGGGACTGTGATCCGTTAACACATAAAGGAATTGTGCCCTCAACATGACGGGTGCGATCATACCAGCACTAATGCACTGGATCCCATCAGAACTCCGAAATTAAGCGTGCTTGGCCGAGAGTAGTAGTAGGATGGGTTACCCCCTGGGAAGTCCTCGTGTTGCACCCCCCTTTTCAATTTTTTTTGCTCCTATTAGGGTTGCCAAGATACTTTACCCACCACATTTCTATTATCGAATCCCACGGCTCCTTGGGCAAGACAACTTCTCTTCACGTGGAGGCTGGGCCCGCAAACCGAGGGCGTAGGGCTTGTGACCAGGTCTCCGTCGCTCCGGTGCCCATAACTTTTGATCCGTAAGGAGTTACGAGGCGCACAGCATACCGTTGGAAAGCTCTCTGAGAGATCTACGACGCGGGCAGCAAGCAAGCTCGCTATGTCCTTTTCGGAGCTCAAAATCGAACGTTTTCATTAGTTTCGGGCCACTTTTCTGCTTTTGCTCTGTTTTTCCGTCCCGGATCGTACGTCGTGATTTGTTAAAAGGACGACAACCTTACTTGCGGCACATTAGAGGACCCTACAATGCGTCGATATCACGTCTTGCGAGGATGCTGCGTTGTTGAGGCGGATGGGTTGTCGTTAAGCCCATTGGGCCTTTTGAATGGGCCATACCTCTAGGCCGGGACTGTGAACCGTTAACAAATAAAGGAATTGTGCCCTCAACATGACGGGGGCAATCATACCTGCACTAATGCACCGGATCCCATCAGAACTCTGAAGTTAAGCGTGCTTGGGCGAGAATAGTACTAGGATAGGTGACCCCCTGGGAAGTCCTCGTGTTGCACCCCCCTTTTCAATTTTTTTTGCTCCGGTTAGGGTTGCCAAGATACTTTACCCACCACATTTCTATTATCGAATCCCACGGCACCTTGGGCAAGACAACTTCTCTTCACGTCGATGTTGGGCCCGCAAACCGAGGGCGTAGGGCTTGTGACCAGGTCTCCGTCGCTCCGGTGCCCATAACTTTTGATCCGAAAGGAGTTACGAGGCGCACAGCAAACCGTTGGAAAGCTCTCTGTGAGCTCTACGATGGGGGCAGCTAGCTAGCTCGCTTTGCCCTTTTCGGAGCTCAAAATCAAACGTTTTCATCAGTTTCGGGCCACTTTTCTTCTTTTGCTCTATTTTTCCGTCCCGGATCGTACGTCGTGAGATGTTAAAAGGACGACAACCTTACTCGCGGCACATTAGAGGACCCTACAATGCGTCCATATCACGTCTTGCGAGGATGCTGCGTTGTTGAAGCGGATGGGTTGTCGTTAAGCCCATTGGGCCTTTTGAATGCCCCATATCTCTAGGCTGGGACTGTGAACCGTTAACACATAAAGGAATTGTGCCCTCAACATGACGGGTGCGATCATACCAGCACTAATGCACCGGATCCTATCAGAACTCCGAAGTTAAGCGTGCTTGGACGAGAGTAGTACTACGATGGGTGACCCCCTGGGAAGTCATCGTGTTGCACCCCCCTTTTCAATTTTTTTTGCTCCGGTTAGGGTTGCCAAGATACTTTACCCACCACATTTCTATTATCGAATCCAACGGCACCTTGGGCAAGACAACTTCTCTTCACGGGGAGGCTGGGCCCGCAAACCGAGGGCGTAGTGCTTTTGATTAGGTCTCCGTCGCTCCGGTGCCCATAACTTTTGATCCGTTAGGAGTTACGAGGCGCACAGCATACCGTTGGAAAGCTCTCTGAGAGCTCTACGACGGGGGCAGCTAGCTAGCTTGCTTTTCCCTTTTCGGAGATCAAAATCGAACGTTTTCATTAGTTTCGGGCCACTTTTCTTCTTTTGCTATGTTTTCCCATCCCGGATCGTAGGTCGTGAGCTGTTAAAAGAACGACAACCTTGCTCAGGGCACATTACAGGACCCTACAATGCGTCGATATCACGTCTTGCGAGGATGCTGCGTTGTTGAAGCGGATGGGTTGTCGTTAAGCCCATTGGGCCTTTTGAATGGGTCATATCTCTAGGCTGGGACTGTGAACCGTTAACACATAAAGGAATTGTGTCCTCAACATGACGGGTGCGATCATACTTGCTGTAATGCACCGGAACCCATCAGAACTCCGAAGTTAAGCGTGCTTGGGCGAGAGTAGTACTAAGATGGGTGACCCCCTGGGAAGTCCTTGTGTTGCACCCCCTTTTCAATTTTTTTTGCTACGGTTAGGCTTGCCAAGATACTTTAACCACCACATTTCTATTATCGAATCCCACGGCACCTTGGGCAAGACAACTTCTCTTCACGTGGAGGCTGGGCCCGCAAACCGAGGGCGTAGGGCTTGTGACCAGGTCTCCGGCGCTCCGGTGCCCATAACTTTTGATCCGTAAGGAGTTACGAGGCGCACAACATACCGTTGGAAAGCTCTCTGAGAGCTCTACGACGGGGGCATTAAGCTAGCTCATTGTGCCCTTTTCGGACCATCGAAATCGAATGTTTTCATTAGTTTCGGGCCACTTTTCTTCTTTTGCTCTGTTTTTCCGTCCCGGATCGTACGTCATGAGCTGTTAAAAGGACGACAACCTTACTCGCTGCACATTAGAGGACCCTACAATGCGTCGATATCACGTCTTGCGAGGATGCTGCGTTGTTGAAGCGGATGGGTTGTCGTTAAGCCCATCCGGCCTTTTGAATGGGCCATATCTCTAGGCTCGGACTGTGAACCGTTAACAGATAAAGGAATTGTGCCCTCAACATGACGGGTGCGATCATACCAGCACTAATGCAACGGATCCCATCAGAACTCCGAAGTTAAGCGTGCTTGGGCGAGAGTAGTACTAGGATGGGTGACCCCCTGGGAAGTCCTCGTGTTGCACCCGCCTTTTCAATTTTTTTTGCTCCGGTTAGGGTTGCCAATATACTTTACCAACCACATTTCTATGATCGAATCCCACGGCACCTTGGGCAAGACAACTTCTCTTCACAGGGAGGCTGGTCCCGCAAACCGAGGGCGTAGTGCTAGTGACTAGGTCTCCGTCGCTCCGGTTCCCATAACTTTTCATCCGTAAGGAGTTACGAGGCGCACAGCATACCGTTGGAAAGCTCTCTGAGAGCTCTACGACGGGGGCAGCAAGCTAGCTCGCTATGTCCTTTTCGGACATCAAAATCGAACGTTTTCATTAGTTTCGGGCCACTTTTTTTCTTTTGCTCTATTTTTTCATGCCGGATCGTACGTCGTGAGCTGTTAAAAGGACGACAACCTTACTCGCGGCACATTAGAGGACCCTACAATGCGTCGATATCACGTCTTGCGAGGATGCTGCGTTGTTGAAGCGGATGGGTTGTCGTTAAGCCCATTGGGTCTTTTGAATGGGCCATATCTCTAGGCTGGGACTGTGAACCGTTAACACATAAAGGAATTGTGCCCTCAACATGACGGGTGCGATCATACCAGCACTAATGCACCGGATCCCATCAGAACTCCGAAGTTAAGCATGCTTGGGCGAGAGTAGTACTAGGATGGGTGACCCCCTGGGAAGTCCTCGTGTTGCACCCCCCTTTTCAATTTTTTTTGCTCCGGTTAGGGTTGCCAAGATACTTTACCCACCACATTTCTATTATCGAATCCCACGGCACCTTGGGCAAGACAACTTCTCTTCACGTCGATGTTGGGCTCGCAAACCGAGGGCGTAGGGCTTGTGACCAGGTCTCCGTCGCTCCGGTGCCCATAACTTTTGATCCGTAAGGAGTTACGAGGCGCACAGCATACCGTTGGAAAGCTCTCTGAGAGCTCTACGACGGGGGCAGCTAGCTAGCTCGTTGTGCCCTTTTCGGAGCTCAAAATCGAACGTTTTCATCAGTTTCGGGCCACTATTCTTCTTTTGCTCTGTTTTTCCGTCCCGGATCGTACGTCGTGAGCTGTTAAAAGGATGACAACCTTACTAGCGGCACATTAGAGGACCCTACAATGCGTCGATATCACGTCTTGCGAGGATGCTGCGTTGTTGAAGCGGATGGGTTGTCGTTAAGACCGTTGGGCCTTTTGAATGGGTCATATCTCTAGGCTGGGACTGTGAACCGTTAACACATAAAGGAATTGTGCCCTCAACATGACGGGTGCGATCATACCAGCACTAATGCACTGGATCCCATCAGAACTCCGAAGTTAAGCGTGCTTGGCCGAGAGTAGTACTAGGATGGGTTACCCCCTGGGAAGTCCTCGTGTTGCACCCCCCTTTTCAATTTTTTTTGCTCCGGTTAGGGTTGCCAAGATACTTTACCCACCACATTTCTATTATTGAATCCCACGACTCCTTGGGCAAGACAACTTCTCTTCACGTGGAGGCTGGGCCAGCAAACCGAGGGCGTAGGGCTTGTGACCAGGTCTCCGTCGCTCCGGTGCCCATAACTTTTGATCCGTAAGTAGTTACGAGGCGCACAACATACCGTTGGAAAGCTCTCTGAGAGCTCTACGACGCCGGCAGCAAGCTAGCTTGCTATGTCCTTTTCGGAGCTCAAAATCGAACGTTTTCATTAGTTTCGGGCCACTTTTCTTCTTTTGCTCTGTTTTTCCATCCCAGATCGTACGTCGTGAGTTGTTAAAAGGACGACAACCTTACTTGCGGCACATTAGAGGACCCTACAATGCGTCGATATCACGTCTTGCGAGGATGCTGCGTTGTTAAGGCGGATGGGTTGTCGTTAAGCCCATTGGGCCTTTTGAATGGGCCATACCTCTAGGCCGGGACTGTGAACCATTAACACATAAAGGAATTGTGCCCTCAACATGACGGGGGCGATCATACCTGCACTAATGCACCGGATCCCATCAGAACTCTGAAGTTAAGCGTGCTTGGGCGAGAATAGTACTAGGATAGGTGACCCCCTGGGAAGTCCTCGTGTTGCACCCCCCTTTTCAATTTTTTTTGCTCCGGTTAGGGTTGCCAAGATACTTTACCCACCACATTTCTATTATCGAATCCCACGGCACCTTGGGCAAGACAACTTCTCTTCACGTCGAGGCTGGGCCCGCAAACCGGTGCCCATAACTTTTGATCCCTAAGGAGTTACGAGCCGCACAGCATACCGTTGCAAAGCTCTCTGAGAGCTCTACGACGTGGGCAGCAAGCTATGTTGCTTTTCCCTTTTCGGAGATCAAATTCGAACGTTTTCATCTGTTTCGGGCCACTTTTCTTCTTTTGCTCTGTTTTTCCGTCCCGGATCGTACGTCGTGAGCTGTTAAAAGGACGACAACCTTATTCACGGCACATTAGAGGACCCTACAATGCGTCGATATCACGTCTTGCGAGGATGCTGCGTTGTTGAAGCGGATGGGTAGTCTTTAAGCCCATTGGGCCTTTTGAATGGGTCATATCTCTAGGTTGGGACTATGAACCGTTAACACATAAAGGAATTCTGCCCTCAACATGACGGGTGCGATCATACCAGCACTAATGCACCGGAACCCATCAGAACTCCGAAGTTAAGCGTGCTTGGGCGAGAGTAGTACTAGGATGGGTGACCCCTTGGGAAGTCCTCGTGTTGCATCCCCCTTTTCAATTTTTTTTGCTCCGGTTAGGGTTGCCAAAATACTTTACCCACCACATTTCTATTATCGAATCCCACGGCACCTTGGGCAAGACAACTTCTCTTCACGTGGAGGCTGGGCCCGCAAACCGAGGGCGTAGGACTTGTGACCAGGTCTCCGGCGCTCCGGTGCCCATAACTTTTGATCCGTAAGGAGGTACGAGGCGCACAGCAGACCGTGGGAAAGCTATCTGAGAGCTCTACGACGGGGGCAGTAAGCTAGCTCATTGTGCCCTTTTCGGACCATCGAAATCGAACGTTTTCATTAGTTTCGGGCCACTTTTCTTCTTTTGCTCTGTTTTTCCGTCCCGGATCGTACGTCGTGAGCTGTTAAAAGGACGACAACGTTACTCGCTGCACATTAGAGGACCCTACAATGCGTCGATATCACGTCTTGCGAGGATGCTGCGTTGTTGAAGCGGATGGGTTGTCGTTAAGCCCATCAGGCCTTTTCAATGGGCCATATCTCTAGCCTGGGACTGTGAACCGTAAACAGATAAAGGAATTGTGCCCCCACCATGACGGGTGCGATCATACCAGCACTAATGCACCGGATCCCATCAGAACTCCGAAGTTAAGCGTGCTTGGGCGAGAGTAGTACTAGGATGGGTGACCCCCTGGGAAGTCCTCGTGTTGCACCCCCTTTTACAATTTTTTTTGCTCCGGTTAGGGTTGCCAAGATACTTTACCCACCACATTTCTATTATCGAATCCCACGGCGCCTTGGGCAAGACAACTTCTCTTCGCGTGGAGGCTGGGCCCGCAAACCGAGTGCGTAGGGCTTGTGACCAGGTCTCCGTCGCTCCGGTGCCCATAACTTTTGATCCGTAAGGAGTTACGAGGCGCACAGCATACCGTTGGAAAGCTCTCTGAGAGGTCTACGACGCGGGCAGCAAGCTAAATCGCTGTTCCCTTTTCGGAGCTCAAAATCGAACGTTTTCATTAGTTTCTGGCCACTTTTCTTCTTTTGCTCTGTTTTTCCATCCCGGATCGTACGTTGTGAGCTGTTAAAAGGGCGACAACCTTACTCGCGGCACATTAGAGGACCCTACAATGCGTCGATATCACGTCTTGCGAGGTTGCTGCGTTGTTGAAGCGGATGGGTTATCGTTAAGCCCATTGGGCCTTCTGAATGGGCCATCTCTCTAGGCTGGGACTGTGAACTATTAACACATAAAAGAATAGTGTCCTCAACTTGACGGGTGGGATCATACCAGCAAAAATGTACCGGATCCCATCAAAATTCTGAAGTTAAGCGTGCTTGGCCGAGAGTAGTACTAGGATGGGTGACCCCCTGGGAAGTCCTTGTGTTCCACCTCCCTTTTCAATTTTTTTGTGCCTGGTTAGGCTTGCCAAGATGCTTTAAGCACCTCATTTCTATTTTCGAATCCCACGACACCTTGGGCAAGATAACTTCTCTTCGCGTGGAGGCCGGGCCCGCAAACCGAGGGCGTAGGGCTTGTGACCAGGTCTCCGGCGCTCCGGTGCCCATAACTTTTGATCCGTAAGGAGTTACGAGGCGCACAGTATACCGTTGGAAAGCTCTCTGAGAGCTCTACGACGGGGGCAGCAAGCAAGCTCACTGTGCCCTATTCGGACCATCGAAATTGAACGTTTTCATGAGTTTCGGCTCACTTTTCTTCTTTTGCTCTGTTTTTCCATCCCGGATCGTACGTCGTGAGCTGTTAAAAGGACGACAACCTTACTAGCGGCACATTAGAGGACCCAACAATGCGTCGATATCACGTCTTGCGAGGATGCTGCGTTGTTGAAGCGGATGGGTTGCCGTTAAGACCATTGGGCTTTTTCAATGGGCCATATCTCTAGGCTGGGACTGTGAACCGTTAACACATAAAGGAATTGTGCCCTCAACATGACGGGTGCGATCATACCAGCACTAATGCACCGGATCCCATCAAAACTCCGAAGTTAAGCGTGCTTGGGCGAGAGTAGTACTAGGATGGGTAACCCCCTGGGAAGTCCTCGTGTTGCACCCCCCTTTTCAATTTTTTTTGCTCCGGTTAGGGTTGCCAAGATACATTACCCACAATATTTCTATTATCGAATCCCACGGCACCTTGGGCAAGACAACTTCTCTTCACGTGGAGGCTGGGCCCACAAACCGGTGCCCATAACTTTTGATCCGTAAGGAGTTACGAGGCGCACAGCATACCGTTGGAAAGCTCTCTGAGAGCTCTACGAAGGGGGCAGCTAGCTAGATCGCTGTGCCCTTTTCGGAGCTCAAAATTGACCGTTTTCATCAGTTTCGGGACACTTTTCTTCTTTTGCTCTGTTTTCCGTCCCGGATCGTACGTCGTGAGCTGTTAAAAGGACGACAACCTTACTCGCGGCACATTAGAGGACCCTACAATGCGTCGATATCACGTCTTGCGAGGATGCTGCATTGTTGAAGCGGATGGGTTGTCGTTAAGCCCATTGGGCCTTTTGAATGGGCCATATCTCTAGGCTGGGACTGTGAACCGTTAACACATAAAGGAATTGTGCCCTCAACATGACGGGTGCGATCATACCAGCACTAATGCACCGGATCCCATCAGAACTCCGAAGTTAAGCGTGCTTGGGCGAGAGTAGTACTACGATGGGTGACCCCCTGGGAAGTCCTCGTGTTGCACCCCCCATTTCAATTTTTTTGCTCCGGTTAGGGTTGCCAAGATACTTTACCCACCACATTTCTATTATCGAATCCCACTGCACATTGGGCAAGTCAACTTCTCTTCACGGGGAGGCTGGCCCCGCAAACCGAGGGCGTAGTGCTTTTGACCAGGTCTCCGTCGCTCCGGTGCCCATAACTTTTATCCGTAAGGAGTTACGAGGCGCACAGCATACCGTCGGAAAGCTCTCTGAGAGCTCTACGATGGGGGCAGCTATCTAGCTCGCTGTACCCTTTTCGGAGCTCAAAATCGAACGTGTTCATCAGTTTCGGGCCACGTTTCTTCTTTTGCTCTGTTTTCCCGTCCCAGATCGTATGTTGTGAGCTGTTAAAAGTACGACAACCTTACTCGCGGCACATTAGAGGACCCTACAACGCGTCGATATCACGTCTTGCGAGGATGCTGCGTTGTTGAAGCGGATGGGTTGTCGTTAAGCCCATTGGGCCTTTTGAATGGGTCATATCTCTAGGCTGGGACTGTGAACCGTTAACACATAAAGGAATTGTACCCTCAACATGATGGGTGCGATCATACCAGCACTAATGCACCGGATCCCATCAGAACTCCGAAGTTAAGCGTGCTTGGGCGAGAGTAGTACTAGGATGGGTGACCCCCTTGCAAGTCCTCGTGTTGGACCCCCTTTTCAATTTTTTTTGCTCCGGTTAGGGTTGCCCAGATACTTTACCCACCACATTTCTATTATCGAATCCCACGGCACCTTGGGCAAGACAACTTCTCTTCACGTGGAGGCTGGGCCCGCAAACCGAGGGCGTAGGGCTTGTGACCAGGTCTCCGTCGCTCCGGTGCCCATAACTTTTGATCCGTAAGGAGTTACAAGGCGCACAGCATACCGTTGGAAAGCTCTCTGAGAGCTCTACGACGGGGGCAGCAAGCTAGCTCACTGTGCCCTTTTCAGAGCTCAAAATCGAACGTTTTCATTAGTTTCGGGCCATTTTTCTTTTTTTTTGCTCTGTTTTTCCGTCCCGGATCGTACGTCGTGAGCTGTTAAAAGGACGACAACCTTACTCGCGGCACATTAGAGGACCCTACAATGCGTCGATATCACGTCTTGCGAGGATGCTGCGTTGTTGAAGCGGATGGGTTGTCGTTAAGCCCATTGGGCCTTTTGAATGGGTCATATCTCTAGGCTGGGACTGTGAACCGTTAACACATAAAGGAATTGTGCCCTCAACATGACGGGTGCGATCATACCAACACTAATGCACCGGATCCCATCAGAACTTCGAAGTTAAGCGTGCTTGGCCGAGAGTAGTACTAGGATGGGTGACCCCCTTGCAAGTCCTCGTGATGCACCCCCTTTTCAATTTTTTTTGCTCCGGTTAGGGTTGCCAAGATACTTTACCCACCACATTTCTATTATCGAATCCCACGGCACCTTGGGCAAAAAAACTTCTCTTCACGTGGAGGCTGGGCCCGCAAACCGATGGCGTAGGGCTTGTGACCAGGTCTCCGTCGCTCCGGTGCCCATAACTTTTGATCCGTAAGGAGTTACGAGGCGCACAGCATACCGTTGGAAAGCTCTCTGAGAGCTCTACGACGGGGGCAGCAAGCTAGCTCGCTCTGCCCCTTTCAGAGCTCAAAATCGAACGTTTTCATTAGTTTCGGGCCACTTTTCTTTTTTTTTGCTCTGTTTTTCCGTCCCTGATCGCACGTCGTGAGCTCTTAAAAGGACGACAACCTTACTCGCTGCACATTACAGGACCCTACAATGCGTCGATATCACGTCTTGCGAGGATGCTGCGTTGTTGAAGCGGATGGGTTGTCGTTAAGCCCATTGGGCCTTTTGAATGGGTCATATGTCTAGGCTGGGACTGTGAACCGTTAACACATAAATGAATTTTGCCCTCAACATGACGGGTGCGATCATACCAACACTAATGCACCGGATCCCATCAGAACTCCGAAGTTAAGCGTGCTTGGCCGAGAGTAGTACTAGGATGGGTGACCCCCTGGGAAGTCCTCGTGTTGCACCCCCCTTTTCAATTTTTTTTGCTCCGGTTAGGGTTGCCAAGATACTTTACCCACCACATTTCTATTATCGAATCCCACGGCACCTTGGGCAAGACAACTTCTCTTACGTCGAGGCTGGGCCCGCAAACCGAGGGCGTAGGGCTTGTGACCACGTCTCCGTCGCTCCGGTGCCCATAACTTTTGATCCGTAAGGAGTTACGAGGCGCACAGCATACCGTTGGAAAGCTCTCTGAGAGCTCTACGACGGTGGCAGCCAGCTAGCTCGCTGTGCCCTTTTTGGAGCTCAAAATCGAACGTTTTCATCAGTTTCGGGACACTTTTCTTCTTTTGCTCTGTTTTTCCGTCCCGGATCGTACGTCGTGAGCTGTTAAAAGGACGACAACCTTACTCGCGGCACATTAGAGGACCCTACAATGCGTCGATATCACGTCTTGCGAGGATGCTGCGTTGTTGAAGCGGATGGGTTGTCGTTAAGCCCATTGGGCCTTTTGAATGGGCCATATCTCTAGGCTGGGACTGTGAACCCTTGACACATAAAGGAATTGTGTCCTCAACATGACGGGTGCGATCATACCAGCACTAATGCACCGGATCCCATCAGAACTCCGAAGTTAAGCATGCTTGGGCGAGAGTAGTACTAGGATGGGTGACCCCTTGGGAAGTCCTCGTGTTGCACCCCCCTTTTCAATTTTTTTTGCTTCGATTAGGGTTGGCAAGATACTTTATCCACCACATTTCTATTATCGAATCCCACGGCACCTTGGGCAAGACAACTTCTCTTCACGTGGAGGCTGGGCCTGCAAACCGGTGCCCATAACTTTTGATCCGTAAGGAGTTACTAGGTGCACAACATACCGTTGGAAATCTCTCTGAGAGTTCTACGACGAGGGCAGCCAGCTAGCTCGCTTTGCCCTTTTCAGAGCTTAAAATCGAACGTTTTCACCAGTTTCGGGCCACTTTTCTTCTTTTGCTCTGTTTTTCCGTCCCGGATCGTACGTCGCGAGCTCTTAAAAGGACGACAACCTTACTCGCGGAACATTAGAGGACCCTACAATGCGTCGATATCACGTCGTGCGAGGATGCTGCGTTGTTGAAGCGGATAGGTTGTCGTTAATCCCATTGGGCCTTTTGAATGGGCCATATCTCTAGGCTACGACTGTGAACCGTTAACACATAGAGGAATTGTGCCCTCAACATGACGGGTGCGATCATACCAGCACTAATGCACCGGATCCCATCAGAACTCCGAAGTTAAGCGTGCTTGGGCGAGAGTAGTACTAGGATGGGTGACCCCCTGGGAAGTCCTCGTGTTGCACCCCCTTTTACAATTTTTTTTGCTCCGGTTAGGGTTGCCAAGATACTTTACCCACCACATTTCTATTATCGAATCCCGCGGCACCTTGGGCAAGACAACTTCTCTTCACGTGGAGGCTGGGCCTACAAACCGAGGGCGTAGGGCTTGTGACCAGGTCTCCGTCGCTCCGGTGCCCATAACTTTTGATCCGTAAGGAGTTACGAGGCGCACAACATACCGTTGGAAAGCTCTCTCATAGCTCTACGACGGGGGCAGCTAGCTAGCCTGCTATGCCCTTTTCGGAGCTCAAAATCGAACGTTATCATCAGTTTTGGGCCACTTTTCTTCTTTTGCTCTGTTTTTCCATCCCAGATCGTACGTCGTGAGTTGTTAAAAGGACGACAACCTTACTCGCGGCACATTAGAGGACCCTACAATGCGTCGATATCACGTCTTGCAAGGATGCTGCGTTGTTGAAGCTGATGGGTTGTCGTTAAGCCCAATGGGCCTTTTGAATGGGTCATATCTCTAGGCTGGGACTGTGAACCGTTAACACATAAAGGAATTGTGCCCTCAACATGATGGGTACGATCATACCAGCTCTAATGCACCGGATCCCATCAAAACTCTGAAGTTAAGCGTGCTTAGGCGACAGTAGTAATAGGACGGGTGACCCCTTGGGAAGGCCTTGTGTTTCACCCCCTTTTCAATTTTTTTTGCTCCGGTTAGGGTTGCCAAGATACTTTACCCACCACATTTCTATTTTCGAATCCCACTGCACCTTGGGCAAGACAACTTCTCTTCACGTGGAGGCTGGGCCCGCAAACCGAGGGCGTAGGACTTGTGACCAGGTCTCCGTCGCTCCGGTGCCCATAACTTTTGATCCGTAAGGAGTTACGAGGCGCACAGCATACCGTTGGAAAGGTCTCTGAGAGCTCTACGACCGGGGAAGCAAGCTCGCTTGCTGTGCCCTTTTCGGAGCTCAAAATCGAACGTTTTCATCAGTTTGGGGCCACTTTTCTTGTTTTGGTATGTTTTTCCATCCCGGATCGTACGTGGTGAGCTGTTAAAAGGATGACAACCATACTCGCGGCACATTAGAGGACCCTACAATGCGTCGATATCACGTCTTGCGAGGATGCTGCGTTGTTGAAGCGGATGGGTTGTCGTTAAGCCCATTGGGCCTTTTGAATGGGCCATATCTATAGGCTGGGACTGCGAATCGTTAACACATAAAGGAATTGTGCCCTCAACATGATGGGTGTGATCATACCAGTACTAATGCACCGGATCCCATCAGAACTCTGAAGTTAAGCGTGTTTGGGCGAGAGTAGTACTAGGATGGGTAACCCCTTGGGAAGTCCTCGTGTTGCACTCCCCTTTTCAATTTTTTTTGATTCGGTTAGGGTTGCCAAGATACTTTACCCACCACATTTCAATTATCGAATCCCACGGCACCTTGGGCAAGACAACTTCTCTTCACGTGGAGGCTGGGCCCGCAAACCGAGGGCGTAGGACTTGTGACCAGGTCTCCGTCGCTCCGGTGCCCATAACTTTTGATACGTAAGGAGTTACGAGGCGCACAGCATACGGTTGGAAAGCTCTCTGAGAGCTCTACGACGGGGGCAGCTAGCTAGCTCGTTGTGCCCTTTTCGGAGCTCAAAATCGAACGTTTTCATTAGTTTCGGGCCACTTTTCTTCTTTTACTATGTTTTTCCGTCCCGGATCGTACGTCGTGAGCTGTTAAAAGGACGACAACCCTACTCGCGGCACATTAGAGGACCCTACAATGCGTCGATATCACGTCTTGCGAGGATGCTGCGTTGTTGAAGCGGATGGGTTGTCGTTAAGCCCAATGGGCCTTTTGAATGGGCCATATCTCTAGGCTGGGACTGTGAACCGTTAACACATAAAGGAATTGTGCCCTTAACATGACGGGTGCGATCATACCAGCACTAATGCACCGGATCCCATCAGAACTCCGAAGTTAAGCGTGCTTGGGCGAGAGTAGTACTAGGATCGGTGACCCACTGGGAAGTCCCCGTGTTGCACCCCCCTTTTCAATTTTTTTTGCTCCGGTTAGGGTTGCCTAGATACTTTACCCACCACATTTCTATTATCGAATCCCACGGCACCTTGGGCAAGACAACTTCTCTTCATGTGGAGGCTGGGCCCGCAAACCGGTGCCCATAACTTTTGATC
The DNA here is from genome assembly GCA_037974665.1 of Ehretia macrophylla. Taxonomy (NCBI): domain Eukaryota; kingdom Viridiplantae; phylum Streptophyta; class Magnoliopsida; order Boraginales; family Ehretiaceae; genus Ehretia; species Ehretia macrophylla. Next base: position 3,375,365 of record CM075773.1, read on the forward strand.
CGTAAGGAGTTACGAGGCGCACAACATACAGTTGGAAAGCTCTTTGAGAGCTCTACGATGGCGGCAGCCAGCTAGCTCGCTGTGCCCTTTTCGGGGCTCAAAATCGAACGTTTTCATCAGTTTCGGGCCACTTTTCTTCTTTTGCTCTGTTTTTCCGTCCCGGATCGTACGTCGTGAGCTGTTAAAAGGACGACAACCTTACTCGCGGCACATTAGAGGACCCTACAATGCGTCGATATCACGTCTTGCGAGGATGCTGCGTTGTTGAAGCGGATGGGTTGTCGTTAAGCCCATTGGGCCTTTTGAATGGGCCATATCTCTAGGCTGGGACTGTGAACCGTTAACACATAAAGGAATTGTGCCCTCAACATGACGGGTGCGATCATACCAGCACTAATGCTCCGGATCCCATCAGAACTCCGAAGTTAAGCGTGCTTGGGCGAGAGTAGTACTAGGATGGGTGACCCCTTGGATAGTCCTCGTGTTGCACCCCCCTTTTCAATTTTTTTTGATCCGATTAGGGTTGACAAGATACTTTATCCACCACATTTCTATTATCTAATCCCACGGCACCTTGGGCAAGACAACTTCACTTCACGTGGATGCTGGGCCCGTAAACCGGTGCCCATAACTTTTGATCCGTAAGGAGTTACTAGGTGCACAACATACCGTTGGAAAGCTCTCTGAGAGTTCTACGACGAGGGCAGCCAGCTAGCTCGCTTTGCCCTTTTCAGAGCTTAAAATCGAACGTTTTCACCAGTTTCGGGCCACTTTTCTTCTTTTGCTCTGTTTTTCCGTCCCGGATCGTACGTCGCGAGCTCTTAAAAGGACGACAACCTTACTCGCGGCACATTAGAGGACCCTACAATGCGTCGATATCACGTCGTGCGAGGATGCTGCGTTGTTGAAGCGGATAGGTTGTCGTTAATCCCATTGGGCCTTTTGAATGGGCCATATCTCTAGGCTGCGACTGTGAACCGTTAACACATAAAGGAATTGTGCCCTCAACATGACGGGTGCGATCATACCAGAACTAATGCACCGGATCCCATCAGAACTCCGAAGTTAAGCGTGCTTGGGCGAGAGTAGTACTAGGATGGGTGACCCCCTGGGAAGTCCTCGTGTTGCACCCCCTTTTCAATTTTTTTTGCTCCGGTTAGGGTTGCCAAGATACTTTACCCCCCACATTTCTATTATCGAATCCCGCGGCACCTTGGGCAACACAACTTCTCTTCACGTGGAGGCTGGGCCTACAAACCGAGGGCGTAGGGCTTGTGACCAGGTCTCCGTCGCTCCGGTGCCCATAAATTTTGATCCGTAAGGAGTTACGAGGCGCACAACATACGGTTGGAAAGCTCTCTGATAGCTCTACGACGGGGGCAGCTAGCTAGCCTGCTATGCCCTTTTCGGAGCTCAAAATCGAACGTTATCATCAGTTTTGGGCCACTTTTCTTCTTTTGCTCTGTTTTTCCATCCCGGATCGTACGTCGTGAGTTGTTAAAAGGAAGACAACCTTACTCGCGGCACATTAGAGGACCCTACAATGCGTCGATATCACGTCATGCGAGGATGCTGCGTTGTTGAAGCTGATGGGTTGTCGTTAAGCCCAATGGGCCTTTTGAATGGGTCATATCTCTAGGCTGGGACTGTGAACCGTTAACACATAAAGGAATTGTGCCCTCCACATGATGGGTGCGATCATACCAGCACTAATGCACCGGATCCCATCAGAACTCCGAAATTAAGCGTGCTTGGGCGAGAGTAGTAATAGGACGGGTGACCCCCTGGGAAGTCCTTGTGTTGCACCCCCTTTTCAATTTTTTTTGCTCCGGTTAGGGTTGCCAAGATACTTTACCCACCACATTTCTATTTTCGAATCCCACTGCACCTTGGGCAAGACAACTTCTCTTCACGTGGAGGCTGGGCCAGCAAACCGAGGGCGTAGGACTTGTGACCAGGTCTCCGTCGCTCCGGTGCCCATAACTTTTGATCCGTAAGGAGTTACGAGGCGCACAGCATACCGTTGGAAAGCTCTCTGAGAGCTCTACGACAGGGGAAACAAGCTCGCTTGCTGTGCCCTTTTCGGAGCTCAAAATCGAACGTTTTCATCAGTTTTGGGCCACTTTTCTTCTTTTGCTCTGTTTTTCCGTCCCAGATCGTACGTCGTGAGCTGTTAAAAGGATGACAACCATACTCGCGGCACATTAGAGGACCCTAGAATGCGTCAATATCACGTCTTGCGAGGATGCTGCGTTGTTGAAGCGGATGGGTTGTCGTTAAGCCCATTGGGCCTTTTGAATGGGCCATATCTCTAGGCTGGGACTGTGAACCGTTAACACATAAAGGAATTGTGCCCTCAACATGATGGGTGGGATCATACCAGCACTAATGCACCGGATCCCATCAGAACTCCGAAGTTAAGCGTGCTTGGGCGAGAGTAGTACTAGGATGGGTGACCCCCTGGGAAGTCCTCGTGTTGCACCCCCCTTTTCAATTTTTTTTGCTCCGGTTAGGGTTGCCAAGATACTTTACCCACCACATTTCTATTTTCGAATCCCACTGTACCTTGGGCAAGACAACTTCTCTTCACGTGGAGGCTGGGCCAGCAAACCGAGGGCGTAGGACTTGTGACCAGGTCTCCGTCGCTCCGGTGCCCATAACTTTTGATCCGTAAGGAGTTACGAGGCGCACAGCATACCGTTGGAAAGCTCTCTGAGAGCTCTACAATAGGGGAAGCGAGCTCGCTTGCTGTGCCTTTTTCGGAGCTCAAAATCGAACGTTTTCATCAGTTTCGGGCCACTTTTCTTTTTTTGCTCTGTTTTTCCGTCCCGGATCGTACGTCGTGAGCTGTTAAAAGGATGACAACCTTACTCGCGGCACATTAGAGGACCCTACAATGCGTCGATATCACGTCTTGCGAGGATGCTGCGTTGTTGAAGCGGATGGGTTGTCGTTAAGCCCATTGGGCCTTTTGAATGAGTCATATCTCTAGGCTGGGACTGTGAACCGTTAACACATAAAGGAATTGTGCCCTTAACATGACGGGTGCGATCATACCAGCACTAATGCACCGGATCCCATCAGAACTCCGAAGTTAGCGTGCTTGGGCGAGAGTAGTACTAGGATCGGTGACCCACTGGGAAGTCCCCGTGTTGTACCCCCCTTTTTAATTTTTTTTTCTCCGGTTAGGGTTGCCAAGATACTTTACCCACCACATTTCTATTATCGAATCCCACGGCACCTTGGGCAGGACAACTTCTCTTCACGTGGAGGCTGGGCCCGCAAACCGGTGCCCATAACTTTTGATCCGTAAGGAGTTACGAGGCGCACAACATACAGTTGGAAAGCTCTCTGAGAGCTCTACGATGGGGGCAGCTAGCTAGCTCGCTGTGCCCTTTTCGGAGCTCAAAATCGAACGTTTTCATCAGTTTCGGGCCACTTTTCTTCTTTTGCTCTGTTTTTCTGTCCCGGATCGTACGTCGTGAGCTGTTAAAAGGATGACAACCTTACTCGCGGCACATTAGAGGACCCTACAATGCGTCGATATCACGTCTTGCGAGTATGCTGCGTTGTTGAAGCGGATGGGTTGTCGTTAAGCCCATTGGGCCTTTTGAATGGGCCATATCTCTAGGCTGGGACTGTGAACCGTTAACACATAAAGGAATTGTGCCCTCAACATGACGGGTGCGATCATACCAGCACTAATGCTCCGGATCCCATCAGAACTCCGAAGTTAAGCGTGCTTGGGCGAGAGTAGTACTAGGATGGGTGACCCCCTGGGAAGTCCTCGTGTAGCACCCCCCTTTTCAATTTTTTTTGCTCCGGTTAGGGTTGCCAAGATACTTTAGGCACCACATTTCTATTATCGAATCCCACGGCACCTTGGGCAAGACAACTTCTCTTCACGTGGAGGCTAGGCCCGCAAACCGGTGCCCATAACTTTTGATCCGTAAGGAGATACGAGGCGCACAGCATACCGTTGGAAAGGTCTTTGAGAGCTCTACGACGGGGGCAGCTAGCTAGCTCGCTGTGCCATTTTCAGAGCTCAAAATTGAACATTTTCATCAATTTTGGGCCATTTTTCTTCTTTTGCTCTGTTTTTCCATCCCGAATCGTACTTCGTGAGCTGTTAAAAGGACGACAACCTTACTCGCGGTACATTAGAGGACCCTACAATGCGTCGATATCACGTCTTGCGAGGATGCTGCGTTGTTGAAGCGGATGGGTTGTCGTTAAGCCCATTGGGCCCTTTGAATGGGCCATATCTCTAGGCTGGGACTGTGAACCGTTAACACAAAAAGGAATTGTGCCCTCAACATGACGGGTGCTATCATACAAGCACTAATGCACCGGATCCCATCAGAACTCCGAAGTTAAGCGTGCTTGGGCGAGAGTAGTACTAGGATGGGTGACCCCCTGGGAAGTCCTCGTGTTGCACCCCCCTTTTCAATTTTTTTTGCTCCGGTTAGGGTTGCCAAGATACTTTACCCACCACATTTCTATTATCAAATCCCACGGCACCTTGGGCAAGACAACTTCTCTTCACGTGGAGGCTGGGCCCGCAAACCGGTGCCCATAACTTTTGATCCGTAAGGAGTTACGAGGCGCACAGCATACCGTTGGAAAGCTCTCTGAGAGCTCTACGACTGGGGATGCTAGCTATCTCGTTGTACGCTTTTCGGATCTCAAAATCGAACGTTTTTCATCAGTTTCGGGCCACTTTTCTTCTTTTGCTCTGTTTTTTCGTCCCGGATCGTACGTCGTCAGCTGTTAAAAGGCCGACAACCTTACTCGCGGCACATTAGAGGACCCTAAAATGCGTCGATATCACCTCTTGCGAGGATGCTACGTTGTTGAAGCGGATGGGTTGTCGTTAAGCCCACTGGGCCTTTTGAATGGGCCATATCTCTAGGCTGGGACTGTGAACCGTTAACACATAAAGGAATTGTGCCCTCAACATGACGGATGCGATCATACCAGCACTAATGCACCGGATCCCATCAGAACTCCGAAGTTCAGCGTGCTTTGGCGAGAGTAGTACTAGGATGGGTGACCCGCTGGGAAGTCCTCGTGTTGCACCCCCCTTTTCAATTTTTTTTCCTCCGGTTAGGGTTGCCAAGATACTTTACCCACCACATTTCTATTATCGAATCACACGGCACCTTGGGTAAGACAACTTCTCTTCACGTGGAGGCTGGGCCCGCAAACCGAGGGCGTAGGGCTTATGACCTGGTCTCCGTCGCTCCGGTGCCCAAAACTTTTGATACGTAAGGAGTTACGAGGAGCACAGCATACCGTTGGAAATCTCTCTGATAGCTCTACGACGGGGGTAGCAAGCTATCTTGCTTTGCCCTTTTCGGAGCTCAAAATCGAACGTTTTCATCAGTTTCGGGCCACTTTTCTTCTTTTGCTCTGTTTTTCCGTCCTGGATCGTACGTCGTGAGCTGTTAAAAGGACGACAACCTTACTCGCGGCACATTAGAGGACCCTACAATGCGTCGATATCACGTCTTGCGAGGATGCTGCGATATTGAAGCGGATGGGTTGTCGTTAAGCCCATTGGGCCTTTTGAATGGGCCATATCTCTAGGCTGGGACTGTGAACCGTTAACACATAAAGGAATTGTGCCCTCAACATGCCGGGTGCGATCATACCAGCACTAATGCACCGGATCCCATCAGAACTCCGAAGTTAAGCGTGCTTGGGCGAGAGTAGTACTAGGATGGGTGACCCCCTGGGAAGTCCTCGTGTTGCACCCCCCTTTTCAATTTTTTTTTGCTCCAGTTAGGGTTGCCAAGATACTTTACCCTCCACATTTCTATTATCGAATCCCACTGCACCTTGGGCAAGACAACTTATCTTCACGTGGAGGCTGGGCCCGCAAACCGAGGGCGTAGGGCTTGTGACCAGGTCTCCGTCGCTCCGGTGCCCATAACTTTTGATCCGTAAGGAGTTACGAGGCGCACAGCATACCGTTGGAAAGCTCTCTGAGAGCTCTACGACGGGGGCAGCAAGCTTGCTCGCTATGCCCTTTTCGGAGCTCAAAATCGAACGTTTTCATTAGTTTCGGGCCACTTTTCTTCTTTTGCTCTGTTTTTCCGTCCCGGATCGTACGTCGTGAGCTGTTAAAAGGACGACAACCTTACTCGCGGCACATTAGAGGACCCTACAATGCGTCGATATCACGTCTTGCGAGGATGCTGCGTTGTTGAAGCGGATGGGTTGTCGTTAAGCCCATTGGGCCTTTTGAATGGGCTATATCTCTAGGCTGGGACTGTGAACCGTTAACACATAAAGGAATTGTGCCCTCAACATGACGGGTGCGATCATACCAGCACTACTGCACCAGATCCCATCATAACCCCGAAGTTAAGCGTGCTTGGGCGACAGTAGTACTAGGATGGGTGACCCCCTGGGAAGTCCTCGTGTTGCACCCCCCTTTTCAATTTTTTTTTGCTCCAGTTAGGGTTGCCTAGATACTTTACCCACCACATTCCTCTTATCGACTCCCACGGCACCTTGGGCAAGCCAACTTTTCATCCCGCGGAGGCTGGGCCCGCAAACCGAGGGCGTAGGGCTTGTGACCAGGTCTCCGTCGCTCCGGTGCCCATAACTTTTGATCCGTAAGGAGTTACGAGGCGCACAGCATACCGTTGGAAAGCTCTCTGAGAGCTCTACGATGAGGGCAGCAAGCTAGCTCGTTGTGCCCTTTTCGGAGCTCAAAATTGAACGTTTTCATTAGTTTCGGGCCACTTTTCTTCTTTTGCTCTGTTTTTCCGTCCCGGATCGTACGTCGTGAGCTGTTAAAAGGACGACAACCTTACTCGCGGCACATTAGAGGACCCTATAATGCGTCGATATCACGTCTTGCGAGGATGCTGCGTTGTTGAAGCGGATGGGTTGTCGTTAAGCCCATTGGGCCTTTTGAATGGGCCATATCTCTAGGCTGGGACTGTGAACCGTTAACACATAAAGGAATTGTGCCCTCAACATGACGGGTGCGATCATACCAGCACTAATGCACCGGATCCCATCAGAACTCCGAAGTTAAGCGTGCTTGGGCGAGAGTAGTACTAGGATGGGTGACCGCCTGGGAAGTCCTCGTGTTGCACCCCCCTTTTCAATTTTTTTTGCTCCGATTAGGGTTGCCAAGATACTTTACCCACCACATTTCTATTGTCGAATCCCACTGCACCTTGGGCAAGACAACTTCTCTTCACGTGGAGGCTGGGCCCGCAAACCGAGGGCATAGGGCTTGTGACCAGGTCTCCGTCGCTCCGGTGCCCATAACTTTTGATCCGTAAGGAGTTACGAGGCGCACATCATACCGTTGGAAAGCTCTCTGAGAGCTCTACGACGGGGGCAGCTAGCTAGCTCGCTGTGCCCTTTTCGGAGCTCAAAATTGAACGTTTTCATCAGTTTCGGGCCACTTTTCTTCTTTAGCTCTGTTTTTCCGTCCCGGATCGTACGTCGTGAGCTGTTAAAAGGACGACAACCTTACTCGCGGCATATTAGAGGACCCTACAATGCGTCGATATCACTTCTTGCGAGGATGCTGCATTGTTGAAGCGGATGGGTTATCGGTAAGCCCATTGGGCCTTTTGAATGGGCCATATCTCTAGGCTGGGACTGTGAACCGTTAACACATAAAGGAATTGTGCCCTCAACATGACGGGTGCGATCATACTAGCACTAATGCACCGGATCCCATCAGAACTCCGAAGTTAAGCGTGCTTGGGCGAGAGTAGTACTAGGATGGGTGACCCCCTTGGAAGTCCTCGTGTTGCACCCCCTTTTTCAATTTTTTTTGCTCCGGTTAGGGTTGCCAAGATACTTTACCCACCACATTTCTATTATCGAATCCCACGGCACCTTGGGCAAGATAACTTCTCTTCACGTGGAGGCTGGGCCCGCAAACCGAGGGCGTAGGGCTTGTGACCAGGTCTCCGTCATTCCGGTGCCCATAACTTTTGATCCGTAAGGAGTTACGAGGCGCACAACATACCGTTGGAAAGCTCTCTGAGAGCTCTAGGACGGGGGTAGCAAGCTAGCTCGCTGTGCCCTTTTCGGAGCTCAAAATCAAACATTTTCATTAGTTTCGGGCCACTTTTCTTCCTTTGCTCTGTTTTTCCGTCCCGGATCGTACGTCGTGAGCTGTTAAAAGGACGACAACCTTACTCGCAGCACATTAGAGGACCCTACAATGCGTCGATATCACGTCTTGCGAGGATGCTGCGTTGTTGAAGCGGATGGGTTGTCGTTAAGCCCATTGGGCCTTTTGAATGGGCCATATCTCTAGGCTGCGACTGTGAACCGTTAACACATAAAGGAATTGTGCCCTCAACATGACGGTTGCGATCATACCAGCACTAATGCACCGGATCCCATCAAAACTCCGAAGTTAAGCGTGCTTGGGCGAGAGTAGTACTAGGATGGGTGACCCCCTGGGAAGTCCTCGTGTTGCACCCCCCTTTTCAATTTTTTTTGCTCCGGTTAGGGTTGCCAAGATACTTTACCCACCACATTTCTATTATCGAATCACACGGCACCTTGGGCAAGACAACTTCTGTTCACGTGGAGGCTGGGCCCGCAAACCGAGGGCGTAAGGCTTGTGACCAGGTCTCCGTCGCTCCGGTGCCCATAACTTTTGATCCGTAAGGAGTTACGAGGCGCACAGCATACCGTTGGAAAGCTCTCTGAGAGCTCTACGACGGGGGCAGCTAGCTTGCTCGCTGTGCCCTTTTCGGAGCTCAAAATCGAACGTTTTCATCAGTTTCGGGCCACTTTTCTTCTTTTGCTCTGTTTTTCCGTCCCGGATCGTACGTCGTGAGCTGTTAAAAGGACGACAACCTTACTCGCGGCACATTAGAGGACCCTACAATGCGTCGATATCACGTCTTGCGAGGATGCTGCGTTGTTGAAGCGGATGGGTTGTCGTTAAGCCCATTGGGCCTTTTGAATGGGTCATATCTCTAGGCTGGGACTGTGAACCGTTAACACATAAAGGAATTGTGCCCTCAACATGATGGGTGCGATCATACCAGCACTAATGCACCGGATCCCATCAGAACTCCGAAGTTAAGCGTGCTTGGGCGAGAGTAGTACTAGGATGGGTGACCCCCTAAGAAGTCTTCGTGTTGCACCCCCCTTTTCAATTTTTTTTGCTCCGGTTAGGGTTGCCAAGATACTTTACCCACCACATTTCTATTATCAAATCCCACGGCACCTTGGACAAGACAACTTCTCTTCACGTGGAGGATGGGCTCGCAAACCGAGGGCGTAGGGCTTGTGACCAGGTCTCCGTCGCTCCGGTGCACATAACTTTTGATCCGTAAGGAGTTACTAGGCGCACAGCATACCATTGGAAAGTTCTCTCAGAGCTCTCCGGGGGGGGCCGCATGCTAGCTCGCTGTGCCTTTTTCGGAGCTCCAAATCGAACGTTTTCATTAGTTTCGGGCCACTTTTCTTCTTTTGCTCCGTTTTTCCGTCCCGGATCGTACGTCGTGAGCTGTAAAAAGGATGACAACCTTACTCGAGGCACATTAGAGGACCCTACAATGCGTCGATATCACGTCTTGCGAGGATGCTGCGTTGTTGAAGCGGATGGGTTGTCGTTAAGCCCATTGGGCCTTTTGAATGGGCCATATCTCTAGGCTTGGACTGTGAACCATTAACACATAAAGGAATTGTGCCCTCAACATGACTGGTGCGATCATACCAGCACTAATGCACCGGATCCCATCAGAACTCCGAAGTTAAGTGTGCTTGGGCGAGAGTAGTACTAGGATGGGTGACCCCCTGGGAAGTCCTCGTGTTGCACCCCCCTTTTCAATTTTTTTTGCTCCGGTTAGGGTTGCCAAGATACTTTACCCACCACATTTCTATTATCGAATACCACGGCACCTTGGGCAAGACAACTTCTCTTCACGTGCAGGCTGGGCCCGCAAACCGAGGGCGTAGGGTTTGTGACCAGGTCTCCGTCGCTCCGGTGCCCATAACTTTTGATCCGTAAGGAGTTACGAGGCGCACAGCATACCGTTGGAAAGCTCTCTGAGAGCTCTACGACGGGGGCAGAAAGCTAGCTTGCTTTGCCCTTTTCGGAGCTCAAAATCGAACGTTTTCATTAGTTTCGGGCAACTTTTCTTCTTTTGCTCTGTTTTTCCGTACCGGATCGTACGTCGTGAGCTGTTAAAAGGACGACAACCTTACTCGCGGCACATTAGAGGACCCTACAATGCGTCGATATCACGTCTTGCGTGGATGCTGCGTTGTTGAAGCGGATGGGTTGTCGTTAAGCCCATTGGGCCTTTTGAATGGGCCATATCTCTAGGCTGGGACTGTGAACCGTTAACACATAAAGGAATTGTGCCCTCAACATGACGGGTGCGATCATACCAGCACTAATGCACCGGATCCCATCAGAACTCCGAAGTTAAGCGTGCTTGGGCGAGAGTAGTACTAGGATGGGAGACCCCCTGGGAAGTCCTCGTGTTGCACCCCCCTTTTCAATTTTTTTTGCTCCGGTTAGGGTTGCCAAGATACTTTACCCACCACATTTCTATTATCGAATCCCACGGCACCTTGGGCAAGACAACTTCTCTTCACGTGGAGGCTGGGCCCGCAAACCGAGGGCGTAGGGCTTGTGACCAGGTCTCCGTCGCTCCGGTGCCCATAACTTTTGATCCGTAAGGAGTTACGAGGCGCACAGCATACCGTTGGAAAGCTCTCTGAGAGCTCTACGATGGAGGCAACTAGCTAGCTTGCGGTGCCCTTTTCGGAGCTCAAAATCGAACGTTTTCATCAGTTTCGGGCCACTTTTCTTCTTTTGCTCTGTTTTTCCATCCCGGATCGTACGTCGTGAGCTGTTAAAAGGACGACAACCTTACTCGCGGCACATTAGAGGACCCTACAATGCGTCGATATCACTTTTTGCGAGGATGCTGCGTTGTTGAAGCGGATGGGTTGTCGTTAAGCCCATTGGTCCTTTTGATTGGACCATATCTCTAGGCTGGGACTGTGAACCGTTAACACATAAAGGAATTGTGCCCTCAACATGACGGGTGCGATCATACCAGCACTAATGCACCGGATCCCATCAGAACTCCGAAGTTAAGCATGCTTGGGCGAGAGTAGTACTAGGATGGGTGACACCCTAGGAAGTCCTCCTGTTGCACCCCCCTTTTCAATTTTTTTTGCTCCGGTTAGGGTTGCCAAGATACTTTACCCACCACATTTCTATTATCGAATCCCACGGCACCTTGGGCAAGACAAATTCTCTTCACGTGGAGGCTGGGCCCGCAAACCGAGGGCGTAGGGCTTGTGACCAGGTCTCCGTCGCTCCGGTGCCCATAACTTTTGATCCGTAAGGAGTTACGAGGCGCACAGCATACCGTTGGAAAGCTCTCTGAGAGCTCTACGATATAGGAAACCAGCTAGCTCGCTTTGCCCTTTTCGCAGCACAAAATTGAACGTTTTCATCAGTTTCGGGCCACTTTTCTTCTTTTGCTCTGTTTTTCCGTCCCGGATCGTACGTCGTGAGCTGTTAAAAGGACGACAACCTTACTCGCGGCACATTAGAGGACCCTACAATGCGTCGATATCACGTCTTGCGAGGATGCTGCGTTGTTGAAGCGGATGGGTTGTCGTTAAGCCCATTGGGCCTTTTGAATGGGCCATATCTCTAGGCTGGGACTGTGAACCGTTAACACATAAAGGAATTGTGCCCTCAACATGACGGGTGCGATCATACCAGCACTAATGCACCGGATCCCATCTGAACTCCGAAGTTAAGCGTGCTTGGGCGAGAGTAGTACTAGGATGGGTGACCCCCTGGGAAGTCCTTGTGTTGCACCCCCCTTTTCAATTTTTTTTGCTCTGGTTAGGGTTGCCAAGATACTTTACCCACCACATTTCTATTATCGAATCCCACGGCACCTTGGGCAAGACAACTTCTCTTCACGTGGAGGCTGGGCGAGCAAACCGAGGGCGTAGGGCTTGTGACTAGGTGTCCGTCGCTCCGGTGCCCATAACTTTTGATCCGTAAGGAGTTACGAGGCGCAGAGCATACCGTTGGAAAGCTCTCTGAGAGCTCTACGACGGGGGCAGCTAGCTAGCATGCTGTGCCCTTTTCGGAGCTCAAAATCGAACGTTTTCATCAGTTTCGGGCCACTTTTCTTCTTTTGCTCTATTTTTTCGTCCCGGATCGTACGTCGTGAGCTGTTAAAAGGACGACAACCTTACTCACGTCACATTAGAGGACCCTAAAATGCGTCGATATCACGTCTTTCGAGGATGTTGTGTTGTTAAAGCGGATGAGTTGTCGTTAAGCCCATTGGGCCTTTTGAATGGGCCATATCTCTAGGCTGGGACTGTGAACCGTTAACACATAAAGGAATTGTGCCCTCAACATGACGGGTGCGATCATACAAGCACTAATGCACCGGATCCCATTAGAACTCCGAAGTTAAGCGTGCTTGGGCGAGAGTAGTACTAGGATGGGTGACCCCCTGGGAAGTCCTCGTGTTGCACCCCCTTTTTCAATTTTTTTTGCTCCGGTTAGGGTTGCCAAGATACTTTACCCACCACATTTCTATTATCGAATCCCACGGCACCTTGGGCAAGACAACTTCTCTTCACGTGGAGGCTGGGCCCGCAAACCGAGGGCGTAGGGCTTGTGACCAGGTCTCCGTCGCCCCGGTGCCCATAACTTTTGATCCGTAAGGAGTTACGAGGCGCACAGCATACCGTTGGAAAGCTCTCTGAGAGCTCTACGACGGGGGCAGCTAACTGGCCTGCTTTACCCTTTTCGGAGCTCAAAATCGAACGTTTTCATCAGTTTCGGGCCACTTTTCTTCTTTTGCTCTGTTTTTTCGTCCCGGATCATACGTCGTGAGCTGTTAAAAGGACGACAACCTTACTCGCGTCACATTAGAGGACCCTAAAATGCGTCGATATCACGTCTTTCGAGGATGTTGTGTTGTTAAAGCGGATGGGTTGTCGTTAAGCCCATTGGGCCTTTTGAATGGGCCATATCTCTAGGCTGGGACTGTGAACCGTTAACACATAAAGGAATTGTGCCCTCAACATGACGGGTGCGATCATACAAGCACTAATGCACCGGATCCCATTAGAACTCCGAAGTTAAGCGTGCTTGGGCGAGAGTAGTACTAGGATGGGTGACCCCCTGGGAAGTCCTCGTGTTGCACCCCCCTTTTCAATTTTTTTTGCTCCGGTTAGGGTTGCCAAGATACTTTACCCACCACATTTCTATTATCGAATCCCACGGCACCTTGGGCAAGCCAACTTCTCTTCACGTGGAGGCTGGGCCCGCAAACCGAGGGCGTAGGGCTTGTGACCAGGTCTCCGTCGCCCCGGTGCCCATAACTTTTGATCCGTAAGTAGTTACGAGGCGCACAGCATACCGTTGGAAAGCTCTCTGAGCGCTCCACGACGGGGGCAGCAAGCTAGCTCGGTATGCCCTTTTCGGAGCTCAATGTATTTCGTTTTCATCAGTTTCGTGCCACTTTTCTTCTTTTGCTCAGTTTTTCCTTCTCGGATCGTACGTCGTTAGCTGTTAAAAGGACGACAACCTTACTCGCGGGACATTAGAGGGCCCTACAACGCGTCGATATCACGTATTGCGAGGATGCTACGTTGTTGAAGCGGATGGGTTGTCGTTAAGCCCATTGGGCCATCTGAATAGGCCATCTCTCTAGGCTGGGACTGTGAACCGTTAACACATAAAGGAATTGTACCTTCAACATGATGGGTGTAATCATACTAGCACTAATGCATCGGATCCCATCAGAACTCCGAAGTTAAGCGTGCTTGGGCGAGAGTAGTACTAGGATGGGTGAACCCCTAGGAAGTCCTCGTGTTGCACTCCCCTTTTCAATTTTTTTTGCTCGGGTTAGGGTTTCCAAGATACTTTATCCACCACATTTCTATTATCGAATCCAACGGCACCTTGGGTAAGACAACTTCTCTTCAAGTGGAGGCTGGGCCCGCAAACCGAGGGCGTAGGGCTTGTGACCAGGTCTCCGTCGCTCCGGTGCCCATAACTTTTGATCCGTAAGGAGTTACGAGGCGCACAGCATACCGTTGGAAAACTCTCTGAGAGCTCTACAACGGGGGCAGCTAGCTAGCTTGCTGTGCCCTTTTCGGAGCTCAAAATCGAACATTTTCATCAGTTTCGGGCCAGTTTTCTTCTTTTGCTCTGTTTTTCCGTCCCGGATCGTAAGTCGTGAGCTGTTAAAAGGATGACAACCTTACTCGCGGCACATTAGAGGACCCTACAATGCGTCGATATCACATCTTGCGAGGATGCTGCGTTGTTGAAGCGGATGGGTTGTCGTTAAGCCCATTGGGGCTTTTGAATGGGCCATATCTCTAGGCTGGGACTGTGAACCGTTAACACATAAAGGAATTGAGCCCTCAACATGACGGGTGCGGTCATACCAGCACTAATGCACCGTATCCCATCAGAACTCCGAAGTTAAGCGTGCTTGGGGCGAGAGTAGTACTAGGATGGGTGACCCCCTGGGAAGTCCTCGTGTTGCACCCCCCTTTTCAATTTTTTTTGCTCCGGTTAGGGTTGCCAAGATACTTTACCCACCACATTTCTATTATCGAATCCCACGGCACCTTGGGCAAGACAACTTCTCTTCACGGGGAGGCTGGGCCCACAAACCGAGGGCGTAGGGCTTGTGACTAGGTCTCCGTCGCTCCGGTGCCCATAACTTTTGATCCGTAAGGAGTTACGAGGCGCACAGCATACCGTTGGAAAGCTCTCTGAGAGCTCTACGACGAGGGCGGCTAGCTAGCTTGCTGTGCCATTTTCAGAGCTCAAAATCGAACGTTTTCATCAGTTTCGGGCCACTTTTCTTCTTTTGCTCTGTTTTTCCGTCCCGGATCGTACGTCGTGAGCTGTTAAAAGGACGACAACCTTACTCGCGGCACATTAGAGGACCCTACAATGCGTCGATATCACGTCTTGCGAGGATGCTGAGTTGTTGAAGCGGATGGGTTGTCGTTAAGCCCATTGGGCCTTTTGAATGGGTCATATCTCTAGGCTGGGACTGTGAACCGTTAACACATAAAGGAATTGTGCCCTCAACATGATGGGTGCGATCATACCAGCACTAATGCACCGGATCCCATCAGAACTCCGAAGTTAAGCGTGCTTGGGCGAGAGTAGTACTAGGATGGGTGACCCCCTGGGAAGTCCTCGTGTTGCACCCCCCTTTTCAATTTTTTTTGCTCCGGTTAGGGTTGCCAAGATACTTTACCCACCATATTTCTATTATCAAATCCCACGGCACCTTGGGCAAGACAACTTCTCTTCACGTGGAGGCTGGGCCCGCAAACCGGTGCCCATAACTTTTGATCCGTAAGGAGTTACGAGGCGCACAGCATACCGTTGGAAAGCTCTCTGAGAGCTCTACGACAGGGGCAGCTAGCTAGCTCGCTGTGCCCTTTTCGGAGCTCAAAATCGAATGTTTCATCAGTTTCGGGCCACTTTTCTTTTTTTGCTCTGTTTTTCCGTCCCGGATCGTACGTCGTGAGCTGTTAAAAGCACGACAACTTTACTCGCGGCACATTAGAGGACGCTACAATGAGTCGATGTCACGTCTTGCGGGGATGCTGCGTTGTTGAAGCGCATGGGTTGTCGTTACGCCCATTGGGCCTTTTGAATGGGTCATATCTCTAAGCTGGGCCTGTGAACCGTTAACACATAAAGGACTTGTGCCCTCACCGTGACGCGTGCGATCATACCAGCACTAATGCACCGGATCCCATCAGAACACCGATGTTAAGCGTGCTTGGGCGAGAGTAGTACTAGGATGGGTGACCCCCTGGGAAGTCCTCGTGTTGCACCCCACTTTTCAATTTTTTTTGCTCCGGTTAGGGTTGCCAAGATACTTTACCCACCACATTTCTATTATCGAATCCCACGGCACCTTGGGCAAGACAACTTCTCTTCACGTCGAGGCTGGGCCCGCAAACCGGTGCCCATAACTTTTGATCCGTAAGGAGTTACGAGGCGCACAGCATACCGTTGGAAAGCTCTCTGAAAGCTCTACGACGGGGGCAGCAAGCTAGCTCGCTGTGCCCTTTTCGGAGCTCAAAATCGAACGTTTTCATCAGTTTCGGGCCACTTTTCTTCTTTTGCTATGTTTTTCCGTCCCGGATCGTATGTCGTGAGCTGTTAAAAGGACGACAACCTTACTCGCGGCACATTAGAGGACCCTACAATGCGTCGATATCACGTCTTGCGAGGATGCTGCGTTGTTGGAGAGAATGGGTTGTCGTTAATCCCATTGGGCCTTTTGAATGGGCCATATCTCTAGGCTGGGAAAGTGAACCGTTAACACATAAAGGAATTGTTCCCTCAACATGACGGCTGCGATCATACTAGCACTAATCCACTGAATCCCATCAGAACTCCGAAGTTAAGCGTCCTTGGGCGAAGGTAGTACTGGGATGGGTGACCCCATGGGAAGTCCTCGTGTTGCACCCCTCTTTTCAATTTTTTTTTCTCCGGTTAGGGTTGCCAAGATACTTTATCCACCACATTTCTATTATAGAATCCCACGGCACCTTGGGCAAGACAACTTCTCTTCACGTGGAGGCTGGGCCCACAAACCGGTGCCCATAACTTTTGATCCGTAAGGAGTTACGAGGCGCACAGCATACCGTTGGAAAGCTCTCTGAGAGCTCTACGATGGGGGCTGCAAGCTAGCTCGCTGTGCCCTTATCGGAGCTCAAAATCGAACGTTTTCATCAGTTTTGGGCCACTTTTCTTCTTTTGCTCTGTTTTTCCGTCCCGGATCGTACGTCGTGAGCTGTTAAAAGGACGACAACTTTACTCGCGGCACATTAGAGGACCCTACAATGTGTCGATATCACGTCTTGCGAGGATGCTGCGTTGTTGAAGCGGATGGGTTGTCGTTAAGCCCATTGGGCCTTTTGAATGGGTCATATCTCTAGGCTGGGACTGTGAACCGTTAACACATAAAGGAATTGTGCCCTCAACATGACGTGTGCGATCATACCAGCACTAATGCACCGGATCCCATCAGAACTCCGATGTTAAGCGTGCTTGGGCGAGAGTAGTACTAGGATGGGTGACCCCCTGGGAAGTCCTCGTGTTGCACCCCCCTTTTCAATTTTTTTTGCTCCGGTTAGGGTTGCCAAGATACTTTACCCACCACATTTCTATTATCGAATCCCACGGCACCTTGGGCAAGACAACTTCTCTTCACGTGGAGGCTGGGCCCGCAAACCGGTGCCCATAACTTTTGATCCGTAAGGAGTTACGAGGCGCACAGTATACCGTTGGAAAGCTCTCTGAGAGCTCTATGACGGGGGCAGCTAGTTAGCTGGCTGTGCCCTTTTCGTAGCTCAAAATCGAACGATTTCATCAGTTTTGGGCCACTTTTCTTCTTTTGCTATGTTTTTCCGTCCCGGATCGTACCTCGTGAGCTGTTAAAAGGACGACAACCTTACTCGCGGCACATTAGAGGACCCTACAATGCGTCGATATCACGTCTTGCGAGGATTCTGCGTTGTTGAAGCGGATGGGTTGTCGTTAAGACCATTGGGCCATTTGAATGGGCCATATCTCTAGGCTGGGACAGTGAACCGTTAACACATAAAGGAATTGTGCCCTCAACATGACAGCTGCGATCATACCAGCACTAATGCACCGGATCCCATCAGAACTCCGAAGTTAAGCGTGCTTAGGCGAGAGTAGTACTAGGATGGGTGACCCCCTGGGAAGTCCTCGTGTTGCACCCCCCTTTTCAATTTTTTTTGCTCCGGTTAGGGTTGCCAAGATACTTTACCCACCACATTTCTATTATCGAATCCCACAACACCTTGGGCAAGACAACTTCTCTTCACGTGGAGGCTGGGCCCACAAACCGGTGCCCATAACTTTTGATCCGTAAGGAAGGACGAGACGCACAACATACCGTTGGAAAGCTCTCTGAGAGCTCTACGATGGGGACAGAAACCTAGCTCGCTGTGCCCTTTTCGGAGCTCAAAATCGAATATTTGCATCAGTTTCGGGCCACTTTTCTTCTTTTGCTCTGTTTTTCCGTCCCGGATCGTACGTCGTGAGCTGTTAAAAGGACGAAAACCTTACTCGCGGCACATTAGAGGACCCTACAATGTGTCGATATCACGTCTTGCGAGGATGCTGCGTTGTTGAAGCGGATGGGTTGTCGTTCAGGCCATTGGGCCTTTTGAATGGGTCATATCTCTAGGCTGGGACTGTGAACCGTTTACACATAAAGGAAGTCCGCCCTGAACATGACGAGTGCGATCATACCAGCACTAATGCACTGGATCCCATCAGAACTCCGAAGTTAAGCGTGCTTGGGCGAGAGTAGTACTAGGATGGGTGACCCCCTGGGAAGTCCTCGTGTTGCACCCCCCTTTTCAATTTTGTTTGCTCCGGTTAGGGTTGCCAAGATACTTTACCCACCACATTTCTATTATCGAATCCCACGGCACCTTGGGCAAGACAACTTCTCTTCACGTCGAGGCTGGGCCCGCAAACCGGTGCCCATAACTTTTGATCCGTAAGGAGTTACGAGGCGCACAGCATACCGTTGGAAAGCTCTCTGAGAGCTCTATGACGGGGGCAGCTAGTTAGCACGCTGTGCCCTTTTCAGAGCTGAAAATCGAACGTTTTCATCAGTTTCGGGCCAGTTTTCTTCTTTTGCTATGTTTTTCCGTCCCGGATCGTACGTCGTGAGCTGTTAAAAGGATGACAACCTTACTCATGGCACATTAGAGGACCCTACAATGCGTCGATATCACGTCTTGCGAGGATGCTGCGTTGTTGAAGCGGATGGGTTGTCGTTAAGCCCATTGGGCCTTTTAAATGGGCCATATCTCTAGGCTGGGACTGTGAACCGTTAACACATAAAGGAATTGTGCCCTCAACAGGACGGGTGCGATCATACCAGCACTAATGCACCGAAACCCATCAGAACTCTGAAGTTAAGCGTGCTTGGGCGAGAGTAGTACTAGGATAGGTGACCCCCTGGGAAGCCGTCGCGTTGCACCCCCCTTTTCAACTTTTTTTTGCTCCGGTTAGGGGTGCCAAAATACTTTACCCACTACATTTCTATTATCGAATCCCACAGCACCTTGGGCAAGACAACTTCTCTTCACGTGGAGGCTGGGCCCGCAAACCGGTGCCCATAACTTTTGATCCGTAAGGAGTTACGAGGCGCACAGCATACCGTTGGAAAGCACTCTTAGAGCTCTACGATGGGGGCAGCAAGCTAGCTTGCTGTGCCCTTTTCGGAGCTCAAAATCGAATATTTGCATCAGTTTCGGGCCACTTTTCTTTTTTTGCTCTGTTTTTCCGTCCCGGATCATACGTCGTGAGCTGTTATAAGGACGACAACTTTACTCGCGACACATTAGAGGACACTACAATGTGTCGATATCACGTCTTGCGAGGATGCTGCGTTGTTGAAGCGGATGGGTTGTCGTTAAGCCCATTGGGCCTTTTGAATGGGTCATATCTCTAGGCTGGGACTGTGAACCGTTAACACATAAAGGAATTGTGCACTCAACATGACGGGTGCGATCATACCAGCACTAATGCACCGGATCCCATCAGAACTCCAATGTTAAGCGTGCTTGGGCGAGAGTAGTACTAGGATGGGTGACCCCCTGGGAAGTCCTCGTGTTGCACCCCCCATTTCAATTTTTTTTGCTCCGGTTAGGGTTGCCAAGATACTTTACCCACCACATTTCTATTATCGAATCCCACGGCACCTTGGGCAAGACAACTTCTCTTCACGTGGAGGCTGGGCCCGCAAACCGAGGGCGTAGGGCTTGTGACCAGGTCTCCGTCGCTCCGGTGCGCATAACTTTTGATCCGTAAGGAGTTACGAGGCGCACAGCATACCGTTGGAAAGTTCTCTGAGAGCTCTACGATGGGGGCAGCAAGCTAGCTCGTTATGCCCTTTTCGGAGCTCAAAATCGAACGTGTTCATTAGTTTCGGGCCACTTTTCTTCTTTTGCTATGTTTTTCCGTCCCGGATCGTTCGTCGTGAGCTGTTAAAAGGACGACAACCTTACTGGCGGCACATTAGAGGACCCTACAATGCGTCGATATCACGTCTTGCGAGGATGCTGCGTTGTTGAAGCGGATGGGTTGTCGTTAAGCCCATTGGGCCTTCTTAATGGGCCATCTCTCTAGGCTGGGACTTTGAACCATTAACAGATAAAGAAATTGTGCCCTCAACAGGACGGGTGCGATCATACCAGCACTAATGCACCGGATCCCATCAGAACTCCGAAGTTAAGCGTGCTTGGGCAAGAGTAGTACTAGGATGGGTGACCCCCGGGGAAGTCCTCGTGTTGCACCCCCCTTTTCAACTGTTTTTGCCCCGGTTAGGGTGGCCAAGGTACTTTACCCACCACATTTCTATTATCGAATCCCACTGCACCTTGGGCAAGACAACTTCTCTTCACGTGGAGGATGGGCCCGCAAAGCGGTGCCCATAACTTTTGATCCGTAAGGAGTTACGAGACACACAGAATACCGTTGGAAAGCTCTCTGAGAGCTCTATGACGGGGGCAGCGAGCTAGCTTACTGTGCCCTTTTCGGAGCTCAAAATCGAATGTTTTCATCAGTTTCGGGCCACTTTTCTTTTTTTGCTCTGTTTTTCCGTCCCGGATCGTACGTCGTGAGCTGTTAAAAGGACGACAACCTTACTCGCGGCACATTAGAGGACCCTACAATGTGTCGATATCACGTCTTGCGAGGATGCTGCATTGTTGAAGCGGATGGGTTGTCGTTAAGCCCATTGGGACTTTTGAATGGGTCATATCTCTAGGATGGGACTGTGAACCGTTTACACATAAAGGAATTGTGCCATCATCATGACGGGTGCGATCATACCAGCACTAATGCACAGGATCCCATCAGAACTCCGAAGTTAAGCGTGCTTGGGCGAGAGTAGTACTAGGATGGGTGACCCCCGGGGAAGTCCTCGTGTTGCACCCCCCTTTTAAAGTTTTTTTGCTCCGGTTAGGGTTGCCAAGATACTTTACCCACCACATTTCTATTATCGAATCCCACGGCACCTTGGGCAAGACAACTTCTCTTGACGTCGAGGCTGGGCCCGCAAACCGGTGCCCATAACTTTTGATCCCTAAGGAGTTACGAGGCGCACAGCATACCGTTGGAAAGCTCTCTGAGAGATCTATGACGGGGGCAGCTAGTTAGCTCGATGTGCCCTTTTCGGAGCCCAAAATCGAACGATTTCATCAGTTTCGGGCCACTTTTCTTCTTTTGCTATGTTTTTACGTCCGGAATCGTACGTCGTGAGCTGTTAAAAGGACGACAACCTTACTCGTGGGACATTAGAAGGCCCTACAATGCATCGATATCACGTCTTGCGAGGATGCCGCGTTGTTGAAGCGGATGGGTTGTCGTTAAGCCCATTGGGCCTTTTGAATGGGCCATCTCTCTAGGGTGGGACTGTGAACCGCTAACATATAAAGGAATTGTGCCCTCAACATGGCGGGTGCGAACATAACAGCACTAATGCAACGGATCCATCAGAACTCCGAAATTAAGCGTGCTTGGTCGAGAGTACTAATAGGATGGGTGACCTCCTTGGAAGTGCTCGTGTTGCACCCCCCTTTTCAATTTTTTTTTGCTCCGGCTAGGGTTGCCAAGATACTTTACCCACCACATTTCTATTATCGAATCCCACGGCACCTTGGGCAAGACAACTTCTCTTCACGTGGAGGCTGGGCCCGCAAACCGAGGGCGTAGGGCTTGTGACCAGGTCTTCGTCGCTCCGGTGCCCATAACTTTTGATCCGTAAGGAGTTACGAGGCGCACAGCATACCGTTGGAAAGCTCTCTGAGAGCTCTACGACGGGGGCAGCAAGCTAGCTCGCTTTGCCCTTTTCGGAGCTCAAAATCGAACATTTTCATTAGTTTCGGGCCACTTTTCTTCTTTTGCTCTGTTTTTCCGTCCCGGATCGTACGTCGTGAGCTATTAAAAGGGTGACAACCTTACTCGCGGCACATTAGAGGACCCTACAATGCGTCGATATCACGTCTTGCGAGGATGCTGTGTGGTTGAACCGCATGGGGTGTCATTAAGCCCATTGGGCCTTTTAAATGGGTCATCTCTCTAGGCTAGGTCTGTGAACCGTTAACACATAAAGGAATTGTGCCCTCAACATGAGGGGTGCGATCATACTTGCACTAATGCACCGGATCCCATCAGAACTCCGAAGTTGAGCGTGCTTGGGCGAGAGTAGTACTAGGATGGGTGACCCCCTAGGAAGTCCTTGTGTTGCACCCTTTTTTCAATTTTTTTTGCTCCGGTTAGGGTTGCCAAGATACTTTACCCACCACATTTCTATTATCGAATCCCATGCCACCTTGGGCAAGACAACTTCTCTTCACGTGGAGGCTGGGCCCGCAAACCGTGGGCGTAGGGCTTGTGACCAGGTCTCCGTCGCTCAGGTACCCATAACTTTTGATCCGTGAGGAGTTACGAGGCCCACAGCATACCGTTGGAAAGCTCTCTGAGAGCACTACGATGGGGCCAGCAAGCTAGCTCGCTGTGCCCTTTTCGGAGCTCAAAATCGAACGTTTTCATTATTTTCGGGCCATTTTTCTTCTTTTGCTCTGTTTTTCCGTTCCGGATCGTACGTCGTGAGCTGTTAAAATGACGACAACCCTACTCGAGGCACATTAGAGGACCCTACAATGCGTCGATATCACGTCTTGCGAGGATGCTGCGTTGTTGAAGCGAATGGGTTGTCGTTAAGCCCATTGGGCCTTTTGAATGGGCCATATCTCTAGGCTGGGACTGTGAACCGTTAACACATAAAGGAATTGTGCCCTCAACATGACGGGTGCGATCATACCAGCACTAATGCACCGGATCCCATCAGAACTCCGAAGTTAAGCGTGCTTGGGAGAGAATAGTACTAGGGTGGGTGACCCCCTAGGAAGTCCTCGTGTTGCACCCCCATTTTCAATTTTTTTTGCTCCGGTTAGGGTTGCCAAGATACTTTACCCACCACATTTCTATTATCGAATCCCACGGCACCTTGGGCAAGACAACTTCTCTTCACGTGGAGGCTGGGCCCGCAAACCGGTGCCCATAACTTTTGATCCGTAAGGAGTTACGAGGCGCACAGCATACCGTTGGAAAGCTCTCTGAGAGCTCTACGACGGGGGCAGCAAGCTAGCTCGCTTAGCCCTTTTCGGAGCTCAAAATCGAAAGTTTTCATTAGTTTCGGGCCACTTTTCTTCTTTTGCCCTGTTTTTCCGTCCCGGATCGTACATCGTGAGCTGTTAAAAGGACGACAACCTTACTCGAGGCACATTAGAGGACCCTACAATGCGTCGATATCACGTCTTGCGAGGATGCTGCGTTGTTGAAGCGGATGGGTTGTCCTTAAGCCCATTGGGCCTTTTGAATGGACCATATCTCTAGGCTGGGACTGTGAACCGTTAACACATAAGGGAATTGTGCCCTCAACATGACGGGTGCGATCATACCAGCATTAATGCACCGGATCCCATCAGAACTCCGAAGTTAAGCGTGCTTGGGCGAGAGTAGTATTAGGATGGGTGACCCCCTGGGAAGTCCTCGTGTTGTACCCCCCTTTTCAATTTTTTTTGCTCCGGTTAGGGTTGCCAAGATACTTTACCCACCACATTTCTATTATCGAATCCCACGGCACCTTGGGCAAGACAACTTCTCTTCACGTGGAGGCTGAGCCCGCAAACCGGTGCCCATAACTTTTGATCCGTAAGGAGTTACGAGGCGCACAGCATACCGTTGGAAAGCTCTCTGAGAGCTCTACGACGGGGGCAGCTAGCTAGCTCGTTGTGCCCTTTTCGGAGCTCAAAATCGAACATTTTCATCAGTTTCGGGCCACTTTTCTTCTTTTGCTCTGTTTTTCCGTCCCGGATCGTACGTCGTGAGCTGTTAAAAGGACGACAACCTTACTCGCGGCACATTAGAGGACCCTAAAATTCGTCGATATCACATCATGCGAGGATGCTGCGTTGTTGAAGTGGATGGGTTGTCGTTAAGCTCATTGGGCCTCTTGAGTGGGTCATATCTATAGGCTGGGACTGTGAACCGCTAACACATAAAGGAATTGTGCCCTCAACTTGACGGGTGCGATCGTACCAGCACTAATGCACCGGATCCCATCTGACCTCCGAAGTTAAGCGTGCTTGGACGAGAGTGGTACTAGGGTGGGTGACCCGCTGGGAAGTCCTCGTGTTGCACCCCCCTTTTCAATTTTTTTTGCTCTGGTTAGGGCTGCCAATATACTTTACCCACCACATTTCTATTATCGAATCCCACTGCACCTTGGGCAAGACAACTTCTCTTCACGTGGAGGCTGGGCCCGCAAACCGAGGGCGTAGGGCTTGTGACCAGGTCTCCGTCGCTCCGGTGCCCATAACTTTTGATCCGTAAGGAGTTACGAGGCGCACAGCATACCGTTGGAAAGCTCTCTGAGAGCTCTACGATGGGCGTAGCTAGATGGCTCGCTGTGCCATTTTCGGAGATCAAAATCGAACGTTTTCATCAGTTTCGGGCCACTTTTCTTCTTTTGCTCTGTTTTTCCGTCCCGGATCGTACATCGTGAGCTGTTAAAACGACGACAGCCTTACTCGCGGGACATTAGAGGGCCCTACAACGCGTCGATATCACGTCTTGCGAGGATGCTGCATCGTTGAAATGGATGGGTTGTCGTTAAGCCCATTGGGCCTTCTGAATGGGCCATCTCTTTAGGATGGGACTGTGAACCATTAACACAAAAAGGAATTGTGCCCTCAACATGACGGGTGGGATCATACCAGCACAAATGCACCAGATCCCATCAGAACTCCGAAGTTAAGCGTTCTTGGGCGAGAGTAGTACTAGGATGGGTGACCCCCTGGGAAGTCCTCGTGTTGCACCCCACTTTTCAATTTTTTTTTGCTTCGGTTAGGGTTTCCAAGATACTTTGTCCACCACATTTCTATTATCGAATCCCACGGCACCTTGGGCAAGACAACTTCTCTTCACGTGGAGGCTGGGCCCGCAAACCAGTGCCCATAACTTTTGATCCGTAAGGAGTTACGAGGCGCACAGCATACCGTTGGAAAGCTCTCTGAGAGCTCTACGATGGGGGCAGCTAGCTAGCTTGCTGTTCCCTTTTCGGAGCTCAAAATCGAACGTTTTCATCAGTTTCGGGCTACTTTTCTTCTTTTGCTCTGTTTTTCCGTCCTGGATCGTACGTCGTGAGCTGTTAAAAGGACGACAACCTTACTCGCGGCACATTAGAGGACCCTACAACACATCGATATCACTTCTTGCGAGGATGCTGCGTTGTTGAAGCGAATGTGTTGTCGTTAAGCCCATTGGGCCTTTTGAATGGGCCATATCTCTAGGCTGGGACTGTGAACCGTTAACACATAAAGGAATTGTGCCCTCAACATGATGGGTGCGATCATACCAGCACTAATGCACCAGATCTCATCAGAACTACGAAGTTAAGCGTGCTTGGGCGAGAGTAGTACTAGGATGGGTGACCCCCTGGGAAGTCCTCGTGTTGCACCCCCCTATTCAATTTTTTTTGCTCTGGTTAGGGTTGCTAAGATACTTTACCCACCACATTTCTATTATCGAATCCCACGGCACCTTGGGCAAGACAACTTCTCTTCACGTGGAGGCTGGGCCCGCAAACCGAGGGCGTAGGGCTTGTGACCAGGTCTCCGTCGCCCCGGTGCCCATAACTTTTGATCCGTAAGGAGTTACAAGGTGCACAACATACCGTTAAAAAGCACTCTGAGAGCTCTACGACGGGGGTAGCTAGATAGCTCGTTGTGCCCTTTTCGGAGCTCAAAATCGAACGTTTTCATCAGTTTCGGGGCCACTTTTCTTCTTTTGCTCTATTTTTCCGTCCCGAATCGTACGTCGTGAGCTGTTAAAACGACGCCAACCTTACTCGCGGCACATTAGAGTACCCTATAATGCGACGACATCACGTCTTGCGAGGATGTTGCGTTGTTGAAGCGGATGGGCTGTCGTTAAGCCCATTGGGCCTTTTGAATGGGTCATATCTCTAGGCTGGGACTGTGAACCGTTAACACATAAAGGAATGGTGCCCTCAACATGACGGGTGCGATCATACCAGCACTAATACACCGGATCCCATCAGAACTCCGAAGTTAAGCGTGCTTGGGCGAGAGTAGTACTAGGATGGGTGACCCCCTGGGAAGTCCTCGTGTTGCACCCCCCTATTCAATTTTTTTTGCTCCGGTTAGGGTTGCCAAGAAACTTTACCCACCACATTTCTATTATCGAATCCCACGGCACCTTGGGCAAGACAACTTCTCTTCACGTGGAGGCTGGGCCCGCAAACCGAGGGCGTAGGGCTTGTGACCAGGTCTCCCTCGCTCCGGTACACATAACTTTTGATCTGTAAGGAGTTACGAGGCGCACAGCATACCGTTGGAAAGCTCTCTGATAGCTCTACGATGGGGACAGCAAGCTAGCTTGCTTTGCCCTTTTCGGAGCTCAAAATCGACCGTTTTCATCATTTTCTCGCCACTTTTCTTCTTTTGCTCTGTTTTTCCGTCCCGGATCGTACGTCGTGAGCTGTTAAAAGGACGACAACCTTACTCGCGGCACATTAGAGGACACTACAATGCGTCGATATCACGTCTTGCGAGGATGCTGCGTTGCTGAAGCAGATGGGTTGTCGTTAAGCCCATTGGGCCTTTTGAATGGGCCATATCTCTAGGCTGGGACTGTGAACCGTCAACATATAAAGGAATTGTAACCTCAACATGACGGGTGCGATCATACCAGAACTAATGCACCTGATCCCATCAGAACTCCGAAGTTAAGCGTTCTTGGGCGAGAGTAGTACTAGGATGGGTGACCCCCTGGGAAGTCCTCGTGTTGCACCCCACTTTTCAATTTTTTTTGCTCCGGTTAGGGTTGCCAAGATACTTTACCCACCACATTTCTATTATCGAATCCCACGGCACCTTGGGCAAGACAACTTCTCTTCACGTGGAGGCTGGGCCCGCAAACCGAGGGCGTAGGGCTTGTGACCAGGTCTCCGTCGCTCCGGTGCCCATAACTTTTGATCCGTAAGGAGTTACGAGGCGTACAGCATACCGTTGGAAAGCACTCTGAGAGCTCTACGACGGGGGCAGCCAGTTAGCTCGCTGTGCCCTTTTCGGAGGTCAAAATCGAACGTTTTCATTAGTTTCGGGCCACTTTTCTTCTTTTGCTCTATTTTTCCGTCCCGGATCGTACGTCGTCAGCTGTTAAAAGGACGACAACCTTACTCGCGGCACATTAGAGGACCCTACAATGCATCGATATCACGTCTTGTGCTGCGTTGTTGAAGCAGATGGGTTGTCGTTAAGCCCATTGGGTCTTTTGAATGGGCCATATCTCAAAGCTGGGATTGTGAACCGTTAACATATAAAGGAATTGTGCCCTCAACATGACAAGTGTGATCATACCAGACCTAATGCACCAGATCCCATTAGAACTCCGAAGTTAACCGTGCTTGGGCGAGAGTAGTACTAGGATGGGTGACCCCTTGGGAAGTGCTCGAGTTGCACCCCCCTTTTCAATTTTTTTTGGTCCGGTTAGGGTTGCGAAGGTACTTTACCCACCACATTTCTATTATCGAATCCCACGGCACCTTGGGCAAGACAACTTCTCTTCACGTGGAGGCTGGGCCCGCAAACCGGTGCCCATAACTTTTGATCCGTAAGGATTTACGAGGCGCACAGCATACCGTTGGAAATCTCTCTGACAGCTCTACGACGAGGGCAGCTAGCTAGCTCGCTGTGCCCTTTTCGGAGCTCAAAATCGAACGTTTTCATCCGTTTTGGGCCACTTTTCTTCTTTTGCTCCGTTTTTCTGTCCCGGATCGTACGTCGTGAGCTGTTAAAAGGACGACAACCCTACTCGCAGCACATTAGAGGACCCTACAATGCGTCGATATCACGTCATCCGAGGATGCTGCGTTGTTGAAGCGGATGGGTTACCGTTAAGCCTATTGGGCCTTTTGAATGCGTCATATCTCTAGGCTGGGACTGTGAACCGTTAACACATAAAGGAATTCTGCCCTCAACATGACGGGTGCGATCATACCAGCACTAATGCACCGGATCCCATCGGAACTCCGAAGTTAAGCGTACTTGGGCGAAAGTAGTACTAGGATGGGTGACCCCATGGGAAGTCCTCGTGTTGCACCACCATTTTCAATTTTTTTTGCTCCGGTTAGGGTTGCCAAGATACTTTAACCACCACATTTCTATTATCGAATCCCACGGCACCTTGGGCAAGACAACTTCTCTTCACTTGGAGGCTGGACCCGCAAACCGAGGGCGTAGGGCTTGTGACCAGGTCTCCGTCGCTCCGGTGCCCATAACTTTTGATCCGTATGGAGTTGCGAGGCGCACAGCATACCGTTGGAAAGCTCTCTGATAGCTCTTCGACGGGGGTAGCAAGCTAGCTTGCTTTGCCCTTTTCGGAGCTCAAAATCGAACATTTTCATCAGTTTCGGGCCACTTTTCTTCTTTTGCTCTGTTTTTCTATCCCGGATCGTACGTCGTGAGCTGTTAAAAGGATGACAACCTTACTCGCGGCACATTAGAGGACCCTACAACGCGTCGATATCACATCTTGCGAGGATGCTGCGTTGCTAAAGCAGATGGGTTGTTGTTAAGCACATTGGGCCTTCTGAATGGGCCATCTCTCTAGGCTAGGACTATGAACCGTTAACATATAAAGGAATTGTGCCCTCAACATGACGGGTGCGATCATACCAGCACTAATGCACCGGATCCCATCAGAACTCCGAAGTTAAGCGTGCTTGGGCGAGAGTAGTACTAGGATGGGTGACCCCCTTGGAAGTCCTCGTGTTGCACCCCACTTTTCAATTTTTTTTGCTCCGGTTAGGGTTGCCAAGATACTTTACCCACCACATTTCTATTATCGAATCCCACGGCACCTTGGGCAAGACAACTTCTCTTCACGTGGAGGCTGGGCCCGCAAACCGAGGGCGTAGGGCTTGTGACCAGGTCTCCGTCGCTCCGGTGCCCATAACTTTTGATCCGTAAGGAGTTACGAGGCGTACAGCATACCGTTGGAAAGCACTCTGAGAGCTCTACGACGGGGGCAGCCAGTTAGCTCGCTGTGCCCTTTTCGGAGGTCAAAATCGAACGTTTTCATTAGTTTCGGGCCACTTTTCTTCTTTTGCTCTATTTTTCCGTCCTGGATCGTACGTCGTGAGCTGTTAAAAGGATGGCAACCCTACTCGCAGCACATTAGAGGACCCTATAATGCGTCGATATCACGTCATCCGAGGATGCTGCGTTGTTGAAGCTGATGGGTTGCCATTAAGCCCATTGGGCCTTTTGAATGGGTCATATCTCTAGGCTGGGACTGTGACCCGTCAACACCTAAAGGAATTCTGCCCTCAACATGACGGGTGCGATCATACCAGCACTAATGCACCGGATCCCATAGGAACTCCGAAGTTAAGCGTGCTTGGGCAAGAGTAGTACTAGGATGGGTGACCCCCTGGGAAGTCCTTGTGTTGCACCCCCATTTTCAATTTTTTTTGCTCCGGTTAGGGTTGCCAAGATACTTTACCCACCACATTTCTATTATAGAATCCCATGGCACCTTGGACAAGACAACTTCTCTTCACGTGGAGGCTGGGCCAGCAAACCGAGGGCGTAGGGCTTGTGACCAGGTCTCCGTCGTTCGGTGCCCATAACTTTTGATCCGTAAGGAGTTACGAGGCGCACAGCATAACGTTGGAAAGCTCTCTGATAGCTCTACGACGGGGGTAGCAAGCTAGCTTGCATTGCCCTTTTCGGAGCTCAAAATCGAACGTTTTCATCAGTTTCGGGCCACTTTTCTTCTTTTGCTCTATTTTTCCGTCACGGATCGTACGTCGTGAGCTGTTAAAATGACGACAGCCTTACTCGCGGCACATTAGAGGACCCTACAATGCGTCGACATCACGTCTTGCGATGATGCTGCGTTGTTGAAGCGGATGGGTTGTCGTTAAGCCCATTGGGCCTTTTGAATGGGTCATATCTCTAGGCTGGGACTGTGAACCGTTAACACATATAGGAATGGTGCCCTCAACATGACGGGTGCGATCATACTAGCACTAATGCACCGGATCCCATCAGAACTCCGAAGTTAAGCGTGCTTGGGCGAGAGTAGTACTAGGATGGGTGACCCCCTGGGAAGTCCTCGTGTTGCACCCCCCTATTCAATTTTTTTTGCTCCGGTTAGGGGTGCCAAGATAGTTTACCCACCACATTTCTATTATCGAATCCCACGGCACCTTGGGCAAGACAACTTCTCTTCACGTGGAAGCTGGGCCCGGAAACCGAGGGCGTAGGGCTTGTGACCAGGTCTCCGTCGCTCCGGTACCCATAACTTTTGATCCGTAAGGAGTTACGCAGCGAACAGCATACCGTTGGAAAGCTCTCTGATAGCTCTACGACGGGGGCACCAAGCTAGCTTGGTTTGCCCTTTTCGGAGCTCAAAATCGAATGTTTTCATCAGTTTCTGGCCACTTTTCTTCTTTTGCTCTGTTTTTCCGTCCCGGATCGTACGTCGTGAGCTGTTAAAAGGACGACAACCTTACTCGCGGCACATTAGAGGACCCTACAATGCGTCGATATCACGTCTTGCGAGGATGCTGCGTTGGTGAAGCAGATGGGGTGTCGGTAAGCCCATTGGGCCTTTTGAATGGGCCATATCTCTAGGCTTGGACTGTGAACCGTTAACATATAAAGGAATTGTGCCCTCAACATGACGGGTGAGATCATACCAGCACTAATGCACCGGATCCCATCAGAACTCCGAAGTTAAGCGTTCTTGGGCGAGAGTAGTACTAGGATGGGTGACCCCCTGGGAAGTCCTCGTGTTGCACCCCACTTTTCAATTTTTTTTGCTCCGGTTAGGGTTGCCAAGATACTTTACCCACCACATTTCTATTATCGAATCCCACGACACCTTGGGCAAGACAACTTCTCTTCACGTGGAGGGTGGGCTTGTAAACCGGTGCCCATAACTTTTGATCCGTAAGGAGTTACGCGGCGCACAGCATACCGTTGGAAAGCTCTCCGAGAGGTCTACAATGGGGGCAGCTAGCTCGCTCCCTGTGCCCTTTTCGGAGCTCAAAATCGAACATTTTCATCCGTTTCGGGCCACTTTTCTTCTTTTGCTCTATTTTTTCGTCCCGGATCGTACGTCGTGAGCTGTTAAAAGGACGACAACCTTACTCGCGGCACATTAGAGGACCCTACAATGCGTCGATATCACATATTGAGAGGATGCTGCGTTGTTGAAGCGGATGGGTTGTCGTTAAGCCCATTGGACCTTTTGAATGGGCCATATCTCTAGGCTGGGACTGTGAACTGTTAACACATAAAGGAATTGTGCCCTCAACATGACGGGTGCGATCATACCAGCACTAATGCACCGGATTCCATCGGAACTCGGAAGTTAAGCGTGCTTGGGCGAGAGTAGTACTAGGATGGGTGACCCCCTGGGAAGTCCTCGTGTTGCACCCCCCTTTTCAATTTTTTTTTCTTCGGTTAGGGTTGCCAAGATACTTTACCCACCACATTTCTATTATCGAATCCCACGGCACCTTGGGCAAGACAACTTCTCTTCACGTGGAGGCTGGGCCAGCAAACCGAGGGCGTAGGGCTTGTGACCAGGTCTCCGTCGCTCCGGTGCCCATAACTTTTGATCCGTAAGGAGTTACGAGGCGCACAGCATACCGTTGGAAAGCTCTCTGAGAGCTCTACGACGAGGGTAGCTAGATAGGTAGCTGGGCCCTATTCAGAGCTCAAAATCGAACATTTTCATCAGTTTAGGGCCAATTTTCTTCTTTTGCTATGTTTTTCCGTCCCGGATCGTACGTCGTGAGCTGTTAAAAGGACGACAGCCTTACTCGCGGCACATTAGAGGACCCTACAATACGTCGACATCACGTCTTGCGAGGATGCTGTGTTGTTGAAGCGGATGGATTGTCGTTAAGCCCATTGGGCCTTTTGAATGGGTCATATCTCAAGGCTGGGACTGTGAACCGTTAACACATAAAGGAATTGTGCCCTCAACATGACCGGTGGGATCATACCAGCACAAATGTATCGGATCCCATCAGAACTCCGAAGTTAAGCGTGCTTGGGCGAGAGTAGTACTAGGATGGGTGACCCCCTGGGAAGTCCTCGTGTTACACCCCGCTTTTCAATTTTTTTTTGCTTCGGTTAGGGTTGCCATAATACTTTACCCACCACATTTCTATTATCGAATCCCACGGCACCTTGGACAAGACAACTTCTCTTCACGTGGAGGCTGGGCCCGCAAACCGAGGGTGTAGGGCTTGTGACCAGGTCTCCGTCGCTCCGGTGCCCATAACTTTTGATCCGTAAGGAGTTACGAGGCGCACAACATACCGTTGGAAAGCTCTCTGAGAGCTCTACGACGGGGGTAGTTAGATAGCTCGTTGTGCCCTTTTCGGAGCACAAAATCGAACGTTTTCATCAGTTTCGGGGCCACTTTTCTTCTTTTGCTCTATTTTTCCGTCCCGGATTGTACCTCGTGAGCTGTTAAAAGGACGATAGCCTTACTCGCGGCACATTAGAGGACCCTACAATGCGTCGACATCACGTCTTGCGAGGATGCTGCGTTGTTGAAGCGGATGGGTTGTCGTTAAGCCCATTTGGCCTTTTGAATGGGTCATCTCTCTATGCTGGGATTGTGAACCATCAACACATAAAGGATTCGTGCCCTCGACATGACGGGTGCGATCATACAAGCACTAATGCATTGGATCCCATCAGAACTCCGAAGTTAAGTGTGCTTGGGCGAGAGCAGTACTAGGATGGCTGACCCCCTGGGAAGTCCTCGTGTTGCACCCCCCTATTCAATTTTTTTTGCTCCAGTTAGGGTTGCCACGATACTTTACCCACCGCATTTCTATTATCGAATCCCACGGCACCTTGGGCAAGGGAAATTCTCTTCACGTGGAGGCCGGGCCCGGAAACGGAGGGCGTAGGTCTTGTGACTAGGTCTCCATCGCTCCGGTACCCATAACTTTTGATCCGTAAGGATTTACGAGGTGCACAGCATACCGTTGGAAAGCTCTCTGATAGCTCTACGACGAGGGCAGCAAGCTAGCTTGCTTTGCCCTTTTCGGAGATCAAAATCGAACGTTTTCATCATTTTCTGGCCACTTTTCTTCTTTTGCTCTGTTTTTCCGTCCCGGATCGTACGTCGTGAGCTGTTAAAAGGACGACAACCTTACTCGCGGCACATTAGAGGACACTACAATGCGTCGATATCACGTCTTGCGAGGATGCTGTGTTGTTGAATCAGATGGGTTGTCTTTAAGCCCATTGGGCCTTCTGAATAGGCCATCTCTCTAGGATGGGACTGTGAACCGTTAACACATAAAGGAATTGTGCCCTCAACATGACGGGTGTGATCATACCAACACTAATGCACCTGATCCCATCAGAACTCCGAAGTTAAGCATTCTTGGGCGAGAGTAGTACTAGGATGGCTGACCCCCTGGGAAGTCCTCGTGTTGCACCCACTTTTTCAATTTTTTTCCTCCGGTTAGGGTTGCCAAGATACTTTATCCACCACATTTCTATTATCGAATCCCACGGCACCTTGGGCAAGACAACTTCTCTTCACGTGGAGGCTGGGCCCGCAAACCGAGGGCGTAGGGCTTGTGACCAGGTCTCCGTCGCTCCGGTGCCCATAACTTTTGATCCGTAAGGAGTTACGAGGCGCACAGCATACCGTTGGAAAGCTCTCTGAGAGCTCTACGACGGGGGCAGCTAGCTAGCTCGCTGTGCCCTTTTCAGAGCTCAAAATCGAACGTTTTCATTAGTTTCGGGCCACTTTTCTTCTTTTGCTCTGTTTTTCCGTCTCGGATCGTTCGTCGTGAGCTGTTAAAAGGACGACAACCTAACTCGAGGGATATTACAGGGCCGTGCAACGCGTCGATATCACGTCTTGCGAGGATGCTGCGTTGTTGAAGCGGATGGGTTGTCGTTAAGCCCATTGGGACTTTTGAATGGGCCATATCTCTAGGCTTGGACTGTGAGCCGTTAACACATAAAGGAATTGTGCCCTCAACATGACGGGTGCGATCATACCAGCACTAATGCACCGGATCCCATCAGAACTCCGAAGTTAAGCGTGCTTGGGCGAGAGTAGTACTAGGATGGGTGACCCCCTGGGAAGTCCTCGTGTTGCACCCCCCTTTTCAATTTTTTTTGCTCCGGTTAGGGTTGCCAAGATACTTTACCCACCTCATTTCTATTATCGAATCCCACGGCACCTTGGGCAAGACAACTTCTCTTCACGTGGAGGCTGGGCCCGCAAACCGGTGCCCATAACTTTTGATCCGTAAGGAGTTACGAGGCGCACAGCATACCGTTGGAAAGCTCTCTGAGAGCTCTACGACGGGGGCAGCTAGCTAGCTCGCTGTGCCCTTTTCAGAGCTGAAAATCGAACGTTTTCATCAGTTTCGGGCCTCTTTTCTTCTTTTGCTCTGTTTTTCCGTCCCGGATCGTACGTCGTGAGCTGTTAAAAGGACGAAAACCCTACTCGCAGCACATTAGAGTACCCTACAATGCGTCGATATCACGTCATCCGAGGATGCTGCGTTGTTGAAGCGGATGGGTTGCCGTTAAGCCCATTGGGCCTTTTGAATGGGTCATATCTCTAGGCTGGGACTGTGAACCGTTAACACATAATGGAATTCTGCCCTCAACATGACGGGTGCGATCATACCACCACTAATGCACCGGATCCCATCGGAACTCCGAAGTTAAGCGTGCTTGGGCGAGAGTAGTACTAGGACGGGTGACCCCGAGGGAAGTCCTCTTGTTGCACCCCCCTTTTCAATTTTTTTTGCTCCGGTTAGGGTTGCCAAGATACTTTACCCACCACATTTCTATTATCGAATCCCACGGCACCTTGGGCAAAACAACTTCTCTTCACGTGGAGGCTGGGCCCGCAAACGGAGGGCGTAGGGCTTGTGACCAGGTCTCCGTCGCTCCTGTGCCCATAACTTTTGATCCGTAAGGAGTTACGAGGCGCACAGCATACCGTTAGAAAGCTCTCTGAGAGCTCTACGACGGGAGCAGCTTGCTAGCTCGCTGTGCCCTTTTCGGAGCTCAAAAACGAACGTTTTCATTAGTTTCGGGCCACTTTTCTTCTTTTGCTCTATTTTTCCGTCCCGGATCGTACGTCGTGAGCTGTTAAAAGGACGACAACCTTACTCGAGGCACATTAGAGGACCCTAGAATGCGTCGATATCACGTCTTGCGAGGATGCTGCGTTGTTGAAGCGGATGGGTTGTCGTTAAGCCCATTGGGCCTTTTGAATGGGCCATATCTCTAGGCTGGGACTGTGAACCGTTAACACATAAAGGAATTGTGCCCTCAACATGACGGGTGCGATCATACCAGTACTAATGCACCGGATCCGATTAGAACTCCGAAGTTAAACGTGCTTGGGCGAGAGTAGTACTAGGATGGGTGACCCCCTTGGAAGTCCTCATGTTGCACCCCCCTTTTCAATTTTTTTTGCTCCGGTTAGGGTTGCCAAGATACTTTACCCACCACATTTCTATTATCGAATCCCACGGCACCTTGGGCAAGACAACTTCTCTTCACGTGGAGGCTGGGCCCGCAAACCGGTGCCCACAACTTTTGATCCGTAAGGAGTTACGAGGCGCACAGCATACCGTTGGAAAGCTCTCTGAGAGCTCTACGATGGGGGCAGCTAGCTAGCTCGCTGTGCCCTTTTTGGAGCTCAAAATCGAACGTTTTCATCAGTTTCGGGCCACTTTTCTTCTTTTGCTCTGTTTTTCCATCCCGGATCGTACGTCGTGAGCTATTAAAAGGACGACAACCTTACTCGCGGCACATTAGAGGACCCTACAATGCGTCGACATCACGTCTTGCTAGGATGCTGCGTTGTTGAAGTGGATAGGTTGTCGTTAAGCCCATTGGGCCTTTTGAATGGGTCATATCTCTAGGCTGGGACTGTGAACCGTTAACAAATAAAGGAATGGTGCCCTCAACATGACGGGTGCGATCATACCAGCACTAATGCACCGGATCCCATCAGAACTCTGAAATTAAGCGTGCTTGGGCGAGAGTAGTACTAGGATGGGTGACCCCCTGGGAAGTCCTCGTGTTGCACCCCCCTATTCAATTTTTTTTGCTCCGGTTAGGGTTGCCAAGATACTTTACCCACCACATTTCTATTATCGAATCCCACGGCACCTTGGGCAAGACAACTTCTCTTCACGTGGAGGCTGGGCCCGGTAACCGAGGGCGTAGGGCTTGTGACCAGGTCTCCGTCGCTCCGGTACCCAGAACATTTGATCCGTAAGGATTTACGAGGCGCAGAGCATACCGTTGGAAAGCTCTCTGATAGCCCTACGACGAGGGCAGCAAGCTAGCTTGCTTTGCCCTTTTCGGAGCTCAAAATCGAACGTTTTCATCAGTTTCTGGCCACTTTTCTTCTTTTGCTCTGTTTTTCCGTCCCGGATCGTACGTCGTGAGCTGTTAAAAGGACGACAACCATACTCGCGGCACATTAGAGGACACTACAATGCGTCGATATCACGTCTTGCGAGGATGCTGCGTTGCTGAAGCAGATGGGTTGTCGTTAAGCCCATTGGGCCTTTTGAATGGGCCATATCTCTATGCTTGGACTGTGAACCGTTAACACATAAAGGAATTGTGCCCTCAACATGACGGGTGTGATCATACCAGCACTAATGCACCTGATCCCATCAGAACTCCGAAGTTAAGCATTCTTGGGCGAGAGTAGTACTAGGATGGGTGACCCCCTGGGAAGTCCTCGTGTTGCACCCCCCTTTTCAATTTTTTTTGCTCCGGTTAGGGTTGCCAAGATACTTTACCCACCACATTTCTATTATCGAATCCCACGGCACCTTGGGCAAGACAACTTCTCTTCACGTGGAGGCTGGGCCCGCAAACCGAGGGCGTAGGGCTTGTGACCAGGTCTCCGTCGCTCCGGTGCCCATAACTTTTGATCCGTAAGGAGTTACGAGGCGCACAGCATACCGTTGGAAAGCTCTCTGAGAGCTCTACGACGGGGGCAGCTAGCTAGCTCGCTGTGCCCTTTTCGGAGCTCAAAATCGAACGGTTTCATTAGTTTCAGGCCACTTTTCTTCTTTTGCTCTGTTTTTCTGTCCCGGATCGTATGTCGTGAGCTGTTAAAAGGACACCAACTTTCCTCGCGGCACATTGGAGGACCCTACAATGCGTCGATATCACGTCTTGTGAGGATGCTGCGTTGTTGAAGCGGATGGGTTGTCGTTAAGCCCATTGGGCCTTTTGAATGGGCCATATCTCTAGGCTTGGATTGTGAACCGTTAACACATAAAGGAATTGTGCCCTCAACATGACGGGTGTGATCATACCAGCACTAATGCACCGGATCCCATTAGAACTCCGAAGCTAAGCGTGCTTGGGCGAGAGTAGTACTAGGATGGGTGACCCCCTGGGAAGTCCTCATGTTGCACCCCCCTTTTCAATTTTTTTTGCTCCGGTTAGGGTTGCCAAGATACTTACCCACCACATTTCTATTATTGAATCCCACGTCACCTTGGGCAAGGCAACTTCTCTTCACGTGGAGGCTGGGCCCGCACACCGGTCCCCATCACTTTTGCTCCGTAAGGAGTTACGAGGCGCACAAGATACGGTTGGAAAGCTCTCTGAGAGCTCTACGATGGGGGCAGCTAGCTAGCTCGCTGTACCCTTTTCACAGCTCAAAATGGAACGTTTTCATCCGTTTCGGGCCACTTTTCTTCTTTTGCTCTGTTTTTCCGTCCCGGATCGTACGTCGTGAGCTGTTAAAAGGACGAAAACCCTACTCGCAGCACATTAGAGTACCCTACAATGCGTCGATATCACGTCATCCGAGGATGCTGCGTTGTTAAAGTGGATGGGTTGCCGTTAAGCCCATTGGGCCCTTTGAATGGGTCATATCTCTAGGCTGGGACTGTGAACCGTTAACACATAAAGGAATTGTGCCCTCAACATGACGGGTGCGATCATACCAGCACTAATGCACCGGATCCCATCAGAACTCCGAAGTTAAGCGCTTGGGCGAGAGTAGTACTAGGATGGGTGACCCCCTGGGAAGTCCTCGTGTTGCACCCCCCTTTTCAATTTTTTTTGCTCCGGTTAGGGTTGCCAAGATACTTTACCCACCACATTTCTATTATCGAATCCCACGGCACCTTGGGCAAGACAACTTCTCTTCACGTGGAGGCTGGGCCCGCAAACCGAGGGCGTAGGGCTTGTGACCAGGTCTCCGTCGCTCCGGTACCCATAACTTTTGATCCGAAAGGAGTTACGAGGCGCACAGCATACCGTTGGAAAGCTCTCTGATAGCTCTACGACAGGGGCAGCTAGCTAGCTGGCTTTACCCTTTTCAGAGCTCAAAATCGAACGTTCTCATCAGTTTCTGGCCACTTTTCTTCTTATGCTCTATTTTTCCGTCCCGGATCGTACGTCGTGAGCTGTTAAAAGGACGACAACCTTTCTCGCGGCACATTAGAGGACACTACAATGCATCGATACCACGTCTTGCGAGGATACTGCGTTGTTGAAGCGGATGGGTTGTCGTTAAGCCCATTGGGCCTTTCAAATGGGCCATCTCTCTGGGCTAGGACTGTGAACCGTTAACACATAAAGGAATTCTGCCCTCAACATGACGGGTGCGATCATACCAGCACTAATGCACAGGATCCCATTAGAACTCCGAAGGTAAGCGTGCTTGGGCGACAGTAGTACTAGGATGGGTGACCCCCTGGGAAGTCCTTGTGTTGCACCCCCCTTTTCAATTTTTTTTGCTCCGGTTAGGGTTGCCAAGATACTTTACCCACCACATTTCTATTATCGAATCCCACGGCACCTTGGGCAAGACAACTTCTCTTCACGTGGAGGCTGGGCCCGCAAACCGGTGCCCATAACTTTTGATCCGTAAGGAGTTACGAGGCGCACAGCATACCGTTGGAAAGCTCTCTGAGAGCTCTACAATGGGGTCACCTAGCTAGCTCGATGTGACCTTTTCGGACCTCAAAATGGAACGTTTTCTTCTATTTCGGCCCACTTTTCTTCTTTTGCCCTGTTTTTCCGTCCCGGATCGTATGTCGTGAGCTGTTAAAATCACGACAACCCTACTCGCGGCACATTAGAGGACCCTACAATGCGTCGATATCACGTCATCTGAGGATGCTGCGTTGTTGAAGCGGATGGGTTGCCGTTAAGCCCATTGGGCCTTTTGAATGGGTCAGATCTCTAGGCTGGGACTGTGAACCGTTAACACATAAAGGAATTCTGCCCTCAACATGACGGGTGCGATCATACCAGCACTAAGGCACCGGATCCCATCAGAACTCCGAAGTTAGCCGTGCCTGGGCGAGAGGAGTACTAGGAGGGGTGCCCCCCTGGGAAGTCCTCGTGGTGCACCCCCCTTTTCAATTTTTTTTGCTCCGGTTAGGGTTGCCAAGATACTTTACCCACCACATTTCTATTATCGAATCCCACGGCACCTTGGGCAAGACAACTTCTCTTCACGTGGAGGCTGGGCCCGCAAACCGAGGGCGTAGGGCTTGTGACTAGGTCTCCGTCGCTCCGGTGCCCATAACTTTTGATCCTTAAGGAGTTACGAGGCGCACAGCATACCGTTGGAAAGCTCTCTGAGAGCTCTACGACGGGGGTAGCTAGATAGCTCGTTCTGCCTTTTTCGGAGCTCAAAATCGAACGTTTTCATCAGTTTCAGGCCACTTTTCTTCTTTTGCTCTGTTTTTCTGTCCCGGATCGTACGTCGTGAGCTGTTAAAAGGACGACAGCCTTACTCGCGGCACATTAGAGGACCCTACAATGCGTCGACATCACGTCTTGCGAGGATGCTGCGTTGTTGAAGCGGATGGGTTGTCGTTAAGCCCATTGGGCCTTTTGAATGGGTCATATCTCTAGGCACGGACTGTGAAGCGTTAACACATAAAGGAATTGTGCCCTCAACATGACGGGTGCGATCATACCAGCACTAATGCACCGGATCCCATCAGAACTCCGAAGTTAAGCGTGCTTGGGCGAGAGTAGTACTAGGATGGGTGACCCCCTGGGAAGTCCTCGTGTTGCACCCCCCTTTTCAATTTTTTTTTGCTTCGGTTAGGGTTGCCAAGATACTTTACCCACCACATTTCTATTATCGAATCCCACGGCACCTTGGGCAAGACAACTTCTCTTCACGTGGAGGCTGGGCCCGCAAACCGGTGCCTATAACTTTTGATCCGTAAGGAGTTACGTGGCGCACAACATACCGTTGGAAAGCTCTCTGAGAGCTCTACGACGGGGGCAGCTATCTAGCTCGCTATGCCATTTTCGGAGCTAAAAATCGAACGTTTTCATTAGTTTCGGGCCACTTTTCTTCTTTTGCTCTGTTTTTCCATCCCGGATCGTACGTCGTGAGCTGTTAAATGGACGAAAACCTTACTCGCGGCACATTAGAGGACCCTACAATACGTCGATATCACGTCTTGCGAGGATGCTGCGTTGTTGAAGCGGATGGGTTGTCGTTAAGCCCATTGGGCCTTTTGAATGGGCCATATCTCTAGGCTGGGACTGTGAACCGTTAACACATAAAGGAATTGTGCCCTCAACATGACGGGTGTGATCATACCAGCACTAATGCACCGGATCCCTTCAGAACTCCGAAGTTAAGCGTGCTTGGGCGAGAGTAGTACTAGGATGGGTGACCCCGTGGGAAGTCCTCGTGTTGGACCCCCCTATTCAATTATTTTTGCTCCGGTTAGGGTTGCCAAGATACTTTACCCACCACATTTCTATTATCGAATCCCACGGCAACTTGGGCAAGACAACTTCTCTTCACGTGGAGGCTAGGCCCGCAAACCGAGGGCGTAGGGCTTGTGACCAGGTCTCCGTCGCTCTGGTGCCCATAACTTTTGATCAGTAAGGAGTTACGAGGCGCACAGCATACCGTTGGAAAGCTCTCTGAGAGCTCTACGACGGGGGTAGCAAGCCAGCTTGCTGTGCCCTTTTCGAAGCTCAAAATCGAACGTTTTCATCAGTTTCGTGCGAGTTTTGTTCTTTTGCTCTGTTTTTCCGTCCCGGATCGTACGTCGTGAGTTGTTAAAAATACGACAACCTTACTCGCGGCACATTAGAGGACCCTACAATGCGTCGATATCATGTCTTGCGAAGATACTGCGTTGTTGAAGCGGATGGGTTGTCGTTAAGCCCATTGGGCCTTTTGAATGGGCCATATCTCTAGGCTGGGACTGTGAACCCTTAACACATAAAGGAATTGTGCCCTCAACATGACGGGTGCGATCATACCAGCACTAATGCACCGGATCCCATCAGAACTCCGAAGTTAAGCGTGCTTGGGCGAGAGTAGTACTAGGATGGGTGACCCCTTGGGAAGTCCTCGTGTTGCACCCCCCTTTTCAATTTTTTTTGCTCCGGTTAGGGTTGCCAAGATACTTTACCCACCACATTTCTATTATCGAATCCCACGGCACCTTGGGCAAGACAACTTCTCTTCACGTGGAGGCTGGGCCCACAAACTGGTGCCCATAACTTTTGATCCGTAAGGAGTTACGAGGCGCACAGCATACCGTTG
Source organism: Ehretia macrophylla (assembly GCA_037974665.1). Taxonomy (NCBI): domain Eukaryota; kingdom Viridiplantae; phylum Streptophyta; class Magnoliopsida; order Boraginales; family Ehretiaceae; genus Ehretia; species Ehretia macrophylla. Next base: position 3,417,156 of record CM075773.1, read on the forward strand.
TAAAGCTCTCTGAGAGCTCTACGACGGGGGCAGCAAGCTAGCTCGTTGTGCCCATTTTGGAGCTCGAAATCGAACGTTTTCATCAGTTTCGGGCCACTTTTCTTCTTTTGCTCTGTTTTTCTGTCCCGGATCGTACGTCGTGAGCTGTTAAAAGGAAGACAACCATAATCGCGGCACATTAGAGGACCCTACAATGTGTCGATATCACGTCTTGCGAGGATGCTGCGTTGTTGAAGCGGATGGGTTGTCGTTAAGCCCATTGGGCCTTTTGAATGGGTCATATCTCTAGGCTGGGACTGTGAACCGTTAACACATAAAGGAATTGTGCCCTCAACATGACGGGTGCGATCATACCAGCACTAATGCACCGGATCCCATCAGAACTCCGAAGTTAAGCGTGCTTCGGCGAGAGTAGTACTAGGATGGGTGACCCCCTGGGAAGTCCTCGTGTTGCACCCGCGTTTTCAATTTTTTTTGCTCCTGTTAGGTTTGCCAAGATACTTTACCCACCACATTTCTATTATCGAATCCCAAGGCACCTTGGGCATGACAACTTCTCTTCACGTGGAGGCTGGGCCCGTAAATCGAGGGCGTAGGGCTTGTGACCAGGTCTCCGTCGCTCCGGTGCCCATAACTTTTGATCCGTAAGGAGTTACGAGGCGCACAGCATACCGTTGGAAAGCTCTCTGAGAGCTCTACGATGAGGGCAGCAAGCTAGCTAGCTCTGCACTTTTCGGAGCTCAAAATCGAACGTTTTCATTAGTGTCGGGCCACTTTTCTTCTTTTGCTCTGTTTTTCCATCCCGGATCGTACGTCGTGAGTTGTTAAAAGGACGACAACCTTACTCACGGCACATTAGCGGACCCTACAATGCGTCGATATCACGTCTTCCGAGGATGCTTCGTTGTTGAAGCGGATGGGTTGTCGTTAAGCCCATTGGGCCTTTTGAATGGGCCATATCTCTAGGCTGGGACTGTGAACCGTTAACACATAAAGGAATTGTGCCCTCAACATGACCGGTGCGATCATACCAGCACTAATGCACCGGATCCAATCAGAACTCCGAAGTTAAGCGTGCTTGGGCGAGAGTAGTACTAGGATGGGTGACCCCTGGGAAGACCTCGAGTTGCACCCCCCTTTTCAATTTTTTTTGCTCCGGTTAGGGTTGCCAAGATACTTTACCCACCACATTTCTATTATTGAATCACATGGCACCTTGGGCAAGACAACTTCTCTTCACGTGGAGGCTGGGCCCGCAAACCGAGGGCGTAGGGCTTGTGACCAGGTCTCCGTCGCTCCGGTGCCCATAACTTTTGATCCGTAAGGAGTTACGAGGCGCACAGCATACCGTTGGAAAGCTCTCTGAGAGCTCTACGACGGGGGCAGCAAGCTAGGTTGTTGTGCCCTTTTCAGAGCTCAAAATCGAACGTTTTCATCTGTTTCGGGCTACTTTTCTTCTTTTGCTCTGTTTTTCCGTCCCGGATCGTACGTCGTGAGCTGTTAAAAGGACGACAACCTTACTCGCGGCACATTAGAGGACCCTACAATGCGTCGATATCATGTCTTGCGAAGATGCTGCGTTGTTGAAGCGGATGGGTTGTCGTTAAGCCCATTGGGCCTTTTGAATGGGCCATATCTCTAGGCTGGGACTGTGAACCGTTAACACATAAAGGAATTGTGCCCTCAACATGACGGGTGCGATCATACCAGCACTAATGCACCGGATCCCATCAGAACTCCGAAGTTAAGCATGCTTGGGCGAGAGTAGTACTAGGATGGGTGACCCCCTGGGAAGTCCTCGAGTTGCACCCCCTTTTTCAATTTTTTTTGCTCCGGTTAGGGTTGCCAAGATACTTTACCCATCACATTTCTATTATCGAATCCCATGGCACCTTGGGCAAGACAACTTCTCTTCACGTGGAGGCTGGGCCCACAAACCGAGGGCGTAGGGCTTGTGACCAGGTCTCCGTCGCTCCGGTGCCCATAACTTTTGATCCGTAAGGAGTTACGAGGCGCATAGCATACCGTTGGAAAGCTCTCTAAGAGCTCTACGACGGGGGCAGCAAGTTTGCTTGCTATGAACTTTTTGGAGCTCAAAATCGAACGTTTTCATTAGTTTCGGTCCACTTTTCTTCTTTTGCTCTGTTTTTCCGTCCCGGATCGTACGTCGTGAGTTGTTAAAAGGACGACATCCTTTCTCGCGGCACATTAGAGGACCCTACAATGCGTCGATATCACGTCTTGCGAGGATGCTGCGTTGTTGAAGCGGATGGGTTGTCGTTAAGCCCATTGGGCCTTTTGAATGGGTCATATCTCTAGGCTGGGACTGTGAACCGTTAACACATAAAGGAATTGTGCCCTCAACATGACGGGTGCGATCATACCAGCACTAATACACCGGATCCCATCAGAACTCCGAAGTTAAGCGTGCTTGGGCGAGAGTAGTACTAGGATGGGTGACCCCCTGGGAAGTCCTCGTGTTGCACCCCCCTTTTCAATTTTTTTTGCTCCGGTTAGGGTTGCCAAGATACTTTACCCACCACATTTCTATTATCGAATCCCACGGAACCTTGGGCAAGACAACTTCTCTTCACGTGGAGGCTGGGCCCGCAAACCGAGGGCGTAGGGCTTGTGACCAGGTCTCCGACGCTCCGGTGCCCATAACTTTTGATATGTAAGGAGTTACGAGATGCACAGCATACCGTTGGAAAGCTCTCTGAGAGCTCTACGACGGGGGCAACTAGCTAGCTCGTTGTGCCCTTTTCGGAGCTCAAAATTGAACATTTTCATCAGTTTCGGGCCACTTTTCTTCTTTTGCTCTGTTTTTCCTTCCCGGATCGTACGTCGTGAGTTGTTGAAAGGATGACAACCTTACTCGCGGCACATTAGAGGACCCTACAATGCGTCGATATCACGTCTTCCGAGGATGCTGCGTTGTTGAAGCGGATGGGTTGTCGTTAAGCCCATTGGGCCTTTTGAATAGGCCGTATCTCTAGGCTTGGACTGTGAACCGTTAACACATAAAGGAATTGTGCCCTCAACATGACGGGTGCGATCATACCAGCACTAATGCACCGGATCCCATCAAAACTCCGAAGTTAAGCGTGCTTGGGCGAGAGTAATACTAGGATGGGTGACCCCCTGGGAAGTCCTCGAGTTGCACCCCCTTTTTCAATTTTTTTTGATCCGGTTAGGGTTGCCAAGATACTTTACCCATCACATTTCTATTATCGAATCCCATGGCACCTTGGGCAAGACAACTTCTCTTCACGTGGAGGCTGGGCCCACAAACCGAGGGCGTAGGGCTTGTGACCAGGTCTCCGTCGCTCCGGTGCCCATAACTTTTGATCCGTAAGGAGTTACGAGGCGCATAGCATACCGTTGGAAAGCTCTCTAAGAGCTCTACGACGGGGGCAGCAAGTTTGCTTGCTATGAACTTTTTGGAGCTCAAAATCGAACGTTTTCATTAGTTTCGGGCCACTTTTCTTCTTTTGCTCTGTTTTTCCGTCCCGGATCGTACGTCGTGAGCTGTTAAAAGGATGACAACCTTACTCGCGGCACATTAGAGGACCCTACAATGCGTCGATATCACGTCTTGCGAGGATGCTGCGTTGTTGAAGCGGATGGGTTGTCGTTAAGCCCATTGGGCCTTTTGAATGGGTCATATCTCTAGGCTGGGACTGTGAACCGTTAACACATAAAGGAATTGTGCCCTCAACATGACGGGTGTGATCATACCAGCACTAATACACCGGATCCCATCAGAACTCCGAAGTTAAGCGTGCTTGGGCGAGAGTAGTACTAGGATGGGTGACCCCCTGGGAAGTCCTCGTGTTGCACCCCCCTTTTCAATTTTTTTTGCTCCGGTTAGGGTTGCCAAGATACTTTACCCACCACATTTCTATTATCGAATCCCACGGCACCTTGGGCAAGACAACTTCTCTTCACGTGGAGGCTGGGCCCGCAAACCGAGGGCGTAGGGCTTGTGACCAGGTCTCCGTCGCTCCGGTGCCCATAACTTTTGATCCGTAAGGAGTTACGAGGTGCACAGCATACCGTTGGAAAGCTCTCTGAGAGCTCTACGACAGGGGCAGCAAGCTAGCTTGCTTTGCCCTTTTCGGAGCTCAAAATCGAACGTTTTCATTAGTGTCGGGCTACTTTTCTTCTTTTGCTCTGTTTTTTCATCCCGGATCGTACGTCGTGAGTTGTTGAAAGGATGACCACCTTACTCACGGCACATTAGAGGACCCTACAATGCGTCGATATCACGTCTTCCGAGGATGCTGCGTTGTTGAAGCAGATGGGTTGTCGTTAAGCCCATTGGGCCTTTTGAATGGGCCATATCTCTAGGCTGGGACTGTGAACCGTTAACACATAAAGGAATTGTGCCCTCAACATGACGGGTGCGATCATACCAGCACTAATGCACCGGATCCCATCAGAACTCCGAAGTTAAGCGTGCTTGGGCGAGAGTAGTACTAGGATGGGTGACCCCCTGGGAAGTCCTCGAGTTGCACCCCCCTTTTCAATTTTTTTTGCTTCGGTTAGGGTTGCCAAGATACTTTACCCACCACATTTCTATTATCGAATCCCATGGCACCTTGGGCAAGACAACTTCTCTTCACGTGGAGGCTGGGCCCGCAAACCGAGGGCGTAGGGCTTGTGACCAGGTCTCCATCGCTCCGGTGCCCATAACTTTTGATCCGTAAGGAGTTACGAGGCGCATAGCATACCGTTGGAAAGCTCTCTAAGAGCTCTACGACAGGGGCAGCAAGCTTGCTTGCTGTTCCCTTTTCGGAGCTCAAAATCGAACGTTTTCATCAGTTTCGGGCCACTTTTCTTCTTTTGCTCTGTTTTTCCGTCCCGGATCGTACGTCGTGAGCTGTTAAAAGGACGACAACCTTACTCGCGGCACATTAGAGGACCCTACAATGCGTCGATATCACGTCTTGCGAGGATGCTGCGTTGTTGAAGCGGATGGGTTGTCGTTAAGCCCATTGGGCCTTTTGAATGGGTCATATCTCTAGGCTGGGACTGTGAACCGTTAACACATAAAGGAATTGTGCCCTCAACATGACGGGTGTGATCATACCAGCACTAATACACCGGATCCCATCAGAACTCCGAAGTTAAGCGTGCTTGGGCGAGAGTAGTACTAGGATGGGTGACCCCCTGGGAAGTCCTCGTGTTGCACCCCCCTTTTCAATTTTTTTTGCTCCGGTTAGGGTTGCCAAGATACTTTACCCACCACATTTCTATTATCGAATCCCACGGCACCTTGGGCAAGACAACTTCTCTTCACGTGGAGGCTGGGCCCGCAAACCGAGGGCGTAGGGCTTGTGACCAAGTCTCCGTCGCTTCGATGCCCATAACTTTTGATCCGTAAGGAGTTACGAGGCGCACAGCATACCGTTGGAAAGCTCTCTGTGAGCTCTACGACGGGGGCAGCAAGCTAGCTGGCCGTGCCCTTTTCGGAGCACAAAATTGAACGTTTTAATTAGTGTCGGGCCACTTTTCTTCTTTTGCTCTGTTTTTTCGTCCCGGATCGTACGTCGTGAGTTGTTAAAAGGACGACAACCTTACTCGCGGCACATTAGAGTACCGTACAATGCGTCGATATCACGTCTTACGAGGATGCTGCGTTGTTGAAGCGGATGGATTGTCGTTAAGCCCATTGGGCCTTTTGAATGGGCCATATCTCAAGGCTGGGACTGTGAACCGTTAACACATAAAGGAATTGTGCCCTCAACATGACGGGTGCGATCATACCAGCACTAATGCACCGGATCCCATCAGAACTCCGAAGTTAAGCGTGCTTGGGCGAGAGTAGTACTAGGATGGGTGACCCCCTGGGAAGTCCTCGTGTTGCACCCCACTTTTCAATTTTTTTTGCTCCGGTTAGGGTTGCCAAGATACTTTACCCACCACATTTCTATTATCGAATCCCACGGCACCTTGGGCAAGACAACTTCTCTTCACGTGGAGGCTGGGCCCGCAAACCGGTGCCCATAACTTTTGATCCGTAAGGAGCTACGAGGCGCACAGCATACCGTTTGAAAGCACTCTGAGAGCTCTACGACGGGGGCAGCTAGCTTGCTTGCTGTGCCTTTTATCGTAGCTCAAAATCGAACGTTTTCCACAGTTTCGGGCGACTTTTCTTCATTTGCTCTGTTTTTTCGTCCCGGATCGTACGTCGTGAGCTGTTAAAAGGACGACAACCTTACTCGCGGCACATTAGAGGACCCTACAATGCGTCGATATCATGTCTTGCGCGGATACTGCGTTGTTGAAGCGGATGGGTTGTCGTTAAGCCCATTGGGCCTTTTGAATGGGCCATATCTCTAGGTTGGGACTGTGAACCGTTAACACATAAAGGAATTGTGCCCTCAACATGACGGGTGCGATCATACCAGCACTAATGCACCGGATCCCATCAGAACTCCGAAGTTAAGCGTGCTTGGGCGAGAGTAGTACTAGGATGGGTGACCCCATGGGAAGTCCTCGTGTTGCACCCCCCATTTCAATTTTTTTTGCTCCGGTTAGGGTTGCCAAGATACTTTACCCACCACATTTCTATTATCGAATCCCACGGCACCTTGGGCAAGACAACTTCTCTTCACGGGGAGGCTGGGCCCGCAAACCGAGTGCGTAGGGCTTGTGACTAGGTCTCCGTCACTCCGGTTCCCATTACTTTTGATCTGTAAGGAGTTACGAGGCGCACAGCATACCGTTGGAAAGCTCTCTGAGAGCTCTACGACGGGGGCAGCTAGCTAGCTCGTAGTGCCCTTTTCGGAGCAGAAAATCGAACGTTTTCATAAGTTTCGGGCCACTTTTCTTCTTTTGCTCTGTTTTTCCATCCCGGATCGTACGTCGTGAGCTGTTAAAAGGATGACAACCATACTCCCGGCACATTAGAGGACCCTACAATCCGTTCATATCACGTCTTGCCACGATCCTGCGTTGTTGAACCGCATGCCTTGTCGTTAAGCCCATTCGCCCTTTTGAATGGGTCATATCTCTAGGCTGGGACTGTGAACCGTTAACACATAAAGGAATTGTGCCCTCATCATGATGGGTGCGATCATACCAGCACTAATGCACCAGATCCCATCAGAACTCCGAAGTTAAGCGTACTTGGGCGAGAGTAGTACTAGGATTGGTGACCCCATGGGAAGTCCTCGTGTTGCACCCCCCTTTTCAATTTTTTTTGCTCCGGTTAGGGTTGCCAAGATACTTTACCCACCACATTTCTATTATCGAATCCCACGGCACCTTGGGCAAGACAACTTCTCTTCACGGGGAGGCTGGGCCCGCAAACCGAGGGCGTAGGGCTTGTGACTAGGTCTCCGTCGCTCCGGTGCCCATAACTTTTGATCCGTAAGGAGTTACGCGGCGCACAGCATACCGTTGGAAAGCTCTCCGAGAGCTCTACGACGGGGGCAGCTAGCTAGCTCGTTGTGCCCTTTTCGGAGCTCAAAATCGAACGTTTTCATCAGTTTCGGGCCACTTTTCTTCTTTTGCTCTGTTTTTCCGTCCCGGATCGTACGTCGTGAGCTGTTAAAAGGACGACAACCTTACTCGCGGCACATTAGAGGACCCTACAATGCGTCGATATCACGTCTTGCGAGGATGCAGCGTTGTTGAAGCGGATGGGTTGTCGTTAAGCCCATTGGGCCTTTTGAATGGGCCATATCTCTAGGCTGGGACTGTGAACCTTTAACACATAAAGGAATTGTGCCCTCAACATGACGGGTGCGATCATACCAGCACTAATGCACCGGATCCCATCAGAACTCCGAAGTTAAGCGTGGTTGGGCGAGAGTAGTACTAGGATGGGTGACCCCCTGGGAAGTCCTCGTGTTGCACCCCCCTTTTCAATTTTTTTTGCTCCGGTTAGGGTTGCCAAGATACTTTACCCACCACATTTCTATTATCGAATCCCATGGCACCTTGGGCAAGACAACTTCTCTTCACGTGGAGGCTGGGCCCGCAAACCGAGGGCGTAGGGCTTGTGACCAGGTCTCCGTCGCTCCGGTGCCCATAACTTTTGATCCGTAAGGAGTTACGAGGCGCACAGCATACCGTTGGAAAGCTCTCTGAGAGCTCTACGACGGGGGCAGCAAGCTAGCTTGCTGTGCCCTTTTTGGAGCGCAAAATCGGACGTTTTCATCAGTTTCGGGCCACTTTTCTTCTTTTGCTCTATTTTTTCGTCCCGGATCGTACGTCGTCAGCTGTTAAAAGGACGACAACCTTACTCGCGGCACATTAGAGGACCCTACAATGCGTCGATATCACGTCTTGCGAGGATGCTGCGTTGTTGAAGCAGATGGGTTGTCGTTAAGCCTATTGGGCCTTCTGAATGGGCCAACTCTCTAGGCTGGGACTGTGAACCGTTAACACATAAATGAATCCCTCAACATGACGGGTGCGATCATACCAGAACTAATGCACAGGATCCCATCAAAACTCCGAAGTAAAGCGTGCTTGGAAGAGAGTAGTACTAGGATGGGTGACCCCTTGGAAGTCCTCGTGTTGCACCCCCCTTTTCAATTTTTTTTGCTCCGGTTAGGGTTGCCAAGATACTTTACCCACCATATTTCTATTATCGAATCCCACGGCACCTTGGGCAAGACAACTTCTTTTCACGTAGAGGCTGGGCCCGCAAACCGATGGCGTAGGGCTTGTGACCAGGTCTCCGTCGCTCCGGTGCCCATAACTTTTGATCCGTAAGAAGTTACGAGGCGCACAGCATACCGTTTGGAAGCTCTCTGAGCGCTCTACGACGGGGCAGCAGGCTAGCTAGCCGTGCCCTTTTTGGAGCACAAAATTGAACATTTTCATCAGTTTCGGGCGACTTTTCTTCTTTTGCTCTATTTTTCCGTCCTGGATCGTACGTTGTGAGATGTTAAAAGGACAACAACCTTACTCGCGGCACTTTAGAGGACCCTACAATGCTTCGATATCACTTCTTGCGAGGATGCTCCCTTGTTGAAGTGGATGGGTTGTCGTTAAGCCCATTGGGCCTTTTGAATGGGCCATATCTCTAGGCTGGGACTGTGAACCGTTAACACATAAAGGAATTGTGCCCTCAACATGATGGGTGCGATCATACAAGCACTAATGCACCGTATCCCATCAGAACTCTGAAGTTAAGCGTGCTTGGGCGAGAGTAGTACTAGGATGGGTGACCCTCTGGGAAGTCCTCGTGTTGCACCCCTCTTTTCAATTTTTTTTTGCTCCGGTTGGGGTTGCCAAGATAGTTTACCCACCACATTTCTATTATCGAATCCCTCGGCACCTTGGGCAAGACAACTTCTCTTCACGTTGTGGTTGGGCTCGCAAACCGGTGCCCATAACTTTTGATCCGTAAGGAGTTACGAGGCGCACAGCATACCGTTGGAAAGCTCTCTGAGAGCTCTATGACGGTGGCAGCTAGCTGGCTGTGCCCTTTTCGGAGCTCAAAATCGAACGTTTTCATCAGTTTCGGGCCACTTTTCTTCTTTTGCTCTGTTTTTTCGTCCTGGATCGTACGTCGTGAGCTGTTAAAAGGACGACAACCTTACTCGCGGCACATTAGAGGACCCTACAATGCGTCGATATCACGTCTTGCGAGGATGCTGCGATATTGAAGCGGATGGGTTGTCGTTAAGCCCATTGGGCCTTTTGAATGGGTCATATCTCTAGGCTGGGACTGTGAACCGTTAACACATAAAGGAATTGTGCCCTCAACATGACGGGTGCGATCATACCAGCACTAATGCACCGGATCCCATCAGAACTCCGAACTTAAGCGTGCTTGGGCGAGAGTAGTACTTGGATGGGTGAACCCCTGGGAAGTCCTCGTGTTGCACCCCCCTTTTCAATTTTTTTCCCCGGTTAGGGTTGCCACGATACTTTATCCACCACATTTCTATTACTGAATCCCACGGCACTTTGGGCAAGACAACTTCGCTTCACGTGGAGGCTGGGCCCGCAAACCGGTGCCCATAACTTTTGATCCGTAAGGAGTTACGAGGCGGACACCAAGACGTTGGAAAGCTCTCTGAGAGCTCTCCGATGGGGGCAGCTAGCTTGCTTGCTGTGCCGTTTTCGGAGCTCAAAATCGAACGTTTTCATCAGTTTCGGGCCACTTTTCTTCTTTGGCTCTATTTTTCCGTCCCGGATCGTACGTCGTGAGCTCTTAAAAGGACGACAACCTTACTCGCGGCACATTAGAGGACCCTACAATGCATCGATATCATGTCTTGCGAGGATGCTGAGTTGTTGAAGCAGATGGGTTGTCGTTAAGCCCATTGGGCCTTTTGAATGGGTTATATCTCTAGGCTGGGACTGTGAACCATTAACACATAAAGGAATTGTGCCCTCAACATGACGGGTACGATCATACCAGCACTAATGCACCGGATCCCATCAGAACTCCGAAGTTAAGCATGCTTGGGCGAGAGTAGTACTAGGATGGGTGACCCCCTGGGAAGTCCTCGTGTTCCACCTCCCTTTTCAATTTTTTTTGCTCCGGTTAGGGTTGCCAAGATACTTTACCCACCACATTTCTATTATCTTATCCCACAGCACCTTGGGCAAGACAACTACTCTTCACGTGGTGGCTGGGCCCGCAAGCCGAGGGCGTAGGGCTTGTGACCAGGTCTCCGTCGCTCCGGTGCCCATAACTTTTGATCCGTAAGGAGTTACGAGGCGCACAGCATACCGTTGGAAAGCTCTCTGAGAGCTCTACGACGGGAGCAGCAAGCTAGCTTGCTGTGCCCTTTTCGGAGCTCAAAATTGAACGTTTTCATTAGTTTCGGGCCACTTTTCCTCTTTTGCTCTGTTTTTCCGTCCCGGATTGTACGTCGTGAGTTGTAAAAAGGATGACAACCTTACTCGCGGCATATTAGAGGACCCTACAATGCGTCGATATCACGTCTTGCGAGGATGCTGCGTTGTTGAAGCGGATGGGTTGTCGTTAAGCCCATTGGGCCTTTTGAATGGGCCATATCTCTAGGCTGGGACTGTGAACCGTTAACACATAAAGGAATAGTGCCCGCAACATGACGGGTGCGATCATACTAGCACTAATGCACCGGATCCCATTAGAACTCCGAAGTTAAGCGTGCTTGGGCGAGAGTAGTACTAGGATGGGTGACCCCCTGGGAAGTCCTCGTGTTGCACCCCCCTTTTCAATTTTTTTTGCTCCGGTTAGGGTTGCCAAGATACTTTTCCCACCACATTTCTATTATCGAATCCCACGGCACCTTGGGCAAGACAACTTCCCTTCACGTGGAGGCTGGGCCCGCTAACCGGTGCCCATAACTTTTGATCCGTGAGGAGTTACGAGGCGTACAGCATACCGTTGGAAAGCTCTCTGAGAGCTCTACGACAGTGGTAGCAAGCTAGCAGGCTGTGCCCTTTTCGGAGCTCAAAATCGAACGTTTTTATCAGTTTCGGGCCACTTTTCTTCTTTTGCTCTGTTTTTCGTCCCGGATCGTACGTCGTGAGCTGTTAAAACGACGACAACCATACTCGCAGGACATTAGAGGGCCCTACAATGCGTCGATATCACGTCTTGCGAGGATGCTGCGTTGTTGAAGCGGATTGGTTGTCGTTAAGCCCATTGAGCCTTTTGAATGGGTCATATCACTAGGCTGGGACTGTGAATCGTTCACACATAAAGGAATTGTGCCCTCAGCATGACGGGTGCGATCATACCAGTACTAATGCACCGGATCTCATCAGAACTCTGAAGTTAAGCGTGCTTGGGCGAGAGTAGTACTAGGATGGGTGACCCCCTGGGAAGTCCTCGTGTTGCTCCCCCCTTTTCAATTTTTTTTGCTCCGGTTAGGGTTGCCAAGATACTTTACACACCACATTTCTATTATCGAATCCCACGGCACCTTGGGCAAGACAACTTCTCTTCACGTGGAGGCTGGGCCCGCAAACCGGTGCCCATAACTTTTGATCCGTAAGGAGTTACGAGGCGCACAGCATACCGTTTGAAAGCTCTCTGAGAGCTCTACGACAGGGGCAGCTAGCTTGCTTGCTGTGCCTTTTTCGGAGCTCAAAATCGAACGTTTTCATCAGTTTCGGGCCACTTTTCTTCTTTTGCTCTGTTTTTCTGTCCCGGATCATACGTCGTGACCTGTTAAAAGGACGACAACCTTACTCGCGGCACATTAGAGGACCCTACAATGCGTCGATATCACGTCTTGCGAGGATGCTGCGTTGTTGAAGCGGATGGGTTGTCGTTAAGCCCATTGGGCCTTTTGAATGGGCAATATCTATAGGCTGGGTCTGTGAACCGTTAACACATAAAGGAATTGTGCCCTCAACATGACGGGTGCGATCATACCAGCACTAATGCACCAGATCCCATCAGAACTCCGAAGTTAAGCGTGCTTGGGCGAGAGTAGTACTAGGATGGGTGACCCCATGGGAAGTCTTCGTGTTGCACCCCCCTTTTCAATTTTTTTTGCTCCGGTTAGGGTTGCCAAGATACTTTACCCACCACATTTCTATTATCGAATCCCACGGCACCTTGGGCAAGACAACTTCTCTTCACGGGGAGGCTAGGCCCGCAAACCGAGGGCGTAGGGCTTGTGACTAGGTCTCCGTCGCTCCGGTGCCCATAATTTTTGATCCGTAAGGAGTTACGAGCACAGCATACCGTTGGAAAGCTCTCTGAGAGCTCTACGACGGGGGCAGCTAGCTAGCTCACTATGCCCTTTTCGGAGCTCAAAATGGAACGTTTTCATCTGTTTCGATCCACTTTTCTTCTTTTGCTCTGTTTTTCCATCCCGGATCGTACGTCGTGAGCTGTTAAAAGGACGACAACCTTACTGGCGGCACATTAGAGGACCCTACAATGCGTCGATATCACGTCTTGCGAGGATGCTGCGTTGTTGAAGCGGATGGGTTGTCGTTAAGCCCATTGGGCCTTTTGAATAGGTCATATCTCTAGGCTGGGACTGTGAACCGTTAACACATAAAGGAATTGTGCCCTCAACATGACAGGTGCGATCATACCAGCACTAATGCACCGGATCCCATCAGAACTCCGAAGTTAAGCGTGGTTGGGCGAGAGTAGTACTAGGATGGGTGACCCCCTGGGAAGTCCTTGTGTTGCACCCCCCATTTCAATTTTTTTTGCTCCGGTTAGGGTTGCCAAGATACTTTACCCACCAAATTTCTATTATCGAATCCCACGGCAACTTGGGCAAGACAACTTCTCTTCACGTGGAGGCTGGGCCCGCAAACCGAGGGCGTAGGGCTTGTGACCAGGTCTCCGTCGCTCCGGTGCCCATAACTTTTTATCCGTAAGGAGTTACGAGGCGCATAGCACACCGTTGGAAAGCTCTCTGAGAGCTCTACGATGGGTCAGCAAGCAAGCTTGCTGTGACCTTTTCGGAGCACGAAATCCGGTGTTTTCATCAGTTTCGGTCCACTTTTCTTATTTTGCTCTATTTTTCCGTCCAGGATCGTACGTCCTGAGCTGTTAAAAGGACAACAACCTTACTCGCGGGACATTAGAGGGCCCAACAATACGTCGATATCACGTCTTGCGAGGACGCTGCATTGTTGAAGCGGATGGGTTGTCGTTAAGTGCATTGGGCCTTCTGAATGAGCCATCTCTCTAGGCTGGGACTGTGAACCGTTAACACATAAAGGAATTGTGCCCTCAACATGACGGGTGCGATCATACCAGCACTAATGCACCGGATCCCATCAGAACTCCGAAGTTAAGCGTGCTTGGAAGAGAGTAGTACTAGGATGGGTGACCCCCTGGGAAGTCCTCGTGTTGCACCCCCCTTTTCAATTTTTTTTGCTCCGGTTAGGGTTGCCAAGATACTTTATCCACCATATTTCTATTATCGAATCCCACGGCACCTTGGGCAAGACAAATTCTTTTCACATGGAGGCTGGGCCCGCAAACCGATGGCGTAGGGCTTGTGACCAGGTCTCCGTCGCTCCGGTGCCCATAACTTTTGATCCGTAAGGAGTTACGAGGTGCACAGCATACCGTTGGAAAGCTCTCTGAGAGCTCCACGACGGGGGCAGCAAGCTAGCTCGCTGTGCCCTTTTCGGAGCTCAAAATCGAACGTTTTCATTAGTTTCGGGCCACTTTTCTTCTTTTGCTCTATTTTTCCGTCCCGGATCGTACGTCGGGACCTGTTAAAAGGATGACAACCTTACTCGTGGCACATTAGAGGACCCTAAAATGCTTCGATATCACTTCTTGCGAGGATGCTGCGTTGTTGAAGCGGATGGGTTGTCGTTAAGCCCATTGGGCCTTTTGAATGGGCCATATCTCTAGGCTGGGACTGTGAGCCGTTAACACATAAAGGAATTGTGCCCTCAACATGACGGGTGCGATCATACCAGCACTAATGCACCGGATCCCATCAGAACTCCGAAGTTAAGCGTGCTTGGGCGAGAGTAGTACTAGGATGGGTGACCCCCTGGGAAGTCCTCGTGTTGCACCCCCCTTTTCAATTTTTTTTGCTCCGGTTAGGGTTGCCAAGATACTTTACGCACCACATTTCTATTATCGAATCCCACGGCACCTTGGGCAAGACAACTTCTCTTCACGTGGAGGCTGGGCCCGCAAACCGGTGCCCATAACTTTTGATCCGTAAGGAGTTACGAGGCGCACAGCATACCGTTGGAAAGCTCTCTGAGAGCTCTACGACGTGGGCAGGTAGCTTGCTTGCTATGCCCTTTTCGGAGCTCAAAATTGAACGTTTTCATCAGTTTAGGGTCACTTTTCTTCTTTTGCTCTATTTTTCCGTCCCGGATCGTACGTCGTAAGCTGTTAAAAGGACGACAACCTTACTCGCGGCACATTAGAGGAGCCTACAATGCGTCGATATCACGTCTTGCGGGGATGCTGGGTTGTTGAAGTGGATGGGTTGTCGTTAAGCACATTGGGCCTTCTGAATAGGCCATCTCTCTAGGCTGGGACTCTGAACCGTTAACACATAATGAAATTGTCCCATCAACATGATGGGTGCGATCATACCAGCACTAATGCACCAGGTCCAATCAGAACTCCGAAGTTAAGCGTGGTTGGGCGAGAGTAGTACTAGGATGGGTGACCCCCTGGAAAATTCTCGTGTTGAACCCCCCTTTTCAATTTTTTTTGCTCCGGTTAGGGTTGCCAAGATACTTTACCCACCACATTTCTATTATCGAATCCCACAGCACCTTGGGCAAGACAACTTCTCTTCACGTGGAGGCTGGGCCCCCAAACCGAGGGCGTAGGGTTTGTTAGCAGGTCTCCGTCGCTCCGGTGCCCATAACTTTTGATCCGTAAGGAGTTACGAGGCGCACAGCATACCGTTGGAAAGCTCTCTGAGAGCTCTACGACGGGGGCAGCAAGCTAGCTAGATATGCCCTTTTCGGAGCTCAAAATCGAACGTTTTCATTAGTTTCGGGCCACTTTTCTTCTTTTGCTCTGTTTTTTCGTCCCGGATTGTACGTCGTGAGTTGTTAAAACGATGACAACCTTACTCGCGGCACAATAGAGGACCCTACAATGCGTCGATATCAGGTCTTGCGAGGATGCTGCGTTGTTGAAGCGGATGGGTTGTCGTTAAGCCCATTGGGCCTTTTGAATGGGCCATATCTCTAGGCTGGGACTGTGAACCGTTAACACATAAAGGAATTGTGCCCTCAACATGACGGGTGCGATCATACTAGCACTAATGCACCGGATCCCATCAGAACTCCGAAGTTAAGCGTGCTTGGGCGAGAGTAGTACTAGGATGGGTGACCCCCTGGGAAGTCCTCGTGTTGCACCCCCCTTTTCAATTTTTTTTGCTCCGGTTAGGGTTGCCAAGATACTTTACCCACCACATTTCTATTATCGAATCCCACGGCACCTTGGGCAAGACAACTTCTCTTCACGTGGATGCTGGGCCCGCAAACCGGTGCCCATAACTTTTGATCCGTAAGGAGGTACGAGGCGCACAGCATACCGTTGTAAAGCTCTCTAAGAGCTCAACGATGGGGGCAGCAAGCTAGCTCGTTGTGCCCTTTTCAGAGCTCAAAATCGAACGTTTTCATCAGTTTCGGGCCACTTTTCTTCTTTTGCTCTGTTTTTCTGTCCCGGATCGTACGTCGTGAGCTGTTAAAAGGACGACAACCATACTCGCGGCACATTAGAGGACCCTACAATGCGTCGATATCACGTCTTGCGAGGATGCTGCATTGTTGAAGCGGATGGGTCGTCGTTAAGCCCATTGGGCCTTTTGAATGGGTCATATCTCTAGGCTGGGACTGTGAATCGTTAACACATAAAGGAATTGTGCCCTCAGCATGACGGGTGCGATCATACCAGCACTAATGCACCGGATCCCATCAGAACTCCGAAGTTAAGCGTGCTTGGGCGAGAGTAGTACTAGGATGGGTGACCCCCTGGGAAGTGTTCATGTTGCACCCCCCTTTTCAATTTTTTTTGCCCGGTTAGGGTTGCCAAGATACTTTATCCACCACATTTCTATTATCGAATCCCACGGCACCTTGGGCAAGACAACTTCACTTCACGTGGAGGCAGGGCCCGCAAACCGATGGCGTAGGGCTTGTGACCAGGTCTCCGTCGCTCCGGTGCCCATAACTTTTGATCCGTAAGGAGTTACGTGGTGCACAGCATACCGTTGGAAAGCTCTGGGAGAGCTCTACAACGGGGGAAGCTAGCTAGCTCGTTTTGCCCTTTTCGGAGCCCAAAATAGAACATTTTCATCAGTTTCGGGCCACTTTAATTATTTTGCTCTATTTTCCATCCTGGATCGTACGTCGTGAGCTATTAAAAGGACGACAATCTTACTCGCGGGACATTAGAGGGCTGTACAACGCGTCGATATCACGTCTTGCGAGGATGCTGCGTTGTTGAAGCTGATGGGTTGTCGTTAAGCCCATTGGTCCTTCTGAATGGGCCATATCTCTAGGCTGGGACTGTGAACCGTTAACACATAAAGGAATTGTGCCCTCAACATGACGGGTGCGATCATACCAGCACTAATGCACCGGATCCCATCAGAACTCCGAAGTTAAGCGTGCTTGGGCGAGAGTAGTACTAGGATGGGTGACCCCATGGGAAGTCCTCATGTTGCACATCCCTTTTCAATTTCTTTTGCTCCGGTTAGGGTTGCCAAGATACTTTACCCACCACATTTCTATTATCGAATCCCACGGCACCTTGGGCAAGACAACTTCTCTTCACGGGGAGGCTGGGCCCGCAAACCGAGGGCGTAGGGCTTGTGACTAGGTCTCCGTCGCTCCGGGGTCCGTAACTTTTGATCCGTAAGGAGTTACGAGGTGCACAGCATACAGTTGGAAAGCTCTCTGAGAGCTCTACGACGGGGGCAGCTAGCTTGCTAGGTGTGCCCTTTTTGGAGCTCAAAATTGAACGTTTTCATCAGTTTCGGGCCACTTTTCTTCTTTTGCTCTGTTTTTCCGTCCCGGATCGTACGTCGTGAGCTGTTAAAAGGACGACAACCTTACTCGCGGCACATTAGAGGACCCTACAATGCGTGGATATCACGTCTTGCGAGGATGCTGCGTTGTTGAAGCGGATGGGTTGTCGTTAAGCCCATTGGGCCTTTTGAATGGGCCATATCTCTAGGCTGGGACTGTGAACCGTTAACACATAAAGGAATTGTGCCCTCAACATGACGGGTGCGATCATACTAGCACTAATGCACCGGATCCCATCAGAACTCCGAAGTTAAGCGTGCTTGGGTGAGAGTAGTACTAGGATGGGTGACCCCCTGGGAAGTCCTCGTGTTGCACCCCCCTTTTCAATTTTTTTTGCTCCGGTTAGGGTTGCCAATATACTTTACCCACCACATTTCTATTATCGAATCCCACGGCACCTTGGGCAAGACAACTTCTCTTCACGTGGAAGCTGGGCATGCAAACCGAGGGCGTAGGGCTTGTGACCAGGTCTCCGTCGCTCCGGTGCCCATAACTTTTGATCCGTAAGGAGTTACGAGGCGCACAGCGTACCATTGGAAAGCTCTCTAAGAGCTCTACGATGGGGGCAGCTAGCTAGCTCGTTTTGCCCTTTTCGGAGCTCAAAATCGAACGTTTTCATCAGTTTCGAGCCACTTTTCTTTTTTCGCTCTATTTTCCATCCTGGATCGTACGTCGTGAGCTGCTAAAAGGACGACAACCTTACTCGCGGCATATTAGAGGACCCTACAATGCGTCGATATCACGTCTTGCGAGGATGCTGCGTTGTTGAAGCTGATGGGTTGTCGTTAAGCCCATTGGGCCTTTTGAATGGGCCATATTTCTGGGCTGGGACTGTGATCCGTTAACACATAAAGGAATTGTGCCCTCAACATGACGGGTGCGATCATACCAGCACTAATGCACCGGATCCCGTCAGAACTCCGAAGTTAAGCGTGCTTGGGGGAGAGTAGTACTAGGATGGGTGACCCCCTGGGAAGTCCTTATGTTGCACCCCCCTTTTCAATTTTTTTTGCTCCGGTTAGGGTTGCCAAGATACTTTACCCACCACATTTCTATTATCGAATCCCACGGCACCTTGGGCAAGACAACTTCTCTTCACGGGGAGGCTGGGCCCGCAAACCGAGGGCGTAGGGCTTGTGACTAGGTCTCCGTCGCTCCGGTGCCCATAACTTTTGATCCGTAAGGAGTTACGAGGTGCACAGCATACCGTTGGAAACCTCTCTGAGAGCTCTACGACGGGGGCAGCAAGCTTGCTTGCTGTGCCCTTTTTGGAGCTCAAAATCGAACGTTTTCATCAGTTTCGGGCCACTTTTCTTCTTTTGCTCTGTTTTTCCGTCCCGGATCGTACGTCGTGAGCTGTTAAAAGGACGACAACCTTACTCGCGGCACATTAGAGGACCCTACAATGCGTGGATATCACGTCTTGCGAGGATGCTGCGTTGTTGAAGCGGATGGGTTGTCGTTAAGCCCATTGGGCCTTTTGAATGGGCCATATCTCTAGGCTGGGACTGTGAACCGTTAACACATAAAGGAATTGTGCCCTCAACATGACGGGTGCGATCATACTAGCACTAATGCACCGGATCCCATCAGAACTCCGAAGTTAAGCGTGCTTGGGTGAGAGTAGTACTAGGATGGGTGACCCCCTGGGAAGTCCTCGTGTTGCACCCCCCTTTTCAATTTTTTTTGCTCCGGTTAGGGTTGCCAAGATACTTTACCCACCACATTTCTATTATCAAATACCACCGCACCTTGGCCAAGGCAAATTCTTTTCACATGGAGGCTGGGCCCGCAAACCGATGGCGTAGGGCTTGTGACCAGGTCTCCGTCGCTCCGGTGCACATAACTTTTAATCAGTAAGGAGTTACGAGGCGCACAGCATACCGTTGGAAAGCTCTCTGAGAGATCTACGACGGGGGCAGCTAGCTAGCTCGTTTTGCCCTTTTCGGAGCTCAAAATCGAACGTTTTCATCAGTTTCGGGCAACTTTTCTTCTTTTGCTCTATTTTCCATCCTGGATCGTACGTCGTGAGCTGCTAAAAGGACGACAACCTTACTCGCGGCATATTAGAGGACCCTACAATGCGTCGATATCACGTCTTGCGAGGATGCTGCGTTGTTGAAGCTGATGGGTTGTCGTTAAGCCCATTGGTCCTTCTGAATGGGTCATATCTCTAGGCTGGGACTGTGAACCGTTAACACATAAAGGAATTGTGCCCTCAACATGACGGGTGCGATCATACTAGCACTAATGCACCGGTTCCATCAGAACTCCGAAGTTAAGCGTGCTTAGGCGAGAGTAGTACTAAGATGGGTGACCCCATGGGAAGTCCTCATGTTGCACCCCCCTTTTCAATTTTTTTTGCTCCGGTAAGGGTTACCAAGATACTTTACCCACCACATTTCTATTATCGAATCCCACGGCACCTTGGGCAAGACAACTTCTCTTCACGGGGAGGCTGGGCCCGCAAACCGAGGGCGTAGGGGTTGTGACTAGGTCTCCGTCGCTCCGGTGCCCATAACTTTTGATCCGTAAGGAGTTACGAGGCGCACAGCATACCGTTGGAAAGCTCTCTGAGAGCTCTACGACGGGGGCAGCAAGCTCGCTTGTTGTGCCCTTTTTGGAGCTCAAAATCGAACGTTTTCATCAGTTTCGGGCCACTTTTCTTCTTTTGCTCTGTTTTTCCGTCCCGGATCGTACGTCGTGAGCTGTTAAAAGGACGACAACCTTACTCGCGGCACATTAGAGGACCCTACAATGCGTGGATATCACGTCTTGCGAGGATGCTGCGTTGTTGAAGCGGATGGGTTGTCGTTAAGCCCATTGGGCCTTTTGAATGGGCCATATCTCTAGGCTGGGACTGTGAACCGTTAACACATAAAGGAATTGTGCCCTCAACATGACGGGTGCGATCATACTAGCACTAATGCACCGGATCCCATCAGAACTCCGAAGTTAAGCGTGCTTGGGTGAGAGTAGTACTAGGATGGGTGACCCCCTGGGAAGTCCTCGTGTTGCACCCCCCTTTTCAATTTTTTTTGCTCCGGTTAGGGTTGCCAAGATACTTTACCCACCACATTTCTATTATCGAATCCCACGGCACCTTGGGCAAGACAACTTCTCTTCACGTGGAGGATGGGCCCGCAAACCGGTGCCCATTACTTTTGATCCGTAAGGAGTTACGAGGCACACAACATACCGTTGGAAAGCTCTCTGAGAGCTCTACGACTGGGGCAGCTAGCTAGCTCGTTGTGCCCTTTTCGAAGCTCAAAATCGAACGTTTTCATTAGTTTCGGGCCATTTTTCTTCTTTTGCTCTGTTTTTCCGTCCCGGATCGTACGTCGTGAGCTGTTAAAAGGATGACAACCTTACTCGCGGCACATTAGAGGATCCTACAATGCGTCGATATCCCGTCTTGCGAGGATGCTGTGTTGTTGAAGCGGATGGATCATCGTTAAGCCCATTGGGCCTTTTGAATGGGTTATATCTCTAGGCTGGGACTGTGAATCGTTAACACATAAAGGAATTGTGCCCTCAGCATGACGGGTGCGATCATACCAGCAATAATGCACCGGATCCCATCAGAATTCCGAAGTTAAGCGTGCTTGCGCGAGAGTAGTACTAGGATGGGTGACCCCCTGGGAAGTCCTCGTGTTTCACCCCACTTTTCAATTTTTTTTGCCCGGTTAAGGTTGCCAAGATACTTTACCCACCACATTTCTATTATCGAATCCCACGGCACCTTGGGCATGACAACTTCTCTTCACGTGGAGGCTGGGCCCGCAAACCGGTGCCCATTACTTTTGATCCGTAAGGAGTTACGAGGCGCACAGCATACCGTTGGAAAGCTCTCTGAGAGCTCTACGACGGGGGCAGCTAGCTTGCTTGCTATGTCCTTTTCGGAGCCCAAAATCGAACGTTTTCATCAGTTTTGGGCCACTTTACTTCTATTGCTCTGTTTTTCCGTCTCGGATCATACGTCGTGAGCTGTTAAAAGGACGACAACCTTACTCGCGGCACATTAGAGGACCCTACAATGCGTCGATATCACGTCTTGCGAGGATGCTGCGTTGTTGAAGCGGATGGGTTGTCGTTAAGCCCATTGGGCCTTTTGAATGGGCCATATCTCTAGGCTGGGACTGTGAACCGTTAACAAATAAAGGAATTATGCCCTTAACATGACGGGTGCAATCATACCGGCACTAATGCCCCAGATCCCATCAGAAATCCGAAGTTAAGCATGCATGGGCGAGAGTAGTATTAGGATGGGTGACCCCATGGGAAGTCCTCGTGTTGCACCCCCCTTTTCAATTTTTTTTGCTCCGGTTAGGGTTTCCAAGATACATTACCCACCACATTTCTATTATCGAATCCCACGGCACCTTGGGCAAGACAACTTCTCTTCACGGGGAGGCTGGGCCCGCAAACCGAGGGCGTAGGGCTTGTGACTAGGTCTCCGTCGCTCCGGTGCCCATAACTTTTGATCTGAAAGGAGTTACGAGGCGCACAGCATACCGTTGGAAAGCTCTCTGAGAGCTCTACGACAGGGGATGCTAGCTAGCTCGTTGTGCCCTTTTCGGAGCTCAAAATCGAACGTTTTCATCAGTTTCGGGCCACTTTTCTTCTTTTGCTCTGTTTTTCCATCCCGGATCGTACGTCGTGAGCTGCTAAAAGGACGACAACCTTACTCGCGGCACATTAGAGGACCCTATAATGCGTCGATATCACGTCTTGCGAGGATGCTGCGTTATTGATGCAGATGGGTTGTCGTTAAGCCCATTGGGCCTTCTGAATGGGTCATATCTCTAGGCTGGGACTGTGAACCGTTAACACATAAAGGAATTGTGCCCTCAACATGACGGGTGCGATCTGACCAGCACTAATGCACCGGATCCCATCAGAACTCCGAAGTTAAGCGTGTTTGGGCGAGAGTAGTACTCAGAAGGGTGACCCCATGGGAAGTTCTCGTGTTGCACCCCCCTTTTCAATTTTTTTTGCTCCGGTTAGGGTTGCCAAGATACTTTACCCACCACATTTCTATTATCGAATCCCACGGCACCTTGGGCAAGACAACTTCTCTTCACCGGGAGGCTGGGCCCGCAAACCGAGGGCGTAGGGCTTGTGACTAGGTCTCCGTCGCTCCGGTGCCCATAACTTTTGAGCCGGAAGGGGGTACGGGGCGCACAGCATAGCGGTGGAAAGCTCTCTGAGAGCTCTACGACGAGGGAAGCTTGCTAGCTCGCTGTGCCCTTTTCGGAGCTCAAAATCGAACGTTTTCATCAATTTGGGGCCACTTTTCTTCTTTTGCTCTATTTTTCCGTCTCGGATCGTACTTCGTGAGCTGTTAGAAGGACGACAACCTTACTCGCGGCACATTAGTGGACCCTACAATGCGTCGATATCACGTCTTGCGAGGATGCTGCGTTGTTGAAGCAGATGGGTTGTCGTTAAGCCCATTGGGCCTTTTGAATGGGTCATATATATAGGCTGGAACTGTGAACCGTTAACACATAAAGGAATTGTGCCCTCAACATGACGGGTGCGATCATACCAGCACTAATGCACCGGATCCCATCAAAACTCCGAAGTTAAGCGTGCTTGGGCGAGAGTAGTACTAGGATGGGTGACCCCTTGGGAAGTCCTCGTGTAGCACCCCCCTTTTCAATTTTTTTTGCCCGGTTAGGGTTGCCAAGATACTTTAGCCACCACATTTCTATTATCGAATCCCACGGCACCTTGGGCAAGAGAACTTCTCTTCACGTGGAGGCTGGGCCCGCAAACCGGTGCCCATTACTTTTGATCCGTAAGGAGTTACGAGGCGCACAGCATACCGTTGGAAAGCTCTCTGAGAGCTCTACGACGGGGGCAGCAAGCTTGCTTGCAGTGCCCTTTTCGGAGCTCAAAATCGAACGTTTTCATCATTTTCGGGCCACTTTTCTTCTTTGGCTCTGTTTTTCCGTCCCGGATCGTATGTCGTGAGCTGTTAAAAGGACGACAACCTTACTCGCGGCACATTAGAGGACCCTACAATGCGTCGATATCACGTCTTGCGAGGATGCTGCGTTGTTGAAGCGGATGGGTTGTCGTTAAGCCCATTGGGTCTTTTGAATGGGCCATATCTCTAGGCTGGGACTGTGAACCGTTAACACATAAAGGAACTGTGCCCTCAACATGACGGGTGCGATCATACCAGCACTAATACACCGGATCCCATCAGAACTCCGAAGTTAAGCGTGCTTGGGCGAGAGTAGTACTAGGATGGATGACCCCATGGGAAGTCCTCGTGTTGCACCCCCCTTTTCAATTTTTTTTGCTCCGGTTAGGGGTGGCAAGAGACCTTACCCACCACATTTCTATTATCTAATCCCACGGCACCTTGGGCAAGACAACTTCCCTTCACGTGGAGGCTGGGCCCCCAAACCCAGGGGCCCGGGCTTGGGGCCAGGTCTCCGGCGGTCTGGTGCCCATACCTTTTTATCCGTAAGGAGTTACGAGGCGCATAGCACACCGTTGGAAAGCTCTCTGAGAGCTCTACGACGGGGGCAGCAAGCAAGCTTGCTGTGACCTTTTCGGAGCACGAAATCCGGTGTTTTCATTAGTTTCGGTCCACTTTTCTTCTTTTGCTCTATTTTTCCGTCCCGGATCGTACGTCGTGAGCTGTTAAAAGGACGACAACCTTACTCGCGGGTCATTAGAGGGCCCTACAATGCGTCGATATCACGTCTTACGAGGATGCTGCATTGTTGAAGCGGATGGGTTGTCGTTAAGCCCATTGGGCCTTCTAAATGGGCCATATCTCTAGGCTGGGACTGTGAACCGTTAACACATAAAGGAATTGTGCCCTCAACATGACGGGTGTGATCATACCAGCACTAATGCACCGTATCCCATCAGAACTCCGAAGTTAAGCGTGCTTGGAAGAGAGTAGTACTAGGATGGGTGACCCCCTGGGAAGTCCTCGTGTTGCACCCCCCTTTTCAATTTTTTTTCCTCCGGTTAGGGTTGCCAAGATACTTTACCCACTACATTTTTATTATCAAATCCCACGGCACCTTGGCCAAGACAAATTCTTTTCACGTGGAGGCTGGGCCCGCAAAACGATGGCGTAGGGCTTTTGACCAGGTCTCCGTCGCTCCGGTGCCCATAACTTTTGATCCGTAAGGAGTTACGAGGCGCACAGCATACCGTTGGAAAGCTCTCTGAGAGCTCTACGACGGGGGAAGCTAGCTAGCTCGTTTTGCCCTTTTCGGAGCTCAAAATCGAACGTTTTCATCAGTTTCGGGCAACTTTTCTTCTTTTGCTCTATTTTCCATCCTGGATCGTACGTCGTGAGCTGCTAAAAGGACGACAACCTTACTCGCGGCATATTAGAGGACCCTACAATGCGTCGATATCACGTCTTGCGAGGATGCTGCGTTGTTGAAGCTGATGGGTTGTCGTTAAGCCCATTGGTCCTTCTGAATGGGTCATATCTCTAGGCTGGGACTGTGAACCGTTAACACATAAAGGAATTGTGCCCTCAAGATGACGGGTGCGATCATACTAGCACTAATGCACCGGATCACATCAGAACTCCGAAGTTAAGCGTGCTTGGGCGAGAGTAGTACTTGAATGGGTGACCCCATGGGAAGTCCTCATGTTGCACCCCCCTTTTCAATTTTTTTTGCTCCGGTTAGGGTTACCAAGATACTTTACCCACCACATTTCTATTATCGAATCCCACGGCACCTTGGGCAAGACAACTTCTCTTCACGTAGAGGCTGGGCCCGCAAACCGAGGGCGTAGGGCTAGTGACCAGGTCTCCGTCGCTCCGGTGCCCATAACTTTTGATCCGTAAGGAGTTACGTGGCGCACAGCATACCGTTGGAAAGCTCTCCGAACGCTCTACGACGGGGGAAGCTAGCTTGCTCGCTGTGCACTTTTTGGAGCTTAAAATCGAACGTTTTCATCAGTTTCGAGTCACTTTTCTTCTTTTGCTTTGTTTTTTCGTCCCGGATCGTACGTCGTGAGCTGTTAAAAGGACGACAACCTTACTCGCGGCACATTAGAGGACCCTACAAGGCGCCGATATCACGTCTTGCGAGGATGCTGCGTTGTTGAAGCGGATGGGTTGTCGTTAAGCCCATTGGGCCTTTTGAATGGGCCATATCTCTAGGCTGGGACTGTGAACCGTTAACACATAAAGGAATTGTGCCCTCAACATGACGGGTGCGATCATACTAGCACTAATGCACCGGATCCCATCAGAACTCCGAAGTTAAGCGTGCTTGGGTGAGAGTAGTACTAGGATGGGTGACCCCCTGGGAAGTCCTCGTGTTGCACCCCCCTTTTCAATTTTTTTTGCTCCGGTTAGGGTTGCCAAGATACTTTACCCACCACATTTCTATTATCGAATCCCACGGCACCTTGGGCAAGACAACTTCTCTTCACGTGGAGGCTGGGCCCGCAAACCGGTGCCCATAACTTTTGATCCGTAAGGAGTTACGAGGCGCACAACATACCGTTGGAAAGCTCTCTGAGAGCTCTACGACGAGGGCAGCTAGCTAGCTCGTTATGCCCTTTTCGGAGATCAAAATCGAACATTTTCATCAGTTTTGGGCCACTTTTCTTCTTTTGCTCTGTTTTTCCGTCCCGGATCGTACGTCGTGAACTGTTAAAAGGACGACAACCAGACTCGCAGCACATTAGAGGACCCTACAATGCGTCGATATCACGTCTTGTTAGGATGCTGCGTTGTTGAAGCGGATGGATCGTCGTTAAGCCCATTGGGCCTTTTGAATGGGTTATATCTCTAGGCTGGGACTGTGAACCATTAACACATAAAGGAATTGTGCCCTAACCATGACGGGTGCGATAATACCAGCACTAATGCACCGAATCCCATCAGAACTCCGAAGTTAAGCGTGGTTGCGCGAGAGTAGTACTAGGATGGGTGACCCCTTGGGAAGTCCTCATGGTGCACCCCCATTTTCAATTTTTTTTGCTCCGGTTAGGGTTGCCAAGATACTTTATACACCACATTTCTATTATCAAATCCCACGACACCTTGGGCAAGACAACTTCTCTTCACGTGGAGGCTGGGCCCGCAAATCGGTGCCCATTACTTTTGATCCGTAAGGAGTTACGAGGCGCACAGCATACCGTTGGAAAGCTCTCTGAGAGCTCTACGACGGGGGCAGCTAACTTGCTTGCTATGCCCTTTTCGGAGCTCAAAATCGAACGTTTTCATCAGTTTCGGGCCAATTTACTTCTATTGCTCTGTTTTTCCGTCTCGGATCATCCGTCGTGAGCTGTTAAAAGGACGACAACCTTACTCGCGGCACATTAGAGGACCCTACAATGCGTCGATATCACGTCTTGCGAGGATGCTACGTTGTTGAAGCCGATGGGTTGTCGTTAAGCCCATTGGGCCTTTTGAATGGGCCATCTCTCTAGGTTGGGACTGTGAACCGTTAAAAAATAAAGGAATTGTGCCCACAACATGACGGGTGCGATCATACCAGCACTAATGCACCGGATCCCATCAGAACTTCGAAGTTAAGCGTGCTTGGACAAGAGTAGTACTAGGTTGGGTGACCCCATGGGAAGTCCTTGTGTTGCACCCCCCTTTTCAATTTTTTTTGCTCCGGTTAGGGTTGCCAAGATACTTTACCCACCACATTTCTATTATCGAATCCCACGGCACCTTGGGCAAGACAACTTCTCTTCACGGGGAGGCTGGGCCCGCAAACCGAGGGCGTAGGGCTTGTGACTAGGTCTCCGTCGCTCCGGTGCCCATAACTTTTGATCTGTAAGGAGTTACGAGGCGCACAGCATACCGTTGGAAAGCTCTCTGAGAGCTCTACGACGGGGGCAGCTAGCTAGCTCGTTGTGCCCTTTTCGGAGCTCAAAATCGAACGTTTTCATCAGTTTCGGGCCACTTTTCTTCTTTTGCTCTGTTTTTCCATCCCGGATCGTACGTCGTGAGCTGTTAAAAGGACGACAACCTTACTCGCGGCACATTAGAGGACCCTACAATGCGTCGATATCACGTCTTGCGAGGATGCTGCGATATTGATGCGGATGGGTTGTCGTTAAGCCCATTGGGCCTTTTGAATGGGTCATATCTCTAGGCTGGGACTGTGAACCGCTAACACATAAAGGAATTGTGCCCTCAACATGACGGGTGCGATCATACCAGCACTAATGCACCGGATCCCATCAGAACTCGGAAGTTAAGCGTGCTTGGGCGAGAGTAGTACTAGGATGGGTGCCCCCTTGGGAAGTCCTCGTGTTGCACCCCCCTTTTCAATTTTTTTTGCTCCGGTTAGGGTTGCCAAGATACTTTACCCACCACATTTCTATTATCGAATCCCACGGCACCATGGGCAAGACAACTTCTCTTCACGGGGAGGCTGGGCCCGCAAACCGAGGGCGTAGGGCTTGTGACTAGGTCTCCGTCGCTCCGGTGCCCATAACTTTTGATCCGTAAGGAGTTACGAGGCGCACAGCATACCGTTGGAAAGCTCTCTGAGAGCTCTACGACGGGGGAAGCTAGCTAGCTCGCTGTGCCCTTTTCGGAGCTCAAAATCGAACGTTTTCATCAGTTTCGGGCCACTTTTCTTCTTTTGCTCTGTTTTTCCGTCCCGGATCGTACGTCGTGAGCTGTTAAAAGGACGACAACCTTACTCGCGGCACATTAGAGGACCCTACAATGCGTCGATATCACGTCATGCGAGGATGCTGCGCTGTTGAAGCGGATGGGTTGTCGTTAAGCCCATTGGGCCTTTTGAATGGGTCATATCTATAGGCTGGGACTGTGAACCGTCAACACATAAAGGAATTGTGCCCTCAACATGACTGGTGCGATCATACCAGCACTAATGCGCCGGATCCCATCAGAACTCCGAAGTTAAGCGTGCTTGGGCGAGAGTAGTACTAGGATGGTTGAGCCCTTGGGAAGCCCTCGTGTTGCACCCCACTTTTCAATTTTTTTTGCTCCGGTTAGGGTTGCCAAGATACTTTACCCACCACATTTCTATTATCGAATCCCACGGCACCTTGGGCAAGACAACTTCTCTTCACGGGGAGGCTGGGCCCGCAAACCGAGGGCGTAGGGCTTGTGACTAGGTCTCCGTCGCTCCGGTGCCCATAGCTTTTGATCCGTAAGGAGTTACGAGGTGCACAGCATACCGTTGGAAAGCTCTCTGAGAGCTCTACGACGGGGGCAGCTAGCTTGCTTGCTGTGCCCTTTTCGGAGCTCAAAATCGAACGTTTTCATCAGTTTCGGGCCACTTTTCTTCTTTTGCTCTGTTTTTCCGTCCCGGATCGTACGTCGTGAGCTATTAAAAGGACGACAACCTTACTCGCGGCACATTAGAGGACCCTACAATGCGTCGATATCACGTCTTGCGAGGATGCTGCGTTGTTGAAGCGGATGGGTTGTCGTTAAGCCCATTGGGCCTTTTGAATGGGCCATATCTCTAGGCTGGGACTGTGAACCGTTAACACATAAAGGAATTGTGCCCTCAACATGACAGGTGCGATCATACTAGCACTAATGCACCGGATCCCATCAGAACTCCGAAGTTAAGCGTGCTTGGGTGAGAGTAGTACTAGGATGGGTGACCCCCTGGGAAGTCCTCGTGTTGCACCCCCCTTTTCAATTTTTTTTGCTCCGGTTAGGGTTGCCAAGATACTTTACCCACCACATTTCTATTATCGAATCCCACTGCACCTTGGGCAAGACAACTTCTCTTCACGTGGAGGCTGGGCCCGCAAACCGGTGCCCATAACTTTTGATCCGTAAGGAGTTACGAGGCGCACAGCATACCGTTGGAAAGCTCTCTGAGAGCTCTACGACGGGGGCAGCAAGCTAGCTCGTTGTGCCCTTTTCGGAGCTCAAAATCGAACGTTTTCATTAGTTTCGGGCCACTTTTCTTCTTTTGCTCTGTTTTTCCGTCCCGGATCGTACGTCGTGAGCTGTTAAAAGGACGACAACCTTACTCGCGGCACATTAAAGGACCCTACAATGCGTCGATATCACATCTTGCGAGGATGCTGCGTTGTTGAAGCGGATGGATCGTCGTTAAGCCCATTGGGCCTTTTGAATGGGTTATATCTCTAGGCTGGGACTGTGAATCGTTAACACATAAAGGAATTGTGCCCTCAGCATGACGGGTGCGATCATACCAGCACTAATGCACCGGATCCCATCAGAACTCCGAAGTTAAGTGTGCTTGCGCGAGAGTAGTACTAGGATGGGTGACCCCCTGGGAAGTCCTCGTGTTTCACCCCACTTTTCAATTTTTTTTGCCTGGTTAAGGTTGCCAAGATACTTTACCCACCACATTTCTATTATCGAATCCCACGGCACCTTGGGCAAGACAACTTCTCTTCACGGGGAGGCTGGGCCCGCAAACCGGTGCCCACTACTTTTGATCCGAAAGGAACTACGAGGCGCACTGCATACCGTTGGAAAGCTCTCTGAGAGCTCTACGACGGGGGCAGCTAACTTGCTTGCTATGCCCTTTTCGGAGCTCAAAATCGAACGTTTTCCTCAGTTTCGGGCCACTTTTCTTCTTTTGCTCTATTTTTCCGTCTCGGATCATACGTCGTGAGCTGTTAAAAGGACGACAACCTTACTCGCGGCACATTAGAGGAACCTACAATGCGTCGATACCACGTCTTGCGAGGATGCTGCGTTGTTGAAGCGGATGGGTTGTCGTTAAGCCCATTGGGCCTTTTGAATAGGCCATATCTCTAGGCTGGGAGTGTGAACTGTTAACAAATAAAGGAATTGTGCACTCAACCTGACGGGTGCGATCATACCAGCACTAATGCACCGGATCCCATAAGAACTCCGAAGTTAAGCGAGCTTGGGCGAGAGTAGTACTAGGATGGGTGACCCCTTAGGAAGTCCTCGTGTTGCACCCCCCTTTTCAATTTTTTTTTGCTCCGGCTAGGATTGCCAAGATACTTTATCCACCACATTTCTATTATCGAATCCCACGGCTCCTTGGGCAAGACACCTTCTCTTCCCGGGGGGGCTGGGCCCGCAAATCGAGCGCGTAGGGCTTGTGACTAGGTGGCCGTCGCTCCGGTGCCCATAACTTTTGATCCGTAAGGAGTTACGAGGCGCACAGCATACCGTTGGAAAGCTCTCTGAGAGCTCTACGACGGGGGAAGCTAGCTAGCTCGATGTGCCCTTTTCGGAGCTCAAAATCGAACGTTTTCATCAGTTTCGGGCCACTTTTCTTCTTTTGCTCTGTTTTTCCATCACGGATCGTACGGCGTGAGCTGTTAAAAGGACCACAACCTTACTCGCGGCACATTAGAGGCCCCTCCACTGCGTCGATATCACGTCTTGCGAGGATGCTGCGTTGTTGAAGCGGATGGGTTGTCGTTAAGCCCATTGGGCCTTTTGAATGGGCCATATCTCTAGGCTGGGACTGTGAACCGTTAACACATAAAGGAATTGTGCCCTCAACATGACGGGTGCGATCATACCAGCACTAATGCACCGGATCCCATCAGAACTCCGAAGTTAAGCGTGTTTGGGCGAGAGTGGTACTCGGAAGGGTGACCCCATGGGAAGTCCTCATGTTGCACCCACCTTTTCAATGTTTTTTGCTCCGGTTAGGGTGGCCAAGATCCTTTCCCGACCACATTTCTATTATCGAATCCCACGGCACCTTGGGCAAGACAACTTCTCTTCACGGGGAGGCTGGGCCTGCAAACCGAGGGCGTAGGGCTTGTGACTAGGTCTCCGTCGCTCCGGTGCCCATAACTTTTGATCCGTAAGGAGTTACGAGGTGCACAGCATACCGTTGGAAAGCTCTCTGAGAGCTCTACGACGGGGGCAGCAAGCTTGCTTGCTATGCCCTTTTCGGAGCTCAAAATCGAACGTTTTCATCAGTTTCGGGCCACTTTTCTTCTTTTGCTCTATTTTTCCGTCCCGGATCGTACGTCGTGAGCTGTTAAAAGGATGACAACCCTACTCGCGGCATATTAGAGGACCCTACAATGCGTCGATATCACGTCTTGCAAGGATGCTGCGTTGTTGAAGCGGATGGGTTGTCGTTAAGCCCATTGGGCCTTTTGAATGGGTCATATCTATAGGCTGGGACTGTGAACCGTTAACACATAAAGGAATTGTGCCCTCAACATGACTGGTGCGATCATACCAGCACTAATGCACCGGATCCCATCAGAACTCCGAAGTTAAGCGTGGTTGGGCGAGAGTAGTACTAGGATTGGTGACCCCTTGGGAAGTCCTCGTGTTGCACCCCACTTTTCAATTTTTTTTTCTCCGGTTAGGGTTGCCAAGATACTTTACCCACCACATTTCTATTATCGAATCCCATGGCACCTTGGGCAAGACAACTTCTCTTCACGTGGAGGCTGGGCCAGCAAACCGAGGGCGTAGGGCTTGTGACCAGGTCTCCGTCGCTCCGGTTCCCATAACTTCTGATCCGTAAGGAGGTACGAGGCGCACAGCATACCGTTGGAAAGCTCTCTGAGCGCTCTACGAAGGGGGTAGCAAACTAGCTCGCTGTGACCTTTTTGGAGCTCAAAATCAAATGTTTTCATCAGTTTCGGGCCACTTTTCTTCTTTTGCTCTGTTTTTCCGTCCCGGATCGTACGTCGTGAGCTGTTAAAAGGACGACAACCATACTAGCGGCACATTAGAGGACCCTACAATGCGTCGATATCACGTC
The DNA here is from genome assembly GCA_037974665.1 of Ehretia macrophylla. Taxonomy (NCBI): domain Eukaryota; kingdom Viridiplantae; phylum Streptophyta; class Magnoliopsida; order Boraginales; family Ehretiaceae; genus Ehretia; species Ehretia macrophylla. Next base: position 3,449,321 of record CM075773.1, read on the forward strand.
TTGCGAGGATGCTGCGTTGTTGAAGGGGATGGGTTGTCGTTAAGCCCATTGGGCCTTTTGAATGGGCCATATCTCTAGGCTGGTACTGTGAACCGTTAAAACATAAAGGAATTGTGCCCTCAACATGACGGGTGCGAACATACCAGCACTAATGCACCGGATCCGATCAGAACTCCGAAGTTAAGCGTGCTTGGGCGAGAGTAGTACTAGGATGGGTGACCCGCTGGGAAGTCCTCGTGTTGCACCCCCCTTTTCAATTTTTTTTGCTCCGGTTAGGGTTGCCAAGATACTTTACCCACCACATTTCTATTATCGAATCCCACGGCACCTTGGGCAAGACAACTTCTCTTCACGTGGAGGCTGGGCCCGCAAATCGGTGCCCATAACTTTTGATCCGTAAGGAGTTACGAGGTGCACAGAATACCGTTGGAAAGCACTCTGAGAGCTCTACGACCGGGGCCGCTAGCTTGCTTGCTGTGCCTTTTTCGGAGCTCAAAATCGAACGTTTTCCTCAGTTTCGGGCCACTTTTCTTCTTTTGCTCTGTTTTTCCGTCCCGGATCGTACGTCGTGAGCTGTTAAAAGGACGACAACCTTACTCGCGGCACATTAGAGGACCCTACAATGCGTCGATATCATGTCTTGCGAGGATGCTGCGTTGTTGAAGCGGATGGGTTGTCGTTAAGCCCATTGGGCCTTTTGAATGGGCCATATCTCTAGGGTGGGACTCTGAACCGTTAACACAGAGAGGAATTGTGCCCTCAACATGACGGGTGCGATCATAGCAGTACTAATGCACCGGATCCCATCAGAACTCCGAAGTTAAGCGTGCTTGGGCGAGAGTAGTACTAGGATGGGTGACCCCCTGGGAAGTCCTCGTGTTGCACCCCCCTTTTCAATTTTTTTTGCTCCGGTTAGGGTTGCCAAGATACTTTACCCACCACATTTCTATTATCGAATCCCACGGCACCTTGGGCAAGACAACTTCCCTTCACGTGGAGGCTGGGCCAGCAAACCGAGGGCGTAGGGCTTGTGACCAGGTCTCCGTCGCTTTGGTGCCCATAACTTTTGATCCGTAAGGAGTTACGAGGCGCACAGCATACCGTTGGAAAGCTCTCTGAGAGCTCTACGACGGTGCCAGCAAGCTAACTAGCTGTGCCCTTTTCGGAGCTCAAAATCGAACGTTTTCATCAGTTTCGGGCCACTTTTCTTCTTTCGCACTATTTTTCCATCCGGTTAGGGTTGCCAAGAAACTTTACCCACCACATTTCTATTATCGAATCCCACGGCAGCTTGGGCAAGACAACTTCTCTTCATGTGGAGGCTGGGCCCGCAAACCGGTGCCCATAACTTTTGATCCGTAAGGAGTTACGAGGCGCACAGCATATCGTTGTAAAGCTCTCTAAGAGCTATACGACGGGGGTAGCAAGCTAGCTCGTTGTGCCATTCTCGGAGCTCAAAATCGAACATTTTCATCAGTTTCGGGCGACTTTTCTTCTTTTGCTCTGTTTTTCCGTCCCGGATCGTACGTCGTGAGCTGTTAAAAGGACGACAACCATACTCGCGGCACATTAGAGGACCCTACAATGCGTCGATATCACGTCTTGCGAGGATGCTGCATTGTTGAAGCGGATGGGTCGTCGTTAAGCCCATTGGGCCTTTTGAATGGGTCATATCACTAGGCTGGGACTGTGAATCGTTCACACATAAAGGAATTGTGCCCTCAGCATGACGGGTGCGATCATACCAGTACTAATGCACCGGATCTCATCAGAACTCTGAAGTTAAGCGTGCTTGGGCGAGAGTAGTACTAGGATGGGTGACCCCCTGGGAAGTCCTCGTGTTGCTCCCCCCTTTTCAATTTTTTTTGCTCCGGTTAGGGTTGCCAAGATACTTTAGCCACCACATTTCTATTATCGAATCCCACGGCACCTTGGGCAAGAGAACTTCTCTTCACGTGGAGGCTGGGCCCGCAAACCGGTGCCCATTACTTTTGATCCGTAAGGAGTTACGAGGCGCACAGCATACCGTTGGAAAGCTCTCTGAGAGCTCTACGACGAGGGCAGCTAGCTTGCTTGCTGTGCCCTTTTCGGAGCTCAAAATCGAACGTTTTCATCAATTTCGGGCCACTTTTCTTCTTTTGCTCTGTTTTTCCGTCCCGGATCGTACGTCGTGAGCTGTTAAAAGGACGACAACCTTACTCGCGGCACATTAGAGGACCCTACAATGCGTCGATATCACGTCTTGCGAGGATGCTGCGTTGTTGAAGCGGATGGGTTGTCGTTAAGCCCATTGGGCCTTTTGAATGGGCCATATCTCTAGGCTGGGACTGTGAACCGTTAACAAATAAAGGAATTGTGCCCTCAACATGACGGGTGCGATCATACCAGCACTAATGCACCGGATCCCATCAGAACTTCGAAGTTAAGTGAGCTTGGGCGAGAGTAGTACTAGGATGGGTGACCCCATAGGAAGTCCTCGTGCTGCACCGCCCTTTTCAATTTTTTTAGCTCCGGTTAGGGTTGCCAAGATACTTTACCCACCACATTTCTATAATCGAATCCCACAGCACCTTGGGCAAGACAACTTCTCTTCACGTGGAGGCTGGGCCCGCAAACCGAGGCCCATAACTTTTGATCCGTAAAGAGTTACAAGGCGCACAGCATACCGTTGGAAAGCTCTCTGAGAGCTCTAGGACGGGGGCACCAAGCTAGCTCGTTGTGCCCTTTTCGGAGCTCAAAATCGAACGTTTTCATCAGTTTCGGGCCACTTTTCTTCTTTTGCTCTGTTTTTCCGTCCCGGATCGTACGTCGTGAGCTGTTAAAAGGACGACAACCTTACTCGCGGCATATTAGAGGACCCTACAATGCGTCGATATCACGTCTTGCGAGGATGCTGCGTTGTTGAAGCGGATGGTTTGTCGTTAAGCCCATTGGGCCTTTTGAATGGGTCATATCTCTAGGCTGGGACTGTGAACCGTCAACACATAAAGGATTGTGCCCTAAATATGATGGGTACGATCATACCAGCACTAATGCACCGGATCCCATCAGAACTTCGAAGTTAAGCGTGCTTGGTCGAGAGTAGTACTAGGATGGGTGACCCCGTGGGAAATCCTCGTGTTGCACCTCCCATATCAATTTTTTTTGCTCCGGTTAGGGTTGCCAAGATACTTTACCCTCCTCATTTCTATTATCGAATCCCACGGCACCTTGGGCAAGACAAATTCTCTTCACGTGGAGGCTGGGCCCGCAAACTGGTGCCCATAACTTTTGATCCGTAAGGAGTTACGAGGCGCACAGCATACCGTTGGAAAGCTCTCTGAGAGCTCTACGACGAGACAACAAGCTTTCTTGTTGTGCCCTTTTCGGAGCGCAAAATCGAACATTTTCATCAGTTTCGGGCCACTTTTCTTCTTTTGGTCTGTTTTTTCATCCCGGATCGTACGTCGTGAGCTGTTAAAAGGACGACAACCTTACTCGCGGCACATTAGAGGACCCTACAATGCGTCGATATCACGTCTTGCGAGGATGCTGCGTTGTTGAAGCGGATGGGTTGTCGTTAAGCCCATTGGGCCTTTTGAATGAGCCATATCTCTAGGCTGGGACTGTGAACCGTTAACACATAAAGGAATTGTGCCCTCAACATGACGGGTGGGATCATAGCAGCACTAAGGCACGAGAGCCCATCAGAACTCCAAAGTTAAGCGTGCTTGGGCAAGAGTAGTATTACGATGGGTGACCCCCTAGGAAGTCCTCGTGGTGCACCCCCATTTTCAATTTTTTTTTCTCCGGTTAGGGTTGCCAAGATACTTTACCCACCACATTTCTATTATCGAATCCCATGGCACCTTGGGCAAGACAGCTTCTCTTCACGTGGAGGCTGGGCCCGCAAACCGACGGCGTATGGCTTGTGACCAGGTCTCCGTCGTTCCGGTGCCCATAACTTTTGATCCGTATGGAGTTACGAGGCGCACAGCATACCGTTGGAAAGCTCTCTGAGAGCACTACGACAGGGGCAGCCAGCTAGCTTGCTGTGCCCTTTTCGGAACTCAAAATTGAACGTTTTCATCAGTTTCGGGCCACTTTTCTTCTTTTGCTCAGTTTTTCCGTCCCGGATCGTACGTCATGAGCTGTTAAAAGGACAACAACCTTACTCGCGGCACATTAGAGGACCCTACAATGGGTCGATATCACGACTTGCCACGATGCTGCGTTGTTGAAGCGGATGGGTTGTCGTTAAGCCCATTAGGCCTTTTGAATGGGCCATCTCTCTAGGATAGGACTGTGAACAGTTAACACATATAGGAATTGTGCCCTCAACATGACGGGTGCGATCATACCAGCACTAAAGCACCGGATCCCATTAGAACTCCGAAGTTTAGCGTGGTTGGGTGAGAGTAGTACTAGGATGGGTGACCCCCTGGGAAGTCCCCGCGTTGCTCCCCATTTTCAATTTTTTTTGCCCGGGTTAGGGTTGCCAAGATACTTTATCCACCAAATCTCTATTACTGAATCCCACGGAACCTTGGGCAAGACAACTTCTCTTCACGTGGAGGCTGGGACCGCAAACTGGTGCCCATAACTTTTGATCCGTAAGGAGTTACGAGGCGCACAACATACCGTTGGAAAGCTCTCTGAGAGCTCTACGACGAGGGCAGCTAGCTAGCTCGCTGTGCCCTTTTCGGAGCTCAAAATCGAACGTTTTCATCAGTTTCGGGCCACTTTTCTTCTTTCGCTCTGTTTTTCCGTCCCGGATCGTACGTCGTGAGCTGTTAAAAGGACGACAACCTTAATCGCGGCACATTAGAGGACCCTACAATGCGTCGATATCCCGTCTTGCGAGGATGCTGCATTGTTGAAGCGGATGGGTTGTCGTTAAGCCCATTGGGCCTTTTGAATGGGCCATATCTCTAGGCTGGGACTGTGAACCGTTAACACATAAAGGAATTGTGCCCTCAACATGACGGGTGCGATCATACCAGCACTAATGCCCCGGATCCCATCAGAACTCCGAAGTTAAGCGTGCTTGGGCGAGAGTAGTACTAGGATGGGTGACCCCCTGGGAAGTCCTCGTGTTGCACCCCTCTTTTCAATTTTTTTTGCTCCGGTTAGGGTTGCCAAGATACTTTACCCACCACATTTCTATTATCGAATCCCACGGCACCCTGGGCAAGACAACTTCTCTTCACGTGGAGGCTGGGCCCGCAATCCGGTGCCCATAACTTTTGATCCGTAAGGAGTTACGAGGCACACAGCATACCGTTGGAAAGCAATCTAAGAGCTCTACGATAGGTGCAGCTAGCTAGCTCTCTGTGCCCTTTCCTGAGCTCGAAATCGAATGTCTTCATCAGCTTTGGGCCATTTTTCTTCTTTTGCCCTGTTTTTCCGTCCCGGATCGTACGTCGTGAGCTGTTAAAAGGACGACAACCTTACTCGCGGCACATTAGAGAGCCCTACAACGCGTTGATATCACATCTTGGGAAGATACTGTGTTGTTGAGGCGGATGGGTTGTCGTTAAGCCCATTGGGCCTTTTGAATGGGTCATCTCTCTGGGCTGGGATTGTGAACCGTAAACACATAAGGGATTTATGCCCTCAACATGACTGGTGAGATCATACCAGCACTAATGCACCGAATCCCATCAGAACTCCGAAGTTAAGCGTGCTTGGGCGAGAGTAGTACTAGGATGGGTGACCCCCTGGGAAGTCCTCGTGTTGCACCCCCCTTTTCAATTTTTTTTGCTCCGGTTAGGGTTGCCAAGATACTTTACCCACCACATTTCTATTATCGAATCCCACGGCACCTTGGGCAAGACAACTTCTCTTCACGTGGAGGCTGGGCCCGCAAACCGGTGCCCATAACTTTTGATCCGTAAGGAGTTACGAGGCGCACAGCATACCGTTGGAAAGCTCTCTGAGAGCTCTACGACGGGGGCAGCTAGCTAGCTCGCTATGCCCTTTTCGGAGCTCAAAATCGAACGTTTTCATCAGTTTCGGGCCACTTTTCTTCTTTTGCTCTGTTTTTCCGTCCCGGATCGTACGTCGTGAGCTGTTAAAAGGACGACAACCTTACTCGCGGCACATTAGAGGACCCTACAATGCATCGATATCCCGTCTGGCGAGGATGCTGCGTTGTTGAAGCGGGTGGGTTGTCGCTAAGCCTATTGGGCCTTTTCAATGGGCCATATCTCTAGGCTGGGACTGTGAACCGTTAACACAAAAAGGAATTGTGCCCTCAACATGACGGGTGCGATCATACCAGCACTAATGCACTTGATCCCATCAGAACTCCGAAGTTAAGCGTGCTTGGGCGAGGGTAGTACTAGGATGGTTGACCCCCTGGGAAGTCCTCGTGTTGCACCCCCCTTTTCAATTTTTTTTGCTCCGGTTAGGGTTGCCAAGATACTTTACCCACCACATTTCTATTATCTAATCCATGGCACCTTGGGCAAGACAACTTCTCTTCACGTGGAGGCTGGGCCCGCAAACCGAAGGCGTAGGTCTTGTGACCAGGTCTCCGTAGCTCCGGTGCCCATTACTTTTGATCCGTAAGGAGTTACGAGGCGCACAGCATACCGTTGGAATGCTCTCTGAGATCTCTACGACGGGTGCAGCAAGCTAGCTTGCTGTGCCCTTTTCGTAGCTCGAAATCGAACGTTTTCATCAGTTTCGGGCCACTTTTCTTCTTTTGCTCTGTTTTTCCATCCCGGATCGTACGTCGTGAGCTATTAAAAGGACGACAACCTTACTCGCGGCACATTAGAGGACCCTACAATGCGTCGATATCACGTCTTGCGAGGATGCTGCGTTGTTGAAGCGGATGGGTTGTCGTTAAGCCCATTGGGCCTTTTGAATGGGTCATATCTCTAGGCTGGGACTGTGAACCGTTAACACATAAAGGAATTGTGCCCTCAACATGACGGGTGCGATCATACCAGCACTAATGCACCGGATCCCATCAGAACTCCGAAGTTAAGCGTGCTTGGGCGAGAGTAGTACTAGGATGGGTGACCCCTTGGGAAGTCCTCGTGTTGCACCCCCCTTTTCAATTTTTTTTGCTCCGGTTAGGGTTTCCAAGATACTTTACCCACCACATTTCTATTATCGAATCCCACGGCACCTTGGGCAAGACAACTTCTCTTCACGTGGAGGCTGGGCCCGCAAACCAGTGCCCATAACTTTTGATCCGTAAGGAGTTACGAGGCGCACAGCATACCGTTGGAAAGCTCTCTGAGAGCTCTACGACGGGGGCAGCTAGCTAGCTCGCTGTGCCCTTTTCGGAGCTCAAAATCGAACATTTTCATCAGTTTCGAGCCTCTTTTCTTCTTTTGCTCTGTTTTTCCTTCCCGGATCATACGTCGTGAGGTGTTAAAAGGACGACAACCTTACTCGCGGCACATTATAGGACCCTACAACGCGTCGATATAACGTCTTGTGAGGATGCTGCGTTGTTGAAGTGGATGGGTTGTCGTTAAGCCCATTAGGCCTTTTGAATGGGCCATATCTCTAGGCTGGGACTGTGAACCGTTAACACATAAAGGAATTGTGCCCTCAACATGACGGGTGAGATCATAGCAGCACTAATGCACCGGATCCCATCAGAACTCTGATGTTAAGCATGCTTGGGCGAGAGTAGTACTTGGATGGGTGACCCCCTGGGAAGTCCTCGTGTTGCACCCCCCTTTTCAAATTTTTTTGCTCCGGTTAGGGTTGCCAAGATACTTTACCCACGACATTTCTATTATGGAATCCCACGGCACCTTGGGCAAGACAACTTCTCTTCACGTGGAGGCTGGGCCCGCAAACCGAGGGCGTAGGGCTTGTGACTAGGTCTCCGTCGCTCCGGTGCCCATAACTTTTGATCCGTAAGGAGTTACGAGACGCACAGCATACCGTTGGAAAGCTCTCTGAGAGCTCTACGATAGGGGCAGCAAGCTTGCTTGCTATGCCCTTTTCGGAGCTCAAAATCAAACGTTTTAATCAGTTTCGGGCCACTTTTATTCTTTTGCTCTGTTTATCCGTCCCGGATCGTACGTCGTGAGTTGTTAAAACGACGAAAACCTTACTCGCGGCTCATTAGAGGACCCTACAATGCATCGATATCACGTCTTGCGAGGATGCTGCGGTGTTGGAGCGGATGGGTGGGCGGTAAGCCCAATGGGCCTTTTGACTGGGTCATACCTCTAGGCTGAGCCTGTGAACCGTTAACACATAAAGAAATTGTGCCCTCAACATGACGGGTGCGATCATACCAGCACTAATGCACCGGATCCCATCAGAACTCCGAAGTTAAGCGTGCTTCGATGAGAGTAGTACTAGGATAGTTGACCCCCTGGGAAGTCCTCGTGTTGCACCCACCTTTTCAATTTTTTTTCCTCCGGTTAGGGTTGCCAAGATACTTTATCCACCCCATTTCTATTATCGGATCCCACAGCACCTTGGGCAAGACAACTTCGCTTCACGTGGAGGCTGGGCCCGCAAATCGGTGCCCATTACTTTTGATCCGTAAGGAGTTACGAGGCGCACATCATACCGTTGGAAAGCTCTCTGAGAGCTCTACGACGGGGGCAGCTAGCTAACTCTCTGTTCCCTTTTCGGAGCTCAAAATCGAACGTTTTCATCAGTTTCAGGCCACTTTTCTTCTTTTGCTCTGTTTTATTGTCCCGGATCGTACGTCGTGAGCTGTTAAAAGGACGACAACCTTACTCGCGGCACATTAGAGGACCCTACAATGCGTCGATATCACGCCTTGCGAGGATGCTGCGCTGTTGACGCGGATGGGTTGTCGGTAAGCCCATTGGGCCTTGTGAATGGGTCATATCTCTAGGCTGCGAGTGTGAACCGATAACACATAAAGGATTTGTGCCCTCAACATGACGGGTACGATCATACCACCACTAATGCACCGGATCCCATTAGAACTCCGAAGTTAGGCATGGTTGGGCGAGAGTAGTACTAGGATTGGTGACCCCCTGGGAAGTCCTCATGTTGCACCCCCCTTTTAAATTTTTTTTGCCCCAGTTAGGGTTGCCAAGATACTTTATCCACCACATTTCAATTATCGAATCCCACGGCACCTTGGGCAAGACATCTTCGCTTCACGTAGAGGCTGGGCCCGCAAACCGGTGCCCATAACTTTTGATCCGTAAGGAGTTATGAGGCGCACAACATACCATTGGAAAGCACTCTGAGAGCTCTACGACGGGGGTAGTTAGCTAGCTGGTTGTGCCCTTTTCAGAGTTCAAAATCGAACGTTTTCATCACTTTCAGGCTACTTTTCTTTTTTTGCTCTATTTTTCCGTCCCAGATCATACGTCGTGAGCTGTTAAAAGGACGACAACCTTACTCGCGGCACATTAGAGGACCCTACAATGCATCGATATCACGTCTTGCGAGGATGCTGCGTTTTTGAAGCGGATGGGTTGTCGTTAAGCCCACTGGGCCTTTTGAATGGGCCATATCTCTGGGCTGGGACTGTGAATCGTTAACACATAAAGGAATTGTGCCCTCAACATGACGTGTGCAATCATACCAGCACTAATGCACCGAATCCCATCAGAACTCCGAAGTTAAGCGTGCTTGGGCGAGAGTAGTACTAGGATGGGTGACCCCCTGGGAAGTCCTCGTGTTGCACCCCCCCTTTTCAATTTTTTTTGCTCCGGTTAGGGTTGCCAAGATACTTTACCCACCACATTTCTATTATCGAATCCCACGGCACCTTGGGCAAGCCAACTTCTCTTCACGTGGAGGCTGGGCCCGCAAACCGGTGCCCATAACTTTTGATCCGTAAGGAGTTACGAGGCGCACAGCATACCGTTGGAAAGCTCTCTGAGAGCTCTACGACGGGGGCAGCTAGCTAGCTCGCTGTGCCCTTTTCGGAGCTCAAAATCGAAAGTTTTCATCAGTTTCGGGCCACTTTTCTTCTTTTGCTCTGTTTTTCCGTCCCGGATCGTACGTCGTGAGCTGTTAAAAGGACGACAACCTTACTCGCGGCACATTAGAGGACCCTACAATGCGTCGATATCACGCCTTGCGAGGATGCTACGTTGTTGAAGCGGATGGGGTATCGTTAAGCCCATTGGGACTTTTGAATGGGTCATATCTCTAGGCTGGGACTTTGAACCGTTAACACATAAAGGAATTGTGCCCCCAACATGACGGGTGCGATCATACCAGCACTAATGCACCGGATCCCATCAGAACTCCAAAGTTAAGCGTGCTTTGGCGAGAGTAGTACTAGGATGGGTGACCCCCTGGGAAGTCCTCGTGTTGCACCCACCTTTTCAATTTTTTTTGATCCGGTTAGGGTTGCCAAGATACTTTACCCACCACATTTCTATTATCGAATCCCACGGCACCTTGGGCAAGATAACTTCTCTTCACGTGGAGGCTGGGGCCGCAAACCGGTGCCCATAACTTTTGATCCGTAACGAGTTACGAGGCGCACAGCATACCGTTGGAAAGCTCTCTGAGAGCTCTACGACGGGGGCAGCCAGCTAGCTCGCTGTACCCTTTTCGGAGCTCAAAATCGAACATTTTCATCAGTTTCGGGCCATTTTTCTTCTTTTGCTCTGTTTTATTGTCCTGGATCGTACGTCGTGAGCTGTTAAAAGGACGACAACCTAACTCGCGGCACATTAGAGGACCCTACAATGCGTCGATATCACGCCTTGCAAGGATGCTGCGTTGTTGAAGCGGATGGGTTGTCGTTAAGCCCATTGGGCCTTTTGAATGGGTCATATCTCTAGGCTGGGACTGTGAACCGTTAACACATAAAGGAATTGTGCCCTAAACATGACGGGTGCGATCATACCAGTACTAATGGACCGGATCCTATCAGAACTCCAAAGTTAAGCATGCTTGGGCGAGAGTAGTACTAGGATTCGTGACCCCCTGGGAAGTCCTCGTGTTGCACCTCGCTTTTCAATTTTTTTTGCCCCGGTTAGGGTTGCCAAGATACTTTACCCACCACATTTCTATTATCGAATCCCACGGCACCTTGGGCAAGACAACTTCTCTTCACGTGGAGGCTGGGCCCGCAAACCGGTGGCTATAACTTTTGATCCGTAAGGAGTTACGAGGCGCACAGCATACCGTTGGAAAGCTCTCTGAGAGCTCTACGACGGGGGCAGCAAGCTAGCTCGCTTTGCCCTTTTCGGAGCTCAAAATCGAACGTTTTCATCAGTTTCGGGCTACTTTTCTTCTTTTGCTCTGTTTTTCCGTCCCGGATCGTACGTCGTGAGCTGTTAAAAGGAAGACAACCTTACTCGCGGCACATTAGAGGATCCTACAATGCGTCGATATCACGTCTTGCGAGGATGCTGCGTTGTTGAAGCGGATGGGTTGTCGTTAAGCCCATTTGGCCTTTTGAATGGGTCATATCTCTAGGCTGGGACTGTGAACCGTTAACACATAAAGGAATTGTGCCCTCAACATGACGGGTGCGATCATACCAGCACTAATGCACCGGATCCCATCAGAACTCCGAAGTTAAGCGTGCTTGGGCGAGAGTAGTACTAGGATGGGTGACCCCCTGGGAAGTCCTCGTGTTGCACCCCCCTTTTCAATTTTTTTTGCTCCGGTTAGGGTTGCCAAGATACTTTACCCACCACATTTCTATTATCGAATCCCACGGCACCTTGGGCAAGACAACTTCTCTTCACGTCTAGGCTGGGCCCGCAAACCGAGGGCGTAGGGCTTGTGACCAGGTCTCCGTCGCTCCGGTGCCCATAACTTTTGATCCGTAAGGAGTTACGAGGCGCACAGCATACCGTTGGAAAGCTCTCTGAGAGCACTACGACGGGGGAAGCAAGCTAGCTTGCTGTGCCCTTTTCAGAGCTCAAAATCGAACGTTTTCATTAGTTTTGGGCCACTTTTCTTCTTTTGCTCTGTTTTTCCGTCCCGGATCGTACGTCGTGAGCAGTTAAAAGGACGACAACCTTACTCGCGGCACATTAGAGGACCCTACAATGTGTCGATATCAAGTCTTGCGAGGATGCTGCGTTGTTGAAGCGGATGGGTTGTCGTTAAGCCCATTGGGCCTTTTGAATGGGCCATATCTCTAGGCTGGGACTGTGAACCGTTAACACATAAAGGAATTGTGCCCTCAACATGACGGGTGCGATCATACCAGCACTAATGCACCGGATCCCATCAGAACTCCGAAGTTAAGCTTGCTTGGGCGAGAGTAGTACTAGGATGGGTGACCCCCTGGGAAGTCCTCGTGTTGCACCCCCCTTTTCAATTTTTTTTGCTCCGGTTAGGGTTGCCAAGATACTTTACCCACCACATTTCTATTATCGAATCCCACGGCACCTTGGGCAAGACAACTTCTCTTCACGTGGAGGCTGGGCCCGCAAACCGAGGGCGTAGGGCTTGTGACCAGGTCTCCGTCGCTCCGGTTCCCATAACTTTTGATCCGTAAGGAGTTACGAGGCGCACAGCATACCGTTGGAAAGCTCTCTGAGAGCTCTACGACGGGGGCAGCAAGCTTGCTTGCTGTGCCATTTTCGGAGCTCAAAATCGAACGTTTTCATCAGTTTCGGGCCACTTTTCTTCTTTTGCTCTGTTTTTCCGTCCCGGATCGTACGTCGTGAGCTGTTAAAAGGACGACAACCTTACTCGCGGTACATTAGAGGACCCTACAATGCGTCGATATCACGTCTTGCGAGGATGCTGCGTTGTTGAAGTGGATGGGTTGTCGTTAAGCCCATTGGGCCTTTTGAATGGGTTATATCTCTAGGCTGGGACTGTGAACCGTTAACACATAAAGGAATTGTGCCCTCAACATGACGGGTGCGATCATACCAGCACTAATGCACCGGATCCCATCAGAACTCCGAAGTTAAGCGTGCTTGGGCGAGAGTAGTACTAGGATGGGTGACCCCCTGGGAAGTCCTCGTGTTGCACCCCCCTTTTCAATTTTTTTTGCTCCGGTTAGGGTTGCCTAGATACTTTACCCACCACATTTCTATTATCGAATCCCACGGCACCTTGGGCAAGACAACTTCTCTTCACGTGGAGGTTGGGCCCGCAAACCGGTGCCCATAACTTTTGATCCGTAAGGAGTTACGAGGCGCACAGCATACCGTTGGAAAGCTCTCTGAGAGCTCTACGACAGGGGCAGTTAGCTAGCATGCTATGCTCTTTTCGGAGCTCAAAATCGAACGTTTTCATCAGTTTCGGGCCACTTTTCTTCTTTTGCTCTATTTTTTCATCCCGGATCGTACGTCGTGAGCTGTTAAAAGGACGACAACCTTACTCGCGGCACATTAGAGGACCCTACAATGCGTCGCTATCACGTCTTGCGAGGATGCTGCGTTGTTGAAGCGGATGGGTTGTCGTTAAGCCCATTGGGCCTTTTGAAAGGGCCATATCTCTAGGCTGGGACTGTGAACCGTTAACACATAAAGGAATTGTGCCCTCAACATGACGGGTGCGATCATACCAGCACTAATGCACCGAATCCCATCAGAACTCTGAAGTTAAGCGTGCTTGGGCGAGAGTAGTACTAGGATCGATGACCCCTTGGGAAGTCCTCGTGTTGCACCCCCCTTTTCAATTTTTTTTGCTCCGGTTAGGGTTGCCAAGATACTTTACCCACCACATTTCTATTATCGAATCCCACGGCACCTTGGGCAAGATAACTTCTCTTCACGTGGAGGCTGGGCCCGCAAACCGAGGGCGTAGGGCTTTTGACCAGGTCTCCGTCGCTCCGGTGCCCATAACTTTTGATCCGTAAGGAGTTACGAGGCGCACAGCATACCGTTGGAAAGCTCTCTGAAAGCTCTACGACGGGGGCAGCAAGCTACCACGCTATGCCCTTTTCGGAGCTCAAATTCGCACGTTTTCATTAGTTTCGGGCCACTTTTCTTCTTTTGCTCTGTTTTTCCGTCCCGGATCTTACGTCGTGAGCTGTTAAAAGGATGACAACCTTACTCGCGGCACATTAGAGGACCCTACAATGCGTCGATATCACGTCTTGCGAGGATGCTGCGTTGTTGAAGCGGATGGGTTATCGTTAAGCCCATTGGGCCTTTTGAATGGGTCATATCTCTAGGCTGGGACTGTGAACCGTTAACACATAAAGGAATTGTGCCCTCAACATGACGGGTGCGATCATACCAGCACTAATGCAACGGATCCCATCAGAACTCCGAAGTTAAGCGTGCTTGAGCGAGAGTAGTACTAGGATGGGTGACCCCCTGGGAAGTCCTCGTGTTGCACCCCCCTTTTCAATTTTTTTTGCTCCGGTTAGGGTTGCCAAGATACTTTACCCACCACATTTCTATTATCGAATCCCACGGCACCTTGGGCAAGACAACTTCTCTTCACGTGGAGGCTGGGCACGCAAACCGAGGGCGTAGGGTTTGTGACTAGGTCTCCGTCGCTCCGGTGCCCATAACCTTTGATCCGTAAGGAGTTACGAGGAGCAAAGCATACTGTTTTAAAGCTCTCTGAGAGCTCTACGACGGGGGCAGCAAGCTTGCTTGCTGTGCCATTTTCGGAGCTCAAAATCGAACGTTTTCATCAGTTTCGGGCCACTTTTCTTCTTTTGCTCTGTTTTTCCGTCCCGGATCGTACGTCGTGAGCTGTTAAAAGGACGACGACCTTACTCGCGGCACATTAAGGGACCCTACAATGCGTCGATATCACGTCTTGCGAGGATGCTGCGTTGTTGAAGCGGATGGGTTGTCATTAAGCCCATTGGGCCTTTTGAATGGGTCATATCTCTAGGCTGGGACTGTGAACCGTTAACACATAAAGGAATTGTGCCCTCAACATGATGGGTGCGATCATACCAGCACTAATGTACCGGATCCCATCAGAACTCCGAAGTTAAGCGTGCTTGGGCGAGAGTAGTACTAGGATGGGTGACCCCCTGGGAAGTCCTCGTGTTGCACCCCCGCTTTTCAATTTTTTTTGCTCCGGTTAGGGTTGCCAAGATACTTTACCAACAAAATTTCTATTATCGAATCCCACGGCACCTTGGGCAAGACAACTTCTCTTCACGTGGAGGTTGGGCCTGCAAACCGGTGCCCATAACTTTTGATCCGTAGAGAGTTACGAGGCGCACAACATACCGTTGGAAAGCTCTCTGAGAGCTCTACAACGGGGGCAGCTAGCTAGCGCGCTGTGCCGTTTTCGGAGCTCAACATCAAACGTTTTCATATGTTTCGGGCCACTTTTCTTCTTTTGCTCTGTTTTTCCGTCCCGGATCGTACGTCGTGAGCTGTTAAAAGGACGACAACCTTACTCGCGGCACATTAGAGGACCCTACAATGCATCGATATCACGTCTTGCGAGGATGCTGCGTTGTTGAAGCGGATGGGTTGTCGTTAAGCCCATTGGGCCTTTTGAATGGGTCATATCTCTAGGCTGGGACTGTGAACCGTTAACACATAAAGGAATTGTGCCCTCAACATGACGGGTGCGATCATACCAGCACTAATGCACCGGATCCCATCAAAACTCCGAAGTTAAGCGTGCTTCGGCGAGAGTAGTACTAGGATGGGTGACCCCCTTGGAAGTCCTCGTGTTGCACCCCCCTTTTCAATTTTTTTTGCTCCGGTTAGGGTTGCCAAGATACTTTACCCACCACATTTCTATTATCGAATCCCACGGCACCTTGGGCAAGACAACTTCTCTTCACGTGGAGGCTGGACCCGCAAATCGGTACCCATAACTTTTTATCCGTAAGGAGTTACGAGGTGCACAGCACACCGTTGGAAAGCACTCTGAGAGCTCTACGACGGGGGTAGCAAGCTAGCTCGCTGTGCCCTTTTCGGAGCTCAAAATCGAACGTTTTCATTAGTTTCGGGCCACTTTTCTTCTTTTGCTCTGTTTTTCCGTCCCGGATCGTACGTCGTGAGTTGTTAAAAGGACCACAACCTTACTCGCGGCACATTAGAGGACCCTACAATGCGTCGATATCACATCTTGCGAGGATGCTACGTTGTTGAAGCGGATGGGTTGTCATTAGGCCTATTGGGCCTTTTGAATGGGCCATCTCTCTAGGCTGGGACTGTGAACCGTCAACACATAATGGATTTATGCCCTGAACAAGACAGGTGCGATGATTCCTGCATTAATGCACTGGATCCCAGCAGAACTCCGAAGTTAAGCGTGCTTGGGCGAGAGTAGTACTAGGATGGGTGACTCCCTGGGAAGTCCTCGTGTTGCACCCTCCTTTACAATTTTTTTTCCCTGTTAGGCTTGCCAAGATGCTTTATCCACCACATTTCTATTATCGAATCCCACGGCACCTTAGGCAAGACAACTTCTCTTCACGAGGAGGCTGGGCCCGCAAACCGAGGGCGTAGGGCTTGTGACGAGGTCTCCGTCGCTCCGGTGCCCATAACTTTTGATCCGTAAGGAGTTACGAGGCGCACAACATACCGTAGGAAAGCACTTTGAGAGCTCTACGACGGGGGCAGCTAGCTATCTCGCTGTGCCCGTTTCGGAGCTCAAAATCGAACCTTTTCATCAGTTTCGGTCCACTTTTCTTCTATTGCTCTGTTTTTCCATCCCAGATCGTACGTCGTGAGCTGTTAAAAGGACGACAACCTTAGTCGCTGCACATTAAAGGACCCTACAATGCGTTGATTTCACGTCTTGCGAGGATGCTGCGTTGTTGAAGCGGATGGGTTGTCGTTAAGACTATTGGGCCTTTTGAATGGGTCATATCTCTAGGTTGGGTCTGTGAACCGTTAACACATAAAGGAATTGTGCCATCAACATGATGGGTGCGATCATACCAGCACTAATGCACCGGATCCCATCAGAACTCCGAAGTTAAGCGTGCTTGGGCGAGAGTAGTACTAGGATGGGTGACCCCCTGAGAAGTCCTCGTGTTGCACCCCCCTTTTTAATTTTTTTTGCTCCTGTTAGGGTTGCCAAGATACTTTACCCACCACATTTCTATTATCGAATCCCACGGCACCTTGGGCAAGACAATTTCTCTTCATGTGGAGGCTGGGCCCGCAAACCGGTGCCCATAACTTTTGATCCGTAAGGAGTTACGAGGCGCACAGCATACCGTTGGAAAGCTCTCTGAGAGCTCGACGACGGGGGCAGCCCGCTAGCTCGCTGAGCCCTTTTCGGAGTCCAAAATCGAACGTTTTCATAAGTTTCGGGCCACTTTTCTTCTTTTGCTCTATTTTTCCATCCCGGATCGTACGTCGTGAGTTGTTAAAAGGACGACAACCTTACTCGCGGGACGTTAGGGGGCCCTACAATGCGTCGATTTCACGTCTTGCGAGGATGCTGCGTTGTTGAAGCGGATGGGTTGTCGTTAAGCCCATTGGGCCTTTTGAATGGGCCATATCTCTAGGCTGCGACTGTGAACCGTTAACACATAAAGGAATTGTGCCTTCAACATGATGGGTGCGATCATACCAGCACTAATGCACAGGATCCCATCAGAACTCCGAAGTTAAGCGTGCTTGGGCGAGAGTAGTACTAGGATGGGTGACCCCCTGGGAAGTCCTCGTGTTGCACCCCCCTTTTCAATTTTTTTTGCTCCGGTTAGGGTTGCCAAGATACTTTACCCACCACATTTCTATTATCGAATCCCACGGCACCTTGGGCAAGGCAACTTCTCTTCACGTGGAGGCTGGGCCCGCAAACCGAGGGCGTAGGGCTTGTGACCAGGTCTCCGTCGCTCCGGTGCCCATAACTTTTGATCCGTAAGGAGTTACGAGGCACACAGCATACCGTTGGAAAGCTCTCTGAGAGCTCTACGACGGGGGCAGCTAGGTAGCTCACTCTGCCCTTTTCGGAGCTCAAAATCGAACGTTTTAATTAGTTTCGGGCCACTTTTCCTCTTTTGCTCTGTTTTTCCGTCCCGGATCGTACGTCTTGAGCTGTTAAAAGGACGACAACATTACTCGCGGCACATTAGAGGACCCTACAATGCGTCGATATCACGTCTTGCGAGGATGCTGCGTTGTTGAAGCGGATGGGTTGTCGTTAAGCCCATTGGGCCTTTTGAATGGGCCATATCTCTAGGCTGGGACTGTGAACCGTTAACACATAAAGGAATTGTGCCCTCAACATGACGGGTGCGATCATACCAGCACTAATGCACCGGATCCCATCAGAACTCCGAAGTTAAGCGTGCTTGGGCGAGAGTAGTACTAGGATAGGTGACCCCCAGAGAAGTCCTCGTGTTGCACCCCCCTTTTCAATTTTTTTTGCTCTGGTTAGGGTTGCCAAGATACTTTACCCACCACATTTCTATTATCGAATCCCACGGCACCTTGGGCAAGACAACTTCTCTTCACGTGGAGGCTGGGCCCGCAAACCGGTGCCCATAACTTTTGATCCGTAAGGAGTTACGAGGCGCACAGTATACCGTTGGAAAGCTCTCTGAGAGCTCTACGACGGGGGCAGCAAGCTAGCTCGCCGTGCCCTTTTCGGAGCTCAAAATCGAACGTTTTCATCAGTTTCGGGCCACTTTTCTTCTTTTGCTCTGTTTTTCCGTCCCGGATCGTACGTCGTGAGCTGTTAAAAGGACGACAACCTTACTCGCGGCACATTAGAGGACCCTACAATGCGTCGATATCACGTCTTGCGAGGATGCTCCGTTGTTGAAGCGGATGGGTTGTCGTTAAGCCCATTGGGCCTTTTGAATGGGCCATATCTCTAGGCTGGGACTGTGAACCGTTAACACATAAAGGAATTGTGCCCTCAACATGACGGGTGCGATCATACCAGCACTAATGCACCGGATCCCATCAGAACTCAGAAGTTAAGCGTGCTTCGGCGAGAGTAGTACCAGGATGGGTGACCCCCTGGGAAGTCCTCGTGTTGCACCCCCATTTTCAATTTTTTTTGCTCCGGTTAGGGTTGCCAAGATACTTTACCCACCACATTTCAATTATCGAATCCCACGGCACCTTGGGCAAGAAAACTTCTCTTCACGTGGAGGCTGGGCCTGTAAACCGAGGGCGTAGGGCTTGTGACCAGGTCTCCGTCGCTCCGGTGCCCATAACTTTTGATCCTTAAGGAGTTACGGGGCGCACAACATACTGTTGGAAAACACTTTGAGAGCTCTACGTCGGGGGCAGCTAGCTAGCTCGCTGTGCCCTTTTCGGAGCTCAAAATCGAACGTTTTCATCAATTTCGGGTCACTTTTCTTCTTTTGCTCTGTTTTTCCGTCCCGGATCGTACGTCGTGAGCTGTTGAAATGATGACAACCTTAGTCGCTGCACATTAGAGGACCCTACAATGCGTCGATTTCACATCTTGCGAGGATGCTGCGTTGTTGAAGCGGATGGGTTGTTGTTAAGACTATTGGGCCTTTTGAATGGGTCATATCTCTAGGCTGAGACTGTGAACCGTTAACACATAAAGGAATTGTGCCCTCAACATGACGGGTGCGATCATACAAACACTAATGCACCGGATCCCATCAGAACTCTGAAATTAAGCGTGCTTGGGCGAGAGTAGTACTAGGACGGGTGTCCCCCTGGGAAGTCCTCGTGTTGCACCCCCCTTTTCAATTTTTTTTGCTCCGGTTAGGGTTGCCAAGATACTTTACCCCCCACATTTCTATTATCGAATCCCACGGCACCCTGCGCAAGACAACTTCTCTTCACGTGGAGGCTGGGCCCGCAAAACGGTGCCCATAACTTTTTATCCGTAAGGGGTTACGAGGCGCACAGCATACGGTTGGAAAGCTCTCTGAGAGCTCTACGACGGGGGTCGCTAGCTAGCTCGCCGTGCCCTTTTCGGAGCTCAAAATCGAATGTTTTCATCAGTTTCGGGCCACTTTTCCACTTTTGCTCTGTTTTTCCGTCCTGGATCGTACGTCTTGAGCTGTTAAAAGGACGACAACCTTACTCGCGGCACATTAGAGGGCCCTACAACGCGTCGATATCACGTCTTACGAGGATGTTGCGTTGTTGAAGCAGATAGGTTGTCATTAAGCCCATTGAGCCTTATGAATGGGCCATCTCTCTATGCTGGGACTGTGAACCGCAAACGCATAAAGGAATTGTGCCCTCAACATGACGGGTGTGATCATACCAGCACTAATGCACCGGATCGCATCAGAACTCCGAAGTTAAGCGTGCTTGGGCAAGAGTAGTACTAGGATGGGTGACCCCTTGGGAAGTCCTCGTGTTGCACCCCCCTTTTCAATTTTTTTTGCTCCGGTTAGGGTTGCCAAGATACTTTATCCACCACATTTCTATTATCGAATCCCACGGCACCTTGGGCAAGACAACTTCGCTTCACGTGGAGGCTGGGCCCGCAAACCGAGGGCGTAGGGCCTGTGACCAGGTCTCCGTCGCTCCGGTGCCCATAACTTTTGATCCGTAAGGAGTTACGAGGTGCACAGCATACCGTTGGAAAGCTCTCTGAGAGGTCTACAACGGGGACAGCTAGCTAGCTTGCTGTGCCCTTTTCGGAGATCAAAATCGAACATTATCATCAGTTTCGGGCCACTTTTCTTCTTTTGCTCTATTTTTCCGTCCCGGATCGTACGTCATGAGCTGTTAAAAGGACGACAACCTTAGTCGCGGCACATTAGAGGACCCTACAATGCGTCGATATCACGTCTTGCAAGGATGCTGCGTTGTTGAAGCGGATGGGTTGTCGTTAAGCCCATTGTGCCTTTTGAATGGGTTATATCTCTAGGCTGGGACTGTGAACCGTTAACACATAAAGGAATTGTGCCCTCAACATGACGGGTGCGATCATACCAGCACTAATGCACCGGATCCCATCAGAAATACGAAATTAAGCGTGCTTGGGCGAGAGTAGTACTAGGACGGGGGACCCCCTGGGAAGTCCTCGTGTTGCACCCCCCTTTCCAATTTTTTTTGCTCCGGTTAGGGTTGCCAAGATATTTTACCCACCACATTTCTATTATCGAATCCCACTGCACCTTGGGCAAGACAACTTCTCTTCACTTGGAGGCTGGGCCCGCAAACCGAAGGCGTAGAGCTTGTGACCAGGTCTCCATCGCTCCAGTCCCCATAACTTTTGATCCGTAACGAGTTACGTGGCGCACAGTATACCGTTGGATAGCAATCTGAGAGCTCTACGACGGGGGCTGCAAGCTAGCTCGCTATGCCCTTTTCGGAGCTAAAAATCGAACGTTTTCATCAGTTTCGGGCGACTTTTCTTTTTTTGCTCTGTTTTTCCGTCCCGGATCGTATGTCGTGAGCTGTTAAAAGGACGACAACCTTACTCGCGGCACATTAGAGGACCCTACAATGCGTCGATATTACGTCTTGCGAGGATGCTGCGTTGTTGAAGAAGATGGGTTGTCGTTAAGCCCATTGGGCCTTTTGAATGGGCCATATCTCTAGGCTGGGACTGTGAACCGTTAACACATAAAGGAATTGTGCCCTCAACATGACGGGTGCGATCATACCAGCACTAATGCACTGGATCCCATCAAAACTTCGAAGTTAAGCGTGCTTGGGCAAGAGTAGTACTAGGATTGGTGACCCCCTGGGAAGTCCTCGTGTTGCACCCCCATTTTCAATTTTTTTAACCCCGGTTAGGCTTGGCAAGATACTTTACCCACCACATTTCTATTATCGAATCCCACGGCACCTTGGGCAAGGCAACTTCTCTTTACGTCGAGGCTGGGCCCGCAAACCGAGGGCGTAGGGCTTGTGACCAGGTCTCCGTCGCTCCGGTACCCATAACTTTTGATCCGTAAGGAGTTACGAGGCGCACAGCATACCGTTGGAAAGCTCTCTGAGAGCTCTACGACGGGGGCAGCAAGCTAGCTCACTGTTCCCTTTTCGGAGATCAAAATCGAACATTATCATCAGTTTCGGGCCCCTTTTCTTCTTTTGCTCTATTTTTCCGTCCCGGATCGTACGTCGTGAGCTGTTAAAAGGACGACAACCTTAGTCGCGGCACATTAGAGGACCCTACAATGCGTCGATATCACGTCTTGCGAGGATGCTGCGTTGTTGAAACGGATGGGTTGTCGTTAAGCCCATTGGGGCTTTTGAATGGGTCATATCTCTAGGCTGGGACTGTGAACCGTTAACACATAAAGGAATTTTGCCCTCAACATGACGGGTGCGATCATACCAGCACTAATGCACCGGATCCCATCAAAACTCCGAAGTTAAGCGCGCTTGGCCTAGAGTAGTACTAGGATGGGTGACCCCGTGGGAAGTCCTCGTGTTGCACCACCATTTTCAATTTTTTTTGCTCCGGTTAGGGTTGCCAAGATACTTTACCCACCACATTTCTATTATCGAATCCCACGGCACCTTGGGCAAGACAACTTCTCTTCACGTCGAGGCTGGGCCCGCAAACCGAGTGCGTAGGGCTTGTGACCAGGTCTCCGTCGCTCCGGTGCCCATAACTTTTGATCCGTAAGGAGTTACGAGGCGCACAGCATACCGTTGTAAAGCTCTCTGAGAGCTCTACAACGTGGGCAGCTAGCTAGCTCGCTGTTCGCTTTTCGGAGATCAAAATCGAACATTATCATCAGTTTCGGGCCACTTTTCTTCTTTTGCTCTATTTTTCCGTCCCGGATCGTACGTCATGCGCTGTTAAAAGGACGACAACCTTAGTCGCGGCACATTAGAGGACCCTACAATGCGTCGATATCACGTCTTGCAAGGATGCTGCGTTGTTGAAGCGGATGGGTTGTCGTTAAGCCCATTGTGCCTTTTGAATGGGTTATATCTCTAGGCTGGGACTGTGAACCGTTAACACATAAAGGAATTGTGCCCTCAACATGACGGGTGCGATCATACCAGCACTAATGCACCGGATCCCATCAGAAATACGAAATTAAGCGTGCTTGGGCGAGAGTAGTACTAGGACGGGGGACCCCCTGGGAAGTCCTCGTGTTGCACCCCCCTTTTCAATTTTTTTTGCTCCGGTTAGGGTTGCCAAGATATTTTACCCACCACATTTCTATTTTCGAATCCCACTGCACCTTGGGCAAGACAACTTCTCTTCACTTGGAGGCTGGGCCCGCAAACCGAGGGCGTAGGGCTTGTGACCAGGTCTCCGTCGCTCCGGTGCCCATAACTTTTGATCCGTAAGGAGTTACGAGGCGCACAGCATACCGTTGGATAGCAATCTGAGAGCTCTACGACGGGGGCTGCAAGCTAGCTCGCTATGCCCTTTTCGGAGCTAAAAATCGAACGTTTTCATCAGTTTCGGGCGACTTTTCTTTTTTTGCTCTGTTTTTCTGTCCCGGATTGTACGTCGTGAGCTGTTAAAAGGACGACAACCTTAGTCGCGGCACATTAGAGGACCCTACAATGCGTCGATATCACGTCTTGCAAGGATGCTGCGTTGTTGAAGAAGATGGGTTGTCGTTAAGCCCATTGGGCCTTTTGAATGGGCCATATCTCTAGGCTGGGACTGTGAACCGTTAACACATAAAGGAATTGTGCCCTCAACATGACGGGTGCGATCATACCAGCACTAATGCACCGGATCCCATCAAAACTCCGAAGTTAAGCGTGCTTGGGCGAGAGTAGTACTAGGATGGGTGACCCCCTGGGAAGTCCTCGTGTTGCACCCCCATTTTCAATTTTTTTAGCTTCGGTTAGGGTTGCCAAGATACTTTACCCACCACATTTCTATTATCGAATCCCACGGCACCTTGGGCAAGGCAACTTCTCTTTACGTCGAGGCTGGGCCGGCAAACCGAGGGCGTAGGGCTTGTGACCAGGTCTCCGTCGCTCCGGTGCCCATAACTTTTGATCCGTAAGGAGTTACGAGGCGTACAGCATACCGTTGGAAAGCTCTCTGAGAGCTCTACGACGGGGGCAGCTAGCTAGCTCACTCTGCCCTTTTCGGAGATCAAAATCGAACATTATCATCAGTTTCGGGCCACTTTTCTTCTTTTGCTCTATTTTTCCGTCCCGGATCGTACGTCGTGAGCTGTTAAAAGGACGACAACCTTAGTCGCGGCACATTAGAGGACCCTACAATGCGTCGATATCACGTCTTGCAAGGATGCTGCGTTGTTGAAGCGGATGGGTTGTCGTTAAGCCCATTGGGGCTTTTGAATGGGTCATATCTCTAGGCTGGGACTGTGAACCGTTAACACATAAAGGAATTTTGCCCTCAACATGACGGGTGCGATCATACCAGCACTAATGCACCGGATCCCATCAAAACTCCGAAGTTAAGCGCGCTTGGCCTAGAGTAGTACTAGGATCAGTGACCCCCTGGGAAGTCCTCGTGTTGCACCCCCATTTTCAATTTTTTTTGCTCCGGTTAGGGTTGCCAAGATACTTTACCCACCACATTTCTATTATCGAATCCCACGGCACCTTGGGCAAGACAACTTCTCTTTACGTTGAGGCTGGGCCCGCAAACCGAGGGCGTAGGGCTTGTGCCCAGGTCTCCGTCGCTCCGGTGCCCATAACTTTTGATCCGTAAGGAGTTACGAGGCGCACAGCATACCGTTGGAAAGCTCTCTGAGAGCTCTACGACGGGGGCAGCTAGCTAGCTGGTTGTTCCCTTTTTGGAGCTCAAAATCGAACGTTATCATCAGTTTCGGGCCACTTTTCTTCTTTTGCTCTGTTTTTCCATCCTGGATCATACGTCGTGAGATGTTAAAAGGACGACAACCTTACTCGCGGCACATTAGAGGACCCTACAATGCATCGATATCACGTCTTGCGAGGATGCTGCGATATTGAAGCGGATGGGTTGTCGTTAAGCCCATTGGGCCTTTTGAATGGGCCATATCTCTAGGCTAGGACTGTGAACCGTTAACACATAAAGGAATTGTGCCCTCAACATGACGGGTGCGATCATACCAGCACTAATGCACCGGATCCCATCAGAACTCCGAAGTTAAGCGTGCTTTGGCGAGAGTAGTGCTAGGATGGGTGACCCCCTGGGATGTCCTCGTGTTGCACCCCCTTTTCAATTTTTTTTGCCCTAGTTAGGGTTGCCAAGATACTTTACCCACTACATTTCTATTATCGAATCCCATGGTACCTTGGGCAAGACAACTTCTCTTCACGTGGAGGCTGGGCCCGCAAACCGGTGCCCATAACTTTTGATCCGTAAGGAGTTACGAGACGCACAGCATACCGTTGGAAAGCTCTCTGAGAGCTCTACGACGGGGGCAGCTAGCTAGCACACTGTGCCCTTTCCGGAGCTCAAAATTGAACGTTTTCATCAGTTTCGGGCCACTTTTCTTCTTTTGCTCTGTTTTTCTGTCCCGAATCGTACGTCGTGAGCTGTTAAAAGGACGACAACCTTACTCGCAGCACATTAGAGGACCCAACAATGCGTCGATATCTCATCTTGCGAGGATGATGGGTTGTTGAAGCTGATGGGTTGTCGTTAAGCCCATTGGGCCTTCTGAATGCGCCATCTCTCTAGGCTGAGACTGTGAACCGTTATCATATAAAGGAATTGTGCCAACAACACGACAGGTGCGATCATACCAATACTAATGCACCGGATCCCATCAGAACTCCGAAGTTAACCGTGCTTGGGCGAGAGTAGTACTAGGATGGGTGAGCCCCTGGGAAGTCCTCGTGTTGCACCCCATTTTAAATTTTTTTTACTCCGGTTAGGGTTGCCAAGATACTTTACCCACTACATTTCTATTATCGAATCCCACGGAACCTGGGGCAAGACAACTTCTCTTCACGTGGAGGCTGGGTCCGCAAAGCGAGGGCGTAGGGCTTGTGACCAGGTATCCGTCGCTCCGGTGCCCATAACTTTTGATCCGTAAGGAGTTACGAGGAGCACAGCATACCGTTGGAAAGCTCTCTAAGAGCTCTACGATGGAACAGCAAGCTAGCTTGCTGTGCCCTTTTTGGAACTCAAAATCGAACGTTTTCATCAGTTTCGGGCCACTTTTCTTCTTTTGCTCTGTTTTTCCGTCCCGGATCATACGTCGTGTGCTGTTAAGAGTACGACAACCTTACTCGTGGCACATTAGAGAACCCTACAATGCATCGATCTCACGTCTTGCGAGGATGCTGCGTTGTTGAAGCGGGTGGGTTGTCGTTAAGCCCATTGGGCCGTTTGAATGAGCCATATCTCTAGGTTGGGACTGTGAACCGTTAACACATAAAGGAATTGTGCCATCAACATGACGGGTGCGATCATACCAGCACTAATGCACCGGATCCCATGAGAACTCCGAAGTTAAGCGTGCTTTGGCGAGAGTAGTACTAGGATGGGTGACCCCCTGGGAAGTCCTCGTATTGCACCCCATTTTCAATTTTTTTTGCTCCGGTTAGGGTTGCCAAGATACTTTACCCACTACATTTCTATTATCGAATCCCACGGCACCTTGGGCAAGACAACTTCTCTTCACGTGGAGGCTGGGCCCGCAAACCGGCGCCCATAACTTTTGATCCGTAAGGAGTTACGAGGCGCACAGCATACCGTTGGAAAGCTCTCTAAGAGCTCTACGACGGGGGCAGCAAGCTGGCTTGATGTGCCCTTTTCGGAGCTCAAAATCGAACATTTTCATCAGTTTCGAGCCACTTTTCTTCTTTTGCTCTGTTTTTCCGTCCCGGATCGTACGTGGTGGGCTGTTAAAAGGACGACAACCTTACTCGTGGCACAGTAGAGGGGCCTACAATGCGTTGATATCACGTCTTGCGAGGATGCTGCGTTGTTGAAGCGGATGGGTTGTCGTTAAGCCCATTGGGCCTTTTGAATGGGCCATATCTCTAGGCTGGGACTGTGAACCGTTAACACATAAAGGAATTGTGCCCTCAACATGACGGGTGCGATCATACCAGCAATAATGCACCGGACCCCATCTGAAGTCCGAAGTTAAGCGTGCTTGGGTGACAGTAGTACTAGGACGGGTGACCCCCTGGGAAGTCCTCGTGTTGCACCCCCCTTTTCAATTTTTTTTGCTCCGGTTAGGGTTGCCAAGATACTTTACCCACCACATTTCTATTATCGAATCCCACGGCCCCTTGGGCTAGACAACTTCTCTTCACGTGGAGGCTGGGCCCGTAAACCGAGGGCGTAGGGCATGTGACCAGGTCTCCGTCGCTCCGGTGCCCATAACTTTTGATCCGTAAGGAGTTACGAGGCGCACAGCATACCGTTGGAAAGCTCTCTGAGAGCTCTACAACGGGGGCAGCAAGCTAGCACGCTGAGCCTTTTTCGAAGCTCAAAATCGAACGTTTTTAATAGTTTCGGGCCACTTTTTTTCTTTTGCTCTGTTTTTCCGTCCCGGATCGTATGTCGTGAGCTATTAAAAGGACGACAACCTTACTCGCGGCACATTAGAGGTCCCTACAATGCGTCGATATCACGTCTTGCGAGGATGCTGCGTTGTTGAAGCGGATGGGTTGTCGTTAAGCCCATTGGGCCTTTTGAATGGGCCATATCTCAAGGCTGGGACTGTGAACCGTTAACACATAAAGGAATTGTGCCCTCAACATGACGGGTACGATCATACCAGCACTAATGCACCGGATCCCATCAAAACTCCGAAGTTAAGCGTGCTTGGGCGAGAGTAGTATTAGGATGGGTGACCCCCTGGGAAGTCCTCGTGTTGCATCCCTCTTTTCAATTTTTTTTTCCCCGATTAGGTTTGCCAAAATGCTTTACCCACCATATTTCTATTGTCGAATCCCACTTCACCTTGGGCAAGACAACTTCTCTTCACATGGAGGTTGGGCCCGCAAACCGAGGGCGTAGGGCTTGTGACCAGGTCTCCGTCGCTCCGGTGCCCATAACTTTTGATCCGTAAGGAGTTACAAGGCGCACAGCATACCGTTGGAAAGCTCTCTGAGAGCTCTACGACGGGGGGAGCAAGCTAACACGCAGTGCCCTTTTCAGAGCTCAAAATCGAACATTTTCATTAGTTTCGGGTCACTTTTCTTCTTTTGCTCTGTTTTTCCATCCCGGATCGTACGTCGTGAGCTGTTAAAAGGACGACAACCTTACTCGCGGCACATTAGAGGACCCTACAATGCGTCGATATCACGTCTTGCGAGGATGCTGCGTTGTTGAAGCGGATGGGTTGTCGTTAAGCCCATTGGGCCTTTTGAATGGGCCATATCTCTAGGCTGGGACTGTGAACCGTTAACACATAAAGGAATTGTGCCCTCAACATGACGGGTGCGACCATACCAATACTAATGCACCGGATCCCATCAGAACTCCGAAGTTAAGCGTGCTTGGGCGAGAGTAGTACTAGGATTGGTGACCCCCTGGGAAGTCCTCGTGTTGCACCCCCCATTTTCAATTTTTTTTGCTCCGATTAGGGTTGCCTAGATACTTTACCCACCACATTTCTATTATCGAATCCCACGGCACCTTGGGCAAGACAACTTCTCTTCACGTGGAGGCTGGGCCCGCAAACCGAGGGCGTAGGGCATGTGAACAGGTCTCCGTCGCTCCGGTGCCCATAACTTTTGATCCGTAAGGAGTTACGAGGCGCACAGCATACCGTTGGAAAGCTCTCTGAGAGCTCTACGACGGGGGCAGCAAGCTAGCACGCTGAGCCTTTTTTGAAGCTCAAAATCGAACGTTTTCATTAGTTTCGGGCCACTTTTTTTCTTTTGCTCTGTTTTTCCGTCCCGGATCGTACGTGGTGAGCTATTAAAACGACCACAACCTTACTCGCGGCACATTAGAGGTCCCTACAATGCGTCGATATCACGTCTTGCGAGGATGCTGCGTTGTTGAAGCGGATGGGTTGTCGTTAAGCCCATTGGGCCTTTTGAATGGGCCATATCTCAAGGCTGGGACTGTGAACCGTTAACAGATAAAGGAATTGTGCCCTCAACATGACGGGTGCGTTCATACCAGCACTAATGCACCGGATCCCATCAGAACTCCGAAGTTAAGCGTGCTTGGGCGAGAGTAGTACTAGGATGGGTGACCCCCTGGGAAGTCCTCGTGTTGCACCCCCTATTCAATTTTTTTTGCTCCGGTTAGGGTTGCCAAGATACTTTACCCACCATATTTCTATTTTCGATTCACACGGCACCTTGGGCAAGACAACTTCTCTTCACGTGGAGGATGGGCCCGCATACCGAGGGCGTAGGGCTTGTGACCAGGTGTCCGTCGCTCCGGTGCCCATAACTTTTGATCCGTAAGGAGGTACAAGTCGCACAGCATACCGTTGGAAAGCTCTCTGAGAGCTCTACGACGAGGGCAGCAAGCTAACTCGCAGTGCCCTTTTCAGAGCTCAAAATCGTTCGTTTTCATTCGTTTCGGGCCTCCTTTCTTCTTTTGCTCTGTTTTTCCATCCCGGATCGTACGTCGTGAGCTGTTAAAAGGACGACAACCTTGCTCGCGGCACATTAGAGGACCCTACAATGCGTCGATATCACGTCTTGCGAGGATGCTGCGTTGTTGAAGCGGATGGGTTGTCGTTAAGCCCATTGGGCCTTTTGAATGGGCCATATCTCTAGGCTGGGACTGTGAACCGTTAACACATAAAGGAATTCTGCCCTCAACATGACGGGTGTGAACATAACAGCACTAATGTACCGGATCCCATCAGAACTCCGAAGTTAAGCGTGCTTGGGCGAGAGTAGTACTAGGATTGGTGACCCCCTGGGAAGTCCTCGTGTTGCACCCCCCTTTTCAATTTTTTTTGCTCCGGTTAGGGTTGCCAAGATACTTTACCCACCACATTTCTATTATCGAATCCCACGGCACCTTGGGCAAGACAACTTCTCTTCACGTGGAGGCTGGGCCCGCAAACCGGTGCCATAACTTTTGATCCGTAAGGAGTTACGAGGCGCACAGCATACCGTTGGAAAGCTCTCTGAGAGCTCTACAACGGGGGCAACTAGCTAGCTCGTTGTGCCCTTTTCGAAGCTCAAAATCGCACGTTTTCATCAGTTTCGGGCCACTTTTCTTCTTTTGCTATGTTTTTCCGTCCCGGATCGTACGTCGTGAGCTGTTAAAAGGATGACAACCTTACTCGCGGCACATTAGAGGACCCTACAATGCGTCGATATCACGTCTTGCGAGGATGCTGCGTTGTTGAAGCATATGGGTTGTCGTTAAGCCCATTGGACCTTTTGAATGGGCCATATCTCTATGCTGGGACTGTGAACCGTTAACACATAAAGGAATTGTGCCCTCAACATGACGGGTGCGATCATACCAGCACCAATGCACCGGATCCCATCTGAAGTCCGAAGTTAAGCGTGCTTGGGCGAGAGTAGTACTAGGATGGGTGACCCCCTGGGAAGTCCTCGTGTTGCACCCCCCTTTTCAATTTTTTTTGCTTCGGTTAGGGTTGTCAAGATACTTTACCGACCACATTTCTATTATCGAATCCCACGGCACCTTGGGCAAGAAAACTTCTCTTCACGTGGAGGCTGGGCCCGCAAACCGAGGGCGTAGGGCTTGTGACCAGGTCTCCGTCGCTCCGGTGCCCATAACTTTTGATCCGTAAGGAGTTACGAGGCGCACAGCTTACCGTTGGAAAGCTCTCTGAGAGCTCTACGACGGGGGCAGCAAGCTAGCTCGCTGAGCCCTTTTCGGAGCTCAAAATCGAACGTTTTCATTAGTTTCGGGCCACTTTTCTTCTTTTGCTCTGTTTTTCCGTCCCGGATCGTACGTCGTGAGCTGTTAAAAGGACGACAACCTTACTCGCGGCACATTAGAGGACCCTACATTGCGTCGATATCACGTCTTGCGAGGATGCTGCGTTGTTGAAGCGGATGGGTTGTCGTTAAGCCCATTGGGCCTTTTGAATGGGCCATATCTCTAGGCTGGGACTGTGAACCGTTAACACATAAAGGAATTGTGCCCTCAACATGACGGGTGCGATCATACCAGCACTAATGCACCGGATCCCATCAGAACTCCGAAGTTAAGAGTGCTAGGCGAGAGACGTACTAGGATGGGTGACCCCCTGGGAAGTCCTCGTGTTGCACCCCCCTTTCCAATTTTTTTTGCTCCGGTTAGGGTTGCCAAGATACTTTACCCACCACATTTCTATTGTCGAATCCCACTGCACCTTGGGCAAGACAACTTCTCTTCACGTGGAGGCTGGGCCCGCAAACCGAGGGCGTAGGGCTTGTGACCAGGTCTCCGTCGCTCCGGTGCCCATAACTTTTGATCCGTAAGGAGTTACGAGGCGCACAGCATACCGTTGGAAAGCTCTCTGAGAGCTCTACGACGGGGGCAGCAAGCTAGCTCGCAGTACCCATTTCGGAGCTCAAAATCGAACGTTTTCATTAGTTTCGGGCCACCTTTCTTCTTTTGCTCTGTTTTTCCGTCCCGGATCGTATGTCGTGAGCTGTTAAAAGGACGACAACCTTACTTGCGGCACATTAGAGGACCCTATAATGCGTCGATTTCACGTCTTGCGAGGATGCTGCGTTGTTGAAGCGGATGGGTTGTCGTTAAGCCCATTGGGCCTTCTGAATGGGCCATATCTCTAGGCTGGGACTGTGAACCGTTAACACATAAAGGAATTGTTCCCTCAACATGATGGGTGCGATCATACCAGCACTAATGCACCATATCCCATCAGAACTCCGAAGTTAAGTGTGCTTGGGCGACAGTAGTACTAGGATGGGTGACCCCCTGGGAAGTCCTCGTGTTGCACCTCCTTTTCAATTTTTTTTTGCTCCGGTTAGGGTTGCCAAGATACTTTACCCACCACATTACTATTATCGAATCCCACGGCACCTTGGGCAAGACAATTTCTCTTCACGTGGAGGCTGGGCCCGCAAACCGATGCCCATAACTTTTGATCCGTAAGGAGTTACGAGGCGCACAGCATACCGTTGGAAAGCTCTCTGAGAGCTCTACGACGGGTGCAGCCAGCTAGCTCGCTTTGCCCTTTTCGGAGCTCAAAATCAAACGTTTTCATCAGTTTCGGGCCACTTTTCTTCTTTTACTCTGTTTTTCCGTCCCGAATCGTACGTCGTGAGTTGTTAAAAGGACGACAACCTTACTCGCGGCACATTAGAGGACCCTACAATGCATCGATATCACGTCTTGCGTGGATGCTGCGTTGTTGAAGCGTATGGGTTGTGGTTTAGCCCAATGGGCCTTTTGAATGGGCCATATCTCTAGGCTGGGACTGTGAACCGTCAACACATAAAGGAATTCTGCCCTCAACATGACGGGAGCGATCATAACAGCACTAATGCATCGGATCCCATCAGAACTCTGAAGTTAAGCGTGCTTGGGCGAGAGTAGTACTAGGATGGGTGACCCCCTGGGAAGTCCTCGTGTTGCACCCCCCTTTTCAATTTTTTTTCCTCCGGTTAGCGTTGCCAAGATACTTTACCCACCACATTTCTATTATCGAATGCCACGGCACCTTGGACAAGACAACTTCTCTTCACGTGGAGGCTGGGCCCGCAAACCTGGGGCGTAGGGCTTATGACCAGGTCTCCGTCGCTCTGGTGCCCATAACTTTTGATCCGTAAAGAGTTACGAGGCGCACAGCATACCGTTGGAAATCTCTCTGAGAGCTCTACGACGGGGGCAGCTAGCTAGCTCGCTTTGCCCTTTTCGGAGCTCAAAATCGAACGTTTTCATTAGTTTCAGGCCACTTTTCTTCTTTTGCTCTGTTTTTCCGTCCCGGATCGTACGTCGTGAGCTGTTAAAAGGACGACAACCTTATTCGTGGCATATTAGAGGACCCTACAATGCGTCGATATCACGTCTTGCGAGGATGCTGGATTGTTGAAGCGGATGGGTTGTCGTTAAGCCCATTGGGCCTTCTGAATGGGCAATCTCTCTAGGCTGGGTCTGTGAACCGTTAACACATAAAGGAATTGTGCCCTCAACATGACGGATGCGATCATACCAGCACTAATGCACCGGATCCCATAAGAACTTCGAAGTTAAGCGTGCATGGGCGAGAGTAGTACTAGGATGGGTGACCCCCTGAGAAGTCCTCGTTTTGCACCCCCTTTTTGAATTTTTTTTGCTCCGGTTAGCGTTGCCAAGATACTTACCTACCACATTTCTATTTTCGTATCCCACGGCACCCTGGGCAAGACAACTTCTTTTCACGTGGTGGGAGGGCCCGCAAACCGAGGGCATGAGGATTGAAACCAGGCCTCCGTCGCTCCGGTTCCCATAACTTTTGATCCGTCAGGAGTTATGCGGCGCACAACATACAGTTGGAAAGCTCTCTGAGAGCTCTACGACGGGGGCAGCAAGCTAGCCCGCTGTGCCCTATTCGGATCTCAAAATCGAATGTTTTCACCAGTTTCGGCCCTCTTTTCTTCTTTTGCTCTGTTTTTCCGTCCCGGATCGTACGTCGTGAGTTGTTAAAAGGACGACAACCTTACTCGCGGCACATTAGAGGACCCTACAATGCGTCGATATCACGTCTTGCGAGGATGCTGCGTTGTTGAAGCGGATGGGTTGTCGTTAAGCCCATTGGGCCTTTTGAATGGGCCATATCTCTAGGCTGGGACTGTGAACCGTTAACACATAAAGGAATTGTGCCCTCAACATGACGGGTGCGATCATACCAGCACTACTGCACCGGATCCCATCAGAACTCCGAAGTCAAGCGTGCTTGGGCGAGAGTAGTACTAGGATGGGTGACCCACTGGGAAGTCCTCGTGTTGCACCCCCCTTTTCAATTTTTTTTACTCAGGTTAGGGTTGCCAAGACACTTTACCCACCACATTTCTATTATCGAATCCCACGGCACCTTGGGCAAGACAACTTCTCTTCACGTGGAGGCTGGGCCCGCAAACCGGTGCCCAAAACTTTTGATCCGTAAGGTGTTACGAGGCGCACAGCATACCGTTGGAAAGCTCTCTGAGAGCTCTACGACGGGGGCAGCTAGCTAGCTCGCTGTGCCCTTTTCGGAGCTCAAAATCGAACGTTTTCATCAGTTTCGGGCCACTTTTCTTCTTTTGCTCTGTTTTTCTGTCCCGGATCGTACGTCGTGAGCTGTTAAAAGGACGACAACCTTACTCACGGCACATTAGAGGACCCTACAATGCGTCGATATCACGTCTTGCGAGGATGCTGCGTTGTTGAAGCGGATGGGTTGTCGTTAAGCCCATTGGGCCTTTTGAATGGGCCATATCTCTAGGCTGGGACTGTGAACCGTTAACACATAAAGGAATTGTGCCCTCAACATGACGGGTGCGATCATACCAGCACTAATGCACCGGATCCCATCAGAACTCCGAAGTTAAGCGTGCTTGGGCGAGAGTAGTACTAGGATGGGTGACCCCCAGGGAAGTCCTCGTGTTGCACCCACCTTTTCAATTTTTTTTACTCCGGTTAGGGTTGCCAAGATACATTACCCACCACATTTCTATTATCGAATCCCACGGCACCTTGGGCAAGAAAACTTCTCTTCACGTGGAGGCTGGGCCCGCAAACCGGTGCCCAAAACTTTTAATCCGTAAGGAGTTACGAGGCGCACAGCATACCGTTGGAAAGCTCTCTGAGAGCTCTACGACGGGGGTAGCTAGCTAGTTCGATGTGCCCTATTCGGAGCTCAAAATCGAACGTTTTCATCAGTTTCGGGCCACTTTTCCTCTTTTGCTCTGTTTTTCCATCCCGGATCGTACGTCGTGAGCTGTTAAAAGGACGACAACCTTACTCGCGGCACATTAGAGGGCCTTACAATGCGTCGGTATCATGTCTTGCGTGGATGCTGCGTTGTTGAAGCAGATGGGTTGTCGTTAAGCCCATTGGGCCTTTTGAATGTGCCATCTCTCTGGGCTGGTACTGTGAACCGTTAACACATAAAGGAATTGTGCCCTCAACATGACGGGTGGGATCATACCAGCACTAATGCACCGGATCCCATCAGAACTCCGAAGTTAAGCGTGCTTGGGCGAGAGTAGTACTAGGATGGGTGACCCTCTGGGAAGTCCTCGTGTTGCACCCCCCTTTTCATTTTTTTTGCTCCGGTTAGGGTTGCCAAGATACTTTATCCACCACATTTCTATTACCAAATCCCACGGCACCTTGGGCCAGACAACTTCACTTCACGTAGAGGCTGGACCCGCAAACCTAGGGCGTAGGGCCTGTGACCAGGTCTCCGTCGCTCCGGTGCCCATAACTTTTGATCCGTAAGGAGTTACGCGGCGCACAACATATTGTGGGAAAGCTCTCTGAGAGCTCTACAACGTGGGCAGCTAGCTAGCTCGCTGTTCCCTTTTCGGAGATCAAAATCGAACATTATCATCAGTTTCGGGCCACTTTTCTTCTTTTGCTCTGTTTTTCCGTCCCGGATCGTACGTCATGAGCTGTTAAAAGGACGACAACCTTAGTCGCGGCACATTAGTGGACCCTACAATACGTCGATATCTCGTCTTGCAAGGATGCTGCGTTGTTGAAGCGGATGGGTTGTCGTTAAGCCCATTGTGCCTTTTGAATGGGTTATATCTCTAGGCTGGGACTGTGAACCGTTAACACATAAAGGAATTGTGCCCTCAACATGACGGGTGCGATCATACCAGCACTAATGCACCGGATCCCATCAGAAATACGAAATTAAGCGTGCTTGGGCGAGAGTAGTACTAGGACGGGGGACCCCCTGGGAAGTCCTCGTGTTGCACCCCCCTTTTCAATTTTTTTTGCTCCGGTTAGGGTTGCCAAGATAGTTTACCCACCACATTTCTATTTTCGAATCCCACTGCACCTTGGGCAAGACAACTTCTCTTCACTTGGAGGCTGGGCCAGCAAACCGAGGGCGTAGGGCTTGTGACCAGGTCTCCGTCGCTCCGGCGCCCATAACTTTTGATCCGTAAGGAGTTACGGGGCGCACAGCATACCCTTGGATAGCACTCTGAGAGCTCTACGACGGGGGCTGCAAGCTAGCTCGCTATGCCCATTTCGGAGCTAAAAATCGAACGTTTTCATCAGTTTTGGGCGACTTTTCTTTTTTTGCTCTGTTTTTCTGTCCCGGATCGTACGTCGTGAGCTGTTAAAAGGACGACAACCTTAGTCGCGGCACATTAGAGGACCCTACAATGCGTCGATATCACGTCTTGCAAGGATGCTGCGTTGTTGAAGCAGATAGGTTGTCATTAAGACTATTGGGCCTTTTGAATGGGCCATCTCTCTAGGCTGTGACGGTGAACCGTTAACACATAAAGGAATTGTTCCCTCTACATGACGGGTGCGATCATACCAGCGCTAATGCACTGGATCCCATCAAAACTCCGAAGTTAAGCGTGCTTGGGCGAGAGTAGTACTAGGATGGGTGTCCCCTTGGGAAGTCCTCGTGTTGCACCCCCTTTTTCAATTTTTTTTGCTCCGGTTAGGGTTGCCAAGATACTTTACCCACCACATTTCTATTATCGAATCCCACGGCACCTTGGGCAAGGCAACTTCTTTTTACGTGGGGGGTGGGCGCGCAGACCGAGGGTGTAGGGCTTATGACCAGGTCTCCGTCGCTCCGGTGCCTACAACTTCTGATCCGTAAGGAGTTACGAGGCGCACAGCATACCGTTGGAAAGCTCTCTGAGAGCTCTACGACGGGGGCAGCTAGCTAGCTCCCTGTGCCCTTTTCAGAGCTCAAAATCGAACATTATCATCAGTTTCAGGCCACTTTTCTTCTTTTGCACTATTTTTCCGTCCCGGATCGTACGTCGTGAGCTGTTAAAAGGACGACAACCTTACTCGCGGCACATTAGAGGACCCTACAATGCGTCGATATCACGTATTGCGAGGATGCTGCGTTGTTGAAGCGGATGGGTTGTCGTTAAGCCCATTGGGCCTTTTGAATGGGTCATATCTCTAGGCTGGGACTGTGAACCGTTAACACATAAAGGAATTTTGCCCTCAACATGAAGGGTGCGATCATACCAGCACTAATGCACCGGATCCCATCAGAAATCCGAAGTTAAGCGTGCTTGGCCGAGAGTAGTACTAGGATGGGTGACCCCCTGGGAAGTCCTCGTGTTGCACCCCCATTTTCAATTTTTTTTGCTCCGGTTAGGGTTGCCAAGATACTTTACCCACCACATTTCTATTATCGAATCCCACGGCACCTTGGGCAAGACAACTTCTCTTCACGTCGAGGCTGGGCCCGCAAACCGAGGGCGTAGGACTTGTGACCAGGTCTCCGTCGCTCCGGTGCCCATAACTTTTGATCCGTAAGGAGTTACGAGGCGCACAGCATACCGTTGGAAAGCTCTCTGAGAGCTCTACGACGGAGGCAGCTAACTTGCTCGCTGTGCCCTTTTCGGAGCTCAAAATCGAACGTTTTCATCAGTTTCGGGCCACTTTTCTTCTTTAGCTCTGTTTTTCCGTCCCGGATCGTACGTCGTGAGCTGTTAAAAGGACGACAACCTTACTCGCGGCACATTAAAGGACCCTACAATGCGTCGATATCACGTCTTGCGAGGATGCTGCGTTGTTGAAGCAGATGGGTTGTCGTTAAGCCCATTGGGCCTTTTGAATGGGCCATATCTCTATGCTGGGACTGTGAACCGTTAACACATAAAGGAATTGTGCCCTCAACATGACGGGTGCGATCATACCAGCACTAATGCACCGGATCCCATCAGAACTCCGAAGTTAAGCGTGCTTGGGCGAGAGTAGTACTAGTATGGGTGACCCCGTGGGAAGTCCTCGTGTTGCACCCCCCTTTTCAATTTTTTTTGCTCCGGTTAGGGTTGCCAAGATACTTTACCCACCACATTTCTATTATCGAATCCCACGGCACCTTGGGCAAGGCAACTTCTCTTTACGTCGAGGCTGGGCCCGCACACCGAGGCCGTAGGGCTTGTGACCAGGTCTCCGTCGCTCCGGTGCCCATAACTTTTGATCCGTAAGGAGTTACGAGGCGTACAGCATACCGTTGGAAAGCTCTCTGAGAGCTCTACGACGGGGGTAGCTAGCTAGCTCGCTGTTCCCTTTTCGGAGATCAAAATCGAACATTATCATCAGTTTCGGGCCACTTTTCTTCTTTTGCTCTGTTTTTCCGTCCCGGATCGAACGTCGTGAGCTGTTAAAAGGACGACAACCTTAGTCGCGGCACATTAGAGGACAATACAATGCGTCGATATGACGTCTTGCGAGGATGCTGCGTTGTTGAAGCGGATGGGTTGTCGTTAAGCCCATTGGGCCTTTTGAATGGGCCATATCTCTAGGCTGGGACTGTGAACCGTTAACACATAAAGGAATTGTGCCCTCAACATGACGGGTGCGATCATACCAGCACTAATGCACCGGATCCCATCAGAAATACGAAATTAAGCGTGCTTGGGCGAGAGTAGTACTAGGACGGGGGACCCCCTGGGAAGACCCGGTGTTGCCCCCCCCTTTTCAATTTTTTTTGCTCCGGTTAGGGTTGCCAAGATACTTTACCCACCACGTTTCTATTATCGAATCCCACTGCACCTTGGGCAAGACAACTTCTCATCACGTGGAGGTTGGGCCCGCAAACCGGTGCCAATAACTTTTGATCCGTAAGGAGTTACGAGGCGCACAGCATACCGGTGGAAAGCTCTCTGAGAGCTCTACGACGTGGGCAGCTAGCTAGCTCGTTGTGCCCTTTTCGGAGCTCAAAATCGAACGTTTTCATCAGTTTCGGGCCACTTTTCTTCTTTTGCTCTGTTTTTCCGTCCCGGATCGTACGTCGTGAGCTGTTAAAAGGACGACAACCTTACTCGCGGCACATTAGAGGACCCTAAAATGCGTCGATATCACGTCTTGCGAGGATGCTGCGTTGTTGAAGCGGATGGGTTGTCGTTAAGCCCATTGGGCCTTTTGAATGGGCCATATCTCTAGGCTGGGACTGTGAACCGTTAACACATAAAGGAATTGTGCCCTCAACATGACGGGTGCGATCATACCAGCACTAATGCACCGGATCCCATAAGAACTACGAAGTTAAGCGTGCTTTGGCGAGAGTAGTACTAGGATGGGTGACCCCCTGGGAAGTCCTCGTGTTGCACCCCATTTTCAATTTTTTTTGCTCCGATTAGGGTTTCCAAGATACTTTACCCACTACATTTCTATTATCGAATCCCACGGTACCTTGGGCAAGACAACTTCTCTTCACGTGGAGGCTGGGCCCGCAAACCGGTGCCCATAACTTTTGATCCGTAAGGAGTTACGAGACGCACAGCATACCGTTGGAAAGCTCTCTGAGAGCTCTACGACGGGGGCAGCTAGCTAGCACAATGTGCCCTTTCTGGAGCTCAAAATCGAACGTTTTCATTAGTTTCGGGCCACTTTTCTTCTTTTGCTCTGTTTTTCTGTCCCGGATCGTACGTCGTGAGCTGTTAAAAGGACGACAACCTTACTCGGAGCACATTAGAGGACCCAACAAT
Source organism: Ehretia macrophylla (assembly GCA_037974665.1). Taxonomy (NCBI): domain Eukaryota; kingdom Viridiplantae; phylum Streptophyta; class Magnoliopsida; order Boraginales; family Ehretiaceae; genus Ehretia; species Ehretia macrophylla. The sequence goes on from CM075773.1 coordinate 3,488,521, forward strand.
GCGTCGATATCACTTCTTGCGAGGAAGCTGCGTTGTTGAAGCGGATGGGTTGTCGTTAATCCCATTGGGCCTTTTGAATAGGCCATATCTCTAGGCTGGGACTGTGAACCGTTAACACATAAAGGAATTGTGCCCTCAACATGACGGGTGCGATCATACCAACACTAATGCACCCGATCCCATCAGAACTCTGAAGTTAAGCGTGCTTGGGCGAGAGTAGTACTAGGATGGGTGACCCCCTGGGAAGTCCTCGTGTTGCACCCCACTTTCAATTTTTTTTGCTCGGGTTAGGGTTGCCAAGATACTTTATCCAGTACATTTCTATTATGGAATCCCACGTCACCTGGGGCAAGACAACTTCTCTTCACGTGGAGGCTGGGTCCGCAAAGCGAGGGCGTAGGGCTTGTGACCAGGTCTCCGTCGCTCCGGTGCCCATAACTTTTTATCCGTAAGGAGTTACGAGGAGCACAGCATACCGTTGGAAAGCTCTCTAAGAGCTCTACGATGGAGCAGCAAGCTAGCTAGCTATGCCCTTTTCAGAGCTCAAAATCGAACGTTTTCATCAGTTTCGGGCCACTTTTCTTCTTTTGCTCTGTTTTTCCGTCCCGGATCGTACGTCGTGAGCTGTTAAAAGTACGACAACCTTACTCGCGGCACATTAGAGGACCCTACAATGCATCGATATCACGTCTTGCGAGGATGCTGCGTTGTTGAAGCGGATGGGTTGTCGTTAAGCCCATTGGGCCTTTTGAATGGGCCATATCTCTAGGCTGGGACTGTGAACCGTTAACACATAAAGGAATTGTGCCCTCAACATGACGGGTGCGATCATACCAGCACTAATGCACGGGATCCCATCAGAACTCCGAAGTTAAGCGTGCTTTGGCGAGAGTAGTACTAGGATGGGTGACCCCCTGGGAAGTCCTCGTATTGCACCCCATTTTCAATTTTTTTTGCTCCGGTTAGGGTTGCCAAGATACTTTACCCACTACAGTTCTATTATCGAATCCCACGGCACCTTGGGCAAGACAACTTCTCTTCACGTGGAGGCTGGGCCCGCAAACCGGTGCCCATAACTTTTGATCCGTAAGGAGTTACGAGACGCACAGCATTCCGTTGGAAAGCTCTCTAAGAGCTCTACGACGGGGGCAGCAAGCTGGCTTGCTGTACCCTTTTCGGAGCTCAAAATCGAACGTTTTCATCAGTTTCGGGCGACTTTTCTTCTTTTGCTCTGTTTTTCCGTCCCGGATCGTACATCGTGAGCTGTTAAAAGTACGACAACCTTACTCGCGGCACATTAGAGGACCCTACAATGCGTTGATATCAAGTCTTGCGAGGATGCTGCGTTGTTGAAGCCGATGGGTTGTCGTTAAGCCCATTGTGCCTTTTGAATGGGCCATATCTCTAGGCTGGGACTGTGAACCGTTAACACATAAAGGAATTGTGCCTCAACATGACGGGTTCGATCATACAAGCACTAATGCACCGGATCCCATCTGAAGTCCGAAGTTAAGCGTGCTTGGGCGACAGTAGTACTAGGATGGGTGACCCCCTGGGAAGTCCTCTTGTTGCACCCCCCTTTTCAATTTTTTTTGCTCCGGTTTGGGTTGCCAAGATACTTTACCCACCACATTTCTATTATCGAATCCCACTGCACCTTGGGCAAGACAACTTCTCTTCACGTGGAGGCTGGGCCCGCAAACCGAGGGCGTAGGGCTTGTCAACAGGTCTCCGTCGCTCCGGTGCCCATAACTTTTGATCCGTAAGGAGTTACGAGGCGCACAGCTTACCGTTGGAAAGCTCTCTGAGAGCTCTACGACGGGGGCAGCAAGCTAGCTCGCTGAGCCCTTTTCGGAGCTCAAAATCGAACGTTTTCATTAGTTTCGGGCCACTTTTCTTCTTTTGCTATGTTTTTTCGTCCCGGATCGTACGTCGTGAGCTGTTAAAAGGACGACAACCTTACTCGCGGCACATTAGAGGACCCTACAATGCGTCGATATCACGTCTTGCGAGGATGCTACGTTGTTGAAGCGGATGGGTTATCGTTAAGCCCATTGGGCCTTTTGAATGGGCCATCTCTCTAGGCTAGGATTGTGATCCGTTAACACATAAAGTAATTGTGCCGTCAACAAGACGGGTGCGATCATACCAGCATTAATGCACTGGATCCCATCAAAACTCCGAAGTTAAGCGTGCTTGGGCGAGAGTAGTACTAGGATGGGTGACCCCCTGGGAAGTCCTCGTGTTGCATCCCCCTTTTCAATTTTTTTTCCTCCGGTTAGGGTTGCCAAGATACTTAATCCACCACATTTCTATTGTCGAATCCCACTTCACCTTGGGCAAGACAACTTCTCTTCACGTGGAGGCTGGGCCCGCAAACCGAGGGCGTAGGGCTTGGGACCAGGTCTCCGTCGCTCCGGTGCCGATAACATTTGATCCGTAAGGAGTTACAAGACGCACAGCATACCGTTGGAAAGGACTCTGAGAGCTCTACGATGAGGGCAGCAAGCTAACCCGCAGTGCCCTTTTCAGAGCTCAAAATCGAACGTTTTCATTAGTTTCGGGCTACCTTTCTTCTTTTGCTCTGTTTTTCCGTCCCGGACCGTAAGTCGTGAGCTGTTAAAAGGACGACAACCTTACTCGCGGCACATTAGAGGACCCTACAATGCGTCGATATCACGTCTTGCGAGGATGCTGCGTTGTTGAAGCGGATGGGTTGTCGTTAAGCCCATTGGGCCTTTTGAATGGGCCATATCTCTAGGCTGGGACTGTGAACCGTTAACACATAAAGGAATTGTGCCCTCAACATGACGGGTGCGAACATACCAGCACTAATGCACCGGATCCCATCAGAACTCCGAAGTTAAGCGTGGTTGGGCGAGAGTAACACTAGGATTGGTGACCCCCTGGGAAGTCCTCGTGTTGCACCCCCTTTTCAATTTTTTTTGCTCCGGTTAGGGTTGCCAAGATACTTTACCCACCACATTTCTATTATCGAATCCCACGGCACCTTGGGCAAGACAACTTCTCTTCACGTGGAGGCTGGGCCCGCAAACCGGTGCCATAACTTTTGATCCATAAGGAGTTACGAGGCGCACAGCATACCGTTGGAAAGCTCTCTGAGAGCTCTACGACAGGGGCAGCTAGCTAGTTCGTTGTGCCCTTTTCGGAGCTCAAAATCGAACGTTTTCATCAGTTTCGGGCCACTTTTCTTCTTTTGCTATGTTTTTCCATCCCGGATCGTACGTCGTGAGCTGTTAAAAGGAAGACAACCTTACTCGAGGCAGATTAGAGGACCCTACAATGCGTCGATATCACGTCTTGCGAGGATGCTGCGTTGTTGAAGCGAATGGGTTGTCGTTAAGCCCATTGGGCCTTTTGAATGGGCCATATCTCTATGCTGGGACTGTGAACCGTTAACACATAATGGAATAGTGCCCTCAACATGACGGGTGCAATCATACCAGCACTAATGCACTGGATCCCATCTGAAGTCCGAAGTTAAGCGTGCTTGGGCGACAGTAGTACTAAGATGGGTGACCCCCTGGGAAGTCCTCGTGTTGCACCCCCCTTTTCAATTTTTTTTGCTCCGGTTAGGGTTGCCAAGATACTTTACCCACCACATTTCTATTATCGAATCCCACGGCACCTTGGGCAAGACAATTTCTCTTCACGTGGAGGCTGGGCCCGCAAACCGAGGGCGTAGGGCTTGTGACCAGGTCTCCGTCGCTCCGGTGCCCATAACTTTTGATCCGTAAGGAGTTACGAGGCGCACAGCATACCGTTGGAAAGCTCTCTGAGAGCTCTATGACGGGGGCCGCAAGCTTGCTTGCTGAGCCCTTTTCGGAGCTCAAAATCGAACGTTTTCATTAGTTTCGGGCCACTTTTCTTCTTTTGCTCTGTTTTTCCGTCCCGGATCGTAAGTCGTAAGCTGTTAAAAGGACGACAACCTTACTCGCGGCACATTAGAGGACCCTACAATGCGTCGATATCACGTCTTGCGAGGATGCTGCATTGTTGAAGCGGATGGGTTGTCGTTAAGCCCATTGGGCCTTTTGAATGGGTCATATCTCTAGGCTGGGACTGTGAACCGTTAACACATAAAGGAATTGTGCCCTCAACATGACGGGTGCGATCATACCAGCACTAATGCACTGGATCCCATCAGAACTCTGAAGTTAAGCGTGCTTGTCGAGAGTCGTACTAGGATGGGTGACCCCCTGGGAAGTCCTCGTGTTGCACCCCCCTTTTCAATTTTTTTTGCTCTGGTTAGGGTTGCCAAGATTCTTTACCCACCACATTTCTATTGTCGAATCCCACTGCACCTTGGGCAAGACAACTTCTCTTCACGTGGGGGCTGGGCCCGCAAACCGAGGGCATAGGGCTTGTGAACAGGTCTCTGTCGCTCCGGTGCCCATAACTATTGATCCGTAAGGAGTAACGAGACGCACAGTATACTGTTGGAAAGCTCTCTGAGAGCTCTACGACGGGGGCAGCAAGCTAGCTCGCAGTACCCTTTTCGGAGCTCAAAATCGAACGTTTTCATTAGTTTCGGGACACCTTTCTTCTTTTGCTCTGTTTTTCCGTCCCGGATCGTACATCGTGAGCTGTTAAAAGGACGACAACTTTACTCGCGGCATATTAGAGGACCCTATAATGCATCGATATCACGTCTTGCGACGATGCTGGGTTGTTGAAGCGGATGGGTTGTCGTTAAGCCCATTGGGCCTTTTGAATGGGCCATATCTCTAGGCTGGGACTGTGAACCGTTAACACATAAAGGAATTGTTCCCTCAACATGACGGGTGCTATCATACCAGCACTAATGCACCAGATCCCATCAGAACTCCGAAGTTAAGCGTGCTTGGGCGACAGTAGTACTAGGATGGGTGACCCCCTGGGAAGTCCTCGTGTTGCACCTCCTTTTCAATTTTTTTTGCTCCGGTTAGGGTTGCCAAGATACTTTACCCACCACATTACTATTATCGAATCCCACGGCACCTTGGGCAAGACAACTTCTCTTCACGTGTAGGCTGGGCCCGCAAACCGATGCCCATAACTTTTGATCCGTAAGGAGTTACGAGGCGCACAGCATACCGTTCTAAAGCTCTCCGCGAGCTCTACGACGAGAGCAACCAGCTCGCTCCCTTTGCCCCTTTCGGAGCTCAAAATCAAACGTTTTCTTCAGTTTCGGGCCACTTTTCTTCTTTTGCTCTGTTTTTCCGTCCCGGATCGTACGTCGTGAGTTGTTAAAAGGACCACAACCTTACTCGCGGCACATTAGAGGACCCTACAATGCGTCGATATCACGTCTTGCGTGGATGCTGCGTTGTTGAAGCGTATGGGTTGTCGTTTAGCCCAATGGGCCTTTTGAATGGGCCATATCTCTTGGCTGGGACTGTGAACCGTTAACACATAAAGGAATTGCGCCCTCAACATGACGGGAGCGATCATTCTAGGACTAATGCATTGGATCACATCAGAACTCCGAAGTTAAGCGTGCTTGGGCGAGAGTAGTACTAGGATGGGTGACCCCCTGGGAAGTCCTCGTGTTGCACCCCCCTTTTCAATTTTTTTTGCTCCGGTTAGGGTTGCCAAGATACTTTACCCACCACATTTCTATTATCGAATCCCACGGCACCTTGGGCAAGACAACTTCTCTTCACGTGGATGCTGGGCCCGCAAACCGAGGGCGTAGGGCTTGTGACCAGGTCTCCGTCGCTCCGGTGCCCATAACTTTTGATCCGTAAGGAGTTACGAGGCGCACAGCATACCGTTGGAAATCTCTCCGAGAGCTCTACGACGGGGGCAGCTAGCTAGCTCACTGTGCCCTTTTCAGAGCTCAATATCGAACGTTTTCATCAGTTTCGGGCCACTTTTCTTCTTTTGCTCTATTTTTCCGTCCCGGATCGTACGTCGTGAGCTGTTAAAAGGACGACAACCTTACTCGCGGCACATTAGAGGACCCTACAATGCGTCGATATCACGTCTTGCGAAGATGCTGCGTTGTTGAAGCGGATGGGTTGTCGTTAAGCCCATTGGGCCTTTTGAATGGGCCATATCTCTAGGCTTGGACTGTGAACCGTTAACACATAAAGGAATTGTGCCCTCAACATCACGGGTGCGATCATACCAGAACTAACGAACCGGATCCCATCGGAACTTCGAAGTTAAGCGTGCTTGGGCGAGAGTAGTACTAGGATGGGTGACCCCCTGGGAAGTCCTCGTGTTGCACCCCCCTTTTCAATTTTTTTTGCTCCGGTTAGGGTTGCCAAGATAATTTACCCACCACATTTCTATTATCGAATCCCACTGCACCTTGGGCAAGACAACTTCTCTTCACGTGGAGGCTGGGGCCGCAAACCGGTGCCCAAAACTTTTGATCGGTAAGGAGTTACGAGGCGCACAACATACTTTTGGAAAGCTCTCTAAGAGCTCTACGACGGGGGTAGCTAGCTAGCTCGCTGTGCCCTTTTCGGAGCTCAAAATCGAACGTTTTTATCAGTTTCGGGCCACTTTTCTTCTTTTGCTCTGTTTTTCGGACCCGGATCGTACGTCGTGAGCTGTTAAAAGGACGACAACCTTACTCGCGGCACATTAGAGGACCCTACAATGTGTCGATATTACATCTTGCGAGGATGCTGCATTGTTGAAGCGGATGGGTTGTCGTTAAGCCCATTGGGCCTTTTGAATGGGCCATATCTCTAGGCTGGGACTGTGAACCGTTAACACATAAAGGAATTGTGCCCTCAACAAGACGGGTGCGATCATACCAGCACTTATGCACCGGATCCCATCAGAACTCCGAAGTTAAGCGTGCTTGGGCGAGAGTAGTCCTAGGATGGGTGCCCCACTGGGAAGTCCTCGTGTTGCACCCCCCTTTTCAATTTTTTTTACTCCGGTTAGCGTTGCCAAGATACTTTATCCTCCACATTTCTATTATCGAATCCCACGGCACCTTGGGCAAGAAAACTTCTCTTCACGTGGAGGCTGGGCCCGCAAACCGGTGCCCAAAACTTTTTATCCGTAAGGAGTTACGAGGCGCACAACATACCGTTGGAAAGCTCTCTGAGAGCTCTACGACGGGGGCAGCTAGCTAGCTCGCTATGCCTTATTCGGAGCTCAAAATCGAACGTTTTCATCAGTTTTGGGCTACTTTTCTTCTTTTGCTCTATTTTTCTGTCCCGGATCGTACGTCGTGAGCTGTTAAAAGGACGACAACCTTACTCGCGGCCCATTAGAGGACCTTACAATGCGTCGATATCACGTCTTGCGAGAATGCTGCGTTGTTGAAGCGGATGGGTTGTCGTTAAGCCCATTGGGCCTTTTGAATGGGCCATATCTCTAGGCTGGGACTGTGAACCGTTAACACATAAAGGAATTGTGCCCTCAACATAATGGGTGCAATCATACCACCACTAATGTACCGAATCCTATCAGAACACCGAAGTTACGCATTCTTGGGCGAGAGTAGTACTAGGATGGGTGACCCATTGGGAAGTCCTCGTGTTACACCCCTCTTTTCATTTTTTTTTACTCCGGTTAGGGTTGCCAAGATACTTTACCCACCACATTTCTATTATCGAATCCCACGGCACCTTGGGCAAGACAACTTCCCTTCACGTGGAGGCTGGGCCCGCAAACTGGTGCCCATAACTTTTGATCCGTAAGGAGATACGAGGCGCACAGCATACCGTTGGAAAGCCCTCTGAGAGCTCTACGACGGGGGCAGCTAGATAGCTTGCTGTGCCCTTTTCGGAGCTCAAAATCGAACGTTTTCATCACTTTCGGGCCATTTTTCTTCTTTTGCTCTGTTTCGCCATCCCGGATCGTACGTCGTGAGCTGTTAAAAGGACGACAACCTTACTCGCGGCACATTAGAGGACCCTACAATGCGTCGATATCACGTCTTGCGAGAATGCTTCGTTGTTGAAGCGGATGGGTTGTCGTTTAGCCCAATGGGCCTTTTGAATGGGCAATATCTCTAGCCTGGGACTGTGAACCGTTAACACATAAATGAATTGTTCCCTCAACATGACGGGTGTGATCATACCAGCACTAATGCACCTGATCCCATCAGAACTCCGAAGTTAAGCGTGCTTGGGCGAGAGTAGTACTAGGATGGGTGACCCCCTGGGAAGTCCTCGTGTTGCACCCCCCTTTTCAATTTTTTTTGCTCCGGTTAGGGTTGCCAAGATACTTTACCCACCACATTTCTATTATCGAATCCCACGGCACCTTAGGCAAGGCAATTTCGCTTCACGTAGAGGCTGGGCCAGCAAACGGAGGGCGTGGGGCTTGGGACCTAGTCTCCGTCGCTCTGGTGCCCATAACTTTTGATCCGTAAGGAGTTACGAGGAGCACAGCATACCGTTGGAAAGCTCTCCGAGAGCTCTACGATGGGGGCAGCTAGCTAGCTCACTGTGCCCTTTTCGGAGCTCAAAATCGAACCTTTTCATCAGTTTCAGGCCACTTTTCTTCTTTTGCTCTGTTTTTCCTTCCCGGATCGTACATCGTGAGCTGTTAAAAGGACGACAACCTTACTCGCGGCTCATTATAGGACCCTACAATGCGTTGATATCACGTCTTGCGAGGATGCTGCGTTGTTGAAGCGGATGGGTTGTCGTTAAGCCCATTGGACCTTTTGAATGGGCCATATCTCTAGGCTGCGACTGTGAACCGTTAACACATAAAAGAATTGTGCCCTCAACATGACGGGTACGATCATACCAGCACTAATGCAACGGATCCCATCAGAACTTCGAAGTTAAGCGTGGTTGGGCGAGAGTAGTACTAGGATGGGTGACCCCCTGGGAAGTCCTCGTGTTGCACCCCCCTTTTCAATTTTTTTTGCTCCGGTTAGGGTTGCCAAGATACTTTACCTACCACATTTCAATTATCGAATCCCACTTCACCTTGGACAAGACAACTTCTCTTCACGTGGAGGCTGGGCCCGCAAACCGGTGTTCATAACTTTTGATCCTTAAGGAGTTACGAGGCGCACAGCATACCGTTGGAAAGCTCTCTGAGAGCTCTACGACGGGGGCAGCTAGCTAGTTCGCTGTACCCTTTTCGGAGCTCAAAATCGAACGTTTTCATCCATTTCGGGCCACTTTTCGTCTTTTGCTCTGTTTTTTCGTCCCGGATCGTACGTCGTGAGCTGTTAAAAGGACGAAAACCTTACTCGCGGCACATTAGAGGACCCTACAATGCGTCGATATCATGTCTTGCGAGGATGCTGCGTTGTTGAAGCGGATGGGCTGTCGTTAAGCCCATTGGGCCTTTTGAATGGGCCATATCTCTAGGCTGGGACTGTGAACCGTTAACACATAAAGGAATTGTGCCCTCAACATGACGGGTGCGATCATACCAGCACTAATGCACCGGATCCCATCAGAACTCCGAAGTTAAGCGTGCTTGGGCGAGAGTAGTACTAGGATGGGTGACCCACTGGGAAGTCCTCGTGTTGCACCCCCTTTTTCAATTTTTTTTACTCCGGTTAGGGTTGCCAAGATACTTTACCCACCACATTTCTATTATCGAATCCCACGGCACCTTGGGCAAGAAAACTTCTCTTCACGTGGAGGCTGGGCCCGCAAACCGGTGCCCAAAACTTTTTATCCGTAAGGAGTTACGAGGCGCACAGCATACCGTTGGAAAGCTCTCTGAGAGCTCTACGACGGGGGTAGCTAGCTAGCTCGCTATGCCTTATTCGGAGCTCAAAATCGAACGTTTTCATCACTTTCCCGCCCCTTTTCTTCTCTTGCTCTGTTTTTCTGTCCCGGATCGTACGTCGTGAGCTGTTAAAAGGACGACAACCTTACTCGCGGCACATTAGAGGACCCTACAATGCGTCGATATCACGTCTTGCGAGGATGCTGCGTTGTTGAAGCGGATGGGTTGTCGTTAAGCCCATTGGGCCTTTTGAATGGGCCATATCTCTAGGCTAGGACTGTGAACCGTTAACACATAAAGGAATTGTGCCCTCAACATGACGGGTGCGATCATACCAGCACTAATGCACCGGATCCCATCAGAACTCCGAAGTTAAGCGTGCTTGGGCGAGAGTAGTACTAGGATGGGTGACCCACTGGGAAGTCCTCGTGTTGCACCCCCCTTTTCAATTTTTTTTACTCCGGTTAGGGTTGCCAAGATACTTTACCCACCACATTTCTATTATCGAATCCCACGGCACCTTGGGCAAGACAACTTCTCTTCACGTGGAGGCTGGGCCCGCAAACCGGTGCCCATAACTTTTGATCCGTAAGGAGTTACGAGGCGCACAGCATACCGTTGGAAAGCTCTCTGAGAGCTCTACGACGGGGGCAGTTAGCTAGCTCGTTGTGCCCTTTTCGGAGCTCAAAATCGACCGTTTTCATCAGTTTCGGGCCTCTTTTCTTCTTTTGCTCTGTTTTTCCGTCCCGGATCGTACGTCGTGAGCTGTTAAAAGGACGACAACCTTACTCGCGGCACATTAGAGGACCCTACATTGCTTCGATATCACGTCTTGCGAGGATGCTGCGTTGGTGAAGCGCATTGGATGTCGGTAAACCCATTGGGCCTTTGGGATGGGCCATATCTCTAGGCTGGGACTGTGAACCGTTAACACATAAAGAATTGTGCCCTTAACATGACGGGTGCGAACATACCAGCACTAATGCACCGGATCCCATCAGAACTCCGAAGTTAAGCGTGCTTGGGCGAGAGTAGTACTAGGATGGGTGACCCCCTGGGAAGTCCTCGTGTTGCACCCCCCTTTTCAATTTTTTTTGCTCCGGTTAGGGTTGCCAAGATACTTTACCCACCACATTTCTATTATCGAATCCCACGGCACCTTGGGCAAGACAACTTCTCTTCACGTGGAGGCTGGGCCCGCAAACCGGTGCCCATAACTTTTGATCCGTAAGGAGTTACGAGGCGCACAGCATACCGTTGGAAAGCTCTCTGAGAGCTCTACGACGGGGGCAGCTAGCTAGCTCGTTGTGCCCTTTTCGGAGCTCAAAATCGAACGTTTTCATCAGTTTCGGGCCACTTTTCTTCTTTTGCTCTGTTTTTCCGTCCCGGATCGTACGTCGTCAGCTGTTAAAAGGACGACAACCTTACTCGCGGCACATTAGAGGACCCTAAAATGCGTCGATATCACGTCTTGCGAGGATGCTGCGTTGTTGAAGCGGATGGGTTGTCGTTAAGCCCATTGGGCCTTTTGAATGGGCCATATCTCTAGGCTGGGACTGTGAACTGTTAACACATAAAGGAATTGTGCCCTCAACATGACGGGTGCGATCATACCAGCACTAATGCACCGGATCCCATCAGAACTCCGAAGTTAAGCGTGCTTGGGCGAGAGTAGTACTAGGATGGGTGACCCCCTGGGAAGTCCTCGTGTTGCACCCCCCTTTTCAATTTTTTTTGCTCCGGTTAGGGTTGCCAAGATACTTTACCCACCATATTTCTATTATTGAATCCCACAGCACCTTGGGCAAGACAACTTCGATTCACGTAGAGGCTAGGCCCGCAAACCGATGGCGTAGGGCTTGTGACCAGTCTCCGTCGCTCCGGTGCCCGTAACTTTTGATCCGTAAGGATTTACAAGGAGCACAGCATACCGTTGGAAAGCTCTCTGAGAGCTCTACGACGGGGGCAGCAAGCTAGCTTCCTGTGCCCTTTTCGGAGCTCAAAATCGAACGTTTTCATCAGTTTCGGGCCACTTTTCTTCTTTTGCTCTGTTTTTCCGTCCCGGAACGTACGTCGTGAGCTGTTAAAACGACGACAACCTTAGTCGCGGCACATTAGAGGACCCTACAATGCATCGATATCACGTCTTGCGAGGATGCTGCGTTGTTGAAGCAGATGGGTTGTCGTTAAGCCCATTGGGCCTTTTGAATGGGCCATATCTCTAGGCTGGGACTGTGAACTGTTAACACAAAAAGGAATTGTGCCCTCAACATGACGGGTGCGATCATACCAGCACTAATGCACCGGATCCCATCAGAACTCTGAAGTTAAGCGTGCTTGGGCGAGAATAGTACTAGGATGGGTGACACCCTGGGAAGTCCTCGTGTTGCACCCCCCTTTTCAAATTTTTTTGCTCCGGTTTGGGTTGCCAAGATACTTTACCCAGCACATTTCTATTGTCGAATCCCACAGCACTTTGGGCAAGACAACTTCTCTTCACGTGGAGGCTGGGCCCGCAAACCGAGGGCGTAGGGCTTGTGACCAAGTCTCCGTCGCTCCGGTGCCCATAACTTTTGATCCGTAAGCAGTTACGAGGCGCACAACATTCCGTTGGAAAGCTCTCTGAGAGCTCCACGACGGGGGCAGCTAGCTAGCCCGTTGTGCCCTTTTCGGAGCTCAAAATCGAACGTTTTCATCAGTTTCGGGCCACTTTTCTTCTTTTGCTCTGTTTTTCCGTCACGGATCGTACGTCGTGAGCTGTTAAAAGGACGACAACTTACTCGCGGCACATTAGAGGACCCTACAATGCGTCGATATCACGTCTTGCGAAGATGCTGCGTTGTTGAAGTGGATGGGTTGTCGTTTAGCCCATTGGGCCTTCTTAATGGGCCATTTCTCTAGGCTGGGACTGTGAACCATTAACACATAAAGGAATTGTTCCCTCAACATGACGGGTGCGATCATACCAGCACTAATGCACCGGATACCATTAGAACTCCGAAGTTAAGCATGCTTGGGCGAGAGTAGTACTAGGATGGGTGACCCCCTAGGAAGTCCTCGTGTTGCACCCCACTTTTCAATTTTTTTTGCTCCGGTTAGGGTTGCCAAGATACTTTACCCACCACATTTCTATTATCGAATCCCACGGCACGTTGGGCAAGACAACTTCTCTTCACATGGAGGCTGGGCCCGTAAACCGAGGGCGTAGGGCTTGTGACCAGGTCTCCGTCGCTCCGGTGCCCATAACTTTTGATCCGTAAGGAGTTACGCGGCGCACAGCATACCGTAGGAAAGCTCTCTGAGAGCTCTACGACGGGGGCAGCTTGCTCGTTGTGCCCATTTCGGAGCTCAAAATCGAACGTTTTCATTAATTTTGGGCCACTTTTCTTCTTTTGCTCTATTTTTCTCTCCCGGTTCGTACGTCGTGAGCTGTTGAAAGGACGACAACCTTACTCGCGGCACATTAGAGGACTCTAAAATGCGTCTATATCACATCTTGCGAGGATGCTGCATTGTTGAAGCGAATGGGTTGTCGTTAAGCCCATTGGGCCTTTTGAATGGGCCATATCTCTAGGCTGGGACTGTGAACCGTTAACACAAAAAGGAATTGTGCCCTCAACATGACGGGTGCGATCATACCAGCACTAATGCACTGGATCCCATCAAAACTCCGAAGTTAAGCGTGCTTGGGCGAGAGTAGTACTAGGATGGGTGACCCCCTGGGAAGTCCTCGTGTTGCACCCCCCTTTTCAATTTTTTTTGCTCCGGTTAGGGTTGCCAAGATACTTTACCCACCACATTTCTATTATCGAATCCCACGGCACCTTGGGCAAGACAACTTCTCTTCATGTGGAGGTTGGGCCCGCAAACCGGTGCCCATAACTTTTGATCCGTAAGGAGTTACGAGGCGCACAGCATACCGTTGGAAAGCTCTCTGAGAGCTCTATAACGGGGGCAGCTAGCAAGCTCGTTGTGCCCTTTTCGGAGATCAAAATCGAACGTTTTCATCAGTTTCGGGCCACTTTTCTTCTTTTGCTCTGTTTTTCCGTCCCGGATCGTACGTCGTGAGCTGTTAAAAGGACGACAACCTTACTCGCGGCACATTAGAGGACCCTACAATGCGTCGATATCACGTCTTGCGAGGATGCTGCGTTGTTGAAGCGGATGGGTTGTCGTTAAGCCCATTGGGCCTTTTGAATGGGCCATATCTCTAGGCTGGGACTGTGAACCGTTAACACATAAAGGAATTGTGCCCTCAACATGACGGGTGCGATCATACCATAACTAATGCACCGGATCCCATCAGAACTCCGAAGTTAAGCGTGCTTGGGCGAGAGTAGTACTAGGATGGGTGACCACCTGGGAAGTCCTCGTGTTGCACCCCCCGTTTTCTATTTTTTTTGCTCCGATTAGGGTTGCCAAGATACTTTACCCACCACATTTCTATTATCGAATCCCACGGCACCTTGGGCAAGACAACTTCTCTTCACGTGGAGGTTGGGCCCGCAAACCGGTGCCCATAACTTTTGATCCGTAAGGAGTTACGAGGCGCACAGCATACCGTTGGAAAGCTCTCTGAGAGCTCTACGACGAGGGCAGCTAGCTAGCTCGCTGTGCCCTTTTCAGAGCTCAAAATCGAACGTTTTCATCAGTTTCGGGCCACTTTTCATCTTTTGCTCTGTTTTTCCGTCCCGGATCGTACGTCGTGAGCTGTTAAAAGGACGACAACCTTACTCGCGGCACATTAGAGGACCCTACAATGCGTCGATATCACGTCTTGCGAGGATGCTGCGTTGTTGAAGCGGATGGGTTGTCGTTAAGCCCATTGGGCCTTTTGAATGGGCCATATCTCTAGGCTGGGACTGTGAACCGTTAACACATAAAGGAATTGTGCCCTCAACATGACGGGTACGATCATACCAGCACTAATGCACCGGATCCCATCAGAACTCTGAAGTTAAGCGTGCTTGGGCGAGAGTAGTACTAGGATGGGTGACCCCCTGGGAAGTCCTCGTGTTGCACCCCCCTTTTCAATTTTTTTTGCTCCGGTTAGGGTTGCCAAGATACTTTACCCACCACATTTCTATTTTCGAATCCCACGGCACCTTGGGCAAGACAACTTCACTTTACGAAGGGGCTTGGCCCGCAAACCGAGGGCGTAGGGCTTGTGACCAGGTCTCCGTCACTCCGGTGCCCATAACTTTTGATCCGTAAGGAGTTACGAGGCGCACAGCAAACAGTTGGAAAGCTCTCTGAGAGCTCTACGATGGGGGCAGCTAGCTAGCTCACTCTGCCCTTTTCGGAGCTCAAAATCGAACGTTTTCATCAGTTTTGGGCCACTTTTCTTCTTTTGCTCTATTTTTCCGTCCCGGATCGTACGTCGTGAGCTGTTAAAAGGATGACAACCTTACTCGTGGCACATTAGAGGACCCTACAATGCGTCGATATCACGTCTTGCGAGGATGTTGCGTTGTTGAAGCGGATGGGTTGTCGTTAAGCCCATTGGGACTTTTGAATGGGTCATATCTCTAGGCTGGGACTGTGAACCGTTAACACATAAAGGAATTGTGCCCTCAACATGACGGGTGCGATCATACCAGCACTAATGCACTGGATCCCATCAGAACTCCGAAGTTAAGCGTGCTTGGGCGAGAGTAGTACTAGGATGGGTGACCCCCTGGGAAGTACTCGTGTTGCACCCCCATTTTCAATTTTTTTTGCTCCGGTTAGGGTTGCCAAGATACTTTACCCACCACATTTCTATTATCGAATCCCACGGCACCTTGGGCAAGACAACTTCTCTTCACGTGGAGGCTGGGCCTGCAAACCGAGGGCGTAGGGCTTGTGACCAGGTCTCCGTCGCTCCGGTGCCCATAACTTTTGATCCGTAAGGAGTTACGAGGCGCACAGCATACCGTTGGAAAGCTCTCTAAGAGCTCTACGACGGGGGCAGCAAGCTAGCTCGCTGTGCCCTTTTCGGAGCTCAAAATCGAACGTTTTCATTAGTTTCGGGCCACTTTTCTTCTTTTGCTCCATTTTTCCATCCCAGATCGTACGTCGTGAGCTGTTAAAAGGACGACAACCTTACTCGCGGCACATTAGAGGACACTACAATGTGTCGATATCACGTCTTGCGAGGATACTGCGTTGTTGAAGCGGATGGGTTATCGTTAAGACCATTGGGCCTTTTGAATGGGCCATATATCTAGGCTGGGACTGTGAACCGTTAACACATAAAGGAATTGTGCCCTCAACATAACGGGTGCGATCATACCAGCACTAATGCACCGGATCCCATCAGAACTCCGAAGTTAAGCGTGCTTGGGCGAGAGTAGTACTAGGATGGGTGACCCCCTGGGAAGTACTGGTGTTGCACCCCCCCTTTGCAATTTTTTTTGCTCCGGGTAGGGTTGCCAAGATACTTTACCCACCACATTTCTATTATCGGATCCCACGGCACCTTGGGCAAGACAACTTCTCTTCACGTGCGGGCTGGGGCCGGAGACCGAGGGCGTAGGGCTTGTGACGAGGTCTCCGTCGCTCCAGTACCCATAACTTTTGATCCGTAAGGAGTTACGAGGCGCACAGCATACCGTTGGAAAGCTCTCTGAGAGCTCTACGATGGGGGCAGTAAGCTAGATCACTCTGCCCTTTTTGGAGCTCAAAATCGAACGTTTTCATCAGTTTCGGGCCACTTTTCTTCTTTTGCTCTATTTTTCCGTCCCGGATCGTACGTCGTGAGCTGTTAAAAGGATGACAACCTTACTCGGGGGACATTAGAGGACTCTACAATACGTCGTTATCACATCTTGCGAGGATGCTGCGTTGTTGAAGTGGATGGGTTGTCGTTAAGCCCATTGGGACTTTTGAATGGGTCATATCTCTAGGCTGGGACTGTGAACCGTTAACACATAAAGGAATTGTGCCCTCAACATGACGGGTGCGATCATACCAGCACTAATGCACCGGATCCCATCAGAACTCCGAAGTTAAGCGTGCTTGGGCGAGAGTAGTACTAGGATGGGTGACCCCCTGGGAAGTCCTCGTGTTGCACCCCCCTTTTCAATTTTTTTTGCTCCGGTTAGGGTTGCCAAGATACTTTACCCACCACATTTCTATTATCGAATCCCACGGCACCTTGGGCAAGACAACTTCTCTTCACGTGGACGCTGGGCCCGCAAACCCGTGCCCATAACTTTTGATCCATAAGGAGTTATGAGGCGCACAACATACCGTTGGAAAGCTCTCTGAGAGATCTACGGCGGGGGTAGCTAGCTAGCTCTTTGTGCCCTTTTCGGAGCTCAAAATCGAACGTTTTCATCAGTTTCGGCCCACTTTTCTTCTTTTGCTCTATTTTTCCGTCCCGGATCGTACGTCGTGAGCTGTTAAAAGGACGACAACCCTACTCGTGGCACATTAGAGGACCCTACAATGCGTCGATATCACGTCTTGCGAGGATGCTGCGTTGTTGAAGCGGATGGGTTGTCGTTAAGCCCATTGGGCCTTTTGAATGGGTCATATCTCTAGGCTGGGACTGTGAACCGTTAACACATAAAGGAATTGTGCCCTCAACATGACGGGTGCGATCATACCAGCACTAATGCACCGGATCCCATCAGACCTCCGAAGTTAAGCGTGCTTGGGCGAGAGTAGTACTAGGATGGGTGACCCCCTGGGAAGTATCCGTGTTGTACCCCCCTTTTCAATTTTTTTTGCTCCGGTTAGGGTTGCCAAGATACTTTACCCACCACATTTCTATTATCGAATCCCACGGCACCTTGGGCAAGACAACTTCTCTTCACGTGGAGGCTGGGCCAGCAAACCGAGGGCGTAGGGCTTGTGACCAGGTCTCCGTCGCTCCGGTGCCCATAACTTTTGATCCGTAAGGAGTTACGAGGCGCACAGCATACCGTTGGAAAGCTCTCTGAGAGCTCTACGATGGGGGTAGCGAGCATGTTCGCTCTGCCCTTTTCGGAGCTCAAAATCGAACGTTTTCATCAGTTTCGGGCCACTTTTCTTCTTTTGCTCTATTTTTCCGTCCCGGATCGTACGTCGTGAGCTGTTAAAAGGACGACAACCTTACTCGCGGCACATTAGAGGACCCTACAATGCGTCGATATCACGTCCTGCGAGGATGCTGCGTTGTTGAAGTGGATGGGTTGTCGTTAAGCCCATTGGGACTTTTGAATGGGTCATATCTCTAGGCTGGGACTGTGAACCGTTAACACATAAAGGAATTGTGCCCTCAACATGACGGGTGCGATCATACCAGCACTAATGCACCGGATCCCATCAGAACTCCGAAGTTAAGCGTGCTTGGGCGAGAGTAGTACTAGGATGGGTGACCCCCTGGGAAGTCGTCGTGTTGTACACCCCTTTTCAATTTTTTTTGCTCCGATTAGGGTTGCCAAGATACTTTACCCACCACATTTCTATTATCGAATCCCACGGCACCTTGGGCAAGACAACTTTTCTTAACGTGGAGGCTGGGCCCGCAAACCGGTGTCCATAACTTTTGATCCGTAAGGAGTTACGAGGGGCACAGCATACCGTTGGAAAGCTCTCTGAGAGCTCTACAATGGGGGCAGCTAGCTAGCTCGTTGTACCCTTTTCGGAGCTCAAAATCGAACGTTTTCATCAGTTTCAGGCCACTTTTCTTCTTTTGCTCTATTTTTTCATTCCGGATCGTACGTCGTGAGCTGTTAAAAGGACGACAACCTTACTCGCGGCACATTAGAGGACCCTACAATGCGTCGATATCACGTCTTGCGAGGATGCTGCGTTGTTGAAGCGGATGGGTTTTCGTTAAGCCCATTGGGCCTTTTGAATGGGTCATATCTCTAGGCTGGGACTGTGAACCTTTAACACATAAAGGAATTGTGCCCTCAACATGACGGGTGCCATCATACCAGCACCAATGGACCCGATCCCATCAGAACTCCGAACTTAAGCGTGCTTGGGCGAGAGTAGTACTAGGATGGGTGACCCCCTGGGAAATATTCGTGTTGGACCCCCCTTTTCAATTTTTTTTGCACCGGTTAGGGTTGCCAAGATACTTTACCCACCACATTTCTATTATCGAATCCCACGGCACCTTGGGCAAGACAACTTCTCTTCACGTGGAGGCTGGGCCCGCAAACCGAGGGCGTAGGGCTTGTGACCAGGTCTCCGTCGCTCCGGTGCCCATAACTTTTGATCCGTAAGGAGTTCCGAGGCGCACAGCATACCGTTGGAAATTTCTCTGAGAGCTCTACGACAGGGGGCAGCAAGCTAGATCGCTGTGCCCTTTTCGGAGCTCAAAATCGAACGTTTTCATTAGTTTCGGGCCACTTTTCTTCTTTTGCTCCGTTTTTCCGTCCCGGATCGTGCGTCGTGAGCTGTTATATGGACGACAACCTTACTCGCGGCACATTAGAGGACCCTACAATGCGTCGATATCACGTCTTGCGAGGATGATGCGTTGTTGAAGCGGATGGGTTGTCGTTAAGCCCATTGGGCCTTTTCAATGGGCCATATCTCTAGGCTGGGACTGTGAACCGTTAACACATAAAGGAATTGTGCCCTCAACATGACGGGTGCGATCATACCAGCACTAATGCACCGGATCCCATCAGAACTCCGAAGTTAAGCGTGCTTGGGCCAAAGTAGTACTAGGATAGGTGATCCCCTGGGAAGTCCTCGTGTTGCACCCCCATTTTCTGTTTTTTTTACCCCGGTTAGGGTTGCCAAGATACTTTATCAACCACATTTCTATTATCGAATCCCACGGCACCTTGGGCAAGACAACTTCTCTTCACGTGGAGGCTGGGCCCGTAAACCGGTGCCCATAACTTTTCATCCGTAAGGAGTTACGAGGCGCACAGCATACCGTTGGAAAGCTCTCTGAGAGCTCTACGACGGGGGCAGCTAGCTAGCTCGCTGTGCCCTTTTCGGAGCTCAAAATCGAACCTTTTCATCAGTTTCAGGCCACTTTTCTTCTTTTTCTCTGTTTTTCAGTCCCGGATCGTACATCGTGAGCTGTTAAAAGGATGACAACCTTACTCGCGGCACATTAGAGGACCCTTGAATGCGTCGATATCACGTCTTGCGAGGATGCTGCGTTGTTGAAGCGGATGGGTTGTCGTTAAGCCCATTGGGCCTTTTGAATAGGCCATATCTCTAGGCTGGGACTGTGAACCGTTAACACATAAAGGAATTGTGCCCTCAACATGACGGGTGCGATCATACCAGCACTAATGCACCGGATCCCATCAGAACTCCGTAGTTAAGCGTGCTTCGGTGAGAGTTGTCCTAGGATGGGTGACCCCCTGGGAAGTCCTCGTGTTGCTCCCCCCTTTTCAATTTCTTTTTGTCCGGTTAGGGTTGCCAAGATACTTTACCCACCATATTTCTATTATCGAATCCCACGGCACCATGGGCAAGACAACTTCTCTTCACGTGGAGGCTGGGCCTGCAAACCGAGGGCGTAGGGCTTGCGACCAGGTCTCCGTCGCTCCGGTGCCCATAACTTTTGATCCGTAAGGAGTTACCAGGCGCATAGCATACCGTTGGAAAGCTCTCTAAGAGCTCTACGACGGGGGTAGCTAGCTAGCTCGCTGTGCCCTTTTCGGAGCTCAAAATCGAACGTTTTTATCAGTTTCGGGCCACTTTTCTTCTTTTGCTCTGTTTTTCCGACCCGGATCGTACGTCGTGAGCTGTTAAAAGGACGACAACCTTACTCGTGGCACATTAGAGGACCCTACAATGTGTCGATATTACATCCTGCGAGGATGCTGCATTGTTGAAGCGGATGGGTTGTCGTTAAGCCCATTGGGCCTTTTGAATGGGCCATATCTCTAGGCTGGGACTGTGAACCGTTAACACATAAAGGAATTGTGCCCTCAACATGACGGGTGCGATCATACCTGCACTAATGCACCGAATCCCATCAGAACTCCGAAGTTAAGCGTGCTTGGGCGAGAGTAGTACTAGGATGGGTGACCCCCTGGGAAGTCCTCGTGTTGCACCCCCCTTTTCAATTTTTTTTGCTCCGGTTAGGGTTGCCAAAATACTTTACCCACCACATTTCTATTATCGAATCCCACGGCACCTTGGGCAAGACAACTTCGCTTCACGTGAAGGCTGGGCACGCAAACCGAGAGCGTAGGGCTTGTGGCCAGGTCTCCGTCGCTCCGGTGCCCATAACTTTTGATCCGTAAGGAGTTACGCGGCGCACAGCATACAGTTGTAAAGCACTCTAAGAGTTCTACGATGGGGGCAGCAAGTTAGCTCGCTTTGTCCTTTCCGGAGCTCAAAATCGAACGTTTTCATCAGTTTCGGGTCACTTTTCTTCTTTTGCTCTGTTTTTTCGTCCCGGATCGTACGTCGTGAGCTATTAAAAGGACGACAACCTTACTCGCGGCACATTAGAGGACCCTACAATGCGTCGATATCACGTCTTGCGAGGATGTTGCGTTGTTGAAGCGGATGGGTTGTCGTTAAGCCCATTAGGCCTTTTGAAAGGGCCATATCACAAGGCTGGGACTGTGAACCGTTAACACATAAAGGAATTGTGCCCTCAACATGACGGGTGCGATCATACCAGCACTAATGCACCGGATCCCATCAGAACTCCGAAGTTAAGCGTGCTTGGGCGAGAGTAGTACTAGGATGGGTGACCCCCTGGGAAGTCCTCGTGTTGCACCCCCCTTTTCAATTTTTTTTGCTCCAGTTAGGGTTGCCAAGATACTTTACCCACCACATTTCTATTATCGAATCCCACGGCACCTTGGGCAAGACAACTTCTCTTCACGTGGAGGCTGGGCCCGTAAACCGGTGCCCATAACTTTTGATCCGTAAGGAGTTACGAGGCGCACAACATACCGTTGGAAAGCTCTCTGAGAGCTCTACGACGGGGGCAGCTAGCTAGCTCGTTGGGCCCTTTTCGGATCTCAAAATCCAACATTTTCATCAGTTTCGGGCCACTTTTCTTCTTTTACTCTGTTTTTCCGTCCCGGATCGTACGTCGTGAGCTGTTAAAAGGACGACAAACTTACTCGCGGCACATTAGAGGACCCTACAATGCGTCGATATCACGTCTTGCGAGGATGCTGCGTTGTTGAAGCGGATGGGTTGTCGTTAAGCCCACTGGGCCTTTTGAATGGGCCATATCTCTAGGCTGGGACTGTGAACTGTTAGCACATAAAGGAATTGTGCCGTCAACATGACGGGTGCGGTCATACCAACACTAATGCACCGGATCCCATCAGAACTCCGAAGTTAAGCGTGCTTGGGCGAGAGTAGTACTAGGATGGGTGACCCCCTGGGAAGTCCTCGTGTTGCACCCCCTTTTTCAATTTTTTTTGCTCCGGTTAGGGTTGCCAAGATACTTTACCAACCACATTTCTATTATCGAATCCCACGGCACCTTGGGCAGGACAACTTCTCTTCACGGGGAGGCTGGGCCCACAAACCGAGGGCGTAGGGCTTGTGACAAGGTCTCCGTCGCTCCGGTGCCCATAACTTTTGATCCGTAAGGAGTTACGAGGCGCACAGCATACCGTTGGAAAGCTCTCTGAGAGCTCTACGACGGGGGCAGCTAGCTAGAACGCTGTGCCCTTTTTGGAGCACAAAATCGAACGTTTTCATCAGTTTCTAGCCACTTTTCTTCTTTTGCTCTGTTTTTCCGTCCCGAATCGTACGTCGGGAGCTGTTAAAAGGACGACAACCTTACTCGCAGCACATTAGAGGATGCTACAATGCGTCGATATCACGTCTTGCGACGAAGCTGCGTTGTTGAAGCGGATGGGTTGTCGTTAAGCCCATTGGGCCTTTTGAATGGGCCATATCTCTAGGCTGGGACTGTGAACCGTTAACACATAAAGGAATTGTGCCCTCAACATGACCGGTGCGATCATACCAGCACTAATGCACCGGATCCCATCAGAACTCCGAAGTTAAGCGTGCTTGGGCGAGAGTAGTACTAGGATGGGTGACCCCCTGGGAAGTACTCGTGTTGCACCCCCCTTTTCAATTTTGTTTGCTTCGGTTAGGGTTGCCAAGATACTTTACCCACCACATTTCTATTATCGAATCCCACGGCACCTTGGGCAAGACAACTTCTCTTCACGTGGAGGCTGGGCCTGCAAACCGGTCACCTTAACTTTTGATCCGTAAGGAGTTACGAGGCGCACAGCATACTGTTGGAAAGCTCTCTGACAGCTCTACAACGGGGGCAGCTAGCTAGCTTGCTGTACCCTTTTCAGAGCTCAAAATCGAACGTTTTCATCAGTTTCGGGCCACTTTTCTTCTTTTGCTCTGTTTTTCCGTCCCGGATCGTACGTCGTGAGCTGTTAAACAGACGACAACCTTACTCGCGGCACATTAGAGGACCCTACAATGCGTCGATATCACGTCTTGCGAGGATGCAGCGTTGTTGAAGCGGATGGGTTGTCGTTAAGCCCATTGGGCCTTTTGAATGGGCCATATCTCTAGGCTGGGACTGTGAACTCTTAGCACATAAAGGAATTGTGCCGTCAACATGACGGGTGCGATCGTACCAACACTAATGCACCGGATCCCATCAGAACTCCGAAGTTAAGCTTGCTTGGGCGAGAGTAGTACTAGGATGGGTGACCCCCTGGGAAGTCCTCGTGTTGCACCCCCCTTTTCAATTTTTTTTGCTCCGGTTAGGGTTGCCAAGATACTTTACCAACCACATTTCTATTATCGAATCCCACGGCACCTTGGGCAAGACAACTTCTCTTCACGGGGAGGCAGGGCCCACAAACCGAGGGCGTAGGGATTGAGACAAGGTCTCCGCCGCTCCGGTTCGCATACCATTTGCTCCGTAAGGAGTTCCGAGGCGCACAGCATACCGTTGGAAAGCTCTTTGAGAGCTCTACGATGGGGGCAGCTAGCTCGCTCGCTGTGCCCTTTTCGGAGCTCAAAATCGAACGTTTTCTTCAGTTTCTGGCCACTTTTCTACTTTTGCTCTGTTTTTCCGTCCCGAATCGTACGTCGTGAGCTTTTAAAAGGACGACAACCTTACTCGCAGCACATTAGAGGACGCTACAATGCGTCGAAATCACGTCTTGCGAGGATGCTCCGTTGTTGAAGCGGACGGGGTGTCATTAAGCCCATTGGGCCTTTTGAATGGGTCATATGTCTATGCTGGGACCGTGACCCGTTAACACATAAAGGAAATGTGCCCTCAACATGACGGGTGCGATCATACCAGCACTAATGCACCGGATCCCATCAGAACTCCGAAGTTAAGCGTGCTTGGGCGAGAGTAGTACTAGGATGGGTGACCCCCTGGGAAGTCCTCGTATTGCACCCCCCTTTTCAATTTTTTTTGCTCCGGTTAGGGTTGCCAAGATACTTTACCCACCACATTTCTATTATCGAATCCCATGGCACCTTGGGCAAGACAACTTCTCTTCACGTGGAGGCTGGGCCTGCAAACCGAGGCCCATAACTTTTGATCCGTAAGGCGTTACGAGGCGCACAACTTACCGTTGGAAAGCTCACTGAGAGCTCTACGACGGGGGAAGCTAGCTAGCTCGTTGTGCCCTTTTCGGATCTCAAAATCGAACGTTTTCATCAGTTTCGGTACTTTTCTTCTTTTGCTCTGTTTTTCCGTCCCGGATCGTACGTCGTGAGCTGTTAAAAGGATGACAACCTTACTCGCGGCA
This sequence comes from Ehretia macrophylla, assembly GCA_037974665.1. Classification (NCBI taxonomy): domain Eukaryota; kingdom Viridiplantae; phylum Streptophyta; class Magnoliopsida; order Boraginales; family Ehretiaceae; genus Ehretia; species Ehretia macrophylla. The sequence goes on from CM075773.1 coordinate 3,512,871, forward strand.
CATTAGAGGACCCTACAATGCGTCGATATCACATCTTGCGAGGATGCTGCGTTGTTGAAGCGGATGGGTTGTCGTTAAGCCCATTGGGCCTTTTGAATGGGCCATATCTCTAGGCTGGGACTGTGAACCGTTAACACATAAAGGAATTGTGCCCTCAACATGACGGGTGCGATCATACCAGCACTAATGCACCGGATCCCATCAGAACTCCGAAGTTAAGCGTGCTTGGGCGAGAGTAGTACTAGGATGGGTGACCCCCTGGGAAGTCCTCGTGTTGCACCCCCTTTTCAATTTTTTTTGCTTCGGTTAGGGTTGCCAAGATACTTTACCCACCACATTTCTATTATCGAATCCCACGGCACCTTGGGCAAGACAACTTCTCTTCACGTGGAGGATGGGCCCGCAAACCGGTAACCATAACTTTTGATCCGTAAGGAGTTAGGAGGCGCACAGCATACCGTTGGAAAGCTCTCTGAGAGCTCTACAATGGGGGCAGCTAGCTAGCTGGCTGTACCCTTTTCAGAGCCCAAAATCGAATGTTTTCATCAGTTTTGGGCCACTTTTTTTCTTTTGCTTTGTTTTTTCGTCCCGAATCGTACGTCGTGAGCTGTTAAACAGACGACAACCTCACTCGCGGGACATTAGAGTGCCCTACAATGCGTTGATATCACATCTAGCGAGGATGCTGCATTGTTGAAGTAGATGGGTTGTCGTTAAGCAAATTGGGCCTTTTGAAAGAGTCATCTCTCTAGGATGGGACTGTGAACCGTCAACACATAAAGGAATTGTGCCCTCAACATGACGGGTGCGATCATACCAGCACTAATGCACCGGATCCCATCAGAACTCCGAAGTTAAGCTTGCTTGGGCGAGAGTAGTACTAGGATGGGTGACCCCCAGGGAAGTCCTCGTGTTGCACCCCCCTTTTCTATTTTTTTTGCTCCGGTTAGGGTTGCCAAGATACTTTACCCACCACATTTCTATTATCGAATCTCACGGCACCTTGGGCAAGACAACTTCTCTTCACGTGAAGGATGGGCACGCAAACCGAGGACGTAGGGCTTGTGACCAGGTCTCCGTCGCTCCGGTGCCCATAACTTTTGATCCATAAGGAGTTACGAGGCGCACTGCATACAGTTGGAAAGCTCTCTGAGAGCTCTACAACGGGGGTAGCTAGCTAGCTTGCTGTGCCCTTTTCGAAGCTCAAAATCGAACATTTTCATCTGTTTTGGGCCACTTTTCTTCATTTGCTCTATTTTTTCGTTCCGGATTGTACGTCGTGAGTTGTTAAAAGGACGACAACCTTACTCGCGGCACATTAGAGGACCCTACAATGCGTCGATATCAAGTCTTGCGAGAATGCTGGGTTGTTGAAGCGGATGGGTTGTCGTCAAGCACATTAGAACTTCTTAATGGGCCATCTCTCTAGGCTGGGTCTGTGAACCGTTAACACATAAAGGAATTGTTCGATCAATATGACGGGTGCGATCATACCAGCACTAATGCACCGGATCCCATCAGAACTCCGAAGTTAACCGTGCTTGGGCGAGAGCAGTACTAGGATGGGTGACCCCCTGGGAAGTCCTCGTGTTGCACCCCCCTTTTCAATTTTTTTTGCTCCGGTTACGGTTTCCATGATACTTTACCCACCATATTTCTATTATCGAATCCCACGGCACCTTGGGCAAGACAACTTCTCTTCACGTGGTGGCTGGGCCCGCAAACCGGTGCCCATAACTTTTGATCCGTAAGGAGTTACGAGGCGCACAACATACTGTTGGAAAGCTCTCTGAGAGCTCTACAATGAGGGCAGCTAGCTAGCTTGTTGTGCATATTTCGGAGCTCAAAATCGAACGTTTTCATCAGTTTCGGGCCACTTTTCTTCTTTTGCTCTGTTTTTCCGTCCCGGATCGTACGTTGTGAGCTGTTAAAAGGACGACAACCTTACTCGCGACAGATTAGAGGACCGTACAATGCGTCGATATCACGTCTTGCGAGGATGCCGCGTTGATAAAGCGGATGGGGTGTCGTTAAGCCCATTGGGCTTTTTGAATGGACCATATCCCTAGGCTGGGACTGAGAACCGTTAACACAGAAAGGAATCGTGCCCTCAACATGACCGGAGCGATCACACCAGCACTAAGCCACCGGATCCCATCAGAACTCCGAAGTTAAGCGTGCTTGGGCGAGAGTAGTACTAGGATTGGTGACCACCTGGGAAGTCCTCGTGTTGCACCCCCCTTTTCAATTTTTTTTGCTCCGGTTAGGGTTGCCAAGATACTTTACCCACCACATTTCTTTTATCGAATCCCACGGCACCTTGGGCAAGACAACTTCTCTTCACGTGGAGGATGGGCACGCAAACCGAGGGCGTAAGGCTTGTGACCAGGTCTCCGTCGCTCCGGTGCCCATAACTTTTGATCCGTAAGGAGTTACGAGGCGCACTGCATACAGTTGGAAAGCTCTCTGAGAGCTTTACAATGGCGGCAACTAGCTAGCTTGATGTGCCCTTTTCGAAACTCAAAATCGAACGTTTTCATCAGTTTCGGGCTACTTTTCTTCTTTTGCTCTGTTTTTTCGTCCCGGATCGTACGTCGTGAGTTGTTAAAAGGACGACAACCTTACTCGCGGCACATTAGAGGATCCTACAAAGCGTCGATATCACGTCTTGCGAGGATTCTGCGTTGTTGAAGCGGATGGGTTGTCGTTAATCCCATTGGGCCTTTTGAATGGGCCATATCTCTAGGCTGGGACTGTGAACCGTTAACACATAAAATAATTGTGCCCTCAACATGATGGGTTCGATCATACCAGCACTAATGCACCGGATCCCATCAGAACTCCGAAGTTACGCGTACTTGGGCGAGAGTAGTACTAGGATGGGTGACCCCCTGGGAAGTCCTCGTGTTGCACCCCCCTTTTCAATTTTTTTTGCTCCGGTTAGGGTTGCCAAGATACTTTACCCACCACATTTCTATTATCGAATCCCACGGCACCTTGGGCAAGACAACTTCTCTTCACGTGGAGGCTGGGCCCGCAAACCGAGGGCGTAGGGCTTGTGACCAGGTTTCCGTCGCTACGGTGCCCATAACTTTTGATCCGTAAGGAGTTACGAAGCGCACAACATACCGTTGGAAAGCTCTCTGAGAGGTCTATGACGGGGGCAGCGAGCGAGCTCGCTGTGCCATTTTCGGAGCTCAAAATTGAACGTTTTCATCAGTTTCGGGCCACTTTTCTTCTTGTGCGCTGTTTTTCCGTCCCGGATCATACGTCGTGAGCTGTTAAAAGGACGACAACCTTACTCGCGGCAAATTAGAGGACCCTACAATGCGTAGATATCACGTCTTGCGAGGATGCTTCGTTGTTGAAGCGATGGGTTGTCGTTAAGCCCGTTGGGCCTTTTGAATGGGCCATATCTCTAGGCTGGGACTGTGAACCGTTAACACATAAAGGAATTGTGCCCTCAACATGACGGGTGTGATCATACCAGCACTAATGCACCGGATCCCATCAGAACTCCGAAGTTAAGCGTGCTTGGGCGAGAGTAGTACTAGGATGGGTGACCCCCTGGGAAGTCCTCGTGTTGCACCCCCTTTTCAATTTTTTTTGCTCCGGTTAGGGTTGCCAAGATACTTTACCCACCATATTTCTATTATCGAATCCCACGGCACCTTGGGCAAGACAACTTCTCTTCACGTGGAGGCTGGGCCCGCAAACCGGTGCCCATAACTTTTGATCCGTAAGGAGTTACGAGGCACACAGCATACCGTTGGAAAGCTCTCTGAGAGCTCTACAACGGGGGCAGCTAGCTAGCTTCCTTTGCCCTTTTCGGAGCTCAAAATCGAACGTTTTCATCAGTTTCGGGCCACTTTTCTTCTTTTGCTCTGTTTTTCCGTCCTGGATCGTACGTCGTGAGCTGTTAAAAGGACGACAACCTTACTCGCGGCACATTAGAGGACCCTACAATGCGTCGATATCACGTCTTGCGAGGATGCTGCGATATTGAAGCGGATGGGTTGTCGTTAAGCCCATTGGGCCTTTTGAATGGGCCATATCTCTAGGCTGGGACTGTGAACCGTTAACACATAAAGGAATTGTGCCCTCAACATGACGGGTGCGATCATACCAGCACTAAGGCACCGGATCCCATCAGAACTCCGAAGTTAAGCGTGCTTGGGCGAGAGTAGTACTAGGATGGGTGACCCCCTGGGAAGTCCTCGTGTTGCACCCCCCTTTTCAATTTTTTTTGCTCCGGTTAGGGTTGCCAAGATACTTTACCCACCACATTTCTTTTATCGAATCCCACGGCACCTTGGGCAAGACAACTTCTCTTCACGTGGAGGCTGGGCCCGCAAACCGAGGGCGTAGGGCTTGTGACCAGGTCTCCGTCGCTCCGGTGCCCATAACTTTTGATCCGTAAGGAGTTACGAGGCGCACTGCATACAATTGGAAAGCTCTCTGAGAGCTTTACAATGGGGGCAACTAGCTAGCTTGCTGTGCCCTTTTCGAAACTCAAAATCGAACGTTTTCATCAGTTTCGGGCTACTTTTCTTCTTTTGCTCTGTTTTTTCGTCTCGGATCGTACGTTGTGAGCTGTTAAAAGGACGACAACCTTACTCGCGGCACATTAGAGGACCCTACAATGCGTCGATATCACGTCTTGCGAGGATGCTGCGTTGTTGAAGCGGATGGGTTGTCGTTAAGCCCATTGGGCCTTTTGAATGGGCCATATCTCTAGGCTGGGACTGTGAACCGTTAACACATAAAGGAATTGTGCCCTCAACATGACAGGTGCGATCATACCAGCACTAATGCACCGGATCCCATCAGAACTCCGAAGTTAAGCGTGCTTGGGCGAGAGTAGTACTAGGATGGGTGACCCCTTGGGAAGTCCTCGTGTTGCACCCCCATTTTCAATTTTTTTTGCTCCGGTTAGGGTTGCCAAGATACTTTACCCACCACATTTTTATTATCGAATCCCACGGTACCTTGGACAAGACAACTTATTTTAACGTGGAGGCTGGGCCCACAAACCGAGGGCGTAGGGCTTGTGACCAGGTCTCCGTCGCTCCGGTGCCCATAACTTTTGATCCGTAAGGAGTTACGAGGCGCACAGCATACCGTTGGAAAGCTCTCTGAGAGCTCTACGATGGGGGCAGCAAGCTAGCACGCTGGGCCCTTTTCGGAGCTCAAAATCGAACGTTTTCATCAGTTTCGGGCCACTTTTCTTCTTTTGCTCTGTTTTTCCATCCCGGATCGTACGTCGTGAGTTGTTAAAAGGACGACAACCTTACTCGCGGCACATTAGAGGACCCTACAATGCGTCGATATCACGTCTTGCGAGGATGCTGCGTTGTTGAAGCGGATGGGTTGTCGTTAAGCCCATTGGGGCTTTTGAATGGGCCATATCTCTAGGCTGGGACTGTGAACCGTTAACACATAAAGGAATTGTGCCCTCAACATGACGGGTGCGATCATACCAGCACTAATGCACCGGATCCCATCAGAACTCCGAAGTTAAGCGTGCTTGGGCGAGAGTAGTACTAGGATGGGTGACCCCTTGGGAAGTCCTCGTGTTGCACCTCCTTTTCAACTTCTTTTTGCTCCGGTTAGGGTTGCCAAGATACTTTACCCACCACATTTCTATTATCGAATCCCACGGCACCTTGGGGAAGACAACTTCTCTTCACGTGGAGGCTGGGCCCGCAAACCGAGGGCGTAGGGCATGTGACCAGGTCTCCGTCGCTCCGGTGCCCATAACTTTTGATCCGTAAGGAGTTACGAGGTGCACAGCATACCGTTGGAAAGCTCTCTGAGAGCTCTATGACGGGGGCAGCAAGCTTGCTCTCTTTGCCCTTTTCGGAGCTCAAAATCGAACGTTTTCATCAGTTTCGGGCCACTTTTCTTCTTTTGCTCTATTTTTCCGTCCCGGATCGTACGTCGTGAGCTATTAAAAGGACGACAACCTTACTCGCGGCACATTAGAGGACCCTACAATGCGTCGATATCACGTCTTGCGAGGATGCTGCGTTGTTGAAGCGGATGGGTTGTCGTTAAGCCCATTGGGCCTTTTGAATGGGCCATATCTCTAGGCTGGGACTGTGAACCGTTAACACATAAAGGAATTGTGCCCTCAACATGACGGGTGCGATCATACCAGCACTAATGCACCGGATCCCATCAGAACTCCGAAGTTAAGCGTGCTTGGGCGAGAGTAGTACTAGGATGGGTGACCCCCTGGGAAGTCCTCGTGTTGCACCCCCTTTTCAATTTTTTTTTCTCCGGTTAGGGTTGCCAAGATACTTTACCCACCACATTTCTATTATCGAATCCCACGGCACCTTGGGCAAGACAACTTCTCTTCACGAGGAGGCTGGGCCCGCAAACCGAGGGCGTAGGGCTTGTGACCAGGTCTCCGTCGCTCCGGTGCCCATAACTTTTGATCCGTAAGGAGTTACGAGGCGCACAGCATACCGTTGGAAAGCTCTCTGAGAGCTCTACGACGGGGGCAGCAAGCGAGCTCGCTGTGCCCTTTTCGGAGCTCAAAATCGAACGTTTTCATCAGTTTCGGGCCACTTTTCTTCTTTTGCTCTATTTTTCTGTCCCGGATCGTACGTCGTGAGCTGTTAAAAGGACGACAACCTTACTCGCGGCACATTAGAGGACCCTACAATGCGTCGATATCACGTCTTGCGAGGATGCTGCATTGTTGAAGCGGATGGGTTGTTGTTAAGCCCATTGGGCCTTTTGAATGGGCCATATCTCTAGGCTGGGACTGTGAACCGTTAACACATAAAGGAATTGTGCCCTCAACATGACGGGTGCGATCATACCAGCACTAATGCACCGGATCCCATCAGAACTCCGAAGTTAAGCGTGCTTGGGCGAAAGTAGTACTAGGATGGGTGACCCCCTGGGAAGTCCTCGTGTTGCACCCCCCTTTTCAATTTTTTTTGCTCCGGTTAGGGTTGCCAAGATACTTTACCCACCACATTTCAATTATCGAATCCCACGGCACCTTGGGCAAGACAACTTCTCTTCACGTGGAGGCTGGGCCCGCAAACCGGTGCCCATAACTTTTGATCCGTAAGGAGTTACGAGGCGCACAGCATACCGTTGGAAAGCTCTCTGAGAGCTCTACGATGGTGGCAGCAAGCTAGCTGGCTGTGCCCTTTTTGGAGCTCAAAATCAAACGTTTTCATCAGTTTCAGTCCACTTTTCTTCTTTTACTCTATTTTTCCGTCCCGGATCGTACGTCATGAGCTGTTAAAAGGACGACAACCTTACTCGCGGTACATTAGAGGACCCTACAATGCGTCGATATCAAATCTTGCGAGTATGCTGCGTTGTTGAAGCGGATGGGTTGTCGTTAAGCCCATTGGGCCTTTTGAATGGGCCATATCTCTAGGCTGGGACTGTGAACCGTTAACACATAATGGAATTGTGCCCTCAACATGACGGGTGCGATCATACCAGCACTAATGCACCGGATCCCATCAGAACTCCGAAGTTAAGCGTGCTTGGGCGAGAGTAGTACTAGGATGGGTGACCCCCTGGGAAGTCCTCGTGTTGCACCCCCCTTTTCAATTTTTTTTGCTCCGGTTAGGGTTGCCAAGATACTTTACCCACCACATTTCTATTATCGAATCCCACGGCACCTTGGGCAAGACAACTTCTCTTCACGTGGAGGCTGGGCCCGCAAACCGAGGGCGTAGGGCTTATGACCAGGTCTCCGTCGCTCCGGTGCCCATAACTTTTGATCCGTAAGGAGTTACGAGGCGCACAGCATACCGTTGGAAAGCACTCTGAGAGCTCTACGACGGGGGCAGCTAGCTAGCTCGCTGTGCCCTTTTCGGAGCTCAAAATCGAACGTTTTCATCAGTTTTGGGCCACTATTCTTCTTTTGCTCTGTTTTTCCGTCCCGGATCGTACGTCGTGAGCTGTTAAAAGGACGACAACCTTACTCGCGGCACATTAGGGGACGCTACAATGCATTGACATAACGTCCTGCGAGGATGCTGCGTTGTTGAAGCGGATGGGTTGTCGTTTAGCCCATTTGGCCTTTTCAATGGGCCATATCTCTAGGCTGGGACTGTGAACCGTTAACACATAAAAGAATTGTGCCCTCAACATGACGGGTGCGATCATACCAGCAGTAATGCACCGGATCCCATCAGAACTCCGAAGTTAAGCGTGCTTGGGCGAGAGTAGTACTAGGATGGGTGACCCCCTAGGAAGTCCTCGTGTTGCACCCCCCTTTTCAATTTTTTTTGCTCCGGTTAGGGTTGCCAAGATACTTTACCCACCACATTTCTATTATCGAATCCCACGGCACCTTGGGCAAGACAACTTCTCTTCACGTGGAGGCTGGGCCCGCAAACCGGTGCCCATAACTTTTGATCCGTAAGGAGTTACGGGGCGCATAGCATACCGTTGGAAAGCTCTCTGAGAGCTATACGACGGGGGTAGCAAGCTAGCAGACTGTGCCCTTTTTGGAGCTCAAAATCAAACGTTTTCATCAGTTTCGGGCCACTTTTCTTCTTTTGCTATGTTTTTCCGTCCCGGATCGTACTTCGTGAGCTGTTAAAAGGACGACAACCTTACTCGCGCCACATTAGAGGACCCTACAATTCGTCGATATCACGTCTTGCGAGGATGCTGCGTTGTTGAAGCGGATGGGTTGTCGTTAAGCCCATTGGGCCTTTTGAATGGGCCATATCTCTAGGCTGGGACTGTGAACCGTTAACACATAAAGGAATTGTGCCCTCAACATGACGGGTGCGATCATACCAGCACTAATGCACCGGATCCCATCAGAACTCCGAAGTTAAGCGTGCTTGGGCGAGAGTAGTACTAGGATGGGTGACCCCCTGGGAAGTCCTCGTGTTGCACCCCCCTTTTCAATTTTTTTTGCTCCGGTTAGGGTTGCCAAGATACTTTACCCACCACATTTCTATTATCGAATCCCACGGCACCTTGGGCAAGACAACTTCTCTTCACGTGGAGGCTGGGCCCGCAAACCGAGGGCGTAGGGCTTATGACCAGGTCTCCGTCGCTCCGGTGCCCATAACTTTTGATCCGTAAGGAGTTACGAGGCGCACAGCATACCGTTGGAAAGCTCTCTGAGAGCTCTACGATGGGGGTAGCCAGCTAGCTCGCTGTGGCCTTTTCGGAGCTCAAAATCGAACGTTTTCATCAGTTTTGGGCCACTTTTCTTCTTTTGCTCTGTTTTTCCGTCCCGGATCGTACGTCGTGAGCTGTTAAAAGGACGACAACCTTAATCGCGGCACATTAGAGGACCCTACAATGCGTCGATATCACGTTTTGCGAGGATGCTGCGTTGTTGAAGCGGATGGGTTGTCGTTAAGCCATTGGGCCTTTTGGATGGGCCATATCTCTAGGCTGGGACTGTGAACCGTTAACACATAAAGGAATTGTCCCCTCAACATGACGGGTGCGATCATACCAGCACTAATGCCATGGATCCCATCAGATTTCCGAAGTTAAGCGTGCTTGGGCGAGAGTAGTACTAGGATGGGTGACCCCCTGGGAAGTCCTCGTGTTGCACCCCCCTTTTCAATTTTTTTTGCTCCGGTTAGGGTTGCCGAGATACTTTACCCACCACATTTCAATTATCGAATCCCACGGCACCTTGGGCAAGACAACTTCTCTTCACGCGGAGGCTGGGCCCGCAAACCAGTGCCCATAACTTTTGATCTGTAAGGAGTTACGAGGCGCACATCATACCGTTGGAAAGCTCTCTGAGAGCTCTACGACGGGGGAAGCTAGCTAGCTCACTGTGCCCTTTTTGGAGCTCAAAATCAAACGTTTTCATCAGTTTCGGGACACTTTTCTTCTTTTGCTCTGTTTTTCCGTCCCGGATCGTACGTCGTGAGCTGTTAAAAGGACGACAACCTTACTCGCGGCACATTAGAGGACCCTACAATGTGTCGATATCACGTCTTGCGAGGATGCTGCGTTGTTGAAGCGGATGGGTTGTCGTTAAGCCCATTGGGCCTTTTGAATGGGCCATATCTCTAGGCTGGGACTGTGAACCGTTAACACATAAAGGAATTGTGCCCTCAACATGACGGGTGCGATCATACCAGCACTAATGCACCGGATCCCATCAGAACTCCGAAGTTAAGCGTGCTTGTGCGAGAGTAGTACTAGGATGGGTGACCCCTTGGGAATTCCTCGAGTTGCACCCCCCTTTTCAATTATTTTTGCTCCGGTTAGGGTTGCCAAGATACTTTACCCACCACATTTCTATTATCGAATCCCACGGCACCTTGGGCAAGACAACTTCTCTTCACGTGGAGGCTGGGCCCGCAAACCGAGGGCGTAGGGCTTGTGACCAGGTCTCCGTCGCTCCGGTGCCCATAACTTTTGATCCGTAAGGAGTTAAGAGGCGCACATCATACCGTTGGAAAGCTCTCTGAGAGCTCTACGACGGGGGCAGCTAGCTAGCTCGCTGTACCATTTTCGGAGCCCAAAATCGAACGTTTTCATCAGTTTCGGGCCACTTTTCTTCTTTTACACTATTTTTTCGTCCCGGATCGTACATCGTGAGCTGTTAAAAGGACGACAACATTACTCGCGGCACATTAGAGGACCCTACAATGCGTCGATATCACGTCTTGCGAGGATGCTGCGTTGTTGAAGCGGATGGGTTGTCGTTAAGCCCATTGGGGCTTTTGAATGGGTCATATCTCTAAGCTGGGACTGTGAACCGTTAACACATAAAGGAATTGTGCCCTCAACATGACGGGTGCGATCATACCTGCACTAATGCACCGGATCCCATCAGAACTCCGAAGTTAAGCGTGCTTGGGTGAGAGTAGTACTTGGATGGGTGACCCCCTGGGAAGTCCTCGAGTTGCATCCCCCTTTTCAATTTTTTTTTCTCCGGTTAGGGTTGCCAAGATACTTTACCCACCAAATTTCTATTATCGAATCCCACGGCACCTTGGGCAAGACAATTTCTCTTCACGTGGAGGCTGGGCCCGCAAACCGGTGCCCATAACTTTTGATCCGTAAGGAGTTACGAGGCGCACAGCATACCGTTGGAAAGCTCTCTGAGAGCTCTACGACAGGGGCAACAAGCTAGCACGCTATGCCCTTTTCGGAGCACAAAATCAAACGTTTTCATCAGTTTCGGGCCACTTTTCTTCTTTTGCTTTGTTTTTCCGTCCTGGATCGTACGTCGTGAGCTGTTAAAAGGATGACAACCTTACTCGCGGCACATTAGAGGACCCTACAATGTGTCGATATCACTTCTTACGAGGATGCTAAGTTGTTCAAGCGGATGGGTTGTCGTTAAGCCCATTGGGCCTTTTGAATGGGCCATCTCTCTAGGTTGGGACTGTGAACCGTCAACACATAAAGGATTGTGCCCTCAACATGACGGGTGTGATCATACCAGCACTAATGCATCGGATCCCATCAGAACTCCGAAGTTAAGCGTGCTTGGGCGAGAGTAGTACTAGGATGGGTGACCCCATGGGAAGTCCTCGTGTTGCACCCCCTTTTCAATTTTTTTTGCTCTGGTTAGGGTTGCCAAGATACTTTACCCACGACATTTCTATTATCGAATCCCACCGCACCTAGGGCAAGACAACTTCTCTTCACGTGGAGGTTGGGCCCGCAAACCGAGGGCGTAGGGCTTGTGACCAGGTCTCTGTCGCTCCGGTGCCCATAACTATTGATCCGTAAGGAGTTACAAGGCGCACATCATACTGTTGGAAAGCTCTCTGAGAGCTCTATGACAGGGGCAGAAAGCTAGCCCGCTTTGCCTTTTTCGGAGCTCAAAATATAACGTTTTCATCAATTTCTGGCCACTTTTCTTCTTTTGCTCTGTTTTTCCGTCCCGGATCGTACGTCGTGAGCTGTTAAAAGGACGACAACCTTACTCGCGGCACATTAGAGGACCCTACAATGCGTCGATATCACGTCTTGCGAGGATGCTGCTTTGTTGAAGCGGATGGGTTGTCGTTAAGCCCATTGGGCCTTTTGAATGGGCCATATCTCTAGGCTGGGACTGTGAACCATTAACACATAAAGGAATTGTGCCCCCAACATGACGGGTGCGATCATACCAGCACTAATGCACCGGATCCCATCAGATCTCCAAAGTTAAGCGTGCTTGGGCGAGAGTTGTACTAGGATGGGTGACCCCCTCGGAAGTCCTCATGTTGCACCCCCCTTTTCAATTTTTTTTGCTCCGGTTAGGGTTGCCAAGATACTTTACACACCACATTTCTATTATCCAATCCCACGGCACCTTGGGCAAGACAACTTCTCTTCACGTGGAGGCCGGGCCCGCAAACCGGTGCCCATAACTTTTCATCCGAAAGGAGTTACGAGGCGCACAGCATACCGTTGGAAAGCTCTCTGAGAGCTCTACGTCGGGGGCTGCAAGCTAGCTTGCTGTGCCCTTTTCGGAGCTCAAAATCGAACGTTTTCATCAGTTTCGGTCCACCTTTCTTCTTTTGCTCTGTTTTTCCGTCCCGGATCGTACGTCGTGAGCTGTTAAAAGGACGACAACCTTACTCGCGGCACATTAGAGGACCCTACAATGCGTCGTTATCACATCTTGCGAGGATGCTGCGTTGTTGAAGTGGATGGGTTGTCGTTAAGCCCATTGGGACTTTTGAATGGGCCATATCTCTAGGCTGGGACTGTGAACCGTTAACACATAAAGGAATTGTGCCCTCAACATGACGGGTGCGATCATACCAGCACTAATGTACCGGATCCCATCAGAACTCCGAAGTTAAGCGTGCTTGGGCGAGAGTAGCACTAGGATGGGTGACCCCCTGGGAAGTCCTCGTGTTGCACCCCCCTTTTCAATTTTTTTTGCTCCGGTTAGGGTTGCCAAGATACTTTACTCACCACATTTCTATTATCGAATCCCACGGCACCTTGGGCAAGACAACTTCTCTTCACGTGGAGGCTGGGCCAGCAAACCGAGGGCGTAGGGCTTGTGACCAGGTCTCCGTGGCTCCGGTGCCCATAACTTTTGATCCGTAAGGGGTTACGAGGCGCACAACATACCGTTGGAAAGCTCTCTGAGAACTCTACGACGGTGGCAGCTAGCTGGCTGGCTGTGCCATTTTCGGAGCTCAGAATCGAACGTTTTCATCAGTTTCGGGCCACTTTTCTTCTTTTGCTCTGTTTTTTCATCCTGGATCGTACGTCGTGAGCTGTTAAAAGGACGACAACCTTACTCGCGGCACATTAGAGGACCCTACAATGCGTCGATATCACGTCTTGCGAGGATGCTGCGTTGTTGAAGCGGATGTGTTGTCGTTAAGCCCATTGGGGCTTTTGAATGGGTCATATCTCTAAGGTGGGACTGTGAACCCCTAACACATAAAAGAATTGTGACCTCAACATGACGGGTGCGATCATACCAGCACTAATGCACCGGATCCCATCAGAACTCCGAAGTTAAGCGTGCTTGGGTGAAAGTAGTACTAGGATGGGTGACCCCCTGGGAAGTCCTCGTGTTGCACCCCCCTTTTCAATTTTTTTTGCTCCGGTTAGGGTTGCCAAGATACTTTACCCACCACATTTCTATTATCGAATCCCACGGCACCTTGGGCAAGACAATTTCTCTTCACGTGGAGGCTGGGCCCGCAAACCGGTGCCCATAACTTTTGATCCGTAAGGACTTACGAGGCGCACAGCATACCGTTGGAAAGCTCTCTGAGAGCTCTACGACGGGGGCAGCAAGCTAGCACGCTATGCCCTTTTCGGAGCTCAAAATTGAACGTTTTCCTCAGTTTTGGTCCACTTTTCTTCTTTTGCTTTGTTTTTCCGTCCCGAATCGTACGTCGTGAGCTGTTAAAAGGACGACAACCTTACTCGCGGCACATTAGAGGACCCTACAATGCATCGATATCACGTCTTGCGAGGATGCTGCGTTGTTGAAGCGGATGGGTTATCGTTAAGCCCATTGGGCCTTTTGAATGGGCTATATCTCTAGGCTGGGACTGTGAACCGTTAACATATAAAGGAATTGTGCCCTCAACATGACGGGTGCGATCATACCAGCACTAATGCACCGGATCCTATCAGAACTCCGAAGTTAAGCGTGCTTGGGCGAGAGTAGTACTAGGATGGGTGACCCCTTGCGAAGTCCTCGTGTTGAACCCCTCTTTTCAATTTTTTTTGCTCTGGTTAGGGTTGCCAAGATACTTTACCCACCACATTTCTATTATCGAATCATACGGCACCTTGGGCTAGACAACTTCTCTTCACGTGGAGGCTGGGCCCGCAAACCGGTGCCCATAACTTTTCATCCGAAAGGAGTTACGAGGCGCACAGCATACCATTGGAAAGCTCTCTGAGAGCTCTATGACGGGGTTAGCAAGCTAGCTCGATGTGCGCTTTTCTGAGCTCAAAATCGAACGTTTTCATCAGTTTCGGGCTACTTTTCTTCTTTAGCTCTGTTTTTCTGTCCCGGATCGTACGTCGTGAGCTGTTAAATGGACGACAACCTTACTCGCGGCACATTAGAGGACCCTACAATGCGTCGATATCACGTCTTACGAGGATGCCGCATTTTTGAAGTGGATGGGTTGTCGTTAAGACCATTGGGCCTTTTGAATGGGCCATATCTCTAGGCTGGGAATGTGAACCGTTAACACATAAAGGAATTGTGCCCTCAACATGACGGGTGCGATCATACCAGCACTAATGCACCGGATCCCATCAGAACTCCGAAGTAAAGCGTGCTTGGGCGAGAGTAGTACTAGGATGGGTAACCCCCTGGGAAGTCCTCGTGTTGCACCCACCTTTTCAATTTTTTTTGCTCCGGTTAGGGTTGCCAAGATGCTTTACCCACCACATTTCTATTATCGAATCCCACGGCACCTTGGGCAAGACAACTTCTCTTCACGTGGAGGTTGGGCCCGCAAACCGAGGGCGTAGGGCTTGTGACCAGGTCTCCGTCGCTCCGGTGCCCATAACTTTTGATCCGTAAGGAGTTACGAGGCCCACAGCATACCGTTGGAAAGCTCTCTGAGAGCTCTACGACTGGGGTAGCAAGCGAGCTTGTTGTAGCCTTTTCGGAGCTCCAAATCGAACGTTTTCATCAGTTTCGGACCACTTTTCTTCTTTTGCTCTGTTTTTCCGTCCCGGATCGTACGTCGTGAGCTATTAAAAGGACGACAACCTTACTTACGGCACATTAGAGGACCCTACAATGCGTCGATATCACGTCTTGCTAGGATGCTGCGTTGTTGAAGCGGATGGGTTGTCGTTAAGCCCATTAGGCCTTTTGAATTGTCCATATCTCTAGGCTGGGACTGTGAACCGTTAACAAATAAAGGAATTGTGCCCTCAACATGACGGGTGCGATCATATCAGCACTAATGCACCGGATCCCATCAGAACTCCGAAGTTAAGCGTGCTTGGGCGAGAGTAGTACTAGGATGGGTGACCCCCTGGGAAGTCCTCGTGTTGCACCCCCCTTTTCAATTTTTTTTGCTCCGGTTAGGGTTGCCAAGATACTTTACCCACCACATTTCTATTATCGAATCCCACGGCACCTTGGGCAAGACAACTTCTCTTCACGTGGAGGCTGGGCCTACAAACCGGTGCCCATAACTTTTGATCCGTAAGGAGTTACGAGGCGCACAGCATACCGTTCGAACGCTCTCTGAGAGCTCTACGACGGGGGCAGCAAGCTAGCTTGCTGTGCCCTTTTCGAAGCTCAAAATCGAACGTTTTCATCTGTTTCGGGCCACTTTTCTTCATTTGCTCTGTTTTTCCGTCCCGGATCGTACGTCGTGAGCTGTTAAAAGGATGACAACCTTACTCGCGGCACATTAGAGGACCCTACAATGCGTCGATATCACGTCTTGCGAGGATGCTGCGTTGTTGAAGCGGATGGGTTGTCGTTAAGCCCATTGGGCCTTTTGAATGGGTCATATCTCTAGGCTGGGACTGTGAACCGTTAACACATAAAGGAATTGTGCCCTCAACATGACGGGTGCGATCATATCAGCACTAATGCACCGGATCCCATCAGAACTCCGAAGTTAAGCGTGCTTGGGTGAGAGTAGTACTAGGATGGGTGACCCCCTGGGAAGTCCTCGTGTTGCACCCCCCTTTTCAATTTTTTTTGCTCCGGTTAGGGTTGCCAAGATACTTTACCCACCACATTTCTATTATCGAATCCCACGGCACCTTGTGCAAGACAACTTCTCTTCACGTGGAGGCTGGGCCCGCAAACCGAGGGCGTAGGGCTTGTGACCAGGTCTCCGTTGCTCCGGTGCCCATAACTTTTGATCCGTAAGGAGTTACGAGGCCCACAGCATACCGTTGGAAAGCTTTTCGAGAGCTCTACGACCGGGGCAGCTAGCTTGCTCGTTGTGCCATTTTTGGTGCCCAAAATCGAACATTTTCATCAGTTTCGGGCCACTTTTCTGATTTTTGCACTGTTTTTCCGTCCCGGATCGTACGTCGTGAGCTGTTAAAAGGACGACAACCTGGGAAGTCCTCGTGTTGCAACCCCCTTTTCAATTTTTTTTCCTTCGGTTAGGGTTGCCAAATACTTTATCCACCACAATTCCATTATCGATTCCCACGGAACCTTGGGCAAGACAACTTCGCTTCACTTGGAGGCTGGGCCTGCAAACCGGTGCCCATAACTTTTCATCCGTAAGGAGTTACGAGGCGCACAGCATACCGTTGGAAAGCTCTCTGAGAGCTCTACGACGGGGGTAGCCAACTAGCTCACAGTGCCCTTTTCGGAGCACAAAATCAAACATTTTCATCAGTTTCGATCCACTTTTCTTCTTTTGCTCTGTTTTTCCGTCCCGGATCGTACGTCGTGAGCTGTTAAAAGGACGACAACCTTACTCGCGGCACATTAGAGGACCCTACAATGCGTCGATATCACGTCTTGCGAGGATGCTGCGTTGTTGAAGCGGATGGGTTGTCGTTAAGACCATTGGGCCTTTTGAATGGGCCATATCTCTAGGCTGGGACTGTGAACCGTTAACACATAAAGGAATTGTGCCCTCAACATGACGGGTGCGATCATACCAGCACTAATGCACCGGATCCCATCAGAACTCCGAAGTTAAGCGTGCTTGGGCGAGAGTAGTACTAGGATGGGTGACCCCCTGGGAAGTCCTCGTGTTGCACCCACCTTTTCAATTTTTTTTGCTCCGGTTAGGGTTGCCAAGATACTTTACCCACCACATTTCTATTATCGAATCCCACGGCACCTTGGGCAAGACAACTTCTCTTCACGTGGAGGCTGGGCCCGCAAACCGAGGGCGTAGGGCTTGTGACCAGGTATCCGTCGCTCCGGTGCCCATAACTTTTGATCCGTAAGGAGTTACGAGGCCCACAACATACCGTTGGAAAGCTCTCTGAGAGCTCTACGACGGGGGTAGCAAGCGAGCTTGTTGTGCCCTTTTCGAAGCTCCAAATCGAACGTTTTCATCAGTTTCGGGCCACTTTTCTTCTTTTGCTCTGTTTTTCCGTCCCGGATCGTACGTCGTCAGCTATTAAAAGGACGACAACCTTACTTGCGGCACATTAGAGGACCCTACAATGCGTCGATATCACGTCTTGCGAGGATGCTGCGTTGTTGAAGCACATGGGTTGAAGTTAAGCCCATTGGGCCTTCTGAATGGTCCATATCTCTAGTCTGTGACTGTGAACCGTTAACACATAAAGGAATTGTGCCCTCAACATGACGGATGCGATCATACCAGCACTAATGCCCCGGATCCCATCAGAACTACGAAGTTAAGCGTGCCTGGGCAAGAGTAGTCCTAGGATGGGTGACCCCCTGGGAAGTCCTCGTGTTGCACCCCCTTTTTCAATTTTTTTTGCTCCGGTTAGGGTTGCCAAGATACTTTACCCACCACATTTCTATTATCGAATCCCACGGCACCTTGGGCAAGACAACTTCTCTTCACGTGGAGGCTGGGCCTGCAAACCGGTGCCCATAACTTTTGATCCGTAAGGCGTTACGAGGCGCACAGCATACCGTTGGAACGGTCTCTGAGAGTTCTACGACGGGGGCAGCAAGCTAGCTCGCTGTGCCCTTTTCAAAGCTCAAAATCGAACGTTTTCATCAGTTTCGGGCCACTTTTCTTCTTTTGCTCTGTTTTTCCGTCACGGATTGTACGTCGTGAGCTGTTAAAAGGATGACAACCTTACTCGCAGCACATTAGAGGACCCTACAATGTGTCGATATCACGTCTTGCGAGGATGCGGCGTTGTTGAAGCGGATGGGTTGTCGTTAAGCCCATTGGTCCTTTTGAATGGGTCATATCTCTAGGCTGGGACTGTGAACCGTTAACACATAAAGGAATTGTGCCATCAACATGACGGGTGCGATCATACCAGCACTAATGCACCGGATCCCATCAGAACTCCGAAGTTAAGCGTGCTTGGGCGAGAGTAGTACTAGGATGGGTGACCCCCTAGGAAGTCCTCGTGTTGCATCCCCCTTTTCAATTTTTTTTGCCCTGGTTAGGGTTGCCAAGATACATTACCCACCACATTTCTATTATCGAATCGCACGGCACCTTGGGCAAGACAACTTCTCTTCACGTGGAGGCTGGGCCTGCAAACCGGTGCCCATAACTTTTGATCCGTAACTAGTTACGAGGCGCACAGCATACTGTTGGAATGGTCTCTGAGAGCTCTACGACGGGGGTAGCAAGCTAGCTCGCTGTGCCCTTTTCAAAGCTCAAAATCGAACGTTTTCATCAGTTTCGGGCCACTTTTCTTTTTTTGCTCTGTTTTTCCGTCCCGGATCGTACGTCGTGAGCTGTTAAAAGGATGACAACCTTACTCGCGGCACATTAGCGGACCCTACAATGTGTCCATATCACGGCTTGCAAGGATGCGGCGTTGTTGAAGCGGATGGGTTGTCGTTAAGCCCATTGGTCCTTTTGAATGGGTCATATCTCTAGGCTGGGACTGTGAACCGTTAACACATAAAGGAATTGTGCCCTCAACATGACGGGTGCGATCATACCAGCACTAATGCACCGGATCCCATCAGAACTCCGAAGTTAAGCGTGCTTGGGCGAGAGTAGTACTAGGATGGGTGACCCCCTGGGAAGTCCTCGTGTTGCACCCCTCTTTTCAATTTTTTTTTTCTCCGGTTAGGGTTGCCAAGATACTTTACCCATCACATTTCTATTATCGAATCCCACGGCACCTTGTGCAAGACAACTTCTCTTCACGTGGAGGCTGGGCCCGCAAACCGAGGGCGTAGGGCTTGTGACTAGGTCTCCGTCGCTCCGGTGCCCATAACTTTTGATCCGTAAGGAGTTACGAGGTGCACACCATACCGTTGGAAAGCTCTTAGAGAGCTCTACGATGGGGGCAGCTAGCTAGTTCGCTGTGCCCTTTTTGGAGCTCAAAATCGAACGTTTTCATCAGTTTCGGGCCACTTTTCTTCTTTTGCTCTGTTTTTCCGTCTCGGATCGTACATCGTGAGCTGTTAAAAGGACGACAACCTTACTCGCGTCACATTAGAGGACCCTACAATGCGTCAATATCACGTCTTGCGAGGATACTGTGTATTTGAAGCGGATGGGTTGTCGTTAAGCCCATTGGGCCTTTTGAATGGGCCATATCTCTAGGCTGGGACTGTGAACCGTTAACACATAAAGAAATTGTGCCCTCAACATGACGGGTGCGATCATACCAGCACTAATGCACCGGATCCCATCAGAACTCCGAAGTTAAGCGTGCTTGGGCGAGAGTAGTACTAGGATGGGTGACCCCCTGGGAAGTCCTCGTGTTGCACCCCCCTTTTCAATTTTTTTTGCTCCGGTTAGGGTTGCCAAGATACTTTACCCACCACATTTCTATTATCGAATCCCACAGCACCTTGGGCAAGACAACTTCTCTTCACGTGGAGGCAGGGCCCGCAAACCGGTGCCCATAACTTTTGATCCGTAAGGAGTTACGAGGCGCACAGCATACCGTTGGAAAGCTCTCTGACAGCTCTACGACGGGGGCAGCAAGCTAGCTTGCTGTGCCCTTTTCGGAGCTCAAAATCGAACGTTTTCATCAGTTTCGGGCCACTTCTTTTGCTCTGTTTTTCCGTCCCGGATCGTACATCGTGAGCTGTTAAAAGGACGACAACCTTACTCGTGGCACATTAGAGAACCCTACAATGCGTCGATATCACGTCTTGCGAGGATGCTGCGTTGTTGAAGCGGATGGGTTGTCGTTAAGCCCATTGGGCCTTTTGAATGGGCCATATCTCAAGGCTGGGACTGTGAACCGTTAACACATAAAGGAATTGTGCCCTCAACATGACGGGTGCGATCATACCAGCACTAATGCACCGGATCCCATTAGAACTCCGAAGTTAAGCGTGCTTGGGCGAGAGTAGTACTAGGATGGGTGACCCCATGGGAAGTCCTCGTGTTGCACCCCCCTTTTCAATTTTTTTTGCTCCGGTTAGGGTTGCCAAGATACTTTACTCACCACATTTCTATTATCGAATCCCACGGCACCTTGGGCAAGACAACTTCTCTTCACGGGGAGGCTGGGCCCGCAAACCGAGGGCGTAGGGCTTGTGACTAGGTCTCCGTCGCTCCGGTGCCTATAACTTTTGATCCGTCAGGAGTTACGAGGCGCACATCATACCGTTGGAAAGCTCTCTGAGAGCTCTACGACGGGGGCAGCTAGCTTGCTAGCTGTACCCTTTTCGAAGCTCAAAATCGAACGTTTTCATCAGTTTCGGTCCACTTTTCTTCATTTGCTCTGTTTTTTCGTCCCGGATCGTACGTCGTGAGCTGTTAAAAGTACGACAACTTTACTCGCGGCACATTAGAGTTCCCTACAATGCGTCGATATCACGTCTTGCGAGGATGATGCGTTGATGAATCGGATGGGTTGTCGTTAAGCCCATTGGGCCATTTGAATGGGCCATATCTCTAGGTTGGGACTGTGAACCGTTAACACATAAAGGAATTGTGCCCTCAACATGACGGGTTCGATCATACCAGCACTAATGCACCGGATCCCATCAGAACTCCGAAGTTAAGCGTGCTTGGGCGAGAGTAGTACTAGGATGGGTGACCCCCTGGAAAGTCCTCGTGTTGCACCCCCCTTTTCAATTTTTTTTGCTCCGGTTAGGGTTGCCAAGATACTTTACCCCCCACATTTCTATTATCGAATCCCACAGCACCTTGGGCAAGACAACTTCTCTTCACGTGGAGGCTGGGCCCGCAAAACGGTGCCCATAACTTTTGATCCGTAAGGAGTTACGAGGCGCACAGCATACCGTTGGAAAGCTCTCTGAGAGCTCTACGATGGGGGCAGCAAGCTAGCTTGCTGTGCCCTTTTCGGAGCTCAAAATTGAACGTTTTCATCAATTTCGGGCCATTTTTCTGCTTTTGCGCTGTTTTTTCGTCCCGGATCGTACATCATGAGCTGTTAAAAGGACGACAACCTAACTCGCGGGACATTAGAGCGCCCTACAATGCCTCGACTTGATGTCTTGCGAGGATGCTGCGTTGTCAAAGCGGATGGGTTATCGTTAAGCCCATTGGGCCTTTTGAATGGGCCATATCTCAAGGCTGGGACTGTGAACCGTTAACACATAAAGGAATTGTGTCCTCAACATGACGGGTGCGATCATACCAGCACTAATGCACCGGATCCCATCAGAACTCCGAAGTTAAGCGTGCTTGGGCGAGAGTAGTACTAGGATGGGTGACCCCCTGGGAAGTCCTCGTGTTGCACCCCCCTTTTCAATTTTTTTTGCTCCGGTTAGGGTTGCCAAGATACTTTACTCACCACATTTCTATTATCGAATCCCACGGCACCTTGGGCAAGACAACTTCTCTTCACGGGGAGGCTGGGCCCGTAAACCGAGGGCGTAGGGCTTGTGACTAGGTCTCCGTCGCTCCGGTGCCCATAACTTTTGATCCGTCAGGAGTTACGAGGTGCACAGCATACCGTTGGAAAGCTCTCTGAGAGCTCTACGACGGGGGCAGCTAGCTTGCTAGCTGTGCCCTTTTCGAAGCTCAAAATCGGACATTTTCATCAGTTTCGGGCCACTTTTCTTCTTTTTGCTCTGTTTTTCCGTCCCGGATCGTACGTCGTGAGCTGTTAAAAGGACGACAACCTTACTCGCGGCACTTTAGAGAACCCTACAATGCGTCGATATCACGTATTGCGAGGATGCTGCATTGTTGAAGCGGATGGGTTGTCGTTAAGCCCATTGGGCCTTTTGAATGGGCCATATCTCTAGGCTGGGACTGTGAACCGTTAACACATAAAGGAATTGTGCCGTCAACATGATGGGTGCGATCATACCAGCACTAATGCACCGGATCCCATCAGAACTCCTAAGTTAAGTGTGCTTGGGCGAGAGTAGTACTAGGATGGGTGACCCCCTGGGAAGTCCTCGTGTTGCACCCCCTTTTTCAATTTTTTTTGCTCAGGTTAGGGTTGCCAAGATACTTTACCCACCACATTTCTATTATCGAATCCCACGGCACCTTGGGAAAGACAACTTCTCTTCACGGGGAGGCTGGGCCCGCAAACCGAGGGCGTAGGGCTTGTGACTAGGTCTCCGTCGCTCCGGTGCCCATAACTTTCGATCCGTAAGGAGTTACGAGGCGCACAGCATACCGTTGGAAAGCTCTCTGAGAGCTCTACGACGGGGGCAGGAAGCTTGCTCACTATGCCCTTTTCAGAGCTCAAAATCGAACGTTTTCATCAGTTTCGGGCCACTTTTCTTCTGTTGCTCTGTTTTTCCGTCCCGGATCGTACGTCGTGAGCTGTTAAAAGGACGACAACCTTACTCGCGGCACATTAGAGGACCCTACAATGCGTCGATATCACGTCTTGCGAGGATGCTGCGTTGTTGAATCGGATGGGTTGTCGTAAAGCCCATTGGGCCTTTTGAATGGGCCATATCTCTAGGCTGGGACTGTGAACCGTTAACACATAAAGGAATTGTGCCCTCAACATGACGGGTGCGTTCATACCATCACTAATGCACCGGATCCCATCAGAACTCCGAAGTTAAGCGTGCTTGGGCGAGAGTAGTACTAGGATGGTTGACCCCCTGGGAAGTCCTCGTGTTGAACCCCCCTTTTCAATTTTTTTTGCTCCGGTTAGGGTTGCCAAGATACTTTACCCACCACATTTCTATTATCGAATCCCACGGCACCTTGGGCAAGACAACTTCTCTCCACGTGGAGGCCGGGCCCGCAAACCGAGGGCGTAGGGCTTGTGACCAGGTCTCCGTCGCTCCGGTGCCCATAACTTTTTATCCGTAAGGAGTTACGAGGAGCACAACATACCGTTGGAAAGCTCTCTGAGAGCTCTACGACGGGGGCAGCAAGCTAGCTTGCTTTGCCCTTTACGGAGCTCAAAATCGGACGTTTTCATCAGTTTCGGGCCACTTTTCTTCTTTTGCTCTATTTTTCCATCCCGGATCGTACGTCGTGAGCTGTTAAAAGGACGACAACCTTACTCGCGGCACATTAGAGGACCCTACAATGCGTCGATATCACGTCTTGCGAGGATGCTGCGTTGTTGAAGCGGATGGGTTGTCGTTAAGCCTATTGGGCCTTTTGAATGGGCCATATCTCTAGGTTGGGACTGTGAACTGTTAACACATAAAGGAATTTTGCCCTCAACATGACGGGTGCGATCATACCAGCACTAATGCACCGGATCCCATCAGAACTCCGAAGTTAAGCGTCCTTGGGCGAGAGTAGTACTAGGATGGGCGACCCCCTGGGAAGTCCTCGTGTTGCACCCCCCTTTTCAATTTTTTTTGCTCCGGTTAGGGTTGCCAAGATACTTTATCCACCACATTTCTATTATCGAATACCACGGCACCTTGGGCAAGACAACTTCTCTTCACGGGGAGGCTGGGCCCGCAAAGCGAGGGCGTAGGGCTTGTGACTAGGTCTCCGTCGCTCCGGTGCCCATAACTTTTGATCCGTCAGGAGTTACGAGGCGCACAGCATACCGTTGGAAAGCTCTCTGAGAGCTCTACGATGGGGGCAGCTAGCTAGCTCGCTGCTCCCTTTTCGGAGCTCAACATCGAACGTTTTCATCAGTTTCGGGCCACTTTTCTTCTTTTGCTCTATTTTTCCGTCCCGGATCGTACGTCGTGAGCTGTTAAAAGGACGACAACCTTACTCACGGCACAATAGAGGACCCTACAATGTGTCGATATCACGTCTTGCGAGGATGCTGCGTTGTTGAAGCGGATGGGTTGTCGTTAAGCCCATTGGGCCTTTTGAATGGGCCATATCTCTAGGCTGGGACTGTGAACCGTTAACACATAAAGGAATTGTGCCCTCAACATGACGGGTGCGATCATACCAGCACTAATGCACCGGATCCCATCAGAACTCCGAAGTTAAGTGTGCTTGGGCGAGAGTAGTACTAGGATGGGTGACCCCCTGGAAAGTCCTCGTGTTGGACCCCCCTTTTCAATTTTTTTTGCTCCGGTTAGGGTTGCCAAGATACTTTACCCACCACATTTCTATTATCGAATCCCACGGCACCTTGGGCAAGACAACTTCTCCTCACGTGGAGGCTGGGCCCGCAAACTGAGGGCGTAGGGCTTGTGACCGGGTCTCCGTCGCTCCGGTGCCCATAACTTTTGATCTGTAAGGAGTTACGAGGCGCACAGCATACCGTTGCAAAGCTCTCTGAGATCTCTACGACGAGGGCAGTAAGCTAGCTTGGTTTGCCCTTTTTGGTGCTCAAAATCGAACGTTTTCATCAGTTTCGGGCCACTTTTCTTCTTTTGCTCTATTTTTCCGTCCCGGATCGTACGCCGTGAGCTGTTAAAAGGATGACAACCTTACTCGCGGCACATTAGAGGACCCTGCAATGCGTCGATATCACGTCTTGCGAGGATGCTGCGTTGTTGAAGCGGATGGGTTGTCGTTAAGCCCATTGGGCCTTTTGAATGGGCCATATCTCTAGGCTGGGACTGTGAACCGTTAACACATAAAGGAATTATGCCCTCAACATGACGGGTGCGATCATACCAGCACTAATGCACCGGATCCCATCAGAACTCCGAAGTTAAGCGTGCTTGGGCGAGAGTAGTACTAGGATGGGTGACCCCCTGGGAAGTCCTCGTGTTGCACCCCCCTTTTCAATTTTTTTTGCTCCGGTTAGGGTTGCCAAGAAACTTTACCCACCACAATTCTATTATCGAATCCCACGGCACCTTGGGCAAGGCAACTTCTCTTCACGTGGAGGTTGGGCCCGCAAACCGGTGCCCATAACTTTTGATCCGTAAGGTGTTACGAGGCGCACAGCATACCGTTGGAAAGCTATCTGAGAGCTCTACGATGGGGGCAACAAGCTAGCTTGCTGTGCCCTTTTTGGAGCTCAAAATCGAACGTTTTCATTAGTTTCGGGCCACTTTTCTTCTTTTGCTCTGTTTTTCCGTCCCGGATCGTACGTCGTGAGCTGTTAAAAGGACGACAACCTTACTCGCGGCACATTAGAGGACCCTAAAATGCGTCGAGATCACGTCTTGCGAGGATGCTGCGTTGTTGAAGCGGATGGGTTGTCGTTAAGCCCATTGGGCCTTTTGAATGGGCCATATCTCTAGGCTGGGACTGTGAACCGTTAACACATAAAGGAATTGTGCCCTCAACATGACGGGTGCGATCATACCAGCACTAATGCACCGGATCCCATCAGAACTCTGAAGTTAAGCGTGCTTGGGCGAGTGTAGTACTAGGATGGGTGACCCCCTGGGAAGTCCTCGTGTTGCACCCCCCTTTTCAATTTTTTTTGCTCCGGTTAGGGTTGCCAAGATACTTTACCTACCACATTTCTATTATCGAATCCCACGGCACCTTGGGCAAGACAACTTCTCTTCACGGGGAGGCTGGGCCCGCAAACCGAGGGCGTAGGGCTTGTGACTAGGTCTCCGTCGCTCCGGTTCCCATAACTTTTGATCCGTAAGGAGTTACGAGGCGCACAGCATACCGTTGGAAAGCTCTCTGAGAGCTCTACGACGGGGGCAGCAAGCTAGCTTGCTTTGCCCTTTTCGGAGCTCAAAATCGAACGTTTTCATCAGTTTCGGGCCACTTTTCTTCTTTTGCTCTGTTTTTCCGTCCCGGATCGTACATCGTGAGCTGTTAAAAGGACGACAACCTTACTCGCGGCACATTAGAGGACCCTACAATGCGTCGATATCACATCTTGCGAGGTTGCTGCGTTGTTGAAGCTGATGGGTTGTCGTTAAGCCCATTGGGCCTTTTGAATGGGCCATATCTCTAGGCTGGGACTGTGAACCGTTAACACATAAAGGAATTGTGCCCTCAACATGACGGGTGCGATCATACTAGCACTAATGCACCGAATCCCATAAGAACTCCGAAGTTAAGCGTGCTTGGGCGAGAGTAGTACTAGGATTGGTGACCCCCTGGGAAGTCCTCGTGTTGCACCCCCCTTTTCAATTTTTTTGCTCCGGTAAGGGTTGCCAAGATACTTACCCACCACATTTCTATTATCGAATCCCACGGCACCTTGGGCAAGACAACTTCTCTTCACGTGGAGGCTGGGCCCGCAAACCGGTGCCCATAACTTTTGATCCGTAAGGAGTTACGAAGCGCACAGCATACCGTTGGAAAGCCCTCTGAGAGCTCTACGATGCGGGCAGCAAGCTAGCTTGCTTTGCCCTTTTCGGAGCTCAAAATCGAACGTTTTCATCAGTTTCGGGCCACTTTTCTTCTTTTGCTCTGTTTTTTCGTCCCGGATCGTACGTCGTGAGTTGTTAAAAGGACGACAACCCTACTCGTGGCACATTAGAGGACCCTACAATGCGTCGATATCCCGTCTTGCGAGGATGCTGCGTTGTTGAAGCGAATGGGTTGTCGTTAAGCCCTTTGGCCATTTTGAATGGGCCATATCTCTAGGCTGGGACTGTGAACTGTTAACACATAAAGGAATTGTGCCCTCAACATGATGGGTGCGATCATACCAGCACTAATGCACCGGATCCCATCAGAACTCCGATGTTAAGCGTGCTTGGGCGAGTGTAGTACTAGGATGGGTAACCCCCTGGGAAGTCCTCGTGTTGCACCCCCCTTTTCCATTTTTTTTGCTCCGGTTGGGGTTGCCAAGATACTTTACCTACCACATTTCTATTATCGAATCCCACGGCACCTTGGGCAAGACAACTTCTCTTCACGGGGAGGCTTGGCCCGCAAACCGAGGGCGTAGGGCTTGTGACCAGGTCTCTGTCGCTCCAGTGCCCATAACTTTTGATCCGTAAGGCGTTACGAGGCGCACAGCATACCGTTGGAAAGCTCTCTGAGAGCTCTACGACGGGGGAAGCTAGTTAGCTCACTGTTCCCTTTTCGGAGCTCAAATTCGAACGTTTTCATCATTTTCGGGCCACTTTTCTTCTTTTGCTATGTTTTTCCGTCCCGGATCGTACGTCGTGAGCTGTTAAAAGGACGACAACCTTTCTCGCGGCACATTAGAGGACCCTACAATGCGTCGATACCACGTCTTGCGAGCATGCTGCGTTGTTGAAGCGGATGGGTTGTCGTTAAGCCCATTGGGCCTTTTGAATTGGCCATATCTCTAGGCTGGGAATGTGAACCGTTAACAGATAAAGAAATTGTGCCCTCAACATGACGGGTGCGATCATACCAGCACTAATGCACCGGATCCCATCAGAACTCCGAAGTTAAGCGTGCTTGGGCGAGAGTAGTACTAGGATGAGTGACCCCCTGGGAAGTCCTCGTGTTGCACCCCCCTTTTCAATTTTTTTTGCTCCGGTTAGGGTTGCCAAGATACTTTACCCACCACATTTCTATTATCGAATCCCACGGCACCTTGGGCAAGACATCTTCTCTTCACGTGGAGGCTGGGCCCGCAAACCGGTGCCTATAACTTTTGATCCGTAAGGAGTTACGAGGCGCACAGCATACCGTTGGAAAGCACTCCGAGAGCTCTACGATGGGGGCAGCAAGCTAGCTTGCTATGCCCTTTTCGGAACTCAAAATCGAACGTTTTCATCAATTTCGGGCCACTTTTCTTCTTTTGCTCTGTTTTTCCGTCCCGGATCGTAAGTCGTGAGCTGTTAAAAGGATGACAACCTTACTCGCGGCACATTAGAGAACCCTACAATGCGTCGATATCACGTCTTGCGAGGATGCTGCGTTATTGAACCGGATGGGTTGTCGGTAAGCCCATTGGGCCTTTTGAATGGGCCATATCTCTAGGCTGGGACTGTGAACCGTTAACACATAAAGGAATTGTGCCCTCAACATGATGGGTGCGATCATACCAGCACTAATGCACCGGATCCCATCAGAACTCCGAAGTTAAGCGTGCTTGGACGAGAGTAGTACAAGGATGGGTGACCCCCTGGGAAGTCCTCATGTTGCACCCCCCTTTTCAATTTTTTTTGCTCCGGTTAGGGTTGCCAAGATACTTTACCCACCACATTTCTATTATCGAATCCCCCGGCACCTTGGGCAAGACAACTTCTCTTCACGGGGAGGCTGGGCCCGCAAACCGAGGGCGTTGGGCTTGTGACTAGGTCTCCGTCGCTCCGGTGCCCATAACTTTTGATCCGTAAGGAGTTACGAGGCGCACAGCATACCGTTGGAAAGCTCTCTGAGAGCTCTACGACGGGGGCAGCAAGCTAGCTCGCTGTGCCCTTTTCGGAGCTCAAAATTGAACGTTTTCATCAGTTTCGGTCCACTTTTATTCTTTTGCTCTGTTTTTCCGTCCCGGATCGTACGTCGTGAGCTGTTAAAAGGACGACAACCTTACTCGCGGCACATTAGAGGACCCTACAATGCTTCGATCTCACGTCTTGCGAGGATGCTGCGTTGTTGAAGCGGATGGGTTGTCGTTAAGCCCATTGGGCCTTTTGAATGGGCCACATCTCTAGGCTGGGACTGTGAACCGTTAACACATAAAGGAATTGTGCCCTCATAATGACGAGTGCGATCATACCAGCACTAATGCACCGGATCCCATCAGAACTCCGAAGTTAAGCGTGCTTGGGCGAGAGTAGTACTAGGATGAGTGACCCCCTGGGAAGTCCTCGTGTTGCACCCCCCTTTTCAATTTTTTTTGCTCCGGTTAGGGTTGCCAAGATACTTTACCCACCACATTTCTATTATCGAATCCCACGGCACCTTGGGCAAGACAACTTCTCTTCACGTGGAGGCTGGGCCCGCAAACCGAGGGCGTAGGGCTTGTGACCAGGTCTCCGCCGCTCCGGCGCCCATGACTTTTGATCCATAAGGAGGTACGAGGCGCACAGCATACCGTTGGAAAGCTCTCTGAGAGCTCTACGACGGGGGCAGCAAGCTAGCTTGTTGTGCCCTTTTCGGAGCCCAAAATCGAATGTTTTCATCAGTCCCAGGCCTCTTTTCTTCTTTTGCTCTATTTTTCCGTCTCGGATCGTACGTCGTGAGCTGTTAAAAGGATGACATACTTGCTCGTGGCACATTAGAGGACCCTACAATGCGTCGATATCACGTCTTACGAGCATGCTGCGTTGTTGAAGCGGATGGGTTATCGTTAAGCCCATTGGGGCTTTTGAATGGGCCATATCTCTAGGCTGGGACTGT
This sequence comes from Ehretia macrophylla, assembly GCA_037974665.1. Taxonomy (NCBI): domain Eukaryota; kingdom Viridiplantae; phylum Streptophyta; class Magnoliopsida; order Boraginales; family Ehretiaceae; genus Ehretia; species Ehretia macrophylla. The sequence goes on from CM075773.1 coordinate 3,542,474, forward strand.
GAACCGTTAGCAGATAAAGAAATTGTACCCTCAACATGACGGGTGCGATCATACCAGCACTAATGCACCGGATCCCACCAGAACTCCGAAGTTAAGCGTGCATCGGCGAGAGTAGTACTAGGATGAGTGACCCCCTGGGAAGTCCTCGTGTTGCACCCCCCTTTTCAATTTTTTTTGCTCCGGTTAGGGTTGCCAAGATACTTTACCCAGCACATTTCTATTATCGAATCCCACGGCACCTTGGGCAAGACAACTTCTCTTCACATGGAGGCTGGGCCCGCAAACCGAGGGCGTAGGGCTTGTGACCAGGTCTCCGTCGCTCCGGTGCCCATAACTTTTGATCCGTAAGGAGTTACAAGGCGCACAGCATACCGTTGGAAAGCTCTCTGAGAGCTCTACGACGGGGGCAGCAAGCATGCTTGCTGTGCCATTTTCGGAGCTCAAAATCGAACATTTTCATCAATTTCGGGCTACTTTTCTTCTTTTGCTCTGTTTTTCCATCCCGGATCGTACGTTGTGAGCTTTTAAAAGGAGGACAGCCTTACTCGCGGCACATTAGAGGAACCTACAATGCGTCGATATCACGTCTTGCGAGGATGCTGCGTGGTTGAAGCGGATGGGTTGTCGTTAAGCCCATTGGGCCTTTTGAATGGGCCATATCTCTAGGCTGGGACTGTGAACCGTTAGCAGATAAAGAAATTGTACCCTCAACATGACGGGTGCGATCATACCAGCACTAATGCACCGGATCCCACCAGAACTCCGAAGTTAAGCGTGCTTGGGCGAGAGTAGTACTAGGATGAGTGACCCCCTGGGAAGTCCTCGTATTGCACCCCCCTTTTCAATTTTTTTTGCTCCGGTTAGGGTTGCCAAGATACTTTACCGACCACATTTCTATTATCGAATCCCACGGCACCTTGGGCAAGACAACTTCTCTTCACGTGGAGGCTGGGCCCGCAAACCGAGGGCGTAGGGCTTGTGACCAGGTCTCCGTCGCTCCGGTGCCCATAACTTTTGATCCGTAAGGTGTTACAAGGCGCACAGCATACCGTTGGAAAGCTCTCTGCTTTTCGGAGCTCAAAATCAAACGTTTTCATCAGTTTCGGGCCACTTTTCTTCTTTTGCTCTGTTTTCCTTCCCGGATCGTACGTCGTGAGCTGTTAAAAGGACGACAACCTTTCTCGCGGCACATTAGAGGACCCTACAATGCGTCGATATCACGTCTTGCGAGCATGCTGCGTTGTTGAAGCGGATGGTTGTAGTTAAGCCCATTGGGCCTTTTGAATGGGCCATATCTCTAGGCTGGGACTGTGAACCGTTAACAGATAAAGAAATTGTGCCCTCAAAATGACGGGTGCGATCATAACAGCACTAATGCACCGGATCCCATCAGAACTCCGAAGTTAAGCGTGCTTGGGCGAGAGTAGTACTAGGATTGGTGACCCCCTGGGAAGTCCTCGTGTTGCACCCCCCTTTTCAATTTTTTTTGCTCCGGTTAGGGTTGCCAAGATACTTTACCCACCACATTTCTATTATCGAATCCCACGGCACCTTGGGCAGGACAACTTCTCTTCACGGGGAGGCTGGGCCCGCAAACCGAGGGTGTAGGGCTTGTGACTAGGTCTCCGTCGCTCCGGTGCCCATAACTTTTGATCCGTAAGGAGCTACGAGGCGCACAGCATACCGTTGGAAAGCTCTCAGAGAGCTATACGACGAGGGCATCAAGGTAGCTTGCAATGCCCTTTTCGGAGCTCAAAATCGAACGTTTTCATCAGTTTCGGGCCACTTTTCTTCTTTTGCTCTATGTTTGCGTCTCGGATCGTACGTCGTGAGCTGTCAAAGGGACGACAACCTTACTCGCGGCACATTAGAGGACCCTACAATGCGTCGATATCACGTCTTGCGAGGATGCTGCGATATTGAAGCGGATGGGTTGTCGGTAAGCCCATTGGGCCTTTTGAATGGGCCATATCTCTAGGCTGGGACTGTGAACCGTTAACACATAAAGGAATTGTGCCCTCAACATGACGGGTGCGATCATACCAGCACTAATGCACCGGATCCCATCAGAACTCCGAAGTTAAGCGTGCTTGGGCGAGAGTAGTACAAGGATGGGTGACCCCCTGGGAAGTCCTCGTGTTGCACCCCCCTTTTCAATTTTTTTTGCTCCTGTTAGGGTTGCCAAGATACTTTACGCACCACATTTCTATTATCGAATCCCACGGCACCTTGGGCAAGACATCTTCTCTTCACGTGGAGGCTGGGCCCGCAAACCGGTGCCCATAACTTTTGATCCGTAAGGAGTTACGAGGCGCACAGCATACCGTTGGAAAGCTCTCTGAGAGCTCTACGACGGGGGCAGCAAGCTAGGTTGCTATATCCTTTTCGGAGCTCAAAATCGAACGTTTTCATCAATTTTGGGCCACTTTTCTTCTTTTGCTCTGTTTTTCCGTCCCGGATCGTAAGTCGTGAGCTGTTAAAAGGATGACAACCTTACTCGCGGCACATTAGAGGACCCTACAATGCGTCGATATCACGTCTTGCGAGGATGCTGCGTTATTGAAGCGGATGGGTTGTCGGTAAGCCCATTGGGCCTTTTGAATGGGCCATATCTCTAGGCTGGGACTGTGAACCGTTAACACATAAAGGAATTGTGCCCTCAACATGACGGGTGCGATCATACCAGCACTAATGCACCGGATCCCATCAGAACTCCGATGTTAAGCGTGCTTGGGCGAGAGTAGTACAAGGATGGGTGACCCCCTGGGAAGTCCTCGTGTTGCACCCCCCTTTTCAATTTTTTTTGCTCCGGTTAGGGTTGCCAAGATACTTTACCCACCACATTTCTATTATCGAATCCCTCGGCACCTTGGGCAAGACAACTTCTCTTCACGGGGAGGCTGGGCCCGCAAACCGAGGGCGTAGGGCTTGTGACTAGGTCTCCGTCGCTCCGGTGCCCATAACTTTTGATCCGTAAGGAGCTACGAGGCGCACAGCATACCGTTGGAAAGCTCTCAGAGAGCTCTACGACGAGGGCATCAAGCTAGCTTGCAATGCCCTTTTCGGAGCTCAAAATCGAACGTTTTCATCAGTTTCGGGCCACTTTTCTTCTTTTGCTCTGTGTTTCCGTCCCGGATCGCACGTCGTGAGCTGTCAAAAGGACGACAACCTTTCTCGCGGCACATTAGAGGACCCTACAATGCGTCGATATCATGTCTTGTGAGGATGCTGCGTTGTTGAAGCGGATGGGTTGTCGTTAAGCCCATTGGGCCTTTTGAATGGGCCATCTCTCTAGGCTGGGATAGTGAACCGTTAACAGATAAAGAAATTGTGCCCTCAACATGACGGGTGCGATCATACCAGCACTAATGCACCGGATCCCATCAGAACTCCGAAGTTAAGCGTGCTTGGGCGAGAGTAGTACTAGGATGAGTGACCCCCTGGGAAGTCCTCGTGTTGCACCCCCCTTTTCAATTTTTTTTGCTCCGGTTAGGGTTGCCAAGATACTTTACCCACCACATATCTATTATCGAATCCCACGGCACCTTGGGCAAGACATCTTCTGTTCACGTGGAGGCTGGGCCCGTAAACCGGTGCCCATAACTTTTGATCCGTAAGGAGTTACGAGGCGCACAGCATACCGTTGGAAAGCTCTCTGAGAGCTCTACGACGGGGGCAGCAAGCTAGGTTGCTATATCCTTTTCGGAGCTCAAAATCGAACGTTTTCATCAATTTTGGGCCACTTTTCTTCTTTTGCTCTGTTTTTCCGTCCCGGATCGTAAGTCGTGAGCTGTTAAAAGGATGACAACCTTACTCGCGGCACATTAGAGGACCCTACAATGCGTCGATATCACGTCTTGCGAGGATGCTGCGATATTGAAGCGGATGGGTTGTCGGTAAGCCCATTGGGCCTTTTGAATGGGCCATATCTCTAGGTTGGGACTGTGGACCGTTAACACATAAAGGAATTGTGCCCTCAACATGACGGGTGCGATCATACCAGCACTAATGCACCGGATCCCATCAGAACTCCGAAGTTAAGCGTGCTTGGGCGAGAGTAGTACAAGGATGGGTGACCCCCTGGGAAGTCCTCGTGTTGCACCCCCCTTTTCAATTTTTTTTGCTCCGGTTAGGGTTGCCAAGATACTTTACCCACCACATTTCTATTATCGAATCCCTTGGCACCTTGGGCAAGACAACTTCTCTTCACGGGGAGGCTGGGCCCGCAAACCGAGGGCGTAGGGCTTGTGACTAGGTCTCCGTCGCTCCGGTGCCCATAACTTTTGATCCGTAAGGAGTTACAAGGCGCACAGCATACCGTTGGAAAGCTCTCTGAGAGCTCTACGACGGGGGCAACAAGCTAGCTCGCTGTGCCCTTTTCGGAGCTCAAAATCGAACGTTTTCATCAGTTTCGGGCGACTTTTATTCTTTTGCTCTGTTTTTCCGTCCCGGATCGTACGTCATGAGCTGTTAAAAGGACGACAACCTTACTCGCGGCACATTAGAGGACCCTACAATGCTTCGATATCACGTCTTGCGAGGATGCTGCGTTGTTGAAGCGGATGGGTTGTCGTTAAGCCCATTGGGCCTTTTGAATGGGCCACATCTCTAGGCTGGGACTGTGAACCGTTAACACATAAAGGAATTGTGCCCTCATAATGATGGGTGCGATCATACCAGCACTAATGCACCGGATCCCATCAGAACTCCGAAGTTAAGCGTGCTTGGGCGAGAGTAGTACTAGGATGGGTGACCCCTTGGGAAGTCCTCGTGTTGCACCCCACTTTTCAATTTTTTTTGCTCCGGTTAGGGTTGCCAAGATACTTTACCCACCACATTTCTATTTTCGAATCCCATGGCACCTTGGGCAAGACAACTTCTCTTCACGTGGAGGCTGGGCCCGCAAACCGAGGGCGTAGGGCTTGTGACCAGGTCTCCGTCGCTCCGGTGCCCATAACTTTTGATCCATAAGGAGTTACGAGGCGCACAGCATACCGTTGGAAAGCTCTCTGAGAGCTCTACGACGGGGGCAGCAAGCTAGCTTGTTTTGCCCTTTTCGGAGCTCAAAATCGAACATTTTCATCAGTTTCGGGCCGCTTTTCTTCTTTTGCTCTATTTTTTCGTCCCGGATCGTACGTCGTGAGCTGTTAAAAGGATGACAACCTTACTCGCAGCACATTAGAGGACCCTACAATGCGTCGATATCACGTCTTACGAGCATGCTGCGTTGTTGAAGCGGATGGGTTGTCGTTAAGCCCATTGGGGCTTTTGAATGGGCCATATCTCTAGGCTGGGACTGTGAACCGTTAGCAGATAAAGAAATTGTACCCTCAACATGACGGGTGCGATCATACCAGCACTAATGCACCGGATCCCATCAGAACTCCGAAGTTAAGCGTGCTTGGGCGAGAGTAGTACTAGGATGGGTGACCCCCTGGGAAGGCCTCGTGTTGCACCCCCCTTTTCAATTTTTTTTGCTCCGGTTAGGGTTGCCAAGATACTTTACCCACCACATTTCTATTATCGAATACCACCGCACCTTGGGCAAGACAACTTCTCTTCACGTGGAGGCTGGGCTTGCAAACCGAGGGCGTAGGGCTTGTGACCAGGTCTCCGTCGCTCCGGTGCTAATAACTTTTGATCCGTAGGGAGTTACAAGGCGCACAGCATACCGTTGGAAAGCTGCCTGAGAGTTCTACGACGGTGGAAGCAAGCTAGCTTGCAGTGCCCTTTTCCGAGCTCAAAATCGAACGTTTTCATTAGTTTCGGGCCACTTTTATTCTTTTGCTCTGTTTTTCCGTCCTGGATCATACGTTGTGAGCTGTTAAAAGGAGGACAACCTTACTCGCGGCACATTAGAGGACCCTACAATGCGTCGATATCACGTCTTGCGAGCATGCTGCGTTGTTGAAGCGGATGGGTTGTCGTTAAGCCCATTGGGCCTTTTGAATGGGACATATCTCTAGGCTGGGACTGTGAACCGTTATCATATAAAGAAATTGTGCCCTCAGCATGACGGGTGCGATCATACCAGCACTAATGCACCGGATCCCACCAGAACTCTGAAGTTAAGCGTGCTTGGTTGAGAGTAGTACTAGGATGAGTGACCCCCTGGGAAGTCCTCGTATTGCACCCCCCTTTTCAATTTTTTTTGCTCCGGTTAGGGTTGCCAAGATACTTTACCCACCACATTTCTATTATCGAATCCCACGGCACCTTGGGCAAGACAACTTCTCTTCACGTGGAGGCTGGGCCCGCAAACCGAGGGCGTAGGGCTTGTGACCAGGTCTCCGTCGCTCCGGTGCCCATAACTTTTGATCCGTAAGGTGTTACAAGGCGCACAGCATACCGTTGGAAAGCTCTTTGAGAGCTCTACGATGGGGGCAGCAAGCTTGCTTGTTGTGCCCTTTTCGGAGCTCAAAATCGAACGTTTTCATCAGTTTCGGGCCACTTTTCTTCTTTTGCTCTGTTTTTCCGTCCCGGATCGTACGTCGTGAGCTGTTAAAAGGACGACAACCTTTCTCGCGGCACATTAGAGGACCCTACAATGCGTCGATATCACGTCTTGCGAGCATGCTGCGTTGTTGAAGCGGATGGTTGTCGTTAAGCCCATTGGGCCTTTTGAATGGGCCATATCTCTAGGCTGGGACTGTGAACCGTTAGCAGATAAAGAAATTGTACCCTCAACATGATGGGTGCGATCATACCAGAACTAATGCACCGGATCCCATCAGAACTCCGAAGTTAAGCGTGCTTGGGCGAGAGTAGTACTAGGATGGGTGACCCCCTGGGAAGTCCTCGTGTTGCACCCCCCTTTTCAATTTTTTTTGCTCCGGTTAGGGTTGCCAAGATACTTTACCCACCACATTTCTATTATCGAATCCCACGGCACCTTGGGCTAGACAACTTCCCTTCACGGGGAGGCTGGGCCCGCAAACCGAGGGCGTAGGGCTTGTGACTAGGTCTCCGTTGCTACGGTGCCCATAACTTTTGATCCGTAAGGAGTTACGAGGCACACAGCATACCGTTGGAAAGCTCTCTGAGAGCTCTACAACTGGGGCAGCAAGCTAGCTTGCTATGCCCTTTTCGGAGCTCAAAATCGAAAGTTTTCATCAGTTTCGGGCCACTTTTCTTCTTTTGCTCAGTTTTTCCGTCCCGGATCATACGTCGTGAGCTGTTAAAAGGACGACAACCTTACTTGCGGCACATTAGAGGACCCTACAATGCGTCGATATCACGTCTTGCGAGGATGCTGCGTTGTTGAAGCGGATGGGTTGTCGTTAAGCCTATTGGGCCTTTTGAATGGGCTATATCTCTAGGCTGGGACTGTGAACCGTTAACACATAAAGGAATTGTGCCCTCAACATAACGGGTGCGATCATACCAGCACTAATGCACCGGATCCCATCAGAACTCCGAAGTTAAGCGTGCTTGGGCGAGAGTAGTACTAGGATGGGTGACCCCATGGGAAGTCCTCGTGTTGCACCCCACTTTTCAATTTTTTTTGCTCCGGTTACGGTTGCCAAGATACTTTACCCACCACATTTCTATTATCGAATCCCACGGCACCTTGGGCAAGACAACTTCTCTTCACGTGGAGGCTGGGCCCGCAAACCGAGGGCGTAGGGCTTGTGACCAGGTCTCTGTCGCTCCGGTGCCTATAACTTTTGATCCGTAAGGAGTTACGAGGCGCACAGCATACCGTTGGAAAGCTCTCTGAGAGCTCTACGACGGGGGCAGCAAGCTAGCTCGTTCTGCCCTTTTCGGAACTCAAAATTGAACGTTTTCATCAGTTTCGGTCCACTTTTCTTCTTTTGCTGTATTTTTCCGTCCCGGATCGTACGTCGTGAGCTGTTAAAAGGATGAAAACCTTACTCGCGGCACATTAGAGGACCCTACAATGCGTCGATATCACGTCATGCGAGGATGCTGCATTGTTGAAGCGGATGGGTTGTCGTTAAGCCCATTGGGCCTTTTGAATGGGCCATATCTCTAGGCTGGGACTGTGAACCGTTAACACATAAAGGAATTGTGCCCTCAACATGACGGGTGCGATCATACCAGCACTAATGCACCGGATCCCATCAGAACTCCGAAGTTAAGCGTGCTTGGGCGAGAGTAGTACTAGGATGGGTGACCCCTTGGGAAGTCCTCGTGTTGCACCCCCCTTTTCAATTTTTTTTGCTCCGGTTAGGGTTCCCAAGATACTTTACCCACCACATTTCTATTATCGAATCCCACGGCACCTTGGGCAAGACAACTTCTCTTCACGTGGAGGCTGGGCCCGCAAACCGAGGGCGTAGGGCTTGTGACCAGGTCTCCGTCGCTCCGGTGCCCATAACTTTTGATCCGTAAGGAGTTACGCGGCGCACAACATACCGTTGGAAAGCTCTCCGAGAGCTCTACGACGGGGGCAGGTAGCTAGCTCGCCGTACCTTTTTCGGAGCTCAAAATCGAACGTTTTCATCAGTTTCGGGCCACTTTTCTTCTTTTGCCCTGTTTTTCCGTCCCGGATCGTATGTCGTGAGCTGTTAAAAGGACGACAAGCTTACTCGCGGCACATTAGAGGACCCTACAATGCGTCGATATCACGTCTTGCGAGGATGCTGCGTTGTCGAAGCAGATGGGTTCTCGTTAAGCCCATTGGGCGTCTTGAATGGGCCATATCTCTAGGCTGGGACTGTGAACCGTTAACACATAAAGGAATTGTGCCCTCAACATAACGGGTGCGATCATACCAGTACTAATGCACCGGATCCCATCAGAACTCCGAAGTTAAGCGTGCTTGGGCGAGAGTAGTACTAGGATGGGTGACCCCATGGGAAGTCCTCGTGTTGCACCCCACTTTTCAATTTTTTTTGCTCCGGTTACGGTTGCCAAGATACTTTACCCCCCACATTTCTATTATCGAATCCCACGGGACCTTGGGCAAGACAAATTCTCTTCACGTGGAGGATGGGTCCGCAAACCGAGGGCGTAGGGCTTGTGACTAGGTCTCCGTCGCTCCGGTGCCTATAACTTTTGATCCGTAAGGAGTTACGAGGTACACAGCATACCGTTGGAAAGCACTCTGAGAGCTCTACGATGGAGGCAGCAAACTAGCTCGCTTTGCCCTTTTTGGAGCTCAAAATCGAATGTTTTCATCAGTTTCGGGCCACTTTTCTTCTTTTGCTCTGTTTTTCCATCCCGGATTGTACGTCGTGAGCTGTTAAAAGGACGACAACCTTACTCGCGGCACATTAGAGGACCCTACAATGCGTCGGTATCACGTCTTGCGAGGATGCTGCGTTGTTGAAGCGAATGGGTTGTCGTTAAGCCCATTGGGTCTTTTGAATGGGCCATATCACTTGGCTGGGAGTGTGAACCGTTAACACATAAAGGAATTGTGCCCTCAACAAGACGGGTGCGATCATACCAGCACTAATGCACCGGATCCAATCAGAACTACGAAGTTAAGCGTGCTTGGGCGAGAGTAGTACTAGGATGGGTGACCCCCTGGGAAGTCCTCGTGTTGCACCCCACTTTTCAATTTTTTTTGCTCCGGTTAGGGTTGCCAAGATACTTTACCCACCACATTTCTATTATCGAATCCCACGGCACCTTGGGCAAGACAACTTCTCTTCACGTGGAGCTGGGCTCCCAAACCGAGGGCCTAGGGCTTGTGACCAGGTCTCCGTCGCTCCGGTGCCCATAACTTTTGATCCGTAAGGAGTTACGAGGCGCACAGCATACTGTTGGAAAGCTCTCTTAGAGCTCTACGACGGGGGCAGCAAGCTAGCTCACTGTGCCCTTTTCGGTGCTCAAAATCGAACGTTTTCATCAGTTTCGGGCCACTTTTCTTCTTTTGCTCTGTTTTTCCGTCCCGGATCGTAAGTCGTGAGCTGTTAAAAGGACGACAACCTTACTCGCGGCACATTAGAGGACCCTACAATGCGTCGATATCACGTCTTACGAGGATGCTGCGTTGTTGAAGCGGATGGGTTGTCGTTAAGCCCATTGGGCCTTTTGAATGGGCCATATCTCTAGGCTGGGACTGTGAACCGTTAACACATAAAGGAATTGTGCCCTCAACATGACGGGTGCGATCATACCAGCACTAATGCACCGTATCCCATTAGAACTACGAAGTTAAGCGTGCTTCGGCAAGAGTAGTACTAGGATGGGTGACCCCCTGGGAAGTCCTCGTGTTGCACCCCCCTTTTCAATTTTTTTTGCTCCGGTTAGGGTTGCCAAGATACTTTACCCGCCACATTTCTATTATCGAATCCCACGGCACCTTGGGCAAGACAACTTCTCTTCATGTGGAGGCTGGGCCCGCAAACCGAGGGCGTAGGGCGTGTGACCAGGTCTCCGTCGCTCCGGTGCCCATAACTTTTGATCCGTAAGGAGTTACGAGGCGCACAGCATACCGTTGGAAAGCTCTCTGAGAGCTCTACGACGGGGGCAGCAATCAAGCTTGCCGTGCCCTTTTCGGAGCTCAAAATCGAACGTTTTCATTAGTTTCCGGCCACTTTTCTTCTTTTGCTCTGTTTTTCTATCCCGGATCGTACGTCGTGAGTTGTTAAAAGGATGACAACCTTACTCGTGGCACATTAGAGGACCCTACAATGCGTCGATATCACGTCTTGCGAGGATGCTGCGTTGTTGAAGCGGATGGGTTGTCGTTAAGCCCATTGGGCCTTTTGAATGGGCCATATCTCTAGGCTGGGACTGTGAACCGTTAACACATAAAGGAATTGTGCCCTCAACATGACGGGTGCGATCATACCAGCACTAATGCACCGGATCCCATCAGAACTCCGAAGTTAAGCGTGCTTGGGCAAGAGTAGTACTAGGATGGGTGACCCCCTGGGAAGTCCTCGTGTTGCACCCCACTTTTCAATTTTTTTTGCTCCGGTTAGGGTTGCCAAGATACTTTACCAACCACATTTCTATTATCGAATCCCACGGCACCTTGGGCAAGACAACTTCTCTTCACGTGGAGGCTGGGCCTGCAAACCGAGGGCGTAGGGCTTGTGACCAGGTCTCTGTCGCTCCGGTGCCCATAACTTTTGATCCGTAAGGAGTTACGAGGCGCACAGCATACCGTTGGAAAGCTCTCTGAGAGCTCTACGACGGGGGCAGCCAGCTAGCACGCTGTGCCCTTTTCGGAGCTCAAAATCGAACGTTTTCATCAGTTTCGGGCCACTTTTCTTCTTTTGCTCTGTTTTTCCGACCCGGATCGTACGTCGTGAGCTGTTAAAAGGACGACAACCTTACTCGCGGCACATTAGAGGACCCTACAATACGTCTATATCACGTCTTGGGAGGATGCTGCGTTGTTGAAGCGGATGGGTTGTCGTTAAGCCCATTGGGCCTTTTGAATGGGCCATATCTCTAGGCTGGGACTGTGAACCGTTAACACATAAAGGAATTGTGCCCTCAACATGACGGGTGCGATCATACCAGCACTAATGCACCGGATCCCATCAGAACTCCGAAGTTAAGCGTGCTTGGGCGAGAGTAGTACTAGGACGGGTGACCCCCTGGGAAGTCCTCGTGTTGCACCCCCCTTTTCAATTTTTTTTTGCTCCGGTTAGGGTTGCCAAGGTACTTTACCCACCACATTTCTATTATCGAATCCCACGGCACCTTGGGAAAGACAACTTCTCTTCACGTGGAGGCTGGGCCCGCAAACCGAGGGCGTAGGGCTTGTGACCAGGTCTCCGTCGCTCCGGTGCCCATAACTTTTGATCCATAAGGAGTTACGAGGCGCACAGCATACCGTTGGAAAGCTCTTTGAGAGCTCTACGTCGGGGGAAGCAAGATAGCTGGCTGTGCCCTTTTCGGAGCTCAAAATCGAACGTTTTCATCAATTTTGGGCCACTTTTCTTCTTTTGCTCTTTTTTTCGGTCCCGGATCGTACGTCGTGAGCTGTTAAAAGGACGACAACCTTACTCGCGGCACATTAGAGGACCCTACAATGCGTCGATATCACGTCTTGCGAGGATGCTGCGTTGTTGAAGCGGATGGGTTGTCGTTAAGCCCATTGGGCCTTTTGAATGGGCCATATCTCTAGGCTGGGACTGTGAACCGTTAACACATAAAGGAATTGTGCCCTCAACATGACGGGTGCGATCATACCAGCACTAATGCAGCGGATCCCATCAGAACTCCGAAGTTAAGCGTGCTTGGGCGAGAGTAGTACTAGGATGGGTGACAACCTGGGAAGTCCTCGTGTTGCACCACCCTTTTCAATTTTTTTTTGCTCCGGTTAGGGTTGCCAAGATACTTTACCCACCACATTTCTATTATCGAATCCCACGGCACCTTGGGCAAGACAACCTCTCTTCACGTGGAGACTGGGCCCACAAACCGAGGGCGTAGGGCTTGTGACCAGGTCTCCGTCGCTCCGGTGCCCATAACTTTTGATCCGTAAGGAGTTACGAGGCACACAGCATACCGTTGGAAATCTCTCTGAGAGCTCTACGACGGGGGCAGCTAGCTAGCTCGCTGTGCCATTTTCGGAGCTCAAAATTGAAAGTTTTCATCAGTTTCAGGCCACTTTTCTTCTTTTGTTCTTTTTTTCCGTCCCGGATCGTACGTCGTGAGCTGTTAAAAGGACGACAACCTTACTCGCAGCACATTAGAGGACCCTACAATGCGTCGATATCACGTCTTGCGAGGATGCTGCGTTGTTGAAGCGGATGGGTTGTCGTTAAGCCCATTGGGCCTTTTGAATGGGCTATATCTCTAGGCTGGGACTGTGAACCGTTAACACATAAAGGAATTGTGCCCTCAACATGACGGGTGCGATCATACCAGCACTAATGCACCGGATCCCATCAGAACTCCGAAGTTAAGCGTGCTTGGGCGAGAGTAGTACTAGGATGGGTGACCCCCTGGGAAGTCCTCGTGTTGCACCCCACTTTTCAATTTTTTTTGCTCCGGTTAGGGTTGCCAAGATACTTTACCCACCACATTTCTATTATCGAATCCCACGGCACCTTGGGCAAGACAACTTCTCTTCACGTGGAGGCTGGGCCCGTAAACCGAGGGCGTAGGGCTTGTGACCAGGTTTCCATCGCTCCGGTGCCCATAAGTTTTGATCCGTAAGGAGTTACGCGGCGCACAGCATACCGTTGGATAGCTCTCCGAGAGCTCAACGACGGGGGCAGCAAGCTTGCTTGCTTTGCCCTTTTCGGAGCTCAAAATCGAACGTTTTCATCAGTTTCGGGCCACTTTTCTTCCTTTGCTCAGTTTTTCCGTCCCGGATCGTATGTAGTGAGCTGTTAAAAGGACGACAAGCTTACTCGCGGCACATTAGAGGACCCTACAATGCGTCGATATCACGTCTTGCGAGGATGCTGCGTTGTAGAAGCAGATGGGTTGTCGTTAAGCCCATTGGGCCTTTTGAATGGGCCATATCTCTAGGCTGGGACTGTGAACCGTTAACACATAAAGGAATTGTGCCCTCAACATGACGGGTGCGATCATACCAGTACTAATGCACCGGATCCCATCAGAACTCCGAAGTCAACCGTGCTTGGGCGAGAGTAGTACTAGGATGGGTGACCCCCGGGGAAGTCCTCGTGTTGCACCCCCCTTTTCAATTTTTTTTCCTCCGGTTAGGGTTGCCAAGATACTTTACCCCCCACAGTTCTATTATCGAATCCCACGGGACCTTGGGCAAGACAACTTCTCTTCACGTGGAGGATGGGCCCGCAAACCGAGTGCGTAGGGCTTGTGACTAGGTCTCCGTCGCTCCGGTGCCTATAACTTTTGATCTGTAATGAGTTACGAGGTGCACAGCATATCATTGGAAAGCACTCTGAGAGCTCTACGACCGAGGCAGCAAACTAGCTCGCTTTTCCCTTTTTGGAGCTCAAAATCGAACGTTTTCATCAGTTTCGGGCCACTTTTCTTCTTTTGCTCTGTTTTTCCGTCCCGGATTGTACGTCGTGAGCTGTTAAAAGGACGACAACCTTACTCGCGGCACATTAGAGGACCCTACAATGCGTCGGTATCACGTCTTGCGAGGATGCTGCGTTGTTGAAGCGAATGGGTTGTCGTTAAGCCCATTGGCACTTTTGAATGGGCCATATCACTAGGCTGGGACTGTGAACCGTTAACACATAAAGGAATTGTGCCCTCAACATGACGGGTGCGATCATACCAGCGCTAATGCACCGGATCCCATCAGAACTCCGAAGTTAAGCGTGCTTGGGCGAGAGTAGTACTAGGATGGGTGACCCCCTGGGAATTCCTCGTGTTGCACCCCCCTTTTCAATTTTTTTTGCTCCGGTTAGGGTTGCCAAGATACTTTACCCACCACATTTCTATTATCGAATCCCACGGCACCTTGGGCAAGACAACTTCTCTTCATGTGGAGGCTGGGCCCGCAAACCGAGGGCGTAGGGCTTGTGACTAGGTCTCCGTCGCTCCGGTGCCCATAACTTTTCATCCGTAAGGAGTTACGAGGCGCACAGCATACCGTTGGAAAGCTCTCTGAGAGCTCTACGAAGGGGGCAGCAAGCAAGCTTGCCGTGCCCTTTTCGTAGCTCAAAATCGAAAGTTTTCATCAGTTTCGGGCCACTTTTCTTCTTTTGCTCTATTTTTCTATCCCGGATCGTACGTCGTGAGTTGTTAAAAGGACGACAACCTTACTCGTGGCACATTAGAGGACCCTACAATGCGTCGATATCACGTCTTGCGAGGATGCTGCGTTGTTGAAGCGGATGGGTTGTCGTTAAGCCCATTGGGCCTTTTGAATGGGCCATATCTCTAGGCTGGGACTGTGAACCGTTAACACATAAAGGAATTGTGCCCTCAACATGACGGGTGCGATCATACCAGCGCTAATGCACCGGATCCCATCAGAACTCCGAAGTTAAGCGTGCTTGGGCGAGAGTAGTACTAGGATGGGTGACCCCCTGGGAAGTCCTCGTGTTGCACCCCCCTTTTCAATTTTTTTTGCTCCGGTTAGGGTTGCCAAGATACTTTACCCACCACATTTCTATTATCGAATCCCACGGCACCTTGGGCAAGACAACTTCTCTTCACGTGGAGGCTGGGCCTGCAAACCGAGGGCGTAGGGCTTGTGACCAGGTCTCTGTCGCTCCGGTGCCCATAACTTTTGATCCGTAAGGAGTTACGAGGCGCACAGCATACCGTTGGAAAGCTCTCTGAGAGCTCTACGACGGGGGCAGCCAGCTAGCACGCTGTGCCCTTTTCGGAGCTCAAAATCGAACGTTTTCATCAGTTTCGGGCCACTTTTCTTCTTTTGCTCTGTTTTTCCGACCCGGATCGTACGTCGTGAGCTGTTAAAAGGACGACAACCTTACTCGCGGCACATTAGAGGACCCTACAATGCGTCGATATCACGTCTTGCGAGGATGCTGCGTTGTTGAAGCGGATGGGTTGTCGTTAAGCCCATTGGGCCTTTTGAATGGGCCATATCTCTAGGCTGGGACTGTGAACCATTAACACATAAAGGAATTGTGCCCTCAATATGATGGGTGCGATCATACCAGCACTAATGCACCGGATCCCATCAGAACTCTGAAGATAAGCGTGCTTGGGCGAGAGTAGTGCTAGGATGGGTGACGCCCTAGGAAGTCCTCGAGTTACACCCCCCTTTTCAATTTTTTTTTGCTCCGGTTGGGGTTGCCAAGATACTTTATCTGCCACAATTCTATTATCGAATCTCACGGCACCTTGGGCAAGACAATTTCTCTTCACGTAGAGGCTGTGCCCGCAAACCGACGGCGTGGGGCCTGGGACCAAGTCTTCGTCGCTCTGACGCCCATAACTTTTGGTCCATGAGGAGTTACGAGGCGCACACCATACCGTTGTGAAGCTCTTTGAGAGCTCTACGACGGGGGAAGCAAGATAGCTGGCTGTGCCCTTTTCGGAGCTCAAAATCGAACGTTTTCATCAATTTTGGGCCACTTTTCTTCTTTTGCTCTTTTTTTCCGTCCCGGATCGTACGTCGTGAGCTGTTAAAAGGACGACAACCTTACTCGCGGCACATTAGAGGACCCTACAATGCGTCGATATCACGTCTTGCGAGGATGCTGCGTTGTTGAAGCGGATGGGTTGTCGTTAAGCCCATTGGGCCTTTTGAATGGGCCATATCTCTAGGCTGTGACTGTGAACCGTTAACACATAAAGGAATTGTGCCCTCAACATGACGGGTGCGATCATACCAGCACTAATGCACCGGATCCCATCAGAACTCCGAAGTTAAGCGTGCTTGGGCGTGAGTAGTACTAGGATGGGTGACCCCCTGGGAAGTCCTCGTGTTGCACCCCCCTTTTCAATTTTTTTTTGCTCCGGTTAGGGTTGCCAAGATACTTTACCCACCACATTTCTATTATCGAATCCCACGGCACCTTGGGCAAGACAACTTCTCTTCACGTGGAGGCTGGGCCCACAAACCGAGGGCGTAGGGCTTGTGACTAGGTCTCCGTCGCTCCGGTGCCCATAACTTTTCATCCGTAAAGAGTTACGAGGCGCACAGCATACTGTTGCAAAGCTCTCTGAGAGCTCTACGAAGGGGGCAGCAAGCTAGCTTGCCGTACCCTTTTCGGAGCTCAAAATTGAAAGTTTTCATCAGTTTCGGGTTACTTTTCTTCTTTTGCTCTATTTTTCTATCCCGGATCGTACGTCGTGAGTTGTTAAAAGGACGACAACCATACTCGTGGCACATTAGAGGATCCTACAATGCGTCGATATCACGTCTTGCGAGGATGCTGCGTTGTTGAAGCGGATGGGTTGTCGTTAAGCCCATTGGGCCTTTTGAATGGGCCATATCTCTAGGCTGGGACTGTGAACCGTTAACACATAAAGGAATTGTGCCCTCAACATGAAGGGTGCGATCATACCAGCACTAATGCACCGGATCCCATCAGAACTCCGAAGTTAAGCGTGCTTGGGCGAGAGTAGTACTAGGATGGGTGACCCCCTGGGAAGTCCTCGTGTTGCACCCCACTTTTCAATTTTTTTTGCTCCGGTTAGGGTTGCCAAGATACTTTACCCACCACATTTCTATTATCGAATCCCACGGCACCTTGGGCAAGGCAACTTCTCTTCTCGTGGAGGCTGGGCCTGCAAACCGAGGGCGTAGGGCTTGTGACCAGGTCTCTGTCGCTGCGGTGCCCATAACTTTTGATCCGTAAGGAGTTATGAGGCGCACAGCATACCGTTGGAAAGCTCTCTGAGAGCTCTACGACGGGGGCAGCCAGCTAGCACGCTGTGCCCTTTTCGGAGCTCAAAATTGAACGTTTTCATCTGTTTCGGGCCACTTTTCTTCTTTTGCTCTGATTTTCCATCCCGGATCGTACGTCGTGAGCTGTTAAAAGGACAACAACCTTACTCGCGGCACATTAGAGGACCCTACAATGCGTCGATATCACGTCTTGCGAGGATGCTGCGTTGTTGAAGCGGATGGGTTGTCGTTAAGCCCATTGGGCCTTTTGAATGGGCCATATCTCTAGGCTGGGACTGTGAACCGTTAACACATAAAGGAATTGTGCCCTCAACATGACGGGTGCGATCATACCAGCACTAATGCACCGGATCCCATCAGAACTCCGAAGTTAAGCGTGCTTGGGCGAGAGTAGTACTAGGACGGGTGACCCCCTAAGAAATCCTCGTGTTGCACCCCCCTTTTCGATTTTTTTTTGCTCCGGTTAGGGTTGCCAAGATACTTTACCCACCACATTTCTATTATCGAATCCCACGGCACCTTGGGAAAGACAACTTCTCTTCACGTGGAGGCTGGGCCCGCAAACCGAGGGCGTAGGGCTTGTGACCAGGTGTCCGTCGCTCCGGTGCCCATAACTTTTGATCCGTAAGGAGTTACGAGTCGCACAGCATACCGTTGGAAAGCACTCTGAGAGCTATACGACCGGGGCAGCAAGCTTGCTTGCTGTGCCCTTTTCGGAGCTCAAAATCAAACGTTTTCATCAGTTTCGGGCCACTTTTATTCTTTTGCTCTGTTTTTTCGTCCCGGATCGTACGTCGTGAGCTGTTAAAAGGACGACAACCTTACTCGCAGCACATTAGAGGACCCTCTAATGCGTCGATATCACGTCTTGCGAGGATGCTGCGTTGTTGAAGCGGATGGGTTGTCGTTAACCCCATTGGGCCTTTTGAATGGGCCATATCTCTAGGCTGGGACTGTGAACCGTTAACACATAAAGGAATTGTACCCTCAACATGACGGGTGCGATCATACCAGCACTAATGCACCGGATCCCATCAGAACTCCGAAGTTAAGCGTGCTTGAGCGAGAGTAGTACTAGGATGGGTGACCCCCTAGGAAGTCCTCGTGTTGCACCCCACTTTTCAATTTTTTTTTGCTCCGGTTAGGGTTGCCAAGATACTTTACCCACCACATTTCTATTATCGAATCCCACGGTACCTTGGGCAAGACAACTTCTCTTCACGGGGAGGTTGGGCCCGCAAATCGAGGGCGTAGGGCTTGTGCCTAGGTCACCGTCGCTCCGGTGCCCATAACTTTTGATCCGTAAGGAGTTACGAGGTGCACAGCATACCGTTGGAAGGCTCTCTGAGAGCTCTACGATGGGGGCAGCTAGCTAGCTCGCTTTGCCCTTTTCGGAGCTCAAAATCGAACGTTTTCATCAGTTTCGCGCCACTTTTCTTCTTTTTCTCTGTTTTTCCGTCCCGGATCGTACGTCGTGAGCTGTTAAAAGGACGACAATCTTACTCGCGGCACATTAGAGGACCCTACAATGCGTTGATATCACGTCTTGCGAGGATGCTGCGTTGTTGAAGCGGATGGGTTGTCGTTAAGCTCATTGGGCCTTTTGAATGGGCCATATCACTTGGCTGGGACTGTGAACCGTTAACACATAAAGGAATTGTGCCCTCAACAAGACGGGTGCGATCATACCAGCACTAATGCACCGGATCCCATCAGAACTCCGAAGTTAAGCGTGCTTGGGCGAGAGTAGTACTAGGACGGGTGACCCCCTGGGAAGTCCTCGTGTTGCACCCCACTTTTCAATTTTTTTTGCTCCGGTTAGGGTTGCCAAGATACTTTACCCACCACATTTCTATTATCGAATCCCACGGCACCTTGGGCAAGACAACTTCACTTCACCTGGAGGCTGGGCCCGCAAACCGGGGGCGTAGGGCTTGTGACCAGGTCTCCGTCACTCCGGTGCCCATAACTTTTGATCCGTAATGAGTTACGAGGCGCACAGCATACTGTTGGAAAGCTCTCTGAGAGCTCTACGACGGGGGCATTAGGCTTGCTCGCTATGCCCTTTTTTGTAGCCCAAAATCAAACTTTTTCATCAGTTTCGGGCCACTTTTCTTCTTTTGCTCTGTTTTTCTGTCCCGGATTGTACGTCGTGAGCTGTTAAAAGGACGACAACCTTACTCGCGGCACATTAGAGGACCCTACAATGCGTCGGTATCACGTCTTGCGAGGATGCTGCGTTGTTGAAGCGAATGGGTTGTCGTTAAGCCCATTGGGACTTTTGAATGGGCCATATCACTAGGCTGGGACTGTGAACCGTTAACACATAAAGGAATTGTGCCCTCAACAAGACGGGTGCGATCATACCAGCACTAATGCACCGGATCACATCAAAACTCCGAAGTTAAGCGTGCTTGGGCGAGAGTAGTACTAGGATGGGTCACCCCATGGGAAGTCCTCGTGTTGCACGCCCATTTTCATTTTTTTTTTCCTCCGGTTATGGTTGCGAAGATACTTTATCCACCACATTTCTATTATCGAATCCCACGGCACCTTGGGCAAGACAACTT
This sequence comes from Ehretia macrophylla, assembly GCA_037974665.1. Taxonomy (NCBI): domain Eukaryota; kingdom Viridiplantae; phylum Streptophyta; class Magnoliopsida; order Boraginales; family Ehretiaceae; genus Ehretia; species Ehretia macrophylla. Next base: position 3,562,253 of record CM075773.1, read on the forward strand.
CGCTTCACGTGGAGGCTGGGCCCACAAACCGGGGGCGAAGGGCTGCTGACTAGGTCTCCGTCGCTCTGGTGCCCATAACTTTTCATCCGTAAGGAGTTACGAGGCGCACAGCATACCGTTGGAAAGCTCTCTGAGAGCTCTACGAAGTGGGCAGCAAGCTAGCTTGTCGTGCCCTTTTCGGAGCACAAAATCGAAAGTTTTCATCAGTTTCGGGCCACTTTTCTTCTTTTGCTCTATTTTTCTATCCCGGATCGTACGTCGTGAGCTGTAAAAAGGACGACAACCTTACTCGCGGCACATTAGAGGACCCTACAATGTGTCGATATCACGTCGTGCGAGGATGCTGGGTTGTTGAAGCGGATGGGTTGTCGTTAAGCCCATTGGGCCTTTTGAATGGGCCATATCTCTAGGCTGGGACTATGAACCGTTAACACATAAAGGAATTGTGCCCTCAACATGACGGGTGCGATCATACCAGCACTAATGCACCGGATCCAATCAGAACTCCGAAGTTAAGCGTGCTTGGGCGAGAGTAGTACTAGGATGGGTGACCCCCTGGGAAGTCCTCGTGTTGCACCCCCCTTTTCAATTTTTTTTGCTCCGGTTAGGGTTGCCAAGATACTTTACCCACCACATTTCTATTATCGAATCCCACGGCACCTTGGGCAAGACAACTTCTCTTCACGGGGAGGCTGGGCCCGCAAACCGAGGGCGTAGGGCTTGTGCCTAGGTCACCGTCGCTCCGGTGCCCATAACTTTTGATCCGTAAGGAGTTACGAGGTGCACAGCATACCGTTGGAATGCTCTCTGAGAGCTCTACGATGGGGGCAGCTAGCTAGCTCGCTTTGCCCTTTTCGTAGCTCAAAATCGAACGTTTTCATCAGTTTCGGGCCACTATTCTGCTTTTGCTCTGTTTTTCCGTCCCGGATCGTACGTCGTGAGCTGTTAAAAGGACGACAACCTTACTCGCGGCACATTAGAGGACCCTACTATGCATCGATATCACGTCTTGCGAGGATGCTGCGTTGTTGAAGATGATGGGTTGTCGTTAAGCCCATTGGGCCTTTTGAATGGGCCATATCTCTAGGCTGGGACTGTGAACCATTAACACATAAAGGAATTGTGCCCTCAAGATGACGGGTGCGATCATACCTCCACTAATGCACCGGATCCCATCATAACTCCGAAGTTAAGCGTGCTTGGGCGAGAGTAGTACTAGGATGGGTGATCCCCTGGGAAGTCCTCGTGTTGCACCCCCTTTTCAATTTTTTTTGCTCCGGTTGGGGTTGCCCAGATACTTCCCCCACCACATTTCTATTATCGAATCCCACGGCACCCTGGGCAAGACACCTTCTCTTCACGTGGAGGCTGGGCCCGCAAACCGGTGCCCATAACTTTTGATCCGTAAGGAGTTACGAGGCGCACAGCATACCGTTGAAAAGCACTCTGAGAGCTCTACGACGGGAGCAGCAAGCTAGCTCGCTTTGCCCTTTTCGGAGCTAAAAATCTAAGTTTTTCATTACTTTTGGGCCACTTTTTTTCTTTTGCTCTGTTTTTCCGTCCCAGATCATACGTCGTGAGCTGTTAAAAGGACGACAACCTTACTCGCGGGAAATTAGAGGACCCTAAAATGCGTCGATATCACGTCTTGCGAGGATGCTGCGTTGTTGAAGCGGATGGGTTGTCGTTAACCCCATTGGGCCTTTTGAATGGGCCATATCTCTAGGCTGGGACTGTGAACCGTTAACACATAAAGGAATTGTGCCCTCAACATGACGGGTGCGATCATACCAGCACTAATGCACCGGATCCCATCAGAACTCCGAAGTTAAGCGTGCTTGGGCGAGAGTAGTACTAGGATGGGTGACCCCCTGGGAAGTCCTCGTGTTGCACCCCCCTTTTCAATTTTTTTTGCTCCGGTTAGGGTTGCCAAGATACTTTACCCACCACATTTCTATTATCGAATCCCACGGCACCTTGGGCAAGACAACTTCTCTTCACGTGGAGGATGGGCCCGCAAACCGAGGGCGTAGGGCTTGTGACCAGGTCTCCGTCGCTCCGGTGCCCATAACTTTTGATCCGTAAGGAGTTACGCGGCGCAAAGCATACTGTTGTAAAGCTCTCCGAGAGCTCTACAACGGGGGCAGGTAGCTAGCTCGCCGTGCCCTTTTCGGAGCACAAAATCGAACGTTTTCATCAGTTTCGGGCTACTTTTCTTCTTTTGCTCTGTTTTTCCGTCCAGGATCGTACGTCGTGAGCTGTTAAAAGGACGACAACCTTACTCGCGGCACATTTGAGGACCCTACAATCTGTCGATATCACGTCTTGCGAAGATGCTGCGTTGTTGAAGCAGATGGGTTGTCGTTAAGCCCATTGGGCCTTTTGAATGGGCCATATCTCTAGGCTGGGACTGTGAACCGCTAACAAATAAAGGAATTGTGCCCTCAACATGACGGGTGCGATCATACCAGCACTAATGCACCGGATCCCATCAGAACACCGAAGTTAAGCATGCTTGGGCGAGAGTAGTACAAGGATGGGTGACCCCCTGGGAAGTCCTCGTGTTGCACCCCCCCTTTTCAATTTTTTTTGCTCCGGTTAGGGTTGCCAAGATACTTTACCCACCACATTTCTATTATCGAATCCCACGGCACCTTGGGCAAGACAACTTCTCTTCACATGGAGGCTGGGCCCGCAAACCGAGGGCGTAGGGCTTGTGACCAGGTCTCCGTTGCTCCGGTGCCCATAACTTTTGATCCGTAAGGAGTTACGCGGCGCACAGCATACCGTTGGAAAGCTCTCCGAGAGCTCTACGACGGGGGCAGGTAGCTAGCTTGCCCTGCCCTTTTTGAAGCTCAAAATCAAACGTTTTCATCAGTTTCGGGCTATTTTTCTTCTTTTGCTATGTTTTTCCGTCCTGGATCGTACGTCGTGAGCTGTTAAAAGGACGACAACCTTACTCGCGGCACATTAGAGGACCCTACAATGCGTCGATATCACGTCTTGCGAGGATGCTGCGTTGTTGAAGCGTATGGGTTGTCGTTAAGCCCATTGGTCTTTTGAATGGGCCATATCTCTAGGCTGGGACTGTGAACCGTTAACACATAAAGGAATTGTGCCCTCAACATGACGGGTGCGATCATACCAGCACTAATGCACCGGATCCAATCAGAACTCCGAAGTTAAGCGTGCTTGGGCGAGAGTAGTACTAGGATGGGTGACCCCCTGGGAAGTCCTCGTGTTGCACCCCCCTTTTCAATTTTTTTTGCTCCGGTTAGGGTTGCCAAGATACTTTACCCACCACATTTCTATTATCGAATCCCACGGCACCTTGGGCAAGACAACTTCTCTTGACGGGGAGGCTGGGCGAGCAAACCGAGGGCGTAGGGCTTGTGACTAGGTCTCCGTCGCTCCGGTGCCAATAACTTTTGATCCATAAGGAGTTACTAGGTGCACAGCATACCGTTGGAAGGCTCTCTGAGAGCTCTACGAGGGGGGAAGCTAGCTAGCTCGCTTTGCCCTTTTCGGAGCTCAAAATCGAACGTTTTCATCAGTTTCGGGCCACTTTTCTTCTTTTGCTCTATTTTTCCGTCCCGGATCGTACGTCGTGAGCTGTTAAAAGGACGACAACCTTACTCGCGGCACATTAGAGGACCCTACTATGCATCGATATCACGTCTTGCGAGGATGCTGCGTTGTTGAAGTGGATGGGTTGTCGTTAAGCCCATTGGGCCTTTTGAATGGGCCATATCTCTAGGCTGGGACTGTGAACCATTAACACATAAAGGAATTGTGCCCTCAACATGACGGGTGCGATCATACCAGCACTAATGCACCGGATCCCATCAGAACTCCGAAGTTAAGCGTGCTTGGGCGAGAGTAGTACTAGGATGGGTGATCCCCTGGGAAGTCCTCGTGTTGCACCCCCTTTTCAATTTTTTTTGCTCCGGTTAGGGTTGCCAAGATACTTTACCCACCACATTTCTATTATCGAATCCCACGGCACCTTGGGCAAGACAACTTCTCTTCACGTGGAGGCTGGGCCCGCAAACCGGTGCCCATAACTTTTGATCCGTAAGGAGTTACGAGGCGCACAGCATACCGTTGGAAAGCTCTCTGAGAGCTCTACGACGGGAGCAGCAAGCTAGCTCGCTTTGCCCTTTTCGGAGCTAAAAATCGAATGTTTTCATTAGTTTCGGGCCACTTTTCTTCTTTTGCTCTGTTTTTCCGTCCCAGATCATACGTCGTGAGCTGTTAAAAGGACGACAACCTTACTCGCGGCACATTAGAGGACCCTACAATGCGTCGATATCACGTCTTGCGAGGATGCTGCGTTGTTGAAGCGGATGGGTTGTCGTTAAGCCCATTGGGCCTTTTGAATGGGCCATATCTCTAGGCTGGGACTGTGAACCGTTAACACATAAAGGAATTGTGCCCTCAACATGACGGGTGCGATCATACCAGCACTAATGCACCGGATCCCATCAGAACTCCGAAGTTAAGCGTGCTTGGGCGAGAGTAGTACTAGGATGGGTGACCCCCTGGGAAGTCCTCGTGTTGCACCCCCCTTTTCAATTTTTTTTGCTCCGGTTAGGGTTGCCAAGATACTTTACCCACCACATTTCTATTATCGAATCCCACGGCACCTTGGGTAAGACAACTTCTCTTCACGTGGAGGCTGGGCCCGCAAACCGAGGGCGTAGGGCTTGTGACCAGGTCTCTGTCGCTCCGGTGCCCATAACTTTTGATCCGTAAGGAGTTACGTGGCGCACAGCATACCGTTGGAAAGCTCTCCGAGAGCTCTACGACGGGGCCAGGTAGCTAGCTCGACTTGCCCTTTTCGGAGCTCAAAATCAACTATTTTCATCAGTTTCGGGCTACTTTTCTTCTTTTGCTCCTTTTTTCCGTCCCGGATCGTACGTCGTGAGCTGTTAAAAGGACGACAACCTTACTCGCGGCACATTAGAGGACCCTACAATGCGTCGATATCACGTCTTGCAAGGATGCTGCAATGTTGAAGCGGATGGGTTGTCGTTAAGCCCATTGGGCCTTTTGAATGGGCCATATCTCTAGGCTGGGACGGTGAACCGTTAACACATAAAGGAATTGTGCCCTCAACAAGACGGGGGCGATCATACCAGCACTAATGCACCGGATCCCATCAGAACTCCGATGTTAAGCGTGCTAGGGCGAGAGTAGTACTAGGACGAGTGACGCCCTGGGAAGTCCTCGTGTTGCACCTCCCTTTTCAATTTTTTTTGCTCCGGTTAGGGTTGCCAAGATACTTTACCCACCACATTTCTATTATCGAATCCCACGGCACCTTGGGCAAGACAACTTCTCTTCACGGGGAGGCTGGGCCCGCAAACCAAGGGCGTAGGGCGTGTGACCAGGTCTCCGTCGCTCCGGTGCGCATAACTTTTGATCCGTAAGGAGGTACGTGGCGCACAGCATACCGTTGGAAAGCTCTCCAAGAGCTCTAAGACGGGGGCAGGTAGCTAGCTCGCCGTTCCCTTTTCGGAGCTCAAAATCGAACGTTTTCATCAGTTTCGGCCACTTTTCTTCTTTTGCTTTGTTTTTCCGTCCCGGATCGTACGTCGTGAGCTGTTAAAAGGAGGACAACCTTACTCGCGGCACATTAGAGGACCCTACAATGCGTCGATATCACGTATTGCGAGGATGCTGCGTTGTTGAAGTAGATGGGTTGTCGTTAAGCCCATTGGGCCTTTTGAATGGGCCATATCTCTAGGCTGGGACTGTGAACCGTTAACACATAAAGGAATTGTGCCCTCAACATGACGGGTGCCATCAAACCAGCACTAATGCCCCGGATCCCATCAGAACTCGGAAGTCAAGCGTGCTTGGGCGAGAGTAGTACTAGGATGGGTGACCCCCTGGGAAGTCCTCGTGTTGCACCCCCCTTTTCAATTTTTTTTGCTCCGGTTAGGTTTGCCAAGATACTTTACCCACCACATTTCTATTATCGAATCCCACGGCACCTTTGGCAAGACAACTTCTCTTCACGTGGAGGATGGGCCCGCAAACCGAGGGCGTAGGGCTTGTGACCAGGTCTCCGTCGCTCCGGTGCCCATAACTTTTGATCCGTAAGGAGTTACGAGGCGCACAGCATACCGTTGGAAAGCTCTCTGAGAGCTCTACGACGGGGGCAGCAAGCTAGCTCGCTATGCCCGTTTCGGAGCTCAAAATCGAACGTTTTCATCAGTTTCGGGCCACTTTTCTTCTTTTGCTCTGTTTTTCCGTCCCGGATCGTACGTCGTGAGCTGTTAAAAGGACGACAACCTTACTCGCGGCACATTAGAGGACCCTACAATGCGTCGATATCACGTCTTGCGAGGATGCTGCGTTGTTGAAGCGGATGGGTTGTCGTTAAGCCCATTGGGCCTTTTGAATGGGCCATATCTCTAGGCTGGGACTGTGAACCGTTAACACATAAAGGAATTGTGCCCTCAACTTGACGGGTGCGATCATACCAGCACTAATGCACCGGATCCCATCAGAACTCCGAAGTTAAGCGTGCTTGGGCGACAGTAGTAATAGGATGGGTGACCCCCTCGGAAGTCCTCGTGTTGCACCCCCCTTTTCAATTTTTTTTGCTCTGGTTAGGGTTGCCAAGATACTTTACCCACCACATTTCTATTATAGAATCCCACGGCACCTTGGACAAGACAACTTCTCCTCACGTGGAGGCTGGGCCTGCAAACCGAGGGCGTAGGGCTTGTGACCAGGTCTTTGTCGCTCCGGTGCCCATAACTTTTGATCCGTAAGGAGTTACGCGGCGCACAGCATACCGTTGGAAAGCTCTCCGAGAGCTCTAAGACGGGGGCAGGTAGCTAGCTCGCCGTGCCCTTTTCGGAGCTCAAAATCGAACGTTTTCATCAGTTTCGGGCTACTTTTCTTCTTTTGCTCTGTTTTTCCATCCCGGATCGTACGTCGTGAGCTGTTAAAAGGACGACAACCTTACTCGCGGCACATTAGAGGACCCTACAATGCGTCGATATCACGTCTTGCGAGGATGCTGCGTTGTTGAAGCGGATGGGTTGTCGTTAAGCCCATTGGGCCTTTTGAATGGGCCATATCTCTAGGCTGGGACTGTGAACTGTTAACACATAAAGGAATTGTGCCCTCAACATGATGGGTGCGATCATACCAGCACTAATGCACCGGATCCCATCAGAACTCCGAAGTTAAGCGTGCTTGGGCGAGAGTAGTACTAGGATGGATGACCCCCTGGGAAGTCCGCGTGTTGCAACCCCCTTTTCAATTTTTTTTGCTCCGGTTAGGGTTGCCAAGATACTTTACCCACCACATTTCTATTATCGAATCCCACGGCACCTTGGGCAAGACAACTTCTCTTCACGTGGAGGCTGGGCCCGCAAACCGAGGGCGTAGGGCTTGTGACCAGGTCTCCGTCGCTCCGGTGCCCATAACTTTTGATCCGTAAGGAGTTACGAGGCACACAGCATACCGTTGGAAAGCACTCCGAGAGCTCTACGATGGGGGTAGGTAGCTAGCTCGCCGTGCCCTTTTCGGAGCTCAAAATCGAACGTTTTCATCAGTTTCGGGTTACTTTTCTTCTTTTGCTCTGTTTTTCCGTCCCGGATCGTACGTCGTGAGCGGTTAAAAGGACGACAAACTTACTCGCGGCACATTAGAGGACCCTACAATGCGTCGATATCACGTCTTGCGAGGATGCTGCGTTGTTGAAGCGGATTGGTTGTCGTTAAGCCCATTGGGCCTTTTGAATGGGCCATATCTCTAGGCTGGGACTGTGAACCGTTAACACATAAAGGAATTGTGCCCTCAACATGATGGGTGCGATCATACCAGCACTAATGCACCGGATCCCATCAGAACTCCGAAGTTAAGCATGCTTGGGCAAGAGTAGTACTAGGATGGGTGAGCCCCTGGGAAGTCCTCGTGTTGCACCCCCCTTTTCAATTTTTTTTGCTCCGGTTAGGGTTGCCAAGATACTTTACCCACCACATTTCTATTATCGAATCCCACGGCACCTTGGGCAAGACAACTTCTCTTCACGTGGAGGCTGGGACCGCAAACCGAGGGCGTAGGGCTTGTGACTAGGTCTCCGTCACTCCGGTGCCCATAACTTTTGATCCGTAAGGAGTTACGCGGCGCACAGCATACCGTTGTAAGGTTCTTCAAGAGCTCTACGACGGGGGCAGCCAGCTAGCTCACTGTGCCCTTTTTGGAGCTCAAAATCGAACGTTTTCATCAGTTTCGGGCCACTTTTCTTCTTTTGCTCTGTTTTTCCGTCCCGGATCGTACGTCGTGAGCTGTTAAAAGGACGACAACCTTACTCGCGGCACATTAGAGGACCCTACAATGCGTCGATATCACGTCCTGCGAGGATGCTGCGTTGTTGAAGTGGATGGGTTGTCGTTAAGCCCATTGGGCCTTTTGAATGGGCCATATCTCTAGGCTGGGACTGTGAACCGTTAACACATAAAGGAATTGTGCCCTCAACATGACGGGTGCGATCATACCAGCACTAATGCACCGGATCCCATCAGAACTTCGAAGTTAAGCGTGCTTGGGCGAGAGTAGTACTAGGATGGGTGACCCCTTGGGAAGTCCTCGTGTTGCACCCCCCATTTCAATTTTTTTTGCTCCGGTTAGGGTTGCCAAGATACTTTACCCACCACATTTCTATTATCGAATCCCACGGCACCTTGGGCAAGACAACTTCTCTTCACGTGGAGGCTGGGCCCGCAAACCGAGGGCGTAGGGCTTGTGACCAGGTCTCCGTCGCTCCGGTGCCCATAACTTTTGATCCGTAAGGAGTTACGCGGCACACAGCATACCGTTGTAAAGCTCTCCGAGAGCTCTACGACGGGTGAAGCCAGCTAGCACGCTTTGCGCTTTTCGGAGCTCAAAATTGAACGTTTTCATCAGTTTCGGGCCACTTTTCTTCTTTTGCTCTGTTTTTCCGTCCCGGATCGTACGTCGTGAGCTGTTAAAAGGACGACAACCTTACTCGCGGCACATTAGAGGACCCTACAATGCGTCGATATCACGTCTTGCGAGGATGCTGCGTTGTTGAAGCGGATGGGTTGTCGTTAAGCCCATTGGGCCTTTTGAATGAGCCATATCTCAAGGCTGGGACTGTGAACCGTTAACACATAAAGGAATTATGCCCTCAACATGATGGGTGCGATCATACCGGCACCAATGCACTGGATCCCATCAGAACTCCAAAGTTAAGTGTGCTTGGGCGAGAGTAGTACTAGGATGGGTGACCCTCTGGGAAGTCCTCGTGTTGCACCGCCATTTTCAATTTTTTTTGCTCCGGTTAGGGTTGCCAAGATACTTAACCCACCACATTTCTATTATCGAATCCCACGGCACCTTGGGCAAGACAACTTCTCTTCACGGGGAGGCTGGGCTGGCAAACCGAGGGCGTAGGGCTTGTGACTAGGTCTCCGTCGCTCCGGTTCCCAGAACTTTTGATCCGTAAGGAGTTACGAGGCGCACATCATACCATTGGAAAGATCTTTGAAAGCTCTACGACGGGGATAGCAAGCTAGCTTGCTGTGCCCTTTTCGGAGCTCAAAATCGAACCTTTTCATCAATTTCGGGCCATTTTTCTTCTTTTGCTCTGTTTTTCCGTACCGGATCGTACGTCGTGAGGTGTTAAAAGGACGACAACCTTACTCGCGGCACATTAGAGGACCCTACAATGCGTCGATATCACGTCTTGCGAGGATGCTGCGTTGTTGAAGTGGATGGGTTGTCGTTAAACCCATTGGGCCTTTTGAATGGGCCATATCTCTAGGCTGGGACTGTGAACCGTTATCACATAAAGGAATTGTGCCCCCAACATGACGGGTGCGATCATACCAGCACTAATGCACCGGATCGCATTAGAACTCCGAAGTTAAGCGTGCTTGGGCGAGAGTAGTAGTAGGATGGGTGACCCCCTGGGAAGTCCTCGTGCTGCACCCCCCTTTTCAATTTTTTTTGCTCCGGTTAGGGTTGCCAAGATACTTTACCCACCACATTTCTATTATCGAATCCCACGGCACCTTGGGCAAGACAACTTCTCTTCACGTGGAGGCTGAGCCCGCAAACCGAGGGCGTAGGGCTTGTGACCAGGTCTCCGTCGCTCCGGTGCCCATAACTTTTGATCCGTAAGGAGTTACGCGGCGCACAACATACCGTTGTAAAGCTCTCCGAGAGCTCTACGACGGGGGCAGCCATCTAGCTCGTTTTGCCCTTTTCGGAGCTCAAAATCGAACGTTTTCATCAGTTTCGGGCCACTTTTCTTCTTTTGCTCTGTTTTTCCGTCCCGGATCGTGCGTCGTGAGCTGTTAAAAGGACGACAACCTTACTCGCGGCACATTAGAGGACCCAACAATGCGTCGATATCAAGTCTTGCGAGGATGCTGCGTTGTTGAAGCGAATGGGTTGTCGTTAAGCCCATTGGGCCTTTTGAATGGGCCATATCTCTAGGCTGGGACTGTGAACCGTTAACACATATAGGAATTGTGCCGTCAACATGACGGGTGCAATCATACCAGCACTAATGCACTGGATCCCATCAGAACTCCGAAGTTAAGCGTGCTTGGGCGAGAGTAGTACTAGGATGGGTGACCCCCTGGGAAGTCCTCGTGTTGCACCCCCCTTTTCAATTTTTTTTGCTCCGGTTAGGGTTGCCAAGATACTTTACCCACCACATTTCTATTATCGAATCCCACGGCACCTTGGGCAAGACAACTTCTCTTCACGTGGAGGATGGGCCCGCAAACCGAGGGCGTAGGACTTGTGACCAGGTCTCCGTCGCTCCGGTGCCCCTAACTTTTGATCCGTAAGGAGTTACGCGGCGCAAAGCATACTGTTGGAAAGCTCTCCGAGAGCTCTACAACGGGGGCAGGTAGCTAGCTCGCCGTGCCCTTTTGGGAGCTCAAAATCGAACGTTTTTATCAGTTTCGGGCTACTTTTCTTCTTTTGCTCTGTTTTTCCGTCCAGGATCGTACGTCGTGAGCTGTTAAAAGGACGACAACCTTACTCGCGGCACATTTGAGGACCCTACAATCTGTCGATATCACGTCTTGCGAAGATGCTGCGTTGTTGAAGCAGATGGGTTGTCGTTAAGCCCATTGGGCCTTTTGAATGGGCCATATCTCTAGGCTGGGACTGTGAACCGCTAACAAATAAAGGAATTGTGCCCTCAACATGACGGGTGCGATCATACCAGCACTAATGCACCGGATCCCATCAGAACACCGAAGTTAAGCATGCTTGGGCGAGAGTAGTACAAGGATGGGTGACCCCCTGGGAAGTCCTCGTGTTGCACCCCCCCTTTTCAATTTTTTTTGCTCCGGTTAGGGTTGCCAAGATACTTTACCCACCACATTTCTATTATCGAATCCCACGGCACCTTGGGCAAGACAACTTCTCTTCACATGGAGGCTGGGCCCGCAAACCGAGGGCGTAGGGCTTGTGACCAGGTCTCCGTTGCTCCGGTGCCCATAACTTTTGATCCGTAAGGAGTTACGCGGCGCACAGCATACCGTTGGAAAGCTCTCTGAGAGCTCTACGACGGGGGCAGGTAGCTAGCTTGCCATGCCCTTTTTGAAGCTCAAAATCAAACGTTTTCATCAGTTTCGGGCTATTTTTCTTCTTTTGCTATGTTTTTCCGTCCTGGATCGTACGTCGTGAGCTGTTAAAAGGAGGACAACCTTACTCGCGGCACATTAGAGGACCCTACAATGCGTCGATATCACGTCTTGCGAGGATGCTGCGTTGTTGAAGCGTATGGGTTGTCGTTAAGCCCATTGGGCCTTTTGAATGGGCCATATCTCTAGGCTGGGACTATGAACTGTTAATACATAAAGGAATTGTGCCCTCAACATGACGGGTGCGATCATACCAGCACTAATGCACCGGATCCCATCAAAACTCCGAAGTTAAGCGTGCTTGGGTGAGAGTAGTACTAGGATGGGAGACCCCCTGGGAAGTCCTCGTGTTGCACCCCTCTTTTCAAATTTTTTTGCAACGGTTAGGCTTGCCAAGATACTTTACCCACCACATTTCTATTACCGAATCACACGGCACCTTGGTCAAGACAACTTTTCTTCACGTGGAGGCTGGGCCCGCAAACCGAGGGCGTAGGGCTTGTGACCAGGTCTCCGTCGCTCCGGTGCCCATAACTTTTGATCCGTAAGGAGTTACGCGGCGCACAACATACCGTTGGAAAGCTCTCCGAGAGCTCTAAGATGGAGGAAGGTAGCTAGCTCGCCGTGCCCTTTTCGGAGCTCAAAATCGAATGTTTTCATCAGTTTTGGGCTACTTTTCTTCTTTTGCTCTGTTTTTCCATCCCGGATCGTACGTCGTGAGCTGTTAAAAGGACGACAACCCTACTCACGGCACATTAGAAGACCCTACAATGCGTCGATATCACTTCTTGCGAGGATGCTGCGTTGTTGAAGCGGATGGGTTGTCGTTAAGCCTATTGGGCCTTTTGAATGGGCCATATCTCTAGGCTAGGACTGTGAACCGTTAACACATAAAGGAATTGTGCCCTCAACATGACGGGTGCGATCATACCAGCACTAATGCACCGGATCCCATCAGAACTCCGAAGTTAAGCGTGCTTGGGCGAGAGTAGTACTAGGATGGGTGACCCCCTGGGAAGTCCTCGTGTTGCACCCCTCTTTTCAATTTTTTTTGCAACGGTTAGGCTTGCCAAGATACTTTACCCACCACATTTCTATTACCGAATCACACGGCACCATGGTCAAGACAACTTCTCTTCACGTGGAGGCTGGGCCCGCAAACCGAGGGCGTAGGGCTTGTGACCAGGTCTCCGTCGCTCCGGTGCCCATAACTTTTGATCCGTAAGAAGTTACGCGGCGCACAGCATACCGTTGGAAAGCTCTCCGAGAGCTCTACGACATGGATAGGTAGCTAGCCTGTCGTGCCCTTTTCGGAGCTCAAAATCGAACGTTTTCATCAGTTTCGGGCTACTTTTCTTCTTTTGCTCTGTTTTTCCATCCCGGATCGTACGTTGTGAGCTGTTAAAAGGACGACAACCTTACTCGCGGCACATTAGAGGACCCTACAATGCGTCGATATCACGTCTTGCGAGGATGCTGCGTTGTTGAAGCGGATGGGTTGTCGTTAAGCCCATTGGGCCTTTTGAATGGGCTATATCTCTAGGCTGGGACTGTGAACCGCTAACACATAAAGGAATTGTGCCCTCAACATGACGGGTGCGATCATACCAGCACTAATACACCGGATCCCATCAGAACTCTGAAGTTAAGCGTGCTTGGGCGAGAGTAGTACTAGGATGGGTGACCCCCTGGGAAGTGCTCGTGTTGCACCCCCCTTTTCAATTTTTTTTGCTCCGGTTAGGGTTGCCAAGATACTTTACCCACCACATTTCTATTATCGAATCCCACGGCACCTTGGGCAAGACAACTTCACTTCACGTGGAGGCTGGGCCCGCAAACCGAGGGCGTAGGGCTAGTGACCAGGTCTCCGTCGCTCCGGTGCCCATAACTTTTGATCCGTAAGGAGTTACGCTGCGCACAGCATACCGTTGGAAAGCTCTCCGAGAGCTCTACGACGGGGGCAGGTAGCTAGCTCGCCGTCCCCCTTTCGGAGCTCAAAATCGAACGTTTTCATCAGTTTCGGGCTACTTTTCTTCTTTTGCTCTATTTTTCCGTCCCGGATCGTACGTCGTGAGCTGTTAAAAGGACGACAACCTTACTCGCGGCACATTAGAGGACCCTATAATGCGTCTATATCACGTCTTGCGAGGATGCTGCGTTGTTGAAGCGGATGGGTTGTCGTTAAGCCCATTAGGCCTTTTGAATGGGCCATATCTCTAGGCTGGGACTGTGAACCGTTAACACATAAAGGAATTGTGCCCTCAACATGTCGGGTGCGATCATACCAGCACTAATGCACCGGATCCCATCAGAACTCCGAAGTTAAGCGTGCATGGGCGAGAGTAGTACTAGGATGGGTGACCCCCTGGGAAGTCCTCGTGTTGCACCCCCCTTTTCAATTTTTTTTGCTCCGGTTAGGGTTGCCAAGATACTTTACCCACCACATTTCTATTATCGAATCCCACGGCACCTTGGGCAAGACAACTTCTCTTCACGTGGAGGCTGGGCCCGCAAACCGAGGGCGTAGGGCTTGTGACCAGATCTCCGTCGCTCCGGTGCCCATAACTTTTGATCCGTAAGGAGTTACGCGGCGCACAGCATACCATTGGAAAACTCTCTGAGAGCTCTACGACGGTGGCAGGTAGCTAGCTCGCCGTGCTCTTTTCGAAGCTCAAAATCGAACGTTTTTATCAGTTTCGGGCCACTCTTCTGCTTTTGCCCTATTTTTCTGTCCCGGATCGTAGGTCGTGAGCTGTTAAAAGGACGACTACCTTACTCGCGGCACATTAGAGGACCCTACAATGTGCCGATATCACGTCTTGCGAGGTTGCTGCGTTGTTGAAGCGGATGGGTTGTCGTTAAGCCCATTGGGCCTTTTGAATGGGCCATATTTCTAGCTTGGGACTGTGAACCGTTAACAAATAAAGAAATTGTGCCCTCAACATGACGGTTGCGATCATACCATCACTAATGCACCGGATCCCATCAGAACTACGAAGTTAAGCGTGCTTGGGCGAGAGTAGTACTAGGATGGGTAACCCCCTGGGAAGTCCTCGTGTTGCACCCCCCTTTTCAATTTTTTTTGCTCCGGTTAGGGTTGCCAAGATACTTTACCCACCACATTTCTATTATCGAATCCCACGGCACCTTGGGCAAGACAACTTCACTTCACGTGGAGGCTGGGCCCGCAAACCGAGGGCGTAGGGCTAGTGACCAGGTCTCCGTCGCTCCGGTGCCCATAACTTTTGATCCGTAAGGAGTTACGCTGCGCACAGCATACCGTTGGAAAGCTCTCCGAGAGCTCTACGACGGGGGCAGGTAGCTAGCTCGCTTTGCCCTTTTCGGAGCTCAAAATCGAACGTTTTCATCAGTTTCGGGCTACTTTTCTTCTTTTGCTCTATTTTTCCGTCCCGGATCGTACGTCGTGAGCTGTTAAAAGGACGACAACCTTACTCGCGGCACATTAGAGGACCCTACAATGCGTCTATATCACGTCTTGCGAGGATGCTGCGTTGTTGAAGCGGATGGGTTGTCGTTAAGCCCATTGGGCCTTTTGAATGGGCCATATCTCTAGGCTGGGACTGTGAACCGTTAACACATAAAGGAATTGTGCCCTCAACATGTCGGGTGCGATCATACCAGCACTAATGCACCGGATCCCATCAGAACTCCGAAGTTAAGCGTGCATGGGCGAGAGTAGTACTAGGATGGGTGACCCCCTGGGAAGTCCTCGTGTTGCACCCCCCTTTTCAATTTTTTTTGCTCCGGTTAGGGTTGCCAAGATACTTTACCCACCACATTTCTATTATCGAATCCCACGGCACCTTGGGCAAGACAACTTCTCTTCACGTGGAGGCTGGGCCCGCAAACCGAGGGCGTAGGGCTTGTGACTAGATCTCCGTCGCTCCGGTGCCCATAACTTTTGATCCGTAAGGAGTTACGCGGCGCACAGCATACCATTGGAAAACTCTCTGAGAGCTCTACGACGGTGGCAGGTAGCTAGCTCGCCGTGCTCTTTTCGAAGCTCAAAATCGAACGTTTTTATCAGTTTCGGGCCACTTTTCTTCTTTTGCTCTATTTTTCTGTCCCGGATCGTACGTCGTGAGCTGTTAAAAGGACGACAACCTTATTCACGGCACATTAGAGGACCCTACAATGCGTCGATATCACGTCTTGCGAGGATGCTGCGTTGTTGAAGCGGATGGGTTGTCGTTAAGCCCATTGGGCCTTTTGAATGGGCCATATTTCTAGCTTGGGACTGTGAACCGTTAACACATAAAGGAATTGTGCCCTCAACATGACGGATTCGATCATACCAGCACTAATGCACCGGATCCCATCAGAACTCTGAAGTTAAGCGTGCTTGGGCGAGAGTAGTACTAGGATGGGTAACCCCCTGGGAAGTCCTCGTGTTGCACCCCCCTTTTCAATTTTTTTTGCTCCGGTTAGGGTTGCCAAGATACTTTACCCACCACATTTCTATTATCGAATCCCACGGCACCTTGGGCAAGACAACTTCTCTTCACGTGGAGGCTGGCCCCGCAAACCGAGGGCGTAGGGCTTCTGACCAGGTTTCCGTCGCTCCGGTGCCCGTAACTTTTGATCCGTAAGGAGTTACGCGGCGCACAGCAAACCGTTGGAAAGCTCTCCGAGAGCTCTACGACGGGGGCATATAGCTTGCTCGCCATGCCCTTTTCGGAGCTCAAAATCGAACGTTTTCATCAGTTTCAGGCTACTTTTCTTTTTTTGCTCTGTTTTTCCGTCCCGGATCGTACGTCGTGAGCTGTTAAAAGGACGACAACATTACTCGCGGCACATTAGAGGACCCTACAATGCGTCGATATCACATCTTGTGAGGATGCTGCGTTGTTGAAGCAGATGGGTTGTCGTTAAGCCCATTGGGCCTTTTGAATGGGCCTTTTGAATGGGCCATATCTCTAGGCTGGGACTGTGAACCGTTACCACATAAAGGAATTGTGCCCTCAACATGACGGGTGCGATCATACCAGCACTAATGCACCGGATCCCATCAGAACTCTGAAGTTAAGCGTGCTTGGGCGAGAGTAGTACTAGGATGGGTGACCCCCTGGGAAGTCCTCGTGTTGCACCCCCCTTTTCAATTTTTTTTGTTTCGGTTAGGGTTGTCAAGATACTTTACCCACCACATTTCTATTATCGGATCCCATGGCACCTTGGGCAAGACAACTTCTCTTCACGTGGAGGTTGGGCCCGCAAACTGAGGGCGTCGGGCTTGTGACCAGGTCTCCGTCGCTCCGGTGCCCATAACTTTTGATCCGTATTTTCAATTTTTTTTGCTCCGGTTTGGGTTGCCAAGATACTTTATCCACCAAATTTCTTTTATCGTATTCCACGGTACCTTGGACAAGACAACTTCGCTTCACGTAGAGGTTGGGCCCGCAAATCGAGGGCGTAGGGCTTGTGACCAGGTCTCCGTCGCTCTGGTGCCCATAACTTTTGATCCGTAAGGACTTACGCGGTGCAAAGCATACCATTGGAAAGCTCTCGGAGAGCTCTACGACGGAGGCAGGCAACCTACTCGCTATGCCCATTTTTGGAGACCAAAATCGAACGTTTTTATCAATTTTTGGCCATTTTTCTTCTTTGGCTATGTTTTTCCATCCCGGATCGTACGTCGTGAGCTATTAAAAGGACGACAATGTTACTCGTGGGACGTTAGAGGGCTATACAACGAGTCGATATGACATCTTGCGAGGATGCTGCGTTGTTGCAGCGGATGGGTTGTGGTTAAGCCTATTGGGCATTTTGAATAGGCCATCTCACAAGGCTGGGACTGTGAACCGTTAACACATAAAGGAATTATGCCCTCAACATGACGGGTTCAATAATACCGACACTAGTGCACCGGATCCCATCAGAACTCCGAAGTTAAGTGTGCTTGGGCGAGAGTAGTACTACGATGGCTGACCCCCTGGGAAGTCCTCGTTTTGCACCCCCTTTTCAATTTTTTTTGCCCTGGTTGGGGTTGCGAAGAGACTTCATCCACCAAATTTCTATTACCGAATCCCACGGCACCTTGGGCAAAACAACTTCACTTCACGTAGAGGCTGGGCCCTCAAACCGAAGGCGTAGGGCTTGTGACCAGGTCTCCGTCGCTCCGGTGCCCATAACTTTTGATCCATAAGGACTTACGTGGCGCACAACATACCGTTGGAAAGCCCTCCGAGAGCTCTATGACGGAGGCAGCTAGCTTGCTCGTTTTGCCCATTTTTGGAGCCCAAAATCAAATGTTTTCATTAGTTTTCGGCCACTTTCCTTTTTTTGCTCTATTTTTCCTTCCTGGATCGTACGTCGTGAGCTATTAAAAGAACGACAATGTTACTCCCGGGACATTAGAGGGCGCTACAACGCGTCGATATCACGTCTTGCAATGATGCTGTGTTGTTGAAGCGGATGGGTTGTCGTTAATCCCATTGGTCCTTTTGAATGGGCCATCTCTCTAGGCTGGGACTGTGAACCGTTAACACATAAATGAATTGTGCCCTCAACATGACGGGTGCGATCATACCAGCACTAATGCACTGGATCCCATCAGAACTCCGAAGTTAAGCGTGCTTGGGCGAGAGTAGAACTTGGATGGGTGACCCCCTAAGAAGTCCTCGTGTTGCACCCCCCTTTTCAATTTTTTTTGCCCTGGTTAGCGTTGCCAAGATGCTTTATCCACCAAATTTCTATTACTGAATACCACGGCACCTTGGACAAGACAACTTCGATTCACGTAGAGGCTGGGCCCGCAAACCGAGGATGTAGGGCTTGTGGCCAGGTCTCCGTCGCTCCGATGCCCATTACTTTTGATCCGTAAGGACTTACGTGGAGCACAGCATACCGTTGGAAAGCTCTCCTTGAGCTCTATGACGGAGGCAGCTAGCTTGCTCGTTTTGCCCATTTTTGGAGCCCAAAATCAAATGTTTTCATTAGTTTTCGGCCACTTTCCTTTTTTTGCTCTATTTTTCCTTCCTGGATCGTACGTCGTGAGCTATTAAAAGAACGACAACGTTACTCCCGGGACATTAGAGGGTGCTACAACGCATCGATATCACGTCTTGCAATGATGCTGCGTTGTTGAAGCGGATGGGTTGTCGTTAAGCCCATTGGTCCTTTTGAATAGGCCATCTCTCTAGGCTGGGACAGTGAACCGTTAACACATAAATGAATTGTGCCCTCAACATGACGGGTGCGATCATACCAGCACTAATGCACTGGATCCCATCAGAACTCCGAAGTTAAGCGTGCTTAGGCGAGAGTAGTACTTGGATGGGTGACCCCCTAGGAAGTCCTCGTGTTGCACCCCCCTTTTCAATTTTTTTTGCCCTGGTTAGCGTTGCCAAGATGCTTTATCCACCAAATTTCTATTACCGAATACCACGGCACCTTGGACAAGACAACTTTGATTCACGTAGAGGCTGGGCCCGCAAACCGAGGACGTAGGGCTTGTGGCCAGGTCTCCGTCGCTCCGATGCCCATTACTTTTGATCCGTAAGGACTTACGTGGAGCACAGCATACCGTTGGAAAGCTCTCCTTGAGCTCTATGACGGAGGCAGCTAGCTTGCTCGTTGTGCCCGTTTTCGGAGCCCAAAATCGAACGTTTTAATCAATTTTCTGCCACTTTCCTTCTTTTGCTCTATTTTTCCGTCTCGGATCGTACGTCGTGAGCTATTAAAAGGACAACAACGTTACTTGCGGGACATTAGAGGTCCCTACAACGCTTCAATATCACGTCTTGCGAGGATGCTGTGTTGTTGAAGCGGATGGGTTGTCGTTAAGCCCATGGGGCCTTTTGAATGGGCCATCTCTCTAGGCTAGGACTGTGAACCGTTAACACATAAAGGAATTGTGCCCTCAACATGACGGATTCGATCATACCAGCACTAATGCACCGGATCCCATCAGAACTCCGAAGTTAAGCTTGCTTGGGCGAGAGTACTACTAGGATGTGTGACCCCCTACAAAGTCCTCGTGTTGCACCCCCCTTTTCAATTTTTTTTGCCCTGGTTAGGGTTGCCAAGATACTTTATCCACCAAATTTCTATTACCGAATCCCATGGCACCTTGGACAAGACAACTTCGATTGACGTAGAGGCTGGGCCCGCAAACCGAGGGCGTAGGGCTTGTGACCAGGTCTCCGTCGCTCCGGTGCCTATAACTTTTGATCTGTAAGGACTTACGCGGCGCACAACATACCGTTGTAAAGCTCTCCTTGAGCTCTACGACGGAGGCAGCAAGCTTGCTCGTTGTGCCCATTTTCGGAGCCCAAAATCGAACGTTTTCATCAGTTTTCGGCCACTTTCCTTCTTTTGCTCTATTTTTCCATCTCGGATCGTACGTCGTGAGCTATTAAAAAGATGACAACGTTACTAGCGGGACATTAGAGGGCCCTACAATGGGTCGATATCACGTCTTGCGAGGATACTGCGTTGTTGAAGCGGATGGGTTGTCGTTAAGCCTATTGGGCCTTTTGAATGGGCCATCTCACAGGCTGGGACTGTGAACCGTTAACACATAAAGGAATTGTGCCCTCAACGTGACGGGTGCGATCATACTAGCACTAATGCACCGGTTCCCATCAGAACTCCGAAGTTAAGCATGCTTGGGCTAGAGTAGTACTAGGATAGGTGACTGCCTGGGAAGTCCTCGTGTTGCACCCCCCTCTTCAATTTTTTTTGCCCTGGTTGGGGTTGCCAAGAGACTTTATCCACCAAATTTCTATTACCGAATCCCACGGCACCTTGGGCAAAACAACTTCACTCCACGTAGAGGCTGGCCCGCAAACCGAGGACGTAGGGCTTGTGGCCAGGTCTCCGTCGCTCTGATGCCCATTACTTTTGATCCGTAAGGACTTACGTGGAGCACAGCATACCGTTGGAAAGCTCTCCTTGAGCTCTATGACAGAGGCAGCTAGCTTGCTAGTTGTGCCCGTTTTCGGAGCCCAAAATCGAACATTTTCATTAGTTTTCGGCCACTTTCCTTCTTTTGCTCTATTTTTTCGTCTCGGATCGTACGTCGTGAGCTATTAAAAGGACGACAACGTTGCTTGTGGGACATTATAAGTCCCTACAATGCGTCGATATCACGTCTTGCAAGGATGCTGTGTTGTTGAATCGGATGGGTTGTCGTTAAGCCCATTGGGCCTTTTGATTGGGCCATCTCTCTAGGCTGGGACTGTGAACCGTTAACACATAAAGGAATTATGCCCACAACATGACGGGTGCGATCATACCAGCACTAACGTACCGGATCCCATCAGAACTCCGAAGTTAAGCGTGCTTGGGCGAGAGTAGTACTAGGATGGGTGACCCCCTAGGAAGTCCTCGGGTTGCACCCCCATTTTCAATTTTTTTTGCCCTGGTTATGGTTGCCAAGATACTTTATCCACCAAATTTCTATTACTGAATCCCACGGCACCTTGGACAAGACAACTTCGTTTCACGTAGAGGCTGGGCCTGAAATCGTGGGGCGTAAGGCTTGTGACCAGGCCTCCGTCGCTCCGGTGCCCATAACTTTTGATCCGTAAGGACTTACGCAGCGCACAACATACTGTTGGAAAGCTCTCCGAGAGGTTTACAACGGAGGCAGCTAGCCTGCTTGTTTTGCCCTTTTTGGAGCCCAAAATCAAACGTTTTCATCAGTTTTTGGCCACTTTTCTTCTTTTGCTCTGTTTTTCCATCGCGGATCGTACGTCGTGAGCAATTAAACGGACGACAACATTACTCGCGGGACATTAGAGGTCCATACAACGCATCGATATCACGTCTTGCGAGGATGCTGTGTTGTTGAAGCAGATGGATTGTCGTTAAGCCTATTGGGCCTCTTGAATGGGCCATCTCTCTAGGCTGGGACTGTGAACCGTTAACACATAAAGGAATTGTGCCCTCAACATGATGGTTGCGATCATACCAGCACTAATGCACCGGATTCCATCAGAACTCCGAAGTTAAGCGTGCTTGGGCGAGAGTAGTACTACGATGGGTTACCCCCTGGGAAGTCCTCGTGTTGCACCCC
Source organism: Ehretia macrophylla (assembly GCA_037974665.1). NCBI lineage: Eukaryota > Viridiplantae > Streptophyta > Magnoliopsida > Boraginales > Ehretiaceae > Ehretia > Ehretia macrophylla. The sequence continues at coordinate 3,583,946 of CM075773.1, forward strand.
ACTTTTCAATTTTTTTGCCCTGGTTTGGGATGCCAAGATACTTTATCCACCAAATTTCTATTACCGAATCCCACAACACTTTGGACAAGACAACTTCGCTTCACGTAGAGGCTGGGCCCGCAAACCGAGGGCGTAGGGCTTGTGACCAGGTCTCCGTCGCTCTGGTGCCCATACCTTTTGATCCGTAAGGACTTACGCGGCGCACAGCTTACCGTTGGAAAGATCTTCGTGAGCTCTACGACGGAGGTAGCTAGTTTGCTCGATGTACCCCTATTTGGAGCCCAAAATCGAACGTTTTCATCAGTTTTCGACCATTTTTCTTCTTTTACTATGTTTTTCCATCGCGCATCGTACGTCGTGAGCTATTAAAAGGACGACAACGTTACTCGCGGGACATTAGAGGGCTCTACAACGCATCGATATCATGTCTTGCGATCATGCTGCGTTGTTGAAGCGGATGGGTTATCGTTAAGCCAATTGGGCCTTTTGAATGGGCCATCTCACAAGGCTAGGACTGTGAACCGTTAACACATAAAGGAATTGTGCCCTCAACATGACAAGTGCGATAATACTAGCACTAATGCAACGGATCCCATCAGAACTCCGAAGTTAAGCGTGCTTGGGCGAGAGTAGTACTACGATGGGTGAGTCCCTGGGAAGTCCTCGTGTTGCACCCCCCTTTTCAATTTTTTTTGCCCTGGTTGGGGTTGCCAAGAGACTTTATTCACAAAATTTCTATTACTGAATCCCACGGTACCTTGGGCAAAACAACTTCACTTCACGTAGAGGCTGTGCCCGCAAACCGAGGGCGTAGGGTTTGTGACCAGGTCTCCGTCGCTCTGGAGCCCAAAATCGAACGTTTTCATCAGTTTTGGCCAATTTTCTTCTTTTGCTCTATTTTTCTGTCCCGGATCGTACGTCGTGAGCTATTAAAAGGATGCCAACGTTACTCGCGGGACATTAAAGGGCCATCCAACGCGTCGATATCACGTCTTGTGAGGATGCTGTGTTGTTGAAGCAGATGGGTTGTGGTTAAGTCTATTGGGCCTTTTGAAAGGGCCATCTCTCTAGGCTGGGACTGTGAACCGTTAACACATAAAGGAATTATCCCCTCAACATGACGGGTGCGATCATACCAGCACTAATATACCGGATCCCATCAGAACTCCGAAGTTATGCGTGCTTGGGCGAGAGTAGTACTATGATTGGTGACCCCCTGGGAAGTCCTCGTGTTGCACCCCCCTTTTAAATTTTTTTGGCCCTGGTTAGGGTTGCCAAGATACTTTATCCACCAAATTTCTATTACCGAATCCCATGACACCTTGGACAAGACAACTTCGCTTCACATAGAGGCTGGGCCAGCAAACCGAGGGCGTAGGGCTTGTGACCAGGTCTCCGTCGCTCTGGTGCCCATAACTTTTGATCGATAAGAACTTACGCGGCGCACAGCACACCGTTGGAAAGCTCTCCGAGAGCTCTACGACGGAGGCAGCTAGCTGGCTCGATGTGCCCATTTTTGGAGCCCAAAATCGAACGTTTTCATCAGTTTTTGGCCATTTTTCTTCTTTTGCTATGTTTTTTCATCCCGGATCGTACGTCGTGAGCTATTAAAAGGACGACAACGTTACTCGCGGAACATTAGAGGGCCCTACAACGTGTCGATATCACGTCTTGCGAGGATGCTGCGTTGTTGAAGCGGATGGGTTGTCGTTAAGCCCATTGGGCCTTTTGAATGGGCCATCTCTCTAGACTGGGCTGTGAACCGTTAACACATAAAGGAATTGTGCCCTCAACATGACGGGTGCGATCATACCAGTACTAATGCACTGGATCCCATCAGAACTTCGATGTTAAGCATGCTTGGGCGAGAGTAGTACTAGGATGGGTGACCCCCTGGGTAGTCCTCGTGTTGCACCTCACTTTTCAATTTTTTTTGCCCTGGTTAGGGTTGCCAAGATACTTTATCCACCAAATTTCTGTTACCGAATCCCACAGCACCTTGGACAAGACACCTTCGCTGCACATAGAGGATGGGCCTGCAAACCGAGAGCGTCGGGCTTGTGACCAGGTCTCCGTCGGTCCGGTGCCCATAACTTTTGATCCGTAAGAACTTACGTGGGGCACAGCATACCGTAGGAAAGCTCTCTGAGAGCTCTACGACAAAGGCAACTAGCTTGCTCGTTTTGCCAGTTTTTGGAGACCAAAATCGAACGTTTTCATTAGTTTTCGGCCACTTTCCTTTTTTTGCTCTATTTTTTCATCCCGGATCGTATGTCGTGAGCTATTAAAAGGACAACAACGTTACTCGCAGGACATTAGAGGGCCATACAACGCGTCGATATCACGTCTTGCGAAGATACTACGTTGTTGAAGCAGATGGGTTGTCGTTAAGCCTATTGGGCCTTTTGAATGGGCCTTTTGAATGGGCCATCTCTCTAGGCTGGGACTGTGAACTGTTAACACATAAAGGAATTGTGACCTCAACATGACAGGTGCCATCATACCAGCACTAATGCACCGGATCCCATCAGAACTCCGAAGTTAAGCGTGCTTGGGCGAGAGTAGTACTACGATGGGTTACCCCCTGGGAAGTCCTTGTGTTGCATCTCGCTTTTTAATGGGCTATCTCTCTAGGCTGGGCCTGCAAACCGGGGGTGTGGGGCTTGTGACCAGGTCTCCGTCGCTCCGGAGCCCATAACTTTTGATCCGTAAGGACTTACGCAGCGCACAACATACTGTTGGAAAGCTCTCCAAGAGCTCTACGACGGAGGCAGCTAGCCTGCTTGTTGTGCCCTTTTTGGAGCCCAAAATCAAACGTTTTCATCAGTTTTTGGCCACTTTTCTTCTTTAGCTCTGTTTTTCCGTCGCGGATCGTACGTCATGAGCTATTAAATGGACGACAACATTACTCGCGGGACATTAGAGGGCCATACAATGCGTCGATATCACGTCCTGCGAGGATGCTGCGTTGTTGAAGCAGATGGGTTGTCGTTGAGCCTATTGGGCCTTTTGAATGGGCCATCTCTCTAGGCTGGGACTGTGAACCATTAACACATAAAGGAATTGTGCCCTCAACATGATGGGTGGGATCATACCAGCACTAATTCACCGGATGCCATCAGGACTCCGTAGTTAAGCGGGTTTGGGCGGGGGTAGTACTACAATGGGTTACCCCCTGGGAAGTCCTCGTGTTGCACCCCACTTTTCAATTTTTTTTGCCCCGGTTAGATTTGCCAAGATACTTTATCCACCACATTTCTAGTACTGAATCCCACAGCACCTTGGGCAAGAAAAACTTCGCTTCACGTAGAGGCTGGGCCCGCAAACCGAGGGCGTAGGGCTTGTGACCAGGTCTCCGTCGCTCTGGTGCCCATAACTTTTGTTCCGTAAGGAGTTACGCGGCGCACAACATACCGTTGGAAAGCTCTCCGAGAGCTCTACGACGGAGGCAGCTAGTTTGCTCGCTGTACCTCTTTTTGGAGCCCAAAATCGAACGTTTTCATCAGTTTTCGACCATTTTTCTTCTTTTACTATGTTTTTCCATCCCGCATCGTACGTCGTGAGCTATTAAAAGGACGACAACGTTACTCGCGGGACATTAGAGAGCCCTACAACGCGTCGATATCACGTCTTGCGAGGATGCTGCGTTGTTGAAGCGGATGGGTTGTCGTTAAGCCTATTGGGCCTTTTGAATGGGCCATCTCTCTAGGCTAGGACTGTGAACCATTAACACGAAAAGGAATTGTGCCCTCAACATGACGTGTATGATCATACTAGCACTAATGGACCGAATCCCGTCAGAACTCCGAAGTTAAGCGTGCTTGGGCGAGAGTAGTACTAGGATGGGTGACCCCCTGGGAAGTTCTCGTGTTGCATCTCCCTTTTCAATTTTTTTTGCCCTGGTTAGGGTTGCCAAGATACTTTATCCACCAAATTTCTATTACCGAATCCCACAGCACCTTGGACAAGATAACTTCGCTTCACGTAGAGGCTGGGCCCGCAAACCGAGGGCGTAGGGCTTGTGACCAGGTCTCCGTCGCTCCGGTACCCATAACTTTTGATCCGTAAAGACTTACGCGGCGCACAGCTTACCGTTGGAAAGCTCTCCTAGAGCTCTACGACGGATACAGCCAGCCTGCTCGCTGTCCCCCTTTTTGGAGCCCAAAATCGAACATTTTCATCAGTTTCTGGCCACTTTTCTTCTTTTGCTCTATTTTTTCATCCCGGATCGTACGTCGTGAGCTATTAAAAGCACGACAATGTTACTCGTGGGACATTAGAGGGCCCTACAACGCGTCGATATCACGTCTTGCGAGGATGCTGCATTGTTGAAGCGGATGGGTTGTCGTTAAGCCCATTGGGCCTTTTGAATGGGCCATCTCTCTAGACTGGGACTGTGAACCGTTAACACATAAAGGAATTGTGCCCTTAACATGACGGGTGCGATCATACCAGTGCTAATGCACCGGATCCCATCAGAACTCCGAAGTTAAGCGTGCTTGGGCGAGAGTAGTACTAGGATAGGTGACCCCCTGGGAAGTCCTCGTGTTGCACCCCTATTTTCAATTTTTTTTGCCCTGGTTAGGGTTGCCAAGATACTTTATCCACCAAATTTCTTTTACCGAATCCCATGGGACCTTGGACAAGACAACTCCGCTTCACGTAGAGGCTGGGCCCGCAAATCGAGGGCGTACGGCTTATGACAAGGTCTCTGTCGCTCCAGTGCCCATAACTTTTGATCCGTAAGGACTTACGCGATGCACAACATACCGTTGGAAAGCTCTCCAAGAGCTCTACAACGAAAACATCAAGCTTGCTTGCTATGCCCCTTTTTAAAGCCCAAAATCGAACGATTTCATCAGTTTTTGGCCACTTTTGTTCTTTTGCTTTGTTTTTCCATCCTTGATCGTACGTCGTGAGCTATTAAAAGGACGACAACGTTATTCGCGGGACAATAGAGGGCCCTACAACGCGTCAATATCACGTCTTACGAGGATGCTGTGTTGTTGAAGCCAATGGGTTGTTGTTAAGCCCATTGGGCCTTTTGAATGGACCATCTCTCTAGGCTGAGACTGTGAACCATTAACATATAAAGGAACTGTGCCCTCAACATGACGGGTGCGATCATACTAGCACTAATGCACCGGAACCCATCAAAACTCCGAAGTTAAGCATGCTTGGGCGAGAGTAGTACTAGGATGGGTGACCCCCTGGGAAGTCCTCGTGTTGCACCCCACTTTTCAATTTTTTTTGCCCTGGTTAGGGTTGCCGAGATACTTTATCCAACAAATTTCTATTACCGAATCCCACGGCACCTTGGACAAGACAACTTGGCTTCACATAAAGGCTGGGCCCGCAAACCGAGGGCGTCCGGCTTGTGACTAGGTCTCCGTCGCTCCGGTGCCCATAACTTTTGATCCGTAAGGACTTACGTCGCGCATAGCATACCGTTGGAAAGCTCTTTGAGAGATCTATGACGGAGGCAGCTTGTTTGCTCGATGTACCCCTTTTTGGAGCCCAAAATTGAACGTTTTCATCAGTAATTCAACATTTTTCTTCTTTTGCTCTGTTTTTCCGTCCCGCATCGTACGTCGTGAGCTATTAAAAGGACGACATCGTTACTCGTGAGACATTAGAGGGCCCTACAACACGTCGATATCACGTCTTGTGAGGATGCTGCGTTGTTGAAGTGGGTGGGTTGTCGTTAAGCCTATTGGGCCTTTTGAATGGGCCATCTCACAAGGCTAGGACTGTGAACCGTTAACACATAAAGGAATTGTGCCCTCAACATGACGGGTACGATAATACCAGCACTAATGCACCGGATCCCATCAGAACTTCTAAGTTAAGCGTACCTAGGCGAGAGTAGTACTACAATGGGCGACCCCGTGGGAAGTCCTTGTGTTGCACCCCCCTTTTCAATTTTTTTTCCCCTGGTTGGGGTTGCCAAGAGACTTTATCCACCAAATTTCTATTACCGAATCCCACGGCACTTTGGGCAAAACAACTTCACTTCACGTAGAGGCTGGGCCCGCAAACCGAGGGCGTAGGGCTTGTGACCAGGACTCCCTCGCTCCGGTGCCCATAACTTTTGATCCGTAAGGACTTACGTGGCGCACAGCATACTATTGGAAAGTTCTCCGAGAGCTCTACGGAGGAGGCAGCTAGCTTGCTCGTTGTGCCCATTTTCAGAGCCCAAAATCGAACGTTTTCATCAGTTTTCGGCCACTTTCCTTCTTTTGCTCTATTTTTCCATCCCGGATCGTACGTTGTGAGCTATTAAAAGGACGACAACGTTACTCGTGGGACATTAGAGGGCTCTACAACGCGTCGATATCACGTCTTGCAAGGATGCTGCGTTGTTGAAGTGGATGGGTTGTCGTTAAGCCCATTGGGCCTTTTGAATGGGCTATCTCTCTAGGCTGGGACTGTGAACCGTTAACACATAAAGGAATTGTGCCCTCAACATGACGGGTGCGATCATACCAGCACTAATGCACCGGATCCCATCAGAACTCCGAAGTTAAGCGTGTGAGGTCCGACCCCGAATAACGTGTGTTACCTTGATTTGGGTGCCATAGACCCCTAATTATATGCCCGACTTTGGATTACGTGTCTTGTCTTGGTTTTCGTTCATACCTTGTCCTACGTGCCTTGACCTAGAATAGTGTGCCCTAATCCTCGACTCACGTGCAGTACCTAGAAATACGTGCCCTGACCTCGATGTACGTGCATTACCTCAATTCGATTGCCCTAACCTTGAACTGCGTACCTTAACCTAGGTTTAAGAATCATACCTCGATTTGCGTGCATTACATTGAATTACGTGCCTTGTATTGGTTTACGTGCATTCACCTAGGATTACGTGCATTAGTCTTGAAGTTCGTGTCTTACCTCGTAGTTTGTGTCTACTTCGTGTTCGTGCCCTGTATTGATTTCTGTGTGTGTCTCATAGTGCGTGCCCTAGACTTAGGAAAGCATGCCCGCACGCTATTCAATAAAGAATCCTACACAAAGTACTAGACTATAAAATAATCCTACAAGCACCACTAACTACTATTATAATCCTAATTCAAATCTCTACAAAATCCACTAACACCTAAATATTATATTTTAAACTCACTACAAGACAAAATCTCACAAACCTCTAAACATATCCTATATTCTATTCTACCTAAAATCCCTAAATACCCAACATTCTCTTACACACATGTTAAAACAATTCAAAAGATGACACAAATCTGAATTTTTGCATGCCCAAGGCCAACATATGCATCAACTTTTGCAAAAGCCTCATTTTTCTCTCATTTCTCTCACTTTCCTCACATTTTCTCTCTCTCCCTCTCACTCTCTCTCTCCATTTCGGTTTTGGCTGAGTTCTCTCCACCTCTTAGCTCATCTTCATCATCCTATGGTGCATCAAGACAAACCACAAGCAAAGAAACTCACCCAAGCAAGCTAGGATGCAAGAAACACATATGCAAGTATTTTGAGTCACCATTTTCGGCCTTGGTGAGTTTTTAAGCTTCCATTTCTTTTCTTCTTGTTCTAACCTCATGCATGTGCTAAGAGATTGATCACTAAGCTAGGAAAAATAGAAAAAAGCTAGTTGGAATCTCGGCTAAGCAAGAAGAAGAAGAGATTTGTGCTTCAACAAGGTTTTGAGCATTTTTTGGGTTGATTGCAAAGGTGAGGGTTAAAACCTTTTGAAAACTCTTCAAAATTTCACATGCATGCTCATAAATGTGTGTATTTGCTTCTGTACTTGAGATATATGGTCGTTCATAAGCTTAAACAACCATGCATGGCAAGATCTTGGCTTGAAAATGATGCTAGGTGAAGTCGAAATTGTTGACAGCTCTCTGACCAGTCTGTTCGAGGTAAGTTTAGCTAAGCAAATGATGTTGAAAATGCTTGAAAATTGGTACGTGACTATTTGGACAGTTTTGAACATTTTTCCCAGAAATAGGCCGAAGCTAATTTTGCCTCTAAGGTCCTCAAAATGGAAAATCTTTAAAATGTGACCAAATCTGGAAATCTGGAAAAATGAAGCAGGTTTTGGCAGATGCACTGACCTTGTGGAACGAACCATATTTGACTTCGTAAATGATTTCCAAAATGCATGAAATTTGGTGTGCTTCTATATTTTTCAGTTCTAGACAATTTTGTCAGAAATGGACCAAGGCTAAAACTGACACTAAGGACCTCAAAAACGTTAATTTCTGGAAAGTGTGCAAATCTGGATAGTTTTGTGCTATTCCACTGTTTTGGCTATATCTAACGATCCCGAACTCCAATTGATGCAAGGTTTGTTTCTGATTTTAGTTAACTTCTTAAGATTTAATTTGAAATCTTATTCACTGAATTTGGATATTGTTTGCTTATCCGATTGATTGTGATAAGACAGCCTATTGCAGTAAGGGTTTCACTTAATGTTGTGCTTAGAAAAATTGTTGTGACTCCTCTTGTTGAATTAAATGCTTGGGATTGTAGCTACGGGATGTTGTGTGGACTGTTTTGAATGTTTGAGGATGTTGAATTAAATGATGCATGGTTTGAGATTGACTTTGAGTTGGGTTGAGGCTCAAATTGCACGAATATACATGAAATGGAAACCCTAATGACTAGGTAGTTTTGCTAGGTATTGCTCATTTGGATATTGTGTGGAAATTATATGCTTAGTGGGCTGCCCGTAAATGTCTTATGACTTCAAATGTGATTTTGACCATTGCATGTGATAAATAAGCTTTTCTTGCACCCGAACCCATGATTGACGTCATTTCATGTTGAATAATCTTATCACTTGATCACGTGGGCTTCTTGATGAGTTATATGGCCTGTTTTACATGTGTTACATGGCTGCTCGTTTAATTTTCATATAACTCTATATGCCTTTCAAGTGAAATTTCCTGTCTTATCATGCCCTGCTTGATTACCTGTCAATGTGCAATCTTATGATTGTCCGGAGGCACCCTACTTTGTTGTCCTCCTACAGTGATATTTTACCTGTTTTATCGTGCCCTGCTTGTTTACTTGGTCAATGTGCAATCTTATAACTATCCGGAGGCAACCGACTTTGTTGTCCTCCTACTGTGATATATTACTTGTCATAAATGTGCATTGCATACAAGGTTGCAACCTTTCCTGTCGGCATGGTAGCGATCACGCACACCGGGCGGCATCGGGCTTGCCGGTGCACCCGTGACTACCATGGTCCCATTCCCTCTCTCGCTTGGGGGCTAGACTTCCTCAGAGAGTTGGGTCGTAGGATTTCGGGGTACATCCGGAGTACACCCACCTGGCGTGTTTGGGGGATGATTTGAAGTCGGTCGCAACTTCTGATTCTGAAACTGATCTGGGAACAAAAGCTCATTGTATCCTTTTTACTATCTGTGTAAGTACTCTCGCTTGGTTCCTAGAGAACCTCGGGGAGGAAAGACCGGTATTTCTGTTTCTGTACTTATATTATTGTTATATTCATGCTTGCAAAAGGATTTTCATAAGTTGAACCGGAAAATGAGTTTCAAAACTTATTTCTCGTTCCCCCTCGCTGAGTTCATTAGGACTCACCCTCTTTTTTATCACATGTGAAGAAGAACAGGTACAGGTACCCGAGGACAACGTGCCTAGCGATGATTCCTAGGAGTGATTGTCTGTCCCTACGTGCTTTTGTGGTTTGCCTGAAAGGGGTTGCTATATGGATATTGTGTTTGATTGTAAAATGTTCATTTTATTTATGTAAATGACCCCGTTGTAATTTGGGTCTAATTCTGGGATTGTACTATCTACAACCGGACGAACTTTTATTTGGTTGTTTGCTTTCGTTTTCTTGATTAGTAGTTGTCGTAGGTAGTCAAACCACTAGATGAACAATCAACTAAGTTAATTCTATCAAATTTTACCTAGGTGCTCATTTGCAAACTAAAGGATAATAGGTACTTGTATGATAGGAAATTGACAAATAAATAGGACATAGTTATCATGTTAGGCTTATTAACCAAACGAGACTTTCAAGATAAACTAGTAGGCAAATCGGTTGGTGGCAAATAAGAGTCTCTAATAGAATTGGATTAATGATTGGAATAATTGAGGCGTTTAGAGAATTAGGCCTAACCAAAGAGACCAATTACAACCGTTATGCTGCCGATTTTCTGGAAAAACTTGGAGTTTAGATTAAAACGATAAGTGTTAAATCTTCATGAACGGTTAAGTATGTAACATGTCCTGAACATTTAGATCACACCCTAGTCTAACCTTATAGGCCGAGGATGGTGCGTCTTTTAAGCGGATGGGTTGTCGTTAAGCCCATTGGGCCTTTTGAATGGGCCATCTCTCTAGGCTGGGACTGTGAACCATTCACGCATAAAGGAATTGTGCCCTCAACATGACGGGTGCAATCATACCAGCACTAATGCACCGGATCCCATAAGAACTCCGAAGTTAAGCGTGTTTGATCGAGAGTAGTACTAGGATGGGTGACCCCCTGGGAAGTCCTCGTGTTGCACCCCCATTTTCAATTTTTTTGGCCCTGGTTAGGGATGCCAAGATACTTTATCCACCAAATTTCTATTACCGAATCCCACGGCACCTTGGACAAGACAACTTCACTTCACGTAGAGGCTGGGCCCACTAACCGAGGGTGTAGGGCTTGTGACCAGGTCTCCGTCGCTCCGGTACCCATAAATTTTGATCCGTAAGGACTTACGCGGCGCACAGTATACCGTTGGAAAGCTCTCCGAGAGCTCTACGACAGAGGTAGCTAGCCTGCTCACTGTGCCGCTTTATGGAGCCCAAAATCGAACGTTTTCATCAGTTTCTGGCCACTTTTCTTCTTTTGCTCTGTTTTTCCTTCCCGGATCGTACGTCGTGAGCTATTAAAAGGATGACAACGTTACTCGCGGGACATTGGAGGGCCCTACAATGCGTCCATATCACGTCTTGCGAGGATGCTGCGTTGTTGAAGCGGATGGGTTGTCGTTAAGCCCATTGGGCCTTTTGAATAGGTCATCTCTCTAGACTGGACTGTGAACCGTTAACACATAAAGGAATTGTGCTGTCAACATGACGGGTGCGATAATACTAGCACTAATGCACCGGATCCCATCAGAACTCCGAAGTTAAGCGTGCTTGGACGAAAGTAGTACTAGGATGGGTGACTGCCTGGGAAGTCCTCATGTTGCACCCCCCTTTTCAATTTTTTTTGCCCAAGTTATGGTTGCCAAGATACTTTATCCACCAAATTTCTATTACCGAAACCCATGGCACCTTGGACAAGACAACTTCCCTACACGTAGAGGCTGGGCCCGCAAACCGAGGGCGTACGGCTTGTGACAAGGTCTCCATTGCTTCGGTGCCCATAACTTTTGATCCGTAAGGACTTACACGGCGCACAGCATACCGTTGGAAAGCTCTCCGAAAGCTCTACGACGGAGGCAGCTAGCTTGCTCACTGTGCCCTTTTTGGAGCCCAAAATCGAACGTTTTCATCAGTTTTCTGCCACTTTTCTTCCTTTACTATGTTTTTCTGTCCCGGATTGTACGTCGTGAGCTATTAAAAGGATGAAAACGTTACTCGCGGGACATTAGAGGGCCCTACAACGCGTCGATATCACGTCTTGTGAGGATGCTGCGTTGTAAAAGCGGATGGGTTGTCGTTAAGCCCATTGGGCCTTTTGAATGGGCCATCTCTCTAGGCTGGGACTGTGAACCGTTAACACATAAAGGAATTGTGTCCTCAATATGACGGGTGCGATCATACCATTACTAATGCACCGGATCCCAACAGAACTCTGAAGTTAAGCGTGCTTGGGCGAGAGTAGTACTAGGATGGGTGACCCCCTGGGAAGTCCTCGTGTTGCACCCCCCTTTTCAATTTGTTTTGCCCTGGTTAGGTTGCCAAGATACTTTATCAACCAAATTTCTATTATCGAATCCCACGGCACCTTGGACAAGACAACTTCTTGTCACGTAAAGGCTGGGCCCGCAAACCGAGGGCATAGGGCTTGTGACTAGGTCTCCGTCGCTCCGGTGACCATAACTTTTGATCCGTAAGGACTTACGCGGTGCACAGCATACCGTTGGAAAGCTCTCCAAGAGCTCTACGACGGAGGCAGCCAACTTGCTCGCTATGACCATTTTTGGAGCCCAAAATCGAACGTTTTCATCAGTTTTTGGCCACTTTTCAACTTTTGCTCTGTTTTTCCATCCCTGATCGTACGTCGTGAGCTATTAAAAGGACGAAAATGTTACTCGCGGGACATTAGAGGGCCATACAACGCGTCGATATCACGTCTTGCAAGAATGCTGCGTTGTTGAAGCAGATGGGTTGTCGTTAAGCCTATTGGGCCTTTTGAATGGGCCATCTCTCTAGGCTGGGACTGTGAATTGTTAGCACATAAAAGAATTGTGCCCTCAACATGACGGGTGCGATCATACCAGCACTAATGCACCGGATCCCATAAGAACTCCGAAGTTAAGCGTGCTCGAGCGAGAGTGGTACTACGATGGGTGACCCCCTTGTGAAGTCCTTGTGTTGCACCCCCCTTTTCAATTTTTTTTGCCCTGGTTAGGGTTGCAAAGATACTTTATCCACGAAATTTCTATTACCGAATCCCACGGCACGTTGGACAAGACAACTTCGCTTCACGTAGAGGCTGGGCCTGCAAACCGAGGGCATAGGGCTTGTGATCAGGTCTCTGTCGCTCTAGTACCCATAACTTTTGATCCATATGGACTTACGCAATGCACAGCATACCGTTGGAAAGCTCTCCGAGAGCTCTACGACAGAGGCAGCTAGCCTGCTCACTCTGCCCGTTTTTGGAGACCAAAATCAAACATTTTCATCAATTTTCGGCAAATTTTCTTCTTCTGCTCCATCCCGGACCGTACGTCGTGAGCTATTAAAAGGACGACAACGTTACTCGCAGGTACATCAGAGGGCCCTACAACACGTCTTGCGAGGATGCTGTGTTGTTGAAGCAGATGGGTTGTCGTTAAGCCCATTGGGCCTTTTGAATGGGCCATCTCTCTAGGCTGGGACTGTGAATCGTTAACACGTAAAGGAATTGTGCCCTCAACATGACGGGTGCGATCATACCAGCACTAATGCACCAGATCCCATAAGAACTCCGAAGTTAAACGTGCTTGGGCGAGAGTAGTACTAGGATGGGTGACTCCATGGGAAGTCCTCTTGTTGCACCCCCCTTTTCAATTTTTTTTGCCCTGGTTAGGGTTGCCAAGATACTTTATCCACAAAATTTCTATTACCGAATCCCACGGCACCTTGGACAAGACAACTTCGCTTCACGTAGAAGCTGGGCCTGCAAACCGAGGGCAGAGGGCTTGTGACCAGGTCTTCGTCGCTCCGGTGCCCATAACTTTTGATCCGTAAGGACTTGGGCAGCGCACAACATACCGTTGGAAAGTTCTCTGATAGCTCTACGACAGAGGTAGCAAGCCTGCTCACTGTGCCCATTTTTTGAGCCCAAAATCGAACATTTTCAATTGTTTTCGGCCACTTTTCTTCTTTTGCTCAGTTTTTTCGTCTCGGATCGTACGTCTGAGCTATTAAAAGGACGACAACGTTACTCGCGGGTACATTAGAGGTTCCTACAACATGTCTTGCGAGGATGCTGCGTTGTTGAAGCGGATGGGTTATCGTTAATCCCATTGGGCCTTTTGAATGGGCCATCTCTCTAGGCTCGGACTGTGAACTGTTAACACATAAAGGAATTGTGCCCTCATCATGACGGATGCGATCATACCAGTACTACTGCACCAGATCCCACTAGAACTCCAAAGTTAAGCGTGCTTGGGCGAGAGCAGTACTAGGATGGGTGACCCCCTGTGAAGTCCTCGTGTTGCACCCCCATTTTCAATTTTTTTTGCCCTGGTTAGGGTTGCCAAGATAATTTATCCACCAAATTTCTATTACCGAATCCCACGGCACCTTGGACAAGACAACTTCGCTTCACGTAGAGGCTGGGCCCGCAAACCGAGGGCATAGGGCTTGTGACCAAGTCTCCGTCGGTCCGGTGCCCATAACTTTTGATCCGTAAGGACTTACGCGGCGCAAAGCATACCGTTGGAAAGCTCTTTGAGAGCTCTACGACGGAGGCAGCCAACCTACTCGCTGTGCCCCTTTTTGGAGCCCAAAATCGAACGTTTTCATCAGTTTTTGGCCATTTTTCTTCATTTATTATGTTTTTCAATCCCGGATTGTACGTCGTGAGCTATTAAAAGGAAGACAACGTTACTCGCCGGACATTATAGGGCCATACAATGCATCGATATCACGTCTTGTGAGGATACTGCGCTGATGAAGCAGATGGGTTGTCGTTAAGCCCATTGGGCCTTTTGAATGGGCCATCTCTCTAGTCTGGGACTGTGAACCGTTAACACATAAAGGAATTGAGCCCTCAACATGACGGGTGTGATCATACCAGCACTAATGCACCGGATCCCATCATAACTCTGAAGTTAAGCGTGCTTGGGCGAAAGTAGTACTAGGATGGGTGACCCCCTAGGAAGTCCTCGTGTTGCACCCCCTTTTTCAATTTTTTTTGCCCTGGTTAGGGTTGCCAAGATAATTTATCCACTAAATTTCTATTACCGAATCCCACGGCACCTTGGACAAGAGAAGTTCGCTTCACGTAGCGGCTGGGCCTGCAAACCCAGGGCGTAGGGCTTGTGACCAGGTCTCCATCGCTCCGGTGCCCATAACTTTTGATCCGTAAGGACTTACGTGGTGCACAGCATACCGTTGGAAAGCTCTTCTAGAGCTCTACGACGGAGATGGCTAGCCTTCTCTATGTGCCCAATTTTGGAGCCCAAAATCTAATGTTTTCTTCAGTTTTCGGCCATTTTTCTTCTTTTGCTCTGTTTTTTCATCCCGGATCGTAAGTCGTGAGCTATTTAACGAACGACAACATTACTCGCTGGACATTAGGGGACCATACAATGCGTTGATATCACGTCTTGTGAGGATGCTACGTTGTTGAAGCAGATGGGTTGTCGTTAAGCCCATTGGGCCTTTAGAATGGGCCATCTCTCTAGGCTGGGACTGTGAACCGTTAACACATAAAGGAATTGTGCCATCAACATGACGGGTGCGGTCATACCAGCACTAATGCACCGGATCCCATCAGAACTCCGAAGTTAAGCGTGCTTGGGCGAGAGTAGTACTACGATGGGTTACCCCTTGGGAAGTCCTCGTGTTGCACCCCACTTTTCAATTTTTTTGCCCTGGTTAGGGTTGCCAAGATACTTTATCCACCAAATTTTTATTACCTAATCCCACAGCACCTTGGACAAGACAACTTCGCTTCACGTAGAGGCTGGGCCCGCAAACCGAGGGCGTAGGGCTAGTGACTAGGTCTCCATCGCTCTGGTGCCCATACCTTTTGATCCGTAAGGACTTACGCGCTGCACAGCATACCGTTGGAAAGCTCTCCGAGAGCTCTACGACGGAGGCAGCTAGCTTGCACGCTGTGCCCCTTTTTGGAGCCCAATATCGAACGTTTTCATCAGTTTCGGGCTACTTTTCTTCTTTTGCTCTGTTTTTCCGTCCCGGATTGTACGTCGTGAGCTGTTAAAAGGGCGACAACCTTACTCGCGGCACATTAGAGGACCCTACAATGGGTCAATATCACGTCTTGCGAGAATGCTGCGTTGTTGAAGTGGATGGGTTGTCGTTAAGCCCATTGGGCCTTTTGAATGGGCCATATCTCTAGGCTGGGACTGTGAACCGTTAACACATAAAGGAATTGAGCCCTCAACATGACGGGTGTGATCATACTAGCACTAATGCACCGGATCCCATCAGAACTCCGAAGTTAAGCGTGCTTGGGCGAAAGTAGTACTAGGATGGGTGACCCCCTAGGAAGTCCTGGTGGTGCACCCCCTTTTTCAATTTTTTTTGCCCTGGGTAGGGTTGGCAAGGTAATTTATCCACTAAATTTCTATTACCGAATCCCACGGCACCTTGGACAAGAGAAGTTCGCTTCACGTAGCGGCTGGGCCTGCAAACCCAGGGCGTAGGGCTTGTGACCAGGTCTCCATCGCTCCGGTGCCCATAACTTTTGATCCGTAAGGACTTACGTGGTGCACAGCATACCGTTGGAAAGCTCTTCTAGAGCTCTACGACGGAGATGGCTAGCCTTCTCTATGTGCCCAATTTTGGAGCCCAAAATCTAATGTTTTCTTCAGTTTTCGGCCATTTTTCTTCTTTTGCTCTGTTTTTTCATCCCGGATCGTAAGTCGTGAGCTATTTAACGAACGACAACATTACTCGCTGGACATTAGGGGACCATACAATGCGTTGATATCACGTCTTGTGAGGATGCTACGTTGTTGAAGCAGATGGGTTGTCGTTAAGCCCATTGGGCCTTTAGAATGGGCCATCTCTCTAGGCTGGGACTGTGAACCGTTAACACATAAAGGAATTGTGCCATCAACATGACGGGTGCGGTCATACCAGCACTAATGCACCGGATCCCATCAGAACTCCGAAGTTAAGCGTTTTTGGGCGAGAGTAGTACTACGATGGGTTACCCCTTGGGAAGTCCTCGTGTTGCACCCCACTTTTCAATTTTTTTGCCCTGGTTAGGGTTGCCAAGATACTTTATCCACCAAATTTTTATTACCTAATCCCACAGCACCTTGGACAAGACAACTTCGCTTCACGTAGAGGCTGGGCCCGCAAACCGAGGGCGTAGGGCTAGTGACTAGGTCTCCATCGCTCTGGTGCCCATACCTTTTGATCCGTAAGGACTTACGCGCTGCACAGCATACCGTTGGAAAGCTCTCCGAGAGCTCTACGACGGAGGCAGCTAGCTTGCACGCTGTGCCCCTTTTTGGAGCCCAATATCGAATGTTTTCATTAGTTTTCGGCCACTTTTCTTCTTTTGCTCTATTTTTCCGTCCCGGATCGTACATCGTGAGCTATTAAAATGACGACAACTTTGGTCGCGGGACATTAGACGGCCCTACAACGTGTCATTATAACGTCTTACGAGGATATTGCGTTGTTGAAGCGGATGGGTTGTCGTTAAGCCCATTGGGCCTTTTGAATGGGCCATATCTCTAGGCTGGGACTGTGAACCGTTAACACATAAAGGAATTGTGCCCTCAACATGACGGGTGCGATCATACCAGCACTAATGCACCGGATCCCATTAAAACTCCGAAGTTAAGCGTGCTTGGCGAGAGTAGTACTAGGATGGGTGACCCCCTAGGTAGTCCTCGTGTTGCACCCCCCTTTTCAATTTTTTTTGCCCTGGTTAGGGTTGCCAAGATACTTTATCCACCAAATTTCTATTACCGGATCCCACGGCACCTTGGACAAGACAACTTCGCTTCACGTAGAGGCTGGGCCCGCAAACCGAGGGCGTCGGGCTTGTGACCAGGTCTCCGTCGCTCCGGTGCCCATAACTTTTGATCCGTAAGGACTTACGCGGCGCAAAGCATACCTTTGAAAAGCTCTCGGAGAGCTCTACGACGGAGGCAGGCAACCTACTCGCTGTGTCCATTTTTGGAGACCAAAATCGAACGTTTTCATCAATTTTTTGCCATTTTTCTTCTTTTGCTATGTTTTTCCATCCCGGATCGTACGTCGTGAGCTATTAAAAGGACGACAACGTTACTCGTGGGACGTTAGAGGGCCATACAACGCGTCGATATCACATCTTGCGAGGATGCTGCGTTGTTGCAGCGGATGGGTTGTGGTTAAGCCTATTGGGCATTTTGAATAGGCCATCTCACAAGGCTGGGACTGTGAACCGTTAACACATAAAGGAATTGTGCCCTCAACATGACAGGTTCGATAATACCGACACTAGTGCACCGGATCCCATCAGAACTCCGAAGTTTAGCGTGCTTAGGCGAGAGTAGTACTACGACGGGTGACCCCCTGGGAAGTCGTCGGTTTGTACCCCCCTTTTCAATTTTTT
Source organism: Ehretia macrophylla (assembly GCA_037974665.1). NCBI lineage: Eukaryota > Viridiplantae > Streptophyta > Magnoliopsida > Boraginales > Ehretiaceae > Ehretia > Ehretia macrophylla. Next base: position 3,601,893 of record CM075773.1, read on the forward strand.
TTGCCCTGGTTGAGGTTGCGAAGAGACTTCATCCACCAAATTTCTATTACCGAATCCCACGGCACCTTGGGTAAAACAACTTCACTTCACGTAGAGGCTGGGCCCGCAAACCGAGGTCGTAGGGCTTGTGACTAGGTCTCCGTCGCTCCGGTGCCCATAACTTTTGATCCGCAAGGACTTACGCGGCGCACAGCATACCGTTGGAAAGCTCTCCGAGAGCTCTATGACGGAGGCAGCTAGCTTGCTCGTTTTGCCCATTTTTGGAGCCCAAAATCAAATGTTTTCATTAGTTTTCGGCCACTTTCCTTTTTTTGCTCTATTTTTCCTTCCTGGATCGTACGTCGTGAGCTACTAAAAGAACGACAACGTTACTCCCGGGACATTAGAGGGCGCTATAACGCATCGATATCACGTCTTGCAATGATGCTGCGTTGTTGAAGCGGATGGGTTTTCGTTAAGCCCATTGGTCCTTTTGAATGGGCCATCTCTCTAGGCTGGGACTGTGAACCGTTAACACATAAATGAATTGTGCCCTCAACATGACAGGTGCGATCATACCAGCACTAATGCACTGGATCCCATCAGAACTCCGAAGTTAAGCGTGCTTAGGCGAGAGTAGTACTTGGATGGGTGACCTCCTAGGAAGTCCTCATGTTGCACCCCCCTTTTCAATTTTTCTTGCCCTGGTTAGCGTTGCCAAGATGCTTTATCCACCAAATTTCTATTACCGAATACCACGGCACCTTGGACAAGACAACTTCGATTCGCGTAGAGGCTGGGCCCGCAAACCGAGGACGTAGGGCTTGTGGCCTGGTCTCCGTCGCTCCGATGCCCATTACTTTTGATCCGTATGGACTTACGTGGAGCATAGCATACCGTTGGAAAGCTCTCCTTGAGCTCTATGACAGAGGCAGCTAGCTTGCTCGATGTGCCCATTTTGGGAGCCCAAATTCGAATGTTTTCATCAGTTTTCGGCCACTTTCCTTCTTTTGCTCTATTTTTCCGTCTCGGATCGTACGTCATGAGCTATTAAATGGACGACAACGTTACTTGCGGGACATTAGAGGTCCCTACAACGCTTCAATATCACGTCTTGCGAGGATGCTGTGTTGTTGAAGCGGATGGGTTGTCGTTAAGCCCATGGGGCCTTTTGAATTGGCCATCTCTCTAGGCTGGGACTGTGAACCGTTAACACATAAAGGAATTGAGCCCACAACATGACGGCTGTGATCATACCAGCACTAATGCACCGGATCCACTCAGAACTCCGAAGTTAAGCGTGCTTGGGCGAGAGTAGTACTAGGATGGGTGACCCCCTGGGAAGTCCTCGTGTTGCACCCCTCTTTTCAATTTTTTTCCCTGGTTAGTGTTGCCAAGATACTTTATCCACCAAATTTCTATTACCGAACCCCAAGGCACCTTGGACAAGACAACTTCGCTTCACGTAGAGGCTGGGCCCGCAAACCGAGGGCGTAGGGCTTGTGCCCAGGTCTCCGTCGCTCTGGTGCCCATAACTTTTGATCCATAATGACTTACGCGGCGCACAGCATACCGTTGGAAAGCTCTCCGAGAGCATTACGACGAAGGCAGCTAGCCTGCTCGATGTGCCCATTTTTGGAGCACAAAATTGAACGTTTTCATTAGTTTTTGCCCATTTTTCATCTTTAGCTCTGTTTTTCCGTCCCGGATCATACGTCGTGAGCTATTAAAACGATCACAAAGTTACTCGTGGAACATTAAAGGGCCCTACAATGCGTCGATATCACGTCTTGCGAGGATGCTGCGTTGTTGAAGCGGATGGGTTGTCGTTAAGCCCATTGGGCCATTTGAATGGGCGATCTCTCTATGTTGAGACTGTGAACGGTTAACACAGAAAGGAATTGTGCCCTCAACATGACGGGGGTGATCATACCAGTACTAATGCACCGGATCCCATCAGAACTCCGATGTTAAGCGTGCTTGGGCGGGAGTAGTACTAGGATGGGTGACCCCCTGGGAAGTCCTCGTGTTGTACCCCCCTTTTCAATTTTTTTTAACCAGGTTAGGGTTGCCAAGATACTTTATCTACCAAATTTCTATTACCGAATCCTAAGGCACCTTGGACAAGACAACTTTGCTTCACGTAGAAGCTGGGCCTGCAAACCAAGGGCGTAGGGCTTATGACCAGGTCTCCGTCGATCCGGTGCCTACAACTTTTGATCCGTAAGGAGTTACGCGGTGCACAACATACCGTTGGAAAGCTCTTCGAGAGCTCTACGACGGAGGTAGCAAGCTTGCTTGCGTGCCCATTTTTGGAGCCCAATTTTTCCATCCTGGATCGTACGTCGTGAGCTATTAAAAGGACGACAACGTTACACGCAGGACATTAGAGGGCCCTACAACGTGTCGATATCACGTCTTGTTAGGATGCAGCATTGTTGAAGCGGATGGGTTGTCGTTAAGCCCATGGGGCCTTTTGAATGGGGCATCTCTCTAGGCTGGGACTGTGAACCGTTAACACATAAAGGAATTGTGCCCTCAACATGACGGGTTCGATCATACCGGCACTAATGCACCGGATCCCATCAGAACTCCGAAGTTAAGTGTGCTTGGGCGAGAGTAGTACTAGGATGGGTGACCCCCTGGGAAGTCCTCGTGTTGCACCCCCCTTTTCAATTTTTTTTGCCCTGGTTAAGGTTGCCAAGATACTTTATCCACCAAATTTCTATTACCGAATCCCATGGCACCTTGGACAAGACAACTTCGCTTCAAGTAGAGGCTGGGCCAGCAAACCGAGGGCGTACGGCTTGAGACCAGGTCTCTGTCGCTCCGGTGCCCATAACTTTGGATCCGTAAGGACTTACGTGGCGCACATCATATTGTTGGAAAGCTCTCCGAGAGATCTACGACGAAGGCAGCTAGCCTGCTCACTATGCCCCTTTTTGGAGCCCAAAATCGAATGTTTTCATCAGTTTTTGGCCACTTTTCTTCTTTTGCTCTATATTTTCATCCCATATCGTACATCGTGAGCTATTAAAAGGACGACTACGTCACTCATGGGACATTACAAGGCCATACAACGTGTCAATATCACGTCTTGCGAGGATGCTATATTGTTGAAGTAGATGGGTTGTGGTTAAGCCTATTGGGCCTTTTGAATGGGCCATCTCTCTAGGCTGGAACTGTAAACCGTTAACACATAAAGGAATTGAGCCCTCAACATGACGGCTGTGATCATACCAGCACTAATGCACCGGATCCACTCAGAACTCCGAAGTTAAGCGTGCTTGGGCGATAGTAGTACTATGATGGGTGACCCCCTGGGAAGTCCTTGTGTTGCACCCATCTTTTCAAATTTTTTTGCCCTGGTTAGGGTTGCCAAGATACTTTATCCACCAAATTTCTTTTAGCGAATCCCACGGCACCTTGGACAAGAAAACTTCGCTTCACGTTGAGGCTGGGTCCACGAACCGAGGGCGTAGGGCTTGTGACCAGGTCTCCGTCGCTCTGGTGCCCATAACTTTTGATCCATATGGACTTAAGCAGCGCACAACATACCGTTGGAAAGCTCTCCGAGAGATCTACGACAGAGGTAGCTGGCCTGCTCGATGTGCCCATTTTTGGAGCCCAAAATCAAATGTTTTCATTAGTTTTCGTGCATTTTTCATCTTTTGCTCTATTTTTCCGTCCCGAATCAAACGTCGTGATCTATTAAAAGGACGACAAAGTTACTCGTGGAACATTACAGGGCCCTACAACGCGTCGATATCACATCTTACGAGGATGCTGCGTTGTTGAAGCGGATGGGTTATCGTTAAGCCCATTGGGACTTTTGAATGGGCCATATCTCTAGGCTGGGACGGTGAATCGTTAACACAGAAAGGAATTGTGCCCTCAACATGAGGGGTGCGATCATACCAGCACTAATGCACCGGATCCCATCAGAACTTCGAAGTTAAGCGTGCTTGAGCATGAGTAGTACTAGGATAGGTGACCCCCTGGGAAGTCCTCGTGTTGCACCCCACTTTTCAATTTTTTTCCCTGGTTAGTGTTGCCAAGATACTTTATCCACCAAATTTCTATTACCGAACCCCAAGGCACCTTGGACAAGACAACTTCACTTCACGTAGAGGCTAGGCCCGCAAACAGAGGGCGTACGGCTTATGACCAAGTATCCGTCACTCCGATGCCCAAAACTTTTGATCCGTAAGGACTTACGCGACGCATAGCATACTGTTGGAAATCTCTCCTAGTGCTCTACAACGGATACAACAAAAATGCTTGTTGTGCCCCTTTTTGGAGCCCAAAATCGAACGTTTTCATCAGTTTTCGGCCACTTTTATTCATTTGCTCTGTTTTTCCGTCCTTGATCATACGTCGTGAGCTATTAAAAGGACGACAATGTTATTCGCCGGACATTAGAGGGCCCTACAACTCGTCAATATCACATCTTGCGAGGATGCTACGTTTTTGAAGCAGATGGGTTGTCGTTAAGCCCATTGGGCCTTTTGAATGGGCCATCTCTCTAGGCTGAGACTGTGAACCGTTAACATATAAAGGAATTGTGCCCTCAACATGACAGGTGTGATCATACCAGCACTAATGCACCGGATCCCATCAGAACTCCGAAGTTAAGCGTGCTTGGGCGAGAATAATACTTGGATGGGTGACCCCTTGGGAAGTCCTCGTGTTGCACCCCACTTTTCAATTTTTTTTTCCCTGGTTAGGGTTGCCATGATACTTTATCCAACAAATTTCTATTACCGAATCCCACGGCACCTTGGACAAGACAACTTCGCTTCACATAAAGCCTGGGCCCGCAAACCGAGGGCGTACGGCTTGTGACCAGGTCTCGTCGCTCCGGTGCCCATAACTTTTGATCCGTAAGGACTTACGCGGCGCACAGCATACCATTGGAAAGCTCTCCGACAGCTCTATGACTGAGGCAGCTCGTTTGCTCGTTGTACCCCTTTTTGTAGCCCAAAATCGAACGTTTTCATCAGTTTCCAGCCACTTTTCTTCTTTTGCTCTGTTTTTCCGTCCCGGATTGTAAGTCGTGAGCTTTTAAAAGGACGACAACGTTACTCGCGGGACATTAGAGGGCCCCACAATGCGTCGATATCACATCTTGCGAGGATGCTGCGTTGTTGCAGTGGATGGGTTGTCGTTAAGCCTATTGGGCCTGTTGAATGGGCCATCTCACAAGGCTGGGACTGTGAATCGTTAACACATAAAGGAAATGTGCCCTCAACATGACGGGTGCGATAATACCAGCACTAATGCACCGGATCCCATCAGAACTTCGAAGTTAAGCGTGCTTGGGCTAGAGTAGTACTACGATGGGTGACCCCCTGGGAAGTCTTCGTGTTGCATCCCCCTTTTTAATTTTTTTGCCCTGGTGGGGGTTGCAAAGAGACTTTATCCACCAAATTTTTATTACCGAATCCCACGGCATCTTGGGCAAAACAACTTCACTTCACGTAGAGGCTGGGCCAGCAAACCTAAGGCCTAGGGCTTGTGACCAGGTCTCCGTCGCTCCGGTGCCCATAACTTTTGATCCGCAAGGACTTACGCGGCGCACAGAATACCGTTAGAAACCTCTCCAAGTGCTCTACGACGGAGGCAGCCAACCTGCTCGCTGTGCCCTTTTTGTAGCCCAAAATCGAACGTTTTCATCAGTTTTTGGACACTTTTGTTCTTTAGCTCTGTTTTTCCGTCCCGGATCGTATGTCGTGAGCTATTAAAAGGACGACAATGTTACTCGCGGGAGATTAGATGGGTTGTGGTTAAGTCTATTGGGCCTTTTGAATGGGCCATCTCTCTAGGCTGGGACTGTGAACCGTTAACACATAAAGGACTTGTGCCCTCAACATGACGGGTGCGATCATACCAGTACTAATGCACCGGATCTGATTAGAACTCCGAAGTTAAGCGTGCCTGGGCAAGAGTAGTACTACGATGGGTGACACCCTGGGAAGTCCTCGTGTTGCACCCCACTTTTCAATTTTTTTTGCCCTGGTTAGGGTTGCCAAGATACTTTATCCGCCAAATTTCTATTACCGAATCCCATGACACCTTGGACAAGACAACTTCGCTTCATGTAGAGGCTGGGCCCGCAAACCGAGGGCGTAGGGCTTGTGACCACGTCTCCGTCGCTCTGGTGCCCATAACCTTTGATCCATAAGAACTTACACGCCCCACAGCATACTGTTGGAAAGCTCTCCTAGAGTTCTACGACGGAGGCTGCTAGCCTGCTCGATGTTCCCATTTTTGGAGCCCAAAATTGAACGTTTTCATCACTTTTTGGCCATTTCTCTTCTTTTGCTCTGTTTTTCCGTCTCAGATCGTACGTCGTGAACTATTAAAAGGACGACAACGTTACTCGCGGAACATTAGAGGGCCCTACAAGGCATCGATATCACGTCTTGCGAGGATGCTGCGTTGTTGAAGCGGATGGGTTGTCGTTAAGCCCATTGGGCCTTTTGAATGGGCCATCTCTCTAGACTGGGACTGTGAACCGTTAACACATAAAGCAATTGTGCCCTCAACATGATGGGTGCTATGATACCAGCACTAATGCACTGGATCCCATCAGAACTCCGATGTTAAGCGTGCTTGGGCAAGAGTAGTACTAGGATTGGTGACCCCCTGGGTAGTCCTCGTGTTGCACCCCACTTTTCAATTTTTTTTGCCCTAGTTAGGGTTGCCAAGATACTTTATACACCAAATTTCTCTTACCGAATCCCACGGAACCTTGGACAAGACAACTTCGCTGCACGTAGAGGCTGGGCCTGCAAACCGAGGGCGTAGGGCTTGTGACCAGGTCTCCGTCACTCCGGTGTCCATAACTTTTGATCCGTAAGGACTTACGCAGCGCACAGCATACCGTTGGAAAGCTCTCCGAGAGCTCTACGATGGAGGCAGCTAGTTTGCTCGTTGTGGCCCTTTTTAGAGCCAAATATCGAACGTTTTCATCAGTTTTTGGCCACTTTTCTTCTTTTGCTATGTTTTTCCATCCCGGATCGTACGTCGTGAGCTATTAAAAGGACAACAACGTTACTCGTGGGACATTAGAGGGCCCTACAATGCGTCGATATCACGTCTTGTGAGGATGGTGCGTTGTTGAAGCGGATGGATTGTCGTTAAGCCTATTGGGTCTTTTGAATGGGCCATCTCACAAGGCTGGGACTGTGAACCGTTAACACATAAAGGAATTGTGCCCTAAACATGACGGGTACGATACTACCAGCACTAATGTACCGGATCCCATCAGAACTCCGAAGTTAAGCGTGCTTGGGCGAGAGTAGTACTACGATGGGTTACCCCCTGGGAAGTCCTCGTGTTGCACCCCCCTTTTCAATTTTTTTTGCCCTGGTTGGGGTTGCCGATATAGTTTATCCACCAAATTTCTGTAAACCGAATCCCACGGGACCTTGGGTAAAACAACTTCACTTCATGTAGAGGCTGGGCCCATAAACCGAGGGCGTAGGTTTTGTGACCAGGTCTCCGTCGCTCAGGAGCCCAAAATCGAACGTTTTCATCAGTTTTTGGCCAATTGTCTTCTTTTGCTCTATTTTTCTGTCCCGGATCGTACGTCATGAGCTATTAAAAGGATGACAACGTTACTCGCGGGACATTTGAGGGCCATACAACGCGTCGATATCACGTCTTGGGAGGATGCTGTGTTGTTGAAGCAGATGGGTTGTGGTTAAGTCTATTGGGCCTTTTGAATGGGCTATCTCTCTAGGCTGGGACTGTGAACCGTTAACACATAAAGGAATTATCCCCTCAACATGACGGGTGCGATCATACCAGCACTAATATACTGGATCCCATCAGAATTCGGAAGTTAAGCGTGCTTGGGCGAGAGAAGTACTACGATTGGTGACCCCCTGGTAAGTCCTCGTGTTGCACCCCCCTTTTCAATTTTTTTTGCCCTGGTTAGGGTTGCCAAGATACTTTATCCACCAAATTTCTATTACCCAATCCCATGACACCTTGGAGAAGACAACTTCGCTTCACGTAGAGGCTGGGCTCGCAAACCGAGGGCGTAGGGCTTGTGGCCAAGTCTCCGTCGCTCTGGTGCCCATAACTTTTGATCGATAAGAACTTACGCGGCGCACAGCACACCGTTGGAAAGCTCTCCGAGAGCTCTACGACGGAGGCAGCTAGCCGGCTCGATGTGCCCATTTTTGGAGTCCAAAATCGAACGTTTTCATCAGTTTTCGACCATTTTTCTTCTTTTGCTCTGTTTTTTCGTCCCAGATCGTACGTCGTGAGCTCTTAAAAGGATGACAACGTTACTCGTGCAACATTAGAGGGCCCTACAATGCGTCGATATAACGTCTTGCGAGGATGCTGCGTTGTTGAAGCGGATAGGTTGTCGTTAAGCCCATTGGGCCTTTTGATTGGGCCATCTCTCTAGACTGGGCTGTGAACCGTTAACACATAAAGGAATTGTGCCCTCAACATGACGGGTGCGATCATACCAGCACTAATGCACTGGATCCCATCAGAACTACAATGTTAAGCGTGCTTGGGCGAGAGTAGTACTAGGATGGGTGACCCCCTGGGTAGTCCTCGTGTTGCACCTCCCTTTTCAATTTTTTTTGCCCTGGTTAGGGTTGCCAAGATACTTTATCCACCAAATTTCTATTACTGAATCCCACGGCACCTTGGACAAGACAACTTCGCTGCACTTAGAGGATGGGCCTGCAAACCGAGAGCGTAGGGCTTGTGACTAGGTCTCCGTCGCTCCGGTGCCCATAACTTTTGATCCGTAAGGACTTACGTGGCGCACAACATACCGTTGGAAAGCTCTCCGAGAGCTCTACGACGGAGGCAGCTAGCTTTCTCGTTTTGCCAGTTTTGGAGACCAAAATCGAACGTTTTCATTAGTTTTCGGCCACTTTCCTTTTTTTGCTCTATTTTTTCATCCCGGATCGTACGTCGTGAGCTATTAAAAGAACAACAACGTTACTAGCGGGATATTAGAGGGCCATACAACGCGTCGATATCATGTCTTGCGAGGATATTGCGTTGTTGAAGCAGATGGGTTGTCGTTAAGCCTATTGGGCCTTTTGAATGGGCCATCTCTCTAGGCTGGGACTGTGAACTGTTAACACATAAAGGAATTGTGCCCTCAATATGACGGGTGCGATCATACCAGCACTAATGCCCCGGATCCCATCAGAACTCCAAATGAAGCGTTCCTCGCGAGAGTAGTACTAGGATGGGTGACCCCCTGGGTAGTCCTTGTGTTGCACCTCCCTTTTCAATTTTTTTTTCCGGGGTTAGGGTTGCCAAGATACTTTATCCACCAAATTTCTATTACCGAATCCCACGGCACCTTGCACAAGACAACTTCGCTTCACGTAGAGGCTGGGCCTACAAATATGGGGTGTAGGGCTTGTGACCAGGCCTCCGTCGCTCCGGAGCCCATAACTTTTGATCCGTAAGGACTTACGCAGCGCACAACATACTGTTGGAAAGCTCTCCGAGAGCTTTACGACGGAGGCAGCTAGCCTGCTTGTTGTGCCCTTTTTGGAGCCCAAAATCAAACGTTTTCATCAGTTTTTGGCCACTTTTCTTCTTTTGCTCTATTTTTCCGGTGCGGTTCGTTCGTCGTGACCTATTAAACGGATGGCAGCATTACTCGCGGGACATTAGAGGGCCATACAACGCGTCGATATCACGTCATGCGAGGATGCTGCGTTGTTGAAGCAGATGGGTTGTCGTTAAGCCTATTGGGCCTTTTGAATGGGCCATCTCTCTAGGCTGGGACTGTGAACCGTTAACACATAAAGGAATTGTGCCCTCAACATGATGGGTGCGATCATACCAGCACTAATGCACCGGATCCCATCAGAACTCCGAAGTTAAGCGTGCTTGGACGAGAGTAGTACTACGATGGGTTACCCCCTGGGAAGTCCTCGTGTTGCACCCCACTTTTCAATTTTTTTGCCCTGGTTAGGGTTTCCAAGATACTTTATCCACCAAATTTCTATTAGCGAATCCCACAGCACCTTGGACAAGACAACTTCGCTTCACGTAGAGGCTGGGACCGCAAACCGAGGGCGTAGGGCTTGTGACCAGGTCTCCGTGGCTCTGGTACCCATACCTTTTGATCCGTAAGGACTTACGCGGCGCACAGCTTACCGTTGGAAAGCTCTTCGAGAGCTCTACGATCGAGGCAGCTAGTTTTCTCGCTGTACCCCTTTTTGGAGCCCAAAATCGAACGTTTTCATCAGTTTTCGACCATTTTTCTACTTTTACTATGTTTTTCCATCCCGCATCGTACGTCGTGAGCTATTAAAAGGATGACAACGTTACTAGTGGTACATTAGGGGGCCCTACAATGCGTCGATATCACGTCTTACGAGGATGTTGCGTTGTTGAAGCGGATGGGTTGTCGTTAAGCCTATTGGGCCTTTTGAATGGGCCATCTCACAAGGCTAGGACTGTGAACCGTTAACACATAAAGGAATTGTGCCCTCAACATGACAGGTGCAATAATACTAGCACTAATGCACCGGATCCCATAAGAACTCCGAAGTTAAGCGTGCTTGGGCGAGAGTAGTACTACGATGGGTGACCCCCTGGGAAGTCCTCGTGTTGCACCCCCTTTTCAATTTTTTTTGCCCTGGTTGGGGTCGCCTAGAGACTTTATTCACAAAATTTCCATTGCTGAATCCCACGGCACCTTGGGCAAAACAACTTCCCTTCACGTAGAGGCTGGGCCCGCAAACCGAGGGCGTAGGGTTTGTGACCAGGTCTCCGTCGCTCTGTAGCCCAAAATCGAACGTTTTCATTAGTTTTGGCCAATTTTCTTCTTTTGCTCTATTTTTCTGTCCCGGATCGTACGTCGTGAGCTATTAAAAGGATGACAACGTTACTCGCGGGACATTTGAGGGCCATACAACGCGTCGATATCACGTCTTGTGAGGATGCTGTGTTGTTGAAGCAGATGGGTTGTGGTTAAGTCTATTGGGCCTTTTGAAAGGGCCATCTCTCTAGGCTGGGACTGTGAACCGTTAACACATAAAGGAATTATCCCCTCAACATGACGGGTGCGATCATACCAGCACTAATATACCGGATCCCATCAGAACTCCGAAGTTATACGTGCTTGGGCGAGAGTAGTACTACGATTGGTGACCCCCTGGGAAGTCCTCGTGTTGCACCCCCCTTTTCAATTTTTTTTGCCCTGGTTAGGGTTGCCAAGATGCTTTATCCACCAAATTTCTATTACCGAATCCCATGACACCTTGGACAAGACAACTTCGCTTCACATAGAGGCTGGGCCCGCAAACCGAGGGCGTAGGGCTTGTTACCAGGTCTCCGTCGCTCTGGTGCCCATAACTTTTGATCGATAAGAACTTACGCGGCGCACAACACACCGTTGGAAAGCTCTCCGAGAGCTCTACGACGGAGGCAGCTAGCTGGCTCGATGTGCCCATTTTTGGAGCCCAAAATCGAACGTTTTCATCAGTTTTTGGCCATTTTTCTTCTTTTGCTCTATTTTTTCATCCCGGATCGTACGTCGTGAGGCATTAAAAGGACGACAATGTTACTCGCGGAACATTAGAGGGCCCTACAACGTGTCGATATCACGTCTTGCGAGGATGCTGCGTTGTTGAAGCGGATGGGTTGTCGTTAAGCCCATTGGGCCTTTTGAATGGGCCATCTCTCTACACTGGGCTGTGAACCGTTAACACATAAAGGAATTGTGCCCTCAACATGACGGGTGCGATCATACCAGTACTAATGCACTGGATCCCATCAGAACTCCGTTGTTAAGCGTGCTTGGGCGAGAGTAGTACTAGGATGGGTGGCCCCCTGGGTAGTCCTCGTGTTGCACCTCCCTTTTCAATTTTTTTTGCCCTGGTTAGGGTTGCCAAGATACTTTATCCACCAAATTTCTATTACCGAATCCCACGGCACCTTGGACAAGACAACTTCGCTGCACATAGAGGATGGGCCTGTAAACCGAGAGCGTAGGGCTTGTGACCAGGTCTCCGTCGCTTCGGTGCCCATAACTTTTGATCCGTAAGGACTTACGTGGCGCACAGCATACCGTTGGAAAGCTCTCCGACAGCTCTACGACGGAGGTAGCTAGCTTGCTCATTTTGCCAGTTTTTGGAGACCAAAATCGAACGTTTTCATTAGTTTTTGGCCACTTTCCTTTTTTTGCTATATTTTTTCATCCCGGATCGTACGTCGTGAGCTATTAAAAGGACAACAACGTTACTCGCAGGACATTAGAGGGCCATACAACGCGTCGATATCACGTCTTGCGAGGATACTGCGTTGTTGAAGTAGATGGGTTGTCGTTAAGCCTAAGGGGCCTTTTGAATGGGCCATCTCTCTAGGCCGGGACTGTGAACTGTTAACACATAAAGGAATTGTGCCCTCAACATGACGGGTGCGATCATACCAGCACTAATGCACCGGATACCATCAGAACTCCGAAGTTAAGCGTGCTTGGGCGAGAGTAGTACTACGATGGGTTACCCCCTGGGAAGTCCTTGTGTTGCACCTCCCTTTTGAATAGGCCATCTATCTAGGCTGGGCCTGCAAACCGGGGGTGTAGGGCTTGTGACCAGGTCTCCGTCGCTCCGGAGCCCATAACTTTTGATCCGTAAGGACTTACGCAGCGCACAACATACTGTTGGAAAGCTCTCCGAGAGCTCTACGATGGAGGCAGCTAGCCTGCTTGTTGTGCCCTTTGTGGAGCCCAAAATCAAACGTTTTCATCAGTTTTTGGCCACTTTTCATCTTTTGCTCTGTTTTTCCATCGCGGATCGTACGTCTTGAGCTATTAAACGGACGACAACATTACTCGCGGGACATTAGAGGGCCATACAATGCGTCGATATCACGGCTTGCGAGGATGCTGCGTTGTTGAAGCAGATGGGTTGTCGTTGAGCCTATTGGGCCTTTTGAATGGGCCATCTCTCTAGGCTGGGACTGTGAACCGTTAACACATAAAGGAATTGTGCCCTCAACATGATGGGTGCGATCATACCAGCACTAATGCACCGGATCCCATCAGAACTCCGAAGTTAAGCGTGCTTGGGCGAGAGTAGTACTACGATGGGTTACCCCCTGGGAAGTCCTCGTGTTGCACCCCACTTTTCAATTTTTTTGCCCTGGTTAGGGTTGCCAAGATACTTTATCCACCAAATTTCTATTACCGAATCCCACAGCACCTTGGACAAGACAACTTCGCTTCACGTAGAGGCTGGGCCCGTAAACCGAGGGCGTAGGGCTTGTGACCAGGTCTCCGTCGCTCTGGTGCCCATACCTTTTGATCCGTAAGGACTTATGTCACGCCCCGACCCAACCCCCCAAATAAAGGTTAAGTCCGGACCCGACACACGGACAGAGTCTCCCCTGTACCGTGGACATTCTAAAAACCTGTAAACACTTAAACAAGGTCCCAACAATACAATACAGCTTTTCTCAATTAACAACAAAGCTATAAGGCCATCCGAGCCTTATAGTACACAATAATTCCAAAACACACAAGCATGCGAGAACTTGTTGTCAGCATAGTCTTATAACCCTGACATTCTAGGAAATCAATAAAACAACTTAAGGAGTAAAGCATTCTACATTAACCATCCACTCCCAAGCAAGCAAGGAAATAAGGCAAGAATAAAAGTTATTACAGTTCATAGGCTTTCAAAGCTACAACCAATCCATCTATTCTTCGACTTATACAACAAGCATATACAAAGCCCTTGGGCTACAAAATAGTACATAAAGTAATCAGACGAGTCTTCCACATAGCAACAAAATCATTAACCACCTCAAGTTATCAGACACAGCAACTAAGGTAAAGGCTCGATCTGAACTTCTTCTTCCTCAACTAAATCAACAAGCTGGGGATCACCCTCAGCGTCTCCTGAAACAGATATCGAGGTATGAGCAACCACTGTTGCCCAGTGAGGGATATAGTCCCGGGGCGTGCAATGCAACAAATAATACAATCACACAACAATAACACTTTAACAATTTAAGAATCAATGGAAACTTAAATAACCACACAATTAAAAGGATACATTTCAACAATCCCCTATACACCAATCTTCACTGGTCTTCAATCACGATCCACGAACCACGAGCACGATCACGATAAGCCGGCATAACCCCATTCACTCCAGTGGGTGTACTCCGGATGTACCCCGAATCCTACGACCCAACATCCCCTGGCAATCTCCGGACCAGGCGAATGAGGGAATAGGGCACGGAGTTTGAATATCCACCGGCAAGCCCTCTGCCGCCCAACCGATATTCAACACATCCGCCCCGACACTATGGTTGCGCAACCACTATGCAATGCACTCAACGATGGCAAGTTAACAACAATAATATAAGCATTAACACATATGAGGATCAACAAAGTAGGTTGACCTCGTTGCAGTTAGGATAGAAGCAAAGATAGAAGCTAATAAGCAGTTTACAAATGAACTTATACCATATAAGCATAGAATCATTCCAAAAGCTCCAAATCAATTTAAAATCATATATAAACACTTAAGAGGCCCTGACATGGGTTTAGAAGTGTGAGACAACTTAAATTGCACCTAGACCCTATTGTTTTTTGAACTATTTCTCTTCTAAACCATAATTAATGATTTCATTTTCAAAGGAAACTCTCCCAACCTTCTAACTAACCTCCAAGGTACCCTCTCAACCCTCGAACTCAATCAAATGCCTGCGTTTACCCCGAAAGCCCTAATTTCCCTCTTTTGGCTTTAAACTACAACTACATTGCCCGGGCTTCAAACAAGGGATATCAAGGCATCTATAGCACCTAGGTAGCCTAAGGATACTAGAATTAAAGCTCGAATCCACTTGGATTCGCATTAACCCCGAAAGCCCCAACTTAAAGTCGGCTATTTTCCATTTTTAGGCGATTTAAGGGCAATGCAAGTGTACGGGGCTATTTAATTATCTTCATTAGTACCTAAGGCATCAATTAGAAGCATTAATTCAAGCCAATTCTAGCAATTACACAAAACCCTAGAAAAAATGTCACTATTCACCCTAAAAATCAAACTAACGATTCTAACCGTTTAAATTGCGAAACGACGGTTCAAAAGTGTTCTCTAGCATTCATATAGATAGTATATTAGCATAGATAACAATTACAATAGCATATAATCATATTTTCAACAAATCAATAAATGAGCAACTATTTAAAAATGCAAAAACAAGTCGTGAAATCCCTCACCACTACGCGTAGGAGCACCTAGGAACCTTGCAAACACCCCACACTAGTTGCTCAAGGCTTGGCTTGGCTTGAATTGAAGAGTTGA
This sequence comes from Ehretia macrophylla, assembly GCA_037974665.1. Lineage (NCBI taxonomy): Eukaryota > Viridiplantae > Streptophyta > Magnoliopsida > Boraginales > Ehretiaceae > Ehretia > Ehretia macrophylla. The sequence continues at coordinate 3,617,198 of CM075773.1, forward strand.
AGATGGAAAAATGCTCCCAAAGGCAAGGAGGGGCTGTCGGGTTTTGGGGCTGCTGTTCAGCTTTCTATTTTTTTTTTTTTTTTTGCATTTATGAGCTTAAGTGTTAATATAAAGGGGTTAAGTTGAGGTGGGGTCCTTTGGGTGTTTAAGCGATCTAATAAAATGTGCGTAGTAAGCTTTAAAAGCGAGCCTAAGGGATGACACATTGGTTAACTAATTAAATCTATAAAGTTATTACGTAACACTATTCACTTGACTTCTAAAATTATTTTCTAAACGAGCCTTCCTAACGCCTTAAGCTCAAAAGCACATTTTTCCCACTACTTTTACAATTAATATGATTTAATAAAAATGCTAGTTAACTAATAGAAAGTATTTTAAAAACGGAGTGAATAGTAGTCACAAAGTCAGTTAATAAGGCATAGAAGTAAATGCGCAAACAAGGGATGCAACAGTAATTAAATGCATGGCAAATTCTCGGGCGTCACATCCTCTCCCCCTTAAACTAATTGCGCCCACGCAATTCTTACATGATTCGGCGAATAACTCTGGATACCGATCCCGCATCTGATCCTCTCTTTCCCACGTCGCATCCTCTACTCCGTGATGATCCCACAGAACTTTAACCATCGGAATGCTTTTAGTCCTCAGCTCCTGAACTTTCTGATCAACAATTCGAAGAGGTTTCTCTGTGTAGGTCAAAGTTTCACTGATCTCTAGCGGTTCCGGTTCAAGTATGTGAGAGGGATCTGGCTGATACTTCCGAAGCATGGAAACATGGAATACGTCATGAATTCTGCCCAGACTGGGAGGTAAAGCTAGACGGTAAGCCAAATCACCAACAGTTTCAGTTATCTCAAATGGTCCCACATATCGAGGACTGAGTTTACCTCCTTTACCATGCCGAATCAAACCCTTGCGAGGAGAAATTTTCAGAAATACTCGATCCCCTACAGTAAATTTCAGATCACGACGGCGTCTATCTGCATAACTCTTTTGCCGACTCTGTGCTGTAAGCATTCTTTTTCTGATAAGCTGCACCTGATCAATCATCTTGTTCATTTCAGGTAAAAGAGTAGGGTCGATAGTCTTCATCTCACCAACATCATCCCAGTAGAGAGGAGACCGACATTTACGCCCATACAGTGCCTCATAAGGTGCCATACCAATAGTAGCTTGATAACTATTGTTGTAGGCGAACTCCGCTAGTGGCAAATATTTCTCCCAACTTTTACCGAAGTCCAGAATACAAGCCCGTAACATATCCTCGAGGATTAAGATAGTTCTCTCGGATTGACCATCTGTCTGAGGATGATAAGCTGTACTGAAATTCAAATTCGTGCCCAAAGCTTTCTGAATCTTCTGCCAGAACTGAGATGTGAATCTGGGATCTCTATCCGACACGATACTCTTTGGAATTCCATGAAGTCGGACCACGTTCTCAATATACAACCCTACCAGTTTATCAAGAGAATCAGACTTCTTTTTAGCAATAAAATGGGAAGTCTTGGTCAGTCTATCCACAATAACCCAGACTGAGTCGTTACCCCTCGAAGACCTCGGTAAATCGGATACGAAATCCATAGTAATATGATCCCATTTCCAAACAGGAATAGCCAAGGGCTGCAACAACCCTGCAGGTCTCTGATGTTCTACTTTAACTTTCTGACAAGGAAAACATCGGGCAACATAGACAGGAATTTCTCTCTTCATATTATTCCACCAGAAATTCTGCTTCAAATCTTTATACATTTTCGTACTGCCTGGATGGATAGTATATCTGGAACTGTGTGCCTCAGCAAGAATATCCTTCTTCAGAGTTGGATCATTCGGAATACAGATTCTACCTTTGAATTTGAGAATACCATCGTCGTGCAGTTTGAAATCCGACTCTCCCCCTTTAGAATTCTCTAAGACTTTCAACAATTGAAGATCAGCCTGTTGAGCTTCTCGAATCCTGGATAACAACAGAGATTGAATCTGCAAACTTGCAAATTGAATACCAGAATTTGAAGTACTAGGCTTCCATAAGCACAATTCTTCCATGAATTCCCAATTCTTGATAATCAAGCTAGCAACAGTAGCCTTTCGGCTCAAAGCATCAGCAACAATATTGGCCTTACCTGGAAGATAGTTAATAGTGCAGTTATAGTCCTCAAATAATTCCAGCCATCGCCTCGGCCTCATGTTCAACTCTTTCTTGGAAAACAGATATTTCAAGCTCTTATGTTCTGTAAAGATTTCAAATTTGTTGCCCCAGAGATAATGACGCCATTTCTTTAATGCAAGAATGATAGCTGCAAGCTCAAGATCATGAGTCGGATAGTTGAGTTCATAAGGCTTCAGTTTCCTGGAAGCATAAGCAATAACCCTGCCATTCTGCATCAATACACAACCCAGACCTTCCTTCGAAGCATCACTGTAGATCACCAGATTATCATAACCCTCAGGTAAAGCAAGAATAGGAGCTGTAGTCAATCTCTTCTTCAATTCCTGCAAGCTGGCCTCAGCTTTATCCTTCCAGTCAAATACTGTTTTCTTCTGAGTAAGCTGAGTTAAAGGCCCTGCAATCTTAGAGAAATCCTTTACAAACCTCCGATAATACCCAGCTAAACCAAGGAAGCTACGAATTTCCGTGACAGTTTCAGGTCGTTTCCAAGATAACACAACTTCAATCTTCGCTGGATCAACAGAAATACCATCCTGCGAGATAATATGGCCAAGAAAAGCAACTTGCTTAAGCCAGAATTCACACTTGCTAAACTTTGCAAATAACCGATGCTCCTGAAGAGTTTGCAACACAATTCTGAGATGTTGTTCATGTTCCGCCTCAAATTTAGAATAAACAAGGATATCATCAATAAATATGACTACAAATTGATCCAGATAAGGACGGAATACCCTCTGCATTAAGTCCATGAATGCGGCGGGAGCATTAGTAAGACCAAACGGCAAGACAACAAACTCATAATGGCCATATCGAGTCCTGAAGGCAGTTTTAGGAACATCATCTTTCTTAATCCTCAGTTGATAATAGCCCTGCCTCAGATCAAATTTAGAGAATACCCTGGCGCCTTGCAACTGATCAAACAACTCTTCGATTAAAGGCAAAGGATATTTATTTTTGATGGTTACCTGATTAAGACCCCGGTAATCGATGCATAGGCGAAGAGATCCGTCTTTCTTTTTAACGAAGAGAACTGGCGCACCCCACGGCGAAGAACTCGGCTGAATGAATCCCTTCTCAAGCAAGCCCTGCAATTGAACTTTCAATTCCTGCAACTCAGGTGGAGCCATTCTGTACGGAGTCCTAGAGATAGGTGAAGTCCCCGGCAATAAATCAATCATGAACTCTATCTCTCTATCAGGCGGTAACCCGGGTAATTCCTCAGGAAAGACCCCCGGAAACTCCCTCACGATAGGTACATCATTCAATTTCAGTTGATCCCCAGGTTGATTAATCAAATATGCAAGATAAGCCTCACAACCCTTGCTTAATAATTTAGATGCCCTAATAGAAGAAATAATAGGAGTTCCCGTAGATTTTCTACTACCAACTATTTTAAGTACAGGCTGGTCAGGCATTTCTAGATACACAATCTTCTTTCTACAATCAAGCTGGGCATAATATTTACTTAACCAGTCCATCCCCAATATAATTTCAAAGTCATTGAAGGGTAGGATAATCAAATCAGCAGGAAAAACACGACCCTCAATAAATATGCTACATGCTCTGCAAATAGATCTAGTAACAAACTTCGGACCCATAGGAGTATAAACCACAATCTCATGCAATAGTTTATCATGTTTCAATTTAGCATTTTGTGCACAAGTAGGAGTAATAAAAGAATGCGAAGCCCCGGAATCAATTAAAACCTTAACTGATTGATCATTAAGAAGAAAAATACCTTCTACCACAGCGGTAGTGTCCGGAAGCTCCTCGGCATCCAAAGCAAATACACGGGCCTGGCCTCGTGGTGGTGGTGCTGCAGCTGGTGCCCTGGTCTGAGAGTTCTGAGCTGATGTCTGACCCCTAGGGTTCTTAAAATTCTGACAGTCTTTAACCCTGTGCTGATCACTGCCGCAACCTGTACACTTGTTATGTTTCTTCCAACAAACATCCTCAGTGTGACCCTGACGCTGACAGAAGCTGCACTGCTGGTGACGTCTTGCAACAGTGCCTCCCGAAGGAGCTCTGTAAGTAGAGGTAGCTGAACTACCCTGCTGCGAACGGGAAACTGCTGGACGGAACTGACTCTGAGTCTGACTCTGAACTGGTCGTGCCTGAGTCTGAGTAGGCCCCGTGTAACTCTGAGTCTGTCTCGGCTGCGAACTCTGCCCAACTGATACAGCCTGCCCCTGGTACCCTTGACTCTGAGACTGAAACCGTTTACTCGATTGACTGGTCTCGGCTAATACATCGGCTTTCCGTTTCTCATATCTCGAGGCAGCTCGGACTACTACAGCATAGTTAGGAAAATCATTTGAAGACAAGTTCAGCATAATATCTCTCCTCAAACCCATGATGAACCTCTGAATCTTCATGTCCTCCGGCTGAATTAAAGCTGGTGCATAACGGGAAAGCCGGGTAAAAGTAGCCTCGTATTGATCTACCGTCATACTTCCCTGCCTCAAGTTTATGAACTCAGTCTGTCGCCTCTCGCGGGCAACTACCGATATATACTTGTCTCGAAATTCTCGGACAAAGTCGGCCCACGAATGATGACCTCCCTCAGCTACCCATTTCTCACTGATGGTATTCCACCAATCTTCAGCATCACCCTCGAGAAGGAAAGTAGCATAAGTAATCTTCCTGACATCATGGCACTCCAATATCGCTGCCACTCTCTCGAACTTTCTTAGCCACATTTCAGCTTTCATATCGTCCGGCTCCCCAAAGAAAGTATAGGCCCCATGATGTATAAACCGATCATACAGATTCCCTCCGGTAGGACCACTACCTCCGGCTCTCGCAGCCTGATTACCTGCAACGACCCCTGGCTGACCCTGTTGTGTAACAAACTGGGCAATAGTATTCATAGCTGTGGCCATCGTGGCCAAGATCTGTGCAGTGCTCGGCTCTTGAACCTGCGGTGCATTTTCGGCCACCTCAGCTTCTTGCCCTTGTACCCCCTCGGGTTCTCCACCAACATTCGGATTATCAGCACGACGGCGAGGCCCCATCTCGAATAGCTAGAATGCAAAGTATTATGACAGGTATATATATGTATATATGCAATTTATAAGTAAACACATAAAGAAAGGTCCAATTAAATTCACATAAAGTCAAGTACATAGAAGTTCAAATAAATATTCCACATTCTTGAAGTAAACATAAATCACTAGATCATACTTGACATTCTAGACTCTTGATATTCTATTTCCATGCTAGCATGTTCATTCCTTATTCAAATTTCACTTAGGTCAATCAAAATCAAAGACTCATGTATTCACAAAGTCACATAACAAGTCTCTACCCACAGACCGAGAAATTTAACCCGGCTTCATGCAATCTATAGCTCTGATACCACTTAAATGTCACACCCCGACCCAACCCCCCAAATAAAGGTTAAGTCCGGACCCGACACACGGACAGAGTCTCCCCTGTACCGTGGACATTCTAAAAACCTGTAAACACTTAAACAAGGTCCCAACAATACAATACAGCTTTTCTCAATTAACAACAAAGCTATAAGGCCATCCGAGCCTTATAGTACACAATAATTCCAAAACACACAAGCATGCGAGAACTTGTTGTCAGCATAGTCTTATAACCCTGACATTCTAGGAAATCAATAAAACAACTTAAGGAGTAAAGCATTCTACATTAACCATCCACTCCCAAGCAAGCAAGGAAATAAGGCAAGAATAAAAGTTATTACAGTTCATAGGCTTTCAAAGCTACAACCAATCCATCTAATCTTCGACTTATACAACAAGCATATACAAAGCCCTTGGGCTACAAAATAGTACATAAAGTAATCAGACGAGTCTTCCACATAGCAACAAAATCATTAACCACCTCAAGTTATCAGACACAGCAACTAAGGTAAAGGCTCGATCTGAACTTCTTCTTCCTCAACTAAATCAACAAGCTGGGGATCACCCTCAGCGTCTCCTGAAACAGATATCGAGGTATGAGCAACCACTGTTGCCCAGTGAGGGATATAGTCCCGGGGCGTGCAATGCAACAGATAATACAATTACACAACAATAACACTTTAACAATTTAAGAATCAATGAAAACTTAAATAACCACACAATTAAAAGGATACATTTCAACAATCCCCTATACACCAATCTTCACTGGTCTTCAATCACGATCCACGAACCACGAGCACGATCACGATAAGCCGGCATAACCCCATTCACTCCAGTGGGTGTACTCCGGATGTACCCCGAATCCTACGACCCAACATCCCCTGGCAATCTCCGGACCAGGCGAATGAGGGAATAGGGCACGGAGTTTGAATATCCACCGGCAAGCCCTCTGCCGCCCAGCCGATATTCAACACATCCGCCCCGACACTATGGTTGCGCAACCACTATGCAATGCACTCAACGATGGCAAGTTAACAACAATAATATAAGCATTAACACATATGAGGATCAACAAAGTAGGTTGACCTCGTTGCAGTTAGGATAGAAGCAAAGATAGAAGCTAATAAGCAGTTTACAAATGAACTTATACCATATAAGCATAGAATCATTCCAAAAGCTCCAAATCAATTTAAAATCATATATAAACACTTAAGAGGCCCTGACATGGGTTTAGAAGTGTGAGACAACTTAAATTGCACCTAGACCCCATTGTTTTTCGAACTATTTCTCTTCTAAACCATAGTTAATGATTTCATTTTCAAAGGAAACTCTCCCAACCTTCTAACTAACCTCCAAGGTACCCTCTCAACCCTCGAACTCAATCAAATGCCCGCGTTTTCCCCGAAAGCCCTAATTTCCCTCTTTTGGCTTTAAACTACAACTACATTGCCCGGGCTTCAAACAAGGGATATCAAGGCATCTATAGCACCTAGGTGGCCTAAGGATACTAGAATTGAAGCTCGAATCCACCCGGATTCGCATTAACCCTGAAAGCCCCAAGTTAAAGTCGGCTATTTTCCATTTTTAGGCGATTTAAGGGCAATGCAAGTGTACGGGGCTATTTGATTATCCTCACTAGTACCTAAGGCATCAATTAGAAGCATTAATTCAAGCCAATTCGAGCAATTACACAAAACCCTAGAAAAAACGTCACTATTCACCCTAGAAATCAAACTAACGATTCTAACCGTTTAAATTGTGAAACGACGGTTCAAAAGTGTTCTCTAGCATTCCTATAGATAGTATATTAGCATAGATAACAATTACAATAGCATATAATCATATTTTCAACAAATCAATAAATGAGCAACTATTTAAAAATGCAAAAACAAGTCGTGAAATCCCTCACCACTACGCGTAGGAGCACCTAGGAACCTTTCAAACACCCCACACTAGTTGCTCAAGGCTTGGCTTGGCTTGAATTGAAGAGTTGAAGATGGAAAAATGCTCCCAAAGGCAGTGAGGGGCTGTGGGGTTTTCGGCCTGTTGTTTATTTTTCTATTTTTTTTTTTTTTTGCATTTTATGAGCTTAAGTGTTAATATAAAGGGGTTAAGTTGAGGTGGGGTCCTTTGGGTGTTTAAGCGATCTAATAAAATGTGCGTAGTAAGCTTTAAAAGCGAGCCTAAGGGATGACACATTGGTTAACTAATTAAATCTATAAAGTTATTACGTAACACTATTCACTTGACTTCTAAAATTATTTTCTAAACGAGCCTTCCTAACGCCTTAAGCTCAAAAGCACATTTTTCCCACTACTTTTACAATTAATATGATTTAATAAAAATGCTAGTTAACTAATAGAAAGTATTTTAAAAACGGAGTGAATAGTAGTCACAAAGTCAGTTAATAAGGCATAGAAGTAAATGCGCAAACAAGGGATGCAACAGTAATTAAATGCATGGCAAATTCTCGGGCGTCACAACTTACGCGGCGTACAGCTTACCATTTGAAAGCTCTCCGAGAGCTCTACGACGGAGGCAGCTAGTTTGCTCGCTGTACCCCTTTTTGGAGCCCAAAATCGAACGTTTTCATCAGTTTTCGACCATTTTTCTTCTTTTACTATGTTTTTCCATCGTGCATCGTACGTCGTGAGCTATTAAAGGGACGACAACGTTACTCGCGGGACATTAGAGGGCCCTACAACGCGTCGATATCACGTCTTGCGAGGATGTTGCGTTGTTAAAGCGGATGGGATGTCGTTAAGCCTATTGGGCCTTTTGAATGGGCCATCTCACAAGGCTAGGACTGTGAACCGTTAACACATAAAGGAATTGTGCCCTCAACATGACGGGTGCGATAATACTAGCACTAATGCACCGGATCCCATCAGAACTCCGAAGTTAAGCGTGCTTGGGCGAGAGTAGTACTACGATGGGTGACCCCCTGTGAAGTCCTCGTGTTGCACCCCCCTTTTCAATTTTTTTTGCCCTGGTTGGGGTTGCCAAGAGACTTTATTCACCAAATTTCTATTACCGAATCCCACGGCACCTTGGGCGAAACAACTTCACTTCACGTAGAGGCTGGGCCCGTAAACCGAGGGCGTAAGGCTTGTGACCAGGTCTCCGTCGCTCCGATGCCCATAACTTTTGATCCGTAAGGACTTATGTGGTGCACAGCATACCGTTGGAAAGTTCTACGAGAGCTCTACGACGGAGGCAGCTAGCTTGCTCGTTGTGCCCATTTTCAGAGCCCAAAATCGAACGTTTTCATCAGTTTTCGGCCACTTTCCTTCTTTTGCTCTATTTTTCCGTCTTGGATCGTACGTCGTGAGCTATTAAAAGGACGACAACGTTACTCGCGGGATATTAGAGGGCCTTACAACGCGTTGATATCACGTCTTGCAAGGATGCTGCGTTGTTGAAGTGGATGGGTTGTCGTTAAGCCCATTGGGCCTTTTGAATGGGCCATCTCTCTAGGCTGGGACTGTGAACCGTTAACATATAAAGGAATTGTGCCCTCAACATGACGGGTGCGATCATACCAGCACTAATGCACCGGATCCGATCAAAACTCCAAAGTTAAGCCTGTGAGGCCCGACCCCGAATAATGTGTGTTACCTTGATTTGCGTGCCATAGACCCCTAATTATATGACCGACCTTGGATTACGTGTCTTGTCTTGGTTTTCGTTCATACCTCGTCATACGTGCCTTGACCTAGAATAGTGTGCCTTAATCCCCGACTCACGTGCGGTACATAGAAATACGTGCCCTGACCTCAATGTACGTGCATTACCTCATTTCGAGTGCCCTAACCTTGAACTGCATACCTTAACCTAGGTTTAAGAATCGTACCTCAATTTACGTGCATTACATTGAATTACGTGTCTTGCATTGGTTTACGTGCATTCACCTAGGATTGCGTGCATTAGTCTTGAAGTCCGTGTCTTACCTCGTAGTTTGTGTCTACCTCGTGATTCGTGCCCTGTATTGATTTCTGTGTATGTCTCGTAGTGCGTGCCGTAGACTTAGGAAAGCATGCCCGCACACTAATCAATAAAGAATCCTACACAACGCACTAGACTATAAAATAATCCTACAAACACCACTAACTATTATTATAATCCTAATTCAAATCTCTACAAAATTCACTAACACCTAAATATTATATTTTAAACTCACTACAAGACAAAATCTCACAAACCTCTAAACATATCCTATATTCTATTCTACCTAAATCCCTAAATACCCAACATTCTCTTACACACATGTTAAAACAATTCAAAAGATGACACAAATCTGAATTTTTGCATGCCCAAGGCCAACATATGCATCAACTTTTGAAAAAGCCTCATTTTTCTCTCATTTCTCTCACTTTCCTCACATTTTCTCTCTCTCCCTCTCACTCTCTCTCTCCATTTCGGTTTTGGCTGAGTTCTCTCCACCTCTTAGCTCATCTTCATCATCCTATGGTGCATCAAGACAAACCACAAGCAAAGAAACTCACCCAAGCAATCTAGGATGCAAGAAACACATATGCAAGCATTTTGAGTCACCATTTTCGGCCTTGGTGAGTTTTTAAGCTTCCATTTCTTTTCTTCTTGTTCTAACCTCATGCATGTGCTAAGAGATTGATCACTAAGCTAGGAAAAATAGAGAAAAGCTAGTTGGAATCTCGGCTAAGCAAGAAGAAGAAGAGATTTGAGCTTCAACAAGGTTTTGAGCATTTTTTGGGTTGATTGCAAAGGTGAGGGTTAAAACCTTTTGAAAAATCTTCAAAATTTCACATGCTTGCTCATAAATGTGTGTATTTTCTTCTTTACTTGAGATATATGGTCGTTCATAAGCTTAAACAACCATGCATGGCAAGATCTTGGCTTGAAAATGATGCTAGGTGAAGTCGAAATTGTTGACAGCTCTCTGACCAGTCTGTTCGAGGTAATTTTAGCTAAGACAATGATGTTGAAAATGCTTGAAAATTGGTAGGTGACTATTTTGGACAGTTTTGAACATTTTTCCCAGAAATAGTCCGAAGCTAATTTTTCCTCTAAGGTCCTCAAAATGGAAAATCTTTAAAATGTGACCAAATCTGGAAATCTGGAAAAATGAAGCAGGTTTTGGCAGATGCACTGACCTTGTGGAACGAACCATATTTGACTTAGTAAATGATTTCCAAAATGAATTAAATTTGGTGTGCTGCTATATTTTTCAGTTCTGGACAATTTTGTCAGAAATAGACCAAGGCTAAAACTGACACTAAGGACCTCAAAAACGTTAATTTCTGGAAAGTGTGCAAATCTGGATAGTTTTGTGCTATTCCACTGTTTCGGCTATATCTAACGATCCCGAACTCCAATTGATGCAAGGTTTGTTTCTGATTTTAGTTAACTTCTTAAGCGTTAATTTGAAATCTTATTCACTGAATTTGGAGATTGTTTGCTTATCCGATTGATTGTGATAAGACAGCCTATTGCAGTAAGGGTTTCACTTAATGTTGTGCTTAGAAAAATTGTTGCGACTCCTCTTGTTGAATTAAATGCTTGGGATTGTAGCTACGGGATGTTGTGTGGACTGTTTTGAATGTTTGAGGATGTTGAATTAAATGATGCATGGTTTGAGATTGACTTTGAGTTGGGTTGAGGCTCAAATTGCACAAACACACATGAAATGGAAACCCTAATGACTAGGTAGTTTTGCTAAGTATTGATCATTTGGATATTGTGTGGAAATTATATGCTTAGTGGGCTGCCTGTAAATGTCTTATGACTTCAAATGTGATTTTGACCATTGCATGTGATAAATAAGCTTTTCTTGCACCCGAACCCATGATTGACGTCATTGCATGTTGAATAATCTTATCACTTGATCACGTGGGCTTCTTGATGAGTTATATGGCCTGTTTTACATGTGTTACATGGCTGCCCTTTTAATTTTCATCTAACTCTCTATGCGTTTCAAGTGAAATTTCCTGTCTTATCATGCCCTGCTTGGTTACCTGTCAATGTGCAATCTTATGATTGTCCGGAGGCAACCTACTTTGTTGTCCTCCTACTGTGATATATTACCTGTTTTATCATGCCCTGCTTGTTTACTTGGTCAATGAGCAATCTTATGACTATCCGGAGGCAACCTACTTTGTTGTCCTCCTACTGTGATATATTACCTGTCATAAATGTGCATTGCATACAAGGTTGCAACCTTTCCTGTCGGCATGGTAGCGATCACGCACACCGGGCGGCATCGGGCTTGCCGGTGCACCCGTGACTACCATCGTTCCATTCCCTCTCTCGCTTGGGGGCTAGACTTCCTCGGAGAGTTGGGTCGTAGGATTTCGGGGTACATCCGGAGTACACCCACCTGGCGTGTTTGGGGGATGATTTGAAGTCGGTCGCAACTTCTGATTCTGAAACTGATCTGAGAGCAAAAGCTCATTGTATCCTTTTTATTATCTGTATAAGTACTCTCGCTTGGTTCCTAGAGAACCTCGGGGAGGAAAGACCGGTATTTCTGTTTCTGTACTTATATTTTTGTTATATTCATGCTTGCAAAAGGATTTTCATAAGTTGAACCGAAAAATGAGTTTCAAAACTTATTTCTCGTTCCCCCTCGCTAAGTTCATAAGGACTCACCCTCTTTTTTATCACAGGTGAAGAAGAACAGGTACAGGTACCCGAGGACAACGTGCCTATCGATGATTCCTTGGAGTGATTGTCTGTCCCTACGTGCTTTTGTGCTTTACCTGAAAGGGGTTGCTATATGGATATTGTGTTTGATTGTAAAATGTTCATTTTATTTATGTAAATGACCCCGTTGTAATTTGGGTCTAATTCTGGGATTGTACTATCTACAACCGGACGAACTTTTATTTGGTTGTTTGCTTTCGTTTTCTTGATTAGTAGTTGTTGTAGGTACTCAAACCACTAGATGAACAATCAACTAAGTTAATTCTATCAAATTTCACCTAGGTGCTCATTTGCAAACTAAAGGATAATAGGTACTTGTATGATAGGAAATTGACAAATAAATAGGACATAGTTATCATGTTAGGCTTATTCACCAAACGAGACTTTCAAGATAAACTAGTAGGCAAATCGGTTGGTGGCAAATAGGAGTCTCTAATAGAATTGGATTAATGATTGGAATAATTGAGGCGTTTAGAGAATTAGGTCAAACCAAAGAGCCCAATTACAACCGTTATGTTGCCGATTTTCCGGAAAAACTTTGAGTTTAGAGTAAAACGATAAGTGTTAAATCTTCATGAACGGTTAAGTATGTGACATGTCCTGAACATTTAGATCACACCCTAGTCTAACCTTATAGGCCGAGGATGCTGCGTTTTTTAAGCGGATGGGTTGTCGTTAAGCCCATTGGGCCTTTTGAATGGGCCATCTCTCTAGGCTGAGACTGTGAACTGTTAACACATAAAGGAATTGTGCCCTCAACATGACGGGTGCAATCATACCAGCACTAATGCACCGGATCCCATAAGAACTCCGAAGTTAAGTGTGTTTGGGCGAGAGTAGTACTAGGATGGGTGACCCCCTGGGAAGTCCTCGTGTTGCACCCCCCTTTTCAATTTTTTTTGCCCTGGTTAGGGTTGCCAAGATACTTTATCCACCAAATTTCTATTACCGAATCCCACGGCACCTTGGACAAGACAACTTCGCTTCACGTAGAGGCTGGGCCCGCAAACCGAGGGGGTAGGGCTTGTGACCAGGTCTCCGTCGCTCCGGTGCCCATAACTTTTGATCCGTAAGGACTTACGCGGCGCACAGTATACCGTTGGAAAGCTCTCCGAGAGCTCTACGACAGAGGCAGCTAGCCTGCTCACTATGCCACTTTTTGGAGCCCAAAATCGAACGTTTTCATCAGTTTCTGGCCCCTTTTCTTCTTTTGGTCGGTTTTTCCATCCCGGATCGTACGTTGTGAGCTATTAAAAGGACAACAACGTAACTTGCGGGTACATTAGAGGGTCCTACAACACGTCTTGCAAGGATGATGCATTGTTGAAGCGGATGGGTTGTCGTTAAGCCCATTGGGCCTTTTGAATGGGCCATCTCTCTAGGCTGGGACTGTGAACCGTTAACACATAAAGGAATTGTGATTTCAACATGACGGGTGTGATCATACCAGCACTAATACACCGGATCCCACCAGAACTCCGAAGTTAAGCATGCTTGGGCAAAAGTAGTACTAGGATGGGTGACCCCCTAGGAAGTCCTCGTGTTGCACCCCCCTTTTAAATTTTTTTTGCCCTGGTTAGGGTTGCCAAGATAATTTATCTACTAAATTTCAATTATCGAATCCCATGGCACCTTGGACAAGACAAGTTCGCTTCACATAGAGGCTGGGCCTGCAAACCGAGGGCGTAGGGCTTGCGACCAGGTCTCCGTCGCTCCGGTGCCCATAACTTTTGATCCGTAAGGACTTATGCGGCGAACAGCATACCGTTGGAAAGCTCTCTGAGAGATCTACGATGGAGGCATCAAGCCTTCTCGATGTGCCCATTTTTGGAGAAAAAATCAAACGTTTTCATCAGTTTTTGGCCAATTTTCATCTTTTTCTCTGTTTTTCGGTCCCGAATCGTACGTCGTAAGCTATTAAAAGGACGACAACGTTACTAGCGGGACATTAGAGGGCCCTACAACGTGTCGATATCACGTCTAGCGAGGATGCTGCGTTGTTGAAGTGGATAGGTTGTCGTTTAGCCCATTGGGCCTTTTGAATGGGTCATCTCTCTAGACTGGGACTGTGAACCGTTAACACATAAAGGAATTGTGCCCTCAACATGACGGGTGCGATCATACCAGCACTAATGCACCGGATCCCATCATAACTCCGAAGTTAAGCGTGTTTGGCGAGAATAGTACTAGGATGGGTGACCCCCTGGGAAGTCCTCGTGTTGCACCCCCTTTTCAAATTTTTTTGCCCTGGTTAGGGTTGCCAAGATACTTTATCCACCAAATTTCTATTACCGAATCCCATGGCACCTTGGACAAGACAACTTCGCTTCACGTAGAGGCTGGGTTCGCAAACCGAGGGCGTAGGGCTTGTGACCAGGTCTCCATCGCTCCGGTGCCCATAACTTTTGATCCGTAAGGACTTACGCGGCGCACAGAATACCTTTGGAAAGCTCTCCGAGAGTTCTACGACGGAGGCAGCTAGCTTGATCGTTGTGCCCCTTTTTGAGCCCAAAATCGAATGTTTTCATCAGTTTTCAGCCACTTTTCTTCGTTTTCTCTGTTTTTCCGTCCCGGATCGTACATCGTGAGCTATTAGAAGGACAACAACGTTACTCGCGGCACATTAAAGGGCCCTACAATGTGTTAATATCACGTCTTACAAGGATGCTGCGTTGTTGAAGAATATGGGTTGTCGTTAAGCCCATTGGGCCTTTTGAATGGGCCATCTCTCTAGGCTGTGACTGTGAACCGTTAACACATAAAGGAATTGTGCCCTCAACATGACGGGTGCGATCATACCAGCATTAATGCACCGGATCCCATCAGAACTCCGAAGTTAAGCGTGTTTGGCGAGAGTAGTACTAGGATGGGTGACCCCCTGGGAAGTCCTCGTGTTGCACCCCCCTTTTCAAATTTTTTTGCCCTGGTTAGGGTTGCCAAGATACTTTATCCACCAAATTTCTATTACCGAATCCCACGGCACCTTGGACAAGATAACTTCACTTCACGTAGAGGCTGGGCCCGCAAACCGAGGGCGTAGGGCCTGTGACCAGGCCTCCGTCGCTGCGGTGACCATAACTTTTGATCCGCAAGGACTTACGCGGTGCACAGCATACCGTTGGAAAGCTCTCCGAGGGCTCTACGACGGAGGCAGCTAACTTGCTCGCTGTGCCCCTTTTTGGAGCCCAAAATCGAATGTTTTCATCAGTTTTCAGCCACTTTTCTTCTTTCGCTCTGTTTTTCCATTCCAGATCATACATCGTGAACTATTAAAAGGACGACAATGTTACTCGCGAGACATTAGAGGGCCATGCAACGCGTCGATATCACGTCTTCTGAGGATACTACGTTGTTGAAGCCGATAGGTTGTCGTTAAGCGCATTGGGCCTTTTGAATGGGCCATCTCTCTAGGCTGGGACTGTGAACCGTTAACACATAAAGGAATTGTGCCCTCAACATGACGGGTGCGGTCATACCAGCACTAATGCACCGGATCCCATCAGAACTCTGAAGTTAAGCGTGCTTGGCGAGGGTAGTACTAGGATGGGTGACCCCATGGGTAGTCCTCGTGTTGCACCCCGCTTTTCAATTTTTTTTGCCCTGGTTAGGGTTGCCAAGATACTTTATCCACTAAATTTCTATTACTGAATCCCACGGCACGTTGGACTAGACAACTTCGCTTCACGTAGAGGCTGGGCCTGCAAACTGAGGGCGTAGGGCTTGTGACCAGGTCTCCGTCGCTCCAGTGCCCATAACTTTTGATCCGTAAGGACTTACGCGCCGCACAGCATACCGTTGGAAAGCTCTCTGAGAGCTCTACAATGGAAGTAGCTAGCCTGCTCGTTGTGCCCGTTTTTGGAGCCCAAAATCGAATGTTTTCATTAGTTTTTGGCCACTTTTCTTCATTTGCTCTGTTTTTCCGTCCCGGATCGTAAGTCGTGAGCTATTAAACGGACGACAACATTACTTGCGGGACATTAGGGGGCCATAGAACGCGTTGATATCACGTCTTGTGAGGATGCTGTGTTGTTGAAGCAGATGGGTTGTCGTTAAGCCTATTGGGCCTTTTGAATGGGCCATATCTCTAGGCTGGGACTATGAACCGTTTACACATAAAGGAATTGTGCCCTCAACATGACAGGTGCGGTCATACCAGCACTAATGCACCGGATCCCATCAGAACTCTGAAGTTAAGCGTGCTTGGGCGAGAGTAGTACTACGATGGGTGACCCCCCGGGAATTCCTCGTGTTACACCCCTTTTTCAATTTTTTTTGCCCTGGTTAGGGTTGCCAAGATACTTTATCCACCAAATTTCTATTACCAAATCCTACATAACCTTGGACAAGACAACTTTACTTCACGTAGAGGCTGGGCCCGCAAACCAAGGGCGTAGGGCTTGTGACCAGGTCTCCGTCGCTCCGGTGCCCATAACTTTTGATCCGTAAGGATTTACGCGGCGCACAGCATACCGTTGGAAAGCTCTCCAAGAGCTCTACGACGAAGGTAGCTAGCTTCTCGATGTGCCCATTTTTGGAGCTCAAAATCGAACGTTTTCGACCATTTTTCTTCTTTTGCTCTGTTTTTTCGTCCCGAATCGTATGTCGTGCGCTCATAAAAGGATGACAATGTTACAAGCGGGACATTAGAGGACCCTACAACGCGTCGATATCTCGTCTTGCGAGGATGTTGCGTTGTTGAAGCGGATGGGTTGTCGTTAAGCCCATTGGGCCTTTTGAATGGGTCATCTCTCTAGACTGGGACTGTGAACCATTAACACATAAAGGAATTGTGCCCTCAACATGACGGGTGCGATCATACCAGCACAAATGCACCGGATCCCATCAGAACTCTGAAGTTAAGCGTGCTTGGCGAGAGTAGTACTAGGATGGGTGACCCCCTGGGAAGTCCTCGTGTTGCACCCCTCTTTTCAATTTTTTTCGCCCTGGTTAGTGTTGCCAAGATACTTTATCAACCAAATTTCTATTACCGAATCCCACGGCACCTTGGACAAGACAAGTTCGCTTAACGTAGAGGCTGGGCCAGCAAACCGAGGGCGTAGGGCTTGTGACCAGGTCTCCGTCGCAACGGTGCCCATAACTTTTGATCCGTAAGGACTTACGCGGCGCACAGCATACCGTTGGAAAGCTCTTCGAGAGCTCTACGATGGTGGAAGCTAGCTTGCATGCTGTGCCCGTTTTTGGAGCCCAATATCAAATGTTTTCATCAGTTTTCGGCCACTTTTCTTCTTCTGCTTTGTTTTTCCGTCCCGGATCGTACATCGTGAGCTATTAAAATGATGACAACTTTGCTCGCGGGACATTAGAGGGCCCTACAACGTGTCAATATCACGTCTTGCGAGGATACTGCGTTGTTGAAGTCGATGGGTTGTCGTTTAGCCCATTGGGCCTTTTGAATGGGCCTTCTCTCTAGGCTGCGACTGTGTACCGTTAACACATAAAGCAATTGTGCCTTCAACATGACGGGTGCGATCATACCAGCACTAATGCACCGGATCCCATTAGAACTCCGAAGTTAAGCGTGCTTGGCGAGAGTAGTACTAGGATAGGTGACCCCCTGGGTAGTCCTCGTGTTGCACCACCCCTTTCAATTTTTTTTGCCCTGGTTAGGGTTGCCAAAATACTTTATCTACCAAATTTCTATTACCGGATCCCACGGCACCTTGGACAAGACAACTTCGCATCACGTAGAGGCTGGGCCCGTAAACCGAGGGCGTAGGGCTTGTGACCAGGTCTCCGTCGCTCCGATGCCCATAACTTTTGATCATTAAGGACTTACGCTGCGCAAAGCATACCGTTGGAAAGCTCTCGGGGAGCTCTACGACGGAGGCACGCAACCTGCTCGCTGTGCACGTTTTTGGAGCCCAAAATTGAACGTTTTCATCAGTTTTTGGCCACTTTTCTTCTTTTGCTATGTTTTTTCATCCCGAATCGTACGTCGTGAGCTATTAAAAGGACAAAAACGTTACTCGTGGGACATTAGAGGGCCATACAACGCGTCGATATCACGTCTTGTGAGGATACTGCGTTGTTTAAGCAGATGGGTTGTCGTTAAGCCTATTGGGCCTTTTTAATGGGCCATCTCTCTAGGCTGGGACTGTGTACTGTTAACACATAAAGGAATTGTGCCCTCAACATGACGTGTGCGATCATACTAGCACTAATGCATCCGATCCCATTAGAACACCGAAGTTAAACGTGATTGGGTGAGAGTAGTACTACGATGGGTGACCCCCTGGGAAGTCCTCGTGTTGCACCCCCCTTTTCAATTTTTTTTGCCCTGGTTAGGGTTGCCAAGATACTTTATCCACCAAATTTCTATTACCGAATCCCACGGCAACTTGGACAAGACAAGTTTGCTTCACGTAGAGGTTAGGCCCACAAACCGAGGGCGTAGGGCTTGTGTCCAGGTCTCCGTCGCTCTGGTGCCCATAACTTTTAATTCGTAAGGATTTACGCGGCGCACAGCATACAGTTGGAAAGCTCTCCAAGAGCTCTACGACGAAGGCAACTAGCTTGCTCATTGTGCCCCTTTTTGGAGCCCATAATAAAATATTTTCATCAGTTTTCGGCCACTTTTCTACTTTTTCTCTGTTTTTCCGTCCCGGATCGTACATCGTGAGCTATTAAAAGGACAACAACGTTACTCGCGAGACATTAGAGGGCCACACAACGCGTCAATATCACATCTTGCGAGGATACTGCGTTGTTGAAGCAGATGGGTTGTCATTAAGCCTATTGGGCCTTTTGAATGGGCCATCTCTCTAGGCTGGGACTGTGAACCGTTAACACATAAAGTAATTGTGCCCTCAACATGACGGGTGCTATCGTACAATTACTAATGCACCCGATCCCATCAGAACTCCGAAGTTAAGCGTACTTGGCGAGAGTAGTACTAGGATGGGTGACCCCCTGGGTAGTCCTCGTGTTTCACCCCTCTTTTCAATTTTTTTTTGCCCTGGTTAGGGTTGCCAAGATACTTTATCCACCAAATTTCTATTACTGGATCCCACGGCACCTTGGACAAGACAACTTCGCTTTACGTAGAGGCTGGGCCTGCAAACCGAGGGCGTAGGGCTTGTGACCAGGTCTTTGTCGCTCCGGTGCCCATAACTTTTGATCTGTAAGGACTTACACGGTGCAAAAAATACCGTTGGAAAGCTCTCCGAGAGCTCTACGACGGAGGTAGCTAGCGTTCTCGATTTGCCCAATTTTGGAGCCCAAATCGAACATTTTCATCAGTTTTTGAACATTTTTCTTTTTTTGCTCTATTTTTTCGTCCTGAATCATACGTCGTGAGCTATTAAAAGGACGACAACGTTACTAATGGGACATTAGAGGGCCCTACAACGTGTCGATATCACGTCTTGCGAGGATGTTGCGTTGTTGAAGCAGATGGGTTGTCGTTAAACCCATTGGGCCTTTTGAATGGGTCATCTCTCTAGACTGGGACTGTGAACCGTTAACACATAAAGGAATTGTGCCCTCAACATGACGGGTGCGATAATACTAGCACTAATGCACCGGATCCCATCAGAACACCGAAGTTAAGTGTGCTTGGACGAGAGTAGTACTAGGATGGGTGACCCCCTGGGAAGTCCTCGTGTTGCACCCCCCTTTTCAATTTTTTTTGCCCTGGTTATGGTTGCCAAGATACTTTATCCACCAAATTTCTATTACCGAATCCCATGGCACCTTGGACAAGACAACTTCGCTTCACGTAGAGGCTGGGCCGGCAAACTGAGGGCGTACAGCTTGTGACCAGGTCTCCGTCGCTCTGGTGCCCATAACTTTTGATCTGTAAGGACTTACGCGGCGCACAGCATACCGTTGGAAAGCACTTCGAGATCTCTATGACGAAAGCAGCAAGCTTGCTCACTGTGCCCTTTTTAGAGCCCAAAACCGAACGTTTTCATCAGTTTTCGGCCACTTTTCTACTTTTGCTCTGTTTTTCCGTCCCAGATCGTACGTCGTGAGCTATTAAAAGGACAACAATACTAGCGGGACATTAGAGGGCCCTACATCGAGTCGATATCACGTCTTGTTGGGATGCTGTGTTGTAAAAGCGGATGGGTTATCGTTAAACCCATTGGGCCTTTTGAATGGGTCATCTCTCTAGACTGGGGCTGTGAACCGTTAACACATAAAGGAATTTTGCCCTCAACATGACGGGTGCGGTCATACCATTACTAATGCACCGGATCCCATCAGAACTCCGAAGTTAAGCGTGCTTGGGCGAGAGTAGTACTAGGATGGGTGACCCCTTTGGAAGTCCTCGTGTTGCACCCCCATTTTCAATTTTTTTTTCCCTGGTTAGGGTTGCCAAGATACTTTATCCACCAAATTTCTATTACCGAATCCCACGGCACCTTGGACAAGACAACTTCGCTTCACGTAGAGACTGGGCCCGCAAACCGATGGCGTAGGGCTTGTGACCAGGTCTCGGTTGCTCCAGTGCCCATAACTTTTGATCCGTAAGGACTTACGCGGCGCACAGCATTCCGTTGGAAAGCTCTTCGAGAGCTCTACGACGGAGGCAACCAGCCTGCTCACTGTGCCCGTGTTTGGAGCCCAAAATGGAACGTTTTCATCAGTTTTTGGTCACTTTTCTTCTTTTGCTCTATTTTTCCATCCCGGATCGGACGTCGTGAGCTATTAAAAGGACGACAACGTTACTCGCGGGACATTAGAGGGCCATACAACGCGTCGATATCACGTCATGCGAGGATGCTGCGTTGTTGAAGCAGATGGGTTGTCGGTAAGCCTATTGGGCATTTTTGAATGGGCCATCTCTCTAGGCTGGGACTGTGAACAGTTAGCACATAAAGGAATTGTGCCCTCAACATGACGGGTGCGATCATACCAGCACTAAAGCACCGAATCCCATCAGAACTCCGAAGTTATGCGTGCTTCGGCGAGAGTGGTACTATGATGGGTGACCCCCTGGGAAGTCCTCGTGTTGCACACCCCTTTTCAATTTTTTTTGCCCTGGTTAGGGTTGCCAAGATACTTTATCCACCAAATTTCTATTACCGAATCCCACGGCACCTTGGACAAGACAACTTCGCTTAACGAAGAGACTGGGCCCGCAAACCAAGGGCGTAGGGCTTGTGACCAGGTCTCCGTCGCACTAGTGCCCATAACTTTTGATCCATAAGGACTTACGCGGCACACAGCATACCGTTGGAAAGATCTACGAGAGCTCTACGACAGAGGCAGCTAGCCTGCTCGATGTGCCCATTTTTGGAGCCCAAAATCGAACGTTTTCATCATTTTTCAGCCATTTTTCTTTTTTTGCAATGTTTTTCCATCCCGAATCGTACGTCGTGAGCTATTAAAAAGACGAAAATGTTAATTGCAGTATATTAGAGGGACTTACAACGCGCCGATATCATGTCTTGCGAGGATGCTGCGTTGTTGAAGCGGATGGGTTGTCGTTAAGCCCATTGGGCCTTTTGAATAGGCCATCTCTCTAGACTGGGAATGTAAACCGTTAACACATAAAGAAATTATGCCCTCAACATGACGGGTGCGATCATACCAGCACTAATGCACTGGATCCCATCAGAACTCCGAAGTTAAGCGTGCTTGGGCGAGAATAGTGCTAGGATGGGTGACCCCCTGTGAAGTCCTCGTGTTGCACCCCCCTTTTCAATTTTTTTTGCCCTGGTTAGGGTTGCCAAGATACTTTATGAACCAAATTTCTATTACCGAATCCCATGGCAACTTGGACAAGACAACTTAGCTTCACGTAGAAGTTGGGCCAGCAAACCGAGGGCGTACGGCTTGTGACCTGGTCTCCGTCGCTCCGGTGCCCATAACTTTTGATCCGTAAGGATTTACGCGGCGCACAGCATACCGTTGGAAAGCTCTCCGAGAGCTCTACAACGGAGGCATATAGCTTGCTCGCTATGCCCTTTTTGGAGCCCAAAATTGAACGTTTTCATAAGTTTTCTGCAACTTTTCTTCTTTTGCTCTATTTTTTCGTCCCGGATCGTACGTCATGAGCTATTAAAAGGACGATAACGTTACTCGCGGGACATTAGAGGGACCTACAACGCATCAATATCTAGTTTTAAGAGGATGCTACATTGTTGAAGCGGATGGGTTGTCGTTAAGCCAGTGTGGCCTTTTGAATGGGCCATCTCTCTAGGCTGGGACTGTGAACCATTAACACATAAAGGAATTATGCCCTCAACATGATGGGTGCGATCATACCAGCACTAATGCACCGGATCCCATCAGAACTCCGAAGTTAAGCGTGCTTGGGCGAGAGTAATACTACGATGGGTAACCCCCTGGGAAGCCCTCGTGTTGCACCCCTCTTTTCAATTTTTTTTGCCCTGGTTAGGGTTGCCAAGATACTTTATCCACCAAATTTCTATTACTGAATCCCAAGGAACCTTGGACAAGACAACTTCGCTTCACGTAGAGGCTGGGCCCGCAAACTGAGGGCATAGGGCTTGTGACCAGGTCTCCGTCGCTCTGGTACCTATAACTTTTGATCCGTAAGGACTTACATGGTGTACAGCATACCGTTGGAAAGCTCTCCGAGAGCTGTACGATGGAAGCAGCTAGCCTGCTCGATGTGCCCGTTTTTTGAGGCCAAAATTGAACGTTTTCCTCAATTTTCGGCCATTTTTCTTCTTTTGCTCTATTTTTCCGTCCCGGATCGTACGTTGTGAGCTATTAAAAGGACGACAACGTTACACGCAAGAGATTAGAGGGCCCTACAATGCGTCGATATCACGTCTTGCGAGGATGCTGCTTTGTTGAAGTAGATGGGTTGTCGTTAAGCCCATTGGGCCTTTTGAATGGGCCATCTCTCTAGGCTGGGACTATGAACCGTTAACACATAAAGGAATTGTGCCCTCAACATGACTAGTGCGATCATACCAGCACTAATGCACCGGATCCCATCAGAACTCCGAAGTTAAGCGTGCTTGGGCGAGAGTAATACTACGATGGGTAACCCCCTGGGAAGCCCTCGTGTTGCACCCCTCTTTTCAATTTTTTTTGCCCTGGTTAGGGTTGCCAAGATACTTTATCCACCAAATTTCTATTACTGAATCCCACGGCACCATGGACAAGACAACTTCGCATCAGGTAGAGGCTGGGCCCGCAAACGGAGGGCGTAGGGCTTGTGACCAGGTGTCCGTCGCTCTGGTGCCCATAACTTTTGATCCGTAAGGACTTACATTGCGCACATCATACCGTTGGAAAGCTCTCCGAGAGCTTTATGATGGAGGTAGCTAGGCTGCTCGTTGTTCCCATTTTTGGAGCCCAAAATCGAACGTTTTCATCCGTTTTCGGCCAGTTTTCTTCTTTCGCTCTGTTTTTCGGTCCCGGATCGTACGTCGTGAGCTATTAAAAGGACGACAACGTTACTCGCGGGTACATTCGAGGGCCCTACAACACGTCGATATCTCGTGTTGCGAGGATGCTGCGTTGTTGAAGCAGATGGGTTGTCGTTAAGCCCATTGGGCCTTTTGAATGGGCCATCTCTCTAGGTTGGGACTGTGAACTGTTAACACATAATGGAATTGTGCCATCAACGTGACGGGTGCGATCATACCAGCACAAATGCACCAGATTCCATCAGAACTCTGAAATTACGCGTGCTTGGGCGAGAATAGTACTAGGATGGGTGACCCCCTTGGAAGTCCTCGTGTTGCACCCCCCTTTTCAATTTTTTTTTCCCTGGTTAGGGTTGACAAGATACTTTATCCACCAAATTTCTATTACCGAATCCCACGGCACCTTGGACAAGATAAGTTCGCTTCACGTTGAGGCTGGGCCCGCAAACCGAGGGCGTAGGGCTTGTGGCCAGGTCTCCATCGCTCTGGTGCCCATAACTTTTAATCCGTAAGGACTTACGTGGTGCACAGCATACCGTTGGAAAGCCCTTCGAGAGCTCTACGACGGAGGCAGCCAGCTTGCTCGCTGTGCCTTTTTTGGAGGCCACCATCGAACATTTTCATTAATTTTTAACCACTTTTCTTCTTTTGCTCAATTTTTTTGTCCAGGATCGTACGTCATGAGCTATTAAAAGTATGACAATGTTACTCACGGGACATTAGAGGGCCATACAACGGGTTGATATCACGTCTTACGAGGATGCTGCGTTGTTGAAGCAGATGGGTTATCGTTAAGCCCATTGGGCCTTTTGAATGGGCCATCTCTCTAGGCTGGGACTGTGAACCGTTAACACATAAAGGAATTGTGCCCTCAACATGACGTGTGCGATCATACTAGTAGTAATGCACCGGATCCCATCAGAACTCCGAAGTTAAGCGTGCTTGGGCGAGATAAGTACTAGGATGGGTGACCCCCTGCGAAGTCCTCGTGTTGCACCCCCCTTTTCAATTTTTTTTGCCCTAGTTAGGGTTGCCAAGATACTTTATCCACCAAATTTCTATTACCGAATCCCACGGCACCTTGGACAAGACAACTTCGCTTCACGTAGAGGCTGGGCCCGCAAACCGAGGGCATAGGGCTTATGACCAGGTCTCCGTCGCTCTGGTACCCATAACTTTTGATCCGTTAGGACTTACATGGTGCACAGCATACCGTTGGAAAGCTCTCCGAGAGCTGTACGACGGAGGCAGCTAGCCTGCTCGATGTGCCCATTTTTGGAGGGCAAAATTGAACATTTTCCTCAATTTTCAGCCATTTTTCTTCTTTTGCTCTATTTTTTCGTCCCGGATCGTACATTGTGAGCTATTGAAAGGACGACAACGTTACTCGCGAGAGATTAGAGGGCCCTACAATGCGTCGATATCACGTCTTGCGAGGATGCTGCGTTGTTGAAGTAGATGGGTTGTCGTTAAGCCCATTGGGCCTTTTGAATGGGCCATCTCTCTAGGCTGGGACTCTGAACCGTTAACACATAAAGGAATTGTGCCCTCAACATGACTGGTGCGATCATACCAGCACTAATGCACCGGATCCGATCAGAACTCCAAAGTTAAGCGTACTTGGGCGAGAGTAGTACTTGGGTGGGTGAGCCCCCTGGAAGTCCTCGTGTTGCACCCACCTTTTCAACTTTTTTTGCCCTGGTTAGGGTTGCCAAGATACTTTATCCACCAAATTTCTATTACCGAATCCCACGGAACCTTGGACAAGATAAGTTCATTTCACGTAGAGGCTGGGCCCGCAAACCAAGGGCATAGGGCATGTGACCAGGTCTCCGTCGCTCCGGTGCCCATAACTTTTAATCCGTAAGGACTTATGCGCCGCACAGTATACCGTTGGAAAGCTCTCTGAGAGCTGTACGACGGAGGCAGCAAGCTTGCTTGCTGTGCCCCTTTTTGGAGCCCAAAATCGAATGTTTTCATTAGTTTTCTTCCAATTTTATTCTTTTGCTCTGTTTTTCCATCCCGGATCGTACGTCGTGAGCTATTAAAAGGACAAAAACGTTACTCGCGGGACATTAGAGGGGCCTACAACGCGTCGATATCACATCTTGCGAGGATGCTGCGTTGTTGAAGCGGATGGGTTGTCGTTAAGCCTATTGGGCCTTTTGAATGGGCCATCTCACAAGGATGGGACTATGAACCGTTAACACATAAAGGAATTGTGCCCTCAACATGATGGGTGTGATCATACCAGCACTAATGCACTGGATCCCATCAGAACTCAGAAGTTAAGCGTGCTTGGGCGAGGGTAGTACTACGATAGGTGACCCCCTGGGAAGTCCTCGTGTTGCACCCCCCTTTTCAATATTTTTTGCCCGGGTTGGGGTTGCCAAGGGACTTTATCCACCAAATTTCTATGACCGAATCCCACGGCACCTTGGGCAAAACAACTTCGCTTCACGTAGAGGCTGGGCCCGCAAACCGAGGGCGTAGGGCTTGTGACCAGGTTTCAATCGCTCCGGTGCCCATAACTTTTGATCCGTAAGGACTTACGTGGCGCATAGCATACCGTTGGAAAGCTCTCCGAGAGCTCTACGACGGAGGCAGCTAGCTTGCTCATTGTGCCCATTTTTGGAGCCCAAAATCGAACGTTTTCATCAGTTTTCGGCCACTTTCCTTCTTTTGCTCTATTTTTTCGTCCCGGATCGTGCGTCGTGAGCTATTAAAAGGATGACAACGTTACTCGCCGGACATTAGAGGGCCCTACAATGCGTCGATATCACGTCTTGCAAGGATGCTGCGTTGTTGAAGCGGATGGGTTGTCGTTAAGCCCATTGGGCCTTTTGAATAGGCCATCTCTCCAGGCTGGGACTGTGAACCGTTAACACATAAAGGAATTGTGCCCTCAACATGACGGGTTCGATCATACCAACACTAATGCACCGGATCCCATCAGAACTCCGAAGTTAAGCGTGCTTGGGCGAGAGTAGTACTAGGATGGGTGACCCCTGAGAAGTCCTCGTGTTGTATGTCACGCCCCAACCCGGCCTATAAGGTTAGACTAGGGTGTGAACTAAACATTCAAGTAATATCACGTGCTTAGTTGTTTATGAAGATTTAACACCTAATGATTTAGTCTAAACTCCAAAGTTTTTTCGAAAAATCGGCAGCATAACGGCTGTAATTGGGCTCTTTGGTTTGACCTAATTCTCTAAATGCCTCAATTATTCCAATCATTAATCCAATTCTATTAAGGACTCCTATTTGTTACCAACCGATTTGCCTACTAGTTTATCTTGAAAGTCTCGTTTGGTTAATAAGCCTAACATGATAACTATGTCCCGTTTATTTGTCAATTTCCTATCATGCAAGTACCTATTATCCTTTAGTTTGCAAATGAGCACCTAAGTGAAATTAGATAGAATTAACTTAGTTAATTGTTCATCTAGTGGTTTGAATGCCTACGATAACTACTAATTAAGAAAACAAAAGCAAACAACCAAATAAAAGTTCGTCCGGTTATAGATAGTAGAATCCCAGAATTTGACCCAAATTACAACGGGGTCATTTACATCAATAAAATGAATAGTTTGCAATCAAACGCAACATCCATATAGCAACTACTTTCAGGCAAAGCACAAAAGCACGTAGGGACAGGCAATCACTCCAAGGAATCATCGTTAGGCACATCGTCCTTGGGTACCTGTTCTTGATCTTCTTCACCTGAGATGATAAAAGAGGGTGAGTCCTTATGAACTCAGCAAGGGGGAACGAGAAATACGTTTTGAAACTCATTTTCCGGTTCAATTTATGAAAACTCTTTTTGAGAACATGTCACGTATTACAAATAATAAGGTACGCAATTATAAGAAACAAATCGAGTAACGGATACAAAGTAAGGGAACAGAAATACCAGTCTTTCCTCCCCGAGGTTCTCTAGGAACCAAGCGAGAGTACTTACATATAAGTACAGGAACAGGAATACCAGTCTTTCCTCCCCGAGGTTCTTTAGGAACCAAGCGAGAGTACTTATACACATAGTAAAAAGGATACGGTGAGCATTTGCTCTCAATATCAATTTCGATTCATTTGGTGCGGCCGACTTCAATAATCCCCTTATCGCTCCCAATTGGGTGTACTCCGAATGTACCCTGAAACCTACGACCCAACTCTCCAAGGGTGGAATGCCAAGCGAGAGAGGGAATTGGACCACGGTAGTCACGGGAGCACCGGTAAGCCCTATGCCGCCCGGCGTTCATGAAACGTTACCATGCCACAATGAAAGGTTGCAACCTCATATGCAATGCACATGTATGTCATTTAACATTTCACATTAGGAGGTCAACAAAGTAGGTTGTCTCCGAGCAAGTATATGATCACATTTTGACATATTGGCATATAAGGCATTGTAAGAACATATAATCATTTCATATATCCATTTGAAAGAAATTAAACTTTAATGGGCAGCCAAGTAATCATGTTCAAATAAACCATTGAATATCTTTTAACAATTCACATTAAGAGGAAAACAAAGTAGGTTGCCTCCGAGCAATTTCAAGATCACATATTGCCAAGTAAACAAACGAGGCATGCTTGACATGAAATTTCACTTGTAGAACACATAGAGTCATATGAACATTAAACGGGCAGCCATGTAACACATGCAATTCAAGCCATATAACTCATTTCGAAGTCCACGTAATCAAGTGATACGATTATTAAACATGCAATGACATCAATCATGGGTTCGGGTGCAAGAAAAGCTTATTTGTCAACATGCAATGGTCAAAATCACATTTGAAGTTATAAGACATTTACGGGCAGCCCACTAAGCATATAATTCCCACACAATGTCCAATTGATCAATACTTAGCAAAACTACCTAGTCATTAGGGTTTCCATGTCATGTATATTCGTGCAATTTGAGCCTCAACCCAACTCAAAGTCAATCCCAAACCATGCATCATTTAATTCAACATCCTCAAACATTAAAAACAGTCCACACAACATCCCATAGCTATAATTCCAAGAATTTAATTCAACAAGAGGAGTCACAACAATTTTCTAAGCACAACATTAAGTGAAACCCTTACTGCAATAGGCTGTCTTCTCACAATCAATCGGATAAGCAAAAAATCTCCAAATTCAGTGAATAAGATGTCAAATTAAAGCTTAAGAAGTTAACTAAAATCAGAAACAAACCTTGCATCAATTGGAGTTCGGGATCATTAGATATATCCGAAACAGTGGAATAGCACAAAACTGTCCAGATTTGCACACTTTTCAGAAATTGATGTTTTTGAGGTCCTTAGGGTCAGTTTTAGCCTTGGTCCATTTCTGAAAAAATTGTCCAGAACTGAAAAATATAGCAGTACATAAAATTTCATGCATTTTAGAAATCATTTACAAAGTCAAATATGGTTCGTTCCACAAGGTCAGTGCATCTGCCAAAACCTGCTTCAGTTTTCCAGATTTCTAGATTTGGTCACATTTTAACGATTTGCCATTTTGAGGACCTTATAGTCAAAATTCGCTTCGGCCTATTTCTGGGAAAAATGTTCAATACTGTCCAAACTAGTCACCTACCAATTTTAAAGCATTTAAAACATCATTTTCCTAGCTAAACTTACCTCGAACAGACTGGTCAGAGAGCTGTCAACAATTTCGACTTCACCTAGCATCATTTGCAAGCCAAGATCTTGCCATTCATGGTTGTTTAAGCTTATGAACGACCATATAGCTCAAGTACAGAAGCAAATACACACATCTATGAGCATGCATGTGAATTTTTGAAGAGTTTTCAAAAGGTTTTAACCCTCACCTTCGCAATCAACCCAAAAAATGCTCAAAACCTTGTTGAAGCTCAAATCTCTTCTTCTTCTTGCTTAGCCGAGATTCCAACTAGCTTTTCTCTATTTTTCCTAGCTTAGTGATCAATCTCTTAGCACATGCATGAGGTTAGAACAAGAAGAAAAGAAATGGAAGCTTAAAAACTCACCAAGGCCGGAAATGGTGACTCAAAATGCTTGCATGTGTGTTTCTTGCATCCTAGCTTGCTTGGGTGAGTTTCTTTGCTTGTGGTTTGTCTTGATGCACCATAGGATGATGAAGATGAGCTAAGAGGTGGAGAGAACTCAGCCAAAACCGAAATGGAGAGAGAGAGTGAGAGGGAGAGAGAGAAAATGTGAGGAAAGTGAGAGAAATGAGAGAAAAATGAGGCTTTTGCAAAAGTTGATGCATATGTTGGCCTTGGGCATGCAAAAATTCAGATTTGTGTCATCTTTTGAATTGTTTTAACATGTGTGTAAGAGAATGTTGGGTATTTAGGGATTTTAGGTAGAATAGAATATAGGATATGTTTAGAGGTTTGTGAGATTTTGTCTTGTAGTGAGTTTAAAATATAATATTTAGGTGTTAGTGGATTTTGTAGAGATTTGAATTAGGATTATAATAATAGTTAGTGGTGTTTGTAGGATTATTTTATAGTCTAGTGCTTTGTGTAGGATTCTTTATTGATTAGCGTGCGGGCACGCTTTCTAAGTCTAGGGCACACACTACGAGACACACACAGAAATCAATACAGGGCACGAATCACGAGGTAGACACGAACTACGAGGTAAGACACGGACTTCAAGACTAATGCACGCAATCCTAGGTGAATGCACGTAAACCAATGCAAGGCACGTAATTCAATGTAATGCACGCAAATCGAGGTACGACTCTTAAACCTAGGTTAAGGTACGCAGTTCAAGGTTATGGCACACGAAATGAGGTAACACACGTACATCGAGGTCAAGGCACGTATTTCTAGGTACTGCACGTGAGTCGGGGATTAGGGCACACTATTCTAGGTCAAGGCACGTATGATGAGGTATGCACGAAAACCAAGACAGGATACGTAATCCAAGGTTGGTCATAAAATTAGGGGTCTATGGCACGCAAATCAAGGTAACACACGTTATTCGGGGTCGGGCCTCACATTGCACCCCTGTTTTCAAATTTTTTTGCCCTGGTTAGGGTTCCCAAGATACTTTATCCACCAAATTTCTATTACCGAATCCCACGGCACCTTGGACTAGACAACTTCGCTTCACGTAGAGGCTGGGCTAGCAAACCGAGGGCGTAGGGCTTGTGACCAGGTCTCCGTCGCTCCGGTGCCCATAACTTTTGATACGTAAGGACGTACACAGTGCATAGCATACCGTTGGAAAGCACTCCGAGAGCTCTACGACAGAGGCAGCTAGGCTGCTCGTTGTGCCCATTTTCGGAGCCCAAAATCGAACGTTTTCATCCGTTTTCGGCCACTTTTCTTCCTTTGCTCTGTTTTTGGGTTCCGGATCGTACATCGTGAGCTATTAAAAGGACGCAATGTTACTCGTGGGTACATTAGAGGGCCCTACAACACGTCGATATCACATCTTGCGAGGATGCTACGTTGTTGAAGCAGATGGGTTGTCGTTAAGCCCATTGGGCCTTTTGAATGGGTCATCTCTCTAGGCAGGGACTGTGAACCGTTAACACATAAATGAATTCTGCCCT
The DNA here is from genome assembly GCA_037974665.1 of Ehretia macrophylla. Lineage (NCBI taxonomy): Eukaryota > Viridiplantae > Streptophyta > Magnoliopsida > Boraginales > Ehretiaceae > Ehretia > Ehretia macrophylla. The sequence goes on from CM075773.1 coordinate 3,648,334, forward strand.
CAACATGACGGGTGCAATCATAACTGCACTAATGCACCAGATCCCATCAGAACTCCGAAGTTAAGTGTGCTTGGGCGAGAGTAGTACTAGGATGGGTGACCCCCTAGGAAGTCCTTGTGTTGCACATCCCTTTTCAATTTTTTTCCCCTGGTTAGGGTTGCCAAGATACTTTATCCACCAAATTTCTATTACAGAATCCCATGGCACCTTGGACAAGACAACTTCGCTTCACGTAGAGGTTGGGCCCGCAAACCGAGGGCATAGGGCTTGTGACCAGGTCTCCGTCGCTCCGGTGCCCATAACTTTTGAACTGTAAGGACTTACACGGCGCACAGCATACCGTTAGAAAGCTCTCCGAGAGCTCTACGACGGAGGCAACTAGCTTGCTCGCTTTGCCCATTTTTGGATCGCAAAATCGAATGTTTTCATCAATTTTTGGCCACTTTTCTTCTTTTGCTCTGTTTTTTCATCCTAGATCGTACGTCGTGAGCTATTAAAAGAACGACAACTTTATTCGCGGGACAAAAAAGGGCCATACAACGCGTCGATATCACGTCTTGCGAGGATGATGTGTTGTTGAAGCAGATAAGTTGTCGTTAAGCCCATTGGGCCTTTTGAATGGGCCATCTCTCTAGGCTGGGACTGTGAACCGTTAACACATAAAGGAATTGTGCCCTCAACATGACGGGTGCGATCATCCCAGCACTAATGCACCGGATCCCATCAGAACTCTGAAGTTAAGCGTGCTTGGGCGTGAGTAGTACTACGATGGGTAACCCATTGGGAAGTCCTCGTGTTGCACCCCCATTTTCAATTTTTTTTGCCCTGGTTAGGGTTGTCAAGATACTTTATCCACCAAATTTCTATTACCGAATCCCACGGCACCTTGGACAAGACAACTTCGCTTCACGTAGAGGCTGGGCCCGCAAACTGAGGTCGTAGGGCTTGTGACCAGGTCTTCGTCATTCTGGTGCCCATAACTTTTGATCCGTCGGGACTAACGTGGCGCACAGCATACCGTTGGAAAGCTCTCCGAGAGCTCTACGACAGAGGTAGCTAGCCTGCTCGATGTGCCCATTTTTGGAGGCCAAAATTGAACGTTTTCATCAATTTTTGGCCATTTTTCTTCTTTTGCTCTACTTTTCCGTCCCAGATCGTACGTCGTGAGCTATTAAAAGGACGACAACGTTATTCGTGAGACATTAGAGGGCCCTACAATGCGTCAATATCACATCTTACGAGGATGCTGCGTTATTGAAGCAGATGGGTTGTCATTAAGCCCATTGGGCCTTTTGAATGGGCCATCTCTGTGGAATGGGACTGTGAACCGTTAATACATAATTGAATTGTGCCCTCAACATGACGGGTACGATCATACCAGCACTAATGCACCAGATCCCATCAGAACTCCGAAGTAAAGCGTACTTGGGCGAGTGTAGTACTAGGATGGGTGACCCCCTTGGAAGTCCTCGTGTTGCACCCTCCTTTTCAATTTTTTTTGCCCTGGTTATGGTTGCCAAGATACTTTATCCACCAAATTTCTATTACCAAATCCCACGACACCTTGGACAAGATAACTTCGTTTCACGTAGAGGCTGGGCCCGAAAACCGAGGGCGTAGGGCTTGTGACCAGGTCTCCGTCGCTCTAGTGCCCATAACTTTTGATCCGTAAGGACTTACACGGCGCACAACATACCGTTGGAAAGCTCTCCGAGAGATCTACGACGGAGGCAGCCAGCTTGCTCGCTATGCCTATTTTTGGAGCCCACAATCGAACGTTTTCATCAGTTTTTAACCACTTTTCTTCTTTTGCTCTGTTTTTTTGTCCCGGATCGTACGTCATGAGCTATTAAAAGGACAACAACATTACTCACGGGGCATTAGAGGGCCATACAATGCGTCGATATCACGTCTTGCGAGGATGCTGCGTTGTTGAGGCAGATGAGTTGTCGTTAAGCCCATTGGGCCTTTTGAATGGGTCAAATCTCTAGGCTGGGACTATGAACTGTTAACACATAAAGGAATTGTGCCCTCAACATGACGGGTGCGATCATACCAGCACTAATGCACCGGATCCCATCAGAACTCCGAAGTTAAGCGTGCTTGGGCGAGAGTAGTACTACGATGGGTAACCCCCTGGGAAGTCCTCGTGTTGCACCCTCCTTTTCAATTTTTTTTGCCCTGTTAGGGTTGCCAAGATACTTTATCCTCCAAATTTCTATTACTGAATCCCACGGCACCTTGGACAAGACAACTTCGCTTCACGTAGAGGCTGGGCCCGCAAACCGAGGGCGTAGGGCTTGTGACCAGGTCGCCGTCACTCTGGTGCCCATAACTTTTGATCCGTAAGGACTTACGCGGCGCACAGTATACCGTTGGAATGTTCTACTAGAGCTCTACGATGGAGGCAGCTAGACTGCTCAATGTGCCCGTTTTTGGAGGCCAAAATCGAATGTTTTCATCAGTTTTCAGCCATTTTTCTTCTTTTTCTCTGTTTTTCCGTCTCGGATCGTACGTCGTGAGCTATTAAAAGGACGGCAACGTTACTCGCGAGACATTAGAGAGCCCTACAACTCGTCGATTTCACGTCTTGCGAGGATGCTGCGTTGTTGAAGCGGATGGGTTGTCATTAAGCCCATTGGGCCTTTTGAATGGGCCATCTTTGTAGACTGGGACTGTGAACCGTTAACACATAAAGGAATTGTGCCTCAACATGACGGGTGCGATCATACCAGCACTAATGCACCGGATCCCATCAGAACTCCGAAGTTAAGCGTACTTGGGCGAGAGTAGTACTAGGATGGGTGACCCCCCTGGAAGTCCTCGTGTTGCACCCCCCTTTTCAATTTTTTTTGCCCTGGTTAGGGTTGCCAAGATACTTTATCCACCAAATTTCTATTACCGAATCCCACGGCACCTTGGACAAGATAACTTTGCTTCACGTAGAGGCTGGGCCCGCAAACCGAGTGCGTAGGGCTTGTGACCAGATCTCCATCGCTACGGTGCCCATAACTTTTGATCTGTAAGGACTTACGCGGCGCACAGCATACCGTTGGAAAGCTCTCCAAGAGCTCTACGACGGAGGCAGCTAGCCTGCTCACTATGCCCATTTTTGGAGCCCAAAATCGAACGCTTTCATTAGTTTTCTGCCAATTTTCTTCATTTTCTCTGTTTTTCTGTCCCGGATCGTACGTCGTGGGCTATTAAAAGGGCGACAACGTTACTCGCGGGATAATAGAGAGCCCTAAAACGTGTCGATATCACGTCTTGCGAGGATGCTGCGTTGTTGAAGCAGATGGGTTGTCGTTAAGCCCATTGGGCCTTTTGAATGGGCCATCTCTCTAGGCTGGGACTGTGAACTGTTAACTCATAAAGGAATTGTGCCCTCAACATGACGGGTCTGATCATACCAGCACTAATGCACCGGATCCCATCACAACTCCGAAGTTAAGCGTGCTTGGGCGAGAGTAGTACTAGGATGGGTGACCCCCTCGGAAGCCCTCGTGTTGCAGCCCCCTTTTCAATTTTTTTTGCCCTAGTTAGGGTTGCCAAGATACTTTATCCACCAAATTTCTATTATCGAATCCCACGGCACCTTGGACAAGACAACTTCGCTTCACGTAGAGGCTGGGCCCGTAAACCGAGGGCGTAGGGCTTGTGACCTGGTCTCTGTCGCTTCAGTGCCCATAACTTTTGATCCGTAAGGACTTACGAGGCGCACAGCATACAGTTGGAAAGCGCTGTGAGAGCTCTATGATGGAGGCAGCTGGCCTGCTAGCTGTGCCCGTTTTTGTAGCCCAAAATCGAACGTTTCAAAAGTTTTCAGCAACTTTTCTTCTTTTGCTTTATTTTTTCATCCCGGATCGTACGTCGTAAGCTATTAAAAGGATGACAACGTTACTCGCCGGACATTAGAGGGCCCTACAACGCGTCGATATCACGTCTTGCGAGGATGCAGCGTTGTTGAAGCGGATGGGTTGTCGTTAAGCCCATTGGGCCTTTTGAATGGGCCATCTCCCTAAGCTGGGACTGTGAACCGTTAACACATAAAGGAATTGTGCCCTCAACATGACGGGTGCGATCATAGCAGCACTAATGCCCCGGATCCCATCAGAACTCCAAAGTTAAGCATGCTTGGGCGAGAGTATTACTAGGATGGGTGACCCCCTGGGAAGTCCTCGTGTTGCACCCCCCATTTCAATTTTTTTTGCCCTAGTTTGGGTTGCCATGATACCTTATCCACCAAATTTCTATTACCAAATCCCACGGAACATTGGACAAGACAACTTCACTTCACGTAGAGGCTGGGCCCGCAAACCGAGAGCGTAGGTCTTGTGACAAGGTCTCTGTCGCTCCAGTGCCCAAAACTTTTGATCCGTAAGGACTTATGAGGCGCACAGCATACCGTTGGAAAGCTCTACGAGAGCTCTACGACGGAGGCAGTTGGCCTGCAGCCGTGCCCATTTTTGGAGCCCAAAATCTAACATTTTCTTCAGTTTATAGCCACTTTTCTTCTTTTGCTCTATTTTTCCGTCCCGGATCTTACGTCGTTAGCTATTAAAAGGAGGACAACGTTACTCGCAGGGCATTATAGGGCCTTACAATGTGTCGATATCACGTCTTGCGAGGATGCTGCATTGTTAAAGCGGATGGGTTGTCGTTAAGCCCATTGGGCCTTTTGAATGGGCCAACTCTCTAAGCTGGGACTGTGAACAGTTAACACATAAAGGAATTGTGCCCTCAAAATGACGGGTGTGGTCATACCAGCACTAATGCACCGGATCCCTTCAGAACTCCGAAGTTAAGCGTGCTTGGCCGAGAGTAGTGCTACGATGGGTAACCCCCTGGGAAGTCCTCGTGTTGCACCCCCCTTTTCAATTTTTTTTGTCCTGGTTAGAGTTGCCAAGATACTTTATCCACCAAATTTCTATTACCGAATCCCACGGCACCTTGGACAAGACAACTTCGCTTCACGTAGAGGCTGGGCTAGCAAACCGATGGCGTAGGGCTTGTGACCAGGTCTCCGTCGCTCCGGTGCCCATAACTTTTGATACGTAAGGACTTACACAGTGCATAGCATACCGTTGGAAAGCACTCCGAGAGCTCTACGACGGAAGTAGCTGGCCTGGTCGCTGTGCTAGTTTTTGGAGCCCAAAATCAAACGTTTTCATCTGTTTTTAGCCACTTTTCTTCTTTTGCTCTATTTTTCCGTCTCGGATCGTACGTCGTGGGCTATTAAAAGGATGACAACGTTAATCGCGAGACATTAGAGGGCCCTATAACGCGTCGATATCACGTCTTGCGAGGATGCTGCGTTGTTGAAGCAGATGGGTTATTGTTAAGCCCATTGGGCCTTTTGAATGGGCCATCTCTCTAAGCTGGGACTGTGAACCATTAACACACAAAGGAATTGTGCCCTTAACATTACGGGTTCGATCATACCAGCACTAATGCACCGGATCCCATCAGAACTCCGAAGTTAAGCGTGCTTGGGCGAGAATAGAACTAGGATGTGTGACCCCCTGGAAAGTCCTCGTGTTGTACCCCCCTTTTCAAATTTTTTTGCCCTGGTTAGGGTTGACAAGATACTTTATCCACCAAATTTCTATTACCGAATCCCACGGCACCTTGGACAAGACAACTTCGCTTCACGTAGAGGCTGGGCCCGCAAACCGAGGGCGTAGGGCTTGTGACCTGGTCTCCGTCGCTCCGGTGCCCATAACTTTTGATCCATAAGGACTTACGCGGCGCACAGCATACCGTTGGAAAGCTCTCCGAGAGCTCTACGACGGCAGCAGTTGGCCTGCTAGCTGTGCCCATTTTTGGAGCCCAAAATCGAACGTTTTCAACAGTTTTCAGCAACTTTTCTTCTTTTGCTTTATTTTTTCGTTCGGGATCGTACGTCGTAAGCTATTAAAAGGACGACAACGTTACTCGCCGGACATTAGAGGGTCCTACAACATGTCTATATCAGGTCTTGCGAGGATGCAGCATTGTTAAAGCGGATGGGTTGTCGTTAAGCCCATTGGGCCTTTTGAATGGGCCAACTCTCTAAGCTGGGACTGTGAACTGTTAACACATAAAGGAATTGTGCCCTCAACATGACGAGTGCGATCATACCAGTACTAATGCCCCGGATCCCATTGGATCTCCAAAGTTAAGCGTGCTTGGGCGAGAGTAGTACTAGGATGGGTGACCCCCTGGGAAGTCCTCGTGTTGCACCCCCCATTTCAAATTTTTTTGCCCTAGTTAGGGTTGCCAAGATACTTTATCCACCAAATTTCTATTACCAAATCCCACGGCACCTTGGACAAGACAACTTCGCTTCACGTAGAGGCTAGGCCCGCAAACCGAGGGCGTAGGGCTTGTGACCAGATCTCCGTCTCTTCGGTACCCAAAACTTTTGATCCGTAAGGACTTATACGGCGCATAGCATACCGTTGGAAAGCTCTCCTAGAGCTCTACGACGGAGGCAGTCGGCCTGCTCGCTATGCCCATTTTTGGAGCCCAAAATCGAACATTTTCATTAGTTTTCAGCCACTTTTCTTCTTTTGCTCTATTTTTCCGTCACGGATCTTACGTCGTTAGCTATTAAAAGGATGACAACGTTACTCGTGGGACATTAGAGTGCCCTACAATGCGTCGATATCACGTCTTGCGAGGATGCTGCGTTGTTAAAGCGGATGGGTTGTCATTAAGCCCATTGGGCCTTTTGAATGGGCCATCTCTCTAAGCTGGGACTATGAACCGTTAACACATAAAGGAATTGTGCCCTCAACATGACGGGTGCGATCATACCCGCACTAATGCACCGGATCCCATCAGAACTCCGAAGTTAAGCGTGCTTGGGCGAGAGTAGTACTACAATGGGTAACCCCCTGGGAAGTCCTCGTGTTGTACCCCCCTTTTCAATTTTTTTTGCCCTGGTTAGGGTTGCCAAGATACTTTATCCACCAAATTTCTATTACCGAATCCCACGGCACCTTGGACAAGATAACTTCGCTTCACGTAGAGGTTGGGCCCGCAAATCGAGGGCGTAGGGCTTGTGACCATGTCTCCGTCGCTCTGGTGCCCATAACTTTTGATCGGTAAGGACTTACGCGGCGCACAGCATACCGTTAGAAAGCTCTACGACAAGGGTAGCTGGCCTGCTCGCTGTGCCAATTTTTGGAGCCCAAAATCGAACGTTTTCATCAGTTTTTAGCCACTTTTCTTCTTTTGCGCTATTTTTTTGACCCGGATCGTACGTCGTGGGCTATTAAAAGGACGACAACATTAATCGTGGGACATTAGAGGGCCCTACAACGCGTCGATATCACGTCTTGCGAGGATGCTGCGTTGTTGAAGCGGATGGGTTGTCGTTAAGCCCATTGGGCCTTTTGAGTGAGCCATCTCTCTAAGCTGGGATTTTGAACCGTTAACACATGAAGGAATTGTGCCATGAACATGACGGGTGCGATCATACCAGCACTAATGCACCGGATCCCATCAGAACTCCGAAGTTAAGCATGCTTCGGCGAGAGTAGTACTAGGATGGGTGACCCGCTGGGAAGTCCTCGTGTTGCACCCCACTTTTCAATTTTTTTTGCCCCGGTTAGGGTTGCCAAGATACTTTATCCACCAAATTTCTATTACTGAATCCCACGGCACCTTGGACAGGACAACTTCGCTTCACGTAGAAGCTGGGCCAGCAAACTGAGGGCGTAGGGCTTGTGACCAGATCTCCGTCGCACCGGTGCCCATAACTTTTGATCTGTAAGGACTTACGCGGCACACAACATACCGTTGGAAAGCTCTACGAGAGCTCTACGATGGAGACAACTGGCCTGCTCGCTGTGCCCATTTTTTGAGACCAAAATCGAACATTTTCAACCATTTTCAGCCACTTTTCTTCTTTTGCTTTATTTTTTCATCCCGGATCATACGTCGTAAGCTATTAGAAGGACGACAACATTGCTCGCGGGACATTAGAGGGCCCTACAATGCGTCGATATCACGTCTTGCGAGGATTCTGCGTTGTTGAAGCGGATGGGTTGTCGTTAAGCCCATTGGGCCTTTTGAATGGGCCATCTCTCTAGGCTGTGACTGTGAACCTTTAACACATAAAGGAATTGTGCCCTCAACATGACGGGTGCGATCATACCAGCACTAATGCACCAGATCCCATTAAAACTCCGAAGTTAAGCTTGCTTGGGCGAGAGTAGTACTAGGATGGGTGACCCCCCGGATGTTCTCGTGTTGCACCCCCCTTTTCAATTATTTTTGCCCTGGTTAGGGTTGCCAAGATACTTTATCCACCAAATTTCTATTACCGAGTCCCACGGCACCTTGGACAAGACAACTACGCTTCACGTAGAGGCTGGGCCCGCAAACCGAAGGCGTAGGGCTTGTGACCAGGTCTCCGTCGCTCCGGTGCCTATAACTTTTGATCCGTAAGGACTTACGTGGTGCACAGCATGCCGTTGGAAAGTACTCCGAGAGCTCTACGACGGAGGCAGTTGGCCTGCTAGCTGTGCCCATTTTTGGAGCCCAAAATCGAACGTTTTCAACAGTTTTCAGCCACTTTTCTTCTTTTGCTTTATTTTTTCATCTCAGATCGTATGTCGTAAGCTATTAAAAGGATGACAACGTTACTCGCCAGACATTAGAGGATCCTACAACGCGTCGATATCACGTCTTGCGAGGATGCAACGTTGTTGAAGCAGATGGGTTGTCGTTAAGCCCATTGGTCCTTTTGAATGGGCTATCTCTCTAGCCTGGGACTGTGAACCGTTAACACATAAAGGAATTGTGCCCTCAACATGGCGGATGCGATCATACCAGCACTAATGCACCGGATCCCATCAGAACTCTTAAGTTATGCGTGCTTGGGCGAGAGTAGTACTAGGATGGGTGTCCCCCTGGGAAGTCCTTGTGTTGCACCTCCCCTTTTTAATTTTTTTTGCCCTGGTTAGCCTTGGCAAGATCCATCACATTTCTATTACCGAATCCCACGACACCTAGGGCAAGACAACTTTGCTTCATGTAGAGGTTGGGCCCGTAAACCGAGGGCGTAGGGCATGTGACCAGTTCTCCGTTGCTCCGGTGCCCAAAACTTTTGATCCGTAAGGGCTTATGCGGCCCACAGCATACCGTTGGTAAGCTCTCCGAGAGCTCTTCGACGGAGGCAGTTGGCCTGCTAGCTGTGCCCCTTTTTGAAGCCCAAAATCGAACGTTTTCAACAGTTTTCAGCCACTTTTCTTCTTTTGCTTTATTTTTTCATCCCGGATCGTATGTCGTAAGCTATTAAAAGGATGACAACGTTACTCGCCGGACATTAGATGATCCTACAACGCATCGATATCACGTCTTGCGAGGATGCAGCGTTGTTGAAGCGGATGCGTTGTCGTTAAGCCCATTGGGCCTTTTGAGTGGGCCATCTCTCTAAGCTGGGACTGTGAACCGTTAACACATAAAGGAATTGTGCCTTCAACATGACGGGTGCCATCATACCAGCACTAATTCATGGATCCCATCAGAACTCTGAAGTTAAGCGTGCTTGGGCGAGAGTAGTACTACGACGGGTAACCCACTGGGAAGTCCTCTTGTTGTACCCCCATTTTCAATTTTTTTTGCCCTGGTTAGGGTTGCCAAGATACTTTATCCACCAAATTTCCATTACCGAATCCCACAGCACATTGGACAAGATAACTTCGCTTCACGTAGAGGTTGGGCACGCAAACAGAGGGCATTGGGCTTGTGACCAGGTCTCCGTCGCTCCGGTGCCCATAACTTTTGATCCGTAAGGACTTACGCGGCGCACAGCATACCGTTGGAAAGCTCTCCGAGAGCTCTACGACGGAGGTAGCTGGCCTGCTCGCTGTGCTAGTTTTTGGAGCCCAAAATCGAACGTTTTCATCAGTTTTTAGCCATTTTTCTTCTTTTGCGCTATTTTTCTGACCCGGATCGTACGTCGTGGGTTAATAAAAGCACAACAACGTTACTCACGGGACATTAGAGGGCCCAACAACGCATCGATATCATGTCTTCCGAGGATGCTACGTTATTGAAGCGGATGGGTTGTCGTTAAGCCCATTGGGCCTTTTGAGTGGGCCATCTCCCTAAGCTGGGACTGTGAACCGTTAACACATAAAGGAATTGTGCCCTCAATATGACGGGTGCGTTCATACCAGCACTCTTGCACCGGATCCCATCAGAACTCTGAAGTTAAGCGTGCTTGTGCGAGAGTAGTACTAGGATGGGTGACCCGCTGGGAAGTCCAAGTGTTGCACCCCCCTTTTCAATTTTTTTTGCCCTGGTTAGGGTTGCCAAGATACTTTATCCACCAAATTTCAATTACTGAATCCCACGGCACCATGGACAGGACAACTTCGCTTCACGTAGAGGCTGGGCCAGCAAACTGAGGGCGTAGGGCTTGTGACCAGGTCTCCGTCGCTCCAGTGCCCATAACTTTTGATCCGTAAGGACTTACACGGCGCACAGCATACCGTTGGAAAGCTCTACGAGAGCTCTAAGATGGAGGCAGCTGGCCTGCTCACTGTGCCCATTTTTGGAGCCGAAAATTGGACTTTTGCACCAGTTTTCAGCCACTTTTATTCTTTTGTCTTATTTTTACGTCCCAGAATGCACGTCGTAAGTTATTAAAAGGACGACAACGTTACTCGCGGGGTATTAGAGGGCCCTACAACCCATCGATATCACGTCTTGCGAGGTTGCTGCGTTGTTGAGGCGGATGGGTTGTCGTTAAGCCCATTGGGCCTTTTGAATGTGTCATCTCTCTAGGCTGGGACTGTGAAACGTTAACACACAAAGGAATTATGCCCTCAACATGACGGGTGCGATCATACCAGCACTAATGCATTGGATCCCATCAAAACTCCAAAGTTAAGCGTGCTTGGGCGAGAGTAGTACTAGGATGGGTGACCCCCTGGGATGTTTTCGTGTTGCACCCCCCTTTTCAATTTTTTTTGCCCTGGTTAGGGTTGCCAAGATACTTTATCCACCAAATTTCTATTACCAAATCCCACGGCAACTTGGACAAGACAACTTCGCTTCACGTAGAGGCTGGGCCCGCAAACCGAGGGGGTAGGGCTTGTGACCAAATCTCTGTTGCTCCGGTGCCCAAAACTTTTGATCCATAAGGGCTTATGCGGCCCACAGCATACCGTTGGTAAGCTCTCCGAGAGCTCTACGGCGGAGGCCGTTGGCCTGCTTGCTGTGCCCCTTTTTGGAGCCCAAAATCGAACGTTTTCAATAGTTTTCAGCCACTTTTCTTCTTTTGCTTTATTTTTTTGTCCCGGATCGTATGTCGTAAGCTATTAAAAGGATGACAACGTTACTCGCCGGACATTAGATGATCCTACAACGCCTCGATATCACGTCTTGCGAGGATGCAGCGTTGGTAAAGCGGATGCGTTGTCGTTTAGCCCATTGGGCCTTTTGAGTGGGCCATCTCTCTAATCTGGGACTGTGAACCATTAACACATAAAGGAATTGTGCCTTCAACATGACGGGTGCCATCATACAAGCACTAATGCATCGAATCCCATCAAAACTCCGAAGTTCAGCGTGCTTGGGCGAGAGTAGTACTACGATGGGTAACCCACTAGGAAGTCCTCTTGTTGTACCCCCATTTTCAATTTTTTTTGCCCTAGTTAGGGTTGCCAAGATACTTTATCCACCAAATTTCTATTACCGAATCCCACGGCACATTGGGCAAGTTAACTTCGCTTCACCTAGATGTTGGGCCCGCAAACCGAGGGCGTAGGGCTTGTGACCAGGTCTCCGTCGCTCCGGTGCCCATAACTTTTGATCCGTAAGGACTTACGCGGTGCACAACATACCGTTGGAAAGCTCTCCGAGAGCTCCATGACGGAGGCAGTTGGCCTACTCGCTGTGCCAGTTTTTGGAGCCCAAAATCGAACGTTTTCATCAGTTTTTAGCCATTTTTCTTCTTTTGCGCTATTTTTCCGACCCGGATCGTACGTCGTGGGTTATTAAAAGGACGACAACGTTACTCATGGGACATTAGAGGGCCCAACAACGCATCGATATCATGTCTTCCGAGGATGCTACATTATTGAAGCGGATGGGTTGTCGTTAAGCCCATAGGGCCTTTTGAGTGGGCCATATCCCTAAGCTGGGACTGTGAACCGTTAACACATAAAGGAATTGTGCCCTCAATATGACGGGTGCGATCATACCAGCACTAATGCACCGGATCCCATCAGAACTACGAAGTTAAGCGTGCTTGGGCGAGAGTAGTACTAGGATGGGTGACCCGCTGGGAAGTCCACGTGTTGCACCTCCCTTTTCAATTTTTTTTGCCTTGGTTAGGGTTGCCAAGATACTTTATCCACCAAATTTCTATTACCGAATCCCACAGCACCATGGACAGGACAACTTCGCTTCACGTAGAGGCTGGGCCCGCAAACCAAGGCCATGGGGCTTGTGTCCAGATCTCCGTCGCTACGGTGCCCAAAACTTTTGATCCGCAAGGACTTATGCGGCGCACAGCATACAGTTGGAAAGCTCTCTGAGAGCTCTACGACGGAGGCAGTTGGCCTGCTCGTTGTGCCCATTTTTGGAGCCCAAAATCGAACGTTTTCATCAATTTTCTGCCACTTTTCTTCTTTTGCTCTATTTTTCCATCCCGGATCTTACGTCGTTAGCTATTAAAACGACGACAACGTTACTCCCGGGACATTAGAGGGCCCTACAATGGGTCGATATCACGTCTTGTGAGGATGCTACGTTGTTAAAGCGGATGGGTTGTCGTTAAGCCAAGTGGGCCTTTTGTATGGGCCATCTCTCTAAGCTGGGACTGTGAACTGTTAACACATAAAGGAATTGTGCCCTCAACATGACGGTTGCGATCATACCCGCACTAATGCACCGGATCCCATCAGAACTCCGAAGTTAAGCGTGCTTGGGCGAGAGTAGTACTATGATGTGTAACCCCCTGGGAAGTCCTCGTGTTGTACCCCCCTTTTCAATTTTTTTTGCCCTAGTTAGGGTTGCCAAGAAACTTTATCCACCAAATTTCTATTACTGAATCCCACGGCACCTTAGACAAGATAACTTCGCTTCACATAGAGGTTCGGCCCGCAAACCGAGGGCGTAAGGCTTGTGACCATGTCTCCGTCGCTCCGGTGCCCATAACTTTTGATCCGTAAGGACTTATGCGGCGCACAGCATACCGTTGGAAAGCTCTCCGAGAGCTCTACGACGAAGGTAGCTAGCCTGCACGCTGTGCCAGTTTTTGGAGCCCAAAATTGAACTTTTTCATCAATTTTTAGCCACTTTTCTACTTTTACACTATTTTTCCGACCCGGATCGTACGTCATGGGCTATTAAAAGGGCGACAACGTTACTCGCGGGACATTAGAGGGCCCTACAATGCGTCGATATCACGTCTTGCGAGGATGCTGCGTTGTTGAAGCGGATGGGATGTCGTTAAGCCCATTATGCCTTTTGAGTGGGCCATCTCTCTAAGCTGGGACTGTGAACCGTTAACACATAAAGGAATTGTGCCCTCAACATGATGGGTGCGATCATACCAGCACTAATGCACCGGATCCCACCAGAACTCTGAAGTTAAGCGTGCTTGGGCAGGAGTAGTACTAGGATGGGTGATCCCCTGGGAAGTCCTCGTGTTGCACACCCCCTTTTCAATTTTTTTTGCCCTGGTTAGGGTTGCCAAGATACTTTATCCACCAAATTTCTATTACCGAATCCCACGGCACCTTGGACAAGACAACTTCGCTTCACGTAGAGGCTGGGCCCGCAAACCGAGGGCGTAGGGCTTGTGACCAGATCTCCATCGCTCCGGTGCCCAAAACTTTTGATCCGCAAGGACTTATGTGGCGCACAGCATACCGTTGGAAAGCTCTCCGAGAGCTCTACGACGGAGGCAGTTGGCCTGCTCGTTCTACCCATTTTTGGAGCCCAAAATCGAACGTTTTCATCAGTTTTCTGCCACCTTTCTTCTTTTGCTCTATTTTTCCATCCCGGATCTTACGTCGTTAGCTATTAAAACGACAACAACGTTACTCGCGGGACATTAGAGGGCCCTACAATGGGTTGATATCACGTCTTGCGAGGATGCTGCGTTGTTAAAGCGGATGGGTTGTCGTTAAGCCAATTGGGCCTTTTGTATGGGCCACCTCTCTAAGCTGGGACTGTCAACTGTTAACACATAAATGAATTGTGCCCTCAACATGACGGTTGCGATCATACCCGCACTAATGCACCGGATCCCATCAGAATTCCGAAGTTAAGCGTGCTTGGGCGAGAGTAGTACTATGATGTGTAACCCCCTAGGAAGTCCTCGTGTTGTACCCCCCTTTTCAATTTTTTTTGGCCTGGTTAGGGTTGCCAAGAAACTTTATCCACCAAATTTCTATTACCAAATCTCACGGCACCTTGGACAAGATAACTTCGCTTCACATAGAGGTTGGGCCCGCAAACCGAGGGCGTAGGGCTTGTGACCAGGTCTCCGTCGCTCCAGTGCCCATAACTTTTGATCCGTAAGGACTTACGCGGCGCACAGCATACCGTTGGAAAGCTCTCCGAGAGGTCTACGACGGAGGTAGCTGGCCTGCACGCTGTGCCAGTTTTTGGAGCCCAAAATTGAACTTTTTCATCAGTTTTTAGGCACTTTTCTACTTTTGTGCTATTTTTCCGACCCAGATCGTACATCGTGGGCAATTAAAAGGACGACAACGTTACTCGCGGGAAATTAGAGGGCCTTACAACGCATCGATATCACGTCTTGCGAGGATGCTGCGTTGTTGAAGCGGATGGGTTGTCGTTAAGCCCATTGGGCCTTTTGAGTGGGCCATCTCTCTAAGCTGGGACTGTGAACCGTTAACACATAAAGGAATTGTGCCCTCAACATGATGGGTGCGATCATACCAGCACTAATGCACCGGATCCCATCAGAACACCGAAGTTAAGCGTGCTTGGACGAAAGTAGTACTAGGATAGGTGACCCCCTGGAAAGTCCTCGTGTTGCACCCCCATTTTTCAATTTTTTTTGCCCTGGTTAGGGTTGCCAAGATACTTTATCCACCAAATTTCTATTACCGAATCCCATGGCACCATGGACAAGACAACTTCGCTTCACGTAGAGGTTGGGCCTGCAAACCGAGGGCGTAGGGCTTGTGACGAGGTCTCTATCGCTTCGGCGCCCATATCTTTTGATCCGCAAGGATTTACGCGGCGCACAGCATACCGTTGGAAAGCTCTCTGAGAGCTCTACGATGGAGGCAGCCAGCCTGCTTGCTATGCCCGTTTTTGAAGCACAAAATTGAATGTTTTCATCAGTTTTCGGCTACTTTTCTTCTTTTGTTCTATTTTTTCATCCCGGATCGTACGTCGTGAGCTATTAAAAGGATGAAAACATTACTCGCGGGACATTAGAGGGGCCTACAACGCGTCGATATCACGTCTTGCGAGGATGTTGCATTGTGGAAGCAGATGGGTTGTCGTTAAGCCCATTGGGCCTTTTGAATGGGCCACCTCTCTAAGCTGGGACTGTCAACTGTTAACACATAAATGAATTGTGCCCTCAACATGACGGTTGCGATCATACCCGCACTAATGCACCGGATCCCATCAGAATTCCGAAGTTAAGCGTGCTTGGGCGAGAGTAGTACTATGATGTGTAACCCCCTGGGAAATCCTCGTGTTGTACCCCCCTTTTCAATTTTTTTTGGCCTGGTTAGGGTTGCCAAGCAACTTTATCCACCAAATTTCAATTACCAAATCTCACGGCACCTTGGACAAGATAACTTCGCTTCACATAGAGGTTGGGCCCGCAAACCGAGGGCGTAGGGCTTGTGACCAGGTCTCCGTCGCTCCAGTGCCCATAACTTTTGATCCGTAAGGACTTACACGGCGCACAGCATACCGTTGGAAAGCTCTACGAGAGCTCTAAGATGGAGGCAGCTGGCCTGCTCACTGTGCCCATTTTTGGAGCCCAAAATTGAACGTTTTCAACAGTTTTCAGCCACATTTATTCTTTTGCCTTATTTTTTCGTCCCAGAATGCACGTCGTAAGTTATTAAAAGGATGACAACGTTACTTGCGGGGTATTAGAGGGCCCTACAACGCGTCGATATCACGTCTTGCGAGGATTATGCGTTGTTGAGGCGGATGGGTTGTCGTTAAGCCCATTGGGCCTTTTGAATGTGTCATCTCTCTAGGCTGGGACTGTGAAATGTTAACACACAAAGGAATTATGCCCTCAACATGACGGGTGCGATCATACCAGCACTAATGCATTGGATCCCATCAAAACTCCAAAGTTAAGCGTGCTTGGGCGAGAGTAGTACTAGGATGGGTGACCCGCTGGGAAGTCCTCGTGTTGCACCCCCCTTTTCAATTTTTTTTGCCCTGGTTAGGGTTGCCAACATACTTTATACACCAAATTTCTATTACTGAATCCCACGACACCTTGGACAGGACAACGTCTCTTCACGTAGAGGCTGGGACAGCAAACTGAGGGCGTAGGGCTTGTGACCAGGTCTCCGTCGCTCCGGTGCCCATAACTTTTGATCCATAAGGACTTACGCGGCGCACAGCATACCGTTGGAAAGCTCTCCGAGAGCTCTACGACGTAGGCAGCTGGCCTGCTCGCTTTGCCTATTTTTGGAGCCCAAAATCGAACGTCTTCAACAATTTTCAGCCACTTTTCTTCTTTTGCTTTATTTTTTAGTCCCGGATCGTACGTCGTAAGCTATTAAAAGGACTACAACGTTACTCGCCAAACATTAGAGGGCCCTACAACGCGTCTATATTACATCTTGCATGGATGCAGCGTTGTTGAAGTGGATGGGTTGTCGTTAAGCCCATTGGGCCTTTTGAATGGCACATCTCTCTAAGCTGGGACTATGAACCGTTAACACATAAAGGAATTGTGCCCTCAACAGGACGAGTGTGATCATACCCGCACTAGTGCACCGGATCCCATCAGAACTCCGAAGTTAAGTGTACTTGGGCGAGAGTAGTACTAGGATGGGTGACCCCCATGGAAGTCCTCGTGTTGCACCCCCATTTTCAATTTTTTTTGCCCTGGTGAGGGTTGTCAAGATACTTTATCCAACAAATTTCTATTACCGAATCCCACGGCACCTTGGACAAGACAACTTCGCTTCATGTATAGGTTGGGCCCACCAACTGAGGGCGTAGGGCTTGTGACCAGGTCTCCGTCGCTCTGGTGCCCATAACTTTTGATCCGTAAGGACTTACGCGGCGCACAGCATACCGTTAGAAAGCTCTTCGAGAGCTCTACGATGGAGGCAGCTAGCTTGCTTGCAGTGCCCTTTTTGGAGCCCAAAATTGAACGTTTTCATTAGTTTTTGGCCACTTTTCTTCATTTGCTCTATTTTTTCGTCCCGGATCGTACGTCGTGAGCTATTAAAAGGACGACAACGTTACTCGAGGGACATTAGAGGGCCCTACAATGCGTCAATATCACATATTGCAAGGATGCTGCGTTGTTGAAGGGGATGGGTTGTCGTTAAGCCTATTGGGCCTTTTGAATGGGCCATCTCTCTAGGCTGGGACTGTGAACTGTTAACACAAAAAGGAATTGTGCCCTCAACATGACAGGTGCGATCATACCAGCACTATTGCACCGGATCCCATCAGAACTCCGAAGTTAAGCGTGCTTGGGCGAGATTAGTACTAGGATGGGTGACCCCTTGGGAAGTCCTCGTGTTGTACCCCTCTTTTCAATTTTTTTTGCCCTGGTTAGGGTTGCCAAGATACTTTATCCACCAAATTTCTATTACCGAATCTCACGGCACCTTGGACAAGATAACTTCGCTTCACGTAGAGGCTGGGCCTGCAAACCGAGGGCGTAGGGTTTGTGACCAGGTCGCCGTCGCTCCAGTGCCCATAACTTTTGATCCGTAAGGACTTACACGGTGCACAGCATACCGTTGGAATGCTCTACGAGAGCTCTACGATGGAAGCTGCTGGCCTGCTCGCTATGCCAGTTTTTGGAGCCCAAAATCGAACGTTTTCATCAGTTTTCTGCCACTTTTCTTCTTTTGCTCTATTTTTTCATCCCGGATCTTACGTCGTTAGCTATTAAAATGACGAAAATGTTACTGGAGGGACATTAGAGGGCCCTACAATGTGTCGATATAACGTCTTGTGAGGATGCTGTGTTGTTAAAGCGGATAGGTTGTCGTTAAGCCCATTGGGCCTTTTGAATAGGCCATCTATCTAAGCTGGAACTGTGAACCGTTAACACATAAAGGAATTGTGCCCACAACATGACGGGTGCTATCATACCAGCACTAATGCACCGGATTCCATCAGAACTCCGAAGTTAAGCGTGCTTGGGCGAGAGTAGTACTAGGATGGGTGACCTATTGGGAAGTCCTCGTGTTACACCCCCCATTTTCAATTTTTTTTGCCCTCGTTAGGGTTGCCAAGATACTTTATCCACCAAATTTCTTTTACCGAATCACACTGCACCTTGGACAGGACAACTTCGCTTCACGTAGAGGCTAGGCAAGCAAAATGAGGGCGTAGGGCTTTTGACTAGGTCTCCGTTGCTCCGGTGCCCATAACTTTTGATCCGTAAGGACTTACGCGGCGAACAGCATACCGTTGGAAAGCTCTACGAGAGCTCTACGATGGTGGCAGCCAGCCTGCTCGCTGTGCCCTTTTTGGAGCCCAAAATAGAATGTTTTCATCAGTTTTCAGCCACTTTTCTTCTTTTGCTCTGTTTTTCCGTCCCGGATCGTATGTCGTGAGCTATTAAAAGGACGACAATGTTACTCGCGGGACATTGGAGGGCCCTAGATCACGTCGATATCAGGTCTTGCGAGGATTTTGCATTGTTGAAGCGGATGGGTTGTCGTTAAGCCGATTGGGCCTTTTGAATGGGCCATCTCCTTAGGCTAGAACTGTGAACCGTTAACACATAAAGGAATTGTGCCCTCAACATGACGAGTGCGATCATACCAGCACTAATGCACCGGATCCCATCAGAACTCCGAAGTTAAACGTGCTTGGGAGAGAGTAGTTCAAGGATTGGTGACCCCTGGGAAGTCCTCGTGTTGCACCCCTCTTTTCAATTTTTTTTGCCCTGGTTAGGGTTGCCAATATACTTTATCCACCAAATTTCTATTACCGAATCCCACGGCACCCTGGACAAGACAACTTCGCTTCACGTAGAGGCTGGGCTCGCAAACCAAGGGCGTAGGGCTTGTGACTAGGTCTCCGTCGCTCCGGTGCCCATAACATTTGATCTGGAAGGACTTACATAGCGCACAGCATACCGTTGGAAAGCTCTCCGAGAGCTCTACGACGGAGGCCACGAGCTTGCTCGCTATACCCATTTTCGGAGCCCAAAATCGAACGTTTTCATCTGTTTTCGGCCACTTTTCTTCTTTTGCTCTATTTTTCCGTCCCGGATCGTACGTCGTGGGCTATAAAAGGTCAAAAACGTTACAGGCGGGACATTAGACGGCCCTACAATGCGTCGATATCACGCCTTGCGAGGATGCTGCGTTGTTGAAGCAGTTGGGTTGTCGTTAAGCCCATTGGGCCTTTTGAATGGGCCATCTCTCTAGGCTGGGACTGTGAACCGTTAACACATAAAAGAATTGTGCGCTCAACATGACGGGTGCGATCATACCAGCACTAATGCACCGGATCCCATCAGAACTCCGAAGTTAAGCGTACTTGGTCGAGAGTAGTACTAGGATGGGTGACCCCCTGGAAGTCCTCGTGTTGTACTCCCCTTTTCAATTATTTTTGCATTGGTTAGGGTTGCCAAGATACTTTATCCACCAAATTTCTATTACCGAATCCCACGGCACCTTGGACAAGACAACTTCGCTTCACGTAGTGGCTGGGCCAGCAAACCGAGGGCGTAGGGCTTGTGACCAGGTCTCCGTCGCTCCGGTGCCCATAACTTTTGATCCGTAAGGACTTACGCGGCGCACAGCATACCGTTGGAAAGCTCTCCGAGAACTCTACGACGGAGGCAGCCAGCCTGCTCACTGTGCCCCTTTTTGGAGCCTAGATTCGAACGTTTTCATTAGTTTTCTGCCAGTTTTCTTCTTTTGCTCTGTTTTTCCGTCCCGGATCGTACGTCGTGAGCTATTAAAAGGATGACAACGTTACTCGTGGGACATTAGAGGGCCCTATTGTGAGGCCCGACCCCGATTTACTTGTGAAACCTAGCTTCGTGTGCCCTAACCTAGATTTGCGTTCCATGACCTAGATTTAAGAAATGAGTTTATTTTATGTGCCATGCATTGAAAAATGTGCGTTCATCTCGAAGTTCGTGTCCTACCTCGTAGTGTGTGTCCTAGACCTAGGAATGCGTGCCTACACGCTAATCAAGAAAGCATCTTTCACGAAACACTAGACTATTAAAAAATCCTACAAAATCCACTAACAATATAATAATCCAAATTCCATTCACTAGAAGACAAAAATGCACCAAAAACAAAACATTCCTTATTCTTTATCCATTATTCTTTTTGCACTTCAAAATACAATTAGAATAATGCTCAAGATGACACAAATTCAGCATTCTTTAATGCCTTGGCCAACCATATCAAGCTTTTTTGCACAAGGTTTGAGCAATTGTTTATTTCTATTGCATGCCAAGACAATTTATGACTCAAAGCATTAAAAAATTGCTCAAAATTCACTCAATCTCCTCACCATTCTCGACCACAACACCTTGCCCATCCTAGAAATTTCAAAATAACACATTGGAGACACAAAATGCAGAATTTTGAAGCCCAAGGCCGACATTCTCCTTGAAGATGCAAAAGGCTTCCTTGTTTGTCATTTTCTTCATTTCTTTTGATTCATTTCTCTCCTCATCTCACTTTCTCTCTCATTTTCGGTCCTTGGCTGAATTCTCCATCTTCTCAACTTCTCTTCTTCACACCATAGCTAGGTATAGCAAGCTACAAGTAAAGAACTACAACCGAGCAAGCTAGAGTTCGAAATCACTCTTGCATGTGCATTTGAAGCTTCATTTCGGCCTAGGTGAGTTACTAAGTATCCATTTCTTTTCTTCAAGTTATAATTACTTGCATGCACTAAGAGATTGATCATTAAGCTAGGAAAAATAGAGAAAAGCTAGTAGGATTTTGGCTAGGCAAAGGAAAGGAGAAGATTTGAGCTTCAACAAGGTTGTTGTGCATCTTTTGATTGATTGCAAAGGTGAGGGTTAAAAGCTTTTGAAAACTCTTTGAAATTTCACATGCATGTTCATAAATGTGTATATTTGCTTCTGTACTTGAGTTATGTGGTCGTTCATGAGCTTAAACAACCATGCATGGCAAGATCTTGGCTTGAAAATGATGCTAGGTGAAGTCGAATTTATGTGACAGCTCTCTGACCAGTCAGTTCGAGGTAAGTTTAGCTAGGAAAATGATGTTGAAAATGCTTGAAAATTGGTGGTTGACTAGTTTGGACAGTTTTGAACAGTTTTCCCAGAAATAGGCCGAAGCTAATTTTGACTCTAAGGTCCTCAAAATGGAAAATCATTAAAATGTGACCAAATCTGGGAATCTGGAAAAATGAATCAGGTTTTGGCAGATGCACTGACCTTGTGGAACGAACCATGTTTAACTTAGTAAATGTTGTCCAAAATGCATGAAATTTGGTGGCCTGATATATTTTTCAGTTCTGGACAATTTTGTCAGAAATGGACCAAAGCTAAAACTGACTCTAAGGACCTCACAAACGTCAATTTATGTAAAGTGTACAAATCTGGACAGTTTTGTGCTACCTCACTGTTTCGGCCATAAATAATGATTCTGAACTCCAATTGATGCAAGTTTTATTTCTGAGTTTAGTTAACTTCTTATGCTTTAATTTGACATCTTATTCACTGAATTTGGAGATTGTTTGCTTACCCGATTGATTGTGAGAAAACAGCCTATTGCAGTGAGTGTTTCACTTAGCTATATGCATGAACTATTGTAACCTCTCTTGTGGTACTAATTGCTTGGAATTGTGATGTTGGAATATTGCGTGGACTGTTTTGAGTACTTGAGGATGTTTGAATTGAATGATGTATGACTCGGGAATGATGTTGAGTTGACTTAGGGTTTGAACACACGATTATGCATGAAATGGAAACCCTAATGGCTAAGTAATCTTACTAAGTGTTAATCATTGGATATTGTGTGGAAAATGTACGTTGCGTGGGCTGCCCGTAAATGTGTTATAACTTCAATTATGGTTTTGACCATTGCATGTTGTCAAATAAACTTTTCTTGCTACCAAACCCACGTAAATGTTGTTGCATGTCGAATAATTCGTATCACTTGATTATATGGGCTTCTTAATGAGTTATATGGCCTGTTTTACATGTGTTAGATGGCTGCCCGTTTGATGTTCATATGACTCTATATGCCTTTCAAGTGAAATTACTTGTCTTATCGTGCCTTGTTTGACCACTTGACAACATGCGATCTTATAACTGTTCGGAGGCAACCTACTTTATTGTCCTCCTAATGTGATATGTTAAATGTTATAAATGTGAATTGCATACAAGGTTGCAACCTTTCGCGTGGCATGGTAGCGTTTCACGCACGCCGGGCGGCATCGGGCTTGCCGGTGTTACCGTGACTACCATGGTCCAATTCCCTCTCTCGCTTGGCATTTCACCCTTGGAGAGTTGGGTCGTAGGTTTCGGGGTACATCCGGAGTACACCCAATTGGGAGTGATAAGTGGATTATTGAAGTCGGCCGCAACAATTGATTCGAAATTGAAATTGAGAGCAAATGCTCACCGTATCCTTGAAATGATTGGTAATTGTATCCATTTCTCGATTTGTTTCTTATAATTGCTTACCATATTATTTGTAATATGTGACATGTTTTAAAAAGGGGTTTTCATAAATTGAACCAGAAAATGAGCTTCAAAACTTATTTCTCGTTCCCCCTCGCTGAGTTCATAAGGACTCACCCTCTTTTATCATCTCAAGTGAAGAAAAACAGGTACAGGAACCCAAGGATAATGTACCTAATGATGAACCCCTGGAGTGATTGCCTGTTATTGTTGTTTTGCTTGAACGTGACTACTTGTGTACCTTTTGCTGCTTGAAGACTATTTCCCTTACATTATTTGTTGCTTGTGATGTAAAAGACCCCCGCTGTAATTTGGGGTCTAATTTTGGTTTGTACTTATTTTAAGTAGACTGATACTAGACATGACACTACTATGATCGTTTTGCTTTTACTACCGCTAGTATTTATCACATGGTATGATGCTTAGTTAAGGAATAGGTAAATGAACTTATCCAATCTCAACAGGTACTCGCTAATAAGCTAAGATCAACATGTATATTTTGAAACGAGAATAAATGGACAAACGAGACATAGTATCATGCTAGGTTATAAATCAAACGGGACGTCGAATTAACCAATAGGCAATTCAATTGATGGAATAATAGTAATCTTAGCTGGAATTGAATTTGAGATGGTAAATTTTGAGGCTGTTAGAAAATTTAGGTCAAAACAAAGAGCCCAATTACAGCCGTTATGCTGCCAGATTTCCGGAAAAATTTTGAAGTCTAGAATAAAATGTTAAGTGTTAAACCTCCTAGAATGATGAAGAATGTGCAAGGACTTGAATGTTTAGATCACACCCTCGTCTAACCTTTATAGGCCGGGTTGGGGTGTGACACCTACAACGCGTCGATATCACGTCTTGCGAGGATGCTGCGTTGTTGAAGCAGATGGGTTGTCGTTAAGCCCATTGGGCCTTTTGAATGGACCATCTCTCTAGGCTGGGACTGTGAACAGTTAACACATAAAGTAATTGTGCCCTCAACATGACGGGTGCGATCATACCAGCACTAATGCACCGGATCCCATCAGAACTCCGAAGTTAAGCATGGTTGGGCGAGAGTAGTACTACGATGGGTGATCCCCTGGGAAGTCCTCGTGTTGCACCCCCCTTTTCAATTTTTTTTGCCCTGGTTAGGGTTCCCAAGATACTTTATCCACCAAATTTCTATTACCGAATCCCACGGCACATTGGACAAGACAACTTCGCTTCACGTAGAGGCTGGGCCCGCAAGCCGAGGGCATAGGGCCTGTGACCAAGTCTCCGTCGCTCCGGTGCCCATAACTCTAGATCCGTAAGGACATACGCGGCGCACAGCATACCGTTGGAAAGCTCACTGAGAGCTCTACGACGGAGGCAGCTAGCCTGCTCGATGTGCTCGTTTTTTGAGACCAAAATCGAACGTTATCACCTATTTTTTCGTCTCGGATCGTACGTCTTAAGCTATTAAAAGGACGACAACGTTACTCGCTGGACATTCTCGATATCACGTCTTGCGAGGATGCTACGTTGTTGAAGCGGATGGGTTGTCGTTAAGCCCATTGGGCCTTTTGAATGGGCCATCTCTCTAGACTGGGACTGTGAACCGTTAACACATAAAGGAATTGTGCCCTCAACATGACAGGTGCGATCATACCAGCACTAATGCACCGGATCCCATCAGAACTCCGAAGTTAAGCGTGCTTGGGCGAGAGTAGTACTAAGATGGGTGACCCCTGGGAAGTCCTCGTGTTGCACCCCCCTTTTCAATTTTTTTTACCCTGGTTAGGGTTGCCAAAATACTTTATCCACCAAATTTCTATTACCGAATCCCATGGCACCTTGGACAAGACAACTTCGCTTCACGTAGAGGCTGGGCCCGCAAACCGAGGGCGTAGGGCTTGCGACTAGGTCTCCGTCGCTGCGGTGCCCATAACTTTTGATCTGGAAGGACTTACGCAGCGCACAACATACTGTTGGAAAGCTCTCCGAGAGCTCTACGATGGAGGCAACGAGCTTGCTCACTATGCCCATTTTCGAAGCCCAAAATCGAACGTTTTCATCTATTTTCGGCCACTTTTCTTCTTTTGCACTATTTTTTCGTCTCGGATCGTACGTCGTGAACTATTAAAAGGTCGACAACGTTACTCGTGGGACATTAGACTGCCCTACAATGTGTCGATATCACGTCTTGTGAGGATGCTGCGTTGTTGAAGCGGTTGGGTTGTCGTTAAGCCCATTGGGCCTTTTGAATGGGCCATCTCTCTAGGCTGGGAGTGTGAACCGTTAACACATAAAGGAATTGTGCCCTCAACATGACGGGTGCGATCATACCAGCACTAATGCACCGGATCCCATCAGAACTCCGAAGTTAAGCGTACTTGGGCGAGAGTAGTACTAGGATGGGTGACCCCCTTGGAAGTCCTCGTGTTGCACCCCCCTTTTCAATTTTTTTTTCCCTGGTTAGGGTTGCCAAGATACTTTATCCACCAAATTTCTATTACCGAATCCCACGGCACCTTGGACAAGACAACTTCGCTTCACGTAGAGGTTGGGCCCGCAAACCGAGGGCGTAAGGCCTGTGGCCAGGTCTCCGTCGCTCCGCTGCCTATAACTTTTGATCCGTAAGGACATACACGGTGCACAACAGACCGTTGGAAAGCTCTCTGAGAGCTCTACGACGGAGGCAGCTAGCCTGCTCGATGTGCTCGTTTTTTGAGACCAAAATCGAACGTTTTGATCAGTTTTTGGCCATTTTTCTTCTTTTGCTTTGCTTTTCCGTCCCGGATCGTATGTCTTGAGCTATTAAAAGGACGACAAGGTTACGCGCCGGACATTGTCGATACCACGTCTTGCGAGGATGCTGCGTTGTTGAAGCGTATGGGTTGTCGTTAAGCCCATTGGGCCTTTTGAATAGGCCATCTCTCTAGACTGAGACTGTGAACCGTTAACACATAAAGGAATTGTGCCCTCAACATGACGGGTGTGATCATACCAGCACGAATGGACCGGATGCCATCAGAACTCCGAAGTTAAGTGTGCTTGGGCGAGAGTAGTACAAGGATGGGTGACCCCCTGCGAAGTCCTCGTGTTGCAGCCCCCTTTTCAATTTTTTTTGCCCTAGTTAGGGTTGCCAAGATATTTTATCCACCAAATTTCTATTACCGAATCCCACGGTAACTTGGACAAGACAACTTCGCTTCACGTAGAGGCTGCGCCCGCAAACCAAGGGCGTAGGGCTTGTGACCAGGTCTCCGTCGCTCTGGTGGCCATAACTTTTGATCCGTAAGGACTTACGCGGCGCATAGCCTACCTTTGGAAAGCTCTTCGAGAGCTCTACGACGGAGGTAGCTGGCCTGCTCGCTTTGCCCATTTTTGGAGCCCAAAATCGAACATTTTCAACATTTTCAGCCACTTTTCTTTTTTTGCTCTATTTTTTCGTCACGGATCGTACGTCGTAAGCTATTAAAAGGACGACAACGTTACACGGTGGACATTAGAGGGCCCTACAACGCGTCGATATTACGTCTTGCAAGGATGCAGCGTTGTTGAAGCGGATGGGTTATGGTTAAGCCCATTGGGCCTTTTGAATGGGCCATCTCTCTAGTCTGGGACTGTGAACCGTTAACACATAAAGGAATTGTGCCCTCAACATGACGGGTGCGATCATACCAGCACGAATGGACCAGATCCCATCAGAACTCCGAAGTTATGTGTGCTTGGGCGAGTGTAGTACAAGGATGGGTGACCCCTTGGGAAGTCCTCGGGTTGCACCCCCCTTTTCAATTTTTTTTGCCCTAGTTAGGGTTGCCAAGGTACTTTATCCACCAAATTTCTATTACTGAATCCCACGGCACCTTGGACAAGGCAACTTCGCTTCACGTAGAGGCTGGGCCCGCAAACCGAGGGCGTAGGGCTTGTGACCAGGTCTCCGTCACTCCGGTGCCCAAAACTTTTGATCCGTAAGGACTTATGCGGCGCACAGCATACCGTTGGATAGCTTTCTGAGAGCTCTACGACGGAGGCAGCTAGCTTGCACGCTGTGCCCTTTTTGGAGACAAAAATCGAACGTATTCATCAGTTTTTGGCCACTTTTCTTCTTTTGCTCTATTTTTCCGTCCTAGATCGTACGCCGTGAGCTATTAAAGGGATGACAACGTTACTCGTGGGAAATTAGAGGGCCCTACAATGCGTCGATATCACGTCTTGCGAGGACGCTGCGTTGTTGAGGCAGATGGGTTGTCGTTAAGCCCGTTGGGCCTTTTGAATGGGCCATCTCTCTAGGCTGGGACTGTGAACCGTTAACACATAAAGGACTTGTGCCCTCAACATGATGGGTGCGATCATACCAGCGCTAATGCATCGGATGCCATTAGAACTGCGAAGTTAAGCGTGCTTGGGAGAGAGCAGTACTAGGATGGGTGACCCCCTTAGAAGTTCTCGTGTTGCACCCCCCTTTTCAATTTTTTTTGCCCTAGTTAGTGTTGCCAAGATACTTTATCCACCAAAGTTCTATTACTGAATCCCACAGCATCTTGGGCAAGACAACTTCACTTCACATAGAGGCTAGGCCCGCAAACCGAGGGCGTAGGGCTTGTGACCAGGTCTCCGTCGCTCCGGTGCCCATAACTTTTGATCCATAAAGACTTAAGCGGCGCACAGCATACCGTTGGAAAGCTCTCCGAAAGCTCTACGACGGAGGCAGCCAGCTTGCTCGCTGTGCCCCTTTTTGGAGCCCAAAATCGAACGTTTTCATCTGTTTTCGGCCACTTTTCTTCTTTAGCTCTGTTTTTTCATCCCGGATCGTACGTCGTGAACGACAACATTACTAGCTGGACATTAGAGGGCCCTACAATGCGTTGATATCACGTCTTGCGAGGATGCTGCATTGTTGATGCGGATGGGTTGTCATTAAGCCCATTTGGCCTTTTGAATGGGCCATCTATCTATGCTGGGACTGTGAACCGTTAACACATAAAGGAATTGTGCCCTCAACATGACGGGTGCGATCATACCAGCGCTAATGCACCGGATCCCATCAGAACTGCGAAGTTAAGCGTGCTTGGGAGAGAGTAGTACTAGGATGGGTGACCCCCTTGGAATTCCTCGTGTTGCACCCCACTTTTCAATTTTTTTTGCCTTGGTTAGGGTTGCCAAATATACTTTATCAACCAAATTTCTATTACCGAATCCCATGGCACCATGGACAAGACAACTTCGCTTCACGTAGAGGCTGGGCCAGCAAACCGAGGGCGTAGGGCATGTGACCAGGTCTTCGTCGCTCCGGTGCCCATAACTTTTGATCCGTAAGGACTTACTTGGCGTACAACATACCATTGGAAAGCTCTCCAAGAGTTCTACGATGGAGGCAGCTAGCCTGCTCGCTGTGCCCTTTTTTAGAGCCCAAAATCGAACGTTTTCATTAGTTTTTGGCTAGTTTTCTTCTTTTGCTCTGTTTTTCCATCCCGGATCGTACGTCGTGAGCTAATAAAATGACAAAAACGTTACTCGAGGAACATTAGAGGGCCCTACAATGCGTCGATATCACGTCTTGTGAGGATGCTGCGTTGTTGAAGAGGATGTTGTTGTCGTTAAGCCCATTGGGCCTTTTGAATGGGCCATCACTCTAGGCTGGGACTGTGAACCGTTAACCCATTAAGGAATTGTGCCCTCAAAATGACGGGTGCGATCATACCAGTACTAATGCACCGGATCTCATCAGAACTCCGAAGTTAAGCGTGCTTGGGCGAGAGTAGTACTAGGATGGGTGACCCCATGGGAAGTCCTCGTGTTGCACCCCCATTTTCAATTTTTTTTTCTCTGGTTTGTGTTGCCAAGATACTTTATCCACCATATTTCTATTATCGAATCCCACGGTACCTTGGGCAAGACAACTTCGCTTCACGTAGAGGCTGGGCCCACAAACCGAGGGCGTATGGCTTGTGACGAGGTCTCCGTCGATCCGGTGCCCATAACTTTGGATCCGTAAGGACTTACGCGGCGCACAACATAGCGTTGGAAAGCTCTCCGAGAGCTCTACGACGAATGCAGTTAGCCTGCATGTTGTGCCCATTTTTGGAGCCCAAAATTGAACGTTTTCATCAATTTTCGGCCACTTTTCTCCTTTTGCTCTGTTTTTTAATCCCGGATCGTACATCGTGAGCTATTAAAAGGACAACAACGTTACTCGCAGGACAATAGAGGGCCCTACAACGCGTCAATATCACGTCTTGCGAGGATGCTACGTTGTTGAAGCGGATGGGTTGTCGTTAAGCCCATTGGACCTTTTGAATGGGCCATCTCTCTAGGCTGGGACTGTGAACCGTTAACACATAAAGGAATTGTGCCCTGAACATGACAGTCGCGATCATACCAGCACTAATCCACCGAATCCCGTCAGAACTCTGAAATTAAGCATGCTTGGGCAAGAGTAGTACAAGGATGGGTGACCCCCTGGGAAGTCCTCGTGTTGTACCCCCCTTTCCAATTCTTTTTGCCCTGGTTAGGGTTGCCAAGATATTTTATCCACCAAATTTCTATTACCGAATGCCACGGCACCTTGGGCAAGACAACTTCGCTTCACGTAGAGGCTGCGCCCGTAAACTGAGGGCGTAGGGCTTGTGACCAGGTCTCCGTCGCTCCGGTGCCTATAACTTTTGATCTGTAAGGACTTACGCGGTGCACAGCATACCGTTGGAAAGCTCTCTGAGAGTTCTACGACGGAGGCAGCCAGCCTGCACGCTGTGCCCCTTTTTGGAGCCTAAAATCGAAAATTTTCATCAGTTGTCGGCCACTTTTCTTCTTTTGCTCTATTTTTCGATCCCGGATCGTACGTCGTGAGCTATTAAAAGGACGACAACGTTACTCACGGGACATTACAGGGCCCTACAATACGTCGATATCACGTCTTGCGAGGATGCTCGTTGTTGAAGCGGATGGGTTGTCGTTAAGCCCATTGGGCCTTTTGAATGGGCCATCTCTCTAGGCTGGGACTGTGAACCGTTAACACATAAAGGAATTGTGCCCTCAACATGATAGGTGCGATCATACCAGCACTAATGCACCGGATCCCATCAGAACTCCGAAGTTAGGCTTGCTTGGGCGAGAGTAGTACTAGGATGGGTGACCCACTGGGAAGTCGTCGTGTTGCACCCCCCTTTTCAATTTTTTTTTGCCTTGGTTAGTGTTGCCAAGGTACTTTATCCACCAAATTTCTATTACCGAATCCCACGGCACCTTGGGCAAGACAACTTCGCTTCACGTAGAGGCTGGGCCAGTAAACCGAGGGCGTGGGTCTTGTGACCAGGTGTGCGTTGCTTCGGTGCGCATAACTTTTGATCCGTAAGGACTTACGCAGCGCACAACATACCGTTGGAAATCTCTCCGAAAGCTCTACGACGAAGGGAGCCAGCTTGCTCACTTTGCCAATTTTTGGAGCCCAAAATTGAACGTTTTCATCAATTTTTGGCCACTTTTCTACATTTGCTCTGTTTTTCCGTCCCAGATCGTACGTCGTGATCTATTAAAAGGATAAAAACGTTGCTCGCCGGACATTACAGGGCCCTACAATGTGTCGATATCATGTCTTGCGAGGACGCTGCGTTGTTGAAGCGGATGGGTTGTCATTAAGCCCATTGGGCCTTTTGAATGGGCCATCCCTCTACGTTGGGACTGTGAACCGTTAACACATAAAGGAATTGTGCCCTCAACATGACGGGCGTGATCATACAAGCACTAATGCACCGAATCCCATCAGAACTCCGAAGTTAAGCGTGCTTGGGCGAGAGTAGTACTAGGATGGGTGAGCCCCTGGGAAGTCCTCGTGTTGCACCCCCCTTTTCAATTTTTTTTGCCCTGGTTAGGGTTGCCAAGATACTTTATCCACCAAATTTCTATTACCAAATCCCACGGCACCTTGGACAAGACAACTTCGCTTCACGTTGAGGCTGGGCCCGCAAACCAAAGGTGTAGGGCTTGTGACCAGCTCTCCATCGCTCCGGTGCCCATAACTTTTGATCCGTAAGGACTTATGCGGCGCACAGCATACCGTTGGAAAGCTCTCCTAGAGCTCTACGACAGACGCAGTTGGCCTGCTCGCTGTGCCCGTTTATTGAGCCCAAAATCGGACGTTTTCAACAGTTTTCAGCCACTTTTCTTCTTTTCCTCTATTTTTTCGTCCCGGATCGTACATCATAAGCTATTAAAAAGAGGACAACGTTACACGGCGGACATTAGAGGGCCCTACAACGTGTCGATATTACGTCTTGCGAGGATGCAGCGTTGTTGAAGCGGATGGGTTGTCGTTAAGCCTATTAGGCCTTTTGAATTGGCCATCTCTCTAAGCTGGGACCGTGAACTGTTAACACATAAATGAATTGTGCCCTCAACATGACGGGTACGATCATACCAGCACTAATGTACCGGATCCCATCAGAACTCCAAAGTTAAGTGTGCTTGGGCGAAAGTAGAGCTAATATGGGTGACCCCCTGGGAAGTCCTCGTGTTGCACACCCCTTTTCAATTTTTTTTTCCCTAATTAGGGTTGCCAAGATACTTTATCCACCAAATTTCTATTACCGAATCCCATAGCACCTTGGGCAAGACAACTTATCCTCACGTAGAGGCTGTGCACAGCATACCGTTGGAAAGCTCTCCGAGAGCTCTACGACGGAGGTAGCTAGCCTGCATGCTGTGCCCTTTTTGCAGCCAAAAATCGAACGTTTTCATCAGTTTTCGGCCAATTTTCTCCCTTTGCTCTGTTTTTTCGTCCTGGATCGTATGTCGTGAGCTATTAAAAGGCAGACAACATTACTCGCGAGACAATAGAGGGCCCTACAATGTATCAATATCACATCTTACGAGGATGCTGCATTGTTGAAGCGGATGGGTTGTCGTTAAGCCCATTGGGCCTTTTGAATTGGCCATCTCTCTAGGCTGGGACTGTGAACCGTTAACACATAAAGGAATTGTGCCCTCAGCATGACGGGTGCGATCATACCAGCACTGATGAACTAGATCCCATCAGAACTCCGAAGTTTAGCGTGCTTGGGCGAAAGTAGTACTAGGATGGGTGACCCCCTGGGAAGTCCTCGTGTTGCACCCCCATTTTCAATTTTTTTTGCCCTGGTTAGGGTTGCCAAGATACTTTATCCACCAAATTTCTATTACCGAATCCCACTGCACCTTGGGCAAGACAACTTCGCTTCACGTAGAGGCTGGGCTCGCAAACTGAGGGCGTAGGGCTTGTGACCAGGTCTTCGTCGCACCGGTGCCCATAACTTTTGATCCGTAACGACTTACGCGGTGCACAACATACCGTTGGAAAGCTCTCCGAGAGCTCTACGACGGAGGCAGCTAGCCTGCACTCTGTGCCCATTTTTGGAGCCCAAAATCAAACCTTTTCATCAGTTGTCGGCAACTTTTCTTCTTTTGCTCTATTTTTTCGTCCTAGATCATACGTTGTGAGCTATTAAAAGGACGACAACGTTACTCGTGGGACATTTGAGGGCCCTACAATGCGTCGATATCACGTGTTGCGAGGATACTGCGTTGTTGAAGTAGATGGGTTGTCGTTAAGCCCATTGGGCCTTTTGAATGGGACATCCCTCTACGCTGGGACTGTGAACCGTTAACACATAAAGGAATTGTGCCCTCAACATGACGGGTGCGATCATACCAGCACTAATGCACCAAATCCCATCAGAACACCGAAGTTAAGTGTGCTTGGGCGAGAGTAGTACTAGGATTGGTGACCCCCTTGGAAGTCCTCGTGTTGCACCCACTTTTTCATTTTTTTTTGCCCTGGTTAGAGTTGCCAAGATACTTTATCCACCAAATTTCTATTACCGAATCCCACGGCACCTTGGACAAGACAACTTCGCTTCACGTAGAAGCTGAGCCAGCAAACCGAGGGCATAGGGCTTGTGACTAGGTCTTCGTCGTTCCGGTGCCCATAACTTTTGATCCGTAAGGACTTACGCGGCGCACAGCATACCGTTGGAAAGCTCTTTGAGAGCTGTACGATGGAGGCAGCTAGCTTGCACTTTGTACCCTTTTAGGAGCCCAAAATTGAACTTTTTCATCAGTTTTTGGCTACTTTTCTTCTTTTGCTCTATTTTTCCGTCCCAGATCGTACATTGTGAGCTATTAAAAGGTCGACAACATTACATACGGGACATTAGAGGGCCCTACAATGTGTCGATATCACGTCTTGCGAGGATGCTGCGTTGTTGAAGTGGATGGTTTGTCGTTAAGCCCATTGGGCCTTTTTAATGGGCCATCTCTCTAGGCTGGGACTGTGAACCGTTAACACATAAAGGAATTATGCCCTCAACATGACGGGTGCGATCATACCAGCACTAATGCACCGGATCCCATCAGAACTCCGAAGTTAAGCGTGCTTGGGCAAGAGTAGTACTAGGATGGGTGACCCCCTTTGAAGTCCTCGTGTTGCACCCCCATTTTCAATTTTTTTTGCCCTGGTTAGGGTTGCCAAGATATTTAATCCACCAAATTTCTATTACCGAGTCCCACGGCACCTTGGACAAGACAACTTCGCTTCACACAGAGGCTGGGCCAGCAAACCGAGGGAGAAGGGCTTGTGACCAAGTCATCGTCGCTCCGGTGCCCATAACTTTTGATCAGTAAGGACTTACGCGGCGCACAGCATACCGTTTGAAAGCTCTCCGAGAGCTCTACAATAGAGGTAGCTAGCCTGCTCACTTTGCCCTTGTTGGAGCCCAAAAATTGAACGTTTCCATCAGTTTTCGGCCAGTTTTCTTCTTTTGCTTTGTTTTTCCATCCTGGATCGTACGTCGTGAGCTATTAAAAGGACGACAACGTTCCTCGCGGGACATTAGAGGGCCCTACAATGCGTCGATATCACGTCTTGCGAGGATGCTACATTGTTGAAGCGGATGGGTTGTCGTTAAGCCCATTGGGCCTTTTGAATGGGCCATCTCTCTAGGCTGGGACTGTGAACCGTTAACACATAAAAGAATTGTGCCCTCAACATGACGGGTGCAAACATACCAGCACTAATGCACTGGATCCTGTTGGAACTCCAAAGTTAAGTGTGTTTCGGCGAGAGTAGTACTAGGATGGGTGACCCCCTTGGAAGTCCTCGTGTTGCACCACCCTTTTCAATTTTTGTTGCCCTGGTTAGGGTTGCCAAGATACTTTATCTACCGAATTTCTATTACCGAATCCTATGGCACCTTGGACAAGACAACTTCGCTTCACGTAGAGGCTGGGCTAGCAAACCGAGGGCGTAGGGCTTGTGACCAGGTCTTCGTCGCTCCGGTACCCATAACTTTTGATCCATAAGGACTTACGCGGCGCACAGCATACCGTTGGAAAGCTCTCCGAGAGTTCTACGATGGAGGTAGCTAGCTTGCTCGTTGTGCTCTTTTTGGAGCCCAAAATCGAACTTTTTCTTTAGTTTTCGGCCATTTTTCTTCTTTTGCTATATTTTTCCGCCACGGATCGTACGTCGTGAGCTATTAAAATGTCGACAACGTTACTTGCAGGACATTAGAGGGCCCTACAAATCGTCGATATCACGTTTTGTGAGTATGCTGCGTTGTTGAAGCGGATGGGTTGTCGTTAAGCCCATTGGGCCTTTTGAATGGGTCATCTCTCTAGGCTGGGACTGTGAACCGTTAACACATAAAGGATTTGTGCCCTCAACATGACGGGTGCGATCATACCAGCACTAATTCCCCAGATCCCATAAGAACTCCGAAGTTAAATGTGCTTGGGCGAGAGTAGTACTAGGATGCATGACCCCCTTGGAAGTCCTCGTGTTGCACCCCCCTTTTCAATTTTTTTTGCCCTGGTTAGAGTTGCCAAGATACTTTATTGACCAAATTTCTATTACCGAATCCCACGGCACCTTGGACAAGACAACTTCGCTTGACGTAGAGGCTGGGCCAGCAAACCGTGGGCGTAGGGCTTGTGACTAGG
Organism: Ehretia macrophylla; assembly: GCA_037974665.1. Taxonomy (NCBI): domain Eukaryota; kingdom Viridiplantae; phylum Streptophyta; class Magnoliopsida; order Boraginales; family Ehretiaceae; genus Ehretia; species Ehretia macrophylla. The sequence goes on from CM075773.1 coordinate 3,683,126, forward strand.
TCTTCGTCCTTCCGGTGCCCATAACTTTTGATCCGTAAGAACTTACGGGGTGCACAGCATACCGTTGGAAAGCTGTTCGAGAGCTCTACAATGGAGGCAGCTAGCTTGCTCGTTGTGCCCTTTTTGGAGCCCAAAATCTAACTTTTTCATCAGTTTTTGGCCACTTTTCTTCTTTTGCTTTATTTTTCCGTCCCAGATCGTACGTCGTGAGCTATTAAAAGGTCGACAATATTACTTGCCGGACATTAAAGGGCCCTATAATGTGTCGATATAATGTCTTGCGAGGATGCTTCGTTGTTGAAGCAGATGGGTTGTCGTTAAGCCTATTGGGCCTTTTGAATGGGCCATCTCTCTACGCTGGGACTGTGAACCGTTAACACATAAAAGATTTGTGCCCTCAACATGATTGGTGCGATCATACCAGCACTAATGCACGGATCCCATCAGAACTCCGAAGTTAAACGTTCTAGGGCAAGAGTAGTACTAGGATGGGTGACCCCTTGGAAGTCCTCGTGTTGCACCCCCTTTTTCAATTTTTTTTGCCCTGGTTAGGGTTGCCAAGATACTTTATCCACCAAATTTCTATTACCGAATCCTATGGCACCTTGGACAAGACAACTTCGCTTCACATAGAGGCTGGGCTAGCAAACCGAGGGCGTAGGGCTTGTGACCAGGTCTTCGTCGCTTCGGTGCCCTTGACTTTTGATCCATAAGGACTTACGCGGCGCACAGCATACCGTTGGAAAGCTCTTCGAGAGCCCTACTTTGGAGGTAGTTAGCTTGCTCGTTGTGCCCTTTTTGGAGCCCAAAATTGAACTTTTTCATTAGTTTTCTGCCATTTTTCTTCTTTTGCTATATTTTTCCGTCCCGGATCGTACGTCGTGAGCAATTAAAATGTCGACAACTTTACTTGCGGGACATTAGAGGGCCCTACAAAGCGTCGATATCACGTTTTGTGAGGATGCTGCGTTGTTGAAGCGGATGGGTTGTCGTTAAGCCCATTGGGCCTTTTGAATGGGTCATCTCTCTAGGCTGTGACTGTGAACCGTTAACACATAAAGGAATTGTGCCCTCAACATGACCGGTGCGATCATACCAGCACAAATGCACCGGATCCCATCAGAACTCCAAAGTTAAGTGTGCTTGGGCGAGAGTATTACTAGGATGGGTGACCCCCTGGGAAGTCCTCGTGTTGTACCCCCATTTTCAATTTTTTTTGCCCTGGTTAGAGTTGCCAAGATACTTTATCCACCAAATTTCTATTACCGAATCCCACGGCACCTTGGACAAGACAACTTCGCTTCACGTAGAGGCTGGGACAGCAAACCGAGGGTTTAGGGCTAGTGACTAGGTCTTCGTCGTTCCGGTGCCCATAACTGTTGATCCATAAGGACTTACGAGGCGCACAGCATACCGTTGGAAAGTTCTTCGAGAGCACTACGATGGAGGCAGCTAGCTTGCTCGTTGTGCCCTTTTTGGAGCCCAAAATTGAACTTTTTCATCAGTTTTTGGCCACTTTTCTTCTTTTGCTCTATTTTTCAGTCCCAAATCATACGTCGTGAGCTATTAAAAGGCCGACAACGTTACTTGCGGGACATTAGAGGGCCCTACAATGTGTCGATATCACGTCTTGCGAGGATGCTGCGTTGTTGAAGCGGATGGGTTGTCGTTAAGCCCATTGGGGCTTTTGAATGGGCCATCTCTCTAGGCTAGGACTGTGAACCGTTAACACATAAAGGAATTGTGCCCTCAACATGACGGGTGCGATCATACCAGCACTAATGCACTGGATCCCATCAGAACTCTGAAGTTTAGCGTGCTTGGGCAAGAGTAGTACTACGATGGGTGACCCCTTGGGAAGTCCTCGTGTTGCACCCCCTTTTCAATTTTTTTTGCCCTGGTTAGGGTTGCCAAGATACTTTATCCATCAAATTTCTATTATCGAATCCCACAGCACCTTGGGAAAGACAACTTCGCTTCGCGTAAAGGCTGGGCCTGCAAACCGAGGGCGTAGGGCTTGTGACCAGGTCTTTGTCGCTCCGGTGCGCATAACTTTTGATCCGTAAGGAATTACGAGGCGTACAACATACCGTTGGAAAGCTCTCTGAGAGCTCTACGATGGAGGCAGACAGCCTGCTCGCTGTACCCATTTTTGGAGCCCAAAATCGAACGTTTTCATCAATTTTCGGCCACTTTTCTTCTTTTAATCTATTTTTCCGTCCAGGATCGTACGTCGTGAGCTATTAAAAGGACGACAACATTACTCGCGGGACATTAGAAGGCCCTACAATGCGTCGATATCATGTCTTGCGAGGACACCGCATTGTTGAAGCAGATGGGTTGTCGTTATGCTCATTGGGCCTTTTGAATGGGACATCTCTCTAGGTTGGGACTGTGAACCGTTAACAAATAAAGGAATTGTGACCTCAACATGACGGGTGCGATCATACCAGCACTAATGCACCGGATCCCATCAGAACTCCGAAGTTAAGTGTGCTTGGACGAGAGTAGTACTAGGATGGGTGACCCCTTGGGAAGTCCTCGTGTTGCACCCTCATTTTCAACTTTTTTTGCCCTGGTTAAGGTTGCCAAAATACTTTATCCACCACATTTCTATTACCGAATCCCACGGCACCTTGGGCAAGACAACTTCGCTTCACGTAGAGGCTGGTCCCGCAAACCGAGTGTATAGGGCTTGTGACTAGGTCTCCATCGCTCCGGTGCTCATAACTTTTGATCTGTATGGAGTTACGCGGCGCACAGCATACCGTTGGAAAGCACTCCAAGAGCTGTACGACCGAGGCAGCCAACCTGCTCGCTGTGCCCATTTTTGGAGCCCAAAATCGAACGTTTTAATCAATTTTTGGCCACTTTTCTTCTTTTGTTCTGTTTTTCCATCCTGGATCGTACGTTGTGAGCTATTAAAAGGACGACAACGTTACTTGCAGGACATTAGAGGGCCTAACAACGCGTCGATATCACGTCTTGCGAGGACGCTGCGTTGTTGAAGCGGATGGGTTGTCGTTAAGCCCATTGGGCCTTTTTAATGGGCCATCTCTCTAGGCTGGGACTGTGAACCATTAACACATAAAGGAATTGTGCCCTCAACACGACCGATGCAATCATACCAGCACTAATGCACCGGATCCCATCAGAACTCCGAAGTTAAGTGTGCTTGGGCGAGAGTAGTACTAGGATGGGTGACCCCCTTGGAAGTCCTCGTGTTGTACCCCCCTTTTCAATTTTTTTTGCCCTGGTTAGAGTTGCCAAGATACTTTATCCACTAAATTTTTATTACCGAATCCCGCGGCACCTTGGACAAGACAACTTCGCTTCACGTAGAGGCTGGACCAGCAAACCGAGGGCGTAGGGCTTGTGACTAGGTTTTTGTCGTTCCGGTGCCCATAACTTTTGATCCATAAGGACTTACGCGGCGCACAGCATACCATTGGAAAGCTCTTTGAGAGCTCTACGATGAAGGTAGCTAGCTTGCTCGTTGTGCCATTTTTGGAGCCCTAAATCAAACTTTTTCATCAGTTTTTGGCCACTTTTCTTCTTTTGCTCTATTTTTCCGTCCCATATCGTACGTCGTGAGCTATTAAAAGGTCGGCAACGTTACTTGCGGGACATTAGAGGGCCCCACAATGCGTCGATATCACGTCTTGCGAGGATGCTGCGTTGTTGAAGCGGATGGGTTGTCGTTAAGCCCATTGGGGCTTTTGAATGGGCTATCTCTCTAGGCTGGGACTGTGAACCGTTAACACATAAAGGAATTGTGCCCTCAACATGACGAGTGCGATCATACCAGCACTAATGCACTGGATCCCATTAGAAGTCCGAAGTTAAGCGTGCTTGGGCAAGAGTAGTACTAGGATGGGTGACCCCCTTGGAAGTCCTCGTGTTGCACACCTCTTTTCAATTTTTTTTGCCCTGGTTAGGGTTGCCGAGATACTTTATCCACCAAATTTCTATTACCGAATCCCACGGCACCTTGGACAAGACAACTTCGCTTCACGCAGAGGCTGGGCCAGCAAACTGAGGGCGTAGGGCTTGTGACCAGGTCTTCGTCGCTCCGGTGCCCATAACTTTTGATCAGTTTGGACTTACGCGACGTACAGCATACCGTTCGAAAGCTCTCCGAGAGCTCTGCAACAGACGTAGCTTGCCTGCTCACTGTGCCCGTTTTTGGAGCCCAAAATCGAACGTTTCCATCAGTTTTCGGCCAGTTTTCTTCTTTTGCTTTGTTTTTCCGTACTGGATCGTACGTCGTGAGCTATTAAAAGGACGACAATGTTACTCGCGGGACATTAGAGGGCCCTACAATGCGACGATATCACGTCTTGCGAGGATGCTGCGTTGTTGAAGCGCATGGGTTATCGTTAAGTCCATTGGGCCTTTTGAATGGGCCATCTCTCTAGGCTAGGTCTGTGAACCGTTAACACATAAAGAAATTGTGCCCTCAACATGGCGGGTGCGATCATACCAGCACTAATGCACCGGATCCCATAAGAACTCCGAAGTTAAGCGTGCTTGGGCGAGAGTAGTACTAGGATGGGTGACCCCCTGGGAAGTCCTTGTGTTGCACCCCCCTTTTCAATTTTTTTTGCCCTAGTTAGGGTTGCCAAGATACTTTATCCACCAAATTTCTATTACCGAATCCGACGGCACCTTGGACAAGACAACTTCGTTTCACGTAGAGGCTTCACGATGGCACCGAATCCGACGGCACGTTGATCACGAGGCATCCTTCAACATAACCTAATAGAACTTCAAAAGTAATCAACCACTTATTTAACTATCACTACAAGATTCACCCTCTATTCAACGACCACAATTTGAAGTCTACCGATCGCTAGTTTCTAGATGCGAAACGGTGCACATAGATATGGTGGCCTAACAATAGTCTCTTGGGTCATTATGACTCTAATTCATCTCTATCTTAACTCTATGAAATCTTACTCTTCTCATTTACATGTTCAACTAGCTAAAAGCATCAAGACTCATCGACCTCAGGTTCTAGGGTTCACCATGAATCATCATGCATACTTACTATTAGCTATTTAGGATTACTAATCATATCCTAATGACTCCACTTTGTAACCGAATGCTTTAATCTTATTTCCATGGTTTATATATTAGGTCCATTGGTATTACTTAGGGGTATATGCTTTCCAACATCCTCTAGGGTATCTAAACAACGAGTGCATAGAATGACTTACTTGCATAATCACAACTAAATCCGAGAGGCACCAAATCAATACCATGATTCTAAATATCACCGATATCCAACTTAGGACCTTTAGCAACGTTAGTCATCTAATGCATAATTCAATTCCGTACACTTCTATCCGACCTAACATTTTAGGTGCAGTTTTCCAAACACGAGTTCTAGCTACGTGAATTCCTCAATTCCAGCATCCTTATATCTTGTTATATTAAAGAATCATCAACCTTGTTAAATTCGGTCTCCAGAGTTGCCTACATGTCTTGAGGTTATCCATTGCTAAGTCACTCAAATACACTATCCATGTCTCAATAATCTAACCCCTAAAAGTAACTATCGTCAACTTCCACGAATTCATCTTTTAATTTCTAGGTTATGATCTCAACATTTAGTGAACTTGAAACTCGCTAGTATACAACATATCAAATTCATCAATGCTTAATTCCAATCAAGTAAGGATTCGATCGTACGAGCATATTGCTAACTTCTTAGATAGCCTATCAAGCCAATTTTAAGATGTGAGAAATGGATTCAAAGAAACCTCCAAGTCAACTTCCACTATCAGCACATGAGAATATATACTACTCTACATATTTAATAGTATACCCTTATATCTAAGGAAGTAGTATGTCCTTAACATTTATTCTTGAACCACAATTAGAAGAACGGTTTAACAGAATCAAGAACTTTATGGCTACAAAATTGATAACTTAATTACAGGTATAGGTATTCCAAAGATAAGGAGATAACTTTACCTCAACAATTATACTTGTGCTACGCATTTTATATATGCATATCCAGTAAGATATATGATCCATTGAGCACCTGTGAAGATGCGAGAAATTTCTAACCGAGGCATTCGTTCGTCCTGCACAAATTCACTTCCCTGGAAGTCCTAATCCTAACTATCTATGTGTATAAACAGTCATTCATGGTTATATAACATGCACATGTATCAAGGAAGGAGTATAAAAGCATGCATGCATTATTGAGGGCACTAACGTGTCGGTGTACATGACACATAATACATATAGTCCACAAAGGCACATAGTATTCAATTCTCAAAGCAATTAAAGCACATTAGCACACATTAACACATATAAACAAGACATCATAATTACCTTAGGCTTCTACCCATGGTCCGAGAGTTGAACCCGGCTAATGCCTAGTTACTAAACTAAGCTCTGATACCATTCTACTTATAGGGTGTCACACCCCAACCCGGCCTATAAGGTTAGACTAGGGTGTGATCTAAACGTTCAGGACATGTCACATACTTAACCATTCATGAAGATTTAACACTTATCGTTTTAGTCTAAACTCCAAGCTTTTCTGGAAAACCGGCAGCATAACGGCTGTAATTGGGCTCTTTGGTTTGACCTAATTCTCTAAACACCTCAATTATTCCAATCATTAATCCAATTCCATTAGGGACTCCTATTTGTCACCAACCGATTTGCCTACTAGTTTATCTTGGAAGTCTCGTTTGGTTAATAAGCCTAACATGATAACTATGTCCTATTTATTTGTCAATTTCCTATCATACAAGTACCTATTATCCTTTAGTTTGCAAATGAGCACCTAGGTGAAATTAGATAGAATTAACTTAGTTGATTGTTCATCTAGTGGTTTGACTGCCTACGACAACTACTAATCAAGAAAACGAAAGCAAACAATCAAATAAAAGTTCGTCCGGTTATAGATAGTACAATCCCAGAATTAGACCCAAATTACAACGGGGTCATTTACATCAATAAAATAAATAGTTTGCAATCAAACACAACATCCTTATAGCAACCACTTTCAGGCAAGGCACAAAAGCACGTAGGGACAGGCAATCACTCCAAGGAATCATCGTTAAGCACGTTGTCCTCGGGCATCTGTACCTGTTCTTCTTCACCTGTGATGAAAAAGAGGGTGAGTCCTTATGAACTCAGCGAGGGGGAATGAGAAATACATTTTGAAACTCATTTTCCAGTTCAACTTATGAAAATCCTTTTTGCAAGCATGAACACAACAGAAATATAAGTATAGAAACAAGAATACCGGTCTTTCTTCCCCGAGGTTCTCTAGGAACCAAGCGAGAGTACTTATACACATAGTAAAAAGGATACAGTGAGCTTTTGCTCTTAGATCAGTTCCAGGATCAGTTGTTGCGGCCGACTTCAAATCATCCCCCAAACACGCCAGGTGGGTATACTCCGGATGTACCCCGAAATCCTACGACCCAACTCTCCGAGGAAGTCTAGCCCCTAAGCGAGAGAGGGAATGAGACCATGGTAGTCACGGGTGCACCGGCAAGCCCGATGCCGCCCGGTGTGCAACCTTGTATGTAATGCACATTCATGACAGGTAATATATCACAGTAGGAGGACAACAAAGTAGGTTGCCTCCGGACAGTCATAAGATTGCACATTGACAGGTAGACAAGCAAGGCACGATAAGACAAGAAAATTTCACTTGAAGGCATATAGAGTTATATGAAAATTAAACGGGCAGCCATGTAACACATGTAAAACAGGCCATATAACTCATTAAGAAGTCCACGTGATCAAGTGATAAGATTATTCAACATGCAATGACATCAACATGGGTTCGGGTGCAAGAAAAGCTTATTTGTCAACATGCAAAGATCAAAATCACATTTGAGGTTATAAGGCATCCACGGGCAGCCTACTAAACATATAATTCCACACAATATCCAAATGATCAACACTTAGCAAAACTACCTAGTCATTAGGGTTTCCATTTGGTGCATATTCGTGTAATTTGAGCCTCAAACCAACTCAAAGTCAATCTCAAGCTATGCATCATTTAATTCAACATCCTCAAACATTCAAAACAGTCCACACAATATCCCGAAGTTACAATCCCACATTTAATTCAACAAGAGGAGTCACAACAATTTTTCTAAGCACAACATTAAGTGAAACCCTTACTTGAAAAGGCTGTTTTCTAACAATCAATAGGATAAGCAAACAATCTCTAAATCTAGTGAATAAGATGTCAAATTAAAGCTTAAGAAGTTAACTAAAATCAGAAACAAACCTTGCATCGATTGGAGTTCGAGATCATTAGAATAGTCGAAACAGTGGGATAGCACAAAACTGTCCAAATTTGCACACATTTCGATAATTGACGTTTTTGAGGTCCTTAGGGTCAGATTCAGCCTTAGTCCATTTCTGACAAAAATGTCCAGAACCGAAAAATATAGTAGCACACCAAATTTTATGCATTTTGGACATCATTTACTAAGTCAAACATGATTCGTTCCACAAGGTTAGTGCATCTTCCAAAACCTGCTTCATTTTTCCAGATTTCCAGATTTGGTCACATTTTAAAGATTTACCATTTTGAGGACCTTAGAGTCAAAATTAGCTTCGCCCTATTTCTGGGAAAAATGTTCAAAACTGTCCAAACTAGTCACGTACCAATTTTCATGCATTTTCAACATCATTTGCCTAGATAAACTTACCTCGAACAGACTGGTCAGAGAGCTGTCAACAATTTCGACTTCACCTAGCATCATTTTCAAGCCAAGATCTTGCCATGCATGGTTGTTTAAGCTTATGAACGACCATATAGCTCAAGTACAGAAGCAAATACACACATCTATTAGCATGCATGTGAATTTTTGAAGAGTTTTCAAAAGGTTTTAACCCTCACCTTTGCAATCAACCCAAAAAATGCTCAAAACCTTGTTGAAGCTCAAATCTCTTCTTCTTCTTGCTTAGCCGAGATTCCAACTAGCTTTTCTCTATTTTTCCTAGCTTAGTGATCAATCTCTTAGCACATGCATGAGGTTAGAACAAGAAGAAAAGAAATGGAAGCTTAAAAACTCACCAAGGCCAAAAATGGTGACTCAAAATGCTTGCATGTGTGTTTCTTGCATCCTAGCTTGCTTGGGTGATTTTCTTTGCTTGTGGTTTGTCTTGATGCACCATAGGATGATGAAGATGAGCTAAGAGGTCGAGAGAACTCAGCCAAAACCGAAATGGAGGGAGAGAGTGAGAGGGAGAGAGAGAAAATGTGAGGAAAGTGAGAGAAATGAGAGAAAAATGAGGCTTTTGCAAAAGTTGATGCATATGTTGGCCTTGGGCATGCAAAAATTCAGATTTGTGTCATCTTTTCAATTGTTTTAACATGTGTGTAAGAGAATGTTGGGTATTTAGGGATTTTAGGTAGAATAGAATATAGGATATGTTTAGAGGTTTGTGAGATTTTGTCTTGTAGTGAGTTTAAAATATAATATTTAGGTGTTAGTGGATTTTGTAGAGATTTGAATTAGGATTATAATAATAGTTAGTGGTGTTTGTAGGATTATTTTATAGTCTAGTGCTTTGTGTAGGACTCTTTATTGATTAGCGTGCGGGCACGCTTTCCTAAGTCTAGTGCACGCACTACGAGACACACACATAAATCAATACAGGGCACGAATTACGAGATAGACACGAACTACGAGGTAAGACACGGACTTCAAGACTAATGCACACAATCCTAGGTGAATGCACGTAAACCAATGCAAGGCACGTAATTCAATGTAATGCACGCAAATCAAGGTACGACTCTTAAACCTAAGTTAAGGTACGCAGTTCAAGGTTAGGGCACAAGAAACGAGGTAACACACGTACATCGAGGTTAGGGCACATATTTCTAGGTACCGCACGTGAGTTGGGGATTAGGGCACACTATTCTAGGTCAAGGCACGTATGACGAGGTATGCACAAAAACCAAGACAGGACACGTAATCCAAGGTCGGTCATATAATTAGGGGTCTATGGCACGCAAATCAAGGTAACACACGTTATTTGGGGTCGGGCCTCACACTGTGCCCATTTTTGAAGCCCAAAATCGAACGTTTTAATCAGTTTTCGGCCACTTTTCTTCTTTTGCCCTGTTTTTCCGTTCCGGATCGTACGTCGTGAGCTATTAAAAGGACGACAATGTTACTCGCGGGACATTAGAGGGCCCTACAACTCGTCGATATCACGTCTTGCGAGGATGCTGTGTTGTTGAAGCGGATGGGTTGTCATTAAGCCTATTGGGCCTTTTGAATGGGCCATCTCCCTAGGCTGGGACTGTGAACCGTTAACACATAAAGGAATTGTGCCCTCAACATGACAGGTGCGATCATACCAGCACTAATCCACCGGATCCCATCAGAACTCCGAAGTTAAGCGTGCTTGGGCGAGAGTAGTACAAGGATGAGTGACCCCCTGGGAAGTCCTCGTGTTGCACCCCCCTTTTCAATTTTTTTCGCCCTAGTTAGGGTTGCCAAGATACTTTATCCACCAAATTTCTATTACCGAATGCCATGGCATCTTGGGCAAAGCAACTTCGCTTCACAAAGAGGCTGGGCCCGCAAATCGAGATCATGGGGCTTGTGACCAAGTCTCCGTCGCTCCGGTGCCCATAACTTTTGATCTATAAAGAGTTATGCCGTGCACAGCATACCGTTAGGAAGCTCTCCGAGAGCTCTACGACGAAGGTAGCTAGCGTGAAAGCTGTGCCCATTTTTGGAGCCCAAAATTGAACATTTTCATTAGTTTTCGGCCACTTTTGTTCTTTTGCTCTCTTTTTCCGTCCCGTATCGTACGTCGTGAGCTATTAAAAGGACGACAACGTTACTCGCGGGACATTAGTGGGCCCTACAATGCGTCGATATCACGTCTTGCGAGGATGCTGCGTTGTTGAAGCGGATGACTTGTCGTTAAGCCCATTGGGCCTTTTGAATGGGCCATCTCTCTCGGCTGGGACTGTGAACCGTTAACACATAAAGGAATTGTGCCCTCAACATAACGGGTGCGATTATACCAGCACTAATGCACCGGATCCCATCAGAACTCCGAAGTTAAGCGTGCTTGGGCGAGAGTAGTAATAGGATGGGTGACCCCCTGGGAAGTCCTCGTGTTGCACCCCCCCTTTTCAATTTTTTTTGCCCTGGTTAGGGTTGCCAAGATACTTTATCCACCAAATTTCTATTACCGAATCCTACGGCACCTTGGGCAAGACAACTTCGCTTCACGTAGAGGCGGGGCTTACAAACCGAGGGCGTAGGGCTTGTGACCAGGTTTCCGTCGCTACGGTGCCCATAACTTTTGATCCGTAAGGACTTACGAGGCGCACAGCATACCATTGGAAAGCTCTCCGAGAGCTCTACGATGGAGGCAGCTAGCCTGCTCGTAGTGCCCATTTTTGGAGCCCAAAATCGAACGTTTTCATCAATTTTTGGCCACTTTTCTTCTTTTGCTCTTTTTTTTCGTCCTGGATCGTACATCGCGAGCTGTTAAAAGGACGACAACGTTACTCGCGGGGCATTAGAGGGCACTACAATGCGTCGATATCACGTCTTGCGAGGATGCTGTGTTGTTGAAGTGGATGGGTTGTCGTTAAGCCCATTGGGTCTTTTGAATGGGACATCTATCTAGGCTGGGACTATGAACCGTTAACACATAAAGGAATTGTGCCCTCAACATGATGGGTGCGATCATACCAGCACTAATGTACCGAATCCCGTTAGAACTCCGAAGTTAAGCGTGCTTGGGTGAGAGTAGTATTAGGATGGGTGACCCCCTGGGAAGTCCTCATGTTGCACCCCCCTTTTCAATCTTTTTTGCCCTTGTTAGGGTTGCCAAGATACTTTATCCACCAAATTTCTATTACCGAATCCGACGGTACCTTGGACAAGACAACTTCGCTTCACGTAGAGGCTGAGCCCGCAAACCGAGGGCATAGGATTTATGACCAGGTCTCCATCGCTCCGGTGCCCATAACTTTTTATCTGTAAAGACTTACGCAACGCACAGCATACCATTGGAAAGCTCTTCGAGAGCTCTACGACGAAGGTAGCTAGCCTGAAAGCTGTGCCCATTTTTGGAGCCCAAAATTGAACCTTTTCATCAATTTTCGGCCACTTTTCTTCTTTTGCTCTGTTTTTCCGTCCGGGATCGTACATCGTGAGCTATTAAAAGGATGACAACGTTATTCGCGGGACATTAGTGGGCCCTACAATGCGTCGATGTCACGTCTTGAGAGGATGCTGCGTTGTTGAAGCGGATGACTTGTCGTTAAGCCCATCGGGCCTTTTGAATGGGCCATCTCTCTAGGTTGGGACTGTGAACCGTTAACACATAAAGGAATTGTGCCATCAACATGACGGGTGCGATCATACCTGCACTAATGCACCAGATCCCATCAGATCTCTGAAGATAAGCGTGCTTGGGCGAGAGTAGTACTAATATGGTTGACCCCATGGGAAGTCCTCGTGTTGCACCCCCTTTTCAATTTTTTTTCCCCGGTTAGGGTTACCAAGATACTTTATCCACCATATTTCTATTACCGAATCCCACGGCACCTTGGGCATGACAACTTCGCTTCACATAGAGGCTGGGCCTGCAAACCGAGGGCGTAGGGCTTGTGACCAGGTCTCCGTCGCTACGGTGCCCATAACTTTCCAACGGTATGCTGTGCGCCACGTAAGTCCTTACAGATCAAAAGTTATGGGCACCGAAACGATGGAGACCTGGTCACAAACCCTATGCCCTCGGTTTGCGGGCTCAGCCTCTACGTGAAGCGAAGTTGTCTTGTCCAAGGTACCGTCGGATTCGGTAATAGAAATTTGGTAGATAAAGTATCTTGGCAACCCTAACAAGGGCAAAAAAAATTGAAAAGGGGGGTACAACACGAGGACTTCCCACGGGGTCACCCATCCTAGTACTACTCTCACCCAAGCACGCTTAACTTCGTAGTTCTGATGGGATCCGGTGCATTAGTGCTAGTATGATCACACACGTCATGTTGAGGGCACAATTCCTTTATGGGTTAACGGTTCACAGTCCCAGCCTAGAGAGATGGCCCATTCAATAGGGCTAATGTTTTAACGACAACCCATCCGTTTCAATAACGCAGCATCCTCGCAAGACGTGATATCGACGCATTGTAGGGCCCTCTAATGTCCTACGAGTAACGTTGTCGTCCTTTTAATAGCCCACGACGTACGATCCGGGATGAAAAAATAGGGCAAAAGAAGAAAAGTGGCCGAAAACTAATGAAAACATTCGATTTTTGGGCTCCAAAAAAGGGCATAGCGAGCAAGCTAGCTGCCTCCATCGTAGAGCTCTCGGAGAGCTTTCCAACGTTATGCTGTGCGCCACGTAAGTCCATACGGATCAAAAGTTATGGGCACCGGAGCGACGGAGACCTGGTCACAAGCCCTACGCCCTCAGTTTGCTTGCCCAGCCTCTACGTGAAGCGAAGTTGTCTTGCCCAAGGGGCCGTGGGATTCGGTAATCGAAATTTGGTGGATAAAGTATCCTTGCAACCCTAACCAGGGCAAAAAAAATTGAAAAGGGGGTGCAAAACGAGGACTTCCCAGGGGGTCACCCATCCTAGTACTACTCTCGCCCAAACACGATTAACTTCGGAGTTCTGATGGGATATGGTGCATTAGTGCTGCTATGATCACACCCGTCATGTTGAGGGCACAATTCCTTTATGTGTTAACGGTTCACGGCCCCAACCTAGAGAGATGGCGTATTCAAAAGGCCCAATGGGCTTAACGACAACCCATCCACTTCAACAACGCAGCATCCTCTTAAGACTTGATATCGACGCGTTGTAGGGCCCTCTAATGTCCCGCGAGTAACGTTGTCGTCCTTTTAATAGCTCACGACGTACGATCCGGGATGAAAAAAAAGTGTAAAAGAAGAAAAGTGGCCGAAAACTAATGAAAACGTTCGATCTTGGGCTCCGAAAATGGGCACATCGAGCAAGATAGCTGCCTCCATCGTAGAGCTCTCGGAGAGCTTTCCAACGATATGCTGTGCGCCGCGTAAGTCCTTACGGATCAAAAGTTATGGGCACCAGAGCGACGGAGACCTGGTCACAAGCCCTACGCCCTCAGTTTGCGGGCCCAACCTCTACGTGAAGCGAAGTTGTCTTGCCCAAGGTGCAGTGGGATTCGGTAATAGAAATTTGGTGGATAAAGTATCTTGGCAACCCTAACCTTTATGTGTTATCGGTTCACGGTCCCTGCCTTGAGAGATGGCCCATTAAAAAGGCCCAATGGGCTTAACGACAACCCATCCACTTCAACAACGCAGCATCCTCGCAAGACGTGATATCGATGCATTGTAGTTCCCTCTAATGTACCGCAAGTAATGTTGTCGTCCTTTTAATAGCTCACGACGTACGAACCGGGATGAAAAACATAGCAAAAGAAGAAAAGTGGCTGAAAACTAATGAAAATGTTCGATCTTGGGCTCCAAAAAAGGGGCAAAGCAAGCAAGCTAATTTCCTCCGTCGTAGAGCTCTCGGAGAGCTTTCCAACGGTATGCTGTGCACCGCGTAATACTTACAGATAAAAAGTTATGGACACCGGAGCGACGGAGACCTGGTCATAAGCCCTACGCCCTCGGTTTGCGGGCCCAGCCTCTACGTGAAGCGAAGTTGTCTTGCCCAAGGTGCAGTGGGATTCGGTAATAGAATTGTGGTGGATAAAGTATCTTGGCAACCCTAACCAGGGCAAAAAAAATTGAAAAGGGGGTGCAACACGAGGACTTCCCAAGGGGTCACCCATCCTAGTACTACTTTCGCCCAAGCACGTTTAACTTCGGAGTTCTGATGGGATCCGGTGCATTAGTGCTGGTATGATCTCACCTGTCATGTTGAGGGCACAATTCCTTTATGTGTTAACGGTTCACAGTCCCAGCCTAGAGAGATGGCCCATTCAAATGGCCCAATTCGCTTAACGACAGCCCAGCCGCTTCAACAACGCAGCATCCTCGCAAGACGTGTTATCGACGCGTTGTAGGGCCCTCTAATGTCCTGCGAGTAAAGTTGTCGTCCTTGTAAAAGCTCACGACGTACGATCCGGGATGAAAAAACAGAGCAAATGAAGAAAAGTGGCTGAAAACTGATGAAAACATTCGATTTTGGGCTCCGAAAATGGGCATAGCACGCTAGCTAGCAACCTCTGTCGTAGAGCTCTCAGAGAGCTTTCCAACGATATGTTGTGCGCCGCGTAAGTCTTTACGGATCAAAAGTTATGGGCACCGGAGTGACGGAGACCTGGTCACAAGCCCTACGCCCTCAGTTTGCATGCCCAGCCTCTACGTGAAGCGAAGTTGTCTTGCCCAAGGTGCAGTGGGATTCGATAATAGAAATTTGGTGGATAAAGTATCTTGGAAACCCTAACCAGGGCAAAAAAAATTGAAAGGGGGTTGCAACATGAGGACTTCCCAGGTGGTCGCCCATCCTAGTACTACTCTCGACCAAGCATGCTTAACTTTGGGGTTCTGATGGGATTCGGTGCATTAGTGCTGGTATGATCACACACGTCATGTTGAGGGCACAATTCCTTTATGTGTTAACGGTTCACAGTCCCAGCCTAGAGAGATGGCCCATTCAAAAGGCCCATTGGGCTTAACGACAACCAATTCACTTCAACAACGCAGCATCCTAGCAAGTCGTGATATCGACGCATTGTGGGGCCCTCTAATGTCCCGTGAGTAACGTTGTCGTCCTTTTAATACCTCACGACGTACGATCCGGGACGAAAAAATAGAGCAAAAGAAGAAAAGTGGATAAAAACTAATGAAAACGTTCGATCTTTGGCTCCAAAAACGGGCACGTCGAGAAATCTAGCTGCCTCCGTCGTTGAGCTCTCAGAGAGCTTTCCAACAGTATGCTGTGCGCCGCGTAAGTCCTTGCGGATCAAAAGTTATGGGCACCGGAGCGACGGAGACCTGGTCACAAGCCCTACGCACTCAGTTTGCGTGCCCAGCCTCTACGTGAAGCGAAGTTGTCTTGCCCAAGGTGCCGTGGGATTCGGTAATAGAAATTTGGCGGATAAAGTATCTTGGCAACCCTAACCAGGGCAAAAAAAATTGAAAAGGGGGGTACAACACGAGGACTTCCCAGTTGGTCACCCATGCTAGTACTACTTTCGCCCAAGCACGCTTAATTTCGGAGTTCTGATGGGATCCGGTGCATTAGTGCTTGTATGATCTCGCCCGTCATGTTGAGGGCACAATTCCTTTATGTGTTAACGGTTCATAGCCCCAGCCTAGGGAGATGGCCCATTGAAATGGCCCAATGGGCTTAACGACAGCCCATCCGGTACAACAACGCAGCATCCTCGCAAGACGTGATATCGACGCGTTGTAAGGCCCTCTAATGTCATGCGAGTAAAGTTTTCATCCTTTTAATAGCTCACGACGTACGATCCGGGATGAAAAAACAGAGCAAAAGAAGAAAAGTGGCTGAAAACAACTAAAAATGTTCGATTTTGGGCTCCAAAAATGGATACAGCGAGAAGGCTCGCTGCCTCCATCGTAGAGCTCTCGGAGAGCTTTCCAACGGTATGTTGTGCGCCGCGTAAGTCCTTACGGATCAAAAGTTATGGGCACTGTAGCGACGGAGACCTGGTCACAAGCCCTACGCCCTCAGTTTGCGGGCCCAGCCTCTACGTGAAGCGAAGTTGTCTTGGCCAAGGTGCCGTGGGATTCGGTAATAGAAATTTGGTGGATAAAGTAACTTGGCAACCCTAACCAGGGCAAAAAAAATTGAAAAGGGGGGTGCAACACGAGTACTTCCCAGGGGGTCACCCATCCTAGTACTACTCTCGCCGAAGCACGCTTAACTTCGGAGTTCTGATGGGATCTGGTGCATTAGTGCTGGTATGATCGCACCCGTCATGTTGAGGGCACAATTCCTTTATGTGTTAACGGATCACAGTCCCAGCCTAGAGAGATGGCCCATTCAAAAGGCCCAATGGGCTTAACGACAACCCATCTGCTTCAACAACGCAGCATCCTCCCAAGACATGATATCGATGCGTTGTAGGTCCCTCTAATGTCCCGCGAGTAACGTTGTCGTCCTTTTAATAGCTCACGACGTACGATTCGGGATGAAAAAACAGAGCAAAAGAAGAAAAGTGGCAGAATACTATTGAAAATGTTCGATCTTGGGCTCCCAAAATCGGCATAGCGAGCAAGCTACATGCCTCCAATGTAGAGCTCTCGGAGAGCTTTCCAACGGTATGCTGTCCGCCGCGTAAGTCCTTATGGATCAAAAGTTATGGGCACCGGAGTGACAGAGACCTGGTCACAAGCCCTACGCCCTCAGTTTGCGGGCCCAGCCTCTACGTGAAAGGAAGTTGTCTTTGCCAAGGTGCAGTGGGATTCGGTAATAGAAATTTGGTGTATAAAGTATCTTGGCAACCCTAACCAGGGCAAAAAAAATTGAAAAGGGGGGTGCAACACGAGGACTTCCCAATGGGTCACCCATCCTAGTACTACTCTCGCCCAAGCACGCTTAACTTCGGAGTTCTGATGGGATCCGGTGCATTAGTACTGGTATGATCACACCCGTCATGTTGAGGGCACAATTCCTTTATGTGTTAACGATTCACGGTCCCAGCCTAGAGAGATGGCCCATTCAAAAGGCCCAATGGGCTTAACGACAACCCATCCACTTCAACAACGCAGCATCCTAGTAAGACGTGATAACGACGCATTGTAGGGCCCTCTATTGTCCGGCGTGTAAAGTTGTCGTCCTTTTAATTGCTCACGACGTACGATCCAGGACGAAAAAACAGAGCAAAAGAAGAAAAACGGCTGAAAACTAATGAAAACGTTCGATCTTGGGCTCCAAAAACAGGCACATCGAGCAACCTAGCTGCCTCCGTCGTTGAGCTCCCGGAGAGCTTTCCAACGGTATGCTTTGCGCCGCGTAAGTCCTTACGGATCAAAAGTTAGGGGCACCGGAACGACGGAGACCTGGTCACAAGCCCTACGCACTCAGTTTGCGAGCCCAGCCTTTACGTGAAGCGAAGTTGTTTTACCCAAGGTGCCATGGGATTCGGTAATAGAAATTTGGTGGATAAAGTATCTTGGCAACCCTAACCTGGGCAAAAAAAATTGAAAAGGGGGGTGCAACACAAGGACTTCCCAGGTGGTCATCCATCCTAGTACTACTCTTGCCCAAGCACGCTTAACTTCGGAGTTTTGATGGGATCCGGTGCATTAGTGCTAGTATAATCGCACGCGTCATGTTGAGGGCACAATTCCTTTATGTGTTAACGGTTCACAGTCGCAGTCTAGAGAGATGGCCCATTCAAAAGGCCCAATGGGCTTAACGACAGCCCATCCGCTTCAACAACGCAGCATCCTCTTAAGACGTGATATCGACGCATTGTAGGACCCTCTAATGTCCTGTGAGTATAGTTTTCGTCCTTTTAATAGCTCACGACGTACGATCCGGGACGAAAAAATAGAGCAAAAGAAGAAAAGTGGTGGAAAACTAATGAAAACGTTCGATCTTGGGCTCCAAAAAGGGGCATATCGAGCAAGCTTGCTGCCTCCGTCGTTGAGCTCTCGGAGAACTTTCCAACGGTATAATGTGCACCACGTAAGCCCTTACGGATCAAAAGTTATGGGCACCGTAGCGACGGAGACCTGGTCACAAGCCCTACGCCCTCAGTTTGCGGGCCCAGCCTCTACGTGAAGCGAAGTTCTCTTGCCCAAGGTGCCATGGGATTCGGTAATAGAAATTTGGTGGATAAAGTAACTTGGCAACCCTAACCAGGGCAAAAAAAATTGAAAAGGGGGGTGCAACACGACGACTTCCCAGGGGGTCACCCATCCTAGTACTACTCTCGCCCAAGCACGCTTAACTTCGGAGTTCTGATTGGATCCGGTGCATTAGTGCTGGTATGATCACACCCGTCATATTTAGGGCACAATTCCTTTATGTGTTAACGGTTCACAGTCCCAGCCTAGAGAGATGGCCCATTCAAAAGGCCCAATGGGCTTAACGACAACCCATCCGCTTCAACAACGCAGCATCATCGAAAGACGTGATATCGACGCGTTGTAGGGCCCTCTAATGTCCCGCGAGGAACGTTGTCGTCCTTTTAATAGCTCACGACGTAGGATCCGGGACAAAAAAATAGAGCAAAAGAAGAAAAGTGGCTGAAAACTAATGAAAACGTTCGACCTTGGGCTCCAAAAATGGGCACAGAGAGCAAGCTAGTTGCCTCCGTCGTAGAGCTCTCGGAGAGCTTTCCAACGGTATGCTGTGCGGCGCGTAAGTCCTTACGGTTCAAAAGTTATGGGCACCGGAGCGATGGAGACCTGGTCACAAGCCTTACGCCCTCAGTTTGCGTGCCCAGCTTCTACGTGAAGCGAAGTTGTCTTGCCCAAGTTACCGTGCGATTCGGTAATAGAAATTTGGTGGATAAAGTATCTTGGCAACCCTAACCAGGGCAAAAAAAATTGAAAAGGGGGGTACAACACGAGGACTTCCCAAGGGGTCACACATCCTTGTACTACTCTCGCCCAAGCACGTTTAACTTCGGAGTTCTGATGGGATCCGGTGCATTAGTGCTAGAATAATCGCACCCGTCATGTTGAGGGCACAATTCCTTTATGTGTTAACGGTTCACAGTCGCAGTCTAGAGAGATGGCCCATTCAAAAGGCCCAATGGGCATAATGACAACCCATCCACTTCAACAACGCAGCATTCAATCAAGACGTGATATCAACGCGTTGTAGGGCCCTGTAATGTCCCGCGAGTAACGTTGTCAACCTTATAATAGCTCACGACGTACGATCCAGGACGAAAAAATAGAGCAAAAGAAGAAAAGTGGCTAAAAACTAATGAAAACGTTCGATCTTGGGCACCAAAAATGGGCAGAGCGAGCAAGCTAGCTTCCTCCATCGTAGAGCACTCGGAGAGCTTTGCAACGGTATGCTGTGCACCGCGTAAGTCCTTACTGATCAAAAGTTATGGGCACCGGAGCAACGGAGTCCTGGTCAGAAGCCCTACGCCCTCAGTTTGCGTGCCCAGCTTCTACGTGAAGTGAAGTTGTCTTGCCCAAGGTGCGGTCGAATTCGGTAATAGAAATTTGGTGGATAAAGTATCTTGGCAACCCTAACCAGGGTAAAAAAAATTGAAAAGGGGGGTGCAACACGAGGACTTCCCAGGGGGTCACCCATCCTAGTACTATTTTCGACCAAGCACGCTTAACATTGGAGTTCTGATGGGATCCGGTGCATTAGTGCTGGTATGATCGCACCCGTCATGTTGAGGGCACAATTCCTTTATGTGTTAACGGTTCACAATCCCAGCCTAGAGAGATGGCCCATTTAGAAGGCCTAATGGGCTTAACGACAACCCATCCATTTCAACAACGCAGCATCCTCGCAAGACGTGATATCGACGCATTGTAGAGCCCTTTAATGTCCGGCGAGTAACGTTGTCGTCCTTTTAATAGCCCACGACGTACGATCCGGGATGAAAAAACAGAGCAAAAGAAGAAAAGTGGCTGAAAACTAATGAAAACATTTGATTTTGGGCTCCAAAAACGGGTCCATCGAGCAGGCTAGCTGCCTCCGTCGTAGAGCTCTCGGAGAGCTTTCCAACGGTATGCTGTGCCTCGCGTAAGTCCTTACGGATCAAAAGTTATGCACACCGGAGCGACGGAGACCTGGTAACAAGCCCTACGCCCTTAGTTTACGGGCCCATCCACTACGTGAAGCGAAGTTGTCTTGCCCAAGGTGCAGTGGGATTCGGTAATAGAAATTTGGTGGATAAAGCATCTTGGCAACCCTAACCAGGGCAAAAAAAATTGAAAAGGGGGGTGCAACACGAGGACTTCCCAGGGGGTCATCCATCCTAGTACTACTCTCTACCAAGCACGCTTAACTTTGGAGTTCTGATGGGATCCGGTGCATTAGTGCTGGTATGATTGCACTCATCATGTTGAGGGCACAATTCCTTTATGTGTTAACGGTTCGCAGTCCGAGCCTAGAGAGATAGCCCATTCAAAAGGCCCATTGGGCTTAACGACAACCCATCCGCTTCAACAACGCAACATCCTCGCAAGACGTGATATTGACGCGTTGTAGGTCCCTCTAATGTCCCGCGAGTAATGTTGTCGTCCTTTTAGTAGCTCACAACGTACGATCCGGGATGAATAAACAGAGCAAAAGAAGAAAAGTGGCCGAAAACTAATGAAAATGTTCGATCTTGGGCTCCAAAAATTGGCAAAGCGAGTAAGCTACATGCCTCCAATGTAGAGCTCTCGGAGAGCTTTCCAACGGTATGTTGTGCGCCGCGTAAGTCCTTACGGATCAAAAGTTATGGGCACCGGAGTGACGGAGACCTGGTCACAAGCCTTACGCCCTCAGTTTGCGGGCCCAGCCTCTACGTGAAGCGAAGTTGTCTTGCCCAAGGTGCAGTGGGATTCGGTAATAGAAATTTGGTGAATAAAGTATCTTGGCAACCCTAACCAGGGCAAAAAAAATTGAAAAGGGGGGTGCAACACGAGGACTTCCCAGGGGGTCACCCATCCTAGTACTACTCTCGCCCAAGCACGCTTAACTTCGGAGTTCTGATGGGATCCGGTGCATTAGTGCTGGTATGATCATACCCGTCATGTTGAGGGCACAATTCCTTTATGTGTTAACGATTCACGGTCGCAGCCTAGAGAGATGGCCCATTCAAAAGGCCCAATGGGCTTAACGACAACCCATCCACTTCAACAACGCAGCATCCTCGCAAGATGTGATATCGACGCATTGTAATGCCCCCTAATGTCCCGCGAGTAAAGTTGTCGTCCTTTTAATTGCTCACGACGTACGATCTGGGATGAAAAAACAGAGCAAAAGAAGAAAAGTGGTTGAAAACTAATGAAAACGTTCGATCTTGGGCTCCAAAAACCGGCATAGTGAGTAAGCTAATTGCCTCTGTCGTAGAGCTCTCGGAGAGGTTTCCAACGGTATGCTGTACACTGCGTAAGTCCTTACGGATCAAAAGTTATAGGCACCGGTGCGACTGAGACCTGGTCACAAGCCCTACGCCCTTAGTTTGCGGGCCCAGCCTCTACGTGAAGCGAAGTTGTCTTGCCCAAGGTGCAGTGGGATTCGGTAATAGAAATCTGGTGGATAAAGTATCTTGGCAACCCTAACCAGGGCAAAAAAAATTGAAAGGGGGGTGCAACACGAGGACTTCCCAAGGGGTCACCCATCCTAGTACTACCCTCGCCCAAGCACGCCTAACTTCGGAGTTCTGATGGAATCCAGTGCATTAGTGCTGGTATGATAACACCCTTCTTGTTGAGGGAACAATTCCTTTATGTGTTATCGGTTCACGGTCCCTGCCTAGAGAGATGGCCCATTAAAAAGGCCCAATGGGATTAACGACAACCCATCCACTTCAACAACGCAGCATCCTCGCAAGACGTGATATCGATGCGTCGTAGTTCCCTCTAATGTACCGCAAGTAATGTTGTCGTCCTTTTAATAGCTCACGACGTACGAACCGGGACGAAAAACAGAGAAAAAGAAGAAAAGTGGCTGAAAACTAATGAAAACGTTCGATCTTGGGCTCCAAAAATGGGCAAAGCAAGCAAGCTAATTTTCTCCATCGTAGAGCTCTCGGAGAGCTTTCCAACGGTATGCTGTGCACTGCGTAATACTTACGGATAAAAAGTTATGGACACCGGAGCGACGGAGACCTGGTCACAAGCCCTACGTCCTCAGTTTGCGGGCCCAGCCTCTGCGTGAAGCGAAGTTGTCTTGCCCAAGGTGCAGTGGGATTCAGTAATAGAAATTTGGTGGATAAAGTATCTTGGCAACCCTAACCAGGGCAAAACAAATTGAAAAGGGGGATGCAACACGAGGACTTCCCAGGGGGTCACCCATCCTAGTACTACTCTCGCCCAAGCACGCTTAACTTCAGAGTTCTGATGGGATCCGGTGCATTAGTGCTGGTATGATCTCACCCGTCATGTTGAGGGCACAATTCATTTATGTGTTAATGGTTCACAGTCCCAACCTAGAGAGATGGCCCATTCAAAAGGCCCAATGGGATTAATGACAGCCCATCCGCTTCAACAACGCAGCATCCTCGCAAGACGTGATATCGACGCGTTGTAGGGCCCTATAATGTCCTGCGAGTAAAGTTTTCGTCATTTTAATAGCTCACAACGTACGATCCGGGATGAAAAATAGAGCAAAAGAGGAAAAGTGGCTGAAAACTAATGAAAACGTTCGATCTTGGGCTCCAAAAAGGGGCATATCGAGCAAGCTGGCTGCCTCCATCGTTGAGCTCTCAGAGAGCATTCCAACGGTATACTGTGCGCCGCGTAAGCCCTTACTGATCAAAAGTTATGGGCACCGTAGCGACGGAGACCTGGTCACAAGCCCTACGCCTTCAGTTTGCGGGCCCAGCCTCTACGTGAAGCGAAGTTGTCTTGCCCATGGTGCCGTGGGATTCGGTAATAGAAATTTGGGGGATAAAGTAACTTGGAAAACCTAACCAGGGCAAAAAAAATTGAAAAGGGGGGGTGCAACAAGACGACTTCCCACGGGGTCACCCATCCTAGTACTACTCTCGCCCAAGCAGGCTTAACTTCGGAGTTCTGATGGGATCCAGTGCATTAGTGCTGGTATGATCGCACCCGTCATGTTGAGGGCACAATTCCTTTATGTGTTAACGGTTCACAGTCCCAGCCTAGAGAGATGGCCCATTCAAAAGGCCCAATGGGCTTAACGACAACCCATACGCTTCAACAACGCAGCATCCTCAAAAGACGTGATATCGAAGCGTTGTAGGGCCCTCTAATGCCCCGCGAGCAACATTGTCATCCTTTTAATAGCTCACGACGTGGGATCCGGGACGAAAAAACAGAGCAAAAGAAGAAAAGTGGCTGAAAACTAATGAAAACGTTCGATCTTGGGCTCCAAAAATGGGCATAGCGAGCATGCTAGCTGCCGCCGATGTATAGCTCTCGGAGAGCTTTCCAACGGCATGCTGTGCGCTGCGTAAGTCCTTACTGATCAAAAGTTATGGCCACCGGATTGACGGAGACCTGGTCACAAGCCCTACGCCCTCAGTTTGCATGCCCAGCCTCTACGTGAAGCGAAGTTGTCTTGCCCAAGGTACAGTGGGATTCGGTAATAGAAATTTGGTGGATAAAGTATCTTGGCAACCCTAACTGGGGCAAAAAAAATTGAAAAGGGGGGTGCAACACGAGGACTTCCCAGGTGGTCGCCCATCCTAGTACTACTCTCGACCAAGCACGCTTAACTTCGGAGTTCTAATTGGATCCGTTGCATTAGTGCTGGTATGATCGCACCTATCATGTTTGGGGCACAATTCCTTTATGTGTTAACGGTTCACAGTCCCAGCCTAGAGAGATGGCCCATTCAAAAGGCCCAGTGGGCTTAACGACAACCCATCCACTTCAACAACGCAGCATCCTCGCAAGACGTCATATCGACGCGTTGTAAGGCCCTCTTATGTCTTGCGAGTAACGTTGTCGTCCTTTTAATAGCTCACGATGTATGGTCCGGGATGAAAAAATAGAGCAAAAGAAGAAAAGTCGCCAAAAACTAATGAAAACGTTCGATCTTGGGCTCCAAAAATGGGCAGAGCGAGCATGCTAGCTGCCGCCGACGTATAGCTCTTGGAGAGCTTTCCAACGGCATGCTGTGCGCTGCGTAAGTCCTTACTGATCAAAAGTTATGGCCACCGGATTGACGGAGACCTGGTCACAAGCCCTACGCCCTCAGTTTGCATGCCCAGCCTCTACGTGAAGCGAAGTTGTCTTGCCCAAGGTACAGTGGGATTCGGTAATAGAAATTTGGTGGATAAAGTATCTTGGCAACCCTAACCGCGGCAAAAAAAATTGAAAAGGGGGGTGCAACACGAGGACTTCCCAGGTGGTCGCCCATCCTAGTACTACTCTCGACCAAGCACGCTTAACTTCGGGGTTCTGATGGGATCCGGTGCATTAGTGCTGGTATGATCGCACCCGTCATGATGAGGGCACAATTCCTTTATGTGTTAACGGTTCACAGTCCCAGCCTAGAGAGATGGCCCATTCAAAAGGCCCAATAGGCTTAACGACAACCCATCCACTTCAACAACGCAGCATCCTCGCAAGACGTGATATCGACTTGTTGTAGGGCCCTCTAATGTCCAGCGAGTAGCGTTGTCGTCCTTTTAATAGCTCACAACGTACAATTCGGGAGGAAAAAACAGAGCAAAAGAAGAAAAGTGGTTGAAAACTAATGAAAACATTCGATTTTGGGCTCCAAAAAGGGCATAGCGAGCAAGCTAGTTGCCTCCATCGTAGAGCTCTCGGAGAGCTTTCCAACGGTATGCTGTGCGCCGCGTAAGTCGTTGCGGATCAAAAGTTACGGGCACCGGAGCGCCGGAGACCTGGTCACAAGCCCTATGCCCTCAGTTTGCAGGCCCAGCCTCTACGTGAAGCGAAGTTGTCTTACCCAAGGTGCAGTGGGATTTGGTAATAGAAATTTGGTGGATAAAGTATCTTGGCAACACTAACCGGAGCAAAAAAAATTGAAAAGCGGGGTGCAACACGAGGACTTCCCAGGGGGTTACCCATCCTAGTACTACTCTCGCCCAAGCACGCTTAACTTCGGAGTTCTGATGGGATCCGGTGCATATGTGCTGGTATGATCACACCCGTCTTGTTGAGGGAATAATTCCTTTATGTGTTAACGGTTCACAATCCCAGCCTAGAGAGATGGCCCATTGAAAAGGCCCAATGGGCATAACGACAACCCATCTACTCCAACAACGCAGCATCCTCGCAGGACGTAATACCGAAGCATTGTAAGGCCCTCTAAGGTCCCGCGAGTGACGTTGTCGTCCTTTTAATAGCTCACGACGTACGATCCGGGATGAAAAAACAGACCAAAAGTAGAAAAGTGGCCAAAAACTGATGAAAACGTTCGAATTAGGGCTCCAAAAAGGGGCACATCGAGCGAGCTGGCTGCCTCCATCGTAGAGCTCTCGGAGAGCTTTCCAACGGTATGTTGTGCGCTGCGAAAGTCCTCACGGTTCAAAAGTTATGGGCACCGGAGCGACGGAGACCTGGTCACAAGCCCTACGCCCTCAGTTTGTAGGCCCAGCCTCTACGTGAAGCGATATTGTCTTGCCCAAGATGCCGTGGGATACGGTATTAGAAATTTGGTGGATACAGTATCTTGCCAACCCTAACCAGGGAAAAAAAAATTGAAAAGGGGGGTGTAACACGAGGACTTCCTAGGGGGTTACCCATCCTAGTACAACTCTCGCCCAAGCACGCTTAACTTCAGAGTTCTGAGGGGATCCGGGTCATTAGTGCTGGTATGATAGCACCCGTCATGTTGAGGGCACAATTCCTTTATTTGTTAACGGTTCACAGTCCCAACCTAGAAAGATGGCCCATTCAAAAGGCCCAATGGGCTTAACGACAATCCATCCATTTCAACAACGCAGCATCCTCGTAGGACATGATATGGACGCGTTGTAGGGCCCTCTAATGTCCCGCGAGTAACGTTGTCGTCCTTTTAGTAGCTCACGACATGCGATCCGGGATGAAAAAACAGAGCAAAAGAAGTAAAGTGGCCGAAAACTAATGAAAACGTTCGATCTTGGGCTCCAAAAATGGGCACAGTGAGCAAGCTAGCTGCCTCTGTCATAGAGCTCTCGGAGAGCTTTCCAACGGTATAATGTGCGCCGCGTAAGTCTTTACGGATCAAAATATATAGGCACCGGAGCGACGGAGACCTGGTCACATGCCCTAGGCCCTCAATTTGCGGGCCCAGCCTCTACGTGAAGCGAAGTTGTCTTGCCCAAGGTGCAATGGGATTCGGTAATAGAAATTTGGTGGATAAAGTATCTTGGCAACCCTAACCAGGGTAAAAAAAATTGAAAGGGGGTGCAACACGAGGACTTCCTACGGGGTCACCCATCCTAGTACTACTCTCGCCCAAGCACGATTAACTTCGGAGTTCTGATGGGATCCGGTGCATTAGTGCTTGTATGATCGCACCTGTCAATTTGAGGGCACAATTCCATTATGTGTTAACGGTTCACAGTCCCAGCCTAGAGAGATAGCCCATTCAAAAGCCCAATGGGCTTAACGACAACCCATCCACTTCAACAACGTAGCATCCTCGCAAGACGTGATATCGACGCATTGTAGGGCCCTCTAATGTCCCGCGAGTAACGTTGTCGTCCTTTTAATAGCTCACAACGTACGATCCGAGACGAAAAAACAGAGCAAAAGAAGAAAAGTGGCTAAAAATTGACGAAAACATTCGATTTTGGGCTCCAAAAAAGGCACAGCGAGCAAGCTAGTTGCCTCCGTCGTAGAGCTCTCGGGGAGCTTTCCAACGGTATGCTGTGCGCCGCGTAAGTCCTTACGGATCAAAAGTTATGGGCACCAGAGCAACGGAGACCTGGTCACAAGCCCTACGCCCTCAGTTTGCGGGCCGAGCTTCTACGTGAAGCGAAGTTGTCTAGCCCAAGGTGCAGTGGGATTCGGTAATATAAATTTGGTGGATAAAGTATCTTGGCAACCCTAACCAGGGCAAAAAAAATTGAAAGGGGGGTGCAACACAAGGACTTCCTAGGGGGTCACCCATCCTAGTACTACTCTTGCCCAAGCACGCTTAACTTCGGAGTTCTGATGCGATCCGGTGCATTAGTGCTGGTATGATCGCACCCATCATGTGGAGGGCACAATTCCTTTATGTGTTAACGGTTCACAGTCCCAGCCTAGAGAGATGGCCCATTCAAAAGGCCCAATGGGCTTAACGATAACCCATCCACTTCAACAACGCAACATCCTTGCAAGACGTAATATCGACGCGTTGTAGGGCCCTCTAATGTCCCTCGAGTTACGTTGTCATCCTTTAAATAGCCCACGACATACGATCCGGGAGGAAAAAACAGAGCAAAAGAAGAAAAGTGGCTGAAAACTGACGATAACATTCGATTTTCGGCTCCAAAAGCGCGCACAGCGAGCAGGCTAGCTGCCTCCGTCGTAGAGCTCTCGGAGAGCTTGCCAACGGTATAATGTGCGCCGCGTAAGTCTTTACGGATCAAAATATATAGGCACCGGCGCGACGGAGACCTGGTCACATGCCCTAGGCCCTCAATTTGCGGGCCCAGCCTCTACGTGAAGCGAAGTTGTCTTGCCCAAGGTGCAATGGGATTCGGTAATAGAAATTTGGTGGATAAAGTATCTTGGCAACCCTAACCAGGGTAAAAAAAATTGAAAGGGGGATGCAACACGAGGACTTCCCACGGGGTCACCCATCCTAGTACTACTCTCGCACAAGCACGATTAACTTCGGAGTTCTGATGGGATCCGGTGCATTACTGCTGGTATGATCGCACCCGTCATGTTGAGGGCACAATTCCATTATGTGTTAACGGTTCACAGTCCCAGCCTAGAGAGATGGCCCATTCAAAAGGCCCAATGGGCTTAACGACAACCAATCCACTTCAACAACGTAGCATCCTCGCAAGACATGATATCGAGGCGTTGTAGGGCTCTCTAATTTCCCGCGAGTAACGTTGTCGTCCTTTTAATAGCTCACGACGTACGATCCGGGACGAAAAAATAGAGCAAAAGAAGAAAAGTGGCCGAAAACCAATGAAATTGTTCGATCTTGGGCTCAAAAAATGAGGCCAGCGAGCAAGCTAGCTGCCTCCATCGTAGAGCTCTCGGAGAGCTTTCCAACGGTATGTTGTGCGCCGCATAAGGCCTTACGGATCAAAAGTTATGGGCACCGGAGCGACGGAGACCTGCTCACAAGCCCTACGCCCTCAGTTTGCGTGCCGAGCCTCTACGTGAAGCGAAGTTGTCTTGCCTAAGGTGCCGTGAGATTCGCTAATAGAAATTTTGCGGATAAAGTATCTTGGCAACCCTAACCAGGGCAAAAAAAATTGAAAAGGGGGGTGCAACACGAGGACTTCCGAGGGGGTTACCCATCCTAGTACTACTCTCGCCCAAGCACGCTTAACTTCGGAGTTCTGATGGGATCCGATGCATTAGTGTTGGTATGATCGCACCTGTCATGTTGAGGGCACAATTCCTTTATGTGTTAACGGTTCACAGTCCAAGCCTAGAGAGATGGCCCATTCAAAAGGCCCAATAGGCTTAACGACAACCCATCTGCTTCAACAATGCAGCATCCTCACAAGACGTGATATCGACGCGTTGTAGGGCCCTCTAATGTCCCTCGAGTAACATTGTCGTCCTTTTAATAGCCCACATGTACGATCAGGGACGAAAAAACAGAGCAAAAGAAGAAAAGTGGCTGAAAACTAATGAAAACATTCGATTTTGGGCTTCAAAAAGGGGCACAGCAAGCAGGCTGGCTACCTCCGTTGTAGAGCTCTCGGAGAGCTTTCCAACGGTATGTTGTGCACCGCGTAAGTCCTTATGGATCAAAAGTTACGTCCTCAGTTTGCTGGCCCAACCTCCACGTGAAGCCAAGTTGTCTTGCCCAAGGTGCAGTGGGATTCGGTAATAGAAATTCGGTGGATAAAGTATCTTGGCAACCCTAACCAGGGCAAAAAAAATTGAATGGGGGGTGCAACACGAGGACTTCCGAGGGGGTCACCCATCCTAGTACTACTCTCGCCCAAGCACGCTTAACTTCGGAGTTCTGATGGGATCCGGTGCATTAGTGCTTGTATGATCGCACCTGTCATGTTGAGGGCACAATTCCATTATGTGTTAACGGTTCACAGTCCCAGCTTAGAGAGATGGCCCATTCAAAAGGCCCAATGGGCTTACGACAACCAATCCACTTCAACAACGTAGCATCCTCACAGGACGTGATATCGACGTGTTGTAGGGCTCTCTAATGTCCCGCGAGTAACGTTGTCGTCCTTTTAATAGCTCACGACGTACGATCCGGGACGAAAAAATAGAGCAAAAGTAGAAAAGTGGCCGAAAACTAATGAAATCGTTCGATATTGGGCTCCAAAAATGGGGCCAGCGAGCAAGCTAGCTGCCTTCATCATAGAGCTCTCGGAGAGCTTTCCAACGGTATGCTGTGCGCCGCATAAGTCCTTACGGATCAAAAGTTATGGGCACCGGAGCGACGGAGACCTGGTCAGAAGCCCTACGCCCTCAGTTTGCGTGCCCAGCCTCTATGTGAAGCGAAGTTGTCTTGCCTAAGGTGCCGTGGTATTCGGTAATAGAAATTTGGTTGATAAAGTATCTTGGCAACCCTAACCAGGGCAAAAAAAATTGAAAAGGGGGGTGCAACACAAGGACTTCCCAGGGGGTCACCCATCCTAGTATTACTCTCACCCAAGCACGCTTAACTTCGGAGTTCTGATGGGATCCGGTGCATTACTGCTGGTATGATCGCACCCGTCATGTTGAGGGCACAATTCCTTTATGTGTTAACGGTTCACAGTACCGGCCTAGAGAGATGGCCCATTGAAAAGGCCCAATGGGCTTAACGACAACCCATCCGCTTCAACAACGCAGCATCCTCGCAAGACGTGATATCGACGGATTGTAGAGCCCTCTAATGTCCCTCGAGTAATGTTGTCATCCTTTTAATAGCCCACGACGTACGATCCGGGACGAAAAAACAGAGCATAAGAAGAAAAGTGGCCGAAAACTGATGAAAACATTCGATTTTGGGCTCCAAAAATAGGCACATCGAGCAGGCTGGCTGCCTCCGTCGTAGAACTCTCGGAGAGCTTTCCAACGGTATGCTGTGCGCCGCGTAAGTCCTTACAGATAAAAAGTTATGGTCACCGTAGCGACGGAGACCTGGTCACAAGCCCTACGCCCTCAGTTTGCGGGCCCAGCCTCTACGTGAAGTGAAGTTGTCTTGCCGAAGGTGCAGTGGGATTCGGTAATACAAATTTGGTGGATAAAGTATCTTGGCAACCCTAAGCATCGCAAAAAAAATTGAAAGGGGGGTGCAACACGAGGACTTCCCAGGGGGTCACCCATCCTAGTACTACTCTCGACCAAGCACCCTTAACTTCGGAGTTCTGATTGGATCCGTTGCATTAGTGCTGGTATGATCGCACCTATCATGTTTGGGGCACAATTCCTTTATGTGTTAACGGTTCACAGTCCCAGCCTAGAGAGATGGCCCATTCAAAAGGCCCATTGGGCTTAACGACAACCCATCCACTTCAACAACGCAGCATCCTCGCAAGACGTCATATCGACGCGTTATAAGGCCCTCTTATGTCTCGCGAGTAACGTTGTCGTCCTTTTAATAGCTCACGATGTACGGTCTGGGACGAAAAAACATAGCAAAATAAGAAAAGTCACCGAAAACTAATTAAAACGTTCGATCTTGGGCTCCAAAAATGGGCAGAGCGAGCATGCTAGCTGCCGCCGACGTAGAGCTCTCGGAGAGCTTTCCAACGGCATGCTGTGCGCTGCGTATGTCCTTACTGATCAAAAGTTATGGCCACCGGATTGACGGAGTCCTGGTCACAAGCCCTACGCCCTCAGTTTGCATGCCCAGCCTCTACGTGAAGCGAAGTTGTCTTGCCCAAGGTACAGTGGGATTCGGTAATAGAAATTTGGTGGATAAAGTATCTTGGCAACCCTAACCGGGGCAAAAAAAATTGAAAAGGGGGGTGCAACACGAGGTCTTCCCAGGTGGTCGCCCATCCTAGTACTACTCTCGACCAAGCACGCTTAAATTCGGGGTTCTGATGGGATCCAGTGCATTAGTGCTGGTATGATCGTACCCGTCATGATGAGGGCACAATTCCTTTATGTGTTAACGGTTCACAGTCCCAGCCTAGAGAGATGGCCCATTCAAAAGGCCCAATAGGCTTAACGACAACCCATCCACTTCAACAACGCAGCATCCTCGCAAGACGTGATATCGACTCGTTGTAGGGCCCTCTAATGTCCAGTGAGTAGCGTTGTCATCCTTTTAATAGCTCACAACGTACAATCTGAGAGGAAAAAACTGAGCAAAAGAAGAAAAGTGGTCGAAAACTGATGAAAACATTCGATTTTGGGCTCCAAAAAGGGCATAGCGAGCAAGCTAGTTGCCTCCGTCGTAGAGCTCTCGGAGAGCTTTCCAACGGTATGCTGTGCGCCACGTAAGTCGTTGCGGATCAAAAGCTACGGGCACCGGAGCGCCGGAGACCTGGTCACAAGCCCTATGCCCTCAGTTTGCGGGCCCAGCCTCTACGTGAAGCGAAGTTGTCTTACCCAAGGTGCAGTGGGAAATAGAAATTTGGTGGATAAAGTATCTTGGCAACCCTAACTGGGGCAAAAAAAATTGAAAAGGGGGGTGCAACACGAGGACTTCCCAGGTGGTCACCCATCCTAAAACTACTATCGCCCAAGCACGCTTAACTTCGGAGTTCTGATGGGATCCGGTGCATTAGTGCTGGTATGATCACACCCGTCATGTTCAGGGCACAATTCCTTTATGTGTTAATGGTTCACAGTCCCAACCTAGAGAGATGGCCCATTCAAAAGGCCCAATGGGCATAACGACAGCCCATCCGCTTCAACAACGCATCATCCTCGCAAGACGTAATATCGAAGCATTGTAAGGCCCTCTAAGGTCCCGCGAGTGACGTTGTCGTCCTTTTAATAGCTCACGACGTACGATCCGGGATGAAAAAACAGACCAAAAGTAGAAAAGTGGCCAAAAACTAATGAAAACGTTCGAATTAGTGCTCCAAAAAGGGGCACATCGAGCGAGCTGGCTGCCTCCATCGTAGAGCTCTCGGAGAGCTTTCCAACGGTATGTTGTGCGCTGCGAAAGTCCTCACGGTTCAAAAGTTATGGGCACCGGAGCGACGGAGACCTGGTCACAAGCCCTACGCCCTCAGTTTGTAGGCCCAGCCTCTACGTGAAGCGATATTGTCTTGCCCAAGATGCCGTGGGATACGGTATTAGAAATTTGGTGGATACAGTATCTTGCCAACCCTAACCAGGGAAAAAAAATTGAAAAGGGGGGTG
Source organism: Ehretia macrophylla (assembly GCA_037974665.1). Lineage (NCBI taxonomy): Eukaryota > Viridiplantae > Streptophyta > Magnoliopsida > Boraginales > Ehretiaceae > Ehretia > Ehretia macrophylla. The sequence continues at coordinate 3,716,141 of CM075773.1, forward strand.
CAACACGAGGACTTCCTAGGGGGTTACCCATCCTAGTATTACTCTCACCCAAGCACGCTTAACTTCGGAGTTCTGATGGGATCCGGTGCATTACTGCTGGTATGATCGCACCCGTCATGTTGAGGGCACAATTCCTTTATTTGTTAACGGTTCACAGTCCCAACCTAGAGAGATGGCCCATGCAAAAGGCCCAATGGGCTTAACGACAATCCATCCATTTCAACAACGCAGCATCCTCACAGGACGTGATATGGACACGTTGTAGGGCCCTCTAATGTCCCGCGAGTAACGTTGTCATCCTTTTAGTAGCTCACGACATGCGATCCGGGATGAAAAAATAGAGCAAAGGAAGTAAAGTGGCCGAAAACTAATGAAAACGTTCGATCTTGGGCTCCAAAAATGGGCACAGTGAGCAAGCTAGCTGCCTCCGTCATAGAGCTCTCGGAGAGCTTTCCAACGGTATGATGTGCGCCGCGTAAATCTTTACGGATCAAAAGATATAGGCATCGGAGCGACGGAGACCTGGTCACATGCCCTAGGCCCTCAATTTGCGGGCCCAGCCTCTACGTGAAGCGATGTTGTCTTGCCCAAGGTGCAATGGGATTCGGTAATAGAAATTTGGTGGTTAAAGTATCTTGGCAACCCTAACCAGGGTAAAAAAAATTGAAAGGGGGGTGCAACACGAGGACTTCCCACGGGGTCACCCATCCTAGTACTACTCTCGCCCAAGCACGATTAACTTCGGAGTTCTGATGGGATCCGGTGCATTAGTGCTTGTATGATCGCACCTGACAATTTGAGGGCACAATTCCATTATGTGTTAACGGTTCACAGTCCCAGCCTAGAGAGATGGCCCATTCAAAAGCCCAATGGGCTTAACGACAACCCATCCACTTCAACAACGTAGCATCCTCGCAAGACGTGATATCGACGCATTGTAGGGCCCTCTAATGTCCCGCAAGTAACGTTGGCATCCTTTTAATAGCTCACGACATACGATCCGAATGAAAAAACAGAGCAAAAGAAGAAAAGTGTCTGAAAACTAATGTAAACGTTCGATCTTGGGCTCCAAAAAAGGCACAGCGAGCACCCCAGTTGCCTCCGTTGTGCAGCCCTCGGAGACCTTTCCAACGGTATGATGTGCGCCGCGTAAGTCCTTACGGATCAAAAGTTATGGGCACCGGAGCGACGACGACCTGGTCACAAGCCCTACGCCCTCAGTTTGCATGCCCAGCCTCTACGTGAAGCGAAGTTGTCTTGCCCAAGGTACAGTGGGATTCGGTAATAGAAATTTGGTGGATAAAGTATCTTGGCAACCCTAACCGGGGCAAAAAAAATTGAAAAGGGGGGTGCAACACGAGGTCTTCCCAGGTGGTCGCCCATCCTAGTACTACTCTCGACCAAGCACGCTTAAATTCGGGGTTCTGATGGGATCCAGTGCATTAGTGCTGGTATGATCGTACCCGTCATGATGAGGGCACAATTCCTTTATGTGTTAACGGTTCACAGTCCCAGCCTAGAGAGATGGCCAATTCAAAAGGCCCAATAGGCTTAACGACAACCCATCCACTTCAACAACGCAGCATCCTCGCAAGACGTGATATCGACTCGTTGTAGGGCCCTCTAATGTCCAGTGAGTAGCGTTGTCATCCTTTTAATAGCTCACAACGTACAATCTGAGAGGAAAAAACTGAGCAAAAGAAGAAAAGTGGTCGAAAACTGATGAAAACATTCGATTTTGGGCTCCAAAAAGGGCATAGCGAGCAAGCTAGTTGCCTCCGTCGTAGAGCTCTCGGAGAGCTTTCCAACGGTATGCTGTGCGCCGCGTAAGTCGTTGCGGATCAAAAGTTACGGGCACCGGAGCGCCGGAGACCTGGTCACAAGCCCTATGCCCTCAGTTTGCAGGCCCAGCCTCTACGTGAAGCGAAGTTGTCTTACCCAAGGTGCAGTGGGAAATAGAAATTTGGTGGATAAAGTATCTTGGCAACCCTAACTGGGGCAAAAAAAATTGAAAAGGGGGGTGCAACACGAGGACTTCCCAGGTGGTCACCCATCCTAAAACTACTATCGCCCAAGCACGCTTAACTTCGGAGTTCTGATGGGATCCGGTGCATTAGTGCTGGTATGATCACACCCGTCATGTTCAGGGCACAATTCCTTTATGTGTTAACGGTTCACAGTCCCAACCTAGAGAGATGGCCCATTCAAAAGGCCCAATGGGCATAACGACAGCCCATCCGCTTCAACAACGCATCATCCTCGCAAGACGTAATATCGAAGCATTGTAAGGCCCTCTAAGGTCCCGCGAGTGACGTTGTCGTCCTTTTAATAGCTCACGACGTACGATCCGGGATGAAAAAACAGACCAAAAGTAGAAAAGTGGCCAAAAACTAATGAAAACGTTCGAATTAGTGCTCCAAAAAGGGGCACATCGAGCGAGCTGGCTGCCTCCATCGTAGAGCTCTCGGAGAGCTTTCCAACGGTATGTTGTGCGCTGCGAAAGTCCTCACGGTTCAAAAGTTATGGGCACCGGAGCGACAGAGACCTGGTCACAAGCATTACGCCCTCAGTTTGTAGGCCCAGCCTCTACGTGAAGCGATATTGTCTTGCCCAAGATGCCGTGGGATACGGTATTAGAAATTTGGTGGATACAGTATCTTGCCAACCCTAACCAGGGAAAAAAAAATTGAAAAGGGGGATGCAACACGAGGACTTCCTAGGGGGTTTCCCATCCTAGTACAACTCTCGCCCAAGCACGCTTAACTTCGGAGTTCTGATGGGATCCGGGGCATTAGTGCTGGTATGATCGCACCCGTCATGTTGAGGGCACAATTCCTTTATTTGTTAACGGTTCACAGTCCCAACCTAGAGAGATGGCCCATGCAAAAGGCCCAATGGGCTTAACGACAATCCATCCATTTCAACAACGCAGCATCCTCACAGGACGTGATATGGACACGTTGTAGGGCCCTCTAATGTCCCGCGAGTAACGTTGTCATCCTTTTAGTAGCTCACGACATGCGATCCGGGATGAAAAAATAGAGCAAAGGAAGTAAAGTGGCCGAAAACTAATGAAAACGTTCGATCTTGGGCTCCAAAAATGGGCACAGTGAGCAAGCTAGCTGCCTCCGTCATAGAGCTCTCGGAGAGCTTTCCAACGGTATGATGTGCGCCGCGTAAATCTTTACGGATCAAAAGATATAGGCATCGGAGCGACGGAGACCTGGTCACATGCCCTAGGCCCTCAATTTGCGGGCCCAGCCTCTACGTGAAGCGATGTTGTCTTGCCCAAGGTGCAATGGGATTCGGTAATAGAAATTTGGTGGATAAAGTATCTTGGCAACCCTAACCAGGGTAAAAAAAATTGAAAGGGGGGTGCAACACGAGGACTTCCCACGGGGTCACCCATCCTAGTACTACTCTCGCCCAAGCACGATTAACTTCGGAGTTCTGATGGGATCCGGTGCATTAGTGCTTGTATGATCGCACCTGACAATTTGAGGGCACAATTCCATTATGTGTTAACGGTTCACAGTCCCAGCCTAGAGAGATGGCCCATTCAAAAGCCCAATGGGCTTAACGACAACCCATCCACTTCAACAACGTAGCATCCTCGCAAGACGTGATATCGACGCATTGTAGGGCCCTCTAATGTCCCGCAAGTAACGTTGTCATCCTTTTAATAGCTCACGACATACGATCCGAATGAAAAAACAGAGCAAAAGAAGAAAAGTGTCTGAAAACTAATGAAAACGTTCGATCTTGGGCTCCAAAAAAGGCACAGCGAGCAAGCTAGTTGCCTCCGTTGTAGAGCTCTCGGAGAGCTTTCCAACGGTATGATGTGCGCCGCGTAAGTCCTTACGGATCAAAAGTTATGGGCACCGGAGCGACGACGACCTGGTCACAAGCCCTACGCCCTCAGTTTGCGGGCCGAGCTTCTACGTGTAGCGAAGTTGTCTAGCCCAAGGTGCAGTGGGATTCGGTAATATAAATTTGGTGGATAAAGTATCATGGCAACCCTAACCAGGGCAAAAAGAATTGAAAGGGGGGTGCAACACAAGAACTTCCCAAGGGGTCACCCATCCTAGTACTACTCTTGCCCAAGCATGCTTAACTTCGGAGTTCTGATGGGATCCGGTGCATTAGTGCTGGTATGATCGCATCCATCATGTTTAGGGCACAATTCCTTTATGTGTTAACGGTTCACAGTCCCAGCCTAGAGAGATGGCCCATTCAAAAGGCCCAATGGGCTTAACGATAACCCATCCACTTCAACAACGCAACATCCTCGCAAGACGTAATATCGACGCGTTGTAGGGCCCTCTAATGTCCCTCGAGTTACGTTGTCATCCTTTAAATAGCCCACGACATACGATCCGGGAGGAAAAAACAGAGCAAAAGAAGAAAAGTGGCCGAAAACTGATGATAACATTCTATTTTCGGCTCCAAAAGTGGGCACAGCAAGCAAGCTAGCTGCCTCCGTCGTAGAGCTCTCGGAGTGCTTTCCAAGGGTATGCTGTGCGCCACGTAAGTCTTTACGGATCAAAAGATATAGGCACCGGAGCGACGGAGACCTGGTCACATGCCCTAGGCCCTCAATTTGCGGGCACAGCCTCTACGTGAAGCGAAGTTGTCTTGCCCAAGGTGCAATGGGATTCGGTAATAGAAATTTGGTGGATAAAGTATCTTGGCAACCCTAACCAGGGTAAAAAAAATTGAAAGAGGGGTGCAACACGAGGACTTCCCACGGGGTCACCCATCCTAGTACTACTCTCGCCCAAGCACGATTAACTTCGGAGTTCTGATGGGATCCGGTGCATTAGTGCTTGTATGATCGCACCTGTCAATTTGAGGGCACAATTCCATTATGTGTTAACGGTTCACTGTCCCAGCCTAGAGAGATGGCCCATTCAAAAGGCCCAATGGGCTTAGCAACAACCAATCCACTTCAACAACGTAGCATCCTCGCAAGACATGATATCGACGCGTTGTAGGGCACTCTAATGTCCTGCGAGTAACGTTGTCGTCCTTTTAATAGCTCACGACGTACGATATGGGACGAAAAAATAGAGCAAAAGAAGAAAAGTGGCCGAAAACCAATGAAATCGTTCGATCTTGGGCTCCAAAAACGAGGCCAGCGAGCAAGCTAGCTGCCTCCATCGTAGAGCTCTCGGAGAGCTTTCCAACGGTATGTTGTGCGCCGCATAAGTCCTTACGGATCAAAAGTTATGGGCACCGGAGCGACGGAGACCTGGTCACAAGCCCTACGCCCTCAGTTTGCGTGACCAGCCTCTACGTGAAGCGAAGTTGTCTTGCCTAAGGTGCCGTGAGATTCGCTAATAGAAATTTGGTGGATAAAGTATCTTGGCAACCCTAACCAGGGAAAAAAAATTGAAAAGGGGGGACAACACGAGGACTTCCCAGGGGGTCACCCATCCTAGTACTACTCTCGCCCAAGCACTCTTAACTTCGGAGTTCTGATGGGATCCGATGCATTAGTGTTGGTATGATCGCACCTGTCATGTTGAGGGCACAATTCCTTTATGTGTTAACAGTTCACAGTCCAAGCCTAGAGAGATGGCCCATTCAAAAGGCCCAATAGGCTTAACGACAACCCATCTGCTTCAACAATGCAGCATCCTCACAAAAGGGGCACAATGTCACGCCCCAACCGGGCCTATAAAGGTTAGACTAGGGTGTGATCTAAACATTCAAGTCCTTACACATTCTCCATCATTCTAGGAGGTTTAACACTTAACGTTTTATTCTAGACTTCAAAATTTTTCCGGAAATCCGGCAGCATAACGGCTGTAATTGGGCTCTTTGTTTTGACCTAAATTTTCTAACAGCCTCAAAATTTACCATCTCAAATTCAATTCCAGCTAAGATTACTATTATTCCATCAATTGAATTGCCTATTGGTTAATTCGACGTCCCGTTTGATTTATAACCTAGCATTATACTATGTCTTGTTTGTCCATTTATTCTCGTTTCAAAATATACATGTTGACTTAGCTTATTAGCGAGTACCTGTTGAGATTGGATAAGTTCATTTACCTATTCCTTAACTAAGAATCATACCCTGTGATAAATACTAGCGGTAGTAAAAGCTAAACGATCATAGTAGTGTCATGTCTAGTATCAGTCTACTTAAAATAAGTACAAACCAAAATTAGACCCCAAATTACAACGGGGGTCTTTTACATCACAAGCAACAAATAACGTAAGGGAAATAGTCTTCGAGCAGCAAAAGGTACACAAGTAGTCACGTTCAAGCAAAACAACAATAACAGGCAATCACTCCAGGGGTTCACCATTAGGTACATTATCCTCGGGTTCCTGTACCTATTCTTCTTTACCTGAGATGATAAAAGAGGGTGAGTCCTTATGAACTCAGCGAGGGGGAACGAGAAATAAGTTTTGAAGCTCATTTTCTGGTTCAATTTATGAAAACCCCTTTTTAAAACATGTCACATATTACAAATAATATGGTAAGCAATTATAAGAAACAAATCGAGAAATGGATACAATTACCAATCATTTCAAGGATACGGTGAGCATTTGCTCTCAATTTCAATTTCGAATCAATTGTTGCGGCCGACTTCAATAATCCATTTATCACTCCCAATTGGGTGTACTCCGGATGTACCCCGAAACCTACGACCCAACTCTCCAAGGGTGAAATGCCAAGCGAGAGAGGGAATTGGACCATGGTAGTCACGGTAACACCGGCAAGCCCGATGCCGCCCGACGTGCGTTAAACACTACTATGCCACACGAAAGGTTGCAACCTTGTATGCAATGCACATTTATAACATTTAACATATGACATTAGGAGGACAACAAAGTAGGTTGCCTCCGAACAGTTATAAGATCGCACGTTGTCAAGTGGTCAAACAAGGCACGATAAGACAAGTAATTTCACTTGAAAGGCATATAGAGTCATATGAACATCAAATGGGCAGCCATGTAACACATGTAAAACAGGCCATATAACTCATTAAGAAGCCCATATAATCAAGTGATACGAATTATTTAACATGCAACAACATTTACGTGGGTTTGGTAGCAAGAAAAGTTTATTTGACAACATGCAATGGTCAAAACCATAATTGAAGTTATAACACATTTATGTGCAGCCCCCCCACCGTACAGTTTCCACACAATATCCAATGATTAACACTTAGTAAGATTACTTAGCCATTAGGGTTTCCATTTCATGCATAATCGTGTGTTCAAACCCTAAGTCAACTCAACATCATTCCCGAGTCATACATCATTCAATTCAAACATCCTCAAGTACTCAAAACAGTCCACGCAATATTCCAACATCACAATTCCAAGCAATTAGTACCACAAGAGAGGTTACAATAGTTTTCCATGCATATAGCTAAGTGAAACACTCACTGCAATAGGCTGTATTCTCACAATCAATCGGGTAAGAAAAAAATCTCCAAATTCAGTGAATAAGATGTCAAATTAAAGATTAAGAAGTTAACTAAACTCAGAAACAAACCTTGCATCAATTGGAGTTCAGAATCATTAGTTATGGCCGAAACAGTGAGGTAGCACAAAACTGTCCAGATTTGTACACTTTACATTAATTGACGTTTTTGAGGTCCTTAGAGTCAGTTTTAGCTTTGGTCCATTTCTGACAACATTGTCCAGAACTGAAAAATATAGCAGCACACCAAATTTCATGTATTTTGGACAACATTTACTAAGTCAAACATGGTTCGTTCCACAAGGTCAGTGCATCTGCCAAAACCTGATTCATTTTTCCAGATTCCCAGATTTGGTCACATTTTAATGATTTGCCATTTTGAGGACCTTAGAGTCAAAATTAGCTTCGGCCTATTTCTGGGAAAAATGTTCAAAACTGTCCAAACTAGTCAACCACCAATTTTCAAGCATTTTCAACATCATTTTCCTAGCTAAACTTACCTCGAACAGACTGGTCAGAGAGCTGTCACATAAATTCGACTTCACCTAGCATCATTTTCAAGCCAAGATCTTGCCATGCATGATTGTTTAAGCTCATGAACGACCACATAACTCAAGTACAGAAGCAAATATACACATTTATGAACATGCATGTGAAATTTCAAAGAGTTTTCAAAAGCTTTTAACCCGCACCTTTGCAATCAATCAAAAGATGCACAACAACCTTGTTGAAGCTCAAATCTTCTCCTTTCCTTTTCCTAGCCGAAATCCTACTAGCTTTTCTCTATTTTTCATAGCTTAATGATCAATCTCTTAGTGCATGCAAGTAATTAGAACTTGAAGAAAAGAAATGGATACTTAGTAACTCACCTAGGCCGAAATGAAGCTTCAAATGCACATGCAAGAGTGATTTCGAACTCTAGCTTGCTCGGTTGTAGTTCTTTACTTGTAGCTTGCTATACTTAGCTATGGTGTGAAGAAGAGAAGTTGAGAAGATGGAGAATTCAGCCAAGGACCGAAAATGAGAGAGAAAGTGAGATGAGGAGAGAAATGAATGAAAAGAAATGAAGAAAATGACAAACAAGGAAGCCTTTTGCATCTTCAAGGAGAATGTCGGCCTTGGGCTTCAAAATTCTGCATTTTGTGTCTCCAATGTGTTATTTTGAAATTGCTAGGATGGGCAAGGTGTTGTGGTCGAGAATGGTGAGGAGATTGAGTGAATTTTGAGCAATTTTTTAATGCATTGAGTCATAAATTGTCTTGGCATGCAATAGAAATAAACAATTGCTCAAACCTTGTGCAAAAAAGCTTGATATGGTCGTCCAAGGCATTAAAGAATGCTGAATTTGTGTCATCTTGAGCATTATTCTAATTGTATTTTGAAGTGCAAAAAGAATAATGGATAAAGAATAAGGAATGTTTTGTTTTTAGTGCATTTTTGTCTTCTAGTGAATGGAATTTGGATTATTATATTGTTAGTGGATTTTGTAGGATTTTTTAATAGTCTAGTGTTTCGTGAAAGATACTTTCTTGATTAGCGTGTAGGCACGCTTTCCTAGGTCAAGGATACGCACTACGAGGTAGGACACGAACTCCGAGACGAACGCACGTTTTTCAAGTAAACGCACGTAACCCTATATGAATGCACGAAATTCAATGAATAGCACATAAAATAAACTCATTTCTTAAATCTAGGTCATGGCACGCAAATCTAGGTTAGGGCACACGAAGTTAGGTTTCGCACGTAAATCGGGGTCGGGCCTCACACACAACGAGTAGGCTAGCTGTCTCCGTCGTATAGCTCTCAGTGAGCTTTCCGACGATATGTTGTGCGCCACGTAAGTCCTTACGAATCAAAAGTTATGGGCACCGGAGCGACGGAGACCTGGTCACAAGCCCTACGCCCTCAGTTTGCGGGCCCAGCCTCTACGTGAAGCGAAGTTGTCTTGCCCAAGGTGCAGTGGGATTCGGTAATAGAAATTTGGTGGATAAAGTATCTTGGCAACCCTAACCAGGGCAAAAAAATTAGAAATGAGGGGTGCAACACGAGGACTTCCCAGGGGGTCACCCATCCTAGTACTACTCTCGCCCAAGCACGCTTAACTTCAGAGTTCTGATGGGATCCGGTGCATTAGTGCTGGTATGATAGTACCCGTCATGTTGAGGGCACAATTCCTTTATGTGTTAACGGTTCACAGCCCCAGCCTAGAGAGATGGCCCATTCAAAAGGCCCAATGGGCTTAACGATAACCCATCTACTTCAACAACGCAGCATCCTCGCAAGATGTGATATCGATGCGTTGTAGGGCCCTCTAATGTCCTGCGAGCAACGTTGTCGTCCTTTTAATAGCTCACAACGTACGATACGGGATGAAAAAACAGAGCAAAAGAAGAAAAGTGGCTGAAAACTAATGAAAACGTTCGATCTTGGGCTCCAAAAATGGGCACAGCGAGCAAGCTAGCTGGCTCCGTCGTAGAGCTCTCGGAGAGCTTTCCAACGGTATGCTGTGCACCGCGTAAGTCCTTACGGATCAAAAGTTATGGGCACCGGAGCGACGAAGACCTGGTCACAAGCCCTACGCCCTCAGTTTGCGGGCCCAGCCTCTACGTGAAGCGAAGTTGTCTTGCCCAAGGTGCAGTGGGATTTGATAATAGAAATTTGGTGGATAAAGTATCTTGGCAACACTAACTAGGGCAAAAAAAATTAAAAGGGGGTTGCAACACGAGGACTTCCCAGGGGGTCACCCATCCTAGTACTACTCTCGCCCAAGCACGCTTAACTTCGGAGTTCTGATGGGATACGGTGCATTCGTGTTGGTATGATCGCACCCGTCATGTTAAGGGCACAATTCCCTTATGTGTTAGCGGTTCACAGTCCCAGCCTAGAGATATGGCCCATTCAAAAGGCCCAATGGGCTTAACGACAACCCATCCACTTCAACAACGCTGCATCATCGCAAGATGTGATATCGACGCGTTGTAGGGCCCTCTAATGTCCTTCGAGTAATGTTGTCGTCCTTTTAATAGCTCATGACGTACGATCCGGGACAAAAAAATAGAGCAAAAGAAGAAAAGTGGACGAAAACTGATGAAAACATTCAATTTTGGGCTCCAAAAAGAGCACAGCGAGCAAGCTAGCTGCCTTCGTCGTAGAGCTCTCGGAGAGCTTTCCAACAGTATGTTGTGCGCTGCGTAAGTCCTTACGGATCGAAAGTTATGGGCACCGGAGCGACGGAGACCTGGTCACAAGCCCTACGCCCTCAGTTTGCCGGCCCAACCTCTACGTGAAGCGAAGTTGTCTTGCCCAAGGTGCAGTGGAATTCGGTAATAGAAATTTGGTGGATAAAGTATCTTGGCAACCCTAACCAGAGCAAAAAAAATTGAAAAGGGGGGTGCAACACGAGGACTTCCCAGGGGGTCACCAATGCTAGTACTACTCTCGCCCAAGCACGTTTAACTTCGGAGTTCTGATGGGATCCGGTGAATTAGTGCTGGTAGGATCGCACCCGTCATGTTGAGGGCACAATTCCTTTATGTTTTAGCGGTTCACAGTCCCAGCCTAGAGAGATGGCCCATTCAAATAGCCCAATGGGCTTAACGACAACCCATTTACTTCAACAACGCAGCATCGTCGTAAGATGTGATATCGACGCATTGTTGTTCCTCTAATGTCCCGCGAGTAACGTTGTCATCCTTTTAATAGCTCACGACGTACGATGCTGGACGAAAAAACAGAGCAAAAGAAGAAAAGTGGCCAAAAACTAATGAAAACGTTCGATCTTGGGCTCCAAAAACGGGCACAGCGAGCAAGCTTGCTGCCTCCGTCGTAGAGCTCTCGGAGAGCTTTCCAACGGTATGCTGTACGTCGCGTAAGTCCTTCCGGTTCAAAAGTTATGGGCTCCAGAGCGACGGAGACCTAGTCACAAGCCCTACGCCCTCAGTTTGCGTGCCCAGCCTCTACGTGAAGCGAAGTTGTCTTGCACAAGGTGCCGTGGGATTTGGTAATAGAAATTTGGTTGATAAAGTATATTGGCAACCCTAACCAGGGCAAAAAAAATTAAAAAGGGGGTTGCAACACGAGGACTTCCCAGGGGGTCACCTATCCTAGTACTACTATCGCCCAAGCACGCTTAACTTCGGAGTTCTGATGGGATCTGGTGCCTTAGTGCTGGTATGATCGCACCTTTCATGTTGAGGGCGCAATTCCTTTATGTGTTAACGGTTCACAGTCCCAGCCTAGAGAGACGGCCCATTCAAAAGGCCCAATGGGCTTACGACAACCCATCCGCTTCAACAACGCAGCATCCTCGGAAGATGTGATATCGACGCATTGTAGGGCCCTCTAATGTCCAATGAGTAACATTGTCGTCCTTTTAATAGCCCACGACGTACGATCCGAGACGAAAAAACAGAGCAAAAGTAGAAAAGTGGCCGAAAAGTGATGAAAACATTTGATTTTGGGCTCCAAAAATAGGCAAAGCGAGCTGGCTGGCTGCTTCCGTCGGAGAGCTCTCAGAGAGCTTTCCAACGGTATGCTGTGCGCTGCTTAAGTCCTTACGGATCAAAAGTTATGGGCACCGTAGCGACGAAGACCTGGTCACAAGCCCTACGCCCTCAGTTTGCAGGCCCAACCTCTACGTGAAGCGAAGTTGTGTTGCCCAAGGTGCCGTGGGATTCGGTAATAGAAATTTGGTGGATAAAGTATCTTGGCCACCCTAACCAGGGCAAGAAAAATTGAAAATGGAGGTGCAACACGAGGATTTCCCTGGGGGTCACCCATCCTAGTACTACTCTCGCCCAAGCACGCTTAATTTCGGAGTTCTAATGGGATCCGGTGCATTAGTGCTGGTATGATCGCACCCATCATGTTGAGGGCACAATTACTTTATGTCTAAACGGTTCACAGTCCCAGCCTAGAGAGATGGCACATTCAAAAGACCCTATGGGCTTAACGAAAACCCTTCCACTTCAACAATGCAGCATCCTCGCAAGACGTGATATCGACGCATTGTAGGGCCCTATAATGTCCCGTGAGTGACGTTGTTGTCCTTTTAGTAGCTCACGACGCACGATCCAGGATGAAAAAACAGAGCAAAAGAAGAAAAGAGGCCAAACACTGATGAAAACGTTCGATTTTGAGATCCAAAAATGGGCCCACCAAGGATGCTTGCTGCCTCTATTGTAGAGTCCTCGGTGAGCTTTCCAGCGGTATGCTGTGCGCAGCGTAAGTCCTTACGGATCAAAAGTTATGGGCACTGGAGCGACGGAGACTTGGTCATAAGCCTTACGCCCTCAGTTTGCGGGCCCAGCCTCTAAGTGAAGCGAAGTTGTCTTGCCCAAGGTGCCGTGGGATTCGGTAATAGAAATTTGGTCGATAAAGTATTTTGGCAACCCTAACCAGGGCAAAAAAAATTGAAAAGGGGGGTGCAACACGAGGACTTCCCAGGGGGTCACCCATCCTATTACTACTATCGCCCAAGCACGCTTAACGTCGGAGTTCTGATGGGATCCGGTGCATTAGTGCTGGTATGATCGGACCCGTCATGTTGAGGGCACAATTCCTTTATGTGTTAACAGTTCACAGTCCCAGCCTAGAGAGATGGCCCATTCAAAAGGCCGAATGGGCTTAACGATAACCCATCAACTTCAACAACGCAGCATCCTCGTAAGACGTGATATCGACGCATTGTAGGGCCCTCTAATGTCCCGCGAGTAACATCGTCGTCCTTTTTATAGCTCATGACGTACGATCCGGGACAAAAAAATAGCACAAAAGTAGAAAAGAGGTCGAAAACTGATGAAAACATTCGATTATGGGCTCCAAAAAGGGGCACAGCAAGCAAGCTTCTTACCTCCGTCATAGAGCTCTCAGAGAGCTTTCCAACGGTATGCTGTGTACAGCGTATGTCCTTACGGATCAAAAGTTCTGGGCACTTGAGTGACGGAAACCTGGTCACAAGCCCTACGGCCTCAGTTTGCGGGCCCAGCCTCTACGTGAAGTGAAGTTGTCTTGCCCAAGGTGCCGTGGGATTCGGTAATAGAAATTTGGTGGATAAAGTATCTTGGCAACCCTAACCAGGGCAAAAAAAATTGAAAATGGGGGCGCAACACGAGGACTTCCCAGGGGGTCACCCATCCTAGTACTACTCTCGCCCAAGCACGCTTAACTTAGGAGTTCTGATGGGATCCGGTGCATTAGTGTTGGTATGATCACACCCGTCATGCTGAGGGTACAATTCCTTTTTGTGCTAACGGTTCACAGTCCCAGCCTAGAGAGATGGCCCATTCAAAAGGCCCAATGGGCTTTACGACAGCCCATCAACTTCAACAACGCAGCATCCTCATCAGACGTGATATCGACGCATTGTAGGGCCCTCTAATGTCCAGCGAGTAACGTTGTCATCCTTTTAATAGCTCACGACGTACGATCCGGGATGAAAAAACAGAGCAAAAGAAGAAAAGTGGTCAAAAACTGATGAAAATGTTCAATTTCGAGCTCCAAAAAGGGCACAGCGAGCAAGCTGGCAACCTCCATCGTAGAGCTCTCGGAGAGCTTTCCAACGGTATGCTGTGCGCTGTGTAAGTCCTTACGGATCAAAAGTTATGGGCACCGGAGCGACGGAGACCGGGTCACAAACCCTACGCCCTCAGTTTGCGGGCCCAGCCGCTACGTGAATCGAAGTTGTCTTGCCCATGGTGCCGCGGGATTCGGTAATAGAAATTTGTTGGATAAAGTATCCTTGCAACCCTAACCTGGGCAAAAAAAATTGAAAAGGGGGGTGCAACACGAGGACTTCCCGGGGGGTCATCCATCCTACTACTACTCTCGCCCAAGAACGCTTAACTTCGGAGTTCTGATAGGATCCGGTGCATTAGTGCTGGTATGATCGCACCCGTCATGTTGAGGGCGCAATTCCTTAATGTGTTAACTATTCACAGTCCTAGCCTAGAGAGATGGCCCATTCAAAAGGCCCAATGGGCGTAACGACAACCCTTCCACTTCAACAACGCAGCATCCTCGCAAGACGTGATATCGACGCGGTGTAGGGCCCTATAATGGACCGCGAGTAACGTTGTCGTCCTTTTAAAAGCTCACGACGTACGATCCAGGACGAAAAAACACAGCAAAAGAAGAAAAGTGGCCGAAAACTGATGAAAACATTTGATTTTGAGCTCCAAAAAGGGGCACAGCAAGCAGGCTTGCTGCCTCCGTCGCAGAGCTCTCGGAGAGCTTTCCAACGGTATGCTGTGCGCCGCGTAAGTCCTTACGGATCAAAAGTTATGGGCACTGGAGCGAAGGAGACCTGGTCACACACCCTACGCCCTCAGTCTGGGGGCCCAGCCTCTACGTGAAGCGAAGTTGTCTTGCTCAAGGTGCCGTGGGATTCGGTAATAGAAATTTGGTGGATAAAGTATTTTGGCAACCCTAACCAGGGCAAAAAAAATTGAAAAGGGGGGTACAACTCGAGGACTTCCCAGGGGGTCACCCATCCTAGTACAACTTTCACCCAAGCACGCTTAACTTCGGAGTTCTGATGGGATCCGGTGCATTAGTGCTGGTATGATCGCACCCGTCATGTTGAGGGAACAATTCATTTATGTGTTAACGGTTCACAGTCTCAGCCTAGAGAGATGGCCCATTCAAAAGGCCCAATGGCCTTAACGACAACCCTTCCACTTCAAGAACGCAGCATCCTCGCAAGACGTGACATCGAAGCCTTGTTGGGCCCTCTAATGTCCCACGAGTAACGTTGTTGTCCTTTTAATAGCTCACGACATTCGAACCGGGATGAAAAAACAGAGCAAATGAAGAAAAGTGGCCGAAAACTAATGAAAACGTTCAATTTTGAGCTCCTAAAAGGGGCACAGCAAGCAAACTTGTTCCCTCCGTGGTAGAGCTCTCGGAGAGCTTTCCAACGATATGCTGTGCGCCGCGTAAGTCGTTATGGATCAAAAGTTATAGGCACTGGAGCGAAGGAGACCTGGTCACAAGCCCTACGCCTTTAGTTTGAGGGCCCAGCCTCTACGTGAAGTGAAGTTGTCTTGCCCAAGGTGCCGTGGGATTCTGTAATAGAAATTTGGTGGATAAAGTATCTTGGCAACCCTAACCAGGGCAAAAAAAATTGAAAAGAGGGGTGCAACACTAGGACTTCCCAGGGGGTCACCCATCCTAGTACTACTCTCGCCCAAGCACGCATAAATTCGGAGTTCTGATGGGATCCGTCACCTTAGTGCTGGTATGATCACACCCGTCATGTTGAGGGCAAAATTCCTTTATGTGTTAATGACTCACAGTCCTAGCCTAGAGAGATGGCCCATTCAAAAGGCCCAATGGGCTTAACGACAACCCATCCGCTTCAACAATGCAGCATCCTCGCAGGACGTGATATCGACGGGTTGTAAGGCCCTCTAATATCCCGCGAGTAATGTTGTCATCCTTTTAATAGCTCACGGCGTACGATCCGGGATGAAAAAACAGAGCAAAAGAAGAAAAGTGGCCGAAAATTGATGAAAACATTCGATTTTGGGCTCCAAAAACAAGCACAGCGAGCAGGCTAGCTGCCTCCGTCGTAGAGCTCTCGAAGAGCTTTCCAACGGTATGCTGTGCACCGGGTAAGTCCTTACGGATCAAAAGTTATGGGCACCGTAGCGACGGAGACCTGGTCACAAGCCCTATGTCCTAAGTTTGCGGGCCCAGCCTCTACGTGAAGCGAAGTTGTCTTGCCCAAGGTGCCGTGGGATTCGGTAATAGAAATTTGGTGGATAAAGTATCTTGGCAACCCTAACTTGAGGAAAAAAAATTGAAAAGGGGGGTAAAAAACGAGGACTTCCAAGGGGGTCACCCATCCTAGTACAACTCTCGCCCAAGCACGCTTAACTTCGGAGTTCTGATGGGATCCGGTACATTAGTGCTGGTATGATCGCACCCGTCATGTTGAGGGCATAATTCCTTTATGTGTTAACGGTTTATAGTCCCAGCCTAGAGAGATGGCCCATTCAAAAGGCCCAATGGGCTTAACAATAACCCTTCCACTTCAACAATGCAGCATCCTCGTAAGACGTGATATCGACGCATTGTAGGGCCCTCTAATGTCCCGCGAGTAACGTTGTCGTCCTTTTAATAGCTCACGACGTACGATCCGGGATGAACAAATAGAGCAAAAGTAGAAAACTGGTCGAAAACTGATGAAAACTTTCGATTTTGAGCTCCAAAAAGGGGCACAGCAAGCAAGCTTGCTACCTCCGTCGTAGAGCTTTGGGAAAGCTTTTCAACGGTATGTTGTGCGCCGCGTAAGTCCTTACGGATCAAAAGTTATGGGCACTGGAGCGACGGAGACCTGGTCACAAGCCCTACGCCCTCAGTTTGCGGGGCCAGCCTCTACGTGAAGCGAAGTTACCTTGCCCAAGGTGCTGCGGGATTCGGTAATAGAAATTTGGTGGATAAAGTATCTTGGCAACCCTAACCAGGGCAACAAAAATTGAAAAGGGGGGTGCAACACGAGGACTTCCCAGGGGGTCATCCATCCTAGTACTACTCTCGCCCAAGCACGCTTAACTTCGAAGTTTTGATGGAATCCGGTGCATTAGTGCTGGTATGATCGCACCCGTCATGTTGAGGGCACAATTCCTTTATGTGTTAATGGTTCACAGTCCCAGCCTAGAGAGATGGCCCATTCAAGAGGCCTAATGGGCTTAACGACAACCCATCCACTTCAACAACGCAGCATCCTCGCAAGACATGATATTGACGCATTGTAGGGCCCTCTAATGTCCTACGAGTAACGTTGTCGTCCTTTTCATAGCTCACGACGTACGATCCGGGATGAAAAAATAGAGCAAAAGAAGAAAAGTGGCCGAAAATTGATGAAAACATTCGATTTTGAGCTCCAAAAAGTGGCACAGCAAGCAAGCTTGCTACCTCCGTCGTAGAGCTCTCGGAGAGCTTTCCAACGGTATGCTGTGTGCCGCGTAAGTCCTTACGGATCAAAAGTTATGGGCACTAGAGCGACGGAGACCTGGTCACAAGCCCTACGCCCTCAGTTTGCGGGCCCAGCCTCTACGTGAAGTGAAGTTGTCTTGCCCAAGGTGCCTTGGGATTCGGTAATAGAAATTTGGTGGATAAAGTATCTTGGCAACCCTAACCAGGGCAAAAAAAATTGAAAATGGGGGCGCAGCATGAGGACTTCCCTGTGGGTCACCTATCCTAGTACTACACTCGCCCAAGCACGCATAACTTCGGAGTTCTGATGGGATCCGGTGCATTAGTGCTGGTATGATCACATACGTCATGTTGAGGGCACAATTCCTTTATATGTTAACGGTTTACAGTCCCAGCCAAGAGAGATGACCCATTGATAAGGCCCAATGGGCTTAACGACAACCCTTCCACTTCAACAACGCAGCATCCTCGCAAGACGTGATATCGATGCATTGTAGGGCCCTCTAATGTGCCGCGAGTAACGTTGTCATCCTTTTAATAGCTCACGACGAACGATCCGAGATGAAAAAATAGAGCAAAAGAAGAAAAGTTGTCGAAAACTGATGAAAACTTTCGATTTTGAGCTCCAAAAAGGGCCACAGCAAGAAAGCTTGCCGCCTTCGTCGTAGAACTCTTGTAGAGCTTTCCAACGGTATGCTGTGTGCCGCGTAAGTCCTTACGGATCAAAAGTTATCGGCACTGGAGCGACGGAGACCTGGTCACAAGCCTTACGCCCTCAGTTTGCGGGCCCAGCCTCTACGTGAAGCGAAGTTGTCTTGCCCATGGTGCCGTGGGATTCGGTAATATAAATTTGGTGGATAAAGTATCTTGGCAACCCTAACCAGGGCAAAAAAAATTGAAAAGGGGGGTACAACACAAGGACTTCCCAGGTGGTCACCCATCCTAGTACAACTCTCGCCCAAGCACGCTTAACTTCGGAGTTCTGATGGGATCCGGTACATTAGTGCTGGTATGATCGCACCCATCATGTTGAGGGCACAATTCCTTTATGTGTTAACGGTTCACAGTCCCAGCCGAGAGAGATGGCCCATTCAAAAGGCCCAATGGGCTTAACGACAACCCTTCCACTTCAACAACGCAACATCCTCGCAAGACGTGATATCGACGCGTTCTAGTGCCCTCTAATGTCCCGCGAGTAACGTTGTCATCCTTTTAATAGCTCACGACGTACGATCCGGGATGAAAAAATAGAGCAAAAGAAGAAAAGTGGTCGAAAACTGATGAAAACTTTCGATTTTGACCTCCAAAAAGGGGCACAGCAAGCAAGCTTGCTGCCTCTGTCATAGAGCTCTCGGAGAGCTTTCCAACGGTATGCTGTGTGCCGCGTAAGTCCTTACGGATCAAAAGTTATGAGTACTGGTGCGACGGAGACCTGGTCACAAGCCCTACGCCCTCAGTTTGTGGGCCCAGCCTCTACGTCAAGCGAAGTTGTCTTGACCTTGGTGCCATGGGATTCGGTAATAGAAATTTGGTGGATAAAGTATCTTGGCAACCCTAACCAGGGAAAAAAAATTGAAAATGGGGGTACAACACGAGGACTTCCCAGGGGGTCACCCATCCTAGTACAACTCTCGCCCAAGCATGCTTAACTTCGGAGTTCTGATGGGATCTGGTACATTAGTGCTAGTATGATCGCACCCATCATGTTGAGGGCACAATTCCTTTATGTGTTAATTGTTCACAGTCCCAGCCTAGAGAGATGGCCCATTCAAAAGGCCCAATGGGCTTAACGACAACCCTTCCAATTCAACAATGCATCATCGTCGCAAGACGTGATATCGACGTATTGTAAGGCCCTCTAATGTCCTGCGAGTAACGTTGTCGTCCTTTTATTTGCTCACGACGTACGATCCGGGATGAAAAAACAGAGCAAAAGCAGAAAAATGGCCAAAAACTGATGAAAACGTTCAATTTTGGGCTCCAAAAAGGGCACAGCGAGCAAGCTGGTTGCTTCCATCGTAGAGCTCTCGGAGAGCTTTCCAACGGTATGCTGTGCGCCGTGTAAGTCCTTACGGATCAAAAGTTATAGGCACCCGAGCGAAGGAGACCTGGTCACAAGCCCTACGCCCTCAGTTTGCAGGCCCAGCCTCTATGTGAAGCGAAGTTGTCTTGCCCAAGGTGCCGTGGGATTCTGTAATAGAAATTTGGTGGATAAAGTATCTTGGCAACCCTAACCAGGGCAAAAAAAATTGAAAAGGGGGGCGCCACACGAGGACTTCCCATGGGGTCATCCATCCTAGTACTACTCTCGCCCAAGCACGCTTAACTTCGGAGTTCTGATGGGATCCGGTGCATTTGTGCTGGTATGATCGCACCCGTCATGTTGAGGGCACAATTCCTTTATGTGTTAACGGTTCATAGTCCCAGCCTAGAGGGATGGCCCATTCAAAAGGCCTAATGGGCTTAACGACAACCCTTCCACTTCAACAATGCAGCATCCTCAGAAGACGTGATATCGACGCGTTGTATGGCCCTCTAATGTCCCGCGAGTAACGTTGTCGTCCTTTTAATAGCTCACGACGTACGATCTGGGACGAAAAAATAGAGCAAAAGAAGAAAAGTTGCCGAAAACTGATGAAAACTTTCAATTTTGAGCTCCAAAAAGGGGCAAAGCAAGCAAGCTTGCTGCCTCTGTCGGAGAGCTCTCGGAGAGCTTTGCAACGGTTTGTTGTGCGCCGCGTAAGTCCTTACGGATCAAAAGTTATGGGCACTGGTGCGACGGAGACCAGGTCACAAGCCCTACGCCCTCTGTTTGCAGGGCCAACCTCTACGTGAAGCGAAGTTGTCTTGCCCAAGGTGCCGTGGGATTCGGTAATAGAAATTTGGTGGATAAATTATCTTGGAAACCCTAACCAGAGCAAAAAAAATTGAAAATGGGGGTGCAACACGAGGACTTCCCAGGGGGTCATCCATCCTAGTACTACTCTCGCCCAAGCACGCTTAACTTCGAAGTTCTGATGGGATCCGGTGCATTAGTGCTGGTATGATCGCACCCGTCGTGTTGAGTGCACAATTCCTTTATGTGTTAACGGTTCACAGTCCCAGCCTAGAGAAATGGCTCTTTCAAAAGGCCTAATGGGCTTAACTTCAACCCTTCCACTTCAATAATGCATCATCCTCGCAAGACGTGATATCGATGCGCTGTAGGGCCCTCTAATGTCCTGCGAGTAACGTTGTCGTCCTTTTAATAGCTCAGGACGTACGATTCGGGGCAAAAAAAAAGGGCAAAAGAAGAAAAGTTGCCGAAAATTGATGAAAACGTTCGATTTTGAGCTCAAAAAACGGCCACAGCAAGCAAGTTTGCTGCCTCCATTGTAGAGCTCTTGGAGAGCTTTCCAACGGTATGCTGTGTGCCACGAAAGTCTTTACGGATCAAAAGTTGTCGGCACTGGAGCGACGGAGACCTGGTCCCAAGCCTTACGCCCTCAGTTTGCTGGCCCAGCCTCTACGTCAAGCGAAGTTGTCTTGCCCATGGTTCCGTGGGATTCGGTAATAGATATTTGGTGGATAAAGTATCTTGGCAACCCTAACCAGGGCAAAAAAAATTGAAAAGGGGGTACAACACGAGGACTTCGCAGGGGGTCACCCATCTTAGTACAACTCTAACCAAGCACGCTTAACTTCGGAGTTCTGATGGGATCCGGTGCATTAGTGCTGGTATGATCGCACACGTCATGTTGAGGGCACAATTCCTTTATGTGTTAACGGTTCACAGTCCCAGCCTAGAGAGATGGCCCATTCAAAAGGCCCAATGGGCTTAACGACAACCCTTCCACTTAAACAACGCAGCATCCTCGCAAGACGTGATATTGACGCATTGTAGGGCCCTCTAATGTCTTGCGAGTAACGTTGTCGTCCTTTTAATAGCTCACGACGTACGATCTGGGATGAAAAAATAGAGTAAAAGAAGAAATGTGGCAGAAAACTGATGAAAACTTTCGATTTTGAGCTCCAAAACGGGGCAAAGCAAGCAAGCTTGCTGCCTCCGTCGTAGAGCTCTCGGAGAGCTTTGCAACGGTATGCTGTGCGCCGTGTAAGTCCTTACGTATCAAAAGTTATGGGCATTGGAGCGACGGAGACCAGGTCACAAGCCCTACGCTCTCTGTTTGCGGGGCCAGCCTCTACGTGAAGCGAAGTTGTCTTGCGCAAGGTGCCGTGGGATTCGGTAATAGAAATTTGGTGGATAAAGTATCTTGGAAACCCTAACCAGGGCAAAAAAAATTGAAAAGGGGGGTGCAACACAAGGACGTCCCAGGGGGTCATCCATCCTAGTACTACTATCGCCCAAGCACGCTTAACTTCGAAGTTCTGATGGGATCCGGTGCATTAGTGCTGGTATGATCGCACCCGTCGTGTTGAGGGCACAATTCCTATATGTGTTAACGGTTCACAATCCCAGCCTAGAGAGATGGCCCATTCAAAAGTCCTAATGGGCTTAACGACAACCCTTCCACTTCAACAATGCAGCATCCTCGCAAGAGGTGATATCCATGCGATGTAGGGCCCTCTAATGTCCCGCGAGTAACGTTGTCGTCCTTTTAATAGCTCACGACGTACGATCCGGGACGAAAAAATAGAGCAAAAGAATAAAAGTTGTCGAAAACTGATGAAAATTTTCGATTTTGAGCTCCAAAAAGGGGCAAAGCAAGCAAGCTTGCTGCCTCCGTCGTAGAGCTCTCGGAGAGCTTTGCAACGGTATGTTGTGTGCCGCGTATGTCCTTACGGATCAAAAGTTATGGGCACTGGAGCGACAGAGACCAGGTCACAAGCCCTACGCCCTCTGTTTGCAGGGCCAACCTCTACGTGAAGCGAAGTTGTCTTGCCCAAGGTGCCGTGGGATTCGGTAATAGAAATTTGGTGGATAAATTATCTTGGAAACCCTAACCAAAGCAAAAAAAATTGAAAAGGGGGTGCAACACGAGGACTTCCCAGGGGGTCATCCATCCTAGTACTACTCTCACCCAAGCACGCTTAACTTCGAAGTTCTGATGGGATCCGGTGCATTAGTGCTGGTATGATCGCACCCGTTGTGTTGAGGGCACAATTCCTTTTTGTGTTAACGGTTCACAGTCCCAGCCTAGAGAGATGGCCCATTCAAAAGGCCCAATGGGCTTAACGACAACCCTTCCACTTCAACAACGCAGCATCCTCGCAAGACGTGATATCGACGCATTGTAGGGTCCTCTAATGTCCCGCGAGTAACGTTGTCGTACTTTTAATAGCTCACGACGTACGATCCGGGACGAAAAAACACAGCAAAAGAAGAAAAGTGGCTGAAAATTGATGAAAACATTCAATTTTGAGCTCGAAAAAGGGGCGTAGAGCACTCGGAGAGCTTTCCAACGGTATGCTGTGCACCACGTAAGTCCTTACGGATCAAAAGTTATGGGCACTGGAGCGAAGGAGACCTGGTCACAAGCCCTACGCCCTCAATTTGCGGGCGCAGCCTCTATGTGAAGCGAAGTTGTCTTGCCCAAGGTGCCGTGGGATTCTGTAATAGAAATTTGGTGGATAAAGTATCTTGGCAACCCTAACCAGGGCAAAAAAAATTGAAAAGCGGGGCGCAACACGAGGACTTCCCAGGGGGTCACCCATCCTAGTACTACTCTCGCCCAAGCACGCTTAAATTCGGTGTTCTGATGGGATCCGGTTCCTTAGTGCTGGTATGATCACACCCGTCTTGTTGAGGGCACAATTCCTTTATGTGTTAACGATTCACAGTCCAAGCCTAGAGAGATGGCCCATTCAAAAGGCCCAATGGGTTTAACGATAACCCATCCGCTTCAATAACGCATCATTCTCATAGGACGTGATATCGACGGGTTGTAGGGCCCTCTAATGTCCCACGAGTAATGTTGTAGTCCTTTTAATAGCTCACGACGTACGATCTGGGACGAAAAAATAGAGAAAAAGAAGAAAAGTGGCTGAAAATTGATGAAAACATTCAATTTTGGGCTCCAAAAACAGACACAGCAAGCAGGCTAGCCACCTGCGTTGTAGAGCTCTCGGAGAGCTTTCCAACGGTATGCTGTGCACCGCGTAAGTCCTTACGGATCAAAAGTTATGGGCACCGTAGCGACGGAGACCTGGTCACAAGCCCTACGCCCTTAGTTTGCGGGACCATCGTCTATGTGGAGTGAAGTTGTCTTGCCCAATGTGCCGTGGGATTCTGTAATAGAAATTTGGTGGATAAAGTACCTTGGCAACCGTAACCAGGGCAAAAAAAATTGAAAAGGGGGGCGCAACACGAGGACTTCCCAGGGGGCCACCCATCCTAGTACTACTCTTGCCCAGGCACGCTTAAATTCAGACTTCTGATGGGATCCGGTTCCTTAGTGCTGGTATGATCACACCCGTCATGTTGAGGGCACAATTCCTTTATGTGTTAACGGTTCACAGTCCCAGCCTAGAGAGATGGCCCATTCAAAAGGCCCAATGGGATTAACGACAACCCATCCGCTTCAATAACGCAGCATCCTCACAGGACGTGATATCGACGGGTTGTAGGGCTCTCTAATGTTTCGCGAGCAACGTTGTCGTCCTTTTAATAGCTCACGACGTACGATCTGGGACGAAAAAACAGAGCAAAAGAAGAAAAGTGGCCGAAAACTGATGAAAACATTCGATTTTGGGATCCAAAAACAGAGACAGAGTGCAGGCTAGCTGCCTCCGTCGTAGAGCTCTCGTAGAGCTTTCCAACGGTATGTTGTGCACTACGTAAGTCCTTATGGATCAAAAGTTATGGGCACCGGAGCGACGGAGACCTGGTCACTTGCCCTACACCCTCAGTTTGCTGGCCCAGCCTCTACGTAAAGCGAAGTTGTCTTGCCCAAGGTGCCATGGGATTCGGTAATAGAAATTTGGTGGATAAAGTATCTTGGCAACCCTAGCCAGGGCAAAAAAAATTGAAAAGGGGTGTACAACACGAGGACTTCCCAGGGGGTCACCCATCCTAGTACTACTCTTGCCCAAGGACGCTTAACTTCGGAGTTCTGATGGGATCCGGTGCATTAGTACTGGTATGATCGCACCCGTCATGTTGAGGGCACAATTCCTTTATGTGTTTACGGTTCACAGTCCCAACCTAGAGAGATGGCCCATTCAAATGGACCAATGGGCTTAACGACAACCCATCTATTTTAACAACGTAGCATCCTCGTAAAACGTGATATCGACGCGTTGTAGGGCCTTCTAATGTCCTACTAGTAACGTTGTCGTCCTTTTAATATCTCACGACATACGATCCGCGATGAAAAAATAGAGCAAAAGAAGAAAAGTGGCCGAAAACTGATTAATATGTTCGATTTTGGGCTCCAAAAACAAGCACAGCGAGCAAGCTGGCTATCTCTATCGTAGAGCTCTCGAAGAGCTTTCCAACGGTATGCTGTGCGCCGCGTAAGTCCTTACCGATCAAAAGTTATGGGCACCGGAGCGACGGAGACCTGGTCACAAGCCCTACGCCCTCAGTTTGCTGGTCCAGCCTCTACGTGAAGCGAAGTTGTCTAGCCCAAGGTGCCGTGGGATTCAGTTATAGAAATTTGGTGGATAAATTATCTTGGCAACCCTAACCAGGGCAAAAAAAATTGAAAAGGGGGGTGCAACATGAGGACTTCCCAGGTGGTCACACATCCTAGTACTACTCTCGCCCAAGCACGCTTAACTTCGGTGTTCTGAAGGGATCCGGTGCATTAGTGCTGGTATGATCGCACCCATCATGTTGAGGGCACAATTCCTTTATGTGTTAACGGTTCACAGTCCCAGGCTAGATAGACGGCCCATTCAAAAGGCCCAATGGGCTTAACAACAATCCATCCGCTTCAACAACGCAGGATCCTCACAAGACCTGATATCGCGGCGTTGTAGGGCCCTCTAATGTCTCGCGAGTAACGTTGTTGTCCTTTTAATAGCTCACGGCATACGATTCAGGATGAAAAAACAGAGCGAAAGAAGAAAAGTGGCCGAAAACTAATGAAAACGTTCGATTTTGATCTCCAAAAATGCGCACAGTGAGCAAGCTCACTGCCTCTGTCGTAGAGCTCTCGGAGAGTTTTCCAACGGTATGTTGTGCACCGCCTAAGTCCTTACGGATCAAAAGTTATGGGCAACGGAGTGACGAAGACCTGGTCACTTGCCCTACGCCCTCAGTTTGCAGGCCCAGCCTCTACGTGAAGCGAAGTTGTCTTGCCCAAGGTGCCGTGGGATTCGGTAATAGAAATTTGGTGGATAAAGTATCTTGGCAACCCAAGCCCGGGAAAAAAAAATTGAAAAGGGGGGTGCAACACGAGGACTTCCAGGGGGTCACCCATTCTAGTACTACTCTCGCCCAAGCACACTTAACATCGGAGTTCTGATGGGATCCGGTGTATTAGTGCTGGTATGATCGCACCCGTCATGTTGAGGGCATAATTCCTTTATGTGTTAACGGTTCACAGTCCCAACCTAGAGAGATGGCCCATTTAAAAGGCCCAATGGGCTTAACGACAACCCATCCGTTTCAGCAACATAGCATCCTCACAAGACGTGATATCGACGCGTTGGAGGGCCTTCCAATCTCCTGCGAGTAACGTTGTTGTCCTTTTAATAGCTCACGACATACGATCCGGGATGAAAAACAGAGCAAAAGAAGAAAAGTGGCCGAAAATTGATGAAAACGTTCGATTTTAGGTTCAAAAAATGTGGAAAGTGAGCATTCTCTCTGCTTTCGTCGTAGAGCTCTCGGAGAGCTTTCCAACAGTATGCTGTGCACCGCGTAAGTCCTTACGGATCAAAAGTTATGGGCACCGGAGTGACGAAGACCTGGTCACAAGCCCAACTCCCTCTGTTTGCGGGCCCAGCCTCTTAGTGAAGCGATGTTGTCTTGCCCAAGGTACCGTGGGATTCGGTAATTGAAATTTGGTGGATAAAGTATCTTGGTAACCCTAACCAGGGCAAAAAAAATTGAAAAGGGGGTGCAATACGAGGACTTCCCATGGGTCACCCATCCTAGTAATACTCTCGTCCAAGCAGGCATAACTTCGTAGTTCTGATGGGATCCGGTGCATTAGTGCTGGTATGATCGCACCCATCATGTTGAGGGCACAATTCCTTTATGTGTTAACGGTTCACAGTCCCAGCCTAGAGAGATGGCCTATTCAAAAGACCCAATGGGCTTAACGACAACCCATCCGTTTCAACAACGTAGCATCCTCACAAGACGTGATATCGACGCGTTGTAGGGCCTTCCAATGTCCTGCAAGTAACGTTGTCGTCCTTTTAATAGCTCATGACATACGATCCGGGACGAAAAAATAGAGGAAAAGAAGAAAAGTGGCCAAAATCTGATGAAAACATTCGATTTTGATCTCAAAAAACGCGCACAGTGAGCAGGCTCACTACCTCAGTCGTAGAGCTCTCGGAGAGCTTTCCAACGGTATGTTGTGCACCGCCTAAGTCCTTACGGATCAAATGTTATGCGCACCGGAGCGACGGAGACTTGGTCACTTGCCCTACGCCCTCAGTTTGCAGGCCCAGCCTCTACGTGAAGCGAAGTTGTCTTGCCCAAGGTGCCGTGGGATTCGGTAATAGAAATTTGGTGGATAAAGTATCTTGGCAACCCAAGCCTGGGCAAAAAAAATTGAAAAGGGGGGTGCAACACGAGGACTTCCAGGGGGTCACCCATCTTAGTACTACTCTCGCCCAAGCACACTTAACATCAGAGTTCTGATGTGATCCGGTGCATTAGCGCTGGTATGATCGCACCCGTCATGTTGAGGGCACAATTCCTTTATGTGTTAACGGTTCACAGTCCCAACCTAGATAGATGGCCCATTCAAAACGCCCAATGGGCTTAACGATAACCCATCCGTTTCAACAACGTAGCATCCTCACAAGACGTGATATCGACGCGTTGTAGGGCCTTCTAATGTCCTGCGAGTGACGTTGTCGTCCTCTTAGTAGCTCACGAGGTACGATCCGGGATGAAAAAACAGAGCAAAAGAAGAAAAGTGGCCGAAAATTGATGAAAACGTTCGATTTTGGGTTCCAAAAATGCGGAAAGCGAGCATGCTCTCTGTTTTCGTCGTAGAGCTCTCAGAGAGCTTTCGAACGGTATGCTGTGCACCGCGTAAGTCCTTACGGATCAAAAGTTATGGGCACCGGAGCGACGAAGACCTGGTCACAAGCCCAACTCCCTCAGTTTGCAGGCCCAGCCTTTACATGAAGCGATGTTGTCTTGCCCAAGGTTCCGTGGGATTCGGTAATAGAAATTTGGTGGATAAAGTACCTTGCCAACCCTAACCCGGGCAAAAAAAATTGAAAAGGGGGGTGCAACACGAAGACTTCCCAGGGGGTCACCCATACTAGTAATACTCTCGTCCAAGCATGCTTAACTTCGGAGTTCTGAAGGGATCTGGTGCATTAGTGCTGGTATGATCACACCCGTCATATTGAGGGCACAATTCCTTTATGTGTTAATGGTTAACAGTCCTAGCCTAGAGAGATGGGCCATTCAAAAGGCCCAATGGGCTTAACGACAACCCATCTGCTTCAGCAACGCAGCATCCTCGCAAGACGTGATATCGACGCGTTTCATGGCCTTCTAATGTCCCGTGAGTAACGTTTTCGTCCTTTTAATAGCTCACGAATTACGATCCGAGACGAAAAAATAGAGCAAAAGAAGAAAAGTGGCAGAAAACTGATGAAAACATTTGATTTTGGGCTCCAAAAATGGGCACAGCGAGCAAGCTAGCTGCCTCCGTCGTAGAGCTCTTGGAGTGCTTTCCAACGAAATGCTGTGAGCCTCGTAAGTCCTTATGGATCAAAAGTTATGGGCACCGGAGCGACATAGACCTGGTCACGAGCCCTACGCCCTCAGTTTGCAGGCCCAGCCTCTACGTGAAGCGAAGTTGTCTTGCCCAAGGAGACGTGGGATTTGGTAATAGAAATTTGGTGGATAAAGTGTCTTGGCAACCCTAGCCAGGGCAAAAAAAATTGAAAAGGGGGGTGCAACACGAGGACTTCCCAGGGGGTCACCCATCCTAGTACTACTCTCGCCCAAGCACGCTTAACTTCGGAGTTCTGATGGGATCCGGTGCATTAGTGCTGGTATGATCGCACCCTTCATGTTGAGGGCACAATTCCTTTATGTGTTAACGGTTCAAAGTCCCAGCCTAGAGAGATGGCCCATTCAAAAGGGCCAATGGGCTTAACGACAACCCATCCGTTTCGACAACGCAGCATCCTCGCAAGACGTGATATCGACGAGATGTAGGGCCCTCTAATGTCCCGCGAGTGATGTTGTCATCCTTTTAATAGCTCACGGCGTACGATCTGGGACCAAAAAATAGAGCAACAGAAGAAAAGTGGCCGAAAATTGATGAAAACGTTCGATTTTGGGATCCAAAAACGGGCACACCTAGCAAGCTTGCCACCTCCATCGTAGAGCTCTTGGAGAGTTTTCCAATGGTATGCTATGCGCCGCGTAAGTCCTTATAGATCAAAAGTTATGGGCACCGGAGCGATGGAGACCTGGTCACAAGCCCAACGCCCTCAGTTTGCTGGCCAAGCCTCTACGTGAAGCGATGTTGTCTTGCGCAAGGTGCCGTGGGATTCAGAAATAGAAATTTGGTGGATAAAGTATCTTGGTAACCCTAACCAGGGCAAAAAAAATTGAAAAGGGGGGTGCAACACGAGGACTTCCCAGGGGGTCACCCATCCAAGTAATACTCTCGTCTAAGCACGCTTAACTTCGGAGTTCGGATGGGATCCGGTGCATTAGTGCTGGTATGATCGCACCCGTCAAAAGGCCCAATGGGTGCGATCATTCAAAAAGCCCAATGGGCTTAACGACAACCCATCCACTTCAACAACGAAATGCTGTGAGCCTCGTAAGTCCTTATGGATCAAAAGTTATGGGCACCGGAGCGACAGAGACCTGGTCACGAGCCCTACGCCCTCAGTTTGTAGGCCCAGCCTCTATGTGAAGTGAAGTTGTCTTGCCCAAGGTGACGTGGGATTTGGTAATAGAAATTTGGTGGATAAAGTGTCTTGGCAACCCTAGCCAGGGCAAAAAAAAAATTGAAAAGGGGGGTGCAACACGAGGACTTCCCAGGGGGTCACCCATCCTAGTACTACTCTCGCCCAAGCACGCTTAACTTCGGAGTTCTGATGGGATCCGGTGCATTAGTGCTGGTATGATCGCACCCTTCATGTTGAGGGCACAATTCCTTTATGTGTTAACGGTTCACTGTCCCAGCCTAGAGAGATGACCCATTCAAAAGGCCGAATGGGCTTAACGACAACCCATCCACTTCAACAACGCAGCATCCTCGCAAGACGTGATATCGACGCATTGTAGGGCCTTCTAATGTCCCGCGAGTAATGTTGTCGTTCTTTTAAGAGCTCACGACATACGATCCGGGATGAAAAAACAGAGCAAAAGAAGAAAAGTGGCCGAAAACTGATGAAAACATTTGATTTTGGGCTCCCAAAACGAGCACATCGAGTAGGCTAGCTGCCTCCGTCGTAGAGCTCTCGGAGAGCTTTCCAACGGTATACTGCGCGCCACATAAGTCCTTACGGATCAAAAGTTATGGGCACCGGAGCGACGGAGACCTGGTCACAAGCCCTACGCCTTCAGTTTGCGGGCCCATCCTATACGTGAAGCGAAGTTGTCTTGCCCAAGGTCTGGTGGGATTCAGTAATAGAAATTTGTGGATAAAGTATCTTGGCAACCCTAACCAGGGCAAAAAAAATTGAAAATGGGGGTGCAACACGAGAACTTCGCAAGGGGTCACACATCCTAGTACTACTCTCACCCAAGCACGCTTAACTTCGGAGTTCTGATGGGATCCGGTGCATTAGTACTGGTATGATCGCACCCATCATGTTGAGGGCACAATTCCTTTATGTGTTAACGGTTCACAGTCCCAGCCCAAAGAGATGGCCCATTCAAAAGGCCGAATGGGCTTAACGACAACCTATCCCCTTCAACAACGCACCATCCTTGCAAGATGTGATATCGACGCATTGTAGGGCCTTCTAATGTAGTATGAGTAATGTAGTCGTCCTTTTAATAGCTCACGACATACGATCCGGGACGAAAAAATAGAGTAAAAGAAGAAAAGTGGCTGAAAACTGATGAAAACATTCGATTTTTGGCTCCAGAAATAGGCACAGCGAGCAGGCTAGCTGCCTCCGTTATAGAGCTCTCGGAGAGCTTTCCAACGGTATGCTGTGCGCCTCGTAAATCCTTACGGATAAAAAGTTATGGGCACCAGGGCGACAGAGATTTGGTCACAAGCCTTACGCCCTCAATTTGCTGGCCTAGCCTCTACGTGAAGCGAAGTTGTCTTGCTCGAGATGCCGTGGGATTTGGTAATAGAAATTTGGTGGATAAAGTATCTTGGCAACCCTATCCAGGGCAAAAAATATTGAAAAGTGGGGTACAACACGAGGACTTCCCAGGGGGTCACCCATCCTAGTACTACTCTCGCCCAAGCACGCTTAACTTCGGAGTTCTGATGGCATTCGGTGCATCAGTACTGGTATAATCGCACCCGTCATGTTGAGGGCACAATTCCTTTATGTGTTAACCGTTCACAGTCCCAGCCTAGAGAGATGGCCCATTCAAAAGGCCCAATGGGCTTAACGACGACCCATCCACTTCAACAACGCAGCATCCTCACAAGACGTGATATCGATGCATTGTAAGGCCCTCTATTGTCCCACAAGTAACGTTTTCGTCCTTTTAATAGCTCACGACGGACGATCCGGGATGAAAGAACAGAGCAAAAGAAGAAAAGTGGGCGAAAACCGATGAAAAAGTTCGATTTTGGGCTCCAAAAAGGGGCACAGTGAGCAAACTGGCTGCCTCCGTTGTAGAGCTCTCGTAGAGCTTTCCAACGTTATGCTGTGCGCCGCGTAAATCCTTACCGATCAAAAGTTATGGGCATCGGAGCGACGAAAAACTGGTCACAAACCCTACGCCCTCAGTTTGCGGGCCCATCCTCTACATGAAGCAAAGTTGTCTTGCCCAAGGTACCGTGGGATTCGGTAATAGAAATTTGGTGGATAAAGTATCTTGGCAACCCTAACCAGGGCAAAAAAAATTGAAAAAGGGGTTGCAACAGGATGACTTCCCAGGGGGTCACCCATCCTAGTACAACTCTCGCCCAAGCACGCTTAACTTCGGAGTTCGGATGGGATCCGGTGCATTTGTGCTGGTATGATCGTACCCATCATGTTGAGGGCACAATTCCTTTATGTGTTAACGGTTCACAGTCCCAGCCTTGAGAGATGGCCCATTCAAAAGGCCCAATGGGCTTAACGACAACCCATCCACTTCAACAATGCAGAAGCCATGCACAACGTGATATCTACACATTGTAGGGCCCTCTAATGTCCCACGAGTAACGTTGTCGTACTTTTAATATCTCACGACATACGATCCGGGACAAAAAAACAGAGCCAAAGAAGAAAAGTCGCAAAAAATTGATGAAAATGTTCAATTTTGGGCTCCAAAAAGGGGCACATCGAGCAAGCTGGCTGCCTCCATCGTAGAGCTCTCGGAGAGGTTTCCAACGGTATGCTATGCACCGCGTAAGTCCTTGAGGATCAAAAGTTATGGGCACCGGAGTGACGGAGACCTGGTCACAAGCCCAACGCCTTCAGTTTGCAGGCCCAGCCTCTACGTGAAGCGATGTTGTCTTACCCAAGGTGCTGTGGGATTCGGTAATAGAAATTTGGTGGATAAAGTATCTTGGCAACCCTAACCAGGGCAAAAAAATTGAAAAGGGGGGGTGCAACACGAAGACTTCCCAAGGGGTCACCCATTCTAGTAATACTCTCGTCCAAGCACGCTTAACTTCGGAGTTCTGATGGGATCCGGTTCATTAGTGCTGGTATGATCGCACCCGTCATGTTGAGGACACAATTCTTTTATGTGTTAACGGTTCACAGTCTCAGTCTATAGAGATGGCCCATTCAAAAGGCCCAATGGGCTTAACGACAACCCATCCGCTTCAACAACGCAGCATCCTCGCAAGATGTGATATCGACGCAGTGTAGGGCCTGCTAAGGTCCAGCGAGGAACGTGGGGGCCCTTTTAATAGCTCACGACAAACGAGCCGCGGCGAAAAAATAGAGCAAAAAAAGAAAAGTGGCCGAAAACTGATGAAAACATTCGATTTTGGGCTCCAAAAATAGGCACAGCGAGCAAGCGAGCTGCCTCCGTCATAGAGCTCTTGGAGAGCTTTCCAACGGTATGCTGTGCGTCGCGTAAGTCTTTACGTATCAAAATTTATAGGCACCAGAGCGACGGAGACCTAGTCACAAGCCCTACGCCCTAAGTTTGCGGGCCCAGCCTCTATGTGAAGCGAAGTTGTCTTGCCCAAGGTGCCGTGGGAATCGTTAATAGAAATTTGGTGGATAAAGTATCTTGGCAACCCTAACCAGGGCAAAAAAAATTGAAATGGGGGGTACAACACGAGGACTTCCAAGGGGGTCACCCATCCAAGTACTACTCTCGCCCAAGCACGTTTAACTTCGGAGTTCTGATGGGATCCGGTGCATTAGTGCTGGTATGATTGCACCCGTCATGTTGAGGGCACAATTTCTTTATGTGTTAACTGTTCACAGTCCCAGCCTAGAGAGATGGCCCATTCAAAAGGCCCAATGGGCTTAACGACAACCCATCCACTTTAACAACGCAGCATCCTCACAAGACGTGATATCAACGCATTCTAAGGCCCTCTAATGTCCCACGAGTAACATTTTCGTCCTTTTAATACCACACGACGTACGATCTGGGATGAAAAAACAAAGCAAAAGAAGAAAAGTGGCCGAAAACTGATGAAAAAATTTGATTTTGGGCTCCAAAAAGGGACACAGCGAGCAAGCTGGCTGCATCCATCGTAGAGCTCACGGAAAGCTTTCCAACGGTATGCTGTGCACTGCTTAAGTCCTTACAGATCAAAAGTTATGGGCACCGAAGCAACGAAGAACTGGTCACAAGCCCTACGCCCTTAGTTTGCGGGCCAAGCCTCTACATGAAGCGAAGTTGTCTTGGCAAAGGTACCGTGGGATTCGGTAATAGAAATTTGGTGGATAAAGTATATTGGCAACCCTAACTAGGGCAAAAAAAATTGAAAAGGGGGGTGCAACACGAGGACTTCCCAGGGGTCACCCATCCTAGTACTACTCTCGCCCAAGCACGCTTAACTTCGAAGTTCTGATGGGATCCGGTGCATTAGTGCTGGTATGATCACACCCGTCATGTTGAGAGCACAATTCCTTTATGTGTTAACGGTTCACAGTCCCAGCCTAGAGAGATGGCCCATTCAAAATGCCCAATGGGCTTAACGACAACACATCTACTTCAACAACGCAGCATCCTCGCAAAACGTAATATCGACGCGTAGTAGGGCCCTCTAATGTCCCGCGAGTAACGTTGTCGTCCTTTTAATAGCTCACGATGTACGATACGAGATGAAAAAACAGAGCAAAAGAAGAAAAGTGGTCAAAACTGATGAAAACGTTTGATTTTGGGCTCCAAAAAGGGGTAAAGCGAGGAAGCTGGCTGCATCTGTCGTAGAGCTCTCGGAGAGCTTTCCAACGGTATGCTGTGCGCCGCGCAAGTCCTTACGGATCAAAAGTTATGGGCACCGGAGCAACGGAGACCTGGTCACAAGCCGTACGACCTCAGTTTGCGGGCCCAGCCTTTACGTGAAGCGAAGTTGTCTTGCCCAAGGTGTCGTGGGATTCGGTAATAGAAATTTGGCAGATAAAGTATCTTGGCAACCCTAACTAGGGCAAAAAAAAATTGAAAAGGGGGGTGCAACACGAGGACTTCCCAGGGGTCACCCATCCTAGTACTACTCTCGCCCAAGCACGCTTAACTTCGAAGTTCTGATGGGATCCGGTGCATTAGTGCTGGTATGATCCCACCCGTCATGTTGAGGGCACAGTTCCTTTATGTGTTAACGGTTCACAGTCCCAGCCTAGAGAGATGGCCCATTCAAAAGGCCCAATGGGCTTAACGACAACCCATCCGCTTCAACAACGCAGCATCCTCGTAAGACGTGATATCGAAGCGTTGTAGGGCCTTCTAATGTCCCGCGAGTAACCTTGTTGTCCATTTAATAGCTCACGACATATGATCCGGGACGAAAAAATAGAGCAAAAGAAGAAAAGTGGTAGAAAACTGATGAAAACATTCGATTTTGGGATCCAAAAATGGGCACAGCGAGCAAGCTCGCTGCCTTCGTCATAGAGCTCTCGGAGAGCTTTCCAACGGTATACTGTGCATCACGTAAGTCCTTACGGATCAAAAGTTATGGGCACCTGAGTGACGGAGACCTGGTCACAAGCCCTATGCCCTCAGTTTGCTGGCCCAACCTCTACGTGAAGCGAAGTTGTCTTGCCCAAGGTGCCGTGGGATTCGGTAATAGAAATGTGGTTGACAAAGTATCTTGGCAACCCTAACCGGAGGAAGCAAAATTGAAAAGGGGGGTGCAACACGAGGACTTCCCCGGGGTCACCCATCCTAGTACTACCCTCACCCAAGTACGCTTAACTTCGAATTTCTGATGGGATCCGGTGCATTAGTGCTGGTATGATCGCACCTATCATGTTGAGGGCACAATTCCTTTATGTGTGAACGGTTCACAGTCCCAGCCTAGAGGGATGGCCCATTTAGAAGGCCCAATGGGCTTAACGACAACCCATCCACTTCAACAATGCAGCATCCTCAAAAGACGTGATATCGACGCATTGTAAGGCCCTCTAATGTCCCGCGAGTAACGTTTTCATCCTTTTAATAGCTCACGACGGACGATCCGGGAAGAAAAAACAGAGCAAAAGAAGAAAAGTGGCTGAAAACTGATGAAAAAGTTCGATTTTGGGCTCCAAAAAGGGGCACATCGAGCAAGCTGGCTGCCTCTGTCATAGAGCTCTCGGAGAGCTTTCAAACGGTATGCTGTGCGCCGCGTAAATCCTTACGAATCAAAAGTTATGGGCATCGGAGCGACGGAGAACTGGTCACAAGCCCTACGCCCTCAGTTTGCGAACCCATCCTCTACGTGAAGCGAAGTTGTCTTGCCCAAGGTACCGTGGGATTCGATAATAGAAATTTGGTGGATAAAGTATCTTGGCAACCCTAACCAGGGAAAAAAATTGAAAAGGGGGGTGCAACACGAGGACTTGCCAGGGGCTCACCCATCCTAGTAATACTCTCGTCCAAGCACGCTTAACTTCGGAGTTCTGATGGGATCCAATTCATTAGTGCTGGTATGATCGCACCCGTCATGTTGAGGACACAATTCCTTTATGTGTTAACGGTTCACAGTCCCAGCCTAGAGAGATGGCCCATTCAAAAGTCCCAATGGGCTTAACAACAACCCATCCGCTTCAACAACGCGGCATCCTCGTAAGACGTGATATCGACGAGTTGTAGGGCCTTCTAATGTCCCGCGAGTAACGTTGTCGTCCTTTTAATAGCTCACGACATACGATCCGGGATGAAAAAACTGAGCAAAAGAAGAAAAGTGGCCGAAAACTGATGAAAACATTCGATTTTGGGCTCCAAAAATGGGCATAGCGAGCAAGCTAGCTGCCTCCATCGTAGAGCTCTTGGAGAGCTTTCCAACGGTATGCTGTGCGTCGCGTAAGTCCTTACAGATCAAATGTTATGGGTACCAGAGCGACAAAGACCTAGTCACAAGCCCTACGCCCTCAGTTTGTGGGCCCAGCCTCTATGTGAAGCGAAGTTGTCTTGCCCAAGGTGCCGTGGGATTCGGTAATATAAATTTGATGGATAAAGTATCTTGGCAACCCTAACCAGGGCAAAAAAAATTGAAAAGGGGGGTGCAACACGAGGACTTCCAAGGGGGTCACCCATCCTAGTACTACTCTCGCCCAAGCACGCTTTACTTCGGAGTTCTGAAGGGATCTGGTGCATTAGTGCTGGTATGATCGCACCCGTCATGTTGAGGGCACAATTCCTTTATGTGTTAACCGTTCACAGTCCCAGCCTAGAGAGATGGCCAATTCAAAAGGCCCAATGGGCTTAACGACAACCCATTCACTTCAACAACGCAGCATCCTCGCAAGACGTGAAATCGACGCATTGTAGGGCCCTCTAATGTCCTACGAGTAACGTTGTCGTCCTTTTAATAGCTCACGACGTACGATCTGGGATGAAAAAACAGAGCAAAAGAAGAAAAGTGGTCGAAAACTGATGAAAACGTTCGATTTTGGGCTCCAAAAAGGGCACAGCAAGCAAGCTCGCTGCCTCCGTCGTAGAGCTCTCGAAGTGCTTTCGAACGGTATGCTGTGCGCCGCGTAAGTCCTTACGGATCAAAACTTATAGACACCGGAGTGACGGAGACCTGGTCACAGGCCCTACGCCCTCAGTTTGCGGGCCCAGCCTCTTCGTGAAGCGAAGTTGTCTTGCCCAAGGTGCCGTGGGATTCAGTAATAGAAATTTGGTGGATAAAGTATCTTGGCAACCCTAACCAGGGCAAAAAAAATTGAAAAGGGGGGTGCAATACGAGGACTTACCAGGGGGTCACCCATCCTAGCACTACTCTCACCCAAACACCCTTAACTTCGGAGTTCTGAAGGGATCCGGTGCATTAGTGCTGGTATGATCGCACCCATCATGTTGAGGGCACAATTCCTTTATATGTTAACTGTTCACAGTCCCAGCCTAGAGAGATGGCCCATTCAAAAGGCCCAATGGGCTTAACGACAGCCCATCCACTTCAACAATGCAGCATCCTCAAAAGACGTGATATCGACGCATTGTAAGGCCCTCTAATGTCCCGCGAGTAACGTTTTCATCCTTTTAATAGCTCACGACGGACGATCCGGGAAGAAAAAACAGAGCAAAAGAAGAAAAGTGGCTGAAAACTGATGAAAAAGTTCGATTTTGGGGTCCAAAAAGGGGCACATCGAGCAAGCTGGCTGCCTCTGTCGTAGAGCTCTCGGAGAGCTTTCAAACGGTATGCTGTGCACCGCGTAAATCCTTACGAATCAAAAGTTATGGGCATCGGAGCGACGGAGAACTGGTCACAAGCCCTACGCCCTCAGTTTACGGGCCCATCCTCTACGTGAAGCGAAGTTGTCTTGCCCAAGGTACCGTGGGATTCGATAATAGAAATTTGGTGGATAAAGTATCTTGGCAACCCTAACCAGGGAAAAAAAATTGAAAAGGGGGGTGCAACACGAGGACTTGCCAGGGGCTCACCCATCCTAGTAATACTCTCGTCCAAGCACGCTTAACTTCGGAGTTCTGATGGGATCCAGTTCATTAGTGCTGGTATAATCGCACCCGTCATGTTGAGGACACAATTCCTTTATGTGTTAACGGTTCACAGTCCCAGCCTAGAGAGATGGCCCATTCAAAAGTCCCAATGGGCTTAACAACAACCCATCCGCTTCAACAACGCAGCATCCTCGTAAGACGTGATATCGACGAGTTGTAGGGCCTTCTAATGTCCCGCGAGTAACGTTGTCGTCCTTTTAATAGCTCACGACATACGATCCGGGATGAAAAAACTGAGCAAAAGAAGAAAAGTGGCCGAAATCTGATGAAAACATTCGATTTTGGGCTCCAAAAATGGGCATAACAAGCAAGCTAGCTGCCTCCATCGTATAGCTCTTGGAGAGCTTTCCAACGGTATGCTGTGCGTCGCGTAAGTCCTTACGGATCAAATGTTATGGGCACCAGAGCGACAGAGACCTAGTCACAAGCCCTACGCCCTCAGTTTGCGGGCCCAGCCTCTATGTGAAGCGAAGTTGTCTTGCCCAAGGTGCCGTGGGATTCGGTAATATAAATTTGGTGGATAAAGTATCTTGGCAACCCTAACCAGGGCAAAAAAAATTGAAAAGGGGGGTGCAACACGAGGACTTCCAAGGGGGTCACCCATCCTAGTACTACTCTCGCCCAAGCACACTTAACTTCGGAGTTCTGGTGGGATCCAGTGCATTAGTGCTGGTATGATCGCACCCGTCATGTTGAGGGCACAATTCCTTTATGTGTTAACTGTTCACAGTCCCAGCCTAGAGAGATGGCCCATTCAAAAGGCCCAATGGGCTTAACAACGACCCATCCACTTCAACAACGCAGCATCCTCACAAGACGTGATATCGACGCATTGTAAGGCCCTCTAATGTCCAGCGAGTAATGTTTTCGTCCTTTTAATAGCTCACGACGTAAGATCCGGGATGAAAAAACAAAGCAAAAGAAGAAAAGTTGCTGAAAACATGATGAAAAAGTTCAATTTTGGGCTCCAAAAAGGGGCACAACGAGCAAGTTGGCTGCCTCTGTCGTAAAGCTCTCGGAGAGCTTTCCAACGGTATGTTGTGCACCGCGTAAGTCCTGACAGATCAAAAGGTATGGGCACCGGAGCGACGGAGAACTGGTTACAAGCCCTACGCCCTCAGTTTGCGGGCACAGCCTCTACGTGAAGCGAAGTTGTCTTGGCCAAGGTACCGTGGGATTCGGTAATAGAAATTTGTTGGATAAAGTATCTTGGCAACCCTAACCAGAGAAAAAAAAATTGAAAAAGGGGGTGCAACACGAGGACTTCCTAGGGGTCACCCATCCTAGTACTACTCTCGCCCAAGCACTCTTAACTTTGGAGTTCTGATGGGATCCGGTGCATTAGTGCTGGTATGATCACACCCGTCATGTTGAGGGCACAATTCCTTTATGTGTTAACGGTTCACAGTCGCAGCCTAGAGAGATGGCCCATTCAAAATGCCCAATGGGCTTAACGACAACCCATCTACTTCAACAACGCAGTATCCTCGTAAAACGTGATATCGATGCATAGTAGGGCCCTCTAATGTCCCGCGAGTAACGTTGTCTTCCTTTTAATAGCTCACGATGTACGATGCGAGACAAAAAAAACAGAGCAAAAGAAGAAAAGTGGTCGAAAACTGATGAAAACGTTTGATTTTGGGCTCCAAAAATGGGTAAAGCGAGCAAGCTGGCTGTATCTGTTGTAGAGCTCTCGGAGAGCTTTCCAACGGTATGCTGTGCGCTGCGCAAGTCCTTACGGATCAAAAGTTATGGGCACCGCAACAACGGAGACCTGGTCACAAGCCGTACGCCCTCAGATTGCGGGCCCAGCCTCTACGTGAAGCGAAGTTGTCTTGCCCAAGGTGCCGTGGGATTCGGTAATAGAAATTTGGCGGATAAAGTATCTTGGCAGCCCTAACCAGGGCAAAAAAAATTGAAAAGGGGGGTGCAACACGAGGACTTCCCAAGGGGTCACCCATCCTAGTACTACTCTCGCCCAAGCACGCTTAACTTCGGAGTTCTGATGGGATCCGATGCATTAGTACTGGTATGATCGCACCCGTCATGTTGAGGGCACAGTTCCTTTATGTGTTAACGGTTCACAGTCCCAGCCTAGAGAGATGGCCCATTCAAAACGCCCAATGGGCTTAACGACAACCCATCCGCTTCAACAACGCAGCATCCTCGCAAGACGTGATATCGAATAGTTGTAGGGCCTTCTAATGTACCGCGACTAACCTTGTTGTCCATTTAATAGCTCACGACATACGATCCGGGACGAAAAAATAGAGCAAAAGAAGAAAAGTGGCAGAAAACTGATGAAAACATTCGATTTTGGGCTCCAAAAAAGGGCACAGCAAGCAAGCTCTCTGCCTTCGTCATAGAGCTATCGAAGAGCTTTCCAACGGTATACTGTGCGTCACGTAAGTCCTTACGGATCAAAAGTTATGGGCACCTAAGTGACGGAGACCTGGTCACAAGCCCTACGCCTTCAGTTTGCGGGCCCAACCTCTACGTGAAGCGAAGTTGTCTTGCCCAAGGTGCCGTGGGATTCGGTAATAGAAATTTTGTTGACAAAGTGTCTTGGCAACACTAACCAGGGAAAAAAAAATTGAAAAGGGGGGTGCAACACGAGGACTTCTCAGGGGGTCACCCATCCTAGTACTACTCTCACCCAAGCACGCTTAACTTCGGAGTTCTGATGGGATCTGGTGCATTAGTGCTGGTATGATCGCACCCATCATGTTGAGGGCACAATTCCTTTGTGTTAACTGTTCACAGTCCCAGCCTAGAGAGATGGCCCATTCAAAAGGCCCAATGGGCTTAACGACAACCCATCCACTTCAACAACGCAGCATCCTCACAAGACGTGATATCGACGCATTGTAAGGCCCTCTAATGTCCCGCAAGTAACGTTTTCATCCTTTTAATAGCTCATGACGTACGATTCGGGATGAAAAAATAGAGCAAAAGAAGAAAAGTGGCCGAAAACTAATGAAAAAGTTTGATTTTGGGCTCCGAAAAGGGGCACAATGAGCAAGCTGGCTGCCTCCGTTGTAGAGCACTCGGAGAGCTTTACAACGGTATGCTGTGAGCCGCGTAAGTCCTTACGGATCAAAAGTTATGGGCACCGTAGCGACGGAGAACTGGTCAAAAGAAAAAAAGTGGCCTAAAATTGATGAAAACGTTCGATTTTGGGTTCCAAAAACATGTATAGCGAGCAGGCTAGCTGCCTCCATTGTAGAGCTCTCGGAGAGCTTTCCAACGGTATGCTGTGCGCCGCGTAAGTCCTTACGGATCAAAAGATATGGGCACCGGAGCGATAAAAACCTGGTCAAAAGCCCAACGCCCTCAGTTTG
This sequence comes from Ehretia macrophylla, assembly GCA_037974665.1. Lineage (NCBI taxonomy): Eukaryota > Viridiplantae > Streptophyta > Magnoliopsida > Boraginales > Ehretiaceae > Ehretia > Ehretia macrophylla. Next base: position 3,757,227 of record CM075773.1, read on the forward strand.
CTGGGCCAGCCTCTACGTGAAGCAATGTTGTCTTGCCCAAGGTTCCTTGGGATTCGGTAATAGAAATTTGGTGGATAAAGTATCTTGGCAACCCTAACCAGGGCAAAAAAAATTAAAAGGGGGGTGCAACACGAGGACTTCCCAGGGGGTCACCCATCCTAGTAGTACTCTCGTCCAAGCACGCTTAACTTGGGAGTTCTGATGGGATCCGGTGCATTAGTGCTGGTATGATCGCACCCGTCATGTTGAGGGCACAATTCCTTAATGTGTTAACGGTTCACAGTCATAGCCTTGAGAGATAGTGGTGTGCTGTCGCAGGCAACCAAAAATAAAACCTGTACTCCGAAAAATATATGTAGTAGTGTGAGTAAGGATCGTTCCCACAGAGAGTCTCTAGCCTAATTTGTGTTACGTAAACAAGGTTGGGGGGGGGGGGTGAGTATATAAAGGAAACTTAAGAAAAATTACTGAATTTAAAAATATTGAATTTAATTAAGAAGACGAACCTTGGTCTAAGTCAACATCCACCATCGGAATCTTGTAACTGATCATTGATGCAAGTATATATCGATTCAAACTTTAAATATTCACCGTTGGAATTATTTTCCTATCTCTCCTTAGTCGTAGTTAATTAGAATACACGCGACCTAATTAACCCTAACCACTAAACAACATCAGACACGCGCTAAAGGTTTAATCTAGTAGCAGCCTTAAGAATTAGAGAGATCGATGAAGCTAAACAACACAAACACACGCGGTTGCATTTAATTTAGTTGAACGTTCTTCCTAAAATCTAATAATCTCTGACGCAGCAAATTATTAAATCTTAGTTGCTTCGCAAATTAAAGGGATCAAACAATTACGGATTTGATATCTAACTTAGCAATAGATTATAACGACTAATAAACTAGTTGGCCACCCTAGCAATTAAACGAAAGAATCATATAAATAAAACAGAAGAACATTCAATACTTAAAGCATAAATTGAACAGTAAAAACTAATTAGATCTCACAGTTCTTATGATTCCGAGGCTTTAATTTCCTTCAACCAAGAATAAAAGTTTAGCCACACAGAGCCATGAAGAAATCTTGAAGGAGAAAAAGGGAGAGAAAAAGAGGTAGTACAAATCTTATGATTTCTCCCTCCTCTTTATAGTTTGTGAAGCCTACTAGATCCCATAAGATAATGGAATCCTAATCTAAATAGAATAAGAAAATATTAAAGGTGAAGTAAACTCCTAATATGACTAGAAAAGCCTAAAATAACTAGAAAAAGTCCTAATACAATTAGGATAGCTAAAATAGTTGGAATTTTCGTGCACCACATCCTCCACCATCAACTAGAAGCTTCTAGATAAATAATATTCCAGAACACTAAACAGCACAGGTACAGAAACTTCACGTCCAATTTCAGCTCTGATTAAGCCTTTATTTCTCAAAACTCAAAACATGAAAGTTGTAGATCTTCTTCTTGGCTTTCCAAAACATCTTGAATCACCTCAATCGGAGTTCGGATGAGAGAGTTATGCCCAAAAAACGTAACAGTGTCAGAGCTGTCCAGAATTGCGCGATTTAGCTTTGTTTTGCACTTAACTACTCCGTTTGCATCCTAAATCAAAATATAAAGATAATGAGTGTATTTAGGCATCAAATAGGTGTAAAATATTAAACTTTAATGGAGAGAAATATGACATTTTGCATTCTTATCAAATTCCCCCACACTTGGCCTTTGCTCGTCCTCGGGCAAAACTCAAATTTTTAAAAAGACCAAAGTTGCAATGCTATCAACAAAGAACAACCAAGCTCTTCAAAACTCATAACACCTCATGAACAAACATTCTTAACCAACTTATAATTCCTTAGTAAGCATTCCCACTCGAAGATGGAGTAACGGAATACGTAGACCCTCACAGAGATAAACGCTCGACTCTCATGTGTTTGAAGGGCATGTGTTTCGCTCAAATTCATTCCAATGAAAATGATCTACCATAGGCTTGCATATCTTCTCATTCTCCACCACTAAGATCACATGCATAACACAAATCATAAGGACTTTTCAAGGGTTGTAACGGGGCTTAAGGACAAAGGTGAGAATTATTTGGGAATGTAGCTCAAAAGCCATCAAAACTAGCGGAGCAAAAATAACCCAACTCAAGTTCGAATATGTAAAACATGTCAAAACCAATCACTTCATTTAATAGCTTCCATCTTCATATATATCATGTATAAATGTAACCCTTTCTTGAAATTTTTAGGAGGAATTATGAACATGGATAGTTTAAAAGCAATTTCCTCCATCACTTCCTTTCTTCCTTGTCTTTTTTTTTTCTTTCTTTTTTTTTGTTTTTGTTTTTGTTTTATTTTTTTTTTCTCTTTTTTTTATTTTTATTTTAAATTTTGCACCAAAATTATATCACAATGGAACTCACAAATTGAGAACAAAAACATGTTCCATTTCACCAGTCATAGCCATACCATAAATTTAGACACCCCACACTTATTTCTTGCATACCCACACTTATCATAACGTTGAACAATGCTCCACTAGTCCTAAGGCTTGGGTAAAGACATTGTTTTTCGGGTTTAAAGCTTGTAACATGGGTTCACAATAAACAAGGTTAATAAGGCTCAAAAGGGTTTAACAAATGGAAAATTTAAATACAAGGTAGGCTATTTGGCTTATATAGCTAAATCAAAGAAGGCCTTAATCATGTTCATGCATGCATGCGTCAATGTGACCTCGAAGAGAATCAAGGCAAGTTCTAGATAAACAAATCCATGGAAGAATATTTCTCATAAAATAAAATAAAAATGAGACTGATTATGGATGTGTCAGTCTAAAGGCTCAAAATCTCACCAGCTTTTGTCTACGTAATTCAGTCACACCATGCTCAAGGAAAAAAACTAAACCAATTAACTCTAAGTGGAAAGAGTACCTATTCAATCATGTTCTAAATCTTTTAAGCTTAATTGCACCTTGATCATGCCATGCACATAAAACATTTAAAACCACAATTTTTTTTATTAAAAAAAAAAAATCAAATTAAAACACAACCTAAATTCCCTCCCCCACACTTAAAACTTTTCATTGTCCTCAATGAATAAAAATAAACTGGCAAATAGATGCAAAGATGAGTAGAAACATGAAAGCAAGTGAAGTAAGAGAAATAGAGTCTGTAGGAAGACATACCTGAAGCACTTGTGAGAGATAAGAAAAGTAATACTGTAAATCTGCAACTATTCGGTGAAGCCCAAAAAAAATAAGAAAAAGCAAAATAATAGGAAACAAAGGCTTTTTTATACTTTGTTGTTTTTTTTCATTTTTTTTTTATATTTTTCTTTTCATTTTTTTTAATATATATATATATATATATATATATATATATTTTTTTTTTTGTTGGCCGACCCTATTTACATCCCCATACAAAGGCTCCGAACTCTGGGAGGCACTGAAGCCGACTCTGTGAAACAATAAAAATATCAAACTAACTAATATCTAAAAAAAATAAAATACCTGGATCCATTTAATGTCAGCCAGTAAGACAAACTACCACTGGGTTGCCTCCCAAGCAGCGCTTTTGTTTACTGTCGTTGGCTCGACTCAATGCTTCCTTTTTCAATCAGGATTATCAATGTCCAATTCTTCAACATTCTCCTCTTGGAAAGGCTTCAAATCCGGAATAGGTTCCTGTGGATAAATATTCAATGCTGCAACAGGGTCCTGCAAATCAGTACTGAAGGCTAACTCCTCATACCCTTTCTCAAGTTGCTTACTAATGACAACTTCCAATCTATCTTTTCCATCAAGTTCAAAAATGTCCTGTGCTAAAGAATCAATCACATCAATAGAATAAATAGGATTATCTTCACCAGGATATTTCATGGCATCATAAATATTAAACTTAATAATTCCACCATCAAATTCCATGGTAAGTGTGCCACTATGAACATCTATCTTAGTCTTGGACGTTTTTAAAAATGGTCTTCCTAACAAAATAGGTGTATTTTGATCACCGTTCTCCATATCAAGCACATAAAAATCAGCAGGAAAAATCAAATTATTAACTTGCACAAGAACATCCTCAACTACACCCTTAGGATAGGCATTAGATCAATCAGCTAATTGAATCACAACACTAGTTTTATTCAGAGGTCCAAGTTTTGAAGAAACATATATAGAATATGGCATAACATTAATAGAAGCTCCTAAATCTAACATGGCCTTCTCAAATCTAGTGTTACCTATCGTACAAGGGATAGTAAACATACCTGGATCTTTGCACTTTGCAGGGAGTCTTCTTTGAATAACTGCGGAAACATTCTCCCCTACTCTCACCTTTTCACATCCTTTAAGTTTTTGTTTCCTCTTAATTGTGCACAGTTCTTTTAGGAATTTAGCATAATGAGGTACTTGTTTAATAGCATCTAAAAGTGGAATATTTACCTCACATCTACGAAAAGTCTCATATAAATCTATATTTTGTTCATCTTTTCGAGATTCTGCTAAAGCCTGAGGAAAAGGAGGTACTGGTTTATAATCAGAAAGAGGTGGAAACTTACGCTTGGGTATTTCATTGTCATTGGGAAAGTCACTGCTTGTAATGACATTCTTTTATTTTTCTTGCTTCGACAATGTAGGATCTGCCTTTCCTGGAATCTCCAGTTCTTTACCACTTCTCAAAACGATTGCACTTACATTTTCTCTTGGATTTACTACCGTTTGAGAGGGTAATTTCCCCGAACTCTGTGCCTCTAGTCGACTAATCGCAGTTGCCATCTGACCTACCTGCTTGTCCAAATTTTGGATACTGACCCTCGCCTCCTGTTGAAATTGCAAAGTATTAGTAGCAAGAGACTTAACAATATCTTCTAAAGACATACCTGAATTAGAAGTTTGGCCCGATTGTTGATAAGGCTGTTTATACTGCTGAAAACTTGGGCGATTCTGAGTCATGGGCTGATTTGCTTGTGGATTCCCATAACTAAGGTTGGGGTGATGTCTCCATCCTGGATTATACGTGTTCGAAAAGGGATCATACTTCCTTTGTGGTTGTCCAGGAAAACCACCTACTGCATTCACTTGTTCAATAGGCTCATCTTGAAGAGTTGGGCACATGTCGGTTGGGTGCCCCACTACTGAACAAATCCCACAAGCCTTCGCCGTTTGCATATTACCTATAGCCATCTGACGTACAAGAGAAGTTAGACTCGCAATCTGTTCTTCAAGGGAAGAAATATTTACCTCATTAACACGCTTAGACGGAGAATCCAGCCTAGTGCCAAATTGTTGAGAATTGGCCGCCATATTTGCAATCAAATTCTTCGCGGCCTCTGGAGTTTTATCCACCAAAGCTCCTCCACTCGCGGCATCAATCATGCTCCTATCAGTGCGTAGAAGGCCCTCATAGAAATACTGGATAAGTAGCTGCTCACTAATCTGATGATAGGGGTAGCTTGCACATAGTCTTTTGAAATGTTCCCAATATTCATGCAGGGACTCCCCACTATGCTGTCTTATACCACAAATTTCTTTACGAATGTTTGCTGCCCTTGAAGCTGGGAAATATTTCTCCAAAAACAACCTCTTCATCTCGTTCCATGTGGTAATACTTCCAGAGGGTAGATAGTAGAGCCAATCCTTAGCCAAATCCTTCAAAGAAAACGGAAAGGCCCTTAATTTAATCTGCTCGTCAGTCACCCCCGCGGGTTTCATACTCGTGCATACCACATGAAGCTCCATTAGATGCTTATGAGGATCTTCACCTGTAAGGCCATGAAAAGTGGGCAAAAGATGTATTAGGCCAGACTTTAATTCAAAAGTAACATTAGCATCTATAGTAGGAAACGTTATGCATAAAGGTTGTTGATCTAAATTAGGGGCAGCAAGCTCCTTCAAAGTTTGATTTCCAGCCATGACTTCCTCCTCTTTTGAATCAGAATCGCTAGCAAATAAGGAATCAACAACTAAATCGTTCGCTTCAGAATTCCTTCGAGCTTCATTTCTTAACATGCGTGCAGTTTTTTCTATTTCTGGATCATACTGCAAATCACCTTGATTAGTAGATCGAGTGACAATCATAAAATCAAGAAAGCGCTAATAAACCACGAGAATTAAAACAGGAAAAAGAAATCTAGAGTAATAAGAAAAATTAAAACTTTACGCAAAAACACAAAAAAATGCCTAAAAATCCTAGTAAACGATGGAATTTGGGCTCGAGAGGGTGGGGCTCGTAAGTCCAAACGACTACGAGTCTTGCTTAAAACGTCGTTTCCCTTCAAAAAAGTAAATTTTTGAGACCTAATTCTATCAAAATTTTGAAAACTGCTGAAACTGTAACAAAAAACGTTTTTTTTTTTTTTTTTTTTTTTTTTTTTTTTTTTTTTTACAGATTTTAATAACGAAATAAAAATAAAAATAAAAACACAAAAATAAACTAGAAAACGTCCCCGGCAACGGCGCCAAAATTTGGTGTGCTGTCGTAGACAACCAAAAATAAAACCTGTACTCCGAAAAATATATGTAGTAGTGTGAGTAAGGATCGTTCCCACAGAGAGTCTCTAGCCTAATTTGTGTTACGTAAACAAGGTTGGGGGGGGGGGTTGAGTATATAAAGGAAACTTAAGAAAAATTACTGAATTTAAAAATATTGAATTTAATTAAGAAGACGAACCTTGGTCTAAGTCAACATCCACCATCGGAATCTTGTAACTGATCATTGATGCAAGTATATATCGATTCAAACTTTAAATATTAACCGTTGGAATTATTTTTCTATCTCTCCTTAGTCGTAGTTAATTAGAATACACGCGACCTAATTAACCCTAACCACTAAACAACATCAGACACGCGCTAAAGGTTTAATCTAGTAGCAGCCTTAAGAATTAGAGAGATCGATGAAGCTAAACAACACAAACACACGCGGTTGCATTTAATTTAGTTGAACGTTCTTCCTAAAATCTAATAATCTCTGACGCAGCAAATTATTAAATCTTAGTTGCTTCGCAAATTAAAGGGATCAAACAATTACGGATTTGATATCTAACTTAGCAATAGATTATAACGACTAATAAACTAGTTGGCCACCCTAGCAATTAAACGAAAGAATCATATAAATAAAACAGAAGAACATTCAATACTTAAAGCATAAATTGAACAGTAAAAACTAATTAGATCTCACAGTTCTTATGATTCCGAGGCTTTAATTTCCTTCAACCAAGAATAAAAGTTTAGCCACACAGAGCCATGAAGAAATCTTGAAGGAGAAAAAGGGAGAGAAAAAGAGGTAGTACAAATCTTATGATTTCTCCCTCCTCTTTATAGTTTGTGAAGCCTACTAGATCCCATAAGATAATGGAATCCTAATCTAAATAGAATAAGAAAATATTAAAGGTGAAGTAAACTCCTAATATGACTAGAAAAGCCTAAAATAACTAGAAAAAGTCCTAATACAATTAGGATAGCTAAAATAGTTGGAATTTTTGTGCACCACATCCTCCACCATCAACTAGAAGCTTCTAGATAAATAATATTCCAGAACACTAAACAGCACAGGTACAGCAACTTCACGTCCAATTTCAGCTCTGATTAAGCCTTTATTTCTCAAAACTCAAAACATGAAAGTTGTAGATCTTCTTCTTGGCTTTCCAAAACATCTTGAATCACCTCAATCGGAGTTCGGATGAGAGAGTTATGCCCAAAAAACGTAACAGTGTCAGAGCTGTCCAGAATTGCGCGATTTAGCTTTGTTTTGCACTTAACTACTCCGTTTGCATCCTAAATCAAAATATAAAGATAATGAGTGTATTTAGGCATTAAATAGGTGTAAAATATTAAACTTTAATGGAGAGAAATATGACATTTTGCATTCTTATCAGATGGCCCATTCAAAAGGCCCAATGGGCTTACCGACAACCCATCCGTTTCAACAACGCAGCATCCTCGCAAGACGTGATATCGACGAGATGTAGGGCCTTCTAATGTCCCGCGAGTGACGTAGTCGTCCTTTTTATAGCTCACGACGTACGATCTGGACAAAAAAATAGAGCAAAAGAAAAAAAGTGGTCGAAAATTGATGAAAACGTTCGATTTTAGGCTCCAAAAATGGGCACAGTGAGCAATCTTGCTACCTCCGTCGTAGAGCTCTCGGAGAGCTTTCCAATGGTATGCTGTGCACCACGTAAGTCTTTATGGATCAAAAGTTATGAGCACCGGAGCGACGGAAACCTGGTCACAAGCCCAACGCCCTCAGTTTGCTGGCCCAACCTCTACGTGAAGCGATGTTGTCTTGCCCAAGGATCCGTGGGATTCGGTAATAGAAATTTGGTGGATAAAGTATCTTGGCAACCCTAACCAGGGCAAAATAAATTGAAAAGGGGGGTGCAACACGAGGACTTCCCAGGGGGTCACCCATCCTAGTAGTACTCTCGTCCAAGCACGCTTAACTTAGGAGTTCTGATGGGATCCGGTGCATTAGTGCTTGTATGATCGTACCCGTCATGTTGATGGCACAAATCCCTTATGTGTTGACGGTTCATAGTCCCAGCCTAGAGAGATGGCCCATTCAAAAAGCCCAATGGGCTTAACGACAACCCATCTGCTTCAACAACGCAGCATCCTCGCAAGACGTGATATTGACGCGTTGTAGGGCCTACTAATGTCCCGCGAGTAACGTTGTCATCCTTTTAATAGATAACGACATACGATCCGGGATGAAAAAACAGAGCAAAAGAAGAAAAGTGGCAGAAAACTAATTAAAATGTTCGATTTTGGGCTCCAAAAATAGGCACAGCGAGCAATCTTGCTACCACTGTCGTAGAGCTCCCGGAGAGCTATCCAACGGTATGCTGTGCGCCGCGTAAGTCCTTACGGATCAAAAGTTATGGGCACCGGAGCGACAGAGACCTGGTCACAAGCCCTACGGCCTCAGTTTGCGGGCCCAGCCTCTACGTGAAGTGAAGTTGTCTTGCCCAAGGTGCCGTGGGATTCGGTAGTAGAAATCTGGTGGATAAAGTATCTTGGCAACCCTAACCAGGGCAAAAAAAATGGAAAATGGGGGTGCAACACGAGGACTTCCCAGGGGGTCACCCATCCTAGTACTACTCTCGCCCAAGCACGTTTTACTTCGGAGTTCTGAAGGGATCTGGTGCATTAGTGCTGGTATGATCGCATCCGTCATGTTGAGGGCACAATTCCTTTATGTGTTAACTGTTCATAGTCCCAGCCTAGAGAGATGGCCAATTCAAAAGGCCCAATGGGCTTAACGACAACCCATTTGCTACAACAACGCAGCATCCTCGCAAGACGTGATTTCGACGCGTTGTAGGGTCCTCTAATGTCCCGCGAGTAAAGTTGTCGTCCTTTTAACAGCTCACGATGTACGATCCGGGACATAAACAAACCGCAAAAGAAGAAAAGTGGCCCGAAACTGATGAAACATTTCATTTTTGGGATCCAAAAAGGGCACAGCGAGCAAGCTAGCTGCCCCCGTCTTAGAGCTCCTGGAGAGCTTTGCAACGGTATGCTGTGTGCCACGTAACTCCTTACGGATCAAAAGTTATGGGCACCGGAGCGACGGATACCTGGTCACAAACCTTACGCCCTCGGTTTGCTTGCCCAACCTCCTAGTGAAGCGAAGTTGTCTTACCCAAGGTGCCGTGGGATTCGATAATAGAACTGTGGTGGATAAAGTATCTTGGCAACCCTAACCGGAGCAAAAAAATTAAAATGGGGGGTGCATCACGAGGACTTCCCAGGGGGTCACCCATCCTAGTACTACTCTTACCCAAGCACGTTTAACTTCGGAGTTCTGATGGGATCCGGTGCATTACTGCTGGTATGATCGCACCTGTCATGTTGAGGGCACAATTCCTTTATGTGTTAGCGGTTCACAGTCCCAGCCTAGAGAGTTGGCCCATTCAAAAGGTCCAATGGGCCTAACGACAACCCATCTGCTTCAACAACGCAGCATCCTCGCAAGACGTGATATTGACGCGTTGTAAGGCCCTCTAATGTCCTGCGACTAAGGTTGTCTTCCATTTAATAGCTCACGACGTACGATCCGGGATGAAAAAATAGTGCAAAAGAAGAAAAGTGGCCACCGATGAAAACGTTCGAATTTGGGCTCCAAAAAGGGCATAGTGAGCAAGCTAGCTGCCCTCGTCGTAGAGCTCTCAGAGAGCTTTGCAACGGTAAGCTGTATGCCACGTAACTCCTTACGAATCAAAAGTTATTGGCATTGGAGCGACGGAGACTTGGTCATAAGCCCTACGCCCTCGGTTTACGGGCCCAGCCTCCACGTGAAGCAAAGTTGTCTTGCCCAAGGTGTCGTGGGATTCGATAATAGAAAGGTAGTGGATAAAGTATCTTGGCAACCCTTACCGGAGCAAAAAAAATTTTAAAATGTGGGTGCAACACAAGGACTTCCCGGGGGGTCACCCATCCTAGTACTACTCTCGCCCAAGCACGTTTAACTTCGGAGTTCTGATGGGATCCGGTGCATTATTGCTAGTATGATCGCACCCGTCATGTTGAGGGCACAATTCCTTTATGTGTTAACGGTTCACAGTCCCAGCCTAGTGAGATGGCCTATTCAAAAGGCCCAATGGGCTTAACGACAACCTATCTTCTTCAACAATGCAGCATCCTCGCAAGACATGGTATTGACGCGTTGTAGGGCCTTCTAATGTCCCGCGAGTAAAGTTGTCGTCCTTTTAACAGCTCACGACGTATGATCCGGGATGAAAAAATAGTGCGAAAGAAGAAAAGTGGCCTAAAACTGATGAAAACGTTCGAATTTGGGCTCCAAAAAGGGCATAGCAAGCAAGCTAGCTGCCCCCGTCGTAGAGCTCTTGGAGAGCTTTGCAACGGTATGCTGTGCGCCGCATAACTCCTTACGGATCAAAAGTTATGGGCGCCGGAGCGACGGAGACCTGGTCACAAGCCTTACGCCCTCGGTTTGCGGGCCCAGCCTCCACGTGAAGCGAAGTTGTCTTGCCCAAGGTGTCGTGGGATTCGATAATAGAAATGTGGTGGATAAAGTATCTTGGCAACCCTAACCGGAGCAAAAAAAATTGAAAAGGGGGGTGCGTCACGACGATTTCCCAGGGGGTCACCTATCCTAGTACTACTCTCGCCCAAGCACGTTTAACTTCGGAGTTCTGATGGGATCCGGTGCATTTGTGCTGGTAAGATCGCACCCGTCATGTTGAGGGAACAATTCCTTTATGTGTTAACGGTTCACAGTCCCAGCCTAGAGAGATGGCCCATTCAAAAGGCCCAATGGGCTTAACGACAACCCATCGGCTTCAACAACGTAGCATCCTCGCAAGACGTGATATCGACGTGTTGTAGGGCCCTCTAATGTGACACGAGTAAGGTTTTCATCCTTTTAACAGCTCACTACGTACGATCCTACATAAGATCCGGGATGAAAAAATAGAGCAAAAGAGGAAAAGTCGCCTGAAACTGATGAAAACGTTCGATTTTGGGCTCCAAAAATTGCACAGCAAGCAAGCTAACGGCCCCCGTCGTAGAGCTCATGGAGAGCTTTGCAACGGTATGCTGTGCGCCGCGTAACTCCTTACGGATCAAAAGTAATGGGCATCGGAGCGACGGGGACCTGGTCACAAGCCCTATGCCCTCGCTTTGCGGGCTCAGCCTCCACGTGAAGCGAAGTTGTCTTGCCCAAGGTGTCGTGGGATTTGATAATAGAAATATGGAGGATAAAGTATCTTGGCAACCCTAACCGGAGCAAAAAAAATTGAAAAGGAGGGTGCAACACAAGGACTTCCCAGGGGGTCACCCATCCTAGTACTACTACTCTCGCCCAAGCACGCTTAACTTCAGAGTTCTGATGGGATCCGGTGCATTAATACTATGATCGCACCCGTCATGTTGAGGGCACAATTCCTTTATGTGTTAGCGGTTCACAGTCCCAGCTTAGAGATATGGCCTATTCAAAAGGCCCAATGGGCTTAACGACAACCCATCCAATTCAACAATGCGGCATCCTCGCAAGATGTGATATTGACGCGTTGTAGGGCCCTCTAATGTCCTGCGAGTAAGGTTGTCGTCCTTTTAACAGCTCACGACGTAGGATCCGGGGCGGAAAAACAAAGCAAAAGAAGAAAAGTGGCCTGAAACTGATGAAAACGTTCGATTTTGGGCTCCAAAAAGGGGACAGCGAGCAAGATAGTTGCCCCTATCGTAGAGCTCTCGGAGAGCTTTGTAACGGTATGCTTTGCGCCGCGTAACACCGTACGGATCAAAAGTTATGGGCACTAGAGCGACGGAGACCTGGTCACAAGCCCTACGCCCTGGGTTTGCTGGCCCAGCCACGACGTGAAGCAAAGTAGTCTTGCCCAAGGTGCCGTGGGATTCGATAATAGAAATGTGGTCGATAAATTATCTTGGCAACCCTAACTAGAGCAAAAAAAATTGAAAAAGGGGGTGCAACATGAGGACTTCCCAGGGAGTCACCCATCCTAGTAATACTCTCGCCCAAGCACGCTTAACTTCCGACTTCTGATGGGATCTGGTGCATTAGTACTGCTATGATCGCACCCGTCATGTTGAGGGCACAATTCCTTTATGTGTTAACGGTTCACAGTCCCTGCCTAGAGAGATGGCCTATTCAAAAGTCCCAATAGGCTTAACGACAACCCATCTGATTCAACAACGCAGCATCCTCGTAAGACGTGATATCGACGCGTTGTAGGGCCCTCTAATGTCCCACAAGCATGGTTGTCGTCCTTTTAACAGCTCACGATGTACAATCCGGGACAGAAAAACAAAGCAAAAGAAGAAAATTGGCCCGAAACTGATGAAAATGTTCAATTTTGGGCTCTAGAAAGGGCATAGTGAGAAAGCTAGATGCCCCCGTCGTAGAGCTCTCGGAGAGCCTTGCAACGATATGCTGTACGCCGCGTAACTCCTTACGAATCAAAAGTTATGGGCACCGGAGCAACGGGGACCTGGTCATAAGCCATATGCCCTTGGTTTGCGGGCCCAGCCTCCACGTGAATCGAAGTTGTCTTGCCCAAGGTGCCGTGGGATTTGATAATAGAAATATGGTGGATAAAGTATCTTGGCAACCCTAACTGGAGCAAAAAAAATTGAAAAGGGGGGTGCATCACGAGGACTTCCCAGGGGGTCACCCATTCTAGTTCTACTCTCGCCCAAGCACGTTTAACTTCGGAGTTCTGATAGGATCTGGCGTATTACTGCTGGTATGATCACACCCGTCATGTTGAGGGCACAATTCCTTTATGTGTTAACTGTTCACAGTCCCAGCCTAGAGAGTTGGCCCATTCAAAAGGCCCAATGGGCCTAACGACAGCCCATTTGCTTCAACAACGCAGCATTCTCGCAAGACGAGATATTGACACTTTGTAGGGCCCTCTAATGTCCTTCGAGTAAGGTTGTTGTCCTTTTAACAGCTCACGACGTACGATCTAGGATGAAAAAATAGTGCAAAAGAAGAAATGTGGCAGCTGATGAAAACGTTCGAATTTGGCCTCCAAAAATGGTATAGCGAGCAAACTAGCCGCCCCCGTCGTAGAGCTCTCGGAGAGCTTTTCAACGGTATGATGTGCGCCGCATAACTCCTTACGAATCAAAAGTTATGGGCATTAGAGCGACGAAGATTTGGTCATAAGCCCTACGCCCTCAGTTTGCGGGCCCAGCCTCCACGTGAAGCAAAGTTGTCTTGCCCAAGGTGTCGTGGAATTCGATAATAGAAATATGGTGGATAAAGTATCTTGGCAACCCTAACCGGAGCAAAAAAATTGAAAAAGGGGGTGCAGCACAAAGACTTCCCAGGGGGTCACCCATCCTAGTACTACTCTCGCCCAAGCACATTTAACTTCGGAGTTCTGATGGGATCCGGTGCTTTAGTGCTGGTATGATCGCACCCGTCATGTTGAGGGCACAATTCCTTTATGTGTTAACGGTTCACAGTCCCAGCCTAGAGAGATGGCCCATTCAAAAGGCCCAATGGGCTTAACGCCAACCTATCTGCTTCAACAACGCAGCATCCTCGCAAGACGTGATATCGACACATTGTAGGGCCCTCTAATGTCCCACGAGTAAGGTTGTCTTCCTTTTAACAGCTCACGCCGTACGATCCGACGCAAGAGGCGGGACGAAAAAATAGAGCAAAAGAAGAAAAGTGGCCTAAAACTAATGAAAACGTTCGAATTTGGGATCCAAAAAGGGCACAGCAAGCAAGCTAGCTGCCCCGTCATAGAGCTCTCAGAGAGCTTTGCAACGGTAAGCTGTGCGCCGCATAACTCCTTACGGATCAAAAGTTATTGGCACCGGATCGACAGAGACCTGGTCACAAGCCCTATGCCCTCGGTTTGCGGGCCCAGCCTCCATGTGAAGTGAAGTTGCCTTGCCCAAGGTGTCGTGGGATTCGATAATAGAAATGTGGTGGATAAAGTATCTTGGCAACCCTAACCGAAGCAAAAAAAAATGAAATGGGGGGTGCATCACGAGGACTTCCTAGGGGGTCACCCATCCTAGTACTACTCTCGCCCAAGCACGTTTAACTTAGGAGTTCTGATGGGATCCGGTGCTTTAGTGCTGGTAAGAACGCACCCGTCATGTTGAGGGCACAATTCCTTTATGTGTTAACGGTTCATAGTCCCAGCCTAAAGAGATGGCCCATTCAAAAGGCCCAATGGGCTTAACGACAACCCATCTGCTTCAACAACGTAGCATCCTCGCAAGACGTGATATCGACGTGTTGTAGGGCCCTCTAATGTCACACGTGTAAGGTTTTCATCCTTTTTGCAGCTCACGACGTACGATCCTACGTACGATATGGGACGAAAAATAGGGCAAAAGAGGAAAAGTGGCCTGAAACTGATGAAAACGTTCTATTTTGTACTCCAAAAAGGGCACAGCGAGCAAGCTAGCTGCCCCCATCGTAGAGCTCATGGAGAGCTTTGCAACGGTATACTGTGCGCCGCGTAACTCCTTACGGATCAAAAGTAATAGGCATCGGAGCTACGGGGACTTGGTCGAAAGCCCTATGCCCTCGCTTTGCGGGCCCAGCCTCCACATGAAGCGAAGTTGTCTTGCCCAAGGTGTAGTGGGATTCGATAATAGAAATATGGAGGATAAAGTATCTTGGCAACCCTAACCGGAGCAAAAAAAATTGAAAAGAAGGGTGCAACACGTGGACTTCCTAGGGGGTCACCCATCCTACTACTGCTACTCTCGTCCAAGCATGCTTAACTTCAGAGTTCTGATGGGATCCGGTGCATTAGTTCTGCTATGATCGGACCCGTCATGTTGAGGGCACAATTCCTTTATGTGTTAGCGGTTCACAGTCCCAACTTAGAGAGATGGCCCATTCAAAAGGCCCAATGGGCTTAACAACAACCCATCCAGTTCAACAATGCGGCATCCTAGCAAGACGTGATATCGACGCATTGTAGGGCCCTCTAATGTCCTGCGAGTAAGGTTGTTGTCCTTTAAACAGCTCACGACGTACGATCCGGGGCGAAAAAACAGAGCAAAAGAAGAAAAGTGGCCTGAAACTGATGGAAACGTTCGATTTTGGGCTCCAAAAAGGGGACAGCGGGCAGGATAGCTGACCCCGTCGTAGAGCTCTCGGAAAGCTTTGCAATGGTATTCTTTGCGCCGCGTAACTCCTTACGGATCAAAAGTTATGGGCACCGGAGCAACGGAGACCTGGTCACAAGCCCTACGCCCTTGGTTTGCTGGCTCAGCCTCCACGTGAAGCAAAGTAGTCTTGCCCAAGGTGCCGTGGGATTCGATAATAGAAATGTGGTCGATAAAGTATCTTGACAACCCTAACTGGAGCAAAAAAATTGAAAAAGGGGGTGCAACACGAGGACTTCCCAGGGGGTCACCCATCCTAGTACTACTCTTGCCCAAGCAAGCTTAACTTCAGAGTTCTGATGGGATCCGGTGCATTAGTGTTGCTATGATCGCACCCGTCATGTTGAGGGCACAATTCCTTTATGTGTTAATGGTTCACAGTCCCAGCCTAGAGAGATGGACCATTCAAAAGGCCCAATGGGCTTAACGACATCCCATCTGCTTGAACAATGCAGCATCCTCCTAAGACGTGATATCGACGCGTTGTAGGGCCCTCTAATGTCCCGCATGTAAGGTTGTCGTCCTTTTAACAGCTCACGACGTATGATCCGGGATGGAAAAACAGAGCAAAAGAAGAAAATTGGCGCGAAACTGATGAAAATGATGGATTTTGGGCTCCATAAAGGGCATAGCGAGAAAGCTAGCTGCCCCCGTCATAGAGCTCTCAGAGAGCTTTGCAACGGTAGGTTGTGCGCCGCGTAACTCCTTACGGATAAAAAGTTAAGGGCACTGGAGCGGGGGGGTCCTAGTCACAAGCCATACGCCCTCGGTTTGCGGGCCCAGCCTCCACGTGAATCGAAGTTGTCTTGCCCAAGGTGCCGTGGGATTCGATAATAGAAATGTGGTGGATAAAGAATCTGGGCAACCCTAACCGGAGCAAAAAAAATTGAAAAGGAGGGTGCAATACGAGGACTTCCCACGGGGTCACCCATCCTAGTACTACTGTCGCCCAAGCATGCTTAACTTCAGAGTTCTGATGGGATCCGGTGCATTAGTGCTGGTATGATCGCACCCGTCATGTTGAGGGCACAATTCCTTTATGTGTTAAAGGTTCACAGTCCCAGCCTAGAGAGATGGCCCATTCAGAAGGCACAATAGACTTAACGACAACCCATCCGCTTCTACGACACAGCATCCTAGCAAGATGTGATATCGACGTGTTGTAAGGCCCTCTAATGTCCCGCGAGTGAGGTTGTCGTCCTTTTAACAGCTCACGACGTACGATCCTAGACGGAAAAACATAGCAAAAGATGAAAAGTGGCCCGAAACTAATAAAAATATTCGATTTTGGGCACCAAAAAGGGCACAGCGAGCAAGCTAGCTGCGCCCGTCGTAGAGCTCTCGGAGAGCTTTGCAACGGTATGTTGTGCGCTGCGTAACGCCTTATGTATCAAAAGTTATGGGCACCGCAGCGACGGAGACATGGTCACAAGCCCTACGCCCTCAGTTTGCGGGTCCAGCCTCCACGTGAAGCGAAGTTGTCTTGCCCAAGGTGTCGTAGGATTCAATAATAGAAATGTGGTGGATAAAGTATCTTGGCAACCCTAACCGGAGCAAAAAAATTGAAAAGGAGGGTGCAACACGAGGACTTCCTAGGGGGTCAGCCATCCTAGTACTACTCTCGCCCAAGCGCTTAACTTCAGAGTTCTAATGGGATCCGGTGCATTAGTGCTACTATGATCGCACACATCAAGTTGAGGCCACAATTCCTTTATATGTTAACGGTTCACAGTCCCAGCCTAGAGAGATGGCCAATTCAGAAGGCCCAATGGGCTAAACGACAACCCATCCGCTTCGACAACGCAACATCCTTGCAAGACGTGATATCGACGCGTTGTATGGCCCTCTAATGTCCCGTGAGTAAGGTTTTCATCCTTTTAACAACTCACGACGTACGATCCGTGACGAAAAAACAGAGCAAAAGAAGAAAAATGGCCCGAAACTGATGAAAACGTTCGATTTTGGGCTCCAAAAATGGGCACAACGAGCAAGATGGCTTCCCCCATTGTAGAGCTCTCGGAGAACTTTGCAACGGTATGTTGTGCGCCGTGTAACTCCTCATGGATCAAAAGTTATGGGCACCGAAGCGACGGAGACCTGGTCACAAGCCCTACGCCCTCGGTTTGCTGGCCCAGCCTCCACGTGAATCGAAGTTGTCTTGCCCAAGGTGCCGTGGGATTCGATAATAGAAATGTAGTGGATAAAGTATCTTGGCAACCCGAACCGGAGCAAAAAAAATTGAAAAGGCGGGTGCAACATGAGGACTTCCCAGGGGGTCACCCATCCTAGTACTACTCTCGCCCAAGCAAGCTTAACTTCGGAGTTCTGATGGGATCCGATGCTTTAGTGCTGTTATGATCGCACCCGTCATGTTGATGGCTCAATTCCTTTATGTGTTAACGGTTCACAGTCCCAGCCAAGAGAGATGGCCCATTTAGTAGGCCCAATGGGCTTACCGATAACCCATCCGCTTCAACAACGCTGCATCTTCGCAAGACGTGATATCGACGCGTTGTAGGGCCCTCTAATGTCCCGAGAGTAAGCTTGTCGTCCTTTTAACAGCTCACGACGTACGATCTGGGATGGAGAAACATAGCAAAAGATGAAAAGTGGCCTGAAACTGATGAAAACGTTCGATTTTGGGCTCCAAAAGGGGTACAGAGAGCAAGCTGGCTGCTCCTATTGTAGAGCTCTCGGAGAGCTTTGTTACGGCTTGTTGTGCGCGGCGTAACTACTTACGGATCGAAAGTTATGGGCAACAGAGCGACGGAGACCTAGTAACAAGCCCTACTCCCTCGGTTTGTTGGCCCAGCCTCCACGTGAAGCGAAGTTGTCTTGCCCAAGGTGCCGTGGGATTCGATAATAGAAATGTGGTGGACAAAGTATCTTGGCAACACTAACCGAAGCAAAACAAATTGAAAAGGGGGGTGCAACACGACGACTTCCCAAGGGGTCACCCATCCTAGTACTACTCTCGTCCAAGCATGCTTAACTTCGGAGTTCTGATGCGATCCGGTTCTTTAGTGTTGGTATGATCGCACCCGTCATGTAGAGGACACAATTCCTTTATGTGTTAACGGTTCACAGTCCCAGCCTGGAGAGATGGCCCATTTAGAAGGCCCAATGGGCTTAACGACAACCTATCCACTTCAACAACGCAGCATCCTCACAAGACGTGCTATCGACGCATTGTAGGGCCCTCTAATGTCCGGCAAGTAAGGTTGTCGTCCTTTAAACAGCTCACGACGTACGATCCGGGGCGAAAAAATAGAGCAAAAGAAGAAAAGTGACCTGAAACTGTTGAAACCGTTCGATTTTGGGCTGCAAAAGGGCACAGCGAGTATGCTAGTTGCCCCTGCCGTGGAGCTCTCGGGGGGCTGTGCAACGGGAGGGTGGGCACCACGTAACTCCTTACGAATCAAAAGTTATGGGCATTAGAGCGACGAAGATTTGGTCACAAGCCCTACACCCTCGGTTTGTGGGCCCAGCCTCCATGTGAAGCGAAGTTGTCTTGCCCAAGGTGTCGTGGGATTTGATAATAGAAATGTGGTGGATAAAGTATCTTGCCAACCCTAACCGGAGCAAAAAAAATTGAAAAAGGGGGTGCAACACGAGGACTTCCCAGGGGGTCACCCATCCTAGTACTATTCTCGCCCAAGCATGCTTAACTTCGGAGTTCTGCTGGGATCCGGTGCATTAGTATTGGTACGATCGCACCCGTCATGTTGAGGGCACAATTCCTTTATGTGTTAACATTACACAGTACCAGCTTAGAGAGATGGCCCATTCAAAAGCCCCAATGGGCTTAACAACAACCCATCCGATTCAACAACGCAGCATCCTCGCAGGACGTGATATCAACGAGTTGTAGGGCCCTCTAATGTCCAGCGAGTAAGGTTGTCATCCTTTTAAAAGCTCACGACGTACAATCCGGGACCGACAAACATAGCAAAAGAAAAAAAGTACCCCGAAACTCATGCAAAGGTTCGATTTTGGGCTCCAAAATGGGCATAGCGACCAAACGAGCAGCCCCTGTCGTAGAGCTCTCGGAGAGCTTTGCAACGGTATGCTTTGTGCCGCGTAACTCCTTATGGATCAAAAGTTATAGGCACCGGAGCGACGGAGACCTGGTCACAAGCCCTACGCCCTCGGTTTGCTAGCCCAGCCTCCACGTGAAGCGATGTAGTCTTGCCCAAGGTGCCGTGGGATTCGATAATAGAAATGTGGTCGATAAAGTATCTTGGCAACCCTAACTGGAGCAAAAAAAATTGAAAAAGGGGGTGCAACACGAGGACTTCCCAGGGGGTCACCCATCCTAGTACTACTCTCACCCAAGCATGGTTAACTTCGGAGTTCTGATGGGATCCGGTGCATTAGTGCTGGTATGATCGCACCCGTCATGTTGAGGGCACAATTCCTTTATGTGTTAACAGTACACCGTCCCAGCTTAGAGAGACGGCCCATTCAAAAGGCCCAATGGGTTTAACGACAACCAATCTGCTTCAACAACGCAACATCCTCGCAAGACATGATATCGGCGCATTGTAGGGCCATCTAATGTCCTGTGAGTAAGGTTGTCGTCCTTTTAACAGCTCACGTCGTACGATCCGAGACGGAAAAACTGAGCAAATCAAGAAAAGTGGCCCAAAACTGATGAAAATGTTCGATTTTGGGCTCCAAAACGCGCATAGCAGGCAAACGAGCTGCCCCCGTCATAGAGCACTTGGAGAGCTTTGCAACAGTATGTTGTGCGCTGCGTAACTCCTTACGGATCAAAAGTTATGGGCATTGGAGCAATGAGGACCTGGTCCCAAGCCCTACGCCTTCGGTTTGCGGGCCCAGCCTCCACGTGAATCGAAGTTGTCTTGCCCAAGGTTCCGTGGGATTCGATAATTGAAACGTGGTGGATAAAGTATCTTGGCAACCCACCGGAGCAAAAAAAATTGAAAAGGAGGGTGCAACACGAGGACTTCCCAAGGGGTCACCCATCCTAGTACTACTCTCGTCCAAGCATGCTTAACTTCAGAGTTCTGATGGGAACCGGTGCATTAGTGCTGGTATGATCGCACCCGTCATGTCGAGGGCACAATTCCTTTATGTGTTAAAGGTTCTCTGTCCCAGCCGAGAAAGATGGCCCATTGAGAAGGCCCAATGGGCTTAACGATAACCCATCCACTTCAACAATACAACATCCTCGCATGACGTGATATCGACGCGTTGTTGGGCCCTCTAATGTCCCGCTAGTAAGGTAGTCGTCCTTTTAACAGCTCACGATGTACGATCCAGGACGAAAAAACATAACAAAGGAAGAAAAGTGGCCCGAAACTGATGAAAACGTTCGATTTTGGGCTCCAAAAAGGGCATAGCAAGCTAGCTGCCCCCGTCGTAGAGCTCTTAGAGAGCTTTGCAATGGTATGTTGTGCGCTATGTAACTCCTTACGGATCAAAAGTTATGGGCACCGGAGTGACGGAGACCTGGTCACAAGCCCAACGCCCTCGGTTTGCTAGCCCAGCCTCCACGTGAAGCGAAGTTGTCTTGCCCAAGGTGCCGTAGGATTCGATAATAGAAATGTGGTGGATAAAGTATCTTCACAACCCTAACCGAAGCAAAAAAAAATTGAAAAGGGGGGTTCAACACGAGGACTTCCCAGGGGGTCACCCATCCTAGTACTACTCTCGCCCAAGCACGCTTAACTTCAGAGTTCTGATGGGATCCGGTGCATTAGTGCTGGTATGATTGCACCCATCATGTTGAGGGCACAATTCCTTTATGTGTTAACGGTTCACAGTCCCAACCTAGAGAGATGGCCCATTCAGAAGGCCCAATGGGCTTCACGACAACCCATCCGCTTCAATAACGTAGCATCCTCGCAAGACGTGATATCGACGCGTTGTAGGGCCCTTTAATTTCCCGTGAGTAAGGTTGTCGCCCTTTTACCAGCTCACGACGTACGATCCCAGATGAAAAAACATTGCAAAAGAAGAAAAGTGGCCCGAAACTAATGAAAACGTTCAATTTTGGGCTCCAAAAATAGGCACAACGAGCAAGGTGGCTGCCCCCGTTGTAGAGCTCTCGTAGTGCTTTGCAACGGTATGTTGTGCGCGGCGTAACTTCTTGCGGATCAAAAGTTATGGGCAACAGAGCGACGAAGACCTGGTAACAAGCCTTATGCCCTCGGTTTGTTGGCCCAGCCTCCACGTGAACCAAAGTTGTCTTGCCCAAGGTGCTGTGGGATTCGATAATATAAATGTGGTGGATAAAGTATCTTGGCAACCCGAACCGGAGCCAAAAAAATTGAAAAGGGTGGTGCAACATAACGACTTCCTAGGGGGTCAGCCATCCAAGTACTATTCTCGCGCAAGCAGGCTTAACTTCGCAGTTCTGATGGGATCCGGTTCGTTAGTGCTGGTATGATTGCACCTGTCATGTTGAGGGCACAATTCCTTTATGTGTTAACGGTTCACAGTCCCAGCCTAGAGAGATGGCCCATTTAGAAGGCCCAATGGGCTTAACGACAACCCATCCACTTCAACAACGCAGTGTCCTTGCAAGACGTGATATCAACGCGTTATAGGGCCCTCTAATGTCCCGCGAGTAAGGTTGTCGTCCTTTTAACAGCTCACGACGAA
Organism: Ehretia macrophylla; assembly: GCA_037974665.1. Lineage (NCBI taxonomy): Eukaryota > Viridiplantae > Streptophyta > Magnoliopsida > Boraginales > Ehretiaceae > Ehretia > Ehretia macrophylla. Next base: position 3,779,488 of record CM075773.1, read on the forward strand.
CTATCCGAGTCGGAAAAACATAGCAAAAGAAGAAAAGTGGCCCGAAACTGAATAAAATGTTCAATTTTGGGCTCCAAAAAGGTTACAGCGAGCAAGCTAGCTGCACCCGTCGTAGAGCTCTCGGAGAGCTTTGCAATGGTATGTTGTGCGCCGCGTAACTCCTTACGGATCAAAAGTTATGGGCACCGGAGCGACAGAGACCTGGTCACAAGCCCTACGCCCTCGGTTTGCTAGCCCAGCCTCCACGTTAAGCGACATTGCTTTGCCCAAGGTGCCGTGGGATTCGATAATAGAAATGTGGTGGATAAAGTATCTTGGCAACCCTAACCGGGGCAAAAAAAATTGAAAAAAGGGGTGCAATAAGAGGACTTCCTAGGGGGTCACCCATCTTAGTACTACTCTTGCCCAAGCACGCTTAACTTCGGAGTTCTGATGGGATCCAGCGCAATAGTACTGGTATGATCGCACCCGTCATGTTGAGGGCACAATTCCTTTATGTGTTAACAGTACACAGTCCCAGCTTAGAGAGATGGCCCATTCAAAAGGCCCAATGGGCTTAATGACAACCCATCCGCTTCAACAATGCAGCATCCTGGAAAGACGTGATATCGAAGCATTGTAGGGCCCTCTAATGTCCCGCGAGTAAGGTTGTCGTCCTTTTAACAGCTCATGACATACGATCCGGAATGAAAAAACATAGCAAAAGAAGAAAAGTGGCCCGAAACTGATGAAAACGTTCAATTTTGGGCTCCAAAAAGGGCACAGCGAGCAGGATAACTGCCCTCGTTGTGGAGCTCTCGGAGAGCTTTGCAACAGTATACTTTGCGCCGCGTAACTCCTTACGGATTAAAAGTTAAGGGCATCGGAGCGACGGAGACCTGGTCACAAGCCCTACGCCCTCGGTTTGCTGGCCCAACCTCCACGTGAAGTGAAGTAGTCTTGCCCAAGGTGCCGTGGGATTCGATAATAGAAATGTGGTTGATAAAGTAACTTGGCAACCCTAACTAGAGCAAAAAAAATTGAAAAAGTGGTTGCAACACGAGGACTTCCCAGGGGGTCACCCATCCTAGTACTACTCTTGCCCAACCATGCTTAACTTCAGAGTTTTGATGGGATCCAGTGCATTAGTGCTGGTATAATTGCACCCGTCATGTTGAGGGCACAATTCCATTATGTGTTAACCATTCACAGTCCCAGCCTAGAGAGATGGCCCATTCAAAAGGCCCAATGGGCTTAATGACAACCCATCGGCTTCAACAACGCAGCATCCTCGCAAGACGTGATATCAACGTGTTGTAGGGCCCTTTAATGTCCCGCGAGTAAGGTTCTCATCCTTTTAATAGCTCACAACGTACGATTCGAGATGAAAAAACATAGCAAAATAAGAAAAGTGGCCCGAAACTGGTAAAAACGTTCAATTTTGGGCACCAAAAAGGGCACATCGAGCAAGATAGCTGCCCCTATCGTAGAGCCCTCCGAGAGCTTTGCAACGGTATGATGTGCGCCGCGTAACTCCTTAGGGATCAAAATTTATGGGCACCGGAGCGACGGAGACCTAGTCACAAGCCCTACGCCCTCGGTTTGCGGGCCCAGCCTCCACGTGAAGCGAAGTTGTCTTGCCCAAGGTGTCGTGGGATTTGATAATAGAAATGTGGTGGATAAAGTATCTTGGCAACCCTAACCGGAGCAAAAAAAATTGAAAAAAGGGCTGCAACACGAGGACTTCCAAGGGGGTCACCCATCCTAGTGCTACTCTCGCCCAAGAAAGCTTAACTTCGGAGTTCTGATGGGATCCGGTGCATTAGTGCTCGTATGATCGCACCCGTCATGTTGAGGGCACAATTCCTTTATGTGTTAACAGTACCCAGTCCCAGCTTAGAGAGATGGCCCATTCAAAAGTCCCAATGGTCGTAACGACAACCCATCGGCTTCAATAACGTAGCATTCTCGCAAGTCGTGATATCGACGCGTTATAGGGCCCTCTAATATCCGGCGAGTAAGGTTGTCGTCCTTTTAATAGCTCACGACGTACGATCCGGGACGAAAAAACATAACAAAAGCAGAAAAGTGGCCTGAAATTGATGAAAACGTTCGACTTTGAGCCTAAAAAAGGGTACAGCGAGCAGCATAGCTGCCCCCGTCGTAGAGCTCTCGAAGAGCTTTGCAACGGTATGCTTTTCGCCGCGTAACTCCTTACAGATCAAAAGTTATGGGCACCGTAGCGACGGAGACCTGGTCACAAGCCCTACGCCCTCGGTCTTCTGGCCCAGCTTTCACGTGAAGCGAAGTAGTCTTGCCCAAGGTGCCGTGGGATTCGATAATAGAAATGTGGTGGATAAAGTATCTTGGCAACCCTAACCGGAGCAAAAAAAATTGAAAAGGAGTGGTGCAACACGAGGACTTCCCAGGGGGTCACCCATCCTAGTACTACTCTCGCCCAAGCACGCTTAACTTCGGAGTTTTGATGGGATCCGGTGCATTAGTGCTGGTATGATCGCACCCGTCATGTTGAGGACACAATTCCTTTATGTGTTAACAGTACACAGTCCTAGCTTAGAGAGATGGCCCATTCAAAAGGCCCAATGGGCTTAACGATAACCCATTCGCTTCAATAGCGCAGCATCCTCGCAAGTCGTGATATCGACTCGTTGTAGGGCCCTCTAATGTCCCGCGAGTAAGGTTGTCGTTCTTTTAACAGCTCACGACGTACGATACAGGACGGAAAAACATAGCAAAAGAAGAAAGGTGGCCCGAAACTGATGAAAAAGTTCAATTTTAGGCTCCAAAAAGGGCACAGCGAGCAAGCTTGCTACCCACGTCGTAGAACTCTCGGAGAGCTTTGCAACGGTATGCTGTGCGCCGCGTAACTCCTTATGGATCAAAAGTTATTATCACCGGAGCGACGGAGACCTGGTCACAAGCCCTACGTCCTCGGTTTGCTGGCCCAGCCTCCACGTGAAGAGAATTTGTGTTGCCCAAGGTGCCGTGGGATTCGATAATAGAAATGTGGTGGAGAAAGTATCTTGGCAACCCTAACTAGAGCAAAAGAAATTGAAAATGAGGGTGCAACACGAGGACTTCCCAGGGGGTTACCCATCCTAGTACTACTCTCACCCAAGCACGCTTAACTTCATAGTTCTGATGAGATCCGGTGCATTTGTGCTGGTATGATCGCACCCGTCATGTTGATGGCACAATTCCTTTATGTGTTAACGGTTCACAGTCCCAGCCTAGGGAGATGGCCCATTCACAAGGCCCAATGGGATTAACGACAACCCATCCACTTCAACAACGCAGCATCCCCACAAGATGTTATATCGACGCGTTGTAGGGCCCTCTATTGTCCCGCGAGTAAGGTTGTCATCCTTTCAACAGCTCACGACGCACGATCCGGGACGAAAAAATAGAGCAAATGAAGAAAAGTGGCCCGAAACTGATGAAAATGTTCGATTTTGGGCTCCAAAAAGGGCACATTGAGAAAGCTAGTTGCCCCCGTCATAGAGCTCTCGGAGAGCTTTGCAACGGTATGCTGTGCACCGCATAACTCCTTACGAATCAAAAGTTATTATCACCGGAGCGACGGAGACCTGGTCACAAGCCCTACGCCCTCGGTTTGCGGGCGCAGCCTCCACGTGAAGTGAATTTGTCTTGCCCAAGGTGCCGTGGGATTCGATAATGGAAATATGGTGGATAAAGTATCTTGGCAACTCTAACCGGAGCAAAAAAAATTGAAAATGAGGGTGCACCACGTGGACTTCTCAAGGGGTCACCCATCCTAGTACCACTCTCGCCCAAGCACGCTTAACTTCAAAGTTCTGATGGAATCCGGTGCATTAGTGCTGGTATGATCGCACCCGTCATGTTGATGGCACAATTCCTTTATGTGTTAACGGTTCATAGTCCCAGCCTAGGGAGATGGCCCATTCATAAGGTCCAATGGTATTAACGACAACCCATCCGTTTCAACAACGCAGTGTCCTCACAAGACGTTATATCGACACGTTGTAGGGCCCTCTCATGTCTCGCGAGTAAGGTTGTCGTCCTTTTAATAGCTCACGACGTACGATCCGGGATGAAAAACATAGCAAAAGAAGAAAAGTGACCCGAAATTGATGAAAACGTTCGATTTAGGGCTCCAAAAAGGGCACATCGAGCAAGATAGCTGCCCCCGTTGTAGAGCTCTCGCAGAGCTTTGCAACTGTATCGTGTATTCCGTGTAACTCCTGACAGATCAAAAGTTATGGGCACCGGAGAGACGGAGACCTGGTCACAAGCCCTACGCCCTCGGTTTGCTGGCCCAGCCTCCACTAGAAGCGAAGTTGTCTTGCCCAAGGTGCCGTGGGATTCGATAATAGAAATGTGGTGGATAAAGTATCTTGGAAACCCTAACCGGAGCAAAAAAAAATTGAAAAGGAGGGTGCAACACGAGGACTTCCAAGGGGGTCACCCGTCGTAGTACTACTCTTGCCCAAGCACGCTTAACTTCAGAGTTCTGATGGGATCCGGTGCATTAGTGCTGGTATGATCGCACATGTCATGTTGAAGGCATAATTCCTTTATGTGTTAACGGTTCACAGTCCCAGCCTAGAGAGATGGCACATTCAGAAGGCCCAATGGGCTTAACGACAATCCAACCGCTTCAACAACGCAGCTTCCTCGCAAGACGTGATATCGACGCATTGTAGGGCCCTCTAATGTCCCGCGAGTAAGGTTGTCGTCCTTTTAACAGCTCACGACGTACAATCCGGGACTTAAAAAAAGAGCAAAAGAAGAAAAGTACCCCGAAATTGATGAAAACGTTCAATTTTGGGCTCCAAAAAGGGGCAGAGCGAGCAAGTTGGATGTGTCCGTCGTAGAGCACTCAGAGAGCTTTGCAATGGTATGATGTGCGCCTCGTAACTCCTTACGGATCAAAAGTTATCGGCACCGGAGCAACGGAGACCTGGTCACAAGCCCTACGCCCTCGGTTTGCTAGCCCAGCCTCCACTAGAAGCGAAGTTGTCTTGCCCAAGGTGCCGTGGGATTCGATAATAGAAATGTGGTGGATAAAGTATCTTGGCAACCATAACCGGAGCAAAAAAAATTGAAAAGGAGGGTGCACCACGAGGACTTCCCATGGGGTCACCCATCCTAGTACTACTCTCGCCCGAGGATGCTTAACTTCAGAGTTCTGATGGGATCCTGTGCATTAGCGCTGGTATGATCGCAAACGTCAAGTTGAGGGCACAATTCCTTTATGTGTTAACGGTTCACTGTCCCAACCTAGAGAGATATCCCATTCAGAAGGCCCAATGGGCTTAACGACAACCCATCCGCTTCAACAACGTAGCATCATCGCAAGACGTGATATCGACACATTGTAGGGCCCTCTAATGTCCCACAAGTAAGGTTGTCATCCTTCTAACAGCTCACAACGTACGATTCGGGACGGAAAAACAGAGCAAAAGAAGAAAAGTGCCCAGAAATTGATGAAAACGTTCGATTTTGGTCTCCAAAAATAGGCATAGCGAGCAAGCTGGCTGCCCCCGTTGTAGAGCTCATGGAGATCTTTCCAACGGTATGCTGTGCACCACGTAACTCCTTACGGATCAAAAGTTATGTGCACCGGAGCGACGGGGACCTGGTCACAAGTCCTATGCCCTCGGTTTGCTATCCCAGCCTCCACGTGAAGCGAAGTTGTCATGCCCAAGGTGCCGTGGGATTCGATAATAGAAATGTGGTGGATAAAGCATCTTGGCAACCCTAACTGGAGCAAAAAAATTTGAAAAGGGGTGTGCAACACGAGGACTTCCCCAGGGGTCATCCATCCTAGTCCTACTCTCGCCCAAGCACGTTTAACTTCGGAGTTCTGATGGGATCCGGTGCATTAGTGCCGTTATGATCGCACCTGTCATGTTGAGGGCACAATTCCTTTATGTGTTAACGGTTCACAGTCCCAGCCAAGAGAGATGGCCCATTCAGAAGGCCCAATGGGCTTAACGACAACCCATCCGCTTCAACATCGCAGCATCCTCGTAAGACGTAATATCGACACGTTGTAGGCCCCTCTAATGTCCCGCGAGTATGGTTGTTGCCCTTTTAACGGCTCACGACGTACGAGCCGGGATAGAAAAACATAGCGAAAGTAGAAAAATCTCCCGAAACTGATAAAAACGTTCGATTTTGGGCTCCAAAAAGGGCACAGCAAGCAAGCTAGCTGCCCCCATCTTAGAGCTCTCGGAGAGCTTTGCAACGGTATGTTGTGCGCCGCGTAACTCCTTACGCATCAAAAGTTTTGTGCACCGGAGCGACGGAGACCTAGTCACAAGCCCTACGCCCTCGGTTTGCGGGCCCAGCCTCCACGTGAAGCGAAGTTGTCTTGCACAAGGTGCCGTAGGATTCGATAATAGAAATATGGTGGATAAAGTATCTTGGCAACGCTAACCAGAGCAAAAAAAATTGAAAAGGAGGGTGCAACACGAGGACTTCCCAGGGGGTCACCCATCCTAGTACTACTCTCGCCCAAGCACACTTAACTTCCGAGTTCTGATGGGATCCAGTGCATTAGTACTGGTATGATCGCACCCGTCTTGTTGAGGGCACAATTCATTTATGTGTTAACAGTTCACAGTCCCAGCCTAGAGAGATGGCCCATTCAAAAGGCCCAATGGGCTTAACGATAACCCATCTGCTTCAACAACGCAGCTTCCTCGCAAGACGTGATATCGACGCATTGTAGGGCCTTCTAATGTCCCGCGAGTAAGGTTGTCGTCCTTTTAACATCTCACGACGTACGATCCAGGACTGAAAAATAGAGCCAAAGTAGAATAGTGGCCCGAAACTAATGAAAATGTTCAATTTTGGGCTCCAAAAAGGGCACAGCGAGCAAATTGGCTACCCCCATTGTAGGGCCCTCTAATGTCCCGCGAGTAAGGTTGTCGTCCTTTTAACAGCTCACGACGTACGATCTGGGATGAAAAAATAGAGCAAAAGAAGAAAAGTGGCCTAAAACTGATGAAAAAGTTCGATTTTGGGCTCAAAAAAAGGCACAACGAGCAAATTGGCTACCCCCGTTGTAGAGCTCTCAGAGAGCTTTGCAACAGCATGTTGTGCGCCGCGCAACTCCTTACGGATCAAAAGTTATGGGCAACGGAGAAACAGAGACTTGGTCACATGCCCTACGCCCTCGGTTTGCGGCCCCAACCTCTAGTGAAATGAAGTTGTCTTGCCCAATGTTCCGTGGGATTCGGTAATAGAAATTTGGTGGATAAAGTATCTTGGCAACCCTAACCAGGGCAAAAAAAATTGAAAAGGGGGTACAACACGAGGACTTCCCAGGGGGTCACCCATCCTAGTACTACTCTCGCATAAGCACTCTTAACATCGGAGTTTTGATGGGATCCGATGCATTAGTGCTGGTATGATCGCACCCGTCATGTAGAGGGCACAATTCCTTTATTGGTTAACGGTTCACAGCCTCATCCTACAGAGATGGCCCATTCAAAAGGCCCAATGGGCTTAACGACAACCCATCCGCTTCAAGAATGTAGCATCTACACAAGACATGATATCGACGCATTGTAGGGCCCTCTAATGTCCCGCAAGTGAGGTTGTCGTCCTTTTTACAGCTCACGACGTACGATCCGGGATGAAAAAAGAGCAAAAGAAGAAAAGTGGCCTGAAACTGATGAAAAAGTTTGATTTTGGGCTCAAAAAAAGGCACAACGAGCAAATTGGTTGCCCCCATCATAGAGCTCTGAAAGAGCTTTGCAACGGTATGCTGTCTGCCGCGTAACTCCTAACGGATCAAAAGTTATGGGCACCCGAGCGATAGAGACCTGGTCACAAGCCTTACGCCCTCGGTTTGTGGGCCCAGCCTCTACGTAAAGCGATGTTGTCTTGCCCAATGTTCCGTGTGATTTGGTAATATAAATTTGGTGGATAAAGTATCTTGGCAACCCTAACCAGGGCAAAAAAAATTGAAAAGGGGGTGCAACACGAGGACTTCCTAGGGGGTCACCCATCCTAGTCCTACTCTCGCCCAAGCACGCTTAACTTCGGAGTTCTAATGGGATTCGGTGCATTAGTGCTGGTATCATCGCACCCGTCATGTAAAGGGCACAATTCCTTTATTTGTTAACAGTTCACAGTCCCAGCCTAGAGAGATAGCCCATTCAAAAGGCCCAATGGGCTTAACGACAACCCATCTGCTTCAAGAACGCAGCATCCTCGCAAGACGTGATATCGACGCATTGTAGAGCCCTCTAATGTCTCGCGAGTGAGGTTGTCATCCTTTTAACAGCTCATGACGTACGATCCGGGATGAAAAAACAAAGCAAAAGAAGAGAAGTGGCTTGAAACTAATGAAAATGTTCGATTTTGGGTACCAAAAATGGGTACAGCCTGCAAACTCATTGCCCCCGTCGTAGAGCTCTCAAAGAGCTTTGTAACGGTATGTTGTGCGCCGCGTAACTCCTTACAGATCAAAAGTTATGGGCACCGGAGCGATGGAGACCTAGTCACAAGCCCTACACCCTCGGTTTGTGGGCAGAGCCTCTACGTGAAGCGAAGTTGTCTTGCCTATTGTTCCGTGGGATTCGGTAATAGAAATTTGGTGGATAAAGTATCTTGGCAACCCTAACCAGGGCAAAAAAAATTGAAAAGGGGGTTGCAACATGAGGACATCCTTGGGGTCACCCATCCTACTACTACTCTCGCCCAAGCACGCTTAACTTCAGAGTTCTGATGGGATTCGGTGCATTAGTGCTGGTATGATCGCACCCGTCATGTAGAGGGCACAATTCCTTTATTTGTTAACGGTTCACAGTCCCAGCCTGGAGAGATGGCCCTTTCAAATGGCCCAATGGGCTTAACGACAACCCATCCACTTCAACAACGCAGCATCCTCGCAAGACGTGATATCAACGCGTTGTAGGGCCCTCTAATGTCCCGCGAGTAAGGTTTTGGTCCTTTTAACAGCTCCCGACGTACGATCCAAGATGAAAAAACAAAGCAATAGAAGAAAAGTTACTTGAAATTAATGAAAACATTCGATTTTGGGCACCAAAAATGGGTACAGCGAGCAAGTTGGCTACGCCCGTCATAGAGCTCTCAGAGAGCTCTCCGACGGTATGTTGTGCGCCACGTAACTTCTTACAGCTCAAAAGTCATGTGCACCAGAGCGATGGAAACCTGGTCACAAGGCCTACGCCCTCGGTTTGTGGGCCCAGCCTCTACGTGAAGCGAAGTTGTCTTGCCCAATGTTCTGTGCGATTCGGTAATAGAAATTTGGTGGAAAAGTATATTGGTAAACCTAACCAAGGCAAAAAAAATTGAAAAGGGGGTGCAACACAAGGACTTCCCAAGGGGTCACCCATCCTAGTACTACTCTCGCCCATAAACGCTTGACTTTGTAGTTCTGAGGGGATCCGGTACATTAGTGCTGGTATGATCGCACCCGACATGTTGAGGGCACAATTCCTTTATTTGTTAACGATTCGCAGTCCCAACCTAGAGAGATGGCCAATTCAAAAGGCCCAATGGGCTTAAAGACAACCCATCCACTTCAACAACGTAGCATCCTCGCAAGACGTGATATCTACGCATTGTAGGGCCCTCTAATGTCCGGCGAGTAAGGTTTTCATCCTTTTAACAGCTCACGACGTACGATTCGGGATGAAAAAACAGAGCAAAAGAAGAAAAGTCGCCTAAAACTGATGAAAACGTTCGATTTGAGCTCTAAAAATAGGCAGAGCAAGAAAGCTTGCTGTCCCCATCGTAGAGCTCTCAAAGAGCTTTACAACGGTATGCTGTGTGTCGCGTAACTCCTTACGAATCAAAAGTTATGGGCATCGGAGCAACGGAGACCTGGTCACAAGCCCTATGCCCTCACTTTGCGGGCCCAGCCTCAACGTGAAGCGAAGTTGTCTTGCCCAATTTTCCTTGGGATTCGGTAATAGAAATTTGGTTGATAAAGTATCTTGGCAACCCTAACCAGGGCAAAAAAATTTGAAAAGGGGGTGCAACATGTGGACTTCTTAGAGGGTCACCCATCCTAGTACTACTCTTGCCCCAGCACGCTTAACTTCGGAGTTCTTATGGGATCCGGTGCATTAGTGCTGGTATGATCGTACATGTCTTGTTGAGGGCACTATTGCTTTATTTGTTAACGGTTCACAGTCCTAACCTAGAGAGATGGCCCATTCAAAAGGCCCAATGGGCTTAAAGACAACCCATCCACTTCAACAACGCAGCATCCTCGTAAGACGTGATATCAACGAGTTGTAGGGCCCTCTATTGTCCGACGAGTAAGGTTGTCGTACTTTTAACAGCTCACGACGTACGATCCGGGGCGAAAAAACAAAGGGAAAGAAGAAAAATGGCCAAAAAATGATGAAAACGTTCTATTTTGGGCACCAAAAATGGGTACAGCAAGCAAGCTTGCTACCCCCGTGGTAGAGCTCTCACAGAGCTTTGCAACGGTATGCTGTGCGCCGCGTAACTCCTTATGGATCAAAAGTTATGGGCACCGGAGCGACAGAGACCTGATCACAAGCCCTACGCCCTCGGTTTGTGGGCCCAGCCTCTACATGAAGCGAAGTTGTCTTGCCCAATGTTCTGTGGGATTCAGTAATAGAAATTTGGTGGATAAAGTATCTTGGCAACCCTAACCAGGGCAAAAAACATTGAAAAGGGGGTTCAACACGAGGACTTCCCAGGGGTTACCCATTCTTGTACTACTCTCGCCCAAGCAGGCTTAACTTCGGAGTTCTGATGGGATTTAGTGCATTAGTGCTGGTATGATCGCACCCGTCATGTAGAGGGCACAATTTCTTTATTTGTTGACCGTTCACAGTCCCAGCAAAGAGAGATGGCCCTTTCAAAAGGCCCAATAGGCTTAACGACAACCCATCTGCTTCAACAACGCAGCAACCATGCAAGACGTGATATCGACGAGTTGTAGGGCCCTCTAATGTCCCGCGAGTAGGGTTGTCTTCCTTTTAACAGCTCACGACGTACGATCCGGGACCAAAAAATAGAGCAAAAGAAGAAAAGTGGCATGAAACTGATGAAAACGTTCGATTTCGGGCACCAAAAATGGCTACAACGAGCAAGCTGGCTGTCCCCGTCATAGAGCTCTTAGAGAGCTTTGGAACGGTGTGTTGTGTGCCACGTAACTCCTTACGGATCAAAAGTTATGGGCACCGGAGCGACGGAGACCTTGTCACAAGGCCTACGCCCTCGGTTTGTGGGCCCAGCCTCTACGTGAAGCGAAGTTGTCTTGCCAAATGTTCTATGGGATTCGGTAATAGAAATTTGGTTGATAAAGTATCTTGGCAACCCTAACCAGGGCAAAAAAAATTGAAAAGGGGGTGCAACACGAGGACTTCCCAGGGGGTCACCCATCCTAGTACTAATCTCACCCAGGCACGTTTAACTTCGGAGTTCTGATGGGATCCGGTGCATTAGTGCTGGTATAATCGCACCCATCATGTTGAGGGCACAATTCCTTTATTTGTTAACGGTTCACAGTCCTAGCCTAGAGAGATGGCCCATTCAAAAGGCTCAATGGGCTTAACGACAACCCATCCGCTTCAACAACGTAGCATCCTCGCAAGACGTGATATCTACGCATTTTAGGGCCCTCTAATGTCCCGCGAGTAAGGTTGTCATCCTTTTAACAGCTCACGACGTACGATTCGGGACAAAAAAAAAGAGCAAAAGTTGAAAAGTGGCCGGAAACTGATGAAAACGTTCGATTTTGAGGTCAAAAAGTAGGCACAACAAGCAAGCTGGGTGCCCCCATCGTAGAGCTCTCAAAGAGCTTTACAACGGTATGCTGTGCACCGTGTAACTTCTTACGGATCAAAAGTTATGGGCATTGGAGCAACGGAGACCTGGTCACAAGCCCTACGCCCTCGGTTTGTGGGCCCAGCGTCTACGTGAAGCGAAGTTGTCTTGCCCAATGTTTCGTGGGATTCGGTAATAGAAATTTGGTGGATAAAGTATCTTGGCAACCCTAACCAGGGCAAAAAAAATTGAAAAGGGGGTGCAACACGAGGACTTCCCAGGGGGTCACCCATCCTAGTACTACTCTCACCCAGGCATGCTTAACTTCAGAGTTCTGATGGGATCTGGTGCATTAGTACTGGTATGATCGCACCCGTCATGTTGAGGGCACAATTGCTTTATATGTTAATGGTTCACAGTCCCAACCTAGAGAGATGGCCCATTCAAAAGGCCCAATGGGCTTAACGACAACCCATCCACTTCAACAAAGCAGCATCCTAGCAAGACGTGATATCGACGAATTGTAGGGCCCTCTAATGTCCCACGAGTAAGGTTGTCGTTCTTTTAACAGCTCACGACATACGGTCCGGGATGAAAAAACAGAGCAAAAGAAGAAAAGTGGCCTGAAACTAATGAAAACGTTCTATTTTGGGCACCAAAAATGGTTACAGCAAGCAAGCTAGCTGCCCTCATCGTGGAGCTCTCAGAGAGCTTTGCAACGGTACGCTGTGCGTCGCGTAACTCCTTACGGATCAAAAGTTATGGGCACCAGAACGACAGAGACCTGGTCACAAGCCCTACGCCCTCGGTTTGTGGGCCCAGCCTCTACGTGATGCGAAGTTGTCTTGTCCAATGTTCCGTGGGATTCGGTAATAGAAATTTGGTGGATAAAGTATCTTGGCAACCCTAACTAGGGCAAAAAAAATTGAAAAGGGGGTACAACACGGGGACTTCCTGTCACGCCCCAACCGGGCCTATAAAGGTTAGACTAGGGTGTGATCTAAACATTCAAGTCACGTCTCGTACTTAACCATTCATGAAGATTTAACACTTAACGTTTGGCCTAAACTCCAAAATTTTTCGGTAAACCGGCAGTATAACAACTGTAATTGGGCTCTTTGGTTTGGACTAATTCTCTAAACGCCTCAATTATTCCAATCATTAATCCAATTCCATTAAGGACCCCTATTTGTCACCAACCGATTTGCCTACTAGTTTATCTTGAAAGTCTCGTTTGGTTAATAAGCCTAACATGATAACTATGTCCCGTTTATTTGTCAATTTCCTACCATGAAAGTACCTATTATCCTTTAGTTTGCAAATGAGTACCTAAGTGAAATTAGATAGAATTAACTTAGTTGATTGTTCATCTAGTGGTTTGACTGCCTACGATAACTACTAATTAAGAAAACGAAAGCAAACAACCAAATAAAAGTTCGTCCGGTTATAGATAGTACAATCCCATAATTAGACCCAAATTACAACGGGGTCATTTACATCATTAAACAACGAGCAACATAAAAGAAATAGTCTTCAAGTGGCATAGTTCACAAATAGCCATAATGATGCAAAGCACACAAGATAGGCAATCACTCCAAGGAATCATTGTTAGGCACATCGTCCTTGGGTACCTGTTCTTGATTTTCTTCACCTGAGATGATAAAAGAGCGTGAGTCCTTATGAACTCAGCGAGGGGGAACGAGAAATACGTTTTGAAACTCATTTTCCGGTTCAATTTATGAAAACTCTTTTTGAGAACATGTCACGTATTACAAATAATAAGGTACGCAATTATAAGAAACAAATCGAGTAACGGATACAAAGTAAGGGAACAGAAATGCTAGTCTTTCCTCCCCGAGGTTCTCTAGGAACCAAGCGAGAGTACTTATACACATAGTAAAAAGGATACGGTGAGCATTTGCTCTCAATATCAATTTTGATTCATTTGGTGCGGCCGACTTCAATAATCCACTTATCGCTCCCAATTGGGTGTACTCCGGATGTACCCCGAAACCTACGACCCAACTCTCCGAGGGTGAAATGCCAAGCGAGAGAGGGAATTGGACCATGGTAGTCACGGTAACACCGGCAAGCCCGATGCCGCCCGGCGTGCGTGAAACACTACCATGCCACACTGAAGGTTGCAACCTTGTATACAATGCCCATTTATGTCATTTAACATTTCACATTAGGAGGTCAACAAAGTAGGTTGCCTCCGAGCAAGTATATGATCACATTTTGACATATTGGCATATAAGGCATTGTAAGAACATATAATCATTTCATATATCCATTTGAAAGCAATTAAACTTTAACGGGCAGCCAAGTAATCATGTTCAAATAAACCATTGAATATCTTTTAACAATTCACATTAGGAGAACAACAAAGTAGGTTGCCTCCGAGCAATTTCAAGATCACATATTGCCAAGTAAACGAACGAGGCATGCTTGACATGAAATTTTACTTTGTAGAACACATAGAGTCATATGAACATTAAACGGGCAGCCATGTAACACATGCAAGTCAAGCCATATAACTCATTTCAAAGTTCACATAATCAAGTGATACGAATATTCAACATGCAACAACATTTACGTGGGTTCGGTTGCAAGAAAAGCTTATATGACAACAAGCAACGGTCAAAATCACATTTGAAGTTATAAAAAATTTACGGGCAGCCCACTAAGCATATAATTTCCACACAATAACCAAGAATCAACACTTAGCAAAACTACCTAGTCATTAGGGTTTCCATTTCATGCTTAATCGTGTGATTAAAACCCTAAGTCAACTCAAAATCATTCTCAAGTCATGCATCATTCCATTCAAGCATACTCAAGTACTCAAAACAGTCCACATAACATCCCAACACCACATTTCCACACAATTAGAACCACAAAAGGGGTTACAACAATTTTCCAAGCATGTAGCTAAATGAAACCTTTACTGCAATAGGCTGTTTTCCCACAATCAATAGGATAATCAAAAAATCTCCAAATTCAGTGAATAAGATGTCAAATTAAATCTTAAGAAGTTAACTAAAATCAGAAACAACCCTTGCATCAATTGGAGTTCAGAATCATTAGTTATGGCCGAAACAGTGAGGTAGCACAAAACTGTCCAGATTTGCACACTTTTCAGAAATTGACGTTTTTGAGGTCCTTAGGGTCAGTTTTAGCTTTGGTCCATTTCTGACAAAATTGTCCAGAACTGAAAAATATAGCAGTACACAATATTTCATTCATTTTGGACAACATTTACTAAGTCAAATATGGTTCGTTCCACAAGGTCAGTGCATCTGCCAAAACCTGCTTCATTTCTCCAGATTTCCAGATTTGGTCACATTTTAAAGATTTGCCATTTTGAGGACCTTAGAGTCAAAATTAGCTTCGGCCTATTTCTGGGAAAAATGTCCAAAACTGTCCAAACTAGTCACCTACCAATTTTAAATCATTTTAAACATCATTTTCTTAGCTAAACTTACCTCGAACAGACTGGTCAGAGAGCTGTCATCCATTTCGACTTCACCTAGCATCATTTTCAAGCCAAGATCTTGCCATGCATGGTTGTTTAAGATTATGAACGACCATATAGCTTAAGTACAGAAGCAAATACACACATTTATGAGCATGCATGTGAAATTTTGAAGAGTTTTCAAATGTTTTAACCCTCACCTTTGCAATCAACCCAAAAAAATGCTCAAAACCTTGTTGAAGCTCAAATCTCTTCTTCTTGCTTGCTTAGCCGAGATTCCAACTAGCTTTTCTCTATTTTTCCTAGCTTAGTGATCAATATCTTAGCACATGCATGAGGTTAGAACAAGAAGAAAAGAAATGGAAGCTTAAAAACTCACCAAGGCCGAAAATGGTGACTCAAAATGCTTGCATGTGTGTTTCTTGCATCCTAACTTGCTTGGGGGAGTTTCTTTGCTTGTGGTATGTCTTGGTGGACCATAGGATGATGAAGATGATCTAAGAGGTGGAGAGAACTCAGCCAAAACCGAAATGGAGAGAGAGAGTGAGAGGGAGAGAGAGAAAATGTGAGGAAAGTGAGAGAAATGAGAGAAAAATGAGGCTTTTGCAATTTTTTGAGCATGTGGTCAGCCTTGGGCATACAAATTCAGACTTTTTTTGTCTTCAAGATGGAATTTTGAAATGTTAGCATGGGCATAGGTGGTTTGGTCGAAAATGGTGTGAGAATTGAGGTGGTTTGAGCAATTTTTTATGCATTTGTGTCATAGTTTGTCTAAGCATGCATAGTTAATTGTATAATTGTTCAAACCTTGTGCAAAAACCATGGTATGGTAGGCCAAAGCATGTGCCAAATCTGAATTTTTGTCATGTTTTGGATGTTATTTAATTGTGTATTGAAAGTGCAAAAAGAATAAAGAATAAGGAATAAAGAATGTCTAGCTTTTTGTGTTATTTTGTCTTCTAGTGAGTTAAATTAGGATTATAATATTGATAGTGGATTTTGTAGGATTGTTTAATAGTCTAGTGCTCCGTGTAAGATGCTCTCTTGATTAGCGTGAAAGCACGCTTTCCTAGGTGAATGAACGTAGATCAAAATAAGGCACGTAATTCAATGCAATGCACGTAATTCAAGACATGACTCTTAAACCTAGGTTAAGGCACGCAGTTCAAGGTTAATGCACACGAAACGAAGAGACACACGCAAATCAAGGTCTCGCACGTAAATTAAGGTCATGGCATGTTTATTTAAGTAGCGCACCTATATCGAGGATTAAGGCACACAATTCTAGGTTAAGGCACGTATAACGAGGCATGCACAAAAACCAAGACAGGGCACGTAATCCTAGGTCGGTCATATAATTTTAGGTCTAAGGCGCGCAAATCGAGGTAGGACACGTTATTCGGGGTTGGGCCTCACACTTCCCAGGGGGTCACCCATCCTAGTACTACTCTCGCCCAAGCACGCTTAACTTCGGAGTTCTGATGGGATCCGGTGCATTAGTGCTGGTATGATCGCACCCGTCATGTTGAGGGCACAATTCCTTTATTTGTTAACGGTTCACAGTCCCAGCCTAGAGAAATGGCTCATTCAAAAGGCCCAATGGGCTTAACGACAACCCATCCGCTTCAACAACACAGCATCCTTGCAAGACGTGATATCGACGCGTTGTAGGGCCTTTAATGTCCCGCGAGTAAGGTTGTCGTCCTTTTAACAGCTCACGACGTACGATCTGGGACGAAAAAATAGAGCAAAAGAAGAAAAGTGGCCGGAAACTGATGAACACGTTCGATTTTGGGATCCAAAAAGGGCCACAGCGAGCAAGTTGGCTGCCCTCGTCGTAGAGCTCTCCGAGAGCTTTGCAACGGTATGCTGTGCACCGCGTAACTCCTTACGGATCAAAAGTTATGGGCACCGGAGAGACAAAGACTTGGTCACAAGCCCTACGCCCTCAGTTTGCGGGCCCAGCCTCTACGTGAAATGAAGTTGTCTTGCCCAATGTTTCGTGGGATTCGGTAATAGAAATTTGGTGGATAAAGTATCTTGGCAACCCTAACCAGGGCCAAAAAAATTGAAAAGGGGGTACAACACGAGGACTTCCCATGGGGTCACCAATCCTAGTACTACTCTTGCCCAAGCACGCTTAACTTTAGAGTTCTGATGGGATTCGGTGCTTTAGTGCGGGTATGATCGCACCCGTCATGTAGAGGGCACAATTCCTTTATTGGTTAACAGTTAACAGTCTCAGCCTAGAGAGATGGCCCATTCAAAAGGCCCAATGGGCTTAACGACAACCCATCCGCTTCAAGAAAGCAGCATCCTCGCAAGACGTGATATCGACGTATTGTACGGCCCTCTAATGTCCAGCGAGTAAGGTTGTCGTCCTTTTAAGAGCTCAGGACGTACGATCTGGGATTAAAAAACAGAGCAAAAGAAGAAAAGTGGCCTAAAACTGATGCAAACGTTCGATTTTGGGCTCCAAAAATGGGCACAGCGAGCAAACTTGCTGCCCCCGTCATAGGGCTCTCAGAGAGCTTTGCAACAGTATGCTGTGCACCGTGTAACTCCTTACGGATCAAAAGTTATGGGTACTGGAGCGACGGAGACCTGGTCACAAGCCCTACGCCCTCGGTTTGTGGGCCCAGCCTCTACGTGAAGCGAAGTTGTCTTGCCCAATGTTCCATGGGATTCGGTAATAGAAATTTGGTGGATAAAGTATCTTGGCAACCCTAACCAGGGCAAAAAAAATTGAAAAGGGGGTGCAACACGAGGACTTCCCAGGGGGTCACCCATCCTAGTACTACTCTTGCCCAAGCACGCTTAACTTCAGAGTTCTGATGGGATCCAGTGCATTAGTGCTGGTATGATCGCACCCGTCATGTAGAGGGCACAATTCCTTTATTTGTTAACAGTTCACAGTCCCAACCTAAAGAGATGGCCCATTCAAAAGGCCCAACGGGCTTAACGACAACACATCCGCTTCAACAACGCAGCATTCTCGCAGGACGTCATATCGACGCATTGTAGGGCCCCCTAATGTCCCGCGAGTAAGGTTGTCATCCTTTTAACAACTCACGACGTATGATCTGGGATGAAAAAACATAGTAAAAGAAGAAAAGTGGCCTGAAACTGATGAAAACATTCGATTTTGGCACCAAAAATGGGCACATCGAGCAAACTAGCTGTCCCCGTCGTAGAGCTCTCAGAGAGCTTTGCAATGGTATGCTGTACGCCGCGTAACTCCTTACGGTTCAAAAGTTATGGGCATCGGAGCAACGAAGACTTGGTCACAAGCCCTACGCCCTCGGTTTGCGGGCCCAGCCTCTACGTGAAGCGAAGTTGTCTTGCCCAATGTTCCGTGGGATTCAGTAATAGAAATTTGGTGGTTAAAGTATCTTGGCAACCCTAACCGGGGCAAAAAAAATTAAAAAGGTGGTGCAACACGAGGACTTCCCATGGGGTCACCCATCCTAGTACTACTTTCGCCCAAGCACGCTTAACTACGAAGTTCTGATGGGATCCGGTGTATTAGTGCTAGTATAATGGCATCCATCATGTTGAGGTCACAATTCCTTTATTTGTTAACGGTTCACAATCGCAGTCTAGATAGATGGCCCATTCAATAGGCCCAATGGGTTTAACGACAACCCATCCGTTTCAACAACGCAGCATCCTCGCAAGACGTGATATCGATGCCTTGTAGGACCCTCTAATGTCCCGCGAGTAAGGTTGTCATACTTTTAATAGCTCACGACATACGATCCGGGATGAAAAAATAGAGCAAAAGAAGAAAAGTGGCCTGAAACTGATGAAAACGTTTGATTTTGGTCTCCAAAAATAGGCCAAGCAAGCAAGCTTGCTACCCTTATCGTAGAGCTTTCAGAGAGCTTTACAACGGTATGCTGTGTGCTGCGTAACTCCTTACGGATCAAAAGTTATGGGCACCGGAGCGACGGAGACCTGGTCACAAGCCCTACTCCCTCGGTTTGTGGGCCTAGCCTCTGCGTGAAGCGAAGTTGTCTTGCCCAATGTTCCGTGGGATTCGGTAAAAGAAATTTGGTAGATAAAGTATCTTGGCAACCCTAACTAGGGCAAAAAAAATTGAAAAGGGGGTGCAACACGAGGACTTTTAACAGCTCACGATGTACGATCCGAGATGAAAAAATAGAGCAAAAGAAGAAAAGTGGCCTGAAACTGATGAAAACGTTCTATTTTGGGCACCAAAAATGGGAACAACGAGCAAACTAGCTGCCCCCGTCGTAGAGCTCTCAGAGAGCTTTGCAACGGTATGCTTTGCGCCGCGTAACTCCTTACGGATCAAAAGTTATGGGCACCTGAGCGAAATAGACATGGTCGCAAGCCCTACGCCCTTGGTTTATGGGCCCAGCCTCTACGTGAAGCAAAGTTGTCTTGTCCATTGTTCTGTAGGATTGGGTAATAGAACTTTGGTGGATAAAGTATCTTGCGAACCCTAACCGGGGGAAAAAAAATTGAAAATGGGGTGCAACCCAAGCACTTCCCAGGGGGTCACCCAACCTAGTACTACTCTTGCCCAAGCACGCTTAACTTCAGAGTTCTGATGGGATCCAGTGCATTAGTGATGGTATGATCTCACCCGTCATGTAGAGGGCACAATTCCTTTATTTTTTAATGGTTCACAGTCCCAGCCTAGAGAGATGGCTCATCCAAAAGGCCCAATGGGCTTAACGACAACCCATCCACTTCAACAACACAGAATCCTCGCAAGACGTGATGTCGACACGTTGTAGGGCCCTCTAATGTACCGCGAGTAAGGTTGTCATCCTTGTAACAGCTCACAACGTACGATCCAGGGCGAAAAAACATAGCAAAAGAAGAAAAGTGTCTTGAAACTGATGAACACATTCGATTTTGGGCTCCAAAAAGGGGCACAGTGAGCAAGCTAGCCGCCCGCGTTGTAGAGCTCTCAGAGAGCTTTGCAACAGTATGCTGTGCGCCGCGTAACTCCTTACGGATCAAAACTTATGTGCACCAGAGCAACATAGACTTGGTCACAAGCCCTACGCCCTCGGTTTGCGGGCCCAGCCTCTACGTGATGCGAAGTTGTCTTGCCCAATCTTCCGTGGGATTCGGTAATAGAAATTTGGTGGATAAAGTATCTTGGCAACCCTAACCGGGGCCAAAAAAATGAAAAAGGGGGTGCAACACGAGGAGTTGCCAGGGGGTCACCCATCCTAGTACTACTTTCGCCCAAGCACGCTTAACTTTGGAGTTCTGATGGGATCCGGTGCATTAGTGCTGGTATGATCGCACCCGTCATGTTGAGGGCACAATTCCTTTATTTGTTAATGGTTCACAGTCCCAGCCTAGAGAGATGGCCCATTCAGAAGGCCCAATGGGTTTTACGACAACCCATCCGCTTCAACAATGTAGCATCCTCGCAAGACATGATATCGACGCATTGTAGGGCCCTCTAATATCCTGCGTGTAAGGTTGTCGTATTTTTAACAGCTCACGACGTACGATCCGGGATGAAAAAATAGAGCAAAAGAAGAAAAGTGGCATGAAACTGATGAAAACGTTCGATTTTGGGCTACATAAATTGTCACAGCAAGCAAGCTAGCTGCCCCCATCGTAGAGCTCTCAGAGAGCTTTTCAACGTTATGCTGTGCGCCGTGTAACTCCTAACGGATCAAAAGTTATGGGCCCCGGAGCGACGGAGACTAGGTCACAAGCCCTACGCCCTCAGTTTGTGGGCCCAGCCTCTACATGAAGCGAAGTTGTCTTGCCCAATGTTCCGTGGGATTCGGTAATAGAAATTTGGTGGATAAAGTATCTTGGCAACCCTAACCAGGGCAAAAAAAATTGAAAAGGGGGTGCAACACGAGGACTTCCCAGGGGGTCACCCATCCTAGTACTACTCTCGCCCAGGCACGCTTAACTTCGGAGTTCTGATCGGATCCGATGCATTAGTGCTGGTATGATCGCACTCGTCATGTTGAGGGCACAATTGCTTTATTTGTTAACGATTCACAGTCCCAGCCTAGAGAGATGGCCCATTCAAAAGGCCCAATGGGCTTAACGACAACCCATCCGCTTCACCAATGCAGAATCCTCAAAAGACGTGATATCGACGAGTTGTAGGGCCCTCTAATGTCCCGCGAGTAAGGTTGTCGTCCTTTTAACAACTGACGACGTACGATCCAGGATGAAAATACAGAGCAGAAGAAGAAAAGTGGCCTGAAACTGATGAAAACATTCTATTTTGGGCACTAAAAATGGGTACAGCGAGCAAGCTAGCTGCCCCTATCGTAAGGCTCTCAGAGAGCTTTGCAACGGTATGTTGTGCGCCACGTAACTTCTTTCGGATCAAAAGTTATGGGCACCGGAGCGACGGAGACCTGGTCACAAGGCCTACGCCCTCGGTTTGTGGGTCCAGCCTCTACGTGAAACGAATTTTTCTTGCCCAATGTTCTGAGGGATTCGGTAATAGAAATTTGGTGGATAAATTATCTTGGCAACCTTAACCAGGGCAAAAAAAATTGAAAAGGTGGTGCAACACGAGGACTTCCTAGGGATAACCCATCCTAGTACTACCCTCGCCCAAGCACGCTTAACTTCAGAGTTCTGATGGGATCCGGTGCAATAGTGCTGGTATGATCGCACCCGTCATGTTGAGGGCACAATTGCTTTATTTGTCAACAGTTCACAATCCCAGCCTGGAGAGATGGCCCATTCAAAAGGCGCAATGTGCTTAACGACAACCCATCCGCTTCAACAACGCAGCATCGTCGCAAGACGTGATATCGACACGTTTTAGGGCCATCTTATGTCCCGCGAGTAAGGTTGTTGTCCTTTTAACAGCTCACGAAGTACGATCCGGGACGAAAAAATAGAGCTAAAGGAGAAAAGTGGCCTGAAACTGATGAACACATTCGATTTTGGGCTCCAAAAAGGGGCAAAGTGATGAAGCTGGCTGCCTCCGTCGTAGAGCTCTCAGAGAGTTTTGCAACGGTATGCTGTGCGCCGCGTAACTCCTTACGGATCAAAAGTTATGGGCATCGGAGCAACGGAGACCTGGTCACAAGCCCTACACCCTCGGTTTGTGGGCCCAGCCTCTACGTGAAGCGAAGTTGTCTTGCCCAATGTTCCGTGGGATTCGGTAATAGAAACTTGGTGGATAAAGTATCTTGGCAACCCTAACCACGGCAAAAAAAATTGAAAAGGGGGTGCAACACGAGGACTTCCTAAGGGGTCACCCATCCTAGTACTGCTCTCGCCTAAGCACGCTTAACTTCGGAGTTTTGAGGGGATCCGGTGCATTACTACTGGTATGATCGCACCCTTCATGTTGTGGGCACAATTCCTTTATTTGTTAACGGTTCACAGTCGCAGCCTAGGGAGATGGCCCATTCAAAAGGCCCAATGGGCTTAACGACAACCAATCCGCTTCAACAACGCAGCATCCTCGCAAGACGTGATATCGACGCGTCGTAGGGCCCTCTAATTTCCCGC
Organism: Ehretia macrophylla; assembly: GCA_037974665.1. NCBI lineage: Eukaryota > Viridiplantae > Streptophyta > Magnoliopsida > Boraginales > Ehretiaceae > Ehretia > Ehretia macrophylla. Next base: position 3,802,223 of record CM075773.1, read on the forward strand.
GAGTTTGGTTGTCATATTTTTAACAGCTCACGACACACGATCCAGGATGAAAAAACATAGCAAAAGATGAAAAGTGGCCTGAAACTGATGAAAACGTTCTATCTCTGGCACCAAAAATGGGCACAGCGAACAAACTAGTTGCCCCCGTCGTAGAACTCTCAGAGAGCATTGCAACGGCATGTTGTGCGCCGCGTAACTCCTTGCGGATCAAAAGTTATGGGCATCGGAGCGACAGAGACCTGGTCACAAGCCCTACGCCCTCAATTTGCGGCCCAGCCTCTACGTGAATCGAAGTTGTCTTGCCCAATGTTCCGTGGGATTCGGTAATAGAAATTTGGTGGATAAAGTATCTTGGCAACCCTAACTGGGGCAAAAAAAATTAAAAAAGGGGTGCAACACGAGGACTTCTTAGGAGGTCACCCATCCTAGTACTACTTTCGTCCAAGCACGCATAACTTCGGAGTTCTGATGGGATCCGGTGCATTAGTGCTGGTATGATCGCACCCGTCATGTTGAGGGCACAATTCCTTTATTTGTTAACGGTTCACAGCTGCAACCTAGAGAGATGGCCCATTCAAAAGGCCCATTTGGCTTAACGACAACCCATCCGCTTCAACAACGCAGCATCCTCGCAAGATGTGATATCGACGCGTTGTAGGGCCCTCTAATGCCCCGCGAGTAAGGTTGTCGTCCTTTTAACATCTCACGACGTACGATTTTCGACAAAAAAACAAAGCAAAAGAAGAAAAGTGGCATGAAAATGATGAAAACATTAAATTTTGGGCTCCAAAAACAGGCACAGTGAGCAAGCAGGCCGCCTCCGTCATAGAGCTCTCCGAGAGCTTTGTAACGGTATGCTGTGCGCTGCGTAACTCATTACGGATCAAAAGTTATGGGCACCGGAGCGACGGAGACCTGGTCACAAGGCCTACGCCCTCGGTTTGTGGGCCCAGCCTCTACGTGAAGCGAAGTTGTCTTGCCAAATGTTCTGTGGGATTCAGTAATAGAAATTCGGTGGATAAAGTATCTTGGCAACCCTAACCAGGGCAAAAAAAATTGAAAATGGGTTGCAACACGAGGACTTCCCAGGGGGTCACCCCTCCTAGTACTACTCTCACCCAAGCACGCTTAACTACAGAGTTCCGACGGGATCCGGTGCATTAGTGCTGGTATGATCGCACCCATCATGTTAAGGGCACAATTGCTTTGTTTGTTAACGGTTCACAGTCCCAGCGTAGAGAGATGGCCCATTCAAAAGGCCCAATGGGCTTAACGACAACCCATCCGCTTCAACAACGCAGCATCCTCGCAAGACTTGATATCGACGCATTGTAGGGCCTTCTAATGTCATGCAAGTAAGGATGTCGTCCTTTAAATAGCTCACGACGTACAATCCGGGACGAAAAAACAAAGCAAAAGAAGAAAAGTTGCTTGAAACTGATGACAATGATCGATTTTGGGAACCAAAAAAGGCAAAGCAAGCATGCTTGCGTCCCCCATCATAGAGCTCTTAGAGAGCTTTGCAACGGTGTGTTGTGCGCCGCGTAACTCCTTACATATCAAATGTTATGGGCACTGGAGCGACGGAGACTTGGTCACAAGCCCTACGCCCTCGGTTTGCGGGCCCAGCCTCTACGTGAAGCGAAGTTGTCTTGCCCAATGTTCCGTGGGATTCGGTAATAGAAACTTGGTGGATAAAGTATCTTGGCAACCCTAACCACGGAAAAAAAAATTGAAAAGGGGGTGCAACACGAGGACTTCCCAAGGGGTCACCCATCCTAGTACTGCTCTCGCCCAAGCATGCTTAACTTCGGAGTTCTGAGGGGATCCGGTGCATTACTACTGGTATGATCGCACCCTTCATGTTGTGGGCACAATTCCTTTATTTGTTAACGGTTCACAGTTGCAGCCTAGGGAGATGGCCCATTCAAAAGTCCCAATGGGCTTAACGACAACCTATCCGCTTTAACAACGCAGCATCCTCGCAAGACGTGATATCGACCCGTTGTAGGTCCCTCTAATGTCCCGCGAGTAAGGTTGTCATATTTTTAACAGCTCACGACGTACGATCCGGGATGAAAAAATAGAGAAAAAGAAGAAAAGTGGCCTGAAACTGATGAAAACGTTCTATCTCTGGCACCAAAAATGGGCACAGCGAACAAACGAGTTGCCCCCGTCGTAGAACTCTCAGAGAGCATTGCAACGGCATGTTGTGCGCCGCGTAACTCCTTGCGGATCAAAAGTTATGGGCATCGGAGCGACGGAGACCTGGTCACAAGCCCTACGCCCTCAATTTGCGGGCCCAGCCTCTACGTGAATCGAAGTTGTCTTGCCCAATGTTCCGTGGGATTCGGTAATAGAAATTTGGTGGATAAAGTATCTTGGCAACCCTAATTGGGGCAAAAAAAATTAAAAAATGGGTGCCACACGAGGACTTCCTAGGAGGTCACCCATCCTAGTACTACTTTCGTCCAAGCACGCATAACTTCGGAGTTCTGATGGGATCCGGTGCATTAGTGCTGGTATGATCGCACCCGTCATGTTGAGGGCACAATTCCTTTATTTGTTAACGGTTCACAGTTGCAACCTAGAGAGATGGCCCATTCAAAAGGCCCATTGGGCTTAATGACAACCCATCCGCTTCAACAACGCAGCATCCTCGCAAGACGTGATATCGACGCGTTGTAGGGCCCTCTAATGCCCCGCGAGTAAGGTTGTCGTCCTTTTAACAGCTCACGACGTACGATTTTCGACAAAAAAACAAAGCAAAAGAAGAAAAGTGGCATGAAACTGATGAAAACATTAAATTTTGGGCTCCAAAAACAGGCACAGTGAGCAAGCAGCCTGCCTCCGTCATAGAGCTCTCTGAGAGCTTTGCAACGGTATCCTGTGCGCTGCGTAACTCCTTACGGATCAAAAGTTATGGGCACCGGAGCGACGGAGACCTGGTCACAAGGCCTACGCCCTCGGTTTATGGCCCCAGCCTCTACGTGAAGCGAAGTTGTCTTGCCAAATGTTCTGTGGGATTCGGTAATAGAAATTTGGTGGATAAAGTATCTTGGCAACCCTAACCAGGGCAAAAAAAATTGAAAATGTGTTGCAACACCAGGACTTCCCAGGGGGTCACCCCTCCTAGTACTACTCTCGCCCAAGCACGCTTAACTACGGAGTTCTGACGGGATCCGGTGCATTAGTGCTGGTATGATCGCACCCATCATGTTAAGGGCGCAATTGCTTTATTTGTTAACAGTTCACAGTCCCAGCGTAGAGAGATGGCCAATTCAAAAGGCCCAATGGGCTTAACGACAACCCATCCGCTTCAACAACGCAGCATCCTCGCAAGACTTGATATCGACGCATTGTAGGGCCTTCTAATGTCTTGCGAGTAAGGTTGTCATCCTTTAAATAGCTCACGACGTACAATCCGGGATGAAAAAACAAAGCAAAAGAAGAAAAGTTGCCTGAAATTGATAACAATGATCGATTTTGGGAACCAAAAAAGGCAAAGCAAGCAAGCTTGCGGCCCCCATCGTAGAGCTCTCAGAGAGCTTTGCAACGGTATGCTGTGCGCCGCGTAACTCCTTACATATCAAATGTTATGGGCACCGGAGCGACGAAGACTTGGTCACAAGCCCTACGCCCTCGGTTTGCGGGCCCAGCCTCTACGTGAAGCGAAGTTGTCTTGCCCAATGTTCTGTGGTATTCGGTAATAGAAAGTTGGTGGATAAAATATCTTGGCAACCCAAACCGGGGCAAAAAAAATTAAAAAAGGGGTGCAACACGAGGACTTCCCATGGGGTCACCCATCCAAGTACTACTTTCGCCCAAGCACGCTTAACTTCGGAGTTCTGATGGGATCCGGTGCATTAGTGCTGGTATGATCGCACCCATCATGTTGAGGGCACAATTCCTTTATTTGTTAAAGGTTCACAGTCCCAGCCTAGAGAGATGGCCCATTCAAAAGGCCCAATGGGCTTAACGACAACGCATCTGCTTCAACAACGCAGCATCCTCGCAAGACTTGATATCGACGCACTATAGGACCCTCTAATGTCCTGCGAGTAAGGTTGTCGTACTTTAAATAGCTCACGACGTACGATCCGGGATGAAAAAACAAAGCAAAAGAAGAAAAGTTGCCTGAAACTGATGACAATGATCGATTTTTGGCACCAAAAAAGGAAAAGCAAGCAAGCTAGCGGCCCCCATCGTAGAGCTCTCAGAGAGCTTTGCAATGGTATGATGTGCGCCGCGTAACTCCTTACGGATCAAATGTTATGGGCACCGGAGCGACGGAGACTTGGTCACAAGCCCTACGCCCTCGGTTTCCGGGCCCAGCCTCTATGTGAAGCGAAGTTGTCTTGCCCAATGTTCTGTGGTATTCGGTAATAGAAAGTTGGTGGATAAAATATATTGGCAACCCAAACCGGGGCAAAAAAAATTAAAAAAGGGGTGCAACACGAGGACTTCCCATGGGGTCACCCATCCTAGTACTACTTTCGCCCAAGCACGCTTAACTTCGAAGTTCTGATGGGATCCGGTGCATTAGTGCTGGTATGATCGCATCCATCATGTTGAGGGCACAATTCCTTTATTTGTTAAAGGTTCACAGTCCCAGCCTAGAGAGATGGCCCATTAAAAAAGGCCCAATGGGCTTAACGACAACCCATCCGCTTCAACAACGCAGCATCCTCGCAAGACGTGATATCGACGTATTGTAGGGCCCTCTAATGGCTCGCGAGTAAGGTTGTCGTCCTTTTAACAACTCACGACGTACGATCCGGGACGAAAAAATAGAGCAAAAGAAGAAAAGTGGCATGAAACTGATGATAACGTTCAATTCTGGGCTCCAAAAACAGGCACATTAAGCAAGCTAGCTACCCCCATCGTAGAGCTCTCAGAGCGCTTTGCAACGGTATGCTGTGCGCCACGTAACTCCTTACGGATCAAAAGTTATGGGCAACGGAGCGACGGAGACCTGGTCACAAGCCCTACACCCTTGGTTTGTGGGCCCAGCCTCTACGTGAAGCGAAGTTGTCTTGCCCAATGTTCCGTGGGATTCGATAATAGAAATTTGGTGGATAAATTATCTTGGCAACCGTAACCAGGGCAAAAAAAATTGAAAAGGGGGTGCAACACGAGGACTTCCCAGGGGGTCACCCATCCTAGTACTACTCTTGCCCAAGCACGTTTAACTTCAGAGTTCCGATGGGATTCGGAGCATTAGTGCTGGTATGATCGCACCAGTCATGTAGAGGACACAATTCCTTTATATGTTAACGGTTCACAATCCCAGCCTTGAGAGATGACCCATTCAAAAGGCTCAATGGGCTTAACGACAACCCATCCGCTTCAACAATGCAGCATCCTCGCAAGACGTGATATCGACGCATTGTAGGGCTCTCTAATTTCTTGCGAGTAAGGTTGTCGTCCTTTTAACAACTCACGATGTACGATCCAGGACGAAAAAACAGAGTAAAAGAGGAAAAGTGGCCTGAAACTGATGAAAAGTTATATTTTAGGAACCAAAAACGTGCACAGCTAGCAAGCTGGCTGCCCCCGTCGTAGAGCTCTCAAAGAGCTTTGCAACGGTATGCTGTGCGCCACGTAACTCCTTACGGATCAAAAGTTATGGGCACTGGAGTGACGGAGACCTGGTCACAAGGCCTACGCCCTCGGTTTGTGGGCCCAACCTCTACATGAAGCGAAGTTGTCTTGCCCAATGTTCTGTGGGATTCGGTAATAGAAATTTGGTGGATAAAGTATCTTGGCAACCCCAAACCAGGGCAAAAAAAATTGAAAAAGGGGTGCAACTCAAGGACTTTCCAGGGGGTCACCCATCCTAGTATTACTCTCGCCCAAGCACGCTTAACTTTGGAGTTCTGATGAGATCCGGTGCATTAGTACTGGTGTGATCGCACCCATCATGTCGAGGGAACAATTGCTTTATTTGTTAACGGTTCACAGTCCCAGCCTAGAGAGATGGCCCATTCAAAAGGCCTAATGGGCTTAACGACAACCCATCCGCTTTAACATCGCAGCATCCTCGCAAGACGTGATATCGACACATTGTAGGGCCCTCTAATGTCCCGCGAGTAAGGTTGTGATCCTTTTAACAGCTCACGACGTACGATCCGGGACAAAAAAATAGAGTAAAAGAAGAAAAGTGGCCTGAAACTGATGTAAACGTTCGATTTTGGGCTACAAAAATGGGCACAGCAAGCAAACTAGCTGCCCCTGTCATAGAGCTCTCAGAGAGCTTTGCAACGTTATCCTGTGCGCCACGTAACTCCTTATGGTTCAAAAGTTATGGGCACCGGAGCGACAGAGACCTGGTCACAAGCCTTACGCCCTCGGTTTGCGGGCCCAGCCTCTACGTGAAGCGAAGTTGTCTTGCCCAATGTTCCGTGGGATTCGGTAATAGAAATTTGGTGGATAAAGTATCTTGGCAACCCTAACCAGGGCAAAAAAAATTAAAAAATGGGGGTAACACGAGGACTTCCCTGGGGGTCACCTATCCTAGTACTACTCTCGCCCTGGCACGCTTAACTTCGGAGTTCTGATGGGATCCGGTGCATTAGTGCTGGTATGATCGCACCCGTCATGTTGAGGGCACAATTGCATTTTTTGTTAACGGTTCACAGTCCCAGCCTAGAGAGATGGCCCATTCAAAAGGCCCAATGGGCTTAATGACAACCCATCCGCTTCAACAACGCAGCATCCCCACAAGACGTGATATCGACGCGTTGTAGGTCCCTCTAATGTCCCGCGAGTAAGGTTGTCGTCCTTTTAACAACTCACGACGTATGATCCGGGATGAAAAACAGAGCAAAAGATGAAAAGTGGCATGAAACTGATGAAAACATTCGATTTTGGGCTCCAAAAATAGGCATAGCAAGCAAGCTAGCTGCCCCCATCGTGGAGCTCTCATAGAGCTTTACAACGGTATGCTGTGCACCGCGTAACTCCTTACGGATCAAAAGTTATGGGCACTAGAGCGATGGAGACCTGGTCACAAGCCCTACGCCCTCGGTTTGTGGGCCCAGCCTCTACGTGAAGCGAAGTTGTCTTGCCCAATGTTCCATGGGATTCGGTAATAGAGATTTGGTAGATAAAGTATCTTGGCAACCCTAACCAGGGCAAAAAACATTGAATAGGGTGTGCAACACGAGGACTTCCCAGGGGGTCACCCATCCTAGTACTACTCTCACCCAAGCACACTTAACTTCGGAGTTCTAATAGGATCCGGTGCATTAGTGCTGGTATGATCGCACCCGTCATGTGGAGGTCACAATTCTTTTATTTGTTAACGGTTCACAGTCTCAGCCTAAAGAGATGGCCCATTCAAAAGGCCCAATGGGCTTAACGACAACCCATCTACTTCAACAACGCAGCATCCTCACAAGACGTGATATCGACGCATTGTAGGGTCCTCTAATGTCCCACGAGTAAGGTTGTCATCCTTTTAACAGCTAACGACATACGATCCGGGATTAAAAAACATAGTAAAGGAAGAAAAATGGCTTGAAACTGATGAAAATGTTGGATTTTGGGCACCAAAAATGGGCACAGTGAGCAAACTAGCTGCCCCCGTCGTAGAGCTCCCAGAAAGCTTTGCAACGGTATGTTGTGCGCCACGTAACTTCTTACGCATCAAAAGTTATTCGCACAGGAGCGACGGAGACCTGGTCACAAGCCCTACACCCTCGGTTTGCGGGCCCAACCTCTACGTGAAGCGAAGTTGTCTTGCCCAATGTTCTGTGGGATTCGGTAATAGAAATTTGGTGGATAAACTATCTTGGCCACCCTGCCCGGGTCAAAAAAAATTAAAAGGGCGGTGCACCGCGAGGACTTCCCAGGGGGTCACCCATCCTCGTACTACTTTCGCCCAAGCACGCTTAACTTCGGGGTTCTGATGGGTTCCGGTGCATTTGTGCTGGTATGATCGTACCCCTCATGATGGGGCACAATTCCTTTATTTGTTAACAGTTCATAGTCCCAGCCTAGAGAGATGGCCCATTCAAAAGGCCCAATGGGCTTAACGACAACCCATCCGCTTCAACAACGCAGCATCCTTGGAAGACGTTATATCGACGCATTGTAGGGCCCTCTAATGTCCCGCAAGTAAGGTTGTTGTCCTTTTAATAGCTCACGACGTACGATCCAGAATGAAAAAAAATAGTAAAAGAAGAAAAGTGGCCTGAAATTGATGAAAACGTTCGATTTTAGGCTCAAAAAAGGGCAAAGCAAGCAAGCTAGCTACCCCCATTGTAGAGCTTTCAAAGAGCTTTGCAACGATATGTTGTACGCCGCATAACACCTTACGGATCAAAACTTATGGGCACTGGAGCAACGGAGACTTGGTCACAAAGCCTACGCCCTCGGTTTGTGGGCCCAGCCTCTACGTGAAGCGAAGTTGTCTTGCCCAATGTTCCGTAGGATTCGGTAATAGAAATTTGGTGGATAAACTATCTTGGCAACCCTAACCAGGGCAAAAAAAATTGAAAAGGGGGTGCAACACGAGGACTTCCCAAGGGGTCACCCATCCTAGTACTACTCTCACCCGAGCACGCTTAACTTCGGAGTTCTGATGAAATCCGGTGCATTAGTGCTGGTATGATCGCACCCGTCATGTTGAGACACAATTGCTTTACTTGTTAACAGTTCACAGTCCCAGCCTAGAGAGATGGCCCATTCAAATGGCCCAATGGGCTTAACGACAACCCATCTACTTCAACAACATAGCATCCTCGCAAGACGTGATATCGACGCGTTGTAGAGCCCTCTGATGTCCTGCGAGTACGGTTGTCGTCCTTTAACAGCTCACGACGTATGATCCGGGATGAAAAAACAGAGCAAAAGAAGAAAAGTGGCCTAAAACTGATGAACACGTTCGATTTTGGGCTCCAAAAATGGCATTGCGAGCAAGCTAGCTGCCCCCATCGTAGAGCTCTCAGATAGCCTTGCAACGGTATGCTGTGCGCCACGTAACTCCTTACGGATCAAAAGTTATGGACATTGGAGCGGCGGAGACCTGGTCGCAAGGCCTCCGCCCTCGGTTTGTGGGCCCAACCTCTACGTGAAGCGAAGTTGTCTTGCCCAATGTTCTGTGGGATTCGGTAATAGAAATTTGGTGGATAAAGTATCTTGGTAACCCTAACCAGGACAAAAAAAATTGAAAAGGGGGTGCAACACGAGGACTTCCCAGGTGGTCACCCATCTTAGTACTACTCTCGCCCAAGCACGCTTAACTTCGGAGTTCTAATGGGATCCGATGCATTAGTACTGGTATGATCGCACCCGTCATGTTGAGGGCACAATTGCTTTATTTGTTAACGGTTCACAGTCCCAGCCGAGAGAGATGGCCCATTCAAAAGGCCCAAAGTGCTTAACGACAACCCATCTGCGTCAACAACGCAGCATCCTCGCAGGACGTGATATCGACACGTTGTAGGGCCCGCTAATGTCCCGCGAGTAAGGTTGACGTCCTTTTAACAGCTCACGACGTACGATCTGGGATGAAAAACAGAGCAAAAGAAGAAAAGTGGCCTGAAACTGATGAACACGTTCGATTTTAGGCTCCAAAAAGGGAATAGCGAGCAAGCTGGCTACCCCCGTCGTAGAGCTCTCAAAGATCTTTGCAACGGTATGCTGTGCGCCGCGTAACTCCTTACGAATCAAAAGTTATGGGCACCAGAGCAATGGAGACCTGGTCAAAAACCCTACGCCCTCGGTTTACGGGCCCGACCTCTACGTGAAACGAAGTAGTCTTTCCCAATGTTCCGTGGTATTCGGTAATAGAAATTTGGTGGATAAAGTATCTTGGCAACCCTAACCAGGGCAAAAAAATTTGAAAAGGGGGTGCAACACGAGGACGTCCCAGGGGGTCACCCATCCTAGTACTACTCTCAACCAAGCACGCTTAACTTCGGAGTTCTAATGGGATCCGATGCATTAGTGCTGGTATGATCGCACCCGTCATGTTGAGGGCACAATTGCTTTATTTGTTAACAGTTCACAGTCCCAGCTGAGAGAATTGGCCCATTCAAAAGGCCCAAAGGGCTTAACGACAACCCATCCGGGTCAACAACGCAGCATCCTCGCAAGACGTGATATCGACTCGTTGTAGGGCCCTCTAATGTCCCGCGAGTAAGGTTGTCGTCCTTTCAACAGCTCACGACGGACGATTCGGGACGAAAAAACTGAGCAAAAGAAGAAAAATGGCCCAAAACAAATGAAAACATTCGATTTTGGGCTCCAAAAAGGGAATAGTGAGCAAGCTGGCTACCCCCGTCGTAGAGCTCTCAAAGATCTTTGCAACGGTATGCTGTGCACCGCGTAACTCCTTACGAATCAAAAGTTATGGGCACCAGAGCAATGGAGACCTGGTCACAAGCCCTACACCCTCGGTTTAAGGGCCCAGCCTTTACGTGAAGCGAAGTTGTCTTTCCCAATGTTCCGTGGGATTCGGTAATAGAAATTTGGAGCATAAAGTATCTTGGCAACCCTAACCAGGGCAAAAAAAATTGAAAAGGGGGTGCAACACGAGGACTTCCCAAGGGGTCACCCATCCTAGTACTACTCTCGACCAAGCACGCTTAACTTCGGAGTTCTGACGGGATCCGGTGCATTAGTGCTGGTATGATCGCACCCGTCATGTAGAGGGTACAATTCCTTTATTTGTTAACGGTTCACAGTCCCAGCCTAGAGAGATGGCCCATTCAAAACGCCCAATGGGCTTAACGACAACCCATCCGCTTCAACAACGTAGCATCCTCACAAGACGTGATATCGATGCGTTGTAGGGCCCTCTAATGTCCCGTGAGTAAGGTTGTCATCATTTTAACTGCTCACGACGTATGATCCGGGACGAAAAAATAGAGCAAAAGAAGAAAAGTGGCTTGAAACTGATGAACACGTTCGATTTTGGGCACCAAAAATGGGCACAGCGAGCAAACTAGCTGCCCCCGTCGTAGAGCTCTCAGAGAGCTTCGCAACGGTGTGTTGTACGCCGCGTAACTCCTTACGGATCAAAAGTTATGTGCACTGGAGCGATGGAGACCTAGTCACAAGCCCTAAGCCCTCGGTTTGCGGGCCCAGCCTCTACTTGAAGCTAAGTTGTCTTGCCCAATGTTCCGTGGCATTCGGTAATAGAAATTTGGTGGACAAAGTATTTTGGCAACCCTGAATGGGGCAAAAAAAATTATAAAAGGGGGTGCAACTCGAGGACTTTCCAGGGGGGCACCCATCCTAGTACTACTTTCGCCCAAGCACGCTTAACTTCGGAGTTCTGATAGGATCCGGTACATTAGCGCTGGTATGATCGCAGCCGTCTTGTAGAGGGCACAATTCCTTTATTGGTTAACGGTTCACAGTCCCAGCCTAGAGAGATGGCCCATTCAAAAGGCCCAATGGGCTTAACGACAACCCATCTGCTTCAACAACGTAGCATCCTCGCAAGACGTGATCACAACGCAATGTAGGGCCCTCTAATGTCCAGCGAGTAAGGTTGTCATCCTTTTAACAACTCACGATGTACGATCCGGGACGAAAAAACAGAGCAAAAGTAGAAAAGTTGCCTGAAACTGAAGAAAATGTTCGATTTTGGTCACCAAAAATGGACATAGCAAGCAAACTAGCTACCCCCGTTGTAGAGCTCTCAGAGAGCTTTGCAACGGTATGCTGTGCGCTGCGTAACTCCTTACGGATCAAAAGTTATGGGCACCAGACGACGGAGACCTAGTCACAAGGCCTACGCCTTCGGTTTGTGGGCCCAGCCTCTACGTGAACCGAGGTTGTCTTGCCCAATGTTCTGTGGGATTCGGTAATAAAAATTTGGTGGATAAAGTATCTTGGCAACCCTAACCAGGGTAAAAAAAATTGAAAAGAGGGTGCAACAGGAGGACTTCCCAGGGTGTCACCCATCCTAGTACTACTCTCACCCAAGCACGCTTAACTTCGGAGTTCTGATGGGATCCGGTGCATTAGTGCTGGTATGATCGTACCCGTCATGTCGAGGGCACAATTTCTTTATTTGTTAACGGTTCACAGTCCCAGCCTAGAGAGATGGCCCATCTGCTTCAACAACACAGCATCCTCGCAAGACGTGATATCGACGCGTTGTAGGGCCCTCTAATGCCCCGCGAGTAAGCTTGTCGTCCTTTTAACAGCTCACGACTTACGATCCAGGATGAAAAAACAGAGCAAAAGAAGAAAAGTGGCCTGAAACTGATGAACACACTCGATTTTGGGCTCCAAAAATGGGCACAGCGAGCAAGCTGGCTGCCCTTGTCGTAGAGCTATCAGAGAACTTTGCCACGGTATGCTGTGTGCCGAATAACTCCTTACAGATCAAAAGTTATGGGCACCGGAGCAACGGAGACCTGGTCACAAGCCCTACACACTCGGTTTGTGGGCCCAGCCTCTATGTGAGTCGAAGTTGTCTTGCCCAATTTTTCGGGGGATTCGGTAATAGAAATTTGGTGGATAAAGTATCTTGGCAACCCTACCCAAGGCAAAAAAAATTGAAAAGGGGGTGCAACACGAGGACTTCCCAGAGGGTCACCCATCCTAGTACTACTATCGCCGAAGCACGCTTAACTTCGAAGTTCTGATGGGATCCGGTACATTAGTGCTGGTATGATCGCAGCCGTCTTGTAGAGGGCACAATTCCTTTATTGGTTAACGGTTCACAGTCCCAACCTAGAGAGATGGCCCATTCAAAAGGCCCAATGGGCTTAACGACAACCCATCCGCTTCAACAACGTACCATCCCCGCAAGACGTGATCACAACGCATTGTAGGGCCCTCTAATGTCCAGCGAGTAAGGTTGTCATCCTTTTAACAGCTCACGACGTACGATCCGGGACAAAAAAATAGAGCAAAAGTAGAAAAGTGGCCTGAAACTGAAGAAAATGTTCGATTTTGGTCACCAAAAATGGGCACAGCAAGCAAACTAGCTACCCCCATCGTAGAGCTCTCAGAGAGCTTTGCAACGGTATGCTGTGCGCTGCGTAACTCCTTACGGATCAAAAGTTATGGGCACCGGAGTGACGGAGACCTGGTCACAAGGCCTACGCCTTCGGTTTGTGGACCCAGCCTCTACGTGAACCGAGGTTGTCTTGCCAAATGTTCTGTGGGATTCTGTAATAAAAATTTGGTGGATGAAGTATCTTGGCAACCCTAACCAGGGTAAAAAAAATTGAAAAGGGGGTGCAACACGAGGACTTCCCAGGGGGTCACCCTTCCTAGTACTACTCTCGCCCAGGCACGCTTAACTTCGGAGTTCTGATAGGATCCGGTGTGTTAGTGCTGGTATGATCGCACCCGTCATGTTGAGGGAACAATTCCTTTATTTGTTAACGGTTCACACTCCCAGCCTAGAGAGATGGCCCATTAAAAAGGCCCAATGGGCCTAACGACAACCCATCCGCTTCAACAATGCAGCATCCTCGCAAGACGTGATATGGACGCATTGTAGGGCCCTCTAATGTCCCGCGAGTAAGGTAGTCGGCCTTTTAATAACTCATGATGTACGATCCGGGACGAAAAAATAGAGCAAAAGAAGAAAAGTGGCCTGAAAATGATGAAAACGTTCGATTTTGGGCTCCAAAAATGGGCACAGCAAGCATGCTGGCTGCCCCCGTCGTGGAGCTCTCAGAGAGCTTTGTAACGGTATGCTGTGCGCCACGTAACTCCTTACGGATCAAAAGTTATGGGTACAGGAGCGACGGAAACTTGGTCACAAGCCCTACGCTTTCGGTTTGCGGGCCCAGCCTCTATGTGAAGCGAAGTTGTCTAGCCCAATGTTCCGTGGGTTTCGGTAATAGAAATTTGGTGGATAAATTATCTTGGCTACCCTAACCGGGACAAAAAAAATTAAAAAGGGAATGCAACACGAGGACTTCTTAGGGGGTCACCCATCCTAGTACTACTTTCGCCAAGCACGCTTAACTTCGGAGTTCTGATGGGATCCGCTCCATTAGTACTGGTATGATCGCACCCGTCATGTTGAGGGTACAATTCCTTTATTTGTTAACGGTTCACAGTCCCAGCCTAGAGAGATGGCCAATTCAAAAGGCCCAATGGGCTTTACGACAATCCATCCGCTTCAACAATGCAGCATCCTCGCAAGACTTGATATCGACGAGTTGTAGGGCCCTCAAATGTCCCGCGAGTAAGGTTGTGGTCCTTTTAACAGCTCACGACGTACGATCTGGGATGAAAAAATAGAGCAAAAGAAGAAAAGCGGATTGAAACTTATGAAAATGTTCGATTTTAGGCTCCAATAATTGGCGAAGTGTAAGGACCCGTACTCGGATCCCGAATAATAATATATGAAATAAGTGTTCCTTATGTGTTTGGCTTACTTCACTTATGTGCTTGGTGTTTTCGTGTTTAGAGATAAGTGTTTTATGCTTCGAGATATTTTAAATTAAGAGAAAATGTTGTAACTAACATATCAAGCTGAGCATTCCTTTCAATTATCAAGTAAATTAAGATAATTTGTGCTTGAAGTAATTGGAAATACTAAACTTATGGGATTGTATTAATTGACCTTTAATTATTTGGAGTGTCAGGATAATAAACTAAAATATTATCTGAGGAAAAGAAAGTAAGGCGTTAGCTAAACTATTCTAATTTGAGAATGATACCTAGTTTTACTATTCAAATTTTATAAGTAATGTAGATAGACCTTGGAGTATGGTAGTTTGATATAAATTAAATAAAGTATTACTGTAACTTCGTTGAATAGTTTCATTGAGGGATTAACTTAGTTTAGCAAAAACGAATTATAATGTTAGTTAAACTTATTAAGATAAAGTTTTCTTTTAAAATATGTCATTAAGAATTCAGTTGTCTTCTATAAGATGGTATAGCATACTAGTTATTTTGAGGAATGTTTGCAGACATTAGAATGGGTATTAGAGTAAAGATGGGTGAGTATCATCTTGGGTAGCTTCGGTTATAGAATTAAATTGTTACAAGAAAACGGTATAGTTATAAATGGACCTACTACCAAGTAATGTAAAAATTTGGGAATTAGAATTGATTAGTGCTGGCTAAATAGGGGAATCAACTTCTACTTGGGTGATGATATAACACCCACTTGAATAAGTAGGAGATCCGATCAGTAAATGTGGGATAAGTCGGACTTAGCTTAATTTATTAGTCTTCTTTATTTTACTTACGCAGCTATCATAACCAGTTTTGTTGAGTGAAGCAATAGAAATATAAACGTTGAGCAATGTGTTAGCTAGGGATTAACATAGCCGACCGTTAATTTGGTGGTCAGGGTTAATTAATTAATTGTTTACTATAGGAATATACTTTGAAGTTGCTAACACATGGGTTTAAATTAAGTAAAGGATATTAACGGGCATAAATGGATTAGAAGTTTTAACGCCAGGGGTTAAACAAAATATTGCTATCCGCTTACATAGGCGTTATACTGAGTTGGGCTTGGAGAGAAGTAGTATTAGTACACTTAACAGGTTGCTAGTAAAAGTATTAGCTTGAGGATGGTAATCTGTAAAGTTAATTGATTTGATTGAAATTAAGGAATAAAAGATTAAATAATACTGGAGTGTTGAGTGCCTTTATTTGTGACAATTATGGATTTAACAAAGCATATGCAATTAAGACAAGAAGAGGCTACGATAATTGAGTATTTCCATTGCCTATTATCATTTAAAAGCTTTGACTTTTGATAAACATAAGATTTCTTAGAAACTATTAATCTAACTATAGTTTATACCTACCACGAATCAATAGGTGTTCTTATAACATTAATTAACATAAAGCTTAGGGTCATTACAGGGATGTAAAACCCCATATCGTGACTAAGTAAAAATTTTTAGCTGCTTACAAGAGTATGGGTGATTTCCTTTAACTTTTTGATCTATTTCGGTTGTTTTTCCGAATTTAGGGGTTTTTGGTCCGTAAAAGGGGTTTTACTCCGGGGCCAATTATAGGAAAATCGGGATTCCGTCACGAAAAACAGGTATACGCCATTGAGTTTCTTTTAACTTGTACTACTTAACGGTGAAGTTTGGCAAAATTGCATTTCAGCCCGAAAATACGAAAATCAGGACACCTACGCGCGAAACGGATAAAAAATGGAACGTTGGTGTCACTCTTGGGGAGTGACACGTGTCTAAGGACACGTGTCACACATGTGTGGACGTGCCACGCATGTGAGACACGTGGAGGGACACGTGTCACACATGCGCGGACGTGCCATGCATGTGAGACACGTGGCGGGACACGTGTTCCGCATGCATTGGTTTGGAAAAACTATTTAAAGGGGTCACTTGACTTCCTGAAATCAAACAGGCAACCACTTTTCTCTGGCCCGATTTCACTAAATTATATCGATTCAGTTAGTTAACGTTCTAGAAGTTTCAAAACAGGTCTAAATCTTTTCCAATTGTCGGCATTTTAAGGTGAGGAGATTTTATTAAAAACAACACCTTATATATTTATATGATTATTATATGTTTTTATCTTTATTTGTTATTTTAATATTCTAGCCTAAGATAAATATCATGCTTATTAATATTCTTTATTTATTTGAATTAGAGTTGACTTAGATAATATTTACTGCTCGATTTATTTGACTGTTTTAGCATAAGATAAGCAGAGATGTTGCCCAAATATTTACATTAATGTTATACATGTTATTTGCATGCTGTCATAATGCCCTATTTGTACTTGAAAATTGCTTTATTATAGCCGTTATTCTATTGCCAAGAAAATATTTATTACTTGCCCGGGACAACCACTTTAGTTGATCCCCATATGATTTGTTGTGTGTTCTATGACTACTTGTGCATGCTTGTGTGTACTTGGGGGTTGCATCCTCAAGCCCGATAGCTTGCACGAACGCTGGGCGGCATAGGGCTTGCCGGTGCTCCCGTGTCTATCGTGGACCTATTCCCTCTCTCGCTTGGTACCACCCTTAGAGAGTTGGGTCGTAGATTTTGGATACAATCCGGAGTATCCTCTTGGGAGAGATAAGAAGTTGAAATATGTGATCAAAGGCTGTCCACCTCATGGAATACTTGACTTGTTCCTACTCTCACTTGGTACCACCCTCGGAGAGTAGTGTCCTACTCTCGCTTGGCATTCCACCCTCGGAGAGTAGGCTGATATCTGTTGTGGATATATGCCACTATTGTTTACCTAAATGTCATTTTTGTTATCATATATGACTCAAGTATAATTTACTACTAGTTATCATATCTTATATGGACAATTTGTTATACCACCGTACGTGATTTGCATCATGATTTACAAAAGAGACCGATCAGAAATGTTTTCAAAACTCTTCTATTCTATCCTCACTGAGCTTTCCCAGAGCTCACCGTTTTTTCTCCCCCCAGCGCAGGTACAACTTAGCTTGAAATGGAAATAGACTTTGAATGTTTACATGCTCAAAGCCTCTTGCTGTCATAGTTAGATCCAAGTTGTAAAAGTTAGAGTTTGTTGTATTAATTTCGGGAAGAAGGGTAGCTGTGTTGAAACCTCAGTTTGTATAATAGCCGGGTAGTTATCAGATCTCAGATGTTGTAACACCCTTTTGTACTTAAATTATTATATAAAGGCTTGTTATTAAGTAATTCTTTATTTACTGTTCCTTTTAATAGAAAGTTATGAACTCGCAATGACGATAAACGCAGACTTTGACCTAGTCTTGAGAAGGGCCGGGTTGGGGTCGTTACAGGTGGTATCAGAGCTTAGATAGCTCATAAGCCGGGATAGGATCTTCGGACGGTGGGTAGTTATCTTTTAGGAATATGTGTTTAGCATGATGAAACGTGCCTAATATGCTTATCTTTTAGGTGTAAACCCATCTAATATGCCTTGTGAAGCTAATGTGTGTTGATTGTGGTATTAGCGTAGTGAAGAACTTCAACTTTCATTAGAATATGATAGCTTGAGGTACCAGATAAATAACAGCTTGATAACATGGCACGACCGTACAAAGGTTAGCTTCCTTGATTTCTTAAATGATTGTTCACATGAAGTAAGGAGTACTTCGATGGCTTAACTAGAGTATAGATGGAAATATTCAAGTAATGGATATGGAGGTCGTACTTAAGTGTGGACTACGAAAGTGAAAATAGGATTACAACCTTGAACCATCAGAGAGTACCAGAGATAAAATCGATCCTGAGGCAATAGCAATCCTAGACTACTTACTAGGTTTTGATAAGTAGAGGAAGCATGTTATTAGGAGGACAACTATATGTTGAACTTTTATTTGAAGAGTCTCATCGTTTCATTTGGTGGAACTCAACTAGGAGTATCTTAGCAAACAGGTAAGTAAATTGCGAGGACGCAATTTTTGTAAGGAGGGGAGGATGTAAGGACCCGTACTCGGATCCCGAATAATAATATATGAAATAAGTGTTCCTTATATGTTTAGCTTACTTCACTTATGTGCTTGGTGTTTTCGCGTTTAGAGATAAGTGTTTTATGCTTTGAGATATTTTAAATTAAGAAGAAATGTTGTAACTAGCATATCAAGCTAAGCATTCCTTTCAATTATCAAGTAAATTAAGATAATTTGTGCTTGAAGTAATTGGAAATACTAAACTTATGGGATTCTATTAATCGACCTTTAATTATTTGGAGTGTCAGGATAATAAACTAAAATATTATCTGAGGAAAAGAAAGTAAGGCGTTAGCTAAACTATTCTAATTTGAGAATGATACCTAGTTTTACCGTTCAAATTTTATAAGTAATTTAGATAGACCTTGGAGTATGGTAGTTTGATATAAATTAAATAAAGTATTACTGTAACTTCGTTGAATAGTTTCATTGAGGGATTAACTTAGTTTAGCAAAAAGGAATTATAATGTTAGTTAAACTTATTAAGATAAAGTTTTCTTTTAAAATATGTCATTAGGAATTCAGTTGTCTTCTATAAGATGGTATAGTATACTAGTTATCTTGAGGAATGTTTGCAGACATTAGAATGGGTATTAGAGTAAAGATGGGTGAGTATCATCTTGGGTAGCTTCGGTTATAGAATTAAATTGTTACAAGAAAACGGTATAGTTATAACTGGACCTACTACCAAGTAATGTAAAAATTTGGGAATTAGAATTGATTAGTGCTGGCTAAATAGGGGAATCAACTTCTACTAGGGTGATGATATAACACCCACTTGAATAAGTAGGGGATCCGATCAGTAAATGTGGGATAAGATGGACTTAGCTTAATTTACTAGTCTTCTTTATTTTACTTACGCAGCTATCATAACCAGCTTTGATGAGTAAAACAATAGAAATATAAACGTTGAGCAAGGTGTTAGCTAGGGATTAACATAGCCGACCATTAATTTGGTGGTCAGGGTTAATTAATTAATTGTTTACAATAGGAATATACTTTGAAGTTGCTAACACATGGGTTTAAATTAAGTAAAGGATATTAACGGGCATAAATGGATTATAAGTTTTAACACCAGGGGTTAAACAAAATATTGATATCCGCCTACATAGGTGTTATAATGAGTTGGGCTTGGAGAGAAGTAGTAATAGTACACTTAGCAAGTTGCTAGTAAAGTATTAGCTTAAGGATGGTAATCTGTGAAGTTAATTGATTTGATTGAAATTAAGGAATAAAAGCTTAAATAATACCCGGGTGTTGAGTGCCTTTATTTGTGACAATTATGGACTTAACAAAGGATATGAAATTAAGACAAGGAGAGGCTACGATAATTGGGTATTTCCATTGCCTATTATCATTTAGAAGCTTTGACTTTTGATAAACATAAGATTTCTTAGAAACTATTAATCTAACTATAGTTTATACCTACCACGAATTAATAGGTGTTCTTATAACATTAATTAACATAAAGCTTAGGTTCATTACAGGGATGTAAAACCCCATATCGTGACAAAGTAAAAACTTTTTAGCTGCTTACAATAGTATGGGTGATTTCCTTTAACTTTTTGAGCTATTTCGGCTGTTTTTCCGAATTTAGGGATTTTTGGTCCGGAAAAGGGGTTTCACTTCGGGGCCAATTATAGGAAAATCGGAATTCCGTCGAGAAAAACAGGTATACGCCATTGAGTTTCTTTCAACTTGTACTACTTAACGGTGAAGTTTGGCAAAATTGCATTCCGGCCCGAAAATAAGAAAATCAGGACACCGACGGGCGAAACGGGTAAAAAAATGGAACGTTGGTGTCACTCTCGGGGAGTGACACATGTCTAAGGACACGTGTCACACATGCGTGGACATGCCACGCATATGAGACACGTGGAGGGACACGTGTCACACATGCGTGGACATGCCACGCATGCGTGACATATAGGGGGACACGTGTCACACATGCATGGATGTGCCATGTATGTGAGACACGTGGCGGGACACGTGTTCCGCATGCATTGGTTTGGAAAAACTATATAAAGGGGTCACTTGACTTCCTGAAATCAAACAGGCAAACACTTTTCTTTGGCCCGATTTCACTAAATTATATCGATTCAGTTAGTTAATGTTCCAGAAGTTTCAAAACAGGTCTAAATCTTTTCCAATTGTCGGCATTTTAAGGTGAGGATATTTTACTAAAAACAGCATCTTATATATTTATATGATTATTATATGTTTATACCATGATTTGTTATTTCAATATTCTAGCTTGAGATAAACATCATGCTTATTAATATTCTTTATTTATTTGAATTAGATTTAACTTAGATAATATTTACTGTTCTACTTATTTGACTGTTTTAGCATAAGATAAGCAGAGATGTTGCCCAAATATTTACATAAATGTTATACATGTTATTTGCATGCCGTAATAATGCCCTATTTGTACTTGAAAATTGCTTTATTATAGCCGTTATTCTATTGCCAAGAAAATATTTATTACTTGCCCGGGACAACCTCTTTTGTTGATTCCCATACTATCTGTTGTGTGTTACATAATTACTTGTGCATGTCTGTGTGCTACTTGGGGGTTGCAACCTCAAGCGCTATAGCTTGCACGAATGCTGAGCGGCATAGGACTAGTTGGTGCTCCCATGTCTATCGTAGTCATATTCCCTCTCTCACTTGGTACCACCCTCGGAGAGTTGGGTCATAGAATTTGGGTACACTCCGAAGTACCCTCTTAGGAGCGATAAGAAGTTGAAATTGTGATCAAAGGCTGGCCACCTCATGGAATACTTGACTTGTGCCTACTCTCACTTGGTACCACCCTTGGAGAGTAGTGTCCTACTCTCGCTTGGCATTCCACCCTTGGAGAGTAGGCTGATATCTGTTGTGGATATATGCCACTATTGTTTACCTAAATGTCATTTTTGTTATTATATATGACTCAAATATAATTTACTACTAGTTATCATATCTTATATGGACAATTTGTTATACCACCGTACGTGATTTGCATCATGATTTACAAAAGAAACCGACTAGAAATGTTTTCAAAACTCTTCTATTCTATCCTCACTGAGCTTTCCCAGAGCTCACCGTTTTTTCTCCCCCCAACGTAGGTACAGCTTAGCTTGAAATGGAAATAGACTTTGAATGTTTACATGCTCGAAGCCTCTTGTTGTCATAGTTGGATCCAAGTTGTAAAAGTTAGAGTTTGTTGTATTAATTTCGGGAAGAAGGGTAGCTGTGTTGAAACCTCAGTTTGTATAATAGCAGGGTAGTTATCAGATCTCAGATGTTGTAACACCCTTTTGTACTTAAATTATTATATAAAGGCTTGTTATTAAGTAATTTTTTATTTACTATTCCTTTTAATATAAAGTTATGAACTCGCAATGACGATAAATGCAGACTTTGACCTAGTCTGCGTTTATCGTCATTGAGAGTTCATAACTTTCTATTAAAAGGAACAGTAAATAAAGAATTACTTAATAACAAGCCTTTATATAATAATTTAAGTACAAAAGGGTGTTACAACATCTGAGATCTGATAACTACCTGGCTATTATACAAACTGAGGTTTCAACACAGCTACCCTTCTTCCCGAAATTAATACAACAAACTCTAACTTTTACAACTTGGATCCAACTATGACAGCAAGAGGCTTTGAGCATGTAAACATTCAAAGTCTATTTCCATTTCAAGCTAAGTTGTAACTGCGCTGAGGGGAGAAATAACGGTGAGCTCTGGGAAAGCTCAGTGAGGATAGAATAGAAGAGTTTTGAAAACATTTCTGGTCGGTCTCTTTTGTAAATCATGATGCAAATCACGTACGGTGGTATAACAAATTGTCCATATAAGATATGATAACTAGTAGTAAATTATATTTGAGTCATATATAATAACAAAAATGACATTTAGGTAAACAATAGTGGCATATATCCACAACAGATATCAGCCTACTCTCCGAGGGTGGAATGCCAAGCGAGAGTAGGACACTACTCTCCGAGGGTGGTACCAAGTGAGAGTAGGAACAAGTCAAGTATTCCATGAGGTGGCCAGCCTTTGATCACAATTTCAACTTCTTATCTCTCCCAAGAGGATACTCCGCATTGTATCCAAAATCTACGACCCAACGCTCCAAGGGTGGTACCAAGCGAGAGAGGGAATAGGTCCACGATAGACACGGGAGCACCGACAAGCCCTATGCCGCCCAGCGTTCGTGCAAGCTATCGGGCCTGAGGTTGCAACCCCCAAGTACACACAAGCATGCACAAGTAGTCATAGAACACACAACAAATCATATGGGGATCAACTAAAGTGGTTGTCCCGGGCAAGTAATAAATATTTTCTTGGCAATAGAATAACGGCTATAATAAAGCAATTTTCAAGTACAAATAGGGCATTATGACGGCATGCAAATAACATGTATAACATTTATGTAAATATTTGGGCAACATCTCTGCTTATCTTATGCTAAAACAGTCAAATAAGTCGAGCAGTAAATATTATCTAAGTCAACTCTAATTCAAATAAATAAAGAATATTAATAAGCATGATATTTATCTCAAGCTAGAATATTAAAATAACAAATCATGGTATAAACATATAATAATCATATAAATATATAAGATGTTGTTTTTAATAAAATCTCCTCACCTTAAAATGCCGACAATTGGAAAAGATTTAGACCTGTTTTGAAACTTCTGGAACATTAACTAACTGAATCGATATAATTTAGTGAAATCGGGCCAGAGAAAAGTGTTTGCCTGTTTGATTTCAGGAAGTCAAGTGATCCCTTTATATAGTTTTTCCAAACCAATGCATGCGGAACACGTGTCCCGCCACGTGTCTCACATGCATGGCACGTCCATGCATGTGTAACACGTGTCCCCCTACGTGTCATGCATGCGTGGCATGTCCACGCATGTGTGACACGTGTCCCTCCACGTGTCTCACATGCGTGGCATGTCCACGCATGTGTGACACGTGTCCTTAGACACGTGTCACTCCCCGAGAGTGACACCAATGTTCCATTTTTTTATCCGTTTCGAGCGTAGGTGTCCTGATTTTCTTATTTTCGGGCCAGAATGCAATTTTGCCAAACTTCACCGTTAAGTAGTACAAGTTAAAAGAAACTCAATGGCGTCCACCTGTTTTTCGCGACGAAATCCCGATTTTCCTATAATTGGCCCCGAAGTGAAACCCCTTTTCCGGACCAAAAATCCCTAAATTCGGAAAAACAGCCGAAATAGCTCAAAAAGTTAAAGGAAATCACCCATACTCTTGTAAGCAGCTAAAAAATTTTACTTTGTCACGATATGGGGTTTTACATCCCTGTAATGAACCTAAGCTTTGTGTTAATTAATGTTATAAGAACACCTATTAATTCGTGGTAGGTATAAACTATAGTTAGATTAATAGTTTCTAAGAAATCTTATGTTTATCAAAAGTCAAAGCTTCTAAATGATAATAGGCAATGGAAATACCCAATTATCGTAGCCTCTCCTTGTCTTAATTTCATATCCTTTGTTAAGTCCATAATTGTCACAAATAAAGGCACTCAACACCCGGGTATTATTTAAGCTTTTATTCCTTAATTTCAATCAAATCAATTAACTTCACAGATTACCATCCTTAAGCCAATACTTTACTAGCAACTTGCTAAGTGTACTATTACTACTTCTCTCCAAGCCCAACTCATTATAACACCTATGTAGGCGGATAGCAATATTTTGTTTAACCCCTGGTGTTAAAACTTATAATCCATTTATGCCCGTTAATATCCTTTACTTAATTTAAACCCATGTGTTAGCAACTTCAAAGTATATTCCTATTGTAAACAATTAATTAATTAACCCTGACCACCAAATTAACGGTCGGCTATGTTAATCCCTAGCTAACACCTTGCTCAACGTTTATATTTCTATTGTTTTACTCATCAAAGCTGGTTATGATAGCTGCGTAAGTAAAATAAAGAAGACTAGTAAATTAAGCTAAGTCCATCTTATCCCACATTTACTGATCGAATCCCCTACTTATTCAAGTGGGTGTTATATCATCACCCTAGTAGAAGTTGATTCCCCTATTTAGCCAGCACTAATCAATTCTAATTCCCAAATTTTTACATTACTTGGTAGTAGGTCCAGTTATAACTATACCGTTTTCTTGTAACAATTTAATTCTATAACCGAAGCTACCCAAGATGATACTCACCCATCTTTACTCTAATACCCATTCTAATGTCTGCAAACATTCCTCAAGATAACTAGTATACTATACCATCTTATAGAAGACAACTGAATTCCTAATGACATATTTTAAAAGAAAACTTTATCTTAATAAGTTTAACTAACATTATAATTCCTTTTTGCTAAACTAAGTTAATCCCTGAATGAAACTATTCAACGAAGTTACAGTAATACTTTATTTAATTTATATCAAACTACCATACTCCAAGGTGTATCTAAATTACTTATAAAATTTGAACGGTAAAACTAGGTATCATTCTCAAATTAGAATAGTTTAGCTAACGCCTTACTTTCTTTTCCTCAGATAATATTTTAGTTTATATCCTGACACTCCAAATAATTAAAGGTCGATTAATAGAATCCCATAAGTTTAGTATTTCCAATTACTTCAAGCACAAATTATCTTAATTTACTTGATAATTGAAAGGAATGCTTAGCTTGATATGCTAGTTACAACATTTCTTCTTAATTTAAAATATCTCAAAGCATAAAACACTTATCTCTAAACGCGAAAACACCAAGCACATAAGTGAAGTAAGCTAAACATATAAGGAACACTTATTTCATATATTATTATTCGGGATCCGAGTACGGGTCCTTACATCCTCCCCTCCTTACAAAAATTGCGTCCTCGCAATTTACTTACCTGTTTGCTAAGATACTCCTAGTTGAGTTCCACCAAATGAAACGATGAGACTCTTCAAATAAAAGTTCAACATATAGTTGTCCTCCTAATAACATGCTTCCTCTACTTATCAAAACCTAGTAAGTAGTCTAGGATTGCTATTGCCTCAGGATCGATTTTATCTCTGGTACTCTCTGATGGTTCAAGGTTGTAATCCTATTTTCACTTTCGTAGTCCACACTTAAGTACGACCTCCATATCCATTATTTGAATATTTCCATCTATACTCTAGTTAAGCCATCGAAGTACTCCTTACTTCATGTGAACAATCATTTAAGAAATCAAGGAAGCTAACCTTTGTACGGTCGTGCCATGTTATCAAGCTGTTATTTATCTGGTACCTCAAGCTATCATATTCTGATGAAAGTTGAAGTTCTTCACTAGGCTAATACCACAATCAACACACATTAGCTTCACAAGGCATATTAGATGGGTTTACACCTAAAAGATAAGCATATTAGGCACGTTTCATCATGCTAAACACATATTCCTAAAAGATAACTACCCACCGTCCGAAGATCCTATCCCGGCTTATGAGCTATCTAAGCTCTGATACCACCTGTAACGACCCCAACCCGGCCCTTCTCAAGACTAGGTCAAAGTCTGCGTTTATCGTCATTGCGAGTTCATAACTTTCTATTAAAAGGAACAGTAAATAAAGAATTACTTAATAACAAGCCTTTATATAATAATTTAAGTACAAAAGGGTGTTACAACATCTGAGATCTG
This sequence comes from Ehretia macrophylla, assembly GCA_037974665.1. Lineage (NCBI taxonomy): Eukaryota > Viridiplantae > Streptophyta > Magnoliopsida > Boraginales > Ehretiaceae > Ehretia > Ehretia macrophylla. The sequence goes on from CM075773.1 coordinate 3,828,273, forward strand.
ATAACTACCCGGCTATTATACAAACTGAGGTTTCAACACAGCTACCCTTCTTCCCGAAATTAATACAACAAACTCTAACTTTTACAACTTGGATCTAACTATGACAGCAAGAGGCTTTGAGCATGTAAACATTCAAAGTCTATTTCCATTTCAAGCTAAGTTGTACCTGCGCTGGGGGGAGAAAAAACGGTGAGCTCTGGGAAAGCTCAGTGAGGATAGAATAGAAGAGTTTTGAAAACATTTCTGATCGGTCTCTTTTGTAAATCATGATGCAAATCACGTACGGTGGTATAACAAATTGTCCATATAAGATATGATAACTAGTAGTAAATTATACTTGAGTCATATATGATAACAAAAATGACATTTAGGTAAACAATAGTGGCATATATCCACAACAGATATCAGCCTACTCTCCGAGGGTGGAATGCCAAGCGAGAGTAGGACACTACTCTCCGAGGGTGGTACCAAGTGAGAGTAGGAACAAGTCAAGTATTCCATGAGGTGGACAGCCTTTGATCACATATTTCAACTTCTTATCTCTCCCAAGAGGATACTCCGGATTGTATCCAAAATCTACGACCCAACTCTCTAAGGGTGGTACCAAGCGAGAGAGGGAATAGGTCCACGATAGACACGGGAGCACCGGCAAGCCCTATGCCGCCCAGCGTTCGTGCAAGCTATCGGGCTTGAGGATGCAACCCCCAAGTACACACAAGCATGCACAAGTAGTCATAGAACACACAACAAATCATATGGGGATCAACTAAAGTGGTTGTCCCGGGCAAGTAATAAATATTTTCTTGGCAATAGAATAACGGCTATAATAAAGCAATTTTCAAGTACAAATAGGGCATTATGACAGCATGCAAATAACATGTATAACATTAATGTAAATATTTGGGCAACATCTCTGCTTATCTTATGCTAAAACAGTCAAATAAATCGAGCAGTAAATATTATCTAAGTCAACTCTAATTCAAATAAATAAAGAATATTAATAAGCATGATATTTATCTCAGGCTAGAATATTAAAATAACAAATAATGGTATAAACATATAATAATCATATAAATATATAAGATGCTGTTTTTAATAAAATCTCCTCACCTTAAAATGCCGACAATTGGAAAAGATTTAGACCTGTTTTGAAACTTCTAGAACGTTAACTAACTGAATCGATATAATTTAGTGAAATCGGGCCAGAGAAAAGTGTTTTCCTGTTTGATTTCAGGAAGTCAAGTGACCCCTTTAAATAGTTTTTCCAAACCAATGCATGCGGAACACGTGTCCCGCCACGTGTCTCACATGCATGGCACGTCCGCGCATGTGTGACACGTGTCCCTCCACGTGTCTCACATGCGTGGCACGTCCACACATGTGTGACACGTGTCCTTAGACACGTGTCACTCCCCAAGAGTGACACCAACGTTCCATTTTTTATCCGTTTCGCGCGTAGGTGTCCTGATTTTCGTATTTTCGGGCTGAAATGCAATTTTGCCAAACTTCACCGTTAAGTAGTACAAGTTAAAAGAAACTCAATGGCGTATACCTGTTTTTCGTGACGGAATCCCGATTTTCCTATAATTGGCCCCGGAGTAAAACCCCTTTTACGGACCAAAAACCCCTAAATTCGGAAAAACAACCGAAATAGATCAAAAAGTTAAAGGAAATCACCCATACTCTTGTAAGCAGCTAAAAATTTTTACTTAGTCACGATATGGGGTTTTACATCCCTGTAATGACCCTAAGCTTTATGTTAATTAATGTTATAAGAACACCTATTGATTCGTGGTAGGTATAAACTATAGTTAGATTAATAGTTTCTAAGAAATCTTATGTTTATCAAAAGTCAAAGCTTTTAAATGATAATAGGCAATGGAAATACTCAATTATCGTAGCCTCTCCTTGTCTTAATTTCATATGCTTTGTTAAATCCATAATTGTCACAAATAAAGGCACTCAACACTCAAGTATTATTTAATATTTTATTCCTTAATTTCAATCAAATCAATTAACTTTACAGATTACCATCCTCAAGCTAATACTTTTACTAGCAACCTGTTAAGTGTACTAATACTACTTCTCTCCAAGCCCAACTCAGTATAACGCCTACGTAAGTGGATAGCAATATTTTGTTTAACCCCTGGCATTAAAACTTCTAATCCATTTATGCCCGTTAATATCCTTTACTTAATTTAAAACCATGTGTTAGCAACTTCAAAGTATATTCCTATAGTAAACAGTTAATTAATTAACCCTGACCACCAAATTAACGGTCGGCTATGTTAATCTCTAGCTAACACATTGCTCAACGTTTATATTTCAATTGCTTCACTCAACAAAACTGGTTATGATAGCTGCGTAAGTAAAATAAAGAAGACTAATAAATTAAGCTAAGTCCGACTTATCCCACATTTACTGATCGGATCTCCTACTTATTCAAGTGGGTGTTATATCATCACCCAAGTAGAAGTTGATTCCCCTATTTAGCCAGCCCTAATCAATTCTAATTCCCAAATTTTTACATTACTTGGTAGTAGGTCCATTTATAACTATACCGTTTTCTTGTAACAATTTAATTCTATAACCGAAGCTACCCAAGATGATACTCACCCATCTTTACTCTAATACCCATTCTAATGTCTGCAAACATTCCTCAAGATAACTAGTAGACTATACCATCTTATAGAAGACAACTGAATTCCTAATGACATATTTTAAAAGAAAACTTTATCTTAATAAGTTTAACTAACATTCTAATTCTTTTTTGCTAAACTAAGTTAATCCCTCAATGAAACTATTCAACTAAGTTACAGTAATACTTTATTTAATTTATATCAAACTACCATACTCCAAGGTCTATCTACATTACTTATAAAATTTGAACAGTAAAACTAGGTATCATTCTCAAATTAGAATAGTTTAGCTAACGCCTTACTTTCTTTTCCTCAGATAATATTTTAGTTTATTATCCTGACACTCCAAATAATTAAAGGTCGATTAATAGAATCCCATAAGTTTAGTATTTCCAATTACTTCAAGCACAAATTATCTTAATTTACTTGATAATTGAAAGGAATGCTCAGCTTGATATGTTAGTTACAACATTTTCTCTTAATTTAAAATATCTCGAAGCATAAAACACTTATCTCTAAACACGAAAACACCAAGCACATAAGTGAAGTAAGCCAAACACATAAGGAACACTTATTTCATATATTATTATTCGGAATCCGAGTACGGGTCCTTACACTTCGCCAATTAATGGAGCCCAAAATCAAACGTTTTCATCAGTTTCAGGCAACTTTTCTTCTTTTGCTTTATTTTCTTGTCCCGAATCGTATGTCGTGAGCTGTTAAAAGGTCGACAACCTTACTTACGGGACATTAAAGGGCCCTACAACGCGTCGATATCACGTCTTGCGAGGATGCTGTATTTTTTAAGTGAATGGGTTGTCGTTAAGTCCATTGGGCCTTTGGAATGGGCCATCTATCTAGGATAGTACTGTGAACCGTAAACAAATAAAGGATTGTACCCTCAACATGACAGGTGTGATCATACCAGCACTATTGCATCGGATCCCATCAGAACTTCGAAGTTAAACGTGCTTGGGCGAGAGTAGTACTAGGGTGGGTGACCCCTTGGGAAGTCCTCGTGTTGCATTCCCTTTTTAATTTTTTTTGTCCCGGTTAGGGTAGCCAAGATACTTTATCCACCAAATTTCTATTACCGAAACCCACGGAACATTGGGCTAGACAACTTCGCTTCACATAGAGGCTGGGCCCGCAAACCGAAGGTGTAGGGCTTGTGACCAAGTTTCCGTCGCTCCTGTACCCATAACTTTTGATCCGTAAGGAGTTACGTGGCGCACAGCATACCGTTACAAAGCTCTCTGAGAGCTCCACGACGGGGGCAGCCAGCATGCTTGCTGTGCCCATTTTTGGAGCCCAAAATCGAACGTTTTCATCATTTTTAGGCCACTTTTCTTCTTTTGCTCTGTTTTTTCGTCCCGGATCGTACATCGTGAGTTATTAAAAGGACGACTACCTTACTCGCGGGACATTAGAGGGCCCTACAATGCGTCCATATCACGTCTTGCGAGGATGCTGCATTGTTGAAGCGGATGGGTTGTCGTTAGGCCCATTGGGCCTTTTTAATGGGCCATCTCTCTAGGCTGGGAGTGTGAACCGTTAACAAATAAAGGAATTGTTCCCTCAACATGACGGGTGCGATCATACCAGCACTAACACACCGGATCCTATCAGAACTCCGAAGTTAAGCGTGCCTGGGCGAGAGTAGTACTAGGAAGGGTGACCCCCTGGGAAGTCCTCGAGTTGCACCCCCTTTTCAATTTTTTTTACCCTGGTTAGGGTTGCCAAGATACTTCATCCACCAAATTTTTATTACAGAATCCCACAGAACATTTGGCAAGACAACCTCGGTTCACGTAGAGGCTGGGTCCACAAACCGAAGGCGTAGGCCTTGTGACCAGGTCTCCGTCGCTCCGGTGCCCATAACTTTTGATCAGTAAGGAGTTACGCAGTGCACAGCATACCGTTGCAAAGCTCTCTGAGAGCTCTACGACGGGGGTAGCTAGTTTGCTTGCTGTGCCCATTTTTGGTGACCAAAATCGAACATTTTCTTCAGTTTCAGGCCACTTTTCTACTTTTGCTCTATTTTTTTGTCCTGGATCGTACGTCGTGAGCTGTTAAAAGGATGACAACCTTACTCGCTGGACATTAGAGGGCCCTACAATGCGTTGTGATAACGTCTTGCGGGGATGGTACGTTGTTGAAGCGGATGGGTTGTCGTTAAGCCCATTGGGCCTTTTGAATGGGCCATCTCTCTAGGTTGGGACTGTGAACCGTTAACCAATAAAGGAATTGTGCCCTCTACAAGACGGCTGCGATCATACCAGCACTAATGTACCGGATCCCAGCAGAACTTCGAAGTTAAGCGTGCTTCGGCGATAGTAGTACTAGGATGGGTGACCCTCTGGGAAGTCCTCGTGTTGCACCCCCTTTTCAATTTTTTTTGCCCTGGTTAGGGTTGCCAAGATACTTTATCCACCAAATTTCTATTACCGAATCCCCCGAAAAATTGGGCAAGACAACTTCGCCTCACATAGAGGCTGGGCCCACAATCCGAGTGTGTAGGGCTTGTGACCAGGTCTCCGTTGCTCCGGTGCCCATAACTTTTGATCCGTAAGGAGTTATGCGGCACACAGCATACCGTGGCAAAGTTCTCTGATAGCTCTACGACAAGGGCAGCCAGCTTGCTCGCTGTGCCCATTTTTGGAGCCCAAAATCGAGTGTGTTCATCAGTTTTAGGCCACTTTTCTTCTTTCGCTCTGTTTTTTTATCCTGGATCGTAAGTCGTGAGCTGTTAAAAGGACGACAAGCTTACTCGCGGGGCATTAGAGGGCCCTACAACGCGTCGATATCACGTCTTGCGAGGATGCTGTGTTGTTGAAGCAGATGGGCCATCTCTCTAGGCTGGGACTGTGAACCGTTAACAAATAAAGAAATTGTGCCCTCGACATGACGGGTACGATCATACCAGCACTAATGCACCGGATCCCATCAGAACTCCGAAGTTAAGCGTGCTTGGGTGAGAGTAGTACTAGGATGGGTGACACCCTGGGAAGTCCTCCTGTTGCACCCTCTTTTCAATTTTTTTTACCCTGGTTAGGGTTGCCAAGATACTTTATCCACCAAATTTTTATTACCGAATCCCACAGAACATTGGGCAAGACAACCTCGGTTCACGTAGAGGCTGGGCCCACAAACCGAAGGCGTAGGCCTTGTGACCAGGTCTCCGTCGCTCTAGTGCCCATAACTTTTGATCCGTAAGAAGTTACGCAGCGCACAGCATACCGTTGCAAAGTTCTATGAGAGCTCTACGACAGGGGTAGCTAGTTTGCTTGCTGTGCCCATTTTTGGTGACCAAAATCGAACATTTTCTTCAGTTTCAGGCCACTTTTCTACTTTTGCTCTGTTTTTTCGTCCCGGATCGTACGTCGTGAGTTGTTAAAAGGATGACAACCTTACTCGCTGGACATTAGAGGGCCCTACATTGCGTTGTGATCACGTCTTGCGAGGATGCTACGTTGTTAAAGCAGATGGGTTGTCGTTAAGCCTATTGGGCCTTTTGAATGGGCCATCTCTCTAGGTTGGGACTGTGAACCGTTAACCAATAAAGGAATTGTGCCCTCTACAAGACAGCTGCGATCATACCAGCGCTAATGTACCGGATCCTATCAGAACTCTGAAGTTAAGCGTGCTTGGGCGAAAGTAGTACTAGGATGGGTGCCCCCCTGGAAAGTCCTCGAGTTGCACCCCATTTTATAATTTTTTTTGCCCCATTCAGGGTTTCCAAAATACTTTATCCACCAAATTTCTATTACCGAATGCCACGGAACATTGGGCAAGACAACTTAGCTTCACGTAGAGGCTGGGCCCGCAAACCGAGGGCTTAGGGCTTGTGACTAGGTCTCCGTCGCTCCGGTGCACATAACTTTTGATCCGTAAGGAGTTACGCAGCGTACAACACACCGTTGCGAAGCTCTCTGAGAGCTCTACGACGGGGGCAGCTAGTTTGCTCGCTGTGCCCATTTTTGGTGCCCAAAATCGAACGTGTTCATCAGTTTCAGGCCACTTTTCTTCTTTTGCTCTATTTTTTCATCCCGGATCATACGTCGTGAGCAGTTAAAATGATGACAACCTTACTCACGGGACATTAGAGGGCCCTACAACGCATCGATATCACGTCTTGTGAGGATGCTACGTTGTTGAAGCGGATGGGTTGTCGTTAATCCCATTGGGCGTTTTGAATGGGCCATCTCTCTAGGCTGGGACTGTGAACCGTTAACAAGTAAAGGAATTGTGCCCTCTACATGACGGGTGCGATCATACCAGCACTAATACACCGGATCCCGTCAGAACTCCGAAGTTAAGCGTGCTTGGTCGAGAGTAGTACTAGGATGGGTGACCCCTTGGGAAGTCCTCGTGTTGCACCCCCTTTTCAATTTTTTTTGCCCTGGTTAGGGTTGCCAAGATACTTTATCCACCAAATTTCTATTACCGAATCCCACGGAACATTGGGAAAGACAACTTCGCTTCACGTAAAGGCTGGGCCCTTAAATCGAGGGTGTAGGGCTTGTGACCAGGTCTCCATTGCTCTAGTGCCCATAACTTTTGATTCGTAAGGAGTTACGCGGCGCACAGCATATACCGTTGCAAAGATCTTTGAGAGCTCTACGACGGGGGTAACCAGCTTGCTCGCTATTCCCTTTTTGGAGCCCAAAATCGAACGTGTTCATCAGTTTCAGGCCACTTTTCTTCTTTTGCTCTGTTTTTTCGTCCCGGATCGTACGTCGTGAGCTGTTGAAAGGACGACAACCTTACTCGCGGGACATTAGAGGGCCCTACAACGTGTCGATATCACGTCTTGCGAGGATGCTGCGTTGTTGACGCGGATGGGTTGTCGTTAAGCCCTTTGGGCCTTTTGAATGGGCCATTTCTCTCAGCTGGGACTGTGAACCGTTAACAAATAAAGCAATTGTGCCCTCAACATGACGGGTGCGATCATACCAGTACTAATGCACCGGATCCCATTAGAACTCCGAAGTTAAGCATGCTTGGTCGAGAGTAGTACTAGGATGGGTGACCCCTTGGGAAGTCCTCGTGTTGCACCCCCTTTTCAATTTTTTTTTCCCTGGTTAGGGTTGCCAAGATACTTTATCCACCAAATTTCTATTACCGAATCCCACGGAACATTGGGAAAGACAACTTTGCTTCACGTAAAGGCTGGGCCCTTAAACAGAGGGTCTAGGGCTTGTGACCAGGTCTCCATTGCTCTGGTGCCCATAACTTTTGATTCGTAAGGAGTTCCGCGGCGCACAGCATACCGTTGCAAAGATCTTTGAGAGCTCTACGATGGGGGCAGCCAGCTTGCTCGCTGTACCCTTTTTGGAGCCCAAAATCAAACGTTTTCATCAGTTTCATGCCACTTTTCTTCTTTTGCCCTGTTTTTTCATCCCGGATCGTACGTCGTGAGCTGTTAAAAGGACGACAACGTTACTCGCGGGACATTAGAGGGCCCTATAACGTGTCGATTTGACGTCTTGCAAGGATGCTGCGTTGTTGATGCTGATGGGTTGTCGTTAAGCCCATTAGGCCTTTTGAATGGGCCATCTCTCTCGGCTGGGACTGTGAACCATTAACAAATAAAGCAATTGTGCCCTCAACATGACGGGTGCGATCATACCAGTACTAATGCACCGGATCCCATTAGAACTCCGAAGTTAAGCGTGCTTGGGCGAGAGTAGTACTAAGATGGGTGACCACCTGGGAAGTCCTCGTGTTGCACACCCTTTTCAATTTTTTTTGTCCTGGTTAGGGTTACCAAGATACTTTATCCACCAAATTTCTATTACCGAATCCCACAGAACATTGGGCAAGACAACTTCGCTTCACGTAGAGGTTGGGCCCACAAACCGAGGGCGTAGGCCTTGTGACCAGGTCTCCGCCGCTCCAATGTCCATAACTTTTGATCCGTAAGGAGTTACGTGGCGCACAGCATACCGTTGCAAAGCTCTCTGAGAGCACTACGATGGGGGCAGCTAGCTTGCTTGCAATGCCATTTTTGGAGCCCAAAATCGAACGTGTTCATCAGTTTTAGGCCACTTTTCTTCTTTTGCTCTATTTTTTCATCCCGGATCATACGTCGTGAGCTGTTAAAGGACGACAACCGTACTCGCAGGACATCAGAGGGCTCTACAACGCGTCGATATCACGTCTTGCGAGGATGCTATGTTGTTGAAGCAGATGGGTTGTCGTTAAGCCCATTGGGCCATTTGAATGGGCCATCTCTCTAGGCTGGGACTGTGAACCGTTAACAAATAAAGCAATTGTGTCTCAACATGACGGGTGCGATCATACCAGCACTAATGCACCGGATTCCATCAGAACTCCGAAGTTAAGCGTGCTCGAGTGAGAGTAGTCCTAGGATGGGTGACCCCTTGGGAAGTCCTCGTGTTGCACCCCCTTTTCAATTTTTTTTGCCCTGGTTAGGGTTGCCAAGATACTTTATCCACCAAATTTCTATTACCGAATCCCACGGAACATTGGGCAAGACAACTTCGCTTCACGTAGAGGCTGGGCCCACAAACCGAGGGCGTAGGCTTTGTGACCAAGTCTCCGTTGCTCCGGTGCCCATAAGTTTTGATCCGTAAGGTGTTATGCGGCGTACAACATATCGTTGCAAAGCTCTATTAAAGCTCTACAATGGGGGTAGCTAGCTTGCTTGCTTTGCCCTTTTTTGAGCCTAAAATCGAACGTTTTCATCAATTTCAGGCCACTTTTCTTCTTTTACTATTTTTTTTCATCCTGGATCGTACGTCGTGAGCTATTAAAAGGACAACAACCTTACTTGCGGGACATTAGAGGGCCCTACAATGCGTCGATATAACGTCTTCCAAGGATGCTGCGTTGTTGAAGCGGATGGGTTGTCGTTAAGCCCATTGGGCCTTTTGAATGGGCCATCTCTCTAGGCTGGGACTGTGAACTGTTAACAAATAAAGGAATTGTGCCCCATCATGAGGGGTGCGATCATACCAGCACAAATGCACCGGAACCCATCAAAACCCCGAAGTTAAGCGTGCTTGGGCGAAAGTAGTACGAGGATGGGTGACCCCCTGGGAAGTCCTCGTGTTGCACCGCCTTTTTAATTTTTTTTGACCCGGTTAGGGTGGCCAAGATAGTTTATCCACCAAATTTCTATTATCGAATCCCACAGAACATTGGGCAAGACAACTTCGCTTCACGTAGAGGCTGGGCCCGCAAACCGAGGGTGTAGGGCTTGTGACCAGGTCTCCGTCGCTCCTGTGCGAATAACTTTTGATGCATAAGAAGTTACGTGGCGCACAACATACCGTTGCAAAGCTTTCTGGGAGCTCTACGACGGGGGCAGCTAGTTTGCTCGCTGTGCCCATTTTTGGTGCCCAAAATCGTACATTTTCATCAGTTTCGGGCCATTTTTCTTCTTTTACTCTGTTTTTTAATCCCGGATCGTACGTCGTTAGCTGTTAAAAGGATGACAACCTTACTCGTGGGACATTAGAGGGCCCTACAACGGGTCGATGTCACGTCTTGCAAGGATGCTACGTTGTTGAAGCAGATGGGTTGTCGTTAAGCCCATTGGGCCTTTTGAATGGGCCATCTCTCTAGGCTGAGACTTTGAACCGTTAACAAATAAAAGAATTGTGACCTCCACATGATGGGTGCGATCATACCAGCACTAATGCACCGGATCCTATTAGAACTCCGAAGTTAAGTGTGCTTGGGTGAGAGTAGTACTAGGATGGGTGACCTCCTGGGAAGTCCTCGTGTTGCACACCCTATTCAATTTTTTTTGCCCTGGTTAGGGTTGCCAAGATAATTTATCTACCAAATCTCTATTACCGAATCCCATGGAACATTGGGCAAGACAACTTCGCTTCACGTAGAGGCTGGGCCCACAAACCGAGGGCGTAGGGCTTGTGACCAGGTCTCCATCGCTCTAGTGCCCATAACTTTTGATCCGTAAGGAGTTACGCGGTGCACAACATACCGTTGTAAAGCTCTATGAGAGCTCCACGATGGGGGCAGCAAGCTTGCTTGCTATGCCTATTTTTGGAGCCCAAAATCGAATGTTTTCATCAGTTTCATGCCACTTTTCATCTTTTGCTCTGTTTTTCATCCCGGATCATACGTCGTGAGTTGTTAAAAGGACGACAACCTTACTCGCGGGACATTAGAGGGACCTACAATGCGTCGATATCACGTCTTGTGGGGATGCTGCGTTGTTGAAGCGGATGGGTTGTCATTAAGCCCATTGGGCCTTTTGAATGGGCCATCTCTCTAGGCTGGGACTGTGAACCGTTAACAAAAAATGCAATTGTGCCCTCAACATGACGGGTGCGATCATACCAGCACTAATGCACCGGATCCCATCAGAACTCCGAAGTTAAGCGTGCCAGGGCGAGAGTAGTACTAGGATAGGTGACCCCCAGGGAAGTCCTCGTGTTACCCCCCTTTTTTAATTTTTTTTGCCCTGGTTAGGGTTGCCAAGATACTTTATCCACCAAATTTCTATTACCGAATCCCACGGAACATTGGGCAAGACAACTTCGCTTCACGTAGAGGCTGGGCCCGCAAACCGAGGGCGTAAGGCTTGTGACCAGGTCTCTGTCGCTCCGGTGCCCATAACTTTTGAACCATAAGGAGTTACGTGGCGCATAGGATAACGTTGCAAAGCTCTCTGAGAGCTCTATGACAGGGGCAGCTAGTTTGCTTGCTGTGCCCATTTTTGTAGCCCAAAATCGAACGTTTACATCAGTTTCAGGCCACTTTTCTTCTTTTACTCTATTTTTTTGTCCCGGATCGTACGTCGTGAGCTGTTAAAAGGATCACAACCTTACTCGTGGGACATTAGAGGGCCCTACAACGTGTCGATATCACGTCTTACGAGGATGCTGCGTTGTTGAAGCGGATGGGTTGTTGTTAAGCCTATTGGGCCTTTTGAATGGGCCATCTCTCTAGGCTAGGACTGTGAACCGTTAACAAATAAAGCAATTGTTCCCTCGACAAGATGGGTGCAATCACACCAGCACTAATGCACCGAATCTCATCAGAACTCCAAAGTTAAGCGTGCTTGGGCGAGAGTAATACTAGGATGGGTGACCCCCTGGAAAGTCCTCGAGTTGCACCCCCTTTTCAATTTTTTTTGCCCTGGTTGGGGTTGCCAAGATACTTTATCCACCAAATTTCTATTACCGAATCCCACAGAACATTGGGCAAGACAACTTCGCTTCATGTAGAGGTTGGGCCCACAAACCGAGGGCGTAGGCCTTGTGACAAGGTCTCCGTCACTCCAATGCCCATAACTTTTGATCCGTAGGGAGTTATGTGCCGCACAGCATACCGTTGGAAAGTTCTTTGAGAGCTCTACGACGGGGGCAGCTAGCTTGCTAGCTGTGCACGTTTTTGGTTCCTAAAATATAACTTTTTATCAGTTTCAGGCCACTTTTCCACTTTTACTCTATTTTTTCATCCTGGATCGTACATCGTGAGTTGTTAAAAGGACGACAACCTTACTCGCAGGAAATTAAAGAGCCCTACAACGCGTCGATATCACGTCTTGCGAGGATGCTGTATTGTTGAAGCGGATGGGTTGTCGTTAAGCCCATTGAGCGTTCTGAATGGGCCCCCTCTCAAGGCTGGGACTGTGAATCGTTAACATATAAACGAATTGTGTCCTCTACATGACTGGTGTGATCATACCAGCACTAATGCTCCGAATCCCATCGAAACTCCGAAGTTAAACATGCTTGGGCAAGAGTAGTACTGGGATGGGTGACCCCCTGGGAAGTCCTCGTGTTGCACCCCCTTTTCAATTTTTTTTGCCCTGGTTACGGTTGCCAAGATACTTTATCCACCAAATTTCTATTATCGAATCCCACGGAACATTGGGCAAGACAACTACGCTTCACGTAGAGGCTGGGCCCACAAACCAAGGGTGTAGGGCTTGTGACCAGGTCTCCGTCGCTCCGTTGCCCATAACTTTTGATCCGTAAGGAGTTACGCGGTGCACAGCATACCGTTGCAAAGCGCTCTGAGAGCTCTACGATGGGGGTAGCTAGCTTGCTTAATGTGCCTGTTTTTGGAGCCCAGAATTGAACGTTATCATCAGTTTCATGCCACTTTTCTTCTTTTGCTCTATTTTTTCGTCCCGGATCGTACGTCGTGAGTTGTTAAAAGGACGACAACCTTACTCGCGAGACATTAGAGGGCCCTACAATACGTCGATATCACGTCTTGCGAGGATGCTGCGTTGTTGAAGCGGATGGGTTGTCGTTAAGCCCATTGGGCCTTTTTGAATGGGCCATCTCTCTAGGCTGGGACTGTGAACCTTTAACAAATAAAGGAATTGTGCCCTCAACATGATGGATGCGATCATACCAGCACTAATGCACCGGATCCCATCAGAACTTCGAAGTTAAGCGTGCTTGGGCGAAAGTAGTACTTGGATGGGTGACCCCATGGGAAGTCCTCGTGTTGCACCCCTTTTTTATTTTTTTTTGCCTCGGTTTGGGTTGCCAATATATTTTATCCACCAACTTTCTATTACCGAATACCACAGAACATTGGGCAAGACAACTTCGCTTCACATAGAGGCTGGGCCCGGAAACCGAGGGCGTAGGGCTTGTGACCAAGTCTCCGTCGCTCCGGTGCCCATAACATTTGATCCGTAAGGAGTTACGCGGCGCACAGCATACCATTGCAAAGCTCTCTGAGAGCTCTATGATGGGGGCCGCTAGCTTGCTTGCTTTGCCTTTTTTGGTGCCAAAAATCGATCATTGTCATCAGTTTCAGGCAACTTTTCTTCTTTTGCTTTGTTTTTTCATCCCGGATCGTACGTCGTGAGCTATTTAAAGTACGACAACCTTACTCGCAGGACATTAGAGGGTCCTACAGTGCGTCGATATCAAGTCTTGCGAGGATGCTGCGTTGTTGAAGCAGATGCGTTGTCGTTAAGCCCATTGGGCCTTTTGAATGGGCCATCTCTCTAGGCTGGAACTGTGAACCGTTAACAAATAAAGGAATTGTGCCCTCAACATGATGGGTGCGATCATACCAGCACTAATGCACCGGATCCCATCAGAACTCCGAAGTTAAGCGTGCTTGGGCGAAAGTAGTACTTGGATGTGTGACCCCATGGGAAGTCCTCGTGTTGCACCCCTTTTTTAATTTTTTTTGCCCCGGTTTGGGTTGCCAAGATATTTTATCCACCAACTTTCTATTACCGAATACCACAGAACATTGGGCAAGACAACTTCGCTTCACGTAGAGGGTGGGCCCGCAAACCGAGGGCGTAGGGCTTTGGACCAAGGCTTCGTCACTCCGGTGCCCATAACATTTGATATGTAAGGAGTTACGCGGCGCACAGCACACCGTTGCAAAGCTCTCTGAGAGCTCTACGATGGGGGCCGCAAGCTTGCTTGCATTGCCTTTTTTGGTTCCCAAAATCGATCATTGTTATCAGTTTCAGGCAACTTTTCTTCTTTTGCTTTGTTTTTTCGTCCCAGATTGTACGTCGTGAGCTATTTAAAGGACGACAACCTTACTCGCAGGATATTAGAAGGCCCTACAATGCGTCGATATCAAGTCTTGCGAGGATGCTGCGTTGTTGAAGCGGATGGGTTGTCGTTAAGCCCATTGGGCCTTTTGAATGGGCCATCTCTCTACGCTGGGACTGTGAACCGTTAACAAATAAAGCAATTGTGCCCTTAACATGATGGGTGCGATCATACCAGCACTAATGCACCGGATCCCGTCAGAACTCCGTAGTTAAGCGTGCTTGGGCGAGAGTAGTTCTAGGAGGGGTGACCCCCTGGGAAGTCCTTGTGTTGCAACCCATTTTCAATTTTTTTTGCCCTGGTTAGGGTTGCCAAGATACTTTATCCACCAAATTTCTATTACCTAATCCCACAGAACATTTGGCAAGACAACTTCGCTTCACGTAGAGGCTGGGACCATAAACCGAGGGCGTAGGCCTTGTGACCAGGTCTCCGTCGCTCCGGTGCCCATAACTTTTGATCCGTAAGGAGTTACGCAGCGCACAGGATACCGTTGCAAAGCTCTCAGAGAGCTCTATGACGGAGGCGGCCTGCTTGCTCACTGTGCCTGTTTTTGGAGCCCAAAATTTAATGTTTTCATCAGTTTCATGCCACTTTTCTTCTTTTGCTTTGTTTTTTTGTCGAAAATCGTACGTCGTGAGCTGTTAAAAGGACGACAACCTTACTCGCGGGGCATTAGAGGGCCCTACAATGCGTCGATATCACGTCTTGCGAGGATGCTGCGTTGTTGAAGCGGATGGGTTGTCGTTAAGCCCAATGGGCCATCTCTCTAGGTTGCAGCTGTGAACCGTTAACAAATAAAGGAATTGTGCCCTCAACATGACGGGTGCGATCATACCAGCACTAATGCACCGGATCCCATCAGAACTCCGAAGTTATGCGTGCTTGGACGAAAGTAGTACTAGGATGGGTGACCTCCTAGGAAGTCCTCGTGTTGCATCCCTTTTTTAATTTTTTTTGCCCCAGTTAGGGTTGCCAAGATACTTTATCCACCAAATTTCTATTACCGAATCCCACGGAACATTGGGCAAGACAACTTCGATTCACGTAGAGGCTGGGCCCGCAAATTGAGGGTGTAGGGCTTGTGACCAGGTCTCCGTCGCTCCGATGCCCATAACTTTTGATCCGCAAGGAGTTACGCGGCGCACAACATGCCGTTGCAATGCTCTCTGAGAGTTCTACGACGGGGGCAACTAGTTTGTTCGCTGTGCCCATTTTTGGTGCCAGAGATAGAACGTTTTCATCAGTTTCAGGCCACTTTTCTTCTTTTTCTCTATTTTTTCATCCCGGATCGTACGTCGTGAGCTGTTAAAAATACGACAACCTTACTCGCGAGACATTAGAGGGACCTACAACGTGTCGATATCACGTCTTGCGAGGATGCTGCGTTGTTAAAGCGGATAGGTTGTCGTTAAGCCCATTGGGACTTTTGAATGGGCCATCTCCCTAGGCTGCAACTGTGAACCGTTAACAAATAAAGGAATTGTGCCCACAACATGAAGGGTGCGATCATACCAGTAGTAATGCACCGGATCCCCTCAGAACTCCGAAGTTAAGCGTGCTTGGGCGAGAGCAGTACTAGGATGGGTGACCCCTTGGGAAGTCCTCGTGTTGCACCCCCTTTTCAAATTTTTTTGCCGTGGTTAGGGTTGCCAAGATACTTTATCCACCAAGTTTCTATTACCGAATCCCACGGAGCATTGGGCAAGACAACTTCACTTCACGTAGAGGCTGGGCCCGCAAACCGAGGGCGTAGGGCTTGTGACCAAGTCTCCGTCGCTCCGGTGCCCATAACATTTGATATGTAAGGAGTTACGCGGCGCACAACACACCGTTGCAAAGCTCTCTAAGAGCTCTACGATGGGGGCCGCAAGCATGCTTGCTTTGCCTTTTTTGGTTCCCAAAATCGATCATTGTCATCAGTTTCAAGCAACTTTTCTTCTTTTGCTTTGTTTTTTCGTCCCGGATTGTACGTCGTGAGCTATTTAAAGGACGAGAACCTTACTTGCAGGACATTAGAAGGCCCTACAATGCGTCGATATCAAGTCTTGCGAGGATGCTGCGTTGTTGAAGTGGATGGGTTGTCGTTAAGCCCATTGGGCCTTTTGAATGGGCCATCTCTCTACGCTGGACTGTGAACCGTTAACAAACAAAGCAATTGTGCCCTTAACATGATGGGTGCGATCATACCAGCACTAATGCACCGGATCCCGTCGGAACTCCGTAGTTAAGCGTGCTTGGGCGAGAGTAGTACTAGGAGGGGTGACCCCCTGGGAAGTCCTCGTGTTGCAACCCATTTTCAATTTTTTTTGCCCTGGTTAGGGTTGCCAAGATACTTTATCCACCAAATTTCTATTACCGAATCCCACAGAACATTTGGCAAGACAACTTCGCTTCACGTAGAGGCTGGGCCCACAAACCGAGGGCGTAGGTCTTTTGACCAGGTCTCCGTCTCTCCGGTGCCCATAACTTTTGATCCGTAATGAGTTACGCAGCGCACAGCATACCGTTACAAAGCTCTCGGAGAGCTCTATGACGGAGGCGGCCTGCTTGCTCACTGTGCCTATTTTTGGAGCCCAAAATTTAATGTTTTGATCAGTTTCATGCCACTTTTCTTTTTTTGCTTTGTTTTTTTGTCGAAAATCGTACGTCGTGAGTTGTTAAAAGGACGACAACCTTACTCGCGGGGCATTAGAGGGCCCTACAATGCGTCGATATCACGTCTTGCGAGGATGCTGCGTTGTTGAAGCGGATGGGTTGTCGTGAAGCCCAATGGGCCTTTTGAATGGGCCATCTCTCTAGGTTGCAGCTGTGAACCGTTAACAAATAAAGGAATTGTGCCCTCAACATGACGGGTGCGATCATACCAGCACTAATACACCGGATCCCATCAGAACTCCGAAGTTATGCGTGCTTGGACGAAAGTAGTACTAGGATGGGTGACCTCCTAAGAAGTCCTCGTGTTGCACCCCTTTTTTAATTTTTTTTGCCCCAGTTAGGGTTGCCAAGATACTTTATCCACCAAATTTCTATTACCGAATCCCACAGAACATTGGGCAAGACAACTTCGATTCACGTAGAGGCTGGGCCGCAAATTGAGGGCGTAGGGCTTGTGACCAGGTCTCTGTCGCTCCGATGCCCATAACTTTTGATCCGCAAGGAGTTACGCGGCGCACAACATGCCGTTGCAATGCTCTCTGAGAGTTCTACGACGGGGGCAACTAGTTTGTTCGCTGTGCCCATTTTTGGTGCCAGAGATAGAACGTTTTCATCAGTTTCAGGCCACTTTTCTTCTTTTGCTCTGTTTTTTCATCCCGGATCGTACGTCGTGAGCTGTTAAAAATACAACAACCTTACTCGCGGGACATTAGAGGGACCTACAAGGCATCGATATCACGTCTTGCGAGGATGCTGCGTTGTTGAAGCAGATAGGTTGTCGTTAAGCCCATTGGGACTTTTGAATGGGCCATCTCCCTAGGCTGCGACTGTGAACCGTTAACAAATAAAGGAATTGTGCCCACAACATGAAGGGTGCGATCATACCAGTAGTAATGCACCGGATCCCCTCAAAACTCCGAAGTTAAGTGTGCTTGGGCGAGAGTACTACTAGGATGGGTGACCCCTAGGGAAGTCCTCGTGTTGCACCCCCTTTTCAATTTTTTTTGCCCTGGTTAGGGTTGCCAAGATAATTTATCCACCAAATTTCTATTAGCAAATCCCACGGAACATTGGGCAAGACAACTTCGCTTCACGTAGAGGCTGGGCCCACAAACCGAGGGTGTAGGGCTTGTGACTAGGTCTCCGTCGCTCTTGTGCCCATGACCTTTGATCCGTAAAGAGTTACGCAGCACACAGCATACCGTTGCAAAACTCTCTAAGAGCTCTACGACGGGGGCAGCCAGCTTGCTCGTTGTGCCACTTTTTGGAGCCCAAAATCGAACGTTTTCATTAGTTTCAGGCCACTTTTCTCCTTTAGCTCTATTTTTTCGTCCCGGATCGTACGTCGTGAGCTGTTAAAAGGACAACAACCTTACTCGCGAGACATAAGAGGGCCCTAAAACGTGTCGATATCACGTCTTGCGAGGATGTTGCGTTGTTGAAGCGGATGGGTTGTCGTTAAGCACATTGGGCCTTTTGAATGGGCCATCTCTCCAGGCTGGGATTGTGAACTGTTGACAAATAAAGCAATTGTGCCCTCTACATGACGGGTGCGATCATACCAGTACTATTGCACCGGATCCCATCAGAACTCTGAAGTTAAGCGTGCTTGGGCGAGGGTAGTACTAGGATGGGTTACCCCTAGGAAGTCCTCGTGTTGCACCACCTTTTCAATTTTTTTTGCCCTGGTTAGGGTTGCCAAGATAATTTATCCACCAAATTTCTATTACCGAATCCCTCAGAACATTGGGCAAGAAAAATTCGTTTCACGTAGAGGCTGGACCCACAAACCGAGGGCGTAGGCCTTGTGACCAGGTCTCCGTCGCTCCGGTGCCCATAACTTTTGATCCGAAAGGAGTTACGTGGCGCACAACATACCGTTGCAAAGCTCTCTGAGAGCCTTACGATAGGGGCAGCTAGCTTGCTCGCTGTACCCATTTTTAGTGCCCAAAATAGAATGTTTTCATCAGTTTTAGGCCACTTTTCTTCTTTTGCTCTGTATTTTCATCCTGGATCGTACGTCGTCAGCTGTTAAAAGGACGACAACCTTACTCGCGGGACATTAGAGGGCCCTACAACTCGTCGATATCATGTCTTGTGAGGATGCTGCGTTGTTGAAGTGGATGGGTTGTCGTTAAGCCCATTGGGCCTTTTGAATGGGCCATCTCTCTAGGCTGGGACTGTGAATCGTTAACAAATAAAGCAATTGTGCCCTCAACATGACGAGTGCGATCATACCAGCACTAATGCATCGGATTCGATCAGAACTCCGAAGTTAAGCGTGCCTGGGTGAGAGTAGTACTAGGATGGGTGACCCCCTGGGAAGTCCTCGTGTTGCACCCCCTTTTCAATTTTTTTTGCCCTGCTTAGGGTTGCCAAGATACTTTATCCACCAAATTTCTATTACCGAATCCCACGGAACATTGGGCAAGACAACTTCGCTTCACGTAGAGGCTGGGCCCACAAACTGAGGGCGTAGGGCTTGTGACCTAGTCTCCGTCGCTCCGGTGCCCATAACTTTTGATCCGTTAGGAGTTACATGGCGCACAACATAACGTTGAAAAGCTCTCTGAGAGCTCTACGATCGGGGCAGCTAGCTTGCTTGCTGTGACAATTTTTGTAGCCCAAAATTGAACGTTTTCATCAGTTTCATGCCACTTTTCTTCTTTTGCTCTGTTTTTTCATCCCGGATCGTACGTCGTGAGCTGTTAAAAATACGACAACCTTACACGCGGGATATTAGAGGGCCCTACAATGCGTCGATATCATGTCTTGCGAGGATGCTACATTGTTGAAGCGGATGGGTTGTCGTAAAGCCCATTGGGCCTTCTGAATGGGCCATCTCTCTAGGCTGGGACTGTGAACCATTAACAAATAAAAGAATTGTGCCCTCAACATGACGGGTGCGATCATACCTGCACTAATGCACCGGATCCCATCAGAACTCCGAAGTTAAGCGTGCTTGGGCGAAAGTAGTACTAGGATGGGTGACCCCCTGGGAAGTCCTCGTGTTGCACCCCCTTTTTAATTTTTTTGGCCCCGGTTAGGGTTGCCAAGATACTTTATCCACCAAATTTCTATTACCGAATCCCACGGAAGATTGGGCAAGACAACTTCGCATCACGTAGAGGCTGGGCCCGCAAACCGAGGGCGTAGGGCTTGTGACCAGGTCTACGTTGCTCTGGTGCGCATAACTTTTGATCCGTAAGGAGTTACGCGGCGCACAGCATACCGTTGCAAAGCTCTCTGAGAGCTCTACAACGCGGGCGGCTAGCTTGCTCACTGTGCCCCTTTTTGGAGCCGAAAATCGAATGTGTTCATCAGTTTCAAGACACTTTTCTTCTTTTGCTCTGTTTTTTCGCCCTGGATCGTACGTCGTGAGCTGTTAGAAGGATGACAACCTTACTCGTGGTACATTAGAGAGCCCTACAACGTGTCGATATCACGTCTTGCGAGGATTCTGTGTTGTTAAAGTGGATGGGTTGTCGTTAAGCCCATTGGGCCTTTTGGATGAGCCATCTCTCTAGGCTGGGACTGTGAACCATTAAAAAATAAAGGAATTGTGCCCTCTACATGACGGGTGAGATCATACCATCACTAATGCACTGGATCCCATCAGAACTCTGAAGTTAAGCGTGCTTGGGCAAGAGTAGTACTAGGTTGGGTGACCCCCTGGGAAGTCCTTGTGTTGCACCCCATTTTCAATTTTTTTTGCCCTGGTTAGGGTTGGCAAGATACTTTATCCACCAAATTTCTATTACCGAATCCCACAGAACAATGGACAAGACAACTTTGCTTCACGTAGAGGCTGGGCCCATAAACCGAGGGCGTAGGGCTTGCGACCATGTCTATGTCGCTCAGGTGCCCATAACTTTTGATCCGTAAGGAGTTACGCGGCGCAAAGCATACCGTTGCAAAGCTCTCTGAGAGTTCTACGACGGGGGCAGCTAGTTTTAGGCCACTTTTCTTCTTTTGCTCTATTTTTTTCATCTCGGATCGTACATCGTGAGCTGTTAAAAGTCCTCGTGTTGCACCCCCTTTTCAATTTTTTTTGCCCTAGTTAGGGTTGCCAAGATACTTTATCTACCAAATTTCTTTTACCGAATACCACGGAACATTGGGCAAGACAACTTCGCTTCACGCAGAGGCTAGGCCCACAAACCGAGGGAGTAGGGCTTGTGACCAAGTCTCCGTCGCTCCGGTGCCCATAACTTTTGATCCGTAAGGAGTTACGCAGCACACAGCATACCGTTGTAAAGCTCTCTGAAAGCTCTACGATAAGGATAGCAAGCTTGCTTGCTTGGCCTATTTTTGGAGACCAAAATCAAATGTTTTCATCAGTTTCAGGCCACTTTTCTTCTTTCGCTCTGTTTTTTCATCCCGGATCGTATGTCGTGAGCTATTAAAAGTATGACAACCTTACTCGCGGGACATTAGAGGGTCCTACAAGGCATCGATATCACGTCTTGCGAGGATGCTGCGTTGTTGAAACGGATGGGTTGTCGTTAAACCCATTGGGCCTATTGAATGGGCCATCTATCTAGGCTGCGACTGTGAACCGTTAACAAATAAAGGAATTGTTCCCTCAACATGACGGATGCGATTATACTAGCACTAATACACCGGATCCCATCAGAACTTCGGAGTTAAGCGTGCTTGGTCGAAAGTAGTACTAGGATGGGTGACCCCATGGGAAGTCCTCGTGTTGCACCACCTTTTTAATTTTTTTTGCCCCGGTTAGGGTTGCCAAGATACTTTAACCACCAAATTTCTATTACTGAATCCCACGGAACATTGGGCAAGACAACTTCGCTTCACGTAGAGGCTGGGCCCGCAAACCGAGGGTGTAGGGCTTGTGACCAAGTCTTCGTTGCTCCGATGCCCATAACTTTTGAACCGTAAGGAGTTACGCGGCGTACAGCATACCATTGCAAAGCTCTCTGAGAGCTCTACGACGGGGGCAGCTAGTTTGCTCGCTGTGCCCATTTTTGGTGCCAAAATCGAATGTTTTCATCAGTTTCAGGCCACTTTTCTTCTTTTACTCTGTTTTTTCATCCCAGATCATACGTCGTGAGTTGTTAAAAGGATGACAACCTTACTCGCGGGACATTAGGGGGCCCTACAACGCGTCGATATGACGTCTTGCGAGAATGCTGCGTTGTTGAAGCGGATGGGTTGTCGTTAAGCCCGTTGGGCCTTTTGAATGGGCCATCTCTTTAGGCTGGGACTGTGAACTGTTAACAAATAAAGGAATTGTGCCCTCTACATGACGGGTGCGATCATACCAGCACTAATGCACTGGATCCCATCAGAACTCTGAAGTTAAGCGTGCTTGGGCAAGAGTAGTACTAGGATGGGTGACCCCCTGGGAAGTCCTCGTGTTGCACCCCCTTTTCAATTTTTTTTGCCCTGGTTAGGGTTGCCAAGATACTTTATCCACCAAATTTCTATTACCGAATCCCACGGAACATTGGGCAAGACAACTTCGCTTCACGTAGAGGCTGGGCCCACAAACCGTGGGCGTAGGGCTTGTGACCAGGTCTCCGTCGCTCCAGTACCCATAACTTTTGATCCGTAAGGAGTTACACGGTGCACAGCATACTGTTGCAAAGCTCTTTGAGAGCTCGACGATGGGGGCACCCAGCTTGCTTGTTGTGCCTACTTTTTGACGTCAAAATCGAACGTTTTCATCAGTTTCCGGCCACTTTTCAACTTTTGCTCTTTTTTTTCGTCCCGAATCGTACGTCGTGAGCTGTTAAAAGGATGACAACCTTACTCGCGGGACATTAGAGGGGCCTAAAATGCGTAGATATCACGTCTTGCGAGGATGCTACGTTGTTGAAGCGGATGGGTTGTCGTTAAGCCCATTGGGCCTTTTGAATGGGCCATCTCTCTAGGCTAGGACTGTGAACCGTTAACAAATAAAGGAATTGTGCCCTCAACATGATGGGTGTGATCATACCAGCACTAATGCACCGGATCCCATCAGAACTCCGAAGTTAAGCGTGCCTGGGTGAGATTAGTACTAGGATGGGTGACCCCCTGGGAAGTCCTCGTGTTGCACCCCCTTTTCAATTTTTTTGGCCCTGGTTAGGGTTGCCAAAATACTTTATCCACCAAATTTCTATTACCGAATCCCACGAAACATTGGGCAAGACAACTTCATTTAACGTAGAGGCTGGGCCCGCAAACTGAGGGCGTAGGGCTTGTGACCAAGTCTCTGTCTCTCCGGTGCTCATAACTTTTGATCCGTAAGGAGTTACGCGGCGCACAGCATACCGTTGCAAAGCTCTCGGAGAGTTCTACGATGGGGGCAGCCAACTTGCTCGCTGTGGCCCTTTTTGGATCCCAAAATCGAACGTGTTCATCAGTTTCAGGCCACTTTTCTTCTTTTACTCTGTTTTTTCATCCCAGATCGTACGTCGTGAGCTGTTAAAAGGACGACAACCTTACTCGCGGGACATTAAAGGCCCTACAACGCGTCGATATCACGTCTTGCAAGGATGATGTGTTGTTGAAGCGGATGGGTTGTCGTTAAGCCCATTGGGCCTTTTGAATGAGCCATTTCTCTAGGCTGGGACTGTGAACCATTAACAAATAAAGGAATTGTGCCCTCAACATGACGGGTGCGATCATACCAGCACTAATGCACCGGATCCCATCAAAACTCCGAAGTTAAGCGTGCTTGGGCGAGAGTAGTACTAGGATGGGTGACCCCATGGGAAGTGTGAGGCCCGACCCCGAATAACGTGTCCTACCTCGATTTGCGCGCCTTAGACCTAAAATTATATGACCGACCTAGGATTACGTGCCCTGTCTTGGTTTTCGTGCATGCCTCGTTATACGTGCCTTAACATAGAATTGTGTGCCTGAATCCTCGATATAGGTGCGCTACTTAAATAAACATGCCATGACCTTAATTTACGTGCGAGACCTTGATTTGCGTGTGTCTCTTCATTTCGTGTGCATTAACCTTGAACTGCGTGCCTTAACCTAGGTTTAAGAGTCATGTCTTGAATTACGTGCATTGCATTGAATTACGTGCCTTATTTTGATCTACGTTCATTGACCTAGGAAAGCGTGCTTTCACGCTAATCAAGAGAGCATCTTACACGGAGCACTAGACTATTAAACAATCCTACAAAATCCACTATCAATATTATAATCCTAATTTAACTCACTAGAAGACAAAATAACACAAAAAGCTAGACATTCTTTATTCCTTATTCTTTATTCTTTTTGCACTTTCAATACACAATTAAATAACATCCAAAACATGACAAAAATTCAGATTTGGCACATGCTTTGGCCTACCATACCATGGTTTTTGCACAAGGTTTGAACAATTATACAATTAACTATGCATGCTTAGACAAACTATGACACAAATGCATAAAAAATTGCTCAAACCACCTCAATTCTCACACCATTTTCGACCAAACCACCTATGCCCATGCTAACATTTCAAAATTCCATCTTGAAGACAAAAAAAGTCTGAATTTGTATGCCCAAGGCTGACCACATGCTCAAAAAATTGCAAAAGCCTCATTTTTCTCTCATTTCTCTCACTTTCCTCACATTTTCTCTCTCTCCCTCTCACTCTCTCTCTCCATTTCGGTTTTGGCTGAGTTCTCTCCACCTCTTAGCTCATCTTCATCATCCTATGGTGCATCAAGACAAACCACAAGCAAAGAAACTCACCCAAGCAAGCTAGGATGCAAGAAACACACATGCAAGCATTTTGAGTCACCATTTTCGGCCTTGGTGAGTTTTTAAGCTTCCATTTCTTTTCTTCTTGTTCTAACCTCATGCATGTGCTAAGATATTGATCACTAAGCTAGGAAAAATAGAGAAAAGCTAGTTGGAATCTCGGCTAAGCAAGCAAGAAGAAGAGATTTGAGCTTCAACAAGGTTTTGAGCATTTTTTTGGGTTGATTGCAAAGGTGAGGGTTAAAACATTTGAAAACTCTTCAAAATTTCACATGCATGCTCATAAATGTGTGTATTTGCTTCTGTACTTAAGCTATATGGTCGTTCATAATCTTAAACAACCATGCATGGAAAGATCTTGGCTTGAAAATGATGCTAGGTGAAGTCGAAATGGATGACAGCTCTCTGACCAGTCTGTTCGAGGTAAGTTTAGCTAAGAAAATGATGTTTAAAATGATTTAAAATTGGTAGGTGACTAGTTTGGACAGTTTTGGACATTTTTCCCAGAAATAGGCCGAAGCTAATTTTGACTCTAAGGTCCTCAAAATGGCAAATCTTTAAAATGTGACCAAATCTGGAAATCTGGAGAAATGAAGCAGGTTTTGGCAGATGCACTGACCTTGTGGAACGAACCATATTTGACTTAGTAAATGTTGTCCAAAATGAATGAAATATTGTGTGATGCTAGATTTTTCAGTTCTGGACAATTTTGTCAGAAATGGACCAAAGCTAAAACTGACCCTAAGGACCTCAAAAACGTCAATTTCTGAAAAGTGTGCAAATCTGGACAGTTTTGTGCTACCTCACTGTTTCGGCCATAACTAATGATTCTGAACTCCAATTGATGCAAGGGTTGTTTCTGATTTTAGTTAACTTCTTAAGATTTAATTTGACATCTTATTCACTGAATTTGGAGATTTTTTGATTATCCTATTGATTGTGGGAAAACAGCCTATTGCAGTAAAGGTTTCATTTAGCTACATGCTTGGAAAATTGTTGTAACCCCTTTTGTGGTTCTAATTGTGTGGAAATGTGGTGTTGGGATGTTATGTGGACTGTTTTGAGTACTTGAGTATGCTTGAATGGAATGATGCATGACTTGAGAATGATTTTGAGTTGACTTAGGGTTTTAATCACACGATTAAGCATGAAATGGAAACCCTAATGACTAGGTAGTTTTGCTAAGTGTTGATTCTTGGTTATTGTGTGGAAATTATATGCTTAGTGGGCTGCCCGTAAATTTTTTTTAACTTCAAATGTGATTTTGACCGTTGCATGTTGTCATATAAGCTTTTCTTGCAACCGAACCCACGTAAATGTTGTTGCATGTTGAATATTCGTATCACTTGATTATGTGAACTTTGAAATGAGTTATATGGCTTGACTTGCATGTGTTACATGGCTGCCCGTTTAATGTTCATATGACTCTATGTGTTCTACAAAGTAAAATTTCATGTCAAGCATGCCTCGTTCGTTTACTTGGCAATATGTGATCTTGAAATTGCTCGGAGGCAACCTACTTTGTTGTTCTCCTAATGTGAATTGTTAAAAGATATTCAATGGTTTATTTGAACATGATTACTTGGCTGCCCGTTAAAGTTTAATTTCTTTCAAATGGATATATGAAATGATTATATGTTCTTACAATGCCTTATATGCCAATATGTCAAAATGTGATCATATACTTGCTCAGAGGCAACCTACTTTGTTGACCTCCTAATGTGAAATGTTAAATGACATAAATGGGCATTGTATACAAGGTTGCAACCTTCAGTGTGGCATGGTAGTGTTTCACGCACGCCGGGCGGCATCGGGCTTGTCGGTGTTACCGTGACTACCATGGTCCAATTCCCTCTCTCGCTTGGCATTTCACCCTCGGAGAGTTGGGTCGTAGGTTTCGGGGTACATCCGGAGTACACCCAATTGGGAGCGATAAGTGGATTATTGAAGTCGGCCGCACCAAATGAATCGAAATTGATATTGAGAGCAAATGCTCACCGTATCCTTTTTACTATGTGTATAAGTACTCTCGCTTGGTTCCTAGAGAACCTCAGGGAGGAAAGACTGGCATTTCTGTTCCCTTACTTTGTATCCGTTACTCGATTTGTTTCTTATAATTGCGTACCTTATTATTTGTAATACGTGACATGTTCTCAAAAAGAGTTTTCATAAATTGAACCGGAAAATGAGTTTCAAAACGTATTTCTCGTTCCCCCTCGCTGAGTTCATAAGGACTCACCCTCTTTTATCATCTCAGGTGAAGAAGATCAAGAACAGGTACCCAAGGACGATGTGCCTAACGATGATTCCTTGGAGTGATTGCCTATCTTGTGTGCTTTGCATGATTATGGCTATTTGTGAACTATGCCACTTGAAGACTATTTCTTTTATGTTGCTCGTTGTTTAATGATGTAAATGACCCCGTTGTAATTTGGGTCTAATTATGGGATTGTACTATCTATAACCGGACGAACTTTTATTTGGTTGTTTGCTTTCGTTTTCTTAATTAGTAGTTATCGTAGGCAGTCAAACCACTAGATGAACAATCAACTAAGTTAATTCTATCTAATTTCACTTAGGTACTCATTTGCAAACTAAAGGATAATAGGTACTTTCATGGTAGGAAATTGACAAATAAACGGGACATAGTTATCATGTTAGGCTTATTAACCAAACGAGACTTTCAAGATAAACTAGTAGGCAAATCGGTTGGTGACAAATAGGAGTCCTTAATGGAATTGGATTAATGATTGGAATAATTGAGGCGTTTAGAGAATTAGTCCAAACCAAAGAGCCCAATTACAGTCGTTATACTGCCGGTTTACCGAAAAATTTTGGAGTTTAGGCCAAACGTTAAGTGTTAAATCTTCATGAATGGTTAAGTACGAGACGTGACTTGAATGTTTAGATCACACCCTAGTCTAACCTTTATAGGCCCGGTTGGGGCATGACAGGAAGTCCCCGTGTTGTACCCCCTTTTCAATTTTTTTTGCCCTAGTTAGGGTTGCCAAGATACTTTATCCACCAAATTTCTATTACCGAATCCCACGGAACATTGGACAAGACAACTTCGCATCACGTAGAGGCTGGGCCCACAAACCGAGGGCGTAGGGCTTGTGACCAGGTCTCTGTCGTTCTGGTGCCCATAACTTTTGATCCGTAAGGAGTTACGCGACGCACAGCGTACCGTTGCAAAGCTCTCTGAGAGCTCCACGATGAGGGCAGCTAGCTTGCTTGCTGTAACCATTTTTGGTGCCCAAAATAGAACGTTTTCATTAGTTTCAGGCCACTTTTCTTCTTTTGCTCTATTTTTTCGTCCCGGACCGTATGTCGTGAGCTGTTAAAAGAATGACAACCTTACTCGTGGGACATTAGAGGGCCCTACAATTCGTCGATATCACGTCTTGCTAGGATGCTGCTTTGTTGAAGTGGATGGGTTGTCGTTAAGCCCATTGGGGCTTTTGAATGGGCCATCTGTCTAGGTTGGGACTGTGAACCTTTAACAAATAAAGGAATTGTGCCCTCAACATGACGGGTGCGATCATACCAGCACTAATGCACCAGATCCCATCAGAACTCTGAAGTTAAGCGTGCCTGGGTGAGAGTAGTACTAGGATGGGTGACCCCCTGGGAAGTCCTCGTGTTGCACCCCCTTTTCAATTTTTTTTGCCCTGGTTAGGGTTGCCAAGATACTTTATCCACCAAATTTCTATTACCGAATCCCACGGAACATTGGGCAAGACAACTTCGCTTCACGTAGACGCTAGGCCCACAAACCGAGGGCGTAGGGCTTGTGACCAGGTCTCCGTTGCTCCGATGCCCATAACTTTTGATCCGTAAGAAGTTACACGGTGCACAGCATACCGTTGTAAAGCTCTTTGAGAGCTCTACGATGGGGGCACCCAGCTTGCTTGTTGTGCCTACTTTTTGACCTCAAAATCGAACGTTTTCATCAATTTCCGACCACTTTTCAACGTTTGCTCTTTTTTTTCGTCCCGAATCGTACGTCGTGAGCTGTTAAAAGGATGACAACCTTACTCGCGGGACATTAGAGGGCCCTAAAATGCGTAGATATCACGTCTTGCGAGGATGCTACGTTGTTGAAGCGGATGGGTTGTCGTTAAGCCCATTGGGCCTTTTGAATGGGCCATCTCTCTAGGCTGGGACTGTGAACCGTTAACAAATAAAGGAATTGTGCCCTCAACATGATGGGTGCGATCATACCAGCACTAATGCACCGGATCCCATCAGAACTCCGAAGTTAAGCGTGCCTGGGTGAGATTAGTACTAGGATGGGTGACCCCCTGGGAAGTCCTCGTGTTGCACCCCCTTTTCAATTTTTTTTGCCCTGGTTAGGGTTGCCAAGATACTTTATCAACCAAATTTCTATTACCGAATCCCATAGAACATTTGGCAAGACAACTTCGCTTCACGTAGAGGCTGGGCCCACAAACCGAGGGCGTAGGCCTTGTGACAAGGTCTCCGTCGCTCCGGTGCCCATAACTTTTGATCCGTAAGGAGTTACGTGGCACACAACGCACCGTTCCAAAGCTCTCTAAGAGCTCTACGACGGGGACAGCCAGCTTGCTTGTTGTAGCCATTTTTGGTGCCCGAAATCGAACGTCTTCATCAGTTTCATGCCACTTTTCTTCTTTTGCTCTATTTTTTCGTCCCGGATCGTACGTCGTGAGCTGTTAAAAGGACGACAACCCTACTCGCGGGACATTAGAGGGCCCTACAACGCGTCGATATCACATCTTGCATGGTTGGTGGGTTGTTGAAGCAGATGGGTTGTCGTTAAGCCTATTGGGCCTTTTGAAAGGGCCATCTCTCTTTCCTGGGACTGTGAACGGCTAACAAATAAAGAAATTGTGCCCTCTACATGACGGGTGCGATCATACCAGCACTAATGCACTAAATCCCATCAGAACTCCGAAGTTAAGCGTGCTTGGGCGAGAGTAGTACAAGGATGGGTGACCCCTGGGAAGTCCTCGTGTTGCACCCCCTTTTCAATTTTTTTTGCCCTGGTTAGGGTTGTCAAGATACTTTATCCACCAAATTTCTATTACTGAATCCCACAGAACATTGGGCAAGACAACTTCGCTTCATGTAGAGGCTGGGCCCACAAACTGAGGGCGTAGGGCTTGTGATCAGGTCTCTGTCGCTCCGGTGCCCATAACTTTTGATCCATAAGGAGTTACGCGGCGCACAGCATACCGTTGCAAAGCTCTGTGAGAGCTCTACGACGGGGGCAGCAAGCTTGCTTGCTGTACCCATTTTTGGTGCCCAAAATAGAACGTTTTCATCATTTTTTGACCATTTTTCTTCTTTCCCTCTGTTTTTTCGCCCCGGATCGTACGTCGTGAGCTGTTAAAAGTACGACAACCTTACTCGTCGAACATTAGAGGGCCCTACAACTCGTCGATATCACGTCTTACGAGGATGCTGCGTTGTTGAAGCGGATGGGTTGTCTTTAAGCCCATTGGGCCTTTTGAATGGGCCATCTCTCTAGGTTAGGACTGTGAACCGTTAACAAATAAAGCAATAGTGCCCTCAACATGACATGTGCGATCATACCAGCACTAATGCACCGGATCCCATAAGAACTCCGAAGTTAAGTGTGCTTGGGCAAGAGTAGTACTAGGATGGGTGACCCTCTAAGAAGTCCACATGTTGCACCCCCTTTTCAATTTTTTTTGCCCTGGTTAGGGTTGCCAAGATACTTTATCAACCAAATTTCTATTACCGAATCCCAAGGAAAATTGGGCAAGACAACTTCGCTTCACGTTGAGGCTGGGCCCATAAACCGAGGGCATAGGGCTTGTGACTAGGTCTCCGTTGCTCCGATGCCCATAACTTTTGATTCGTAAGGAGTTACGCGACACACAGCATACCGTTGTAAAGCTCTTTGAGAGCTCTACGATGGGGACAGCAAGCTTTCTTGCTCTGCCTATTTTTAGAGCTCAAATCGAACGTTTTCATCAGTTTTAGGCGACTTTTGTTCTTTTGCTCTATTTTTTCGTCCCGAATCGTACGTCGTGAGTTGTTAAAAGGATGACAACCTTACTCGCCGGACATTAGAGGGCCCTACAATGCGTAGATATCACGTCTTGCGAGGATGCTACGTTGTTGAAGTGGATGGGTTGTCTTTAAGCCCATTGGGCCTTTTGAATTGGCCATCTCTCTAGGCTGGGACTGCGAATCGTTAACAAATAAAGGAATTGTGCCCTCAACATGTCGGGTGCGATCATACCAGCACTAATGTACCGGATCCCCTCAGAACTACAAAGTCAAGCGTTTATGGGCGAGAGTAGTACTAGGATGGGTGACCCCTTGGGAAGTCCTCGTGTTGCACCCCCTTTTCAATTTTTTTTGCCTTGGTTAGGTTTGCCAATATACTTTATCCACCAAATTTCTATTACCGAATCCCACAGAACATTGGGCAAGACAACTTCGCTTCACGTGGAGGCTGGGCCCACAAACCGAGGGTGTAGGCCTTGTGACCACGTCTCCGTCGCTCCGGTGCACATGACTTTTGATCCGTAAGAAGTTACGGGCGTAGCCAACTTGCTCGCTGTACCCATTTTTGGTGCCCAAAATCGAATGTTTTCATTAATTTCAAGTAACTTTTCTTCTATTGCTTTGTTTTTTCGTCTTGGATCGTACGTCGGGAGCTGTTAAAAGGACCAAAACCTTACTCGTGGGACATTAGAGGGCCCTACAACGCGTTGATATCACGTCTTGCGAGGATGCTGTGTTGTTGAAGCGGATGGGTTGTCGTTAAGCCCATTGGGCCTTTTGAAAGGGCCATCTCTCCAGGCTGGGACTGTGAACCGTTAACAAATAAAGGAATTGTGCCCTCTACATGACGGGTGCGATCATACCAGCACTAATGCACCGAATCCCATCAGAACTCTGAAGTTAAGCGTGCTTGGGCGAGAGTAGTAGTAGGATGGGTGACCCCAAGGATGTCCTCATGTTGCAACCCCCTTTTCAATTTTTTTTGCCCTGGTTAGGGTTGCCAAGATACTTTATCCACCAAATTTCTATTACCGAATCCCACGGAAGAATAGGCAAGACAACTTCGCTTCACGTAGAGGCTCTGCCCACAAACCGAGGGTGTAGGGCTTGTGACTAGGTCTCCATCGCTCCGGTGCCCATAACTTTTGATCCGTAAGGAGTTACACGGCGCACAACATACCGTTACAAAGATCTTTGAGAGCTCTACGACGGGGGCAATGAGTTTGCAGGCTGCACCCATTTTTGGAGCCCAAAATCGAACGTTTTCATCAGTTTTGGTCTACTTCACTTCTTTTGCTTTGTTTTTTCGTTCCAGATCGTACGTCATGAGATGTTAAAAGGATGACAACCTTACTCGCAAGACATTAGAGGGCCCTACAATGCGTCGATATCACGTCTTGCGAGGATGCTGCGTTGTTGAAGCAGATGGGTTGTCGTTAAGCCCATTGGGCCTTTTGAATGGGCTATCTCTCTAGGCTGGGACAGTGAACTGTTAACAAATAAATGAATTGTGCCCTTTACATGACGGGTGCGATGATACCAGCACTAATGCACCAAATCCCATTAGAACTCCGAAGTTAAGCGTGCTTGGGCGAGAGTAGGACTAGGATGGGTGACCCCCTAGGAAGTCCTCGTGTTGCACCCCCTTTTCAATTTTTTTTGCCCTGGTTAGGGTTGCCAAGATACTTTATCCACCAAATTTATATTACCAAATCACACGGAACATTGGGCAAGACAACATCGCTTTACGTAGAGGCTGGGCCCACAAACCGAGGGCGTAAGGCTTGTGACCAGGTCTCTATCGCTCGGGTGCCCATAACTTTTGATCCGTTAGGAGTTACGCGGCAGACAGCATACCGTTGCAAAGCTCTTTCAGAGCTCTATGATGGGGGCAACCAATTTGCTCGTTGTGCCTTTTTTTGAGCCCAAAATCAAACTTTTTCATCAGTTTCAGGCCACTTTTCTTCTTTTGCTCTTTTTTCATCCCGGATCGGACGTCGTGAGCTGTAAAAAGGATGACAACCTCACTCGCGGGACATTAGAGGGCTCTACACTGCGCCGATATCATGTCTTGTGTAGATGCTACATTCTTGAAGCGGATGGGTTGTCGTTAAGCCCATTGGGCCTTTTGAATGGGCCATCTCTGTAGGATGAGGCTGTGAACCGTTAACCAATAAAGGAATTGTGCCCTCTACATGACGGGTGCGATCATACCAGCACTAATGCATCGGATCCCATCAGAACTCCGATGTTAAGAGTGCTTATGCGAGAGTAGTACTAGGATGGGTGACCCCCTGGGAAGTCCTCGTGTTGTACCCCCTTTTCAATTTTTTTTGCCCTGGTTAGGGTTGCCAAGATACTTTATCCACCAAATTTCTATTACCGAATCCCACGGAACATTGGGCAAGACAACTTCATTTCACTAGAGGTTGGGGCCGCAAACCGAGGGCGTAGGGCATGTGACCAAGTCTTTGTTTCTCCGTTGCCCATAACTTTTGATCCGTAAGAAGTTACGCGGCGCACAGCATACCGTTGCAAAGCTCTCTGAGAGCTCTACGACGGGGGCAGCCAGCTTGCTCGCTGTGCCCTTTTTTGGAGCCCAAAATCGAATGTTTTCATCAGTTTTAGGCCACTTTTCTTCTTTTGCTCTATTTTTTCGTCCCAGATCGTACATCGTGAGCTGTTAAAAAGACGACAACCTTACTTGCGGGACATTAGAGGGCCCTACAACGCGTCAATATCACGTCTTGCGAGGATGCTACGTTGTTGAAGTGGATGGGTTGTCGTTAAGCCTATTGGGCCTTTTGAATGGACCATCTCTCTAGGCTGGGACTGTGAACCGTTAACACAGAAAGGATTTGTGCTCTCAACATGACGGGTGCGATCATACCAACAATAATCCACCGGATCCCATCAGAACTCCGATGTTAAGTGTGCTTGGACGAGAGTAGTATTAGGATGGGTGACCCCCAGGGAAGTCCTCGTGTTGAACCCTCATTTTCAATTTTTTTTGTTCTGGTTAGGGTTGCCAAGATAATTTATCCAACACATTCCTATTATCGAATCCCACGGCCACTTGGGCAAGACAACTTCTGTGACACATGGAGGCTGAGCCAGCAAACCGAGGGCATAGGGCTTGTGACCAAGTCTCCGTCGCTCCGTTGCCCATAACTTTTGATCCGTAATGAGTTACGCGGCGCACAGCATACCGTTGCAAAGCTCTCCGAGAGCTCTACGACGGGGGTAGCAAGCTTGCTCGCTGTGCCCTTTTGGAAGCCCAAAATTGAACATTTTCATTAGTTTCGGGCCACTATTCTACTTTGGCTCTATTTTTCAGTCCTGGATTGTACGTCGTGAGATGTTAAAAGGACGACAACCTTACTCGCGGGACATTAGAAGGCCCTACAATGCGTCGATATTACGTCTTGCGAGGATGCTGCGATGTTGAAGCGGATGGGTTGTCGTTAAGCCCATTGGGCCTTCTGAATGGGCCATCTCTCTTGGCTGGGACTGTGAACCGTTAACACATAAAGGAATTGTGCCCTCAACATGATAGGTGCGATCATACCAGTACTAATGCACTGGATCCCATCAGAACTCGGAAGTTAAGTGTGCTTGGGCGAGAGTAGTACTAGGATGGGTGACCCCCTGGGAAGTCCTCGTGTTGCACCCTCCTTTTCAAATTTTTTTGCTCTGGTTAGCGTTGCCAAGATACTTTATCCACCATATTTCTATTATCGAATCCTACGGCACCTTGTGCAAGACAACTTCGCTTCACGTGGAGGCTGGGCCCGCAAACCGAGGGCGTAGGGCTTGTGACTAGGTCTCCGTCGCTCCCGTGCACAAAACTTTTGATGCGTAAGGAGTTACGCGGTGCACAACATACCGTTGCAAAGCTCTCCGAGAGCGCTAAGATGGGGGCAGCTACCTTGCTTGCTGTGCCCTTTTTGGAGCCCAAAATCGAACGTTTTTATCAGTTTCGGGAGATTTTTCTACTTTCGCTATGTTTTTCTATCCCGGCTCGTACGTCGTGAGCTTTTAAAAGGACGATAACCTAACTCGCGGGACATTAGAGGGCCCTACAACGCGTTTATATTACGTCTTATGAGGATACTGCGTTGTTGAAACAGATGGGTTGTCATTAAGCCTATTTGGCCTTCTGAATGGGCCATCTCTCTGGGCTGGGACTGTGAACCGTCAACACATAAGGGATTTGTGCCCTCAACATGACGGGTGCGATCATACCACCACTAATGCATCGTATCCCATCAGAACTCCGAAGTTAAGTGTGGTTGGGCGAGAGTAGTACTAGGATGGATGACCCCTTGGGAAGTCCTCGTGTTGCACACCCCTTTTCAAATTTTTTTGCTCTGGTTGGGGTTGCCAAGATGCTTTATCCACCACATTTCTATTATCGAATCCCACGGCACCTTGGGCATGACAACTTCGCTTCACGTGGAGGCTGGGATAGCAAACCGAGGGCGTAGGACTTGTGACCAGGTCCCCGTCGCTCCGGTGCACATAACTTATGATCCGTAAGGCGTTACGTGGTGCACAGCATACCATTGGAAAGATCTCCATGAGCTCTACGACGGGGGCAGCTAGCTTGCTCGCTATGCCTATTTTTGGAGACCAAAATCGAACGTTTTCATCAATTTCTGGGCACTTTTCTTCTTTTGCTCTGTTTTTCCGTCCCGAATCGTACGTCGTGAGCTGTTAGAAGGATGACAACCTTACTTGTGGGACATTAGAGGGCCCTACAATGCGTCGATATCACGTCTTGCGATGATGCTACGTTGTTGAAGCGGATGGGTTGTCGTTAAGCCCATTGGGCCTTCTGAATGGGATATCTCTCTAGGCTGGGACTGTGAACCGTTAACACATAAAGGAATTGTGCCCTCAACTTGACGTTTGCGATCATACCAGAGCTAATGCACAGGATCCCATCAGAACTCTGAAGTTAAGCATCCTTGGGCGAGAGTAGTACTAGGATGGGTGACCCCGTGGGAAGTCCTCGTGGTGCACCCTCCTTTTCAATTTTTTTTGCTCCGGTTATGGTTGCCAAGATACTTTATCCACCACATTTCTATTATCGAATCCCACGACACCTTGGGCAAGACAACTTCGCTTCTAGTGGAGGCTGGGCCAGCAAACCGAGGGCGTAGGGCTTGTAACCAGGTCTCCGTCGCTCCGGTGCCCATAACTTTTGATCCGTAAGGTGTTAAGCGGTGCACAGCATACCGTTGCAAAGATCTCCGAGAGCTCTACGACGGGGGCAGCCAGCTTGCTCGCTGTGCCCATTTTTGGAGCCCAAAATCGAACGTTTTCATCAATTTCGGGGCACTTTTCTTCTTTTGCTTTGTTTTTTCGTCATGGATCGTACGTCGTGAGTTGTTAAAAGGATGACAACCTTACTCGTGCGACATTAGAGGGCCTTACAACGCGTCGATATCACGTCGTGCGAGGATGCTGCGTTGTTGAAGCGGTTGGGTTGTCGTTAAGCCCATTGGGCCTTCTGAATGTGCCATCTCTCTAGGCTGGGACTGTGAACCGTTAACACATAAAGGAATTATGCCTTCAACATGACGTGTGAGATCATACCAGCACTAATGCACCGGATCCCATCAGAACTCTGAAGTTAAGCGTGCTTGGGCAAGAGTAGTACTACGACGGGTGACCCCTTTGGAAGTCCTCGTGTTGCACCCTCCTTTTCAATTTTTTTTTCTCCAGTTAGGGTTTCCAAGATACTTTATCCACCACATTTCTATTATCGAATCCCACGACACCTTGGGCAAGACAACTTCGCTTCTAGTGGAGGCTGGGCCAGCAAACCGAGGGCGTAGGGCTTGTGACCAGGTCTCCGTCTCTCCGGTGCCCATAACTTTTGATCTGTCAGGAGTTACGCGGAATACACGATACAGTTGCAAAGCTCTCCGAGAGCTCTACAACGGGGGCAGCTATCTTGCTCGATGTGCCCTTTTTGGAGCCCTAAATCGAACGTTTTCATCAATTTCGGGTCACTTTTCTTCTTTTGCTATGTTTTTCATCCCGGATCGTACGTCGTGAGCTATTAAAAGGACGAAAACCTTACTCGCGAGACATGAAAGGGCCCTACAACGTGTCGATATAACGTCTTGTGAGGACACTGCGTTGTTGAAACGGATGGGTTGTCGTTAATACCATTGGACCTTATGAATGGGCCATCTCCCTAGGCTGGGACTGTGAACCGTTAACACATAAAGGAATTGTGCCATCAACAAGACGGGTGCGATCATACCAGCACTAATGCACCGGATTCCATCAGAACTTTGAAGTTAAGCGTGCTTGGGCGAGAGTGGTACTAGGATGGGTGACCCCTTGAGAAGTCCTCGTGTTGCACCCTCATTTTCAATTTTTTTTGCTCCGGTTCGAGTTGCCAAGATACTTTATCCACCATATTTCTATTATCGAATCCCACGGCACCTTGGGCAAGACAAATTCGCTTCACGTGGAGGCTGCGCCCACAAACCGAGGGCGTAGGGCTTGTGACCAGGTCTCCGTCGCTCCGGTGATAATAACTTTTTATTCGTAAGGAGTTACGCGGCGCACAACATACCGTTGCAAAGCTCTCGGAGGGCTCTACGATAGAGGCAGCTATCTTGCTCGATGTGCCCTTTTTGGTGCCCAAAATCGAACGTTTTTACTAGTTTCGGGCCACTTTTCTTCTTTTGCTATGTTTTTTCATCCCGAATCGTACGTTGTGAGCTATTAAAAGGATGACAACCTTACTCGTGGGACATTAAAGGGCCCTACAACACGTTTATATCACGTCTTGCGAGGATGCTGCGCTATTGAAGCGAATGGGTTGTTGTTAAGCCCATTGGGCCTTTTGAATCGGCCATCTCTCTAAGCTGGGACTGTGTACTATTAACACATAAAGGAATTGTGCCCTCAACATGACGGGTGAGATCATACCAGCACTAATGCACCGGATCCCATCAGAACTCCGAAGTTAAGCGTGCTTGGGCGAGAGTAGTACTAGGATGGGTGACCCCCTGGGAAGTCCTCGTGTTGCACCCCCTTTTTCAATTTTTTTTGCTCTGGTTAGGGTTGCCAAGATACTTTATCCACCACATTTCTATTATCGAATCCCACGGCACCTTGGGCAAGACAAATTCGCTTCACGTGGAGGCTGGGCCAGCAAACCGAAGGCATAGGGCTTGTGACCAGGTCTCCGTCTCTCCGGTGCCCATAAATTTTGATCCGTAAGGAGTTATGCGGTGCACAGCATACCGTTGCAAAGCTCTCCGAGAGCTCTATGACGGGGGCAACTAGCTTGCTCGATGTGCCCTGTTTGGAGCTCAAAATCGAACATTTTCATCGGTTTCGGGCCACTTTTCTTCGTTTGCTCTATTTTTTCGTCCCGGATCGTGCGTCGTGAGCTGTTGAAAGGATGACAACCTTACTCGCGGGACAATAGAGGGCCCTACAACGCGTCGATATAACATCTTGTGGGGATGCTGCATTTTTGAAGCGGATGGGTTGTCGTTAATCCCATTGTGCCTTGGGAATGGGCCATCTCCCTAGGCTGGGACTGTGAACCGTTAACACATAAGGGAATTGTGCCATCAACATGACGGGTGCGATCATACCAGCACAAATGCACCGGATCTCATCAGAACTATGAAGTTAAGCGTGCTTGGGTGAGAGTAGTACTAGGATGGGTAACCCCCTGGGAAGTCGTCGTGTTGTACCCTCATTTTCAATTTTTTTTGCTCTAGTTAGGGTTGCCAAGATACTTTCTCCACCACATTTCTATTATCGAATCCCACGGCACCTTGGGCAACACAAATTCTCTTCACGTGGAGGCTAGGCCAGCAAACCGAGGACGTAGGGCTTGTGACCAGGTCTCCGTCGCTGCGGTGATAATAACTTTTGATCCGTAAGGAGTTACGCGGCGCACAGCATACCGTTGCAAAGCTCTCCGAGAGCTCTACGACGGGGGTAGCTAGCTTGCTCGCTGTGCCCTTTTTGGAGCCTAAAATTGAACTTTTTCATCAGTTTCGGGCCACCTTTCTTCTTTTGCTATGTTTTTCCGTCCTGTATCGTACGTCGTGAGCTGTTAAAAGAACGTCAACCTTACTCGCGGGACATTAGAGGGCCCTACAACGAGTCGATATCACGACTTGCGAGGATGCTGCGCTATTGAAGCGAATGGGTTGTCGTTAAGCCCATTGGGCCTTTTGAATGGGCCATCTCTCTAAGCTAGGACTGTGTACTGTTAACACATAAAGGAATTGTGTCCTCAACATGACGGGTGCGATCATACCAGCACTAATGCACCGGATCCCATCAAAACTCCGAAGTTAAGCGTGCTTGGGCAAGAGTAGTACTAGGATGGGTGACCCCCTGGGAAGTCCTCGTGTTGCACCACTCCTTTTCAATTTTTTTTGCTCCGGTTACGGTTGCCAAGATACTTTATCCACCACATTTCTATTATCGAATCCCACGGCACCTTGGGCAAGACTACTTCGCTTCACGTGAAAGCTGGGCCAGAAGACCGAGGGCGTAGGGCTTGTGACCAGGTCTCCGTCGCTACGGTGCCCATAACTTTTGATCTGTAAGGAGTTACGCGGCGAAAAGCGTACCATTGCAAAGCTCTTCGAGTGCTCTACGATGGGGGCAGCTATGCTGCTCGCTGTACCCTTTTTGAAGCTCAAAGTCGAACGTTTTCATCAGTTTCAGGCCACTTTTCTACTTTTGTTATGTTTTTCCGTCCCGGATCGTACGTCGTGAGCTATTAAAAGGACGACAACCTTACTCGCCGGATATTAGAGGGCCCTACAACGCGTCGATATCACGACTTGCGAGAATGCTACGTTATTGAAGCCGATGGGTTGTCGTTACGACCATTGGGACTTTTGAATGGGCCATCTCTCTAAGCTGGGACTGGGTACTGTTAACACATAAAGGAATTGTGCCCTCAACATGACGGGTGCGATCATACAAGCACTAATGCACCGGATCCCATAAGAACTCCGAAGTTAAGCTTTCTTGGGCGAGAGTAGCACTAGGATGGGTGACCCCCTTGGAAGTCCTCGTGTTGCAGCCCCTTTTTCAATTTTTTTTGCTCCGGTTAGGGTTGCCAAGATACTTTATCCACCACATTTCTATTATCAAATCCCACGACACCTTGGGAAAGACAACTTCGCTTCACGTGGAGGCTGGGCCCGCAAACCGAGGGCGTAGGGCTTGTGACCAGGTCTCCGTCGCTCCGGTGTCCATAAATTTTGATCCTTAAGGAGTTACGCGGCGCACATCATACCGTTGCAAAGCTCTCGGAGGGCTCTACGATAGGGGCAGCTATCTTGCTCGATGTGCCCTTTTTGGTGCCCAAAATCGAACGTTTTTACCAGTTTCGGGCCACTTTTCTTCTTTTGCTATGTTTTTTCATCCTGAATCGTACGTTGTGAGCTATTAAAAGGATGACAACCTTACTCGCGGGACATTAAAGGGCCCTACAACACGTTGATATCACGTCTTGCGAGGATGCTGCGTTGTTGAAGCCGATGGGTTGTCATTAAGCCCATTGGGCCTTTTGAATGGGCCATCTCTCTAGGCTGGGACTGTGAACGGTTAACACATAATGGAATTGTGCCCTCAACATGACGGGTGCAATTATACCAGCACTAATGCACCGGATCCCATCAAAACTCTGAAGTTAAGCATGGTTGGGCAAGAGTAGTACTAGGATGGGTGACCCCCTAGGAAGTCCTCGTGTTGCAACCACTTTTTCAATTTTTTTTGCTCTAGTTAGGGTTGCCAAGTTACTTTATCAACCACATTTCTATTATCGAATCCCACGGCACCTTGGGCAACACTACTTCACTTCACGTGGAGGCTGGGCCAGCAAACCGAGGGCGTAGGGCTTGTGACCAGGTCTCCGTCACTCCGATGCCCTTAACTTTTAATCCGTAAGGAGTTACGCGGCGCAAAGTATACTGTTGCAAAGCTCTCCGAGAGCTCCACAACGAGGGCAGTTATCCTGCTCGCTGTGCCCTTTTTGGAGCCCAAAATTGAACATTTTCATCAGTTTCGGGCCACTTTTCTTCTTTTGCTATGTTTTTTCATTCCGGATCGTATGTCATGAGCTATTAAAAGGACGACAACCTTACTCGCGGGACATTAGAGGGCCCTACAATGCTTCCATATCACGTCTTTCTAGGATGCTGCATTGTTGAAGCGGATGGGTTGTCATTAAGCCCATTGGGCCTTTTGAATGGGCCATCTCTCTAAGCTGGGACTGTGTACTGTTAACACATAAAGGAATTGTGCCCTCAACATGACGGGTGCGATCATACCAGTACTATTGCGCTGGATCCCATCAGAACTCCGAAGTTAAGCGTGCTTGGGCAAGAGTAGTACTAAGATGGGTGACCCCCTAGGAAGTCCTCTTATTGCACCCCTTTTTTTCAATTTTTTTTGCCCCGGTTAGGGTTGCCAAGATACTTTATCCACCACATTTCTATTATCGAATCCCACGGCACCTTGGGCAAGGCAATGTCGCTTAACGTGGAGGCTAGGCTAGCAAACCGAGGGCGTAGGGCTTGTGACCAGGTCTCTGTCGCTCCGGTGCCCATAACTTTTGATCTGTAAGGAGTTACGCGGCGCACAACATACCATTGCAAAGCTCTCCGAGAGCTCTACGACGGGTGCAGCTAGCTTGCTCGCTGTAACCTTTTTGGAGCCCAAAATTGAACATTTTATTCAGTTTCGGGCCACTTTTCTTCTTTTGCTATGTTTTTCCGACTCGGATAGTTCGTCGTGAGCTGTTAAAAGGACGACAACCTTACTCGCGGGACATTAGATGGCCCTATAACCCGTTGATATCACGTCTTGCAAGGACACTGCGTTGTTGAAGTGGATGGGTTGTCGTTAAGCCCATTGGGCCTTCTAAATGGTCCATTTCTCTAGGCTGGGACTGTGAACCGTTAACACATAAAGGAATTGTGCCCTCAACATGACGGGTGCAATCATACCAGCACTAACGAACCGGATCCCATCAGAACTGCGAAGTTAAGCGTGCTTGCGCGAGAATAGTACTTGGATGGCTGACCCCCTAGGAAGTCGTTATGTTGCACCACCTTTTTCAATTTTTTTGGCTCCGGTTCGGGTTGCCAAGATACTTTATCCACCACATTTATATTATCGAATCCCACAGCACCTTGGGCAAGACAACTTTGGTTCACGTGGAGGCTGGGCCAGCAAACCGAGGGCATAAGGCTTGTTACCAAGTCTTTGTCGCTCTGTTGCCCATAACTTTTGATCCGTAAGAAGTTACGCCGCGCACAACATACCGTTGCAAAGCACTACGAGAGCTCTACAACGGGGGCAACCACCTTGCTCGTTGTGCCTATTTTTGGAGCCCAAAATTGAACGTTTTCATTAGTTTCGGGCCACTTTTCTTCTTTTGCAATGTTTTTTCATCTCGGATCGTACGTCGTGAGCTGGTAAAAGGGCGACAACCTTACTCACGGGAAATTAAAGCGCCCTACAACGCGTCGATATCACGCCTTGCGAGGATGCTACGTTATTGAAGCGGATGGGTTGTCGTGAAGCCCATTGGGCCTTCTGAATGGGCCATCTCTCTAGGTTGGGACTGTGAACCGTTAACACATAAAGGAATTGTGCCCTCAACATGATGGGTGCAATCATACCAGCACTAATGCACCGGATCCCATCAGAACTCTGAAGTTAAGCGTGCTTAGGCGAGAGTAGTACTAGGATGGGTGACCCCTTGGGAAGTCCTCGTGTTGAACCCGCCTTTTCAATTTTTTTTGCTTCGGTTAGGGTTGTGAAGATACTTTATCCACCACATTTCTATTATCGAATCCTACGGCACCTTGGGCAAGACAACTTCGCTTCACGTGGAGGCTGGGCTAGCAAACCGAGGGCGTTGGGCTTGTGATCAGGTCTCCGTCACTCCGGTGCCCATAACTTTTGATCCATAAGGAGTTACATAGCGCACAACATACCATTGCAAAGCTCTCTAAGAGCTCTACGACGGGGGCAGCTAGCTTGCTATGCCCTTTTTGGAGCCCAAAATCGAACGTTTTCATCAGTTTCGGGCCACTTTTCTTCCTTTGTTATGTTTTTTCGTCCTGGATCGTACATCGTGAGCTGTTAAAAGGACGACTACCTTACTAGCGGGACATTAGAGGGCCCAACAACGCGTCAATATCACGTCCTGCGAGGATGTTGTGTTGTTGAAGTGGATGGGTTATCGTTAAGCCCATTGGGCCTTCTCAATGGGCCATCTTTCTAGGCTAGGACAGAGAACCTTTAACACATAAAGGAATTGTGCCCTCGACATGACGGGTGCGATCATACCAGCACTAATGCACCGGTTCCCATCAGAACTCTGAAGTTAAGCATGCTTGGGCGAGAGTAGTACTAGGATGGGTGACCCCTTGGGAAGTCCTCGTGTTGCACCCTCCTTTTCAATTTTTTTTGCTCCGGTGGGTTGCCAAGATACTTTATCCACCACGTTTCAATTATCGAATCCCACGGAACCTTGGGCAAGATAACTTCGATTCACGTGGAGGCTGGGCCCGCAAACCGAAGGCGTAGGGCTTGGGACCAGGTCCTCATTGCTCCAATGCCCATAACTTTTGATCCGTAAGGAGTTACGCAGCGCACAACATACTGTTGCAAAGCTCTCCAAGTGCTCTATGACGGGGGCAGCTCGTTTGCTTGCTATGCGCGTTTTGGAGCCCAAAATCGAACATTTTCATCAGTTTTGGGCCACTTTTCTTGATTTGCTCAGTTTTTCCGTCTCGGATCGTACGACGTGAGCTGTTAAAAGGACGACAACCTTACTCACGGGACATTAGATGGCCCTACAATGCGCCGATATCATGTCTTGCGAGGATGCTGCGTTGTTGAAGCAGATTGGTTGTCGTTAAACCCATTGGGCCTTTTGAATGGGCCGTCTCTCTAAGCTGGGACGGTGTACTGTTAACACATAAAGGAATTGTGCCCTCAACATGACGGGTGCGATCATACCAGCACTAATGCACAGGATCTCATCAGAACTCTGAAGTTAAGCGTGCTTGGGTGAGAGTAGTACTAGGATGGGTAACCCCCTGGGAAGTCCTCGTGTTGCACCCCTTTTTTCAATTTTTTTTTCTCCAGCTAGGGTTGCCAAGATACTTTATCTACCACATTTCTATTATCGAATCCCATGGCACCTTGGGCAAGACAACTTCGCTTCACGTGGAGGCTGGGCTAGCAAACCGAGGGCGTAGGACTTATGACCAGGTCTCCGTCGCTCCGGTGCCCATAACTTTTGATCCATAAGGAGTTCCGCGGCGCACAGCATACCGTTGCAAAGCTCCTTGAGAGCTCTACGATGGGGGCAGCCAGCTTGCTCACTATGCCCATTTTTGGAGCCCAAAATTGAATGTTTTAATCAGTTTCGGGCACTTTTCTTCTTTTGCTCTGTTTTTCAATCCCGGATCGTACGTCGTGAGCTGTTGAAAGGACGACAACCTAACTCGCTAGACGTTAGAGGGCCCTACAACCCGTTGATATCACGTCTTGCAAGGATGCTGCGTTGTTGAAACGGATGTGTTGTCGTTAAGCCCATTGGGCCTTTTGTATTGGCCATCTCTCTAAGCTGGGACTGTGTAATGTTAACACATAAAGGAATTGTGCCCTCAACATGACGGGTGCGATCGTACCAACACTAATGCACCAGATCCCAGCAGAACTCCGAAGTTAAGCATGCTTGGGCGAGAATAGTACTAGGATGGGTGACCCCCTGGGAAGTCCTCGTGTTGCACCCCCTTTTTCAATTTTTTTTGCTCCGGTTAGGGTTGGCAAGATACTTTATCCACCACATTTCTATTATCAAATCCCACGACACCTTGGGCAAGACAACTTCGCTTCACATGGAGGCTGGGCCCACAAACCGAGGGTGTAGGGCTTGTGACCTGGTTTCCGTTGCTCCGGTGCCCATAACTTTTGATTCGTAAGGAGTTACGCGGTGCACAGCATACCGTTGCAAAGCTCTCCGAGAGCTCTACGACGGGGGCAACTAGCATACTCGCTGTGCCCTTTTGGAGCCCAAAACGAACGGTTTCAACAGTTTCAGGTCACTTTTCTTCTTTTGCTCTGTTTTTCCGCACCAGATCGTAGGTCGTGAGCTGTTTAAAGGACGACAACCTTACTCGCCCGACATTAGAGGGCCCTACAATGCGTTGATAGCACGTCTTGTGAGGATACTGCGTTGTTGAAGTGGATAGGTTGTCGTTAAGCCCATTGGGC
Organism: Ehretia macrophylla; assembly: GCA_037974665.1. Lineage (NCBI taxonomy): Eukaryota > Viridiplantae > Streptophyta > Magnoliopsida > Boraginales > Ehretiaceae > Ehretia > Ehretia macrophylla. Next base: position 3,873,151 of record CM075773.1, read on the forward strand.
CTTCTAAATAGGCCATCTCTCCAGGCTGGGACTATGAACCGTTAACACATAAAGGAATTGTGTCCTCAACATGACGGGTGCGATCATACCAACACTAAAGAACCGGATCGCATCAGAACTCCGAAGTTAAGCGTGCTTGGGCGAGAGTAGTACTAGGATGGGTGACCCCTTGGGAAGTCGTCGTGTTGCACCCCCCTTTTCAATTTGTTTTGCTTCGGTTAGTGTTGCCAAGATACTTTGTCCACCACATTTCTATTATCGAATCCCACGGCACCTTGGGCAAGACAACTTCACTTCACGTGGAGGCTGGGCCAACAAACCGAGGGAGTAGGGCTTGTTACTAGGTCTCCGTCGCTCTGTTGCCCATAACTTTTGATCCATAAGTAGTTACGCCGCGCACAACAAGCCGTAGCAAAGCTCTCCGAGAGCTCTACAATAGGAGCAGCCAGCTTGCTCTCTGTGTCCCTTTTGGAGCCCAAAATCGAACGTCTTTATTACTTTCAGGCCACTTTTCGTCTTTTGCTATGTTTTTCCATCCCAGATCGTACATCGTGAGCTGTTAAAAGGACGACAAGCTTACTCTCGGGACATTAGAGGGCCCTACAACGCGTCGATATCACGTCTTGCGAAGATGCAGCATTGTTGAAGCAGATGGGTTATTGGTAAGCCCATTGGGCCTACTAAATGGGCCATCTCTCTTGGCTGGGACTGTGAACCGTTAACACATAAAGGAATTGACCCATCAACATGACGGGTGCGATCATAACAGCACTAAAGCATCGGATCCCATCAGAACTCCGAAGTTAAGCTTGCTTGGGCGAGAGTAGTACTAGGATGGGTGACCCCCTGGGAAGTCCTCGTGTTGCACCCGCCTTTTCAATTTTTTTTGCTCCGGTTCGGGTTGCCAAGATACTTTATCCACTACATTTCTATTATTGAATCCCACGGCACCTTGGGCAAGACAACTTCGATTCACGTGGAGGCTGGGCCAGCAAACCGAGGGCGTAGGGCTTGTGACCAGGTCTCCGTCGCTTCGGTGCCCATAACTTTTGATCCATAAGGAGTTACACGGCGCAAAACATACCGTTGCAAAGCTCTCCGAGAGCTCTACAATGGGGGAAGCCAGCTTGCTCATTGCGCCCATTTTTGGAGCCCAAAATCGAACGTTTTCATCAGTTTCGGGCCATTTTTCTTCTTTTGCTCTATTTTTTCGTCACGGATCGTACGTCGTGAGCTATTAAAAGGATGAAAACCTTACTCACGGGACATTAGAGGGCCATACAACGCGTTGATATCACGTCTTGCAAGGATGTTGCATTGTCGAAGCGGATGGGTTGTCGTTTAGCCCATTGGGCCTTCTGAATTGGCCATCTCTCTAGGCTGGGACTGTGAACCGTTAACACATAAAGGAATTGTGGCCTCAACTTGATGTGTGCGATCATAGCAGCACTAATGCACCGGATCCCATTAGAACTCTGAAGTTAAGCGCTTGGGCGAGAGTAGTACTAGGATGGCTGACCCCCTGGGAAGTCCTCGTGTTGCACCCTCCTTTTCAATTTTTTTGCTCCGGTTAGGGTTGCCAAGATACTTTATCCACCACATTTCTATTATTGAATCCTACGATACCTTGGGCAAGACAACTTCGCTTCACGTGGAGGCTGGACCCGCAAACTGAGGGCGTAGGGCTTGTGACCATGTCTCCGTCGCTGCGGTGCCCATAACTTTTGATACATAAGGCGTTACGCAGCGCACAACATACCGTTGCAAAGCTCTCCGAGAGCTCTACGACGGGGGCAGCTAGCTTGCTCGCTGTGCCCTTTTTGGTGCCCAAAATCAAACATTTTTATCAGTTTCGGGCCACTTTTCATCTTTTGCTATGTTTTTCCGTCTAGGATCGTACGTCGTGAGCTGTTAAAAGGACGACAACCTCACTCGCGGGACATTAGAGGGCCTTACAACACGTCGATATCACGTCTTGCGAGGATGCTGTGTCGTAGAAGCGGATGGGTTGTCGTTAAGTCTATTGGGCCTTCTGAATGGGCCATCTCTCTAGGCTGGGACTCTGAACCTTTAACACATAAAGGAATTGTGCCCTCAACATGACGGGTGCGATCATACCAGCACTAATGCACCGGATCCCATCAGAACTCTGAAGTTAAGCGTGCTTGGGTGACAGTAGTACTAGGATGGGTGACCCCGTGGTAAGTCCTCGTATTGCACCCTCCTTTTCAATTTTTTTTTCTCCGGCTAGGGTTGCCCAGATTCTTTATCCACCACATTTCTATTATCGAATCCCACGGCACCTTGGGCAAGACAACTTCGATTCACGTGGAGGCTGGGCCCGCAAACCGAGGGCGTATGGCTTGTGACTAGGTCCCCGTCGCTCCAGTGCCCTTAACTTTTTATCCGTAAGGAGTTACGCGGCGCACAACCTACCGTTGCAAAGCTCTCTGAGAGCTCTATGACGGGGGCAGCTAGCTTTCTCGCTATGCCCTTTATGGAGCCCAAAATCCATCATTTTCATCAGTTTCGGGCCAATTTTCTTCTTTTGCTCTGTTTTTCCGTCCCGGATCATACTTCGTGAGCTGTTAAAAGGACGACAACCTTACACGCGGGACATTAGAGGGCCCTACAACGCGTCGATATCACGTCTTAGGAGGATGCTGCATTGTTCAAGCAGATGGGATGTCGTTAAGCCCATTGGGCCTTTTGAATGGTCCATCTCTCTAGGCTGGGACTGTGAACTATTAACACATAAAGGAATTGTGCCCTCAACATGACGGGTGCGATCATAGCAACACTAATGCACCGGATCCCATCAGAACTCTGAAGTTAAGATTGCTTGGGCAAGAGTAGTACTAGGATGGGTGACCCCCTGGGAAGTCCTCGTGTTGCACCCCCTTTTTCAATTTTTTTTGCTCCAGTTAGGGTTGTCAAGATACTTTATCGACCACATTTCTATTATCGAATCCCACGGCACCTTGGGCAAGACTACTTTGCTTCACGTGGAGGCTGAGCCAGCAAACCGAGGGCGTAGGGCTTGTGACCAGGTCTCCGTTGCTCCGGTGCCCATAACTTTTGATCCGTAAGGAGTTACGCGGCACAAAGCATACCATTGCAAAGCTTTCCGAGAGCTCTACGACGGGGTCAGCTATCCTGCCCGCTGTCCCCTTTTTGGAGCCCAAAATCGAACGTTTCCATCAGTTTCAGGCCACTTTTCTTCTTTTGCTCTGTTTTTTCACCCCGGATCGTACGTCGTGAGCTGTTTAAAGGACAACAACCTTACTCGCAGGACATTAGAGGGCCCTACAATGCGTCGATATCACGTCTTGCGAGGATGCCGCATTGTTGAACTGGATGGGTTGTTGTTAAGCCCATTGGGCCTTTTGAATGGGCCATCTCTCTAAGTTGGGACTGGGAACCGCTAACACATAAAGGAATTGTGCCTTCAACATGACGGGTGCGATCATAGCAGCACTAATGCACCAGATCCCATCAGAACTCTGAAGTTAAGCATGCTTGGACGAGAGTAGCAGTACTAGGATGGGTGACCCCGTAGGAAGTCCACGTGTTGCACCCTTCTTTTCAATTTTTTTTGCTCCGGTTAGGGTTGCCAAGATACTTTATCCTCCATATTTCTATTATCGAATCCCACTACACCTTGGGCAAGACAACTTCGCTTCATGTGGAGGCTGGGCCCGCAAAGCGAGGGCGTAGGGCTTTCGACCAGGTCCCCGTAGCTCCGATGCCCATTACTTTTGATACGTAAGGAGTTACGTGGCGCACTGCATACCGTTGCAAAGCTCTCCATGAGCTCTACGATGGGGGCAGCTAGCTTGCTCCCTGTGCCCTTTTTGGAGCACAAAATCGAACGTTTTCATCAGTTTCAGGCCACTTTTCCTCTTTTGCTCTATTTTTTTGTCCCGTATCGCACGTAGGATCGTACGTCGTGAGCTGCAAAAAGGATGAAAACCTTACTCGTGTGACATTAGAGGGCCCTACAACACGTCGATATCACGTCTTGCGAGGATGCTACGTTGTTGAAGCTGATGGATTGTCGTTAAGCCCATTGGGCCTTTTGAATGGGCCATCTCTTTAGGCTGGGACTATGAACCGTTAACACATAAAGGAATTGTGCCCTCAACATGACGGGTGCGATCTTACTAGCACTAATGCACCGGATCCCATCAGAACTCCTAAGTTAAACGTGCTTGGACGAGAGTAGTACTAGGATGGGTGACCCCCTAGGAAGTCCTCGTGATGCACCCCCCTTTTCATTTTTTTTTGCTTCGGTTAGGGTTGCCAAGATACTTTATCCACCACATTTCTATTATCGAATCCCACGACACCTTGGGCAAGGCAACTTCACTTCACATGGAGGCTGGGCCCGCAAACCGAGGGCATAGGGCTTGTGACCAGGTCTCTGTCGATCCGGTGCCAATAACTTTTGATCCGTAAGGAGTTATGTGGCGCACAGCTTACCGTTGCAAAGCTCTCTAAGAGCTCTACGACGGGGCAGCTAGCTTGCTTGCTGTGCCCTTTTTGGATCCCAAATTCGAACGTTTTCATTAGTTTTAGGCTACTTTTCTTCTTTTGCTCTATTTTTTCGTCCCGAATCGTGCGTCGGATCGTACGTCGTGAGCTGTTAAAAGGACGACAACCTTACTCGCAGGACATTAGAGGGCCCTACAACGTGTCGATATCACGTCTTGCGAGGATGCTGCGTTGTTGAAGCAGATAGGTTGGCGTTAAGCCCATTGGGCCTTTTGAATGGGCCATCTCTCTAGGCTGGGACTGTGAACCGTTAACACATAAAGGAATTGTGCCCTCAACATGACGGGTGCGATCATACCAGCACTAAAGCACCGGATCCCATCAGAACTCCGAAGTTAAATGTGCTTGGGCGAGAGTAGTACTAGGATGGGTGACCCCCTGGGAAGTCTTTGTGCTGCACCCCCTTTTTCAATTTTTTTGCTCCGGTTAGGGTTGCCAAGATACTTTATCCACCATATTTCTATTTTCGAATTCCACGACACCTTGGGCAAGACAACTTTGCTTCACGTGGAGGCTGGGCCCGCAAACTGAGGGCGTAGGGCTTATGACCAAATCTTCGTCACTCTAATGCCCATAACTTTTGATTCGTAAGTAGTTATGCGGCACACATCATACCATTGCAAAGCTCTCCGAGAGCTCTACGACGGGGGCGGCTAGTTTGCTCGCTATACCATTTTTGGAGGCCAAATTCGAACGTTTTCATCAGCTGCCACATTTCTTCTTTTGCACTATTTTTTCATCCTAGATCGTACGTCGTGAGCTGTTAAAAGGACAACAACCTTACTCGAAGGACATTAGAGGGCCATACAAAGTGTCAATATCTCGTCTTGCGAGAATGCTGCATTGTTGAAGCAAATGGGCTGTCGTTAGGCCCATTGGGCCTTTTGAATGGGCCAACTCTCTAGGCTGGGACTGTGAACAGTTAACACATAAAGGAATTGTGCCCTCAACATGACGGGTGTGATCATACCAGCAGTAATGCGCCAGATCCTATCAGAAGTCCGAAGTTAAACGTGCTTGGGCGAGAGTAGAACTAGAATGGGTGACCCCCTGGGAAGTCCTCGTGATGCACCCCCCTTTTCAATTTTTTTTGCTCCGGTTAGGGTTGCCAAGATACTTTATCCACCATATTTCTATTATCAAATCCCCGGCACCTTGGGCAAGACAACTTCGATTCACGTGGAGGCTGGGCCCGCAAACCAAGGGCGTATGGCTTGTGACCAGGTCCCCGTTGCTCCGGTGCCCATAACTTTTGATTCGTAAGGAGTTACGTGGCATACAACATATCGTTGCAAAGCTCTCCGAGAGCTCTACGACGGGGGCATCTAGCTTTCTCGCTATGCCCTTTCTGGAGCCCAAAATTGAACATTTTCATCAGTTTCGGGCCAATTTTCTTCTTTTTCTTTGTTTTTCTGTCCCGGATCGTACATCGTGAGCTGTTAAAAGGATGACAACCATGCTTGTGGGACATTAGAGGGCCCTACAACGCGTCGATATCACGTCTTACGAGGATGCTGTGTTGTTGAATCAGATGGGTTGTCGTTAAGCCTATTGGGACTTTTGAATAGGCCATCTCTCTAGGCTGGGACTGTGAACCGTTAACACATAAAGGAATTGTGCCCTCAACATGACGGGTGTGATCGTAGGAGCACTAATGGAGCAGATCCCAACAGAACTCGGAAGTTAAGCGTGCTTGGGCGAGAGTATTACTAGGATGGGTGACTCCCTGGGAAGTCCTCGTGTTGCACCCCCTTTTTCAATTTTTTTTGCTCTAGTTAGGGTTGCCAAGATAATTTATCGACCACATTTCTATTATCGAATCCCACGGCACCTTGGGCAAGACTACTTTGCTTCACGTCGTGGTTGGGCCAGCAAACCCAGGGCGTAGGGCTTGTGACCAGGTCTCCGTCGCTCTAGTGCCCATAACTTTTGATCCGTACGGAGTTACGCGGCGCAAAGCATACCGTTACAAAGCTCTCCGAGAGCTCTACGATAAGGGAAACTATCTTGCTCGCTGTCCCCTTTTTGGAGGCCAAAATCGAACATTTTCATCAGTTTCAGGCCACTTTTCTTCTTTTGCTTTGTTTTTCCGCCCCGGATCGTACGTCGTGAGCTGTTAAAAGGACGACAACCTTACTCGCAGGACATTAGAGGGCCCTACAATGTGTCAATATCACATCTTGCGAGGATGCCGCGTTGTTGAACTGGATGGGTTGTCGTTAAGCCCATTGGGCCTTTTGAATAGGCCATATCTCTAAGCTGGGACTGTGAACCGCTAACACATAAAGGAATTGTGCCCTCAACATGACGGGTGCGATCATAGTATTAATGCACCGGATCCCATCAGAACTCTGAAGTTAAGCGTGCTTGGGCGAGAGTAGTAGTACTAGGATGGGTGACCCCCTGGGAAGTCCTTGTGTTGCACCCTCCTTTTCAATTTTTTTTGCTCCGGTTAGGGTTGCCAAGATACTTTATCCTCCATATTTCTATTATCGAATCCCACGACACCTTGGGCAAGACAACTTCGCTTCACGTGGAGGCTGAGCCCGCAAAGCGAGGGCATAGGGCTTGTGACCAGGTCCCCGTCGCTCCGATGCCCATTACTTTTGATCCGTAAGGAGTTACGCGGCGCACAGCATACCGTTGCAAAGCTCTCCATGAGCTCTACTACGCCGGCCGCTAGCTTGCTTGCTGTGCAATTTTTGGAGCCCAAAATCGAACGTTTTCATCAGTTCCAGGCTACTTTTCCTCTTTTGCTCTATTTTTTCGTCCCGGATCTTACGTAGGATCGGACGTCGTGAGCTGTTAAAAGGATGAAAACCTTACTCGTGTCACATTAGAGGGCCCTACAACACGTCGATATCACGTCTTGCGAGGATGCTACGTTGTTGAAGCCGATGGGTTGTCGTTAAGCCCATTGGGCCTTTTGAATGGGCCATCTCTCTAGGCTGGGACTGTGAACCGTTAACACATAAAGGAATTGTTCCCTCAACATGACGGGTGCGATCTTACCAGCACAAATGCACCGGATCCCATCAGAACTCCGAAGTTAAACGTGCTTGGGCGAGAGTAGTACTAGGATAGGTGACCCCCTGGGAAATCGTCGTGACGCACCCCCCTTTTCAATTTTTTTTGCTCCGGTTAGGGTTGCCAAGATACTTTATCCTCCATATTTCTATTATCGAATCCCACTACACCTTGGGCAAGACAACTTCGCTTCACGTGGAGGCTGGGCCCGCAAACCGAGGGCGTAAGGCTTGTGACCAGGTCTCCGTCGCTCCGGTGCCCATAACTTTTGATCCGTAAGGAGTTATGCGGCGCACAGCATACCGTTGCAAAGCTCTCCATGAGCTCTACGACGGGGGCAGCTAGCTTGCTTGCTATGCCCTTTTTGGAGCCCAAATTCGAACGTTTTCATCAATTTTAGGCCACTTTTCTTCTTTCGCACTATTTTTTCATTCCGGATCGTACGTCGTGAGCTGTTAAAAGGACGACAACTTTACTCACGGGACATTAGAGGGCCCTACAATGCGTCAATACCATGTCTTGCAAGGATGCTGCATTGTTGAAGCAGATAGGTTGTCGTTAAGCCCATTCGGCCTTTTGAATGGGCCATCTCTCTAGGCTGGGACTGTGAACCGTTAACACATAAAGGAATTGTGCCCTCAACATGACGGGTGCAATCATACCAACACTAATGCACCGGATCCCATCAGAACTCCGAAGTTAAACGTGCTTGGGCGAGAGTAATACTAGGATGGGTGACACCCCGGGAAGTCCTTGTGTTGCACCCACTTTTTAAATTTTTTTTTACTCCGGTTAGGGTTGCCAAGATACTTTATCCACCACATTTCTATTATCGAATCCCACGACACCTTGGGCAAGACAACTTTGCTTCACGTGGAAGCTAGGCCCGCAAACCGAGGGCGTAGGGCTTATGACCAAGTCTCCGTCGCTCCAATGCCCCTAACTTTTGATTCGTAAGGAGTTATGTGGCACACAGCATACCGTTACAAAGCTCTCTGAGAGCTCTATGATGGGGGCAGCTAGCATGCTCGCTATGCCCTTTTTGGAGCCCAAATTCGAATGTTTTCATCAGTGGCCACTTTTCTTCTTTTGCACTATTTTTTCATCCCGGATCGTACGTCGTGAGCTGTTAAATGGAAGAAAACCGTAGTCGCAGGACATTAGAGGGCCTTCAAACGCGTCAATATCACGTCTTGTGAGGATGCTGCGTTGTTGAAGCAAATGGGTTGTCGTTAGGCCCATTGGGCCTTTTGAATGGGCCAACTCTCTAGGCTAGGACTGTGAACCGCTAACACATAAAGGAATTGTGCCCTCAACATGACGGGTGCGATCATACCAGCAGTAATGCACCGGATCCCATCAGAACTCCGAAGTTAAACGTTCTTGGGTAAGAGTAGTACTAGGATGGGTGACCCCCTGGGAAGTCCTCGTGATGCACCCCCCTTTTTAAGTTTTTTGCTCCGGTTAGGGTTGCCAAGATACTTTATCCACCACATTTCTATTATCGAATCCCACGGCACCTTGGGTAAGACAACTTCGCTTCACTAGGAGGTTGGGCAAGCAAACCGAGGGCGTAAGGTTTGTGACCAGGTATCCGTCGCTCCGGTGCCCATAACTTTTGATCCGTAAGGAGTTACGTGGCACACAGCATACCGTTGCAAAGCTCTCCAAGACCTCTAAGTGGGGGGCAGCTAGCTTGCTCGCTGTGCCCTTTTTGGATCCCAAAAATGAAAATTTTCATCAGTTTCGGGCCACTTTTCTTCTTTTGCCCTTTTTTTCTATCCCGGATCGTACATCGTGAGCTGTTAAAAGGACGACAACTTTACTCGCGGGACATTAGAGGACCCTACAACGCGTCGAAATCACGTCTTGCGAGGATGCTGCGTTGTTGAAGCAGATGGGTTGTCGTTAAGCCCATTGGGAGTTTTGAATGGGCCATCTCTCTAGGATGGGATTGTGAACCATTAACACATAAAGGAATTGTGCCCTCAACATGACGGGTGCGATCATACCAGCACTAATGCACCGGATCCCATCAGAACTCCGAAGTTAAACATGCTTGGGCGAGAGTAGTACGAGGATGGGTGACCCCCTGGGAAATCCTCGTGATGCACCCCCATTTTCAATTTTTTTTGCCACGGTTAGTGTTGCCAAGATACTTTATCCACCAAATTTCTATTATCGAATCCCACGACACCTTGGGCAATAGAACTTCACTTAACGTGGAGGCTGGGCCAGCAAACCGAGGGCGTAGGGCTTGTGACCAGGTCTCCGTCACGCCGATGCCCATAACTTTTGATCCGTAAGGAGTTACGTGGCGCATAGCATACCGTTGCAAAGCTCTCCGAGAGCTCTACGACGGGGGCATCTGGCTTGCTCGCTGATCCCTTTTTATAGCCCAGATTCAAACGTTTTCATTAGTTTCGGTCCACTTTTCTTCTTTTGCTTTCTTTTTTCGTCCCGGATCGTACGTCGTGAGCTATTAAAAGGACAACAACCTTACTCATGGGACATTATAGGGCCCTACAACGCGTCGATATCACGTGTTGCGAGGATGCTATGTTGTTAAAATAGATGGGTTGTCGTTAAGGCCAATGGGCCCTCTGAATTGGCCATCTCTATAGACTGGGACTGTGAATCGTTAACACATAAAGGAATTGTGCCCACAACATGACGAGTGCGATCATACCAGCACTAATGCCCCGGATCCTATCAGAACTTTGAAGTTAAGCATGCTTGGGCGAGAGTAGTACTAGGATGGGTGACCCCTTCGGAAGTCCTCGTGTTGCACCCTCCTTTTCAATTTTTTTTGCTCCGGTTAGGGTTGCCAAGATACTTTATCTACCACATTTCTATTATCGAATCCCACAGCACCTTGGACAAGAAAACTTCGCTTCACATGGAAGTTTGGCCCACAAACCGAGGGCATAAGGCTATTGACCAGGTCTTTGTCGATCCGGTGCCCATAACTTTTGATCCGTAAGGAGTTATGCGGCGCACAACTTACCGTTGCAAAGCTCTCTAAGAGCTCTACGACGGGGCAGCTAGCTTGCTTGCTGTGCCCTTTTTGGATCCCAAGTTCGAACGTTTTCATCAGTTTTAGGCCACTTTTCTTCTTTTGCTCTATTTTTTCATCCCGGATCGTGCGTCGAATCGTACGTCGTGAGCTGTTAAAATGACGACAACCTTACTCGAGGGACATTAGAGGGCCCTACAACGTGTCGATATCACGTCTTGCGAGGATGCTGCGTTGTTGAAGCAGATAGGTTGTCGTTAAGCCCATTGGGCCTTTTGAATAGGCCATCTCTCTAGGCTGGGACTGTGAACCGTTAACACATAAAGGAATTGTGCCCTCAACATGACGGGTGCGATCATACCAGCACTAAAGCACCGATCCCATCAGAACTCCGAAGTTAAATGTACTTGGGCGAGAGTAGTGCTATGATGGGTGACCCCATGGGAAGTCTTTGTGCTGCACCCCCTTTTTCAATTTTTTTTGCTTCGGTTAGGGTTGCCAAGATACTTTATCCACCATATTTCTATTATCGAATCCCACGACACCTTGGGCAAGACAACTTTGCTTCACGTGGAGGCTGGGCCCGCAAACCGAGGGCGTAGGGCTTATGACCAAATCTTCGTCGCTCCAATGCCCATAACTTTTGATCCGTAAGGAGTTATGCGGCGCATAACATACCGTTGCAAAGCTCTCAACAGCTCTACAACGGGCATAGCTAGCTTGCTTGTTATGCCCTTTTTGGAGCCCAAATTCGAACGTTTTCATCAGTTTTAGGCTACTTTTCTTCTTTTGCTCTATTTTTTCGTCCCGAATCGTACGTCGTGAGCTGTTATAAGGATGACAACCTTACTCGCGGAACATTAGAGGGCCCTACAACTTGTCGATATCACGTCTTGCGAGGATGCTGCATTGTTGAAGCAGATAGGTTGTCATCAAGCCCATTGGGCCTTTTGAATGGGCCATCTCTCTAGGCTGGGACTGTGAACCGTTAACACATAAAGGAATTGTGCCCTAAATATGACGGGTGCGATCATACCAGCACTAATGCACCGGATGCCATAAGAACTCTAAAGTTAAGCGTGCTTGGGCGAGAGTAGTACTAAGATTGGTGACTCCCTGCGAAGTCCTCGTGTTGCACCCCCTCTTTCAATTTTTTTTTCTCCAGTTAGGGTTGCCAAGATAGTTTATCGACCACATTTCTAATATCGAATCCCACGGCACCTTGGGCAAGACTACTTTGCTTCACGTCAAGGCTGGGCCAGCAAACCGAGGGCGTAGGGCTTGTGACTAGGTCTCCGTCGCTCTAATGCCCATAACTTTTGATCCGTAAGGAGTTACGCGGCGCAAAGCATACCGTTGCAAAGCTCTCCGACAGCTCTATGATGGGGGCAACTATCCTGCACGTTGTCCCCTTTTTGGAGCCCAAAATCGAACGTTTTCATCAGTTTCAGGCCACTTTTCTTCTTTTGCTATGTTTTTCCGCCCCGGATCGTACGTTGTGAGCTGTTAAAAGGACGACAACCTTACTCGCAGTACATTAGATGGCCTTAAAACGCGTCGATATCACGTCTTGAGAGGATGCCGCATTGTTGAACTGAATGGGTTGTCGTTAAGCCCATTGGGCCTTTTGAATGGGCCATCTCTCTAAGTTGGGACTGTGAACCGCTAACACATAAATGAATTGTGCCCTCAACATGACGGGTGCGATCATAGCAGAACTATTGCACCGGATCCCATCAGAACTCTGAAGTTAAGCGTGCTTGGGCTAGAGTAGTAGTACAAGGATGGGTGACCCCCTGGGAAGTCCTCGTGTTGCACTATCCTTTTCAATTTTTTTTGCTCCGGTTAGGGTTGCCAAGATACTTTATCCTCCATATTTCTATTATCAAATCCCACGACACCTTGGGCAAGACAACTTCGTTTCACGTGGCGGCTGGGCCCGCAAAGCGAGGGCATAGGGCTTGTGACCAGGTCCCCGTCGCTCCGATGCCCATTACTTTTGATCCGTAAGGAGTTACGCGGCGCACAGCTTACCGTTGCAAAGCTCTCCACGAGCTCTACGACGGGGGCCGCTAGCTTGCTTGCTGTGCACTTTTTGGAGCCCAAAATCGAACGTTTTCATCAGTTTCAGGCGACATTTCCTCTTTTTCTCTATTTTTTCGTCCCGGATCGTACGTTGGATCGTACGTCGTGAGCTGTTAAAAGGATGAAAACCTTACTCATGTCACATTAGAGGGCCCTACAACACGTCGATATCACGTCTTGCGAGGATGCTACGTTGTTGAAGCAGATGGGTTGTCGTTAAGCCCATTGGGCCTTTTGAATGAGCCATCTCTCTAGGCTGGGACTGTGAACCGTTAACACATAAAGGAATTGTGCCCTCAACATGACGGGTGCGATCTTACCAGTACAAATGCATCGGATCCCATCAGAACTCCGAAGTTAAACGTGCTTGGGCGAGAGTAGTACTTGGATAGGTGACCCCCTAGGAAATCCTCGTGACGCACCCCCCTTTTCAATTGTTTTTGCCCTGGTTAGGGTTGCCAAGATGCTTTATCCACCACATTTCTATTATCGAATCCCACGACACCTTGGGCAAGACAACTTCGCTTTAGGTGGAGGCTGGGCCAGCAAACTGAGGGCGTAGGGCTTGTGACCAGGTCTCCGTCACTCCGGTGCCCATAACTTTTGAACCGTAAGGAGTTATGCGGCGCATAGCATACCGTTACGAAGCTCTCCAAGAGCTCTACGACGGGGGCAGCTAGCTTGCTTGCTATGCCCTTTTTGGAGCCCAAATTCGAACGTTTTCATCAGTTTTAGGCCACTTTTCTTCTTTCGCACTATTTTTTCGTCCCGGATCATACGTCGTGAGCTGTTAAAAGGACGACAACTTTACTCGCGGGACATTAGAAGGCCCTACAACGCGTCAATACCATGTCTTGCGAGGATGCTGCATTGTTGAAGAAGATAGGTTGTCGTTAAGCCCATTGGGCCTTTTGAATAGCCCATCTCACTAGGCTGGGACTGTGAACCGTTAACACATAAAGGAATTGTGCCCTCAACATGACGGGTGCGATCATACTAGCAATAATGCACCGGATCCCATCAGAACTCCGAAGTTAAACGTGCTTGGGCGAGAGTAGTACTAGGATGGGTGACCCCCCGGGAAGTCCTTGTGTTGCACCCACATTTTAAAATTTTTTTTGCTCCGGTAAGGGTTGCCAAGATACTTTATCCACCACATTTCTATTATCGAATCCCACGACACCTTGGGCAAGACAACTTTGCTTCACGTGGAGGCTGGGCCCGTAAACCGAGGGCGTAGGGCTTATGACCAAGTCTCCGTCGCTCCAATGCCAATAACTTTTGATTCGTAAGGAGTTACGTGGCACACAGCTTACCGTTGCAAAGCTCTCTGAGAGCTCTACGACGAGGGCAGCTAGCTTGCTCACTATGCCCTTTTTGGAGCCCAAATTCGAACGTTTTCATCGGTGGCCACTTTTCTTCTTTTGCACTATTTTTTCATCCCGGATCGTACGTCGTGAGCTATTAAATGGAAGACAACCTTAGTCGCAGGACATTAGAGGGCCTTACAATGCGTCAATATCACGTCTTGCGAGGATGCTGCGTTGTTGAAGCAGATGGGTTGTCGTTAGGCCCATTGGACCTTTTGAATGGGCCAACTCTCTAGGCTGGGACTATGAACCGCTAACACATAAAGGAATTGTGCCCTCAACATGACGGGTGCGATCATACCAGCAGTAATGCACCGGATCCCATCAGAACTCCGAAGTTAAACGTGCTTGGGTAAGAGTAGTACTAGGATGGGTGACCCCCTGGGAAGTCCTCGTGATGCACCACCCATTTTAATTTTTTTGCTCCGGTTAGGGTTGCCAAGATACTTTATCCACCACAGTTCTATTATCGTATCCCACGGCACCTTGGGTAAGACAACTTCGCTTCACTAGGAGGTTGGGCAAGCAAACCGAGGGCGTAAGGTTTGTGACCAGGTATCCGTCGCTCCGGTGCCCATAACTTTTGATCCGTAAGGAGTTACGTGGCACACAGCATACCGTTGCAAAGCTCTCCAGGAGCTCTAAGACGGGGGCAGCTAGCTTTCTCACTGTGCCCTTTTTGGATCCCAAAAATGAAACGTTTCATCAGTTTCGGGCCACTTTTCTTCTTTTGCCCTTTGTTTATGTCCCGGATCGTAAATCGTGAGCTGTTAAAAGGACGACAACTTTACTCGCGGGACAATAGAGGACCCTACAACGCGTCGAAATCACGTCTTGCGAGGATGCTGCGTTGTTGAAGCAAATGGGTTGTCGTTAAGCCCATTGGGCCTTTTCAATTGGCCATCTCTCTAGGCTGGGACTGTGAACAGTTAACACATAAAGGAATTGTGCCCTCAACATGACGGGTGCGATCATACCAGCACTAATGCACCGGATCCCATCAGAACTCCGAAGTTAAGCGTGCTTGGGCGAGAGTAGTACTAAGATGGGTGACCCCCTGTGAAGTCCTCGTGTTGCACCCCTTTTTTCATTTTTTTTTGCCCTGGTTAGGGTTGCCAAGATACTTTATCCACCAAATTTCTATTAGCAAATCCCACGACACCTTGGGCAAGACAACTTCACTTCACGTAGAGGCTGGACCCGCAAACTGAGGACGTAGGGCTTGTGACCAAGTCTCTGTCGCTCCAGTGCCCATAACTTTTGATCCGTAAGGACTTACGCGGCGCACAGCATACCGTTGGATAGCTCTCCGGGAGCTCTACGACAGTGGTAGCAAGATTGCTCGCTGTGACTGTTTTTGGAGCCCAAAATCGAACATTTTAATTAGTTTTCTGCCACTTTTCTTCTTTTGCTCTATTTTTTCGTCCCGGATCGTATGTCGTTATCTATTAAAAGGATGACAACGTTACTCGCGGGACATTAGAAGGCCCTACAACGCGTCAATATCACGTCTTGCGAGGATGCTGCGTTGTTGAAGCGGATGGGTTGTCGTTAAGCCCATTGGGCATTTTGAATGGGCCATCTCTCTAGGCTGGGACTGTGAACCGTTAACACATAAAGGAATTGTGCCATCAACATGATGGGTACGATCATACAAGCACTAATGCACCGGATCCCATCAGAACTCCGAAGTTAAGCGTGCTTGGACGAGAGTACTACTAGGATGGGTGACCCCCTGGGAAGTCCTCGTGTTGCACCCCCCTTTTCAATTTATTTTGCCCTGGTTAGGGTTGCCAAGATACTTTATCCACCAAATTTCTATTACCGAATCCCACGGAACCTTGGGCAAGACAACATCGCTTCACGTAGAGGTTGGGCCAGCAAACTGAGGGCGTTGGGCTTGTGACCAGGTTTTCGTCGCTCCGGTGCCCATAACTTTTGATCCATAAAGACTTACGCGGCACACAGCATACCATTGGAAAGCTCTCCGAGAGCTCTACGACGGAGGTAGCAAGATTACTCGCTGTGCCCATTTTTTGAGCCTAAAATCGAACGTTTTCATCAATTTTCGGCCACTTTTTTTCTTTTGCTCTATTTTTTTGTCCCAGATCGTACGTCGTGAGCTATAAAAAGGACGACTACGTCACTCGCGGGACATTAGAAGGCCCTACATCTCGTCGATATCACGTCTTGCGAGGATGCTGCGTTGTTGAAACGGATGGGTTGTCGGTAAGCCCATTGGGCCTTTTGAATGGGCCATCTCTCAAGGCTATGACTGTGAACCGTTAACACATTAAGGAATTGTGCCCTCAACATGACGGGTGCGATCATACCAGCACTAATGGACCGGATCCCATCAGAACTCCCAAGTTAAGCGTGCTTGGACGAGAGTACTACTAGGATGGGTGACCCCCTGGGAAGTCCTCGTGTTGCACCCCCCTTTTAATTTTTTTTGCCCTGGTTAGGGTTGCCAAGATACTTTATCCACCAAATTTCTATTACCGAATCCCAAGGAACCTTGGGCAAGACAACATTGCTTCACGTAGAGGCTGGCCCAGCAAACTGAGGGCGTTGGGCTTTTGACCAGGTTTCTATCGCTCCGGTGCCCATATCTTTTGATGCGTAAGGACTTACGCGGCGCACAGCATACCGTTGGAAAGCTCTCTGAGAGCTCTACAACGGAGGCAGCTAGCCTGCTCGCTATACATGTTTTTGGAACCCAAAATCGAACGTTTTCATCAATTTTTGGCCACTTTTTTTCTTTTGCTCTATTTTTTGGTCCCAGATCGTACGTCGTGAGCTATTAAAAGGACGACAACGTCACTCGCTGGACATTAGAGGGCCCTACATCTCGTCGATATCACGTCTTGCGAGGATGCTGTGTTGTTGAAACGGATGGGTTGTCGTTAAGCCCATTGGGCCTTTTGAATGGGCCATCTCTCACGGCTGGGACTGTGAACCGTTAACACATAACGGAATTATTCCCTCAACATGACGGGTGCGATCATACCAGCACTAATGCACCGGATCCCATCAGAACTCCGAAGTTAAGCGTGTGCTTGGACGAGAGTACTACTTGGATGGGTGACCGCCTGCGAAGTCCTCATGTTGTACCCCACTTTTCAATTTTTTTTGCCCTGGTTAGGGTTGCCAAGATACTTTATCCACCAAATTTCTATTACCGAATCCCACTGTACCTTGGGCAAGACAACTTCGCTTCACGTAGAGGCTGGGCCCGCAAACAGAGGGCGTATGGCTTGTGACCAGTTCTCCGTCGCTCCGGTGCCCATAACTTTTGATCCGTAAGGATTTACGCGGCTCACAGCATACCGTTGTAAAGCTCTGCGAGTGCTCTACAACGGAGGCAGTTAGCTTGCTCGTTGTGCACCTTTTCGGAGCCCAAAATCAAACTTTTTCATTAGTTTTCGGCCACTTTTCTTCTTTTGCTCTATTTTTTCATCCCGGATCGTACGTCATGAGCTATTAAAAGGTTGAAAACAGTACTCACGGGACATTATAGGGCCTTACAATGCGTCGATATCACGTCTTGTGAGGATGCTGCGTTGTTGATGTGGATGGGTTGTCGTTAAGCCCATTGGGCCTTTTGAATAGGCCATCTCTCTAGGCTGGGACTGTGAATAGTTAACACAAAGGAATTGTGCCCTCAACATGATGGGTGCGATCATACCAGCACTAATGCACCGGATCCCATCAGAACTCCGAAGTTAAGCGTGCTTGGTTGAGAGTAGTACTAGGATGGGTGACCCCCTGAGAAGTCCTCGTGTTGTACCCCCCTTTTCAATTTTTTTTGCCCTGGTTAGTGTTGCCAAGATACTTTGTCAACAAAATTTCTATTACCGAATCCCACGGCACCTTGGGCAAGACAACTTCGCTTCACGTAGAGGTTGGGCCCGCAAACTGAAGGCGTAGGGCTTGTGACCAGGTCTCCGTCACTTAGGTGCCCATAACTTTTGATCCGTAAGGACTTACGTGACGCACAGTATACCCTTGGAAAGTTCTCCGATAGCTCTATGACGAAGGCAGCGAGCTTGCTCGCTGTGCCCTTTTTTGGAGCCCAAAATCGAATGTTTTCATCAGTTTTCTGCCACTTTTCTTCTTTTGCTCTATTTTTTCGTCCCGGATCGTATGTCGTGAGCTAATAAATGGACAACAAGGTTACTCGCGGGACATTAGAAGGCCCTACAACTATTCGATATGACGTCTTGCGAGGATGCTGCGTTGTTGAATTGGATGGGTTGTCGTTAAGCCCATTGGGACTTTTGAATGGGCAATCTCTCTAGGCTGGGACTATGAACCGTCAAAACATAAGGGATTTGCGCCCTAAACATGACAGGTGCAATCATACCAGTACTAATTCATCGGATCCTATCAAAACTCCGAAGTCAAGCGTGCTTGGGCGAGAGTAGTACTAGGATCGGTGACCCCATGGGAAGTCCTCGTGTCGCACCCCCCTTTTCAATTTTTTTTGCCCTGGTTTTCCATGCCAAGATACTTTATCCGCCAAATTTATATTACCGAATCCCACGGCACCTTGGGCAAGACAACTTCGCTTCACGTAGAGGCTGGGCCCGCAATCTGAGGGCGTACGGCTTGTGACCAGGTCTCCGTTGCTGCGGTGCCCATAACTTTTGATCCGTAAGGACTTGCGCGGCGCACAGCATACCGTTGGAAAGCTCTCCAAGAGCTCTACGACAGATGCAGCCAGCTTGCTCGCTTTACCCATTTTTGGAGCCCAAAATCAAACGTTTTCATCAGTTTTCGACCACTTTTCTTCTTTTGCTCTGTTTTTTTTGTCTCGCATCGTACATCGTGAGCTATTAAAAGGAAGACAACGTTACTCGCGGGACATTAGAGGGCCCTACTATGCATCGATATCACGTTTTACGAGGATACTGCGTTGTTGAAGTAGATGGGTTGTCGTTAAGCCCATTGGGCATTTTGAATGGGCCATCTCTCTAGGCTGGGACTGTGAACCGTTAACACATAAAGGAATTATGCCCTCAACATGATGGATGTGATCATACCAGCACTAATGCACCGGATCCCATCAGAACTCCGAAGTTAAGCGTGCTTGGGCGAGAGTAGTACTAGGATGGGTGACCCCTAGGAAGTCCTCGTGTTGCACCCCCTTTTTCAATTTTTTTTTCTCTGGTTAGGGTTGCCAAGATACTTTATCCAACAAATTTCTATTACCGAATCCCACGGTACCTTGGCGAAGACAACTTCGCTTCACGTAGAGGCTGTGCCAGCAAACTGAGGGCGTAGGGCTTGTGACCAATTCTCCGTCGCTCCGGTGCCCATACCTTTTGATCCGTCAGGACTTACGCGGTGCACAACATACCGTTGGAAAGCTCTCCGAGAGCTTTACGACAGAGGCAGCCAACTTGCTCGTTGTGCCCCTTTTTGGAACCCAAAATTGAACTTTTTCATCATGTTTTCAGCAACTTTTCTTCTTTTGTTTTGTTTTTTCATCCCGGATCTTATGTCGTGAGCTATTAAAAGGACGAAAACATTACTCGCTGGACATTAGAGGGCCTTACAATGCGTCGATATCACGTCTTGTGAGGATGCTGCGTTGTTGAAGTGGATGGGTCGTTGTTAAGCCCATTGGGCCTTTTGAATGGGCCATCTCTCTAGGCTGGGACTGTGAACAGTTAACACATAAAGGAATTGTGCCCTCAACATGACGGGTGCGATCATACCAGCACTAATGCACTGGATCCCATCAGAACTCCGAAGTTAAGTGTGCTTGGGCGAGAGTAGTACTAGGATGGGTGACCCCCTTGGAAGTCCTCGTGTTGCACCCCCCTTTTCAATTTTTTTTGCCCTGGTTAGGGTTGCCAAGATACTTTATCCACCAAATTTATATTACTGAATCCCACGGCACCTTGGGCAAGACAACTACGCTTCACATAGAGGCTGGGCCCGCAAACTGAGGGCGTAGGGCTTGTGACTAGGTCTCTGTCGCTCTGGTGCCCATAACATTTTATCCGTAAGGATTTACGCGACACACAGCATACCGTTGGAAAGCTCTCCAAGAGCTCTACGATGGAGGCAGCTAGTTTGCTCGCTATGCCCGTTTTTGGAGCCCAAAATCGAATGTTTTCATCAGATTTCGGCCACTTTTCTTCTTTTGCTCAGTTTTTTCATCCCGGATCGTATGTCGTGAGCTATTAAAAGGACGAGAACGTTACTCGTGGGACATTAGTAGTCCCTACAACTCGTCATTATCACGTCTTACGAGGATGCTGCGTTGTTGAAACGGATAGGTTGTTGTTAAGCCCATTGGGACTTTTGAATGGGCCATCTCTCTAGGCTGGGACTGTGAACCGTTAACACATAAAGGAATTGTGTCCTCAACATGACGGGTGCGATCATACCAGCACTAATGAACTGGATCCCATCAGAACTCCGAAGTTAAGCGTGCTTGGACGAGAGTATTACTAGGATGGGTGAGCCCCTGGCAAGTCCTCGTGTTGCACCCCCCTTTTCAATATTTTTTTCCCTAGTTAGGGTTGCCAAGATACTTTATCCACCAAATTTCTATTATCGAATCCCACGGTACCTTGGGCAAGACAACTTCGCTTCACGTAGAGGATCGGCCCGCAAACTGAGGGCGTAGGGCTTGTGACCAGTTCTCCGTCGCTCCGATGCCCATAACTTTTGATTCGTAAGGATTTACGCGGCGCACAGCATACCGTTTGAAAGCTCTCCGAGAGCTCTACGACAGAGGCAGCCAGCTTGCTCGATGTGCCCCTTTTTGGAGCCCAAAATCAAACTTTTTCATCAGTTTTCAGCCACTTTTCTTCTTTTGCTCTGTTTTTTCTTCTCGGATCGTCCGTCGTGAGCTATTAAAAGGATGAAAACGTTACTCGCGGGACATTAGAGGGCCTTACAATGCGTCGATATCACGTCTTTTGAGGATGCTGCATTGTTGAAGTGGATGGGTTGTCGTTAAGCCCATTGGGCCTTTTGAATGGGCCATCTCTCTAGGCTGGGACTGTGAACAGTTAACACATAAAGGAATTGTGCCCTCAACATGATGGGTGCGATCATACCAGCACTAATGCACCGGATCCCTTCAGAACTCCGAAGTTAAGGGTGCTTGAGCGAGAGTAGTGCTAAGATGGGTGACCCCCTGGTAAGTCCTCGTATTGCACCCCCCTTTTCAATTTTTTTTGCCCTGGTTAGGGTTGCCAAGATACTTTATCCACCAAATTTCTATTACTGAATCCCACGGCACCTTGGGCAAGACAACTTCGCTTCACGAAGAGGCTGGGCCCGCAAATTGAGGGCGTAGGGCTTGTGACCAGGTCTCCGTCACTCCGGTGTCTATAAGTTTTGATCCGTAAGGACTTACGCGGCGCACAGCATACCGTTCGAAAGCACTTCGAGAGCTCTACGATGGAGGCAGCGAGCTTGCTCGCTGTGCCCTTTTTGGAGCCCAAAATCGAACGTTTTCATCAGTTTTCGACCACTTTTCTATTTTTGCTCTGTTTTTTCATCCCGGATCGTATTTCGTGAGCTATTAAAAGGACGACAACGTTACTCGTAGGACATTAGAGGGCCCTACAATGCGTCGATTTCACGTCTTGCGAGGATGCTGCGTTGCTGAAGTGAATGGGTTGTCGTTAAGCCCATTGGGCCTTTTGAATTGGCCATCTCTCTAGGCTGGGACTGTGAACGGTTAACACATAAATGAATTGTGCCCTCAACATGACGGGTGCGATCATACCAGCACTAATGCACCGGATCCCTTCAGAACTCCGAAGTAAAGCGTGCTTGGGCGAGAGTAGTACTAGGATGGGTGACCCCCTTGGAAGTCCTCGTGTTGCACCCCCCTTTTCAATTTTTTTTGCCCTGGTTAGGGTTGCCAAGATACTTTATCCACCAAATTTATGTTACCGAATCCCCCGGCACATTAGGCAGCACAACTTCGCTTCACATGGAGGCTGGGCCCGCAAACTTAGGGCGTAGGGCTTGTGACTAGGTCTCTGTCGCTCTGGTGCCCATAACTTTTGATCCGTAAGGACTTACGTGGCGCACAACATATCGTTGGAAAGCTCTCCGAGAGCTCTATGATGGAGGCAGCCAGCTTGCTCGCTATGCCCATTTTTGGAGCCCAAAATCGAATGTTTTCTTCAGTTTTCGGGCACTTTTCTTCTTCTGCTCTATTTTTTCGTCCCGGATCGTATGTCGTGAGCTATTAAAAGGACGACAACGTTACTCGCGGGACATTAGAAGGCCCTACAACTCGTCGACATCACGTCTTACGAGGATGCTGCGTTGTTGAAGCGGATGGGTTGTTGTTAAGCCCATTGGGACTTTTGAATGGGCCATCTCTCTAGGCTAGGACTGTGAACAGTTAGCACATAAAGGAATTGTGTCCTCAACATGATGGGTGCGATCATACCAGCACTAATGAACTGGATCCCATCAGAACTCCGAAGTTAAGCGTGCTTGGACGAGAGTATTACTAGGATGGGTGAGCCCCTGGCAAGTCCTCGTGTTGCACCCCCCTTTTCAATTTTTTTTTCCCTGGTTAGGGTTGCCAAGATACTTTATCCACCAAATTTCTATTATCAAATCCCACGGTCCCTTGGGCAAGACCACTTCGCTTCACGTAGAGGATCGGCCCGCAAACTGAGGGCGTAGGGCTTGTGACCAGTTCTCCGTCGCTCAGATGCCCATAACTTTTGATTCGTAAGGATTTACGCGGCGCACAGTATACCGTTTGAAAGCCCTCCGAGAGCTCTACGACAGAGTCAGCCAGCTTGCTCGATGTGCCCCTTTTTGGAGCCCAAAATCAAACTTTTTCATCAGTTTTCAGCCACTTTTCTTCTTTTGCTCTGTTTTTTCTTCCCGGATCCTCCGTCGTGAGCTATTAAAAGGATGAAAACGTTACTCGCGGGACATTAGAGGGCCTTACAATGCGTCGATATCACGTCTTTTGAGGATGCTGCATTGTTGAAGCGGATGGATTGTTGTTAAGCCCATTGGGCCTTTTGAATGGGCCGTCTATCTAGCCTGGGACTGTGAACCGTTAACACAAAAAGGAATTGTGCCCTCAACATGATGGGTGCGATCATACCAGCACTAATGCACCGGATCCCTTCAGAACACCGAAGTTAAGCCTGCTTGGGCGAGAGTAGTACAAGGAGGGGTGACCAGTTGGGAAGTTCTCGTGTTGCACCCCCCTTTTCAATTTTTTTTGCCCTGGTTAGGGTTGCCAAGATAATTTATCCACCAAATTTCTATAACTGAATCCCACGGCACCTTGGGCTAGACAACTTCGCTTCACGTAGAGGCTGGACCAGCAAACTGAGGGCGTAGGGCTTGTGACCAGGTCTCCGTCGCTCCGGTGCCCATAACTTTTGATCGGTAAGGACTTACGCGGCACACAGCATACCGTTGGAAAGCTCTCCGAGAGCTCTACGACAGAGATAGCCAGCTTGCTCGCTGTGCCTGTTTTTGGAGCCCAAAATCGAACATATTAATCAGTTTTCGGCCACTTTTCTTCTTTTGCTCTGTTTTTTCATCGCGGATCGTACGTCGTGAGCTATTAAAAGGACGACAACGTTACTCGCAGGACATTAGAGGGCCCTACAACGCGTCGATATCACGTTTTGCGAGGATGATGCGTTGTTGAAGTAGATGGGTTGTCGTTAGGTCCATTGGGCCTTTTGAATGGGCCATCTCTCTAGGCTTGGACTGTGAACCGTTAACACATAAAGGAATTGTGCCCTCAACATGATGGGTGCGATCATACCAGTACTAATGCACTGGATCCCATCAGAACTACGAAGTTATGCGTGCTTGGACGAGAGTATTACTAGGATGGGTGACCGCCTGGGAAGTCCTGGTGTTGCACCCCCTTTTTCAATTTTTTTTGCCTTGGTTAGGGTTACCAAGATACTTTATCCACCCAATTTCTATTACCGAATCCCACGGTACCTTGGGCAAGACAACATCGCTTCACGTAGAGGCTGGGCTGGCAAACTGAGGGCGTTGGGCTTGTGACCAGGTCTCCGTCTCTCCGTTGCCTATAACTTTTGATCCTTAAGGACTTACGCGGCGCACAACAAACCGTTGGAAAGCTCTCCAAGAGCTCTACTACAGAGGCATCCAGCTCGCTGGTTGTGCCCATTTTTGGAACCCAAAATCGAACGTTTTCATCAGTTTTCGGCCACTTTTCTTCTTTTGCTCTGTTTTTTCATCCCAGATCGTATGTCGTGAGCTATTAAAAGGACGACAACGTTACTCGCGGGACATTAAAAGGCCCTACATCGCGTCGATAGCATGTTTTGCGAGGATGCTGCGTTGTTGAAGTGGATGGGTTGTCGTTAAGCCCATTGGGCCTTTTGAATGGGCCATCTCTCTAGGCTGGGACTGTGAACCGTTAACACATAAAGGAATTGTGCCCTCAACATGACGGGTGCGATCATACCAGCACTAATGCACCTGATCCCATCAGAACTCCGAAGTTAAGCTTGCTTGGGCGAGAGTAGTACTAGGATAGGTGACCCCCTGGGAAGTCCTCGTGTTGCACCCCCCATTTCAATTTTTTTTGCCCTGGCTAAGGTTGCCAAGATTCTTTATCACCAAATTTCTATTACCGAATCCCACGGCACCTTGGGCAAGACAAGTTCATTTCACGTAGAGGCTGGGCCTGCAAACTGAGGGCGTAGGGCTCGTGACCAGGTCTCCGTCGCTCCGGTGCCCATAACTTTTGATCCGTAAGGACTTACGCGGTGCACAGCATACCGTTGGAAAGCTCTCCGAGAGCTCTACGACAGAGGCAGCGAGCATGCTCGGTTTGCCCATTTTTGGAGCCCAAAAACGAACGGTTTCATCATTTTTCGGCCACTTTTCTTCTTTTGCTCTGTTTTTTGGTCCCAGATCGTACGACGTGAGCTATTAAAAGGACTACCACGTTACTCGCAAGACATTAGAGGGCCCTACAATGCGTCGATATCAAATCATTCGAGGATACTGTGTTGTTGAAGCGGATGGGTTGTTGTTTAGCCCATTGGGCCTTTTGAATGGGCCGCCTCTCTAGGCTGGGACTGTGAACCGTTAACACATAAAGGAATTGTGCCATCAACATGACGGGTGCGATCAAACCAGTACTAATGCACCGGATCCCATCAGAACTCCGAAGTTAAGCGTGCTTGGACGATAGTAGTAGTAGGATGGGTGACCCCCTGGGAAGTCCTCGTGTTGCACCCCCCTTTTCAATTTTTTTTGCCCTGGTTAGGGTTGCGAAGATACTTTATCCACCAAATTTCTATTACTGAATCCCACCTCTCCTTGGGCAAGACAACTTCGCTTCACGTAGAGGATGGGCCCGCAAATTGAAGGCGTAGGGCTTGTGACCAGGTCTTCGTCGCTTCGATGCCCATAACTTTTGATCCGTAAGGAGTTACGCTGCGCACAGTATACCGTTGGAAAGCTCTCTGAGAGCTCTACGACGGAAGCAGCTAGCCTGCTCACTGTGCCCATTTTTGTAGACCAAAATCAAATATTTTCATCAGTTTTCGGCCACTATTCTTCGTTTGCTATATTTTTTCATCCCGGATCGTATGTCGTGAGCTATTAAAAGGACGACAACGTTACTCGCTGGACATTAGAAGGCCCTACAACGCGTCGATATCACGTCTTGCGAGGATGCTGCGTTGTTGAAGCGGATGGGTTGCCGTTAAGCCCATTGGGCCTTTTGAATGGGCCATCTCTCTAGGCTGGAACTGTGAACCGTTAACACATAAAGGAATTGTGCCCTCAACATGTCGGGTGCAATCATACCTGCACTAATGCACAGGATCCCATCAGAACTCCGAAGTTAAGCGTGCTTTGACGAGAGTATTACTAGGATGGTTGACCCCTTGGGAAGTCCTCGTGTTGCACACAACTTTTCAATTTTTTTTGCCCTGGTTAGGGTTGCCAAGATACTTTATCCACCAAATTTCTAATACCGAATCCCACGGTACCTTGGGCAAGACAACATCGCTTCACGTAGAGGCTGGGCTAGTAAACAGAGGGCGTTGGGCTTGTGACCAGGTCTCCATCGCTCCGGTGCCCATAACTTTTGATCTGTAAGGACTTACGCGGCGCACAGCATACCGTTGGAAAGCACTCTGAGAGCTCTACGACGAAGGTAGCAAACTTGCTCGCTGTGCAAGTTTTTTGAGCCCAAAATCGAACGTTTTCATCAATTTTCGACCACTTTTCTTCTTTTGCTCTATTTTTGGGTCCCAGATCGTTGTGAGCTATTAAAAGGACGACAACGTCACTCGTGGGACATTAGAGGGCCCTATATCTCATTGATATCACGTCTTGCGAGGATTCTGCGTTGTTGAAACGGATGGGTTGTCTTAAGCCCATTGGGCCTTTTGAATGGGCCATCTCTCAAGGCTGGGACTACGAATCGCTAACACATAAAGTAATTGTGCCCTCAATATGACAGGTGCGATCATACCAGCACTAATGGACCGGATCCCAAAGAACTCCGAAGTTAAGCGTGCTTGGGCGAGAGTCGTACTAGGATGGGTGATCCCTTGGCAAGTCCTCGTGTTGCACGCCCCTTTTCAATTTTTTTTGCCCTGGCTAGGGTTGCCAAGACACTTTATCCACCAAATTTCTATTACCGAATCCCACGTCACCTTGGGCAAGACAACTTCGCTTCACGTAGAGGTTGGGCCTGCAAACTAAGGGCGTCGGGCACGTGACTAAGTCTCCGTCGCTCCAGTGCCAATAACTTTTGATCCGTAAGGACTTACGCGGTGCACAGCATTCCGTTGGAAAGCACTCCGAGAGCTCTACGACAGAGGCAGCTAGCTTGCTCGCTGTGCCCATTTTTGGAGCCCAAAATCAAATGTTTTCATCAGTTTTCGGCCACTTTTCTTCTTTTGCTCTGTTTTTTCGTCCCGAATCGTATGTCGTGAGCTATTAAAAGAATGACAACGTTACTCACGGGACATTAGAAGGCGCTACAACGCGTCGATATCACGTCTTGCGAGGATGCTGCGTTGTTGAAGCAGATGGGTTATCGTTAAGCCATTGGGGCTTTTGAATGGGCCACCTCTCTAGGCTGGGACTGTGAACCGTTAACACATAAAGGAATTGTGCCCTCAACATGACGGGTGCGATCATACCAGCACTAATGCACCAGATCCCATAAGAACTCCGAAGTTAAGCGTGCTTGGACGAGAGTATTAATAGGATGGGTGACCCCCTGGGAAGTCCTCGCGTTGCACCCCCCTTTTCAATTTTTTTTGCCCGGGTTAGGGTTGCCAAGATACTTTATCCACCAAATTTCTATTACCGAATCCCACGGGACCTTGGGAAAGATAACATCATTTCACGTAGAGGCTGGGCCTGCAAACTGAGGGCCTTGGGCTTGTGACTAGGTCTTCGTCGCTCCGGTGCCCATAACTTTTGATCCGTAAGGACTTACGCGGTGCACAGCATACCGTTGGAAAGCTCTTCGAGAGCTCTACAACGGAAGCAGTGAGCTTGCTCGCTTTGTGCAATTTTGGAGCCCAAAATTGAACGTTTTCTTCCGTTTTCGGCCATTTTTCTTCTTTTGCTATGTTTTTTCGTCCCGGATCGTATGTCATGAGATATTAAAAGGATGACAACGTTACTCGCTGGACATTAGAAGGCCCTACAACGCGTCGATATCACGTTTTGCGAGGATGCTGCGTTGTTGAAATAGATAGGTTGTCGTTAAGCCCATTGGGCCTTTTGAATGGGCCATCTCTCTAGGTTGGGACTGTGAACCGTTAACACATAAAGGAATTGTGCCCTCAACATGACGGGTGCGATCATACCAGTACTAATGCTCCGGATCCCATCAGAACTCCGTAGTTAAGCGTGCTTTGGCAAGGGTATTACTAGGATGGGTGACCCCCTGGGAAGTCCTCGTGTTGTACACCCCTTTTCAAATTTTTTTGCCCTGGCTCGGGTTGCCAAGATACTTTATCCACCAAATTTCTATTACCGAATCCCATGGCACCTTGGGCAAGACAATTTCGCTTTACGTAGAGGCTGGGCCAGCAAACTGAGGGTGTAGGGCAAGTGACCAGGTCTCCGTCGCTCCGGTGCCCATAACTTTTGATCCATAAGGACTTACGCAGTGCACAACATACCGTTGGAAAGCTCTACGAGAGCTCTACGATGGAGGCAGCTAGCCTGCACTCTGTCTCTATTTTTGGATCCCAAAATCGAATGTTTTCATCAGTTTTCGGCCACTTTTCTTCTTTTGCTCTGTTTTTTCGTCCCAGATCGTACGTCGTGAGCTATTAAAAGGACGAAAACGTTGCTCGCGGCACATTAGAGGGCCCTACAACCCGTCGATATCACGTCCTGTGAGGATGCTGCGTTATTGAAGCGGATGGGTTGTCGTTAAGCCCATTGGGCCTTTTGAATGGGCCATCTCTCTAGGCTGGGACTGTGAACCGTTAACACATAAAGGAATTGTGCCCTCAACATGATGGGTGTGATCATACCAGCACTAAGGAACCGGATCCCATCAGAAGTCTGAATTTAAGCGTGCTTGGGCAAGAGTAGTACTAGGATGGGTGGCCCCCTGGGAAGTCCTCGTGTTGCGCCCCCCTTTTCAATCTTTTTTGCCCTGGTTACGGTTGCCAAGGTACTTTATCCACCAAATTTCTATTACAGAATCCCACGGCACATTGGGCAAGACAACTTCACTCCACATAGACGATGGTCCCGCAAACTAAGGGCGTAGGGCTTGTGACCAGGTCTCCGTCGCTACGGTGCCCATAACTTTTGATCCGTAAGGACTTACGCGGTGCACAGCATACCGTTGGAAAGTTCTCCGAGAGCTCTACAACGCAGGTGGCTAGCTTGCTCGTTGTGTTTGTTTTTGGAGCCCAAAATTGAAAGTTTTCATCAGTTTCGGGCCACTTTTCTTTTTTTCTCTATTTTTTCAACCCAGATCTCACGTCGTGAGCTATTAAAAGGACTACAACATTACTCGCGGGACATTAGAGGGCCCTACAACCCGTCGATATCACGTCCTATGAGAATGATGCGTTATTGAAGCGGATGGGTTATCGTTAAACCCATTGGGCCTTTTGAATGGGCCATCTCTCTAGGCTTGGACTGTGAATCGTTAACACATAAAGGAATTGTGCCCTCAACATGACGGGTGTGATCATACCAGCACTAAGGAACCGGATCCCATCAGAACACCGAATTTAAGCGTGCTTGGGCGAGAGTAGTACTAGGATGGGTGACCCCCTGGGAAGTCCTCGTGTTCCGCCCCGCTTTTCAATTTTTTTTGCCCTGGTTAGGGTTGCCAAGATACTTTATCCACCAAATTTCTATTACAGAATCCCACGGCACCTTGGGCAAGACAACTTCGCTTCACATAGAGGCTGCGCCCGCAAATTGATGGCGTAGGGCTTGTGACCAGGTCTCCTTCGCTCCAGTGCCCATAACTTTTGATCCGTAAGGACTTACGCGGTGCACAGCATACCGTTGGAAAGCTTTCCGAGAGCTCTACGACGGAGACAGCAAGCTTGCTTGCTGTGCCCCTTTTTGGAGCTCAAAATCGAATGTTTTCATCAGTTTTCAGCCACTTTTCTTCTTTTTCTCTGTTTTTTCGTCCCGGATCGTACGTCGTGAGCTATTAAAAGAACGACAACGTTACTCGCGGGACATTAGAGGACCCTACAACGCGTCGATATCACGTCTTGCGAGGATGCTGCGTTGTTGAAGTGGAAGGGTTGTCGTTAAGCCCATTGGGCCTTTTGAATGTGCCATCTCTCTAGGCTGGGACTGTGAACCGTTAACACATAAAGGAATTGTGCCCTCAACACGATGGGTGCGATCATACCAGCACTAATGCACCAGATCCCATCAGAACTTCGAAGTTAAGCGTGCTTGGGCGAGAGTAGTACGAGGATGGATGACCCCCTGGGAAGTCCTCGTGTTGCACCCCCCTTTTCAATTTTTTTTGCTCTGGTTAGGGTTTCGAAGATAATTTATCCACCAAATTTCTATTACCGAATCCCACGGCACCTTGGGCAAGACAACTTCGCTTCACGTAGAGGTTGGCCCTGCAAACAGAGGGAGTAGGGCTTATGACCTGGTCTCCGTCGCTCCAGTGCCAATAACTTTTGATCCGTAAGGACTTACGCGGCGCACAACATACCGTTGAAAGCTCTCCGAGAGCTCTACAACGGAGGCAGCAAGCTTGCTTGCTTTGCCCCTTTTTGGAGCTCAAAATCGAAAGTTTTCATCAGTTTTCGGCAACTTTTCTTCTTTTGCTCTATTTTTTCGTCCCGGATCGTACGTCGTGAGCTATTAAAAGGACGACAACGTTACTCGCGGGACATTAGAGGGCCCTACAACGCATCGATATCACGTCTTGCGAGGATGCTGCATTGTTGAAGTGGAAGGGTTGTCGTTAAGCCCATTAGGACTTTTGAATGGGCCATCTCTCTAGGCTGGGACTGTGAACCGTTAACACATATAGGAATTGTGCCCTCAACACGACGGGTGCGATCATACCAGCACTAATGCACCAGATCCCATCAGAACATCGAAGTTAAGCGTGCTTGGGCGATAGTAGTACTAGGATGGATGACCCCCTGGGAAGTCCTCGTGTTGCACCCCCCTTTTCAATTTTTTTTGCCCTGGTTAGGGTTTCCAAGATACTTTATCCACCAAATTTCTATTACCGAATCCCACGGCACCTTGGGCAAGACAACTTCGCTTCACGTAGAGGCTAGCCCCGCAAACAGAGGGCGTAGGGCTTGTGACCTGGTCTCCGTCGCTCCAATGCCCATAACTTTTGATACGTAAGGACTTACACGGCGCACAGCATACCGTTGCAAAGCTCTCCGAGAGCTCTACGACGGAGGCAGCAAGCTTGCTTGCTTTGTCCTGTTTTGGAGCTCAAAATCGAAAGTTTTCATTAGTTTTCGGCAACTTTTCTTCCTTTGCTCTATTTTTTCATCCCGGATCGTACGTCGTGAGCTAATAAAAGGACAACAACGTTACTCGTAGGACATTAGAGGGCCCTACAATGCGTCGATATCTCGTCTTGTGAGGAAGCTGCGTTGTTTAAGTGGAAAGGTTGTCGTTAAGCCCATTGGGCCTTTTGAATGGGCCATCTCTCTAGGCTGGGACTGTGAACCGTTAACACATAAAGGAATTGTGCCCTCAACATGACGGGTGCGATCATACCAGCACTAATGCACCGGATCCCATCAGAACTCCGAAGTTAAGCGTGCTTGGGCGAGAGTTGTACTAGGATGGGTGACCCCCTGCGAAGTCCTCGTGTTGTACCCCCTTTTCAATTTTTTTTGCCCTGGTTAGGGTTGCCAAGATACTTTATCCACCAAATTTCTATTACCTAATCCCACGGAACCATGGGCAAGACAACTTCGCTTGACGTAGAGGCTGGGCCAGCAAACTGAGGGAGTAAGGCTTGTGACCAGGTCTCCGTCGCTCCAGTGCCGACAACTTTTGATCCGTAAGGACTTTCGTGGCACACAGCATACCGTTGGAAAGCTCTCCAAGAGCTCTACAATGGAGGCAGCAAACTTGCTTGCTGTGGCCGTTTTTTGAGCTCAAAATCGAACGTTTTCATCAATTTTCGGCAACTTTTCTTCTTTTGCTCTATTTTTTCGCCCCGAATCGTACGTCCTGAGCTATTAAAAGGACGACAACGTTGCTCGTAGGACATTAGAGGGCCCTACAGCGCATCGATAACACGTCTTGCGAGGATGCTGCATTGTTGAAGTGGAAGGGTTGTCGTTAAGCCCATTAGGCCTTTTGAATGGGCCATCTCTCTAGGCTGGGACTTTGGACCGTTAACACATAAAGGAATTGTGCACTCAACATGACGGGTGCGATCATACCAGCACTAATGCACCGGATCCCATCAGAACTTCGAAGTTAAGCGTGCTTGGGCGAGAGTAGTACTAGGATGGATGACCCCCTGGGAAGTCCTCGTGTTGCACCCCCCTTTTCAATTTTTTTTGCTCTGGTTAGGGTTTCCAAGATAATTTATCCACCAAATTTCTATTACCGAATCCCACGGCACCTTGGGCAAGACAACTTCGCTTCACGTAGAGGTTGGCCCTGCAAACAGAGGGCGTAGGGCTTGTGACCTGGTCTCCGTCGCTCCAGTGCCCATAACTTTTGATCCGTAAGGACTTACGCGGCGCACAACAAACCGTTGCAAAGCTCTCCGAGAGCTCTACGACAGAGGCAGCAAGCTTGCTTGCTTTGCCCCTTTTTGGAGCTCAAAATTGAAAGTTTTCATCAGTTTTCGGCAACTTTTCTTCTTTTGCTCTATTTTTTCGTCCCGGATCGTACGTCGTGAGCTATTAAAAGGACGACAACGTTACTCGCGGGACATTAGAGGGCCCTACGACGCATCGATATCACGTCTTACGAGGATGCTGCATTGTTAAAGTGGAAGGGTTGTCGTTAAGCCCATTAGGCCTTTTGAATGGGCCATCTCGCTAGGCTGGGGCTGTGAACCGTTAACACATATAGGAATTGTGCCCTCAACACGACGGGTGCGATCATACCAGCACTAATACACCGGATCCCATCAGAACTTCGAAGTTAAGCGTGCTTGGGCGAGAGTAGTACTAGGATGGATGACCCCCTGGGAAGTCCTCGTGTTGCACCCCCCTTTTCAATTTTTTTTTCCCTGGTTAGGGTTTCCAAGATACTTTATCCACCAAATTTCTATTACCGAATCCCACGGCACCTTGGGCAAGACAACTTCGCTTCACGTAGAGGCTGGCCCCGCAAACAGAGGGCGTGGGGCTTATGACCAGGTCTCCGTCGCTCCAATGCCCATAACTTTTGATACGTAAGGACTTACACGGCGCACAGCATACCGTTGCAAAGCTCTCCGAGCGCTCTACGACGGAGGCAGCAAGCTTGCTTGCTTAGCCCCGTTTTGGAGCTCAAAATCGAAAGTTTTCTCAATTTTCGGCAACTTTTCTTCTTTTGCTCTATTTTTTTCGTCCCGGATCGTACGTCGTGAGCTATTAAAAAGATGACAACGTTACTCGCGGTACATTAGAGGGCCCTACAACGCATCGATATCACGTCTTGCGAGGATGCTGCGTTGTTGAAGTGGAAGGGTTGTCGTTAAGCCCATTGGGCCTTATGACTGGGCCATCTCTCTTGGCTGGGACTGTAAACTGTTAACACATAAAGGAATTGTGCCCTCAACATGACGGGTGTGATCATACCAGCACTAAGGAACCGGATCCCATCAGAACTCCGAATTTAAGCGTGCTTGGGCGAGAGTAGTACTAGGATGGGTGACCCCCTGGGAATTCCTCGTGTTGTGCCCCCCCTTTTCAATTTTTTTTGCCCTGGTTAGGGTTGCCAAGATACTTTATCCACCAAATTTCTATTACAGAATCCCACAGCACCTTGGGCAAGACAACTTCGCTTCACATAGAGGTTGGGCACGCAGACTGAGGGCGTAGGCCTTGTGACCAGGTCTCCTTCGTTCCAGTGCTCATAGCTCTTGATCCGTAAGGACTTACGCGGTGCACAGCATACCGTTGGAAAGCTCACCGAGACCTCTACGACAGAGACAGCAAGCTTGCTTGCTCTGCCCCTTTTTGGAGCTCAAAATCGAACATTTTCCTCAGTTTTCGGCCACTTTTCTTCTTTTGCTCTGTTTTTTCATCCCGGATCGTACGTCGTGAGCTATTAAAAGGACGACAACGTTACTCACGGGACATTAGAGGACCCTACAATGCGTCGATATCACGTCTTGCCAGGATGCTGCGTTGTTGAAGTAGAAGGGTTGTCGTTAAGCCCATTACGCCTTTTGAACGGGCCATCTCTCTAGGCTGAGACTGTGAACAGTTAACACATAAAGGAATTGTGCCCTCAACATGACGGGTGCGATAATACCAGCACTAATGCACCGGGTCCCATCAGAACTCCGAAGTTAAGCGTGCTTGGGCGAGAGTAGTACTAGGATGGATGACCCCCTGGGAAGTCCTCGTGTTGCGCCCCCCTTTTCAAATTTTTTGGCCCTGGTTAGGGTTGCCAAGATACTTTATCCACCAAATTTCTATTACAGAATCCCACGACACCTTGGGCAAGACAACTTCGCTTCACATAGAGGCTGGGCCCGCAAACTGAGGGCGTAGGGCTTGTGACCAGGTCTCCTTCGCTCGGGTGCCCTTAACTTTTGATCCGTAAGGACTTACACGGCGCACAGCATACCGTTGGAAAGCTCTCCGAGAGCTCTACGATGGAAGCAACCAGCTTACTCGCTGTGCCCTTTTTGGAGCCCAAAATTGAACGTTTTCTTCAGTTTTTGGCCACTTTTCTGCTTTTGCTCTGTTTTTTCATCCCGGATCGTACGTCGTGAGCTAATAAAAGGACGACAACGTTACTCGCAGCACATTACAGGGCCTTACAATGCGTCGATATCACGTCTTGCGACGATGATGCATTGTTGAATTGGAAGGGTTGTCGTTAAGCCCATTGGGCCTTTTGAATGGGCCATCTCTCTAGGCTGGGACTGTGAACCGTTAACAGATAAAGGAATGGTGCCCTCAACATGATGGGTGCGATCATACCAGCATTAATGCACCGGATCCCCTCATAACTCCAAAGTTAAGCGTGCTTGGTCGATAGTAGTACTAGGATGGGTGACCCCTTGGGAAGTCCTCGTGTTGCACCACCTTTCCAATTTTTTTTGCCCTGGTTAGGGTTGCCAAGATACTTTATCCACCAAATGTCTATTACCGAATCCCACGGCACCATGGGCAGGACAACATTGCTTGACGTAGAGGCTGGGCCCGCAAACTGAGGGCGTAGGGCTTGTGACCAGGTCTCCGTCGCTCCGGTGCCCATAAGTTTTGATCCTTAAGGACTTACGCGGCGCACAGCATACCGTTCGAAAGCTCTCCGAGAGCTCTACGACGGAGGCAGCTAGCTTGCTTGCTTTGCCCCTTTTTCAAGCCCTAAATATAACGTTTTCATCAGTTTTCGGCCACTTTTCTTCTTTTGCTCTATTTTTTCATCCCGGATCGTACGTCGTGAGCTATTAAAAGGACGACAACGTCTCTCGCGGGATATTAGAGGGCCCTACAATGCTTCGATATCACGTCTTGCGAGGATACTGCGTTGTTGAAGCGGATAGGTTGTCGTTAAGCCCATTGGGCCTTTTGAATGGGCCATCTCTCTAGGCTGGGACTGTGAACCAATAACACATAAAGGAATTGTGCCCTCAACAAGACGGGTGCGATCATACCAGCACTAATGCACCGGATCCCATAAGAACTCTGAAGTTAAGCGTGCTTGGGCGAGAGTAGAACTAGGATGGATGACCCCCAGGGAAGTCCTCGTGTTGCACCCTCATTTTCAATTTTTTTTGCCCTGGTTAGGGTTGCCAAGATACTTTATCCACCAAATTTCTATTACCGAATTCCACGGCATCTTGGACAAGACAACTTCGTTTCACGTAGAGGCTGGGCCCGCAAACTAAGGGCGTAGGGCTTATGACCAGGTCTCCGTCACTACGGTGCCCATTACTTTTGATCCGTAAGGACTTGCGGGGCGCAAAGCATACCGTTGGAAAGCTCTTCGAGAGCTTTACGACGAAGGCAGCCAGCCTGCTCGCTGTGCCCTATTTTGGAGCCCAAAATCGAATGTTTTCATCAGTTTTCAGCCACTTTTCTTCTTTTGCACTGTTTTTTCGTCCCGGATTGTACGTCGTGAGATATTAAAAGGACGACAACGTTACTCGCAGGACATTAGAGGGCCTTACAATGCGTCGATATCACGTCTTGCGAGGATGCTACGTTGTTGACTTGGATGGGTTGCCGTTAAGCCCATTGGGCCATCTCTCTAGTTTGGGACTGTGAACCGTTAACACATAAAGGAATTGTGCCCTCAACATGACGGGTGCGATCATACCAGCACTAATGCACCGAATCCCATCAAAACTCCGAAGTTAAGCGTGCTTCGGCGAGAGTAGTATTAGGATGGGTGACCCCTTGGGAAGTCCTCGTCTTACACCACATTTTTCAATTTTTTTTCCCCTGGTTAGGGTTCCCAAGATACTTTATCCACCAAATTTCTATTACTGAATCCCACGGCACCTTGGGCAAGACAACTTCGCTTAACGTAGAGGCTGGACCCGCAAACTGAGGGCGTAGGGCTTGTGACCAGGTCTCCGTCGCTCCAGTGCACATAACTTTTGATCCGTAAGGACTTACGTGGCGCACAGCATACCGTTGGAAAGCTCTCCGAGAGCTCTACGATGGAGGGAGCTAGCTTGCTCGCTGTTCGGGTTTTTGGAGCCCAAGATAGAACGTATTCCTTAGTTTTCAGCCACTTTTCTTATTTTGCTCTATTTTTTCGTCCCGGATAGTACGTCGTGAGCTATTAAAAGGACGACAACGTTACTCGCGGGACATTAGAGAGCCTTACAATGCGTCGATATCACGTCGTGCGAGGATGTTGCGTTGTTGAAGCAGATGGATTGTCGTTAAGCCCATTGGGCCTTTTGAATGGGCCATCGCTCTAGGCTGGGACTGTGAACTGTTAACACAGAAAGGAATTGTGCCCTCAACATTACGGGTGTGATCATACCAGCACTAATGCACCGGATCCCACCAGAACTCTGAAGTTAAGCATGTTTGGGCGAGAGTAGTAATAGGATGGGTGACCCCCTGGGAAGTCCTCGTGTTGCACCCCCCTTTTCAATTTTTTTTGCCCTGGTTAGGGTTGCCAAGATACTTTATCCACCAAATTTCTATTACCGAATCCCAAGGCACCTTGCGCAAGACAACTTCGCTTCACGTAGAGGTTGGGCACGCAAACTGAGGGCGTAGGGCTTGTGACTTGGTCTCTGTCGCTCTAGTGCCCATAACTTTTGATCCGGAAAGACATACGCGGCGTACAACATACCGTTGGAAAGCTCTCCGAGAGCTCTACGATGGAGGCAGCTAGCCTGCTCGTAGTGCCCATTTTTGGAGCCCAAGATCGAACGTTTTCATTAGTTTTCGGCCATTTTTCTTCTTTTGCTCGGTTTTTTCATCCCGCATCATACGTTGTGAGCTATTAAAAGGACGACAACGTTACTCGCTCGACATTAGTGGGCCCAACAATGTGTCGATATCACGTCTTGCGAGGAGGCTGCGTTGTTGAAGTGGATGGGTTGTCGTTAAGCCCATTGGGCCTTATGAATGGGCCATTTCTCTAGGCTGGGACTGTGAACCGTTACCACATAAAGGAATTGTGCCCTCAACATGACGGGTGCGATCATACCAGCACTAATGCACCGAATCCCATCAGAACTCCGAAGTTAAGCGTGCTTGGGCGAGAGTGGTACTAGGATGGGTGACCCCCTGGGAAGTCCTCGTGTTGCACCCCCATTTTCAATTTTTTTTGCCCTGGTTAGGGTTGCCAAGATACTTTATCCACCAAATTTCTATTACCGAATCCCACTTCACCTTGGGCAAGACAACTTCGCTTCCCGTAGAGGTTGGGCTCGCAAACTGAGGGCATAGGGCTTGTGACCAGGTCTCCGTCACTCTGGTGCCCATAACTTTTGATCCGTAAGGACTAACGCGGCGCATAGCATACCGTTGGAAAGCTCTCCGTGAGCTCTACGACGGAGGCAGCAGGCTTGCTCGCTGTGCCCGTTTTTGAAGCCCAAGATCGAACGTTTTAATTAGTTTTCCTCCAATTTTCTTATTTTGCTCTGTTTGTCATCCCGGATCGTACGTCGTGAGCTATTAAAAGGACGAAAACGTTGCTCGCGGGACATTAGAGGGCCCTACAATGCGTCGATATCACGTCTTGCAAGGATGCTGCGTTGTTGAAGCGGTTGGTTTGTCGTTAAGCCCATTGGGCCTTTTGAATGGGCCATCTCTCTAGGCTGGGACTGTGAACCGTTAACAGATGAAGGAATGGTGCCCTCAACATGACGGGTGCGATCATACCAGCACTAATGCACCGGATCCCCTCAGAACTCCAAATTTAAGCGTGCTTGGTCGAGAGTAGTACTACGATGGGTGACCCCTTGGGAAGTCCTCGTGTTGCACCACATTTCCAATTTTTTTTGCCCTGGTTAGGGTTGCCAAGATACTTTATCCACCAAATGTCTATTACCGAATCCCACGGCACCTTGGGCAGGACAACATTGCTTCACGTAGAGGCTGGGCCCGCAAACTGAGGGCGTAGGGCTTA
This sequence comes from Ehretia macrophylla, assembly GCA_037974665.1. Classification (NCBI taxonomy): domain Eukaryota; kingdom Viridiplantae; phylum Streptophyta; class Magnoliopsida; order Boraginales; family Ehretiaceae; genus Ehretia; species Ehretia macrophylla. The sequence continues at coordinate 3,911,452 of CM075773.1, forward strand.
TGACCAGGTCTCCGTCGCTCCGGTGCTCATAACTTTTGATCCGTAAGGACTTACGCGGCGCACAGCATACCGTTGGAAAGCTCTCCGAGAGCTCTACGACGGAGGCAGCTAGCTTGCTTGCTTTGCCCCTTTTTCAAGCCATAAATATAACGTTTTCATCAGTTTTCGGCCACTTTTCTTCTTTTGCTCTATTTTTTCATCCCGGATCGTACGTCGTGAGCTATTAAAAGGACGACAACGTCTCTCGTGGGATATTAGAGGGCCCTACAATGCTTCGATATCACATCTTGCGAGGATGCTGCGTTGTTGAAGCGGATAGGTTGTCGTTAAGCCCATTGGGCCTTTTGAATGGGCCATCTCTCTAGGCTGGGACTGTGAACCATTAACACATAAAGGAATTGTGTCCTCAACATGACGGGTGCGATCATACCAGTACTAATGCACCGGATCCCATCAGAACTCCGAAGTTAAGCATGCTTGGGCGAGAGTAGTACTAGGATGGATGACCCCCTGGGAAGTCCTCGTGTTGTACCCCCCTTTTCAATTTTTTTTGCCCTGGTTAAGGTTGCCAAGATACTTTATCCACCAAATTTCTATTACCGAATCCCACGGCATCTTGGACAAGACAACTTCGTTTCACGTAAAGGCTGGGCCCGCAAACTAAGGGTGTAAGGCTTGTGACCAGGTCTCCGTCACTACGGTGCCCATTACTTTTGATCCGTAAGGACTTGCGGGGCGCACAGCATACCGTTGGAAAGCTCTCCAAGAGCTCTACGATGGAGGCAGCCAGCCTGAGCGCTGTGCCCTATTTTGGAGCCCAAAATCGAATGTTTTCATCAGTTTTCGGCCACTTTTCTTCTTTTGCACTGTTTTTTGGATCGGATTGTACGTCGTGAGATATTAAAAGGACGACAATATTACTCGCAGGACATTAGAGGGCCCTACAACGCGTCGATATCACGTCTTGCGAGGATGCTGCGTTGTTGACGCGGATGGGTTGTCGTTAAGCCCATTGGGCCTTCTCAATGGGCCATCTCTCTAGTTTGGGACTGTGAACCGTTAACACATAAAGGAATTGTGCCCTCAACATGACGGGTGCGATCATACCAGCACTAATGCACCGGATCCCATCAAGACTCCGAAGTTAAGCGTGCTTCGGCGAGAGTAGTACTAGGATGGGTGACCCCTTGGGAAGTCCTCGTGTTGTACCCCATTTTTCAATTTTTTTTGCCCTGGTTAGGGTTGCCAAGATACTTTATCCACCAAATTTCTATTACTGAATCCCACGGCACCTTGGGCAAGACAACTTCGCTTAACGTAGAGGCTGGACCCGCAAACTGAGGGCGTAGGGCTTGTGACCAGGTCTCCGTCGCTCTGGTGCCCATAACTTTTGATCCGTAAGGACTTACGTGGCGCACAGCATACCATTGGAAAGCTCTCCGAGAGCTCTACGACGGAGGAAGCTAGCTTGCTCGCTGTTCGGGTTTTTGGAGCCCAAGATAGAACATTTTCCTTAGTTTTCGGCCACTTTTCTTATTTTTCTCTGTTTTTTCATCCTGGATAGTATGTCGTGAGCTATTAAAAGGATGACAACGTTACTCGCGGGACATTAGAGAGCCTTATAATGCTTCGATATCACGTCGTGCGAGGATACTGCGTTGTTGAAGCAGATGGGTTGTCGTTAAGCCCATTGGGCCTTTTGAATGGGCCATCTCTCTAGGCTGGGACTGTGAACCGTTAACACATATAGAATTGTGCCCTCAACATGACGGGTGCGATCATACCAGCATTAATGCACCGGATCCCATCATAACTCTGAAGTTAAGCGTGCTTGGGCGAGAGTAGTACTAGGATGGGTGACCCCCTGAGATGTCCTCGTGTTGCACCCCCCTTTTAAATTTTTTTTGCCCTAGTTAGGGTTTTCAAGATACTTTATCCACAAAATTTCTATTACCGAATCCCACGGCACCTTGGGCAAGACAACATCGCTTCACGTAGAGGCTGGGCCCGCAAACTGAGGGCGTAGGGCTTATGACCAGGTCTCCGTCGCTCCGGTGCCCATAACTTTTGATTCGTAGGGACTTACGCGGTGCACAGCATACAGTTGGAAAGCTCTCCGAGAGCTCTACAACGGAGGCCGCTAGCTTGCTCGTTGTGCCCCTTTTTCGGGCCATAAATATAAATTTTTCATCAGTTTTTGGCCACTTTTCTTCTTTTGCTCTATTTTTTCGTCCCGTATTGTACGTCGGGAGCTATTAAAAGGAGGATAACATCACTCGCGGGACATTAGAGGGCCCTACAATGCGTCGATATCACGTCTTGCGAGGATGTTGCGTTGTTGAATTGGATGGGTTGTCGTTAAGCCCATTGGGCCTTTTGAATGGGCCATCTCTCTAGGCTGGGACTGTGAACCATTAACACATAAAGGAATTGTGCCCTCAACATGACGGGTGCGATCATACCAGCACTAATGCACCGGATCCCATCAGAACTCCGAAGTTAAGCGTGCTTGGGCGAGAGTAGTACTAGGATGGATGACCACTGGGAAGTCCTCGTGTTGCACCCCCCCTTTTCAATTTTTTTTGCCTTGGTTAGGGTTGCCAAGATACTTTATCCACCAAATTTCTATTACCGAATCCTTCGGCACCTTGGGCAAGACAACTTCGCTTCACGTAGAGGCTAGGCCCGCAAACTGAGGGCATAGGGCTTGTGACCAGGTCTCCGTCGCTACGGTACCCAAAAATTTTGATCCGTAATGACTTACGCGGCGCACAACATACCGTTGGAAAGCTGTCCGAGAGCTCTACGACGGAGGCAGCCAGCCTGCTTGCTATGCCCCTTTTTGGAGCCCAAAATCGAATGTTTTCATCAGTTTTCGGCCACTTTTCTTTTTTTGCTCTGTTTTTTCATCCCGGATCGTACGTCGTGGGCTATTAAAAGGACGATCACATTACTCGCGGGACATTCGGGGGCCCTACAATGCGTCGATATCACGTCTTGCGAGGATGCTGCGTTGTTGAAGCGGATGGGTTGTCGTTAAGCCCATTGGGCCTTTTGAATGGGCCATCTCTCTAGGCTAGGACTGTGAACCGTTAACACATAAAGGAATTGTGCCCTCAACATGACGGGTGTGATCATACCAGCACTAATGCACCAGATCCCATCAGAACTCCGAAGTAAGCGTGCTTGGGCGAGAGTAGTACTAGGATGAGTGACCCCCTGGTTAGTCCTCGTGTTGCACCCCCATTTTCAATTTTTTTTGCCCTAGTTAGGGTTGCCACGATACTTTATCCACCAAATTTCTATTACCGAATCCCACGGCACCTTGGGCAAGACAACTTCGTTTCACGTAGAGGCTAGGCCCGCAAACTGAGGGCGTAGGGCTTGTGACCAGGTCTCCGTCGCTACGGTGCCCATAACTTTTGATCTGTAAGGACTTACGCAGCGCACAACATACCGTTGGAAAGCTCTCTGAGAGCTCTACGACGGAGGCAACTAGCCTGCTCGCTGTGTGTGAGTCCCGACCCCTAATAACGTGTGTTACCTTGATTTGCGTGCCATAGACCCCTAATTATATGACCGACCTTGGATTACGTGTCCTGTCTTGGTTTTCATGCATTCCTCGTCAAACGTGCCTTGACCTAGAATAGTGTGCCCTAATCCCCGACTCACGTGCGGTACCTAGAAATACGTTCCTTGACCTCAATGTACGTGCGTTACCTAATTTTGTGTGCCCTAACCTTGAACTGCGTACCTTAACCTAGGTTTAAGAGTCGTACCTCGATTTGCGTGCATTACATTGAATTACGTGCCTTGCATTGGTTTACGTGCATTCAACTAGGATTGCATGCATTAGTCTTGAAGTCTGTGTCTTACCTCGTAGTTCATGTCTAACTCGTGATTCGTGCCCTATATTGATTTTTGTGTGTGTCTCGTAGTGCGTGCCCTAGACTTAGGAAAGCGTGCCCGCACGCTAATCAATAAAGAATCCTACACAAAGCACTAGACTATAAAATAATCCTACAAACACCACTAACTATTATTATAATTCTAATTCAAATCTCTACAAAATCCACTAACACCTAAATATTATATTTTAAACTCACTACAAGACAAAATCTCACAAACCTCTAAACATATCCTATATTCTATTCTACCTAAAATCCCTAAATACCCAACATTCTCTTACACACATGTTAAAACAATTCAAAAGATGACACAAATCTGAATTTTTGCATGCCCAAGGCCAACATATGCATCAACTTTTGCAAAAGCCTCATTTTTCTCTCATTTCTCTCACTTTCCTCACATTTTCTCTCTCTCCCTCTCACTCTCTCTCTCCATTTCGGTTTTGGCTGAGTTCTCTCCACCTCTTAGCTCATCTTCATCATCCTATGGTGCATCAAGACAAACCACAAGCAAAGAAACTCACCCAAGCAAGCTAGGATGCAAAAATCACTCATGCATGTGCTTTGAAGACTTCTATTCGGCCTAGGTGAGCTTCTTGGCATCCATTTATTTTCTTCATGTTATAACCTCATGCATGTGCTAAGAGATTGATCACTAAGCTAGGAAAAATAGAGAAAAGCTAGTTGGGTTGTCGCCTAAGCAAGGAGAGGGAGAAGGTTGTGCTTCAACAATGGTTTTTGAGCAACTTGTGGTTGATTGCTAAGGTGAGGGTTAAAACCTTTTGAAAACTCTTCAAAAATTCACATGCATGCTCATAGATGTGTGTATTTGCTTCTGTATTTGAGCTATATGGTCGTTCATGAGCTTAAACAACCATGCATGGCAAGATCTTGGCTTGAAAATGATGCTAGGTGAAGTCGAAATTGTTGACAGCTCTCTGACCAGTCTGTTCGAGGTAATTTTAGCTAGGAAAATGATGTTTAAAATGCTTGAAAATTTGTAGGTGACTAGTTTGGACAGTTTTGAACATTTTTCCCAGAAATAGGCCGAAGCTAATTTTGACTCTAAGGTCCTAAAAATGGCAAATCTTTAAAATGTGACCAAATCTGGAAATCTGGAAAAATGAAGCAGGTTTTGGCAGATGCACTGACCTTGTAGAACGAACCCGATTTGACTTAGTTAATGATATCCAAATGTATGAAAATTGGTTTACTGCTAGAATTTTCAGTTCTGGACATTTTTGTCAGAAATGGACTAAGGCTGAATCTGATCCTAAAGACCTCAAAAACGTCAATTATAGAAATGTGTGCAAATCTGGACAGTTTTGTACTACTTCACTGTTTTGGCTATAACTAATGATTTTGAACTCCAATTGATGCAAGGTTTGTTTCTGATTTTAGTTAACTTCTTAAGATTTAATTTGAAATCTTATTCACTGGATCTAGAGATTTTTTGATTATCCTATTGATTTTGATAAAACAGCCTATTGCAGTAAAGGTTTCACTTAGCTATATGCTTGGAAAATTGATGTAACCTCTCTTGTGGTACTAATTGCTTGGAATTGTGGTGTTGGAATGTTGTGTGGACTGTTTTGGGTACTTGAGGATGTTTGAATTGAATGATGCATGACTTGAGAATGATTTTGAGTTGACTTAGGGTTTAATCACGCGGTTAAGCATGAAACGGAAACCCTGATGACTAGGTAGTCTTGCTAAGTGTTGATCATTTGGATATTCTGTGGAAATTATATGCTTAGTGGGCTGCCTGTAAATGTCTTATGACTTCAAATGTGATTTTGACCATTGCATGTTGACAAATTAGCTTTTCTTACACCCGAACCCATGATTGATGTCATTGCATATTGAATAATCTTATCACTTGATCACGTGGGCTTCTTAATGAGTTATATGGCCTGTTTTACATGTGTTACATGGCTGCCTGTTTAATTTTCATATAACTCTATATGCCTTTTAAGTGAAATTACCTATCTTATCGTGCCCTGCTTGTTTACCTGTCAATGTGCAATCTTATAACTGTCCGGAGGCAACCTACTTTGTTGTCCTCCTATTGTGATATATTTCCTGTCTTATCGTGCCTTGCTTGTTTACCTGTCAATGTGCAATCTTATGACTGTCCGGAGGCAACCTACTTTGTTGTCCTCCTACTGTGATATATTATCTGTCATGAATGTGCATTGCATACAAGGTTGCAACATTTCTTGTTGGCATGGTAGCGATCACGCATACCGGGCGGCATCGGGCTTGCTGGTGCACCCGTGACTACCATGGTCCCATTCCCTCTCTCGCTTGGGGGCTAGACTTCCTCGAAGAGTTGGGTCGTAGGATTTCGGGGTACATCCGGAGTACTCCCACCTGGCGTGTTTTGGGGAATGATTTGAAGTCGGCCGCAACTTCTAATTCTGAAACTGATCTGAGAGCAAAAGCTCACTGTATCCTTTTTACTATCTGTATAAGTACTCTCGGTTGGTTCCTAGAGAACCTCGGGGAAGAAAGACTGGTATTTCTGTTCCTGTACTTGTATTATTATTATATTCATGCTTGCAAAAGGATTTTCATAAGTTGAACCGGAAAATGAGTTTCAAAACTTATTTCTCGTTCCCCCTCGCTGAGTTCATAAGGACTCACCATCTTTTATCATCTCAGGTGAAGAAGATCAAGAACAGGTACCTGAGGACGATGTGCCTAACGATGATTCCTTGGAGTGATTGCCTGTCTTGTGTGCTTTGCGTGATTTTGGCTATTTGTGAACTATGCTACTTGAAGACTATTTCTTTTATGTTGCTCGTTGTTTATTGATGTAAATGACCCCGTTGTAATTTGGGTCTAATTCTGGGATTGTACTATCTATAACCTGGCGAACTTTTATTTGGTTGTTTTCTTTTGTTTTCTTAATTAGTAGTTATCGTAGGCATTCAAACCACTAGATGAACAATCATGTGAGGCCCGACCCCGATTTACGTGTGAAACCTAGCTTCGTGTGCCCTAACCTAGATTTACGTGCTATGACCTAGGTTTGAGAATTGTGTTTAATTTTGTGTGCCTTGCATTGAATTACGTGCATTCATATAGGGTTGTGTGCGTTTACTTGAAAAATGTACGTTCGTCTCGTAGTTCGTGTCCTACCTCGTAGTGCGTGCCCTAGACCTAGGAAAGCATGCCTTCACGCTAATCAAGAAAGCATCTTCCACGAAGCAGTAGGCTATTAAACAATCCTACAAAGTCCACTATCAATATAATAATCCTAAACCAATTCACTAGAAGACAAAAATTCACCAAAAACAAAACATTCCTTATTCTTTATCCATTATTCTTTTTGCACTTCTAGATACAATTAGAATAATGCTCAAGATGACACAAATTCAGCCATTTTATTAGCCTTGGCCGACCACACCATGGTTTTTGCACAATGTTTGAGCAAATTATTTTATTCTATTGCATGCTAAGACAAACTATGACTCAAAGCATTAAAAAATTGCTCAAATTTCCCTCAATCTCCTCACCATTCTCGGCCATAACACCTTGCCATGCTAGACATTTCAAAATTTAAAGCATTTTGAAGACAACATCTGAAATTGAAAGCCTCAAGGCCGAGCATGCTCCTCAAGTTGCAAAGCTTTTGTTTTATTTTCATTTCCTTCATTTCTTCCTCTCACATTTCTCTCTCACTCTCATTTTCCTCTCTCATACTCGGCCTTGGCTGAGCTCTCACCATCCTTGCTCATCTTCATCACACCTTAGTCGAACAAGGCAAGCAAATCATCCAAGCAACTCAAGCAAACAAGCTAGAGTTCGAAAATAACACATGCATGTGCATTGAAGCTTCATTTTCGGCCTAGGTAAGCTTCTTGACATCCATTTCTTTTCTTCAAGTTCTAACTACATGCATGCACTAAGAGATTGATCACTAAGCTAGGAAAAATAGAGAAAAGCTAGTGGGATTTCGGCTAGACAAAGGAGAAGAGGAGATTTGAACTTCAACAAAGGTTTTTGAGCAACTTGAGGTTGATTGCTAAGGTGAGGGTTAAAACCTTTTGAAAACTCTTCAAATTTCACATGCATGCTCATGAATGTGTGTATTTGCTTCTGTACTTGAGATATATGGTCGTTCATAAGCTTAAACAACCATGCATGGCAAGATCTTGGCTTGAAAATGATGCTAGGTGAAGTCGAAATGGATGACAGCTCTCTGACCAGTCTGTTCGAGGTAATTTTAGCTAAGAAAATGATGTTGAAAATTCTTGAAAATTGGTGGGTGACTATTTTGGACAGTTTTGAACATTTTTTCCAGAAATAGGCCGAAGCTAATTTTGAATCTAAGGTCCTCAAAATGGCAAATATTTAAAATGTGACCAAATCTGGAAATCTGGAAAAATGAAGCAGGTTTTGGCAGATGCACTGACCTTGTGGAACGAACCATATTTGACTTAGTAAATGTTGTCCAAAATGCATGAAATTTGTTGTGCTGATATATTGTTCAGTTCTGGACAATTTTGTCAGAAATGGACCAAAGCTAAAACAGAACCTAAGGACCTCAAAAACGTCAATTTCTGAAAAGTGTGCAAATCTGGACAGTTTTGTGTTACCTCACTGTTTCGGCTATAACTAATGATTCTGAACTCCAATTGATGCAAGTCCTATTTCTGATTTTAGTTAACTTCTTAATATTTAATTTTACATCTTATTCACTGAATTTGGATATTTTTTGATTATCCTATTGATTGTGGGAAAACATCCTATTGCAGTAAAGGGGTCATTTAGCTACGTGCTTGGGAAATTGTTGTGACCTCTCTTGTGGTTCTATTTGTGTGGAAATGTGGTGTTGCGATGTTATGTGGACTGTTTTGAGTACTTGAGGATGCTTGAATTGAATGATGCATGACTTGAGAATGGTTTTGAGTTGACATAGGGTTTTAATCACACAATTAAGCATGAAATGGAAACCCTAATGACTAGGTAGTTTTGCTAAGTGTTGATCTTTTGGTTATTGTATGGAAATTATATTCTTAGTGGGCTGCCCGTAAATGTTTCATAACTTCAAATGTGAATTTGACCATGGCATGTTGTTAAATAAGCTTTTCTTGCTACCGAACCCGTGTTAATTTCACTGCATGTTGAGTAATCTTATCACTTGATTACGTGGACTTCTTAATGAGTTATATGGCCTGTTTTACATGTGTTACATGGCTGCCCGTTTAATTTTCATATAACTCTATATTCCTTTCAAGTGAAATTTCCTGTCTTATCGTGTCCTGCTTGTTTACCTGTCAATGTGCAATCTTATGACTGTCCGGAGGCAACCTACTTTGTTGTCCTCCTACTGTGATATATTACCTGTCATGAATGTGCATTGCCTACAAGGTTGCAACCTTTCCTGTTGGCATGGTAGCGATCACACACACCGGGCGGCATCAGGCTTGCCGGTGCACCCGTGACTACCATGGTCCCATTCCCTCTCTCGCTTGGGGGCTAGACTTCCTCCGAGAGTTGGGTCATAGGATTTTGGGGTACATCCGGAGTACACCCACCTGGCGTGTTTGGGGGATGATTTGAAGTCGGCCGCAACAACTGATCCTGGAACTGATCTGAGAGCAAAAGCTCACTGTATCCTTTTTACTATGTGTATAAGTACTCTCGCTTGGTTCCTAGAGAACCTCGGGGAGGAAAGACCGGTATTCCTGTTTTGTACTTGTATTTCTGTTGTATTCATGTTGAGAAAGGGATTTTCATAAGTTTAACCGGAAAATGAGTTTCAAAACTTATTTCTCGTTCCTCCTCGCTGAGTTCATAAGGACTCACCCTCTTTTATCATCTCAGGTGAAGAAGAACAGGTACAGGAACCCGAGGACAATGTACCTAATGATGAACCCCTGGAGTGATTGCCTATTATTGTTGTTTTGCTTGAACGTGACTACTTGTGTACCTTGTGCTGCTTGAAGACCATTTATTTTATGTTACTTGTTGTTGCTAATGTAAAAGACCCCCGTTGTAATTTGGGGTCTAATTTTGGTTTGTACTTATATTAAGTAAACTGATGCTAGACATAACACTGATGTGATCGTTTTGCTTTTATCATCGATAGTATCTATCTTAGGTTATGACGCTTTGGTTAAGATCTAAGTAAATGAACTTATCCAATCTTAACAGGTACTTGCTATTGAGCTAAGATCAACATGTATATTTGTAACGAGGAAAAATAAGAAAACGAGACATAGTATCATGCTAGGCTATAAATCAAACGGGACGTCGAAATAACCAATAGGCAATCCAATCGATAGTAAATTAGTAATCTTAGTTGGAAATGAATTTGAGACGGTAAACTTTGAGGCGTTTAGAGAATTAGGTTAAACCAAATGGCCAATTATAGCCGTTATGCTGCCGGTTTTCCGGAAAAACTTTGGAGTTTAGACTAAATCATTAGGTGTTAATCTTCATAAACAGCTAAGTACATGATATTACTTGAATGTTAGTTCACACCCTAGTCTAACCTTATAGGCCGGGTTGGGGGCGTGACAATCAACTAAGTTAATTCTATCTAATTCCACTTAGGTTCTCATTTGCAAACTAAAGGATAATAGGTACTTGCATGATATGAAATTGACAAATAAACGGGACATAGTTATCATGTTAGGCTTATTAACCAAACGAGACTTTCAAGATAAACTAGTAGGCCAATCGGTTGGTAACAAATAGGAGTCCTTAATGGATTGGGTTAATGATTGGAATAATTGAGGCGTTTAGAGAATTAGGTCAAACCAAATAGCCCAATTACAGCCGTTATGCTGCCGGTATACCGAAAAATTTTGGAGTTTAGGACAAAACGTTAAGTGTTAAATCTTTATAAACAGTTAAGTGTGTGATATTACCTGAATGTTTAGTTCACACCCTAGTCTAACCTTATAGGCCGGGTTGGGGCGTGACACTGTGCCCTTTTTTGGAGCCCAAAATCGAATGTTTTCATCAATTTTCGGCCACTTTTCTTCTTTTGCTCTGTTTTTTCGTCCCGGATCGTACGTCGTGAGCTATTAAAAGGATGACAACGTTACTCCTAGGACATTAGAGGGCCCCACAATGCGTCGATATCATGTCTTGCGAGGATGCTGTGTTGTTGAAGTGGATGGGT